>CM070677.1:31704358-34104358 GCA_036346265.1 Melocanna baccifera | reverse complement strand
CTATGCAATTTGTAACAGCATCATGTCTGATGAGGACATCCCTCCCACGGATACAACCGTGTCTACACACACAATTCACCCACAACAAGTGTTGCAAGGTTCACTTATTCGAGCTCGTACTCGCCAACTTAATTACCAAGTGAATTCGTTTCTAAATTTGTATATTACTGAGAATAGACCGCTACCTAATGCAAGTGATTTAATTGTACTTAGGAACATAAGAAAGGATGGAGGAGAGGCATATCAAATCATGAACATACATAGAGGGCACAATGAAGGTCACCACGTCACTTTGGGGCTGAGTCAAGCAAGAGTTGGAGTTGGGCTTGTTTTGGAATCAGATTCGGACTGCCGCGATAGTATCAAGTTCAAACGGACGTAACTTCTTCATACGGACTCTGTTTTGGAAGTTCGTAGACTTCATGGAAAGCTTATCAAGTCTACTTTCCAACGGATCCAACTTCATATTCAAATTCTATCCGAGCCGATCACAATCATCAAAAGAGCACACATCTATTTCTAAATCCGAGTTGAAAAGGGTGCTGCGTCACCTCTATTTGGGCCCATGGGACTTGTAACTCTAGGGACGTGCGCCCACTTCCCTGGCCGCCACGCCTGATCGTCTCCCTATAAAGGAGCCATCACCTCCTTTTTCTAAAACTTGGATTTTGTTAAGTTTAGATTTAACCATTGTGCAAACTTCTGTTCTTCAGTTATGTCAGACGACCACCTGTTAAGACTGCCTTTAGGATCGCACCTTTGTTTTTCAATACCATCAATCTTATTCGCAATATCAGTTGCCTACATCTTATTCTTGCTAGTTCTTCGATTGCTCATAGGGATTGAACTTCGTGTTCAGGTTGATCGCGCTTCCAGCTTAGTCAATAATATCTCGGAGTTGGTTCAACGATTGCTAAGATGCAAGCGTCGTCGTACGGTTGTAGTCGGATCGCGAGAGTCACCTCCACCAAAATCGATAGTTATCAATCTCATCGAAAGATCGGGCACCTCGCCTCCATCAATATCTAGGCTATGTAGTGTTTGCCATCGGTTGCCTGATGCTGTTTAAAATGATGTGTCATTCCGTATTAAACAATGATTCCTTTAAATATTAAACAGTTGTAGGTTTTTTGTAATCACACAGTTAAGTAATCCATTTTAGACTCTCTTGATGATCATTGTTCGATTCTTGTATTATGTGTCCTAGAGTGATGATCATTGTTTGTTCTTATTGAATTTCAGGAGATATCGAGCATGTTTGGAGCCCTGGGGAGCTAGTAGAAGCTGGCTTCAAGTGTAGATATTGCTTAGTCATATTTGGAGGAGGAGGTATATCAGGGAATTAGAAATTTGGCGATCATGTCTCTTCAGAGGTTTGTGAGGCGATGAGGAAGATTGACTAAAGCAAAAGTAGAGACAAGCTAAGAAGGTCAAGCTTCGAATAAAAAGTGATATTTTGAAATAGATAAATATAGTGATGAAGGGATCTGAGCAAGATGCGGTGAGCCGAGTGGGGTGGGCTTTGCGAGGTGTCCGATGGCTTTGGTTTGTATTGAACGCACGGACCTAAGCATTGCACATAATGTTTTAAAAAACCATCACTAATCATTTTTATTGCATGTCTGAAAAGTACTCACAACCTGCTGGTGTTAGTTTATCAGCTAGCTCTGCCATTCATCCAACCAAAGAGCTTTTGGTTTTTAGTTTTAATTTCTCTAAAAATTAAAATAAACGAAGCAACTTTTTAAACATATTTTTTAAATAACTTTCTTAATCTAAAATCGTATGTATTGTTTATATCGACGTTTCTACTATTTTTTATCATCTTAAAAAATACAGACAAAATTATCAGTTGTAGTTCAAAAGAATAACGCCAGAAGAGAGGAGTATTGCCCTAGTGATGGCAAGCACTAATTTTTTCAAAAGAAAAGTAAAATATGATATTTTGTTATTTATTATTTTCAAAGGACAGTGGCAGTAGGTACAAACGACAAAAAATTAACAAAACAAAAAAAAATGGCACGTACGCTGAAATAGAAGCTTAAGAAAACCCGGACTAATACTATATTTCTTTGTTTTTAACTGTACATGGCACGCGTATCTTTTTTTTAGTTATACTCCTGTTTCAAAAATAAGAATACTTTGAGTTTTAACCCGCTTTTTCCCCCCTTGAACCCAAGCACGTCTCTGTTGTGATAAGGTCAAAATGTACAAAGTGAGCTCTGTGCTGTGATGAGTTGTCCTGTCCCACAGTCCCAAGAAAGGTTTTTTTAAAGGTGAAACCCCAAAAAGGAAAAAAAATGCAAAACATCTAGTTCAAAAGATGATATCACCGGGTGTTCAGCAAATCCATAATTCATAACGAGTTCTTGAATCATGCATGGAGCATGAACAAAATCGAACAAGTACGAAGATCAATTTCATAGTGGGATCAAAACAGAGCAAATATAATTTAATAGAGCGAATGCTGATATAAAATTGGCTGAATACAAATAGTAGATGGGTAGCACAAGAAGGGAAAGACAACCAAACTAGTAGGAGGAGGAGGAGAAGGGTGCTAAGTACACGTAGGAAGGAGGTAAAGAAGGCACATTAGGCAAGTGATCATGCCAGAACAGCACGATCTTGGACATAAAAAAAATCCGTCATGGAGCGGGCCTCTGGGACGCGCGGCTGCGACCTCGGCCAACTCAGTGGCGCAGGCCGCCCAAGAGGAGCGCCACGGCGGGGCAGAGGATGGCGGCGACGAGCGAGGACGAGACGGCGGCGGAACCGGACGTCGGGCTCGGCGCAGGCCCGTCGGCTGCCATCGCAATCCCGACGAGTGAAGACACGGCGACGGCGGCGGCGACGGCAGCGCGCAAGTTCTTGGAGGCCATGATCCTACAACAAGTGTTGCAAAGGCTGGTGGAAAGCAAGAGCCGGAGAGGCGGCGCGTGCGATGCGAGGAGTGTGTTAGGTAAGGCCGGAGGAAAGCAGGGACGAAGCCCGCGTTTTATAGCCGAAGAGCATTGGAACAGAGGAGTTTCCCTGTAAAGAAAAGAACAAAGGAGTTGGGTTGGGGCCCAACATTTACAGCCTGCCTACCCGAGACAGCTCACGTTCATCAACGGCTGGTAGGGCCAGAGGCCACCATCTGTCCGTCCATCGTTCAAAAATAGGTGGCGAATGGTGACCGCTGCTTCCAGCCTAGTACTACAATGCAAGCAATGGCACTCGCGTTCTGCGAATGTACATCGGCCTTTCTTACCAGCTGTTCTCGTAGGAGAGTTGCTATATGTACTTGTGTAACTTCTCTTTTGAAGAACAGCAGGCGCTCTGCCGATGAACCAGAGAGGGAAGGCAAAGATACAGAGTACCACCGATCCAAGAAACGGCTTAACAACTGAATCAACGAAAGAACACACTAGGCCAGCAAAACACTAAGCTACAAACTGGAACCAAGGAGATGGATGAGTGGAGATCGCATGCGGGGAACGACTGTACCAAGGTTTAGCTAGTTTTTGCTTGCTCCCGCAGTCAGTTTCCAACAAGACTGGCTCCGACGATTTGAGCTTTGGTTCGAATCACCGCGGAGCCAACGCATGCAAAGGGAGGAGAGTGGACCGCACACCACGCATGCTCCCTTGCCAAAGTGTTCCCCGGTGAAGAATCCCCGGTGGGGCTCGCGCGCTCTCATGCATCGGGCGCCGTTGCGTTTGATTCCTTTCGGTGGTCGTCGTCCGCCCGTTCGCAAAGACGACAGATCAGCGGAAGCGCTAGGTGTTGTCGCGCGCGGTTCGGTTCGGTTCGGTGCGCAACGGCCGGGGAGAAGCACACAGTATCCTCCTCTCATCTCAGGGCATGAGATGAGATGATGATGCTGAGCTCAACTGAAGATCACAGGCGAAGCAATCTAGGAACAGTGGATTTGGTAACATGTTAGGGGGAGCAGTCACCTCCTAGCTCCTAAATTAGTTTCCGAAAGGTGAGGCGTTGGTTTCATCGATCCCTGTGGGGGCAACACCAAGCCTGAAGCAACAGGCTAGGAAAGAACAGGTACCACTTGATCCATTTGGTCGGAGATAATAATCACAAACCCTTCACTTGATATCGATTTATCGCTTCCAACGGCTCGCCGATGTTTTCTTGTTCCAATTACTATACGCTTGTGTCCCTTGAAGAATCTTACAGCACGGCACAGGGCCCCAACTAACAGTGGGATATGTGGTGGAATGTCCGAGCAAAGTGGAAAATTTAGCCTCTTTGACAGCGCAAATCGGATGTCGATCGGGTGCCTAGTCATGGTCTCATGGAAGAATTTCAATCATTCGTCGATCCTAGAACAAGCAGAGCTTGCTGCATGAGAGAACAATAAGAATCTCAGGTCAAAAGTAGCTGTCACTGCAGAGGTTTACTTGAAGCCACGGTTGCTATAATCACCTGTGGTGAAGCAACAGATGCTTCATAGCTGCTTGCTGGCTGGTTAGTTTGCTATTGCGAGTTAGCAAATCCATGCCTAAGGACAGGATCATGGCGACAGTTTGGTTCTGGTTGTGACTTGCGTTGCTTGGTTGCTATGCATGTAAACTAGCACAACTAAAATCCTAACTAGTGTGTTAGTTTGGTGAGCCGTGTGGTGTGGATAACATTATTATTAGGCTTCTGTTGCTATGCTAATTGGAGTCTTCCTGTGGTCTCTCGTGCAAGTGTTTGGGAACAAAGAAGGTAAATGATGTCTGATAATTTTTCTCTAGATATTTTCAAACTTTTCACTTCAATAACTACAGAACTATAAAGATCAGAATTAAACACTAAGAACAAAACAACAATTTCAAAAGCCAAAGAGCCTAGACTCTGCACCTAAACAGTATGACCGGCTACTAAGGTGTGATCTTACCGGCGGCAACACGGCGGTTTCACCGGCGGTGCCATGGTGGTTTGACCAGCAACCAGTTCAACCGAGCCAAGGAGTAGTTTGATCGCTTCTTTGTTCTCAGAACAGAAAATTAGTCTGAATTCAAACCACTTTTGGTGCAACTTTCAAATTGCATAGCCAAATAAAATAAAAACTTTGCACACACCTTGTTTAGGGTCACTAGAACCTATTCTATCCAATGATCGTTTAAATCTTTGTTAAAGTTCATACATTATCAAGAATAAGTGAAATTGTATCAAAATTGGTCAAAAAATAAAAACTTGGGATACGACTTGCTTGTGGATAAAGAATGGTAAAGATGACTCTAGATATATTTTCATATGTCATAATAAGCAAAATCTCCTAAATATTCGAAGCAAAAATCTTGATATAAAAAAACTTCAAGATTAGGCCAAAACCAAGCGAAATCGGGCAACTTCAAAATCCTTTAAGACCTAATGTCTAGATAGATAAAATTTGATCCCATAAGTCATCTCCACTACTTACGCGTCATTGACACAAAGCAAAATTAAGAAGGGAATATAAGAGATCAAAACCAACAAGAACAAGAATAAATCAACCAAAACAAGGAGACCATAAGTGATGAACAAAGTTGATATATTGCTACTTGACGATGGAAGTTTTACAACAACTCTACATGAAAAACATGAGAGCACAGCACATTACTTACTCTTCTCTAACTCTAACCCTAAATTATAAGATTGAAATGATAGATGGTTGGATAGTTAACTTGCTAGCCTCTATCTCAACTCATTAAATAGATGAGACAACCGGCTCATATCTAACTGTAATAGATACTATATACTAACACATTTGGGGGAAACCCGTCAACTCTATATAACACGGGTTTTTCTCACGCACTTAAGCCATGCACGCTTTTTTAAGTACATGATCCTGAATCTATTAATTCTTTAGCCTTCAATTCACTTGATATTCTCAGCATCTTCTTGACCTGAATTGCTTTTCCAAACACCGCAGTTTCGATCTAACACGGTTTTCAGTGTTTGGTAAATTACGAAAATGTCTTCACCTTAACTTGGTCTTCAACTTCTATTGCAAGCAATCCACCATACTTGTCATGTGTAGATGCACCAATAGCTTGTCACGTATCGGCAAGTCTTTATCGTTCTAATTCCATCGGACGATACCTTACTTAGACTAACCAATCCTCTTGGTGCAATCCATTGTTCGAACCTTTCCTTCAATTTTTTTTGTCTTTCTTATGCCATACCTGAGCTCAACCATCTAACAACATCTTTGACCATTCTGGGCCTCAGCTCCTCCGTGAGCATAGCCCTGATCCTCACCGTTGACCATGGTTGATCCGAAGCTTCCTGCACATTCAAAGATAAAGAAATTATTTTCGGACACAAGTTATTCTCAACTTGACTCACGTTAGCCAAAACGTGCTTCATATAATATAAATGCACTAATCAATCATAATTCAATTCATCCAAAACCAATTTTCTAAAATCACAAAATCAAATATTTAGGATCGATCTGATTGCTAACTAGAAGCTGGTTAGACCGGTTGAACATAGTGCAAATAACCTATTCTAGAAAATTACAACCAACAACAAAACACCGGTCATACCGACCAGCGATCGAACTGCCGTGGTGATATCACCTGACGCGATTTGACCAGCAACACGCCGGTGGTCTGATCGGTAGTTAGCCAATAGTCATATCGGTTTGCCTTACAGAAAACCTAACAAAATGTAAACTTTATAATATTCAAATTTCAGCTACATAAACTTGGCAATGGTTTTTATCATAATATTATTATGGATATTCCCACATGGTTCCTCATGTTTGTTATTTTGCGTGTTACCAATGTAGCTAAGATTCTCCAAGAATGTCGGGTTGCTAGTATTGGAACTGCTGACACATCTGGTACTGTAGCAACTTTTTTTAAAAAAAAATTGGTCCTTGAACGTATGTTTTTTTGCACATGTAACCCCTATTTGAGCTCAGCAGGATGTCGATTGGCCGTTACAGTGCTTAATTAGTGTTAATCATGAAACATGTTGACTAATTAGTGCAATCATGAAATATATTGATTAATTAGTGCTAATCATAATTAATTAAAACTAATTAATTAGTTATCGATATGCCAAGCCACGGTTGCTCATCAAGTGCTGTCAAGATCTGGTGGCTTGGCAAAACATGTCGCCTGCCGTGTCTGTTAAGCTCAAGGAGGAGGCTAAATTTGTAAAAATGGATATTTAAAAGTCAAATTTAAAAAAATGGCTACAGTAACAAATGTATCAATTGTTCCGAGACATATCTTGCTAGTATTGACTATGGATGGGACAAGGAAGTTTCTGGGTGTGTTCTTTTGGACTATGGTTTTGGCTTTTAGCTTATGCCTTTTGAATTCTAACTGTTCGTGAGAGACAATATGAAGAGAGAAAGTCGCATGCAATTTTGGACGATACAACTGAACTCGGTACAGTGTCTATTGTAATCGACTTGTAGACTCTATCTTGAAAAAACACACCATTTAAAAACTAGTTACTATAACAAAGAGTGATAAGCTAAAGCCGAAAAGAACTTAGCCAGAAATTCCTCGTCGGCACGTCATTTTTTTTTTTTTTGGCACTGCTTACTGGACACGAAACAGAAGAAATTATGCCTGCGAGTTGATCTGATAAATATTCGGTGGGAGTGAACTAACTGATCAATCATCTATTCCATATCAGAGAAGTTTTAAAGCCAGAATAATTACGGGGAATATACGACAATCATGTGACTCTCCCCCATCTAATTTGCTTATTATATGCCACAGCCCAACTACTCAGCATCGTATTCGTCTGATCCATACGGTCCCGCTGACAAAGAGCAGATGTTAAAGTTTCTGGTCATCCCAGGCGATGAACAAAGTAAATCACGTTATGCTCTTAGCTTATACTCGAGTATCTAATTCCGGTATCCACTAACCCCCTCTTACAAATTGGTTCAGTTCTATATAAGTACTCCCCTACCAGGTTACTACTACACTCATATTTGCACACCTTTTTTTTAAGGAAACTCATATCTGCACACTTGCTTTCTGAAGAATTATCCCTAGTGTTCTCATCTAGCTTGAACTGCTGTGTAGTACTGCAAATTTTCAGGTGACAAGCTATCGATCATGGTAAGAGGGCATCACCTAACACCGACACTTTTTTGTATGTATGTTCAAATATGTCAGTAAAAATGTGTATTCTTGACATTTTCTGAACAGAATGACTTGTAAATTGTTTTTGTGTTTCTTGCATGCAGCAACCAGCTCATCAGAGGAAGATGGTTGCGTCGAGCAAGGTCATCAAGGTCGGCCCTTGGGGAGGCTCCGGCGGGAGCCCGTGGGACGACGGCGCGCACCGTGGCGTCCGGAGCATCACGGTGACGTACGGGCGGTCCGTCGAGTCGGTGAGGGTGGAGTACGACAGGAACGGCCGGCCGTTCCTCGGCGAGAAGCACGGCGGTGGCACGGGGAACAGCCGCACCGAGAAGGTAGGTTGTATGCAGCAAAGAGTCGATGATACCATTGATACGTACGTATGTGACTCGTCAGTTTCGTGTAGTACGGCACAATCACACTTGCCCGCTTGTACTCGACCGTAAATAATGGCAGATCAAGCTGGACTTCCCGTACGAATTCTTGACCGGCGTCGGCGGCTGCTACCGGCCGGTGGCGCACGGCGGGGCCCAGGTGATCCGGTCGCTGACGTTCAGGACCAGCCGGGGGGCGGTTTACGGACCGTTCGGGGAAGCGGACGAGGGGACGCCATTCGAGTACCCGATGGAGGGGGGCGTGGTGGTCGGGTTCAGCGGGAGGAGCGGCTGGAACCTCGACGCCGTCGGCCTGCACGTGGCGGCGCTGCGGCCAGAGACGCTCTGCGACGTGGTGCAGGAGCGGGGGGCCATGGCGTACCGGTCCATCGTCTACGGGGCCGGGCCAGGGGCGCAGCAGCCCAACGCTCAGAACAAGAAGGCTTTCGAGTGGTGCTATAAATGAATAGTGATAATATGGCGTGATAATACATAGATATCTATGTATATGTGAAAAAAAAATCATATTCTTTCACACTCGGTAAAGAGTATGGTGAATTTTTAAGAGGAGGTAATAACATGTGTAAATATTGAATAGATCTACTAATCGATTTGTACGAGGTGATAATCACCCGGTTTCAACCGAACCACTCGCAAGTGCAGAATTGGATAAGAGAAATTCACTTTACTGAGAACCTAATCCAGTAAATTAAAATGGATCAACGACAATGCAAAATGGTGCCACCCAGCAGCATACGGCAGCGACTGCTTCACGAAAAGATGAGCGCAGCAACGGAGACATCTCGTGTCAAAGACCGGATAACACGGTTACACGGACAGCAATCTGCCCCCGGTGCAGCACGATGGCGATCCAAAACCGAAAGCTATCACAGCCGCACTGGAATTATTGGAAAATCTGGACCTGAACATGTAAGCCTAGTTTATTGATGGACACCTATCATTTAGTCTATAAGTAGGGATCCTAATCATTGTAAAGACTAAAGAACATTTTTCCAATACAAGTTCTTTCTAACTTGACCGATATTAGTCTACACACACCGTACACCTCAAGTAATATCGATAAGCAATATTATCAATTATTCATCATTACAAATATTCTAAATCTAACCACATGATCCAACAATAGGCTTAAGCAATTTGGCAGAATGTAGTATAGTCGCTTAAGCAACTTTCTATGCAAGAAAGGCTACACGAACAATGAGGATCATCCCTGTGTATTTATATGACGATTCTAGAATGAATTTTGTATAATCTTAGTGTATGTAGATGATCTGAATATCATCGAAATTCTAGATGATATAAAAGAAGCAAACTCTTCCCTAGAATTATAGATCGAAATGAAAGATTTGGGTAAAACCAAATATCACTTAGGCTTACAGCTTAAGCATGTTCCGAAAGGAATATTTGTACATCAGTCGGCCTACATTCAGAAGGTGTTAGAAATGTTTGACTTTGAAAAAGCCTACCCTTCAAAAGTACTAATGGCCAATAGATCTTTACAGCAAGATAAGGATCCGTATAAACCTAGAGAAAAGGGGGGAGAAAGTCCTAAGACTGGAATTTTCATAATTAAGTGCAGTAAAAGTACTTATGTATTTAGTAAACTGCACTAAAACGGATATCGCATTTGCCATAAATATATTAGCAAGATATAATGCAAAACCTACCAAACGACATTGGCAGGGAATAAAAGACATCTTTCGATATCTTTAAGAAAGCAAAAAACCTTGAACTGTTGTGCAGAAAAGAATCAAGATTTGAATGACTAGCTATGTAGATGTCGGGTACTTGTCAGGCCCGCATACTGTCAAATTACAAACAGTCATGTATTTTTATGTGGTGGAACTACTATTTAAACAAACAAATCACAAACAGGCCCGCATACACCGATGTACTCTTCGTTGAATCGGCTGCTTCAACTCTACTTCCGCTGCACTGCGCGTCTTGTGGTAACAATCTATGATCTCTTTACTCGCATGACTTTCTGGTTTACGCAGTAGAATTTTTAATTCGCGCTAGTGTAGCCTACCTGTATCCCAACAGAAAAAACATGAGAAAGAATCTCCAGCAGGGAAGTCAGTTTAATTATCAACACGAGTGGAGAAAGATATTTAAAACCCTCTTACACAGCGAGCATTGGAGAAGAACTTGAAGATGGTTTATTTGACGGTAATAACAATTCATAGGCTCCATGTTCGGTTCTTTTGGTTGCCATGTGGTTTGTCTGTCACACCTTTTCTGATCGAACAATGGCATTATATTCTAAAAAACAATGGGCTTTGTGCTTAAAGTGTTGAATCCATTACAGATTTTCTCGAACTAACTCGTCAATTTGGGATGATCATGATGTTGCACTTGCACGCCTACGAGTCTAGATCCGAGATATCAAAAGGAAGGGAGTACTGTGATTTGTTTGTTACCGTCGGAGCCGGTCGCCAGAGTCGAAGAAGAAGTCGTGAAGGTCCCGGCCATCGCGAAGCAGCGGCGGTGGTAGTTCCGGTGATGGTGCTTCCCGTCGCTGACTGCGCGTCCCTGATCGGTCTAGGGTTTTCAGGTGGAGTTTTTGGCGGCACGGTGAATCTCGTCCTACGTGCCTGCAGCCCCCACCCCTCTATTTATAGCGCAAAGGCGACGGGGCCCATCACCGATGGTTGGTGAGCGCCCCGATCGTATGCGATCAAGGCCCGATTAGCCGTTGGGCTAATCGGCTGAGATCATTCTAACATTCTCCCCCTTGATCTCAATCTATACTTTATCTTTAATTACTTTTGACTTTACTCATTCCATCACAGATTAGTGTATAGAACATGTCTCATCGTCACGGTCAATCGCCGATAGATTCAATAGCTACAATGCACCTCTTTGTTCTGAAATAGTTACTTTAAACTTTTGGGCCATCTTTTAGTCCAGGAATCATAGGCTTTCCCTTAAACCCATGCCGGCTACATGTTCTCTGAACACGTTAGGTGGTAAGCCTTTAGTAAGCGGATCCGCTAACATTTTTGCGGTACTTATATGCTTAAGACTTATAATTTGATCCCGAACTTTGTCTTTCACAACATAGTACTTTATGTCAATGTGTTTGGCAGCACCACTTGACTTATTGTTGTGGGCATACATTACTGCGGGTTCATTATCGCAGTACAACTTAAGTGGTCTATTGATGTCGTCAACCACTTTTAAACTGGGTATGAACTTCTTAAGCCAGTTCACCTGCCCCGTAGCCTCATAACATGCTACAAACTCGGCATACATTGTGGACGATGTAGTGACGGTTTGCTTTGAGCTTTTCCACGATATAGCTCCTCCAGCGAGAGTGAACACGTATCCGGATGTCGACTTTCTATCAACTCCCGCATAATCAGAATCTGTATACCCCACTATATGGAGTGAATCTGATCTTCTGTATGTCATCATGAGGCCTTTTGTTCCTTGCAAATAACGCAAGACTTTCTTTACCAATTTCCAATGTTCTATTCGAGATTGCTCGAATCGCAAAGTAACCCAGAACAAACGCTAAGTCGCGTGTACACACTTGAGCATACCGCAAGCTTCCGACACCAAGCATATGGAACCGATTTCATTTGATCGAGCTCAGTCGTTCCTTGGGCATTGAAAATCCCCATATCTGTCGCCCTTGACTATAGGTGCAGGTGAAGGACTACATTTATGCATACCAAATTTCTTTAAGACTTTCTCTATGTATGCTTTTTGTGATAGTCCCAATGTCCCTTTGTTTCTATCCCGGTGAATTTCGATCCCTAGAACGAACAAAGTTTCACCAAGATCTTTCATATGAAAGTTTGAGGACAAAAACTTCTTTATCTCCAGTAGCAGACTGATATCACTACTAGCTAGTAGGATATCATCCACATACAGGATTAGGAAGATAAACTTCCCATCTTTAAACTTTGCATAAACACAGTTGTCCTCTACATTCTCTTTAAACCCAAATTTTCTTATTGTACTGTCAAACTTCAAGTATCATTGTCTTGAAGCTTGCTTTAACCCATAAGTCGATTTCTTTAGGCGGTATCCCATTCTTTCATTTCCTTCCACGACAAAACCTTTCGGTTGTGCCATGTAAACATTTTCCTCCAAATCCCCATTAAGAAATATCGTCTTTACATCCATCTGATGTAACTCTAAATCATAATGTGCTACTAATGCCATTATGATTCTGAAGGAGTCTTTACATGAGACTGGAGAAAAGGTCTCATTGTAATCAATCCCTTCTCTTTGCGTAAAGCCTTTTGCCACAAGTCGCGCTTTGTATCTTTCTACATTCCCTTGGGAGTCAAGTTTTGTCTTGTAGACCCATTTACAGCCTACTGTTTTGGCTCATTTAGGAATAATTTTCAAGTCCCAGACTTTATTAGTCTTCATGGACCTCATTTCCTCTTCCATGGCCTCAAGCCATTTTGAAGAATTTTCGCTTCTCATGGCTTCTTCAAATGAAGTGGGATCATCCTCCATTTGAAATTCCTTTGTATGATAAATCTGATAATCATCAGAAATAGCTGATCTTCTTACTCTTTGAGACCTCCTTGGGGCCTCTACATTTGGTACATTTTCTGTTTGGGGCTCTTTGTTGCTCCCCTTATCGTGGCAATGGGTTACGTAGGATCTTTGAAGAACAGTTCCTCATTCTCATTCGTTGTTGCCACAGGAGGAACAATAACAGGTGCTGGTACCACAGTGTCTTGCACCGTCGGTGCAATGACAAGAGTAATCGCGAAGAATGACTCTTGAATAATCGGAGTGGGCGATACGCCGCTTCTCTTCAAGGTCAATTCCTCGAGTTACCATGCTTCCTCATCATTTCATCCTCTAAGAAGACAGCGTGTCTCGTTTCTACAAACTTTGTATATCCGTCTCGACGGAGAAACGAAAACCTTTTGACTTTTCGGGTAGCCAATGAAATGGCGACTTCGCTTTGGGATCAAGCTTCCCAAGATTTGGGTTAATTACTTTAGCCTCGTGAGACTCCCCACACACGTAAGTGGTGTAGTGAGGAACTCTTCCCGCCCACAACTCGTACGGTGTTTTGGGCACCGACTTACTAGGCACTCTGTTGAGAATATGAATGGCGGTTTTCAACGCCTCCATCCATAAACTCAATGGCAGTGTGGAATAGCTCATCATGCTTCGCACCATATCCATCAGGGTACGGTTGCGTCTTTCAGCTACTCCATTTTGCTGAGGTTCGCTCGGTGTAGAATACTGGGCCACTATGCCATTTTTCTGTAAAACCTTGCAAAAAGTCCAGGAACTTGTCCATATGGGGTATGTCGACCGTAGTACTCCCCCCACGATCAGATCAGACTATCTTAATCTTTAAATCGTGTTGATTTTCAACTTCAGCCTTAAATCTCTTGAATTTATCCAAGGCTTCATTTCTTTCTTTGATTGGATAAATATATCCATAACGGGAGTAATCATCCGTGAATGTTATGAACGAGTCATATCCATCCACACTTTTCAAAGGAAAAGGACCACAAATATCTGTGTGAATAATTTGTAGAACTCTTGTGCTTCTTTTGGCGTCTTTCTTAATTTTCTTTACATATTTTCCTTTAATGAATTCTCTGCATTGTTCTAAGTCTGAAAACTCTAATGGAGGAAGAATATCATTCTTAGGTAGTCTTTCTATTCTCCCCCTCGAAATATGGCCTAAACGACAGTGCCATAATTTCGACGACGCATCTAGAGTTCTCTTTCGTTTCCTGTTTACATTCGTAGACGAGGATGACGTTCCCATTATCGCATACGACATTCACATCATCACGTAATGATAACAAATAAAGCTCATTTTGTAAGATGGCAAGACCAACACATGCTTTATTAAACATTATTTCACACTTGCCATTTACAAAATGACAATCATAACCATCATTGTCCAAACATGAAACACTAATCAAATTTCTCTGTAAAGAGGGAACATAAAGAACATCTCTAAGTAAAAGAGTGAAGCCATCAGCTAGCTCTAATTACAGATCGCCAACGGCTTCAACTTCAGCTTGGACTCCATTTACGACTTTAACGTATCTTTCTTTTCTTTGTATATTCCTCATCAAACGGAATCCCTGCAAATTATTGGCAACATGAACAGTTGCACTTGAATCAATCCACCAAGTAGATTATGAATATTGTACATACAGGGACTCATTTATGAACGTAATGATGTCCTCACCTTTCTTTGACATAATCATTTTCAAGAAATCGGGACAATCTTTCTTGTAATGTCCCTTTTTCTTGCAATGAAGGCACTGATCTTTCTCCACTGTGAAATTCTGTTGCTGAGGCTTATGCTGAGGCTTTCCTTGCTTTGAGGAGGAATGATTAAAGTTCTTTTTCTTGTAATCCTTCACATAGTTGATGGAACCACCATGTGAGGATTTAATTCTTTCCTCCTCTTGCACACACATAGCTATGCACTTTTCTAAGTCCCATTTCTCGGGTTGCATGTTGTAGTTGACAACAAAAATGTCAAACTCTTTTGGCAAGGAAGCAAAAATCAAATGAATAAGGAACTCATCCTTGAGAGCCTAATCCATTGGTTTGAGCTTGGATGCCAAGTTGCTCATCCTTAGTATGTGCTCTCTTATGCCACTGCCACCACCAGAGTACCTTTCTGCCACAAGCTGCTTAATCAGCTGTGTAGCATAAGTCTTTGAAGAGCCAGTAAATTGACTCTTTATTTTCTCAAGGTACTCTGTGACAGTGTCACACTCTGCGATTGAGCCCACAATTGCAGACTCAATCGTGTTCTTTATCACAGCCAAACATTTCTTGTTGGCAGTGACCCACTTTGTATGATCAAGATCATATGACATTTTTATGGGAGCATAGTCCCTCTGTCTAGTCCGCCAAGCAAAGATCGCCTCATTGTCACCTCTCACCGGTGCCACAGGCTCTGTGGGACACGGTGTGGTGACTACCCAGTCCACCTCAGCCAAAATGAATGTCAGGTCAATCTTTTTCTTCCATTCACCGTAGTTGTCTTCTTTGAGAACCGGGATATCCCTGATGTACCCCATCAAAGAGTATCCTCCTGAAACCACAACTCATATACAGTGAGAACATTTAAACATATTAACAACAACTGCATACCTTAGTTTTAACGTTGGTTAAAAATAAAACATACAATTGTTTACACATTAAATCTACATCACCGTTGGGCAGAAATAGAGATAATGCATAAAGCTCATCGATTAAAATTATAATACTGTTATTATCAACGTTGGTCAGAAAATAACAATATCATAATATCAAAATTATATGCCTTACAATTTTATTTATACATTAAATCTACATCACCGTTGGGCAGAAATAGAAATAATGCATAAAATCATCAATTAAAATTATAATACTGTTATTATCAACGTTGGTCAGAAAATAACAATATCATAATTCACAACAATGCTCAAAAATTAAATTCTCCCGTTGGTTCGAATTTAATTTAAAGAGTAATCACCATTTAACTTTTGCAGCGGAAACATCAATTAAAAAATATATCTATTTTTCCAAAATTAAATTCTCCCGTTGGTTCGAATTTAATAATAAAAAATTATATCTTTTCTTTTATATATATATATATATATATATATATATATATATATATACATACACTTAAAAGAATAAAAGCATTAAGACATATCTTTTTGACCGGTCAAAGCCTCATCTTCCCAAAAAAAATATCTTGCACGATTGCTATTCTCCTCAAAACATGCTGGACCACACAATCCTCTGGTGAACAGGAAAAAAACACTCCTCCATCTCTATCTTCCCCAAAAAGAGGATCAGGAGAGTGGGGCGAGGAGCTCGGCCAGAGGCGCCGGCGGCCGGCAGGGAGGCATGCACCAGCGGGCTGCTGGCGCAGAGGAGCGAGACGGCGGCGCCAGCAGCAGGCGCGCTTGCCGGCGGGCGGTCTCGCGCAGGGGCATGCGCAGGGCGGGCGCGGCTAGGCGCTGGCTCAAGGCGGGCTGCGGCAAGAAAAATCCCCTTTTTTATTTGACTCTTCCGATCTGAGACTTGGGAGACTTGGGGATTTTTCTTTGCCTCTATTCCCGCTCTGATACCATTGTTGCACTTGCACGCCTACGAGTCTAGATCCGAGATATCAAAAGGAAGGGAGTACTGTGATTTGTTTGTTACCGTCGGAGCCGGTCGCCGGAGTCGAAGAAGAAGTCGTGAAGGTCCCGGCCATCGCGAAGCAGCGGCGGTGGTAGTTCCGGTGATGGTGCTTCCCGTCGCTGACTGCGCGTCCCTGATCGGTCTAGGGTTTTCGGGTGGAGTTTTTGGCGGCACGGTGAATCTCGTCCTACATGTCTTGTTAGAATGATCTCAGCCGATTAGCCCAACGGCTAATCGGGCCTTGATCGCGCTACGATCGGGGCGCCACCAACCATCGGCCGATGGGCCCGTCGTCAGGTCGCGCTATAAATAGAGGGGTGGGGGCTGCAGGCACGTAGGACGAGATTCACCGTGCCGCCACGCGCAGTCAGCGACGGGAAGCACCATCACCGGAACTACCACCGCCGCTGCTTCGCGATGGCCGGGACCTTCACGACTTCTTCTTCGACTCCGGCGACCGGCTCTGACGG
This sequence comes from Melocanna baccifera, assembly GCA_036346265.1. Classification (NCBI taxonomy): domain Eukaryota; kingdom Viridiplantae; phylum Streptophyta; class Magnoliopsida; order Poales; family Poaceae; genus Melocanna; species Melocanna baccifera. The sequence continues at coordinate 34,087,279 of CM070677.1, read as the reverse complement.
TAACAAACAAATCACAGTACTCCCTTCCTTTTGATATCTCGGATCTAGACTCGTAGGCGTGCAAGTGCAACACATGATGTTTGCTTGTGCGTTTCCATTGATATTCTGCTTTGCTGCTCTGGTATGTGGTCTCTATCACAACAGTGCTTTTGTGTGCGTGCGTGTGCCCTTGCAGTTTTGCTATTACGCATGTGTTGAGTTTTTTTCAACTATTTTCATGGCAGAACAATGTGACTTAAATGAGGGCAGATGCATTGAAGTTGTTAGTCATGTTGAAATGACCTGTTCCCCGTGCTGCAGCTACAATTGGGGCGTGGTTGAACATATTCCAGGTTCATTAACAGCTGATTGTGCTATTCTACTCATAGCTGTGCATGCATGTCTCGATGTTCATTATGAAATTATTTTCAGTTCTTGGTTGTGATGGCAATCTGCACCAGCTGCTTGCTTCTTGTTTGCTTGTACGATGAGGGGGGAAAATGGAGAATTGAGCCAGGACTCGCGGCAATCCTCAGAATGGAGCATGCTCTCCTCTTAATCAAGTTTGGTTTCTCACACTATGTGCCTGAGGTAACTCTCTGTCCTGTTCTGTTTCTTCTGTGCATATTTATTGTTTTCTTTATAACTGAAGCGCCTAGGTGTGGTTTCTTGGCTTTCTTGTTCAATTAGGAGCCAGCATGGGTGAAAGCAAATCGTGTGCGATATGTAGTTCAGGCACAGAATGTCTGGTCCAAACAACTCTTGAGGAGCATTTCAAAATTGGAGACGAAATGGGAGTGAGGAACATTAGGTATAGTTTTAAAAGGCAAAGCCAGTTTTGTACATTAGGATAGAACGGAGATTTGTCGCGTGCAGCAAGTGTAGAAATTTTAGAGGTGTAACATCCTGCAGTCGCAAACTGTTCCACTTGGTAAATGTAGATATCGCTACATAATTTATAGGAGTGTTAATAGGTCATGTTGCCCATAATTGTAAGGATGTAAGATGTTTTTCTTGCCAGTACAATTTGTATGTGGTGTGGGTTATTTTGATTTGTACAACAGCATCATGGTTCACTAACAAAATATAGTTAACTCGAGACAAGGATGAACAGACAGACGTCTGGGCTAAGTCTTTGTTTGTAAAACAATCATCAATTTACAAGGTAAATGAAACTTGTGAGCTGCTGTCGCCCATCGTTTGAATGAATGAATGGAAGAATGTGTGAAGCTAATCAATGAACTGTTATGTCGTCTGCGACAATGTTGTTACCCTTTGCTTGCAGACGGTTGCCAATCATACCAGGGGAGTTTTTGGATTGATGCATGTGAATTCATCAGCTGTTCACCTATCTGATCCATCATGGCTTCGGTGCTGGTGCTCCGACGAGTCGTCGCTCTTCTCCGGCCAGGCGCCGAAGCTCAGCTGGCGCACCAGCGCCGCGACGGCCTTGGCCCATCGCCGGATCTCGCCCTTGACCTTGTCGGGCTCGATGTCCACGAGCGTGCCGGCGCCCAGCCCTGACAAGAGGCGGTCGAACCGCGCGCTGCGGGACGACGGCTTCGGCAGGCCGGCGCCGGCGTCCGCGGCCGATGCCTCCGCCGCCTTCTCGCCGACCGGCATGCGTCAATAGTATCCGTTTTTGTGAATCATGGGGTGTAGTTCGGTAGTGGTACAGAAGTTGGTGTCCCGCACGGCTGGTGAAGAGTGGGTTTGGCTCCATGGTTCCTTCCAAGATGCTCCGAGGTTTCGCGTCCAAGCCACCGAATTTTGGCCCGAGCAGATCAATTTTTCAATTTCCGGCGCACGCAAAGGCTACAACAAACGGGCGAAATAGTAGAACAATCAAATTCTGACTTCGGATTTTGATTATAAATGTGCTGTGAAATGTTGGATTCTCAAGTGTAGCTTTGCTTTGCTATAGCGCACACCGCAACGAGCGCTATGGTTGCGCTATGGAAGCAACACAGTTTTCTGAAAGTGCACAGATCAACAGCCAATAATTATGGAAATGATTTCAAGAGGATTATGTCATGGGTACAAACACGGAACCTACTATGAAAATTTGTAGCAGTCTTGTGAACACATCATTCATCATACTTCCGAGTCCCATACTCCCAAGAACAAATCTAAAAAGTTGGAAACATAACCACCAACACCCGTCCACAAAACATGCAAATTGACCTCGTGTTTTAGTTTGCCTGCCTGTTCTTCTTCTTAACACCAGACTTGGCAACCTGGAGGCTGCGGTAGACTGCGCTCAGCCTTGCAAGAGCTGGCTTGGTCAGATCAGGCCTGTAGTAGTTGTCACCGACCTATTGAAGCAAGAAGCAGACCCATTAGATCAATGGCACCAACTTGGTCTACCAAAAACAGACAACATTTCACCAGTTCAAAATAAGCGGTAAAGGCAACAAACAGTAAAGTTTCTGGTCATTTACAGCCAGTGACTTAAAAATAGAACACAAGAATATGGAAGGCTAGCTCGGAAGCCAAAAATGGAACACAAAAGAATATGGAAGGGTAGCTCAGAAGCCAAGCGTAACAAGTATATTGCATCGAAGACCAATCATTAGAGAATGAATCTTCTTACATGTTAAGGTTCGTCACAGCAATTATATCAGAGAACCAAAACAACAAACAGCAGATATTCCCCAAAAACGATTCCACATGCTACCATACGGTTTCAAAAATTGACAAGTAATTCAATTATTGCTAAATACTAGTGTCAACTAGATTTGCACCCCAAAAAAATAATATAAAGGCTCCAAGAACGAAAAAGGTTCACGGTTGAAGAAACTCGTTGCAGACTCAACATAAGCAGAGGGGGCCCTGATGGTAATGCAAAAAAATGTTTGAGCTCAGAAGCCAAGCGTAACAAGTGTATTTCATTGATGACCCAAACAGATGAATGGATCTTCTTACATGTTAGGGCTCATCATGGCAGCTTCATAACAATTAAACCATTGATATTTACATAATCCTTTTAAAGTTCCAAATCAGAATATCAGATCATCTACTACCAGACATCAATATCTAGAGCTAATACCTGGTTCTTGACAGCCTTGGCCATCTTGCGGAACTCCTTGCGCATGACAGACTTGTGGTAGAGGCTGGCAGGCTTGTTCGGTTTCTTTGTCTTGGTTGTCGAGAGGACCACCGCCATCTCCTTACCACCCGCCGGCTGCACTGTCACGGTCTTCTTGTTTGCCAGGCCTGAGAAAAGTCAGTCAGTGCCACAAGACACGCGCATAGCATCAGAAAATCTACCAAACCGGCTGGGCACCTACTACTGACCAGAGTGCTTGTAGGAATGGACATTGTAGAGGTTGTTGGGCTCCTTGCTGAACTGAACCTTGGCATTGCCGTTGCCGAACTGCTTGACCAGGAAGGAGTTGTTCTTCTTCACAATCTCCCAGACCAGAGAATCCGGAACCGTCGCCATTTATCCTAACCTGAAGCACCAATTCAACCACCACCCAATATGAAACCCAGCAGCAAAAGAGCCGCAATATATGAAACAAAGAATTAACAGATTACAAACTTCCTAGCATCTCACTACAGCCGAGAGCTATCATATCACAACGATGCCAACACGGGCCATATGTTTTGCAAGTCGGTTAGATCCAGAAGTACTACCGGATCAGATTTAATGGAGCAAACGAGCATATATTGAACTGAACAAATAAGGCGGTGACCTAAATTCCAACACAAGCAATACATACAACGACGACACGCAGCAAACGATTCCACACGTATCGCACGGGCGATGCAAACATAGCTACGAACATCATACCCACAAAATCACTAGCGCCTCAAATCACAAGTGGAGTGGGAGCAAATCAAACACTTCGGGTTAAAACAGATCGATTCATATGGTGGACAACCTAGGTCAATACATATCAAGTAGGATGGAGATCGTAGGGAGTGGAGAAGTCTTCTTCTCACCGGAGATTGGGGTGACGCGCCGCCGATCTGCTTCGTTCCGGGTGTGGACGGGTGGTGGCTGCGGTAACATGGCGAGATTTGGAGGCTCCCTTTTTATAGCATTGCGGCGCCCATAAACCCTAGGTTAGGCTGACAGCTTTGTGGGCTGGACTGGAGTGGGCCGAGTTGTTTCGGTCTTCTGGGCGTCCAGCTTGATCTATGGCGGGCAGATTTTTGCAACAATAGGCGCATGTTGATCTACACCGTCGAATGGACATCGGAAGGCCCAAATCCACTGAGTGCATGAGTGCACAACCGTAGGTGTGTGTGTTAGTGTGTAGGATACGTTGCCCAAAAGATGGTGTGTTCCAAACAAGGTCTATACCCCCCTCTCTCTCTAAAAAAGAAATCGACGACCATGATTAAGAGAGTGTTCAGAATGATAATGATTTATAGTTTTTTTAATATAGCTGACTTATTTTTTTAATGTAGTCGAGTTGATTTATTTAGCATAAATAATTTAAAAATTTTAAAAATAGAAAAAAAATATATTAACCTATCAAAATAATGTAAAAGAATATGGAAAAAAAGAAAAAAATAAAAACCTAAAATGGAAAAATAATTATAGAAGGACAAAAATATAAACAGTACAAAAAACACTGAACGCCACCGCTGACCGTTAAGATGGTTTGAATTTGAACCTCAGTTTACAAACAGACAAAAAAAATGTATCAACAAAAGTTGCTCGTATGAGCAAGAAGTTATGAAAAAATGTTGGTATGTTAAATTCATCTGTGTCGCAAAAAATCCGACATACATGGCCTACATGATGCGATACACGCTGTCCTATCTCTGGAACAAAATAACTACGGAAGTGTTAAAAGATCAGCCGATTATTTTATGAGTTAAAATCAATTAGATTTTTATGTATATAATATTTTTTGTCCATATTTATAATATTTTTTACCTATATATACAATATTTTCCTATATGTACAATGTTTTTCATATCTATATAATATTTTTCTACAAGAAATGTTGTATATATAAAGAAAAAATCTGACTGATTTTTTTTTAAAAAAACAATCGACTGTACAGTAGACAGTTCCAAACAACTATTCATCACATACGTATCAACCATGCACACAACTTAATTAAGGTTCCCATCTTGCTTATCCAGCCATCAAACCCAAGAACGGTGGCACACATGACACGATTTATGAAGACAGCGACCGCGTGTGCAACTGCGAACTAACACCATCCGTCCAAAACTCTCAATGCCTCGGTTAACACACCAAATACAATTATACTGATATTTTTTTAGCTGTGACTGATAGTTTATATTTATGACTAATGATTTTTGCTTTTAGAGCGAGTGTTTATGTAAATAAATTAAATACCGATGAACTATTTTAAAATAACTGTTCTTATAAACCGTTATAAAAAATTGATAAAAATAATGTGTTTATTTGTTAAGAGGAAATCATAAACTATAAGCTATATGCTAAAAAAAGATAGCACTATAATTATTGGCTCTGTTTATTTTGGATTTTCAGTGGTTTTTAGTTTTTGGATTATCTCATTATCATTATTTATCAAACTAATAAAATACAATTAAAAATCATAGGCCGTAAAAAAAAACAGACCATGTTAGAACCGTCCGCAGCACAAAAAGCAGACGCATCGTCGGGCCTAAAGCCATGGGCCGAGTGCTCTCAGCTTCATGGGCTAATCTCGTTCCGTAGCCCAAGACTCCTCTTCCCCATCGACGCCTCGTACTGCAGACTGCAGAGTTGTACAGCGGAGGCGGCCGCGGCGGGCGAACGAAGACGAAGCATCGGCCTCAGTCAGCGGCGGCCGGGCATCGATATGGATGAGGAGACGCAGAAGAAGGTGGAGTCGACGGTGCTGGAGATCCTCCGGGGCTCTGACATGGCTTCCGTCACGGAGTACAAGGTCCGCACAGCCGCCGCCGCCCGGCTTGGCATCGACCTCTCCCTCAAAGACCGCAAGCTCTTCGTAAGACGCGTCGTCGAGGACTACCTCCGCTCCCTCTCCCAGGAAGACGAGCAGCAGCAGCAGGGCGGCGCCGGCGAGGACGACAAGGGCAAACAGGAGGAGGAAGAGGAAGAGGAGCCGGAGGAAGAGGAAGAGAAGGAGGGCGGCGGGGAGAAGAGGGAGTACGACGACGAAGGCGGCCTCATCCTCTGCCGCGTGAGTTCTTCCTTTCGTGCCCAAAAACGCTCGGATTCGTTTATTTCTTTGCTTGTTTGATCGGGTCGGGTGCTAGGTTTTGCGGTGTGATGTGTTTGATTTCGCAGCTGTCGACCAAGAGGAGGGTGACACTGCAGGAGTTCAGGGGCAAGACGCTGGTGTCGATCCGCGAGTACTTCAACAAGGACGGCAAGGAGATGCCCACCTCCAAAGGTGATGCATATCTTTCGTTCATTCTTGACCTGAAACTTTGGATTACTGCTCGGATGCTAGATTTGAATATTTGTTTTGCTCAGGTCAAATGGACCTTCACCTTAGTATATTCACATTTATGTCAAACTTAGTAGTTATGGAGACCTTGCTGCAATGTCAGTTTGGTTAGATCTTGTTGAGCCCTTTAGGAAAGAGTGTGTTAGTTGCTTGAAATTCGCACCATCGAAATGCGTCAGATCTGAAAACTTTCCGATGTCATTTTGCCCTGTTCATAATTTGTCGGAAAAAAAGCATTTTGCCGTGTTCATCTGTTTGTTTTATTTTATTGGTTTGATCACGCTGGCAAGTGCTGGAGAGCATACCTAGGTTGAGTTTTGCACGTTTATAACCTCACACTTATAGTCTGTACTGTAATAGGGACCAGGGGTTGCTAAAAACAAAGGGACGATAATAGGGAGGTTGTGAATTGGGTTATACATTGTTTTAACGTGAAGAGTGTTCTTCGAATTTATGCAACCAGCCGACCATTAACTTTGTACAAATTCCCATGACCATTAACTTTGTACAAATTCCCATGTAATTCTGTGGCACTTGCTAATATCATTCTTGATTGAAGCCAACTTCCCTGTTGTAATTTACGTGTGGCTGTTTGTTATCCCATAAACTTTGATCTTGTGTTAATGGAACTATGTTTATAGCACCGTGCAATTCTCTATCTGCCACTGCTTGATTATGATTAGGGTGTCTTTTCTTCTTCTGCCGCTGCAATGTCTAGATTTCACTGTATGGCGCCTGTTATGAGTTATTGTCTACTGATATGGGCTGCTTGTTAGCTTGCCTCTACCCTTGGCTCTTTACTTCTTATCTACGATATGATCATATGGGTAGTACTTGTTAGTGATATGCATTAGAGGTAATCATGGAGATGATTGTATTACTTCTATGTTTATGATCTTTTGAATAATATATTATTTTCTCTTGAGTATGTGACTTGTTCATAGATATATGTTAGAGAACATGATATTGGATTGATCCACCATGAGACACTACGGGAATTATTATATTCTTAAGTGTGATCAGTTGGTCTCATACATAATTTATGTAAGGTCATTAGACCTGAGATTGTCATTTTTTCTTACATGTATAATAGTTTACTTAGGGGTTATCAAACACTATTCCGTAACTGAGTAGTCATAAATGTAGCTTTCGGATTTACTATGAAACATGCGGAGAGATATGAGCGATCAAAATGGAATTTGCCTATCATATATAACAGGAGAGATATCTCTGGGATTCTTGATGTGGTTGGATTAAGGAAGTGCATGACTATGTTGAATGTAGTTGAAGAGTCAATCACAGCTGAGTAATCCACTACAGTTTCGAGTGAAGGATCGAGCTACATAGGATGGCACGCTTCTCACCTTAAGTTTGATCTGGTATCATGCGGCAAAGAGATAGGTACAAAAATACTATATAGGTTCGTCCGATATGATATTTATGTATGTTTGAGAGTCGTTATGTTCTACTAGAGACCGCTATCCACTTATGGACCGAAAAAGACTTTTCGGTCCATGGCTAAATATATATGAACCTATAGGGTTACACACGTAATGGTCTGGAACGATAAGGGTTCGGATGATAGTCTCCGAGTGGGGATACGATCTCTACTCGTATCGGATAAGAATATGATTGGAGGCTATATAAGGAGATGTGCTGGGCTGAGGGAGGTATCCCGAAACACACCCATCGAAACCTTAGCTGCCGCCTCTCATAATCTCTACTGTGCGCGCTGATGCTAACACGCCGACGCACGGTGTTCCATCTCTAGACGTGTGGACCTCGGTAGAGGCGTTGTTACGACTGCGGCACTGATCGGGACGATCGTAAGGAGACGGTTGGCCGAAGGACGATCGATTACTTCCACTACATCGACGCGCTCTTCGTTGAATCGGCTGCTTCAACTTTATTTCTTCTGTATTGCGAGTCTAGTGGTAACAATTTATGATCTCTTACTCATATGGCTTCCTGATTTATGCTGTAGAAAATTTTAATTTGCGCTAGTCTAGCCTACCCGTATCCCAATAGTACTACGATATCTATCTTAAGTTGGGTTTCATGCAATATCGAAATCTTTTAATCTAGTTCATGGTCACCAGGATCGGGATCGCTGCTGCGATCCATGATTCTGGATTGTTCGTCCCGAATCGCTGGTCACCGGTGATGCTGGGATGTTGCTGGATTGTGAGAGGAGAGGAGGGGGAGGAGGGGGGGTGGAGGAGAGAGGAGTGAGCTAACCCAAGCAGCCACCATCGCTTCACGGCGTCTCCATTGCCGCCATCACTGTGAACGGGGAGGACGGCCGATGGCGACTCCGGTGGTGGCTTTTCCTCCATCTCTCCTGCCACCTGCTCGTGCGTGTGATGGTGGCAGCCAGATGCCCTCCCATGTCTCTGTGTGTGTGGCTGTGTTGTGCCTTGTATCCGTGACAAGCCCTAGTGGCAGTGGGAAAGGGTAAGGGATTGGGCTGGCCTGGTTATAGTGGGCTGGACCTAACCACTCCCTTATCTTTTTCCCTTTTCCCCTTTTCCTTTTTGCCTTTTCAAGTATATTTATGGTATTAGCTATACCTTTGTTTCATTGGGTCATCAACCCGGATTCACCAGCATCCCGTTCCGCGTTCCGAACTAGTGTCCCGAAGAACACAACCCCCTTCAACCCACATTTTTAGCTACCAGCCACCCTCGTCCCGTGACCCCGTTCCTCAAACCAGTCGACCCAAGTTCCTGATGACTGTTGTCTAGTGTGGAAGTTGTTGCAGTAGTTTATTTATACAGTCCAGCTGAAGTGCTGAACATATTTGCTGAGCAAGAAAATGCTGCTCTCTGGCTCTAACTAGTTTGTGGAATATTTGAATAGGTGCAATGTGATCAAATCTTATACAAAGGTTGGTTTGCTTTATCTGTACTGAATCAACTCTATTGGTATAGTTAACCCAAATTTTGCTTGATGGAATGAGAGTTTAACTTGTCTTCAAAAAGTTTCTCCCCACCTTATGAAGCTGTGCTACCATCTTAGGTTCACAAAGCAGTGGACAGTGTTTTCCTTTGTCATGTTACTCCTTGAGTTTCTTCTTATATTGTCCATAGTCAGAAATGGTTGGTGAATTTTATTTAGTCTTAACCATGCGGTATTCAAGAGTAAGCAATCATCAGTCAATTAGCATCCCTTAATTTATAGTTACTGAGGTGTCAGATCCTGGTGATTGTTTCACATGAGACATCCCTCTTTTCCTAACATGTTGCTATGTCAGGATTTGCCACTATACTATGTTGTGCTCAATACTTTTTAAGGTGAAAGTAGCTTGTTGGTTACCGTTTTCATATTTTTCCATTGAACTATACATTTCCCATTCTGTTCCACATCAGTAAGAGTTTGCTAGGTGTGTATTTCTTTACTGGTATTCTGTGGGTAGTAATGTGAATATTATGGAATTTTGTGATTGCTGATTTATTTTATGTTATAGAATTTTTTGTTCATTCCATACTTCGTGTGTCATGTTTAATTTCACATTCTTCATTTCTTTTGCTCACATGCTGCGTAAATGCAGGGATAAGTTTGACAGTCGAGCAGTGGGAAGCATTTCGCGATTCTGTACCTGCAATAGAGGATGCCATTAAAAAGCTTGAAGAATCAGAATCAGACTGAGCATGTTTTAGAAGCTTTTTTGCCTGTATCAAATCTAAAGCCTGTTCTGTCCCTTTACAAGGGGGGCATTACGTGGCTTGTAAGTACTCCATGGAGCTACTAGAGTTCCTATGAATATTTTGTAGAACAACTTTGTCAAGCTGCCTACCGTTGTGCGTTGGGTAGACGGCTAGGAAATTTGCTAACAAGTTATCCATCGTTATGGTGGACTGAAGTTTCCTTGTGCTACCATGTGATCTCGTGCTGTCTAGTTGTCCTTTGTAATATCTGTCTAGTTGTCCTTTGTAATATCGCATGGACATCATAAACCCTGTAGTTTCTAATGCTATCATATGTGTTCGGTAGAGAATTGGGAATATCTGCAAACAAGTTTATGCAAGTTTTGCTCCAGTTGGCATGTAGCACTATATGCATGCGCTGCTGACATTCACCAGGTTAAACCAAATTTTTCGAGCTAAGGTTTGTTTTTCACTCTGTGATGATGATGATGGTAACACCAAAAATGGCCATTCGTAGGTTGCCAATTTTCTCAATTTTGCACCGAGGTATCGTTAAATGACTCCATGAAGTAAACTGGAGGTGATGGCAAGTCTTCTACTCTATGGAAAACCAATCTGTCTTCGCTTGCAAATCTATCTTAGATGTGTTGAAACGCTAGCCTAGGGAACAATATCACTGAATTATATGATACAGGAGAGAGTAAGAGACAACGAAAGAACTGAAGGTGCCAGGACGACTACTGAAAGCTCGTTTGTCTCTGAAGTAAAATCATGGACGGATACCTTCGTGTCCACAGATTTACAATTTACCACAGTTTGAAAGGATTGGCTGCACCCACAAATAGATTTCTCTACTCCAATCATGCTTCTGCTGGTGTAGGTAAAACAAAACAAGAATACTGGCAGGAAGGACGTGAGAGAAACGACATGTGTTCTGGCCTGAACCTGGCAAAATTCACAGTACCTATCTAAGACAGTAGGAAACTCAACCTGGCTTCCAATGTTGGAATTTTTTTAACTAATCCATTTTTATTCTAAATTACAAAAAGATATCTGTGTGAAATTTTTTATAAGAATGAACTCTAGTCGTCCAACCGTTAGACGACTGGAATGCGTCGCCCAACGGCCGCGCGACACGCAGCCAGTTCGTGGGTGGTTAGGCGACAGGTTACAGTCGCCCCACCGTTGGGCAACTGAGACCTATCGCCGAATGGTGGGGCGACTGAAGATCCAGTCGTTTGACCGTTCAGCGACTGCAATTTCGGCCAAATTTTGCGCAAGTGGCCCCCCGACATGTGCATGGAGATAAATGACAATTATTGTAAGTAAATAACATTGATCAAATTTTATTTATGAGTTGTATTTTTTTTGGAAAAAATAACGGAAGATAATGTTGGTTGATCCATTTGTGATTTTGATAGATTATGAATGGTACAAAATTTGTTAGATTCGTATTAACCTTTTGCAATCGTCATATGTTGTTATGGTGCAAGAAATTTTGTGAAAATTATTTTGAGGATGATTGAGATAGCAACAATCGGTAAATACAACGGTAAGTGATATTGTGATACAACTGGGAATCCATACATGAAGGAGATATAGAGAACTTATTTTTTTCATATTGTTGGATGTCTTACTACGCGAAGAATTGAATGTGAAAAGATGAGGAGATGTGTGTTTGTGAAATAAAATAGACTTCATAATATAGCTGGGAATAACACGACGTGTAGGGTTTGATTACATGTATAAGAAAAAACATCATGCACGATCAACAAACCAAACTACTTCTATGATACATATGCTCCTTTTTGAAATGGAAATAAATTCTAGCTTAGGGGACTAGTGTGGAACGGGTCGACTTACTATATGGACCGAGACCATTTTTCTTCCTTACGAGCTTAGCGTTGAACTCCTCGACGGTCTCTTTGGCCTTGGCCGCCATTTCTCTCTTTTTCTCGTGCTCCCACTTGCAAGCCTCGCGCTCCCTGTGGGTGCATGCCTCAGGATGAGCTTTCGTCTCCTGATGTATACGCTCAGTTTGCTCGTCATTGCGCCGCTCCTCCTCCGAGATCTCGCAGACCCTTTTGACATTTCACTTTTCAAAGTTGAGAGCCCACTGGTCATGTGGGTGGATCTTTAGGCCAATTCATTTGCGGTAGCCACACAATAGTTTCGGGGACTGCGGATAGACGGGAGAGTTTGTTAGTGCGTATTTTGAAAGAGAAATAGTAGCGAGAAAATATACTATAACTGGTTCTTACTGGCTACTATAGCTGCTTGTGTTCTGACGACGGTCGGGATAGTCACAGGAGTAGTTTGTACAACCCCAGTAACGCACGCCCAGGCTGAACCGTTGCTTAGACTTGAAAAACTTGCATGGGTTCCTACAACAATAGAGGTGCGGCATCTCTCCCTCGGGCGGGTGTTGCGGTGAATGCTCGGTTGGAACTTTCGGGATGGGGTTACTGCTACGGGGGGTCATCATTGCGGGGAGCTGACCACCTAGCACACTTAGCTTGTTCGTCGCAGGCCGCAGCAACCCTTACTTGTTCATCGTGGGCCGTAGTAGACCTTACTAGGTCGCGGGTCTCCTCCCATTGCTTCATTATCTTGTCTTCTTCTGCCTCTCCTTGTACATGCGAGAGCTAGCGAGTCCCACTGGCCTGCCGAGCTCCCCTACTCGATAGGGCATGCCAGCTCCCGCCGAGCAACGGGAGCTTGGTATGTGGGCAAGCAACACCAAGTGGTGCGGTAGGTGGTTGACTAATGTGACGCGATGATGCGACGACTGTACAGTGATTCACGTGGCATTCAACAGGGGTTTGCATGGTCCTCCATGCTCATGTGCACCTGCGTGGCCAAGTCAGTCACCAACATTTCCTCATGCACATAAAATGGGTCACATTGCTCTCTGTCCTCTCATTTGAAGCCACACACCTCAGTTTTTTCCTTGCTGAGTGAGAGAGAGGCGAGGAAGAAGAAAGAGAGAGAGAGACAGAGGGTAGAAGAGAGTTGGAAATATTTTTTTAGGTGGTTTTGGTAAGGAGATTTCGTAGTTGGAAAGAGTGTAGGCCCGGTGAAGACCTTCAAGAAAAAGTATGTTTCATTCAAATGTGAGCAATGCGCATAATATGCCATTAGATAACGGTTGTTTTATAGTATGGAATACGCTTGGTAACTATGTTTAGTTAACGTATGTGTTGTGTTCATACGGATGATATTTTGTAATTAGCCATGTTTAGGATGTATCAGTAGAAATAATGATGATTTTTGTAAATAGCTAATGAAATACACACTGTTATTTTTAGTGCCTTTGCAATTTATGAAATATACACACATAGCTCTTGTGCAATTAAAAAAATTATAGAAAATAATGATGAGATTGCATAATTATGCATTGTTAGTTATAGTATGTGTGTGTACATGTATGCATGCATATAAGCACATGACAATCGGCATAACTGGTAGCTCAGCAATGTACATGTGCATGATTATTATGTGTTGTGCTAAGTTGTATTTAGCATCATCCGACATCGACACATTCCTTTCTATATTGCAGGAAATGACTACTGGTGATGATCACAAGCGTGATATGTTATTGGACCCATCTTGGGATGGTCAACATTGTTATCAGGCATGGTCAAGCGGTGATGGACCCACCCTTCGTTTTTTAGGGTCCTTAGGAGGACTGGTTTCTTGCTAATCGGTACATTCTAGTTTTGCGATTGGTTGGGTTGTTGCCCATAGCAAGGATGATGCACATTGAGTACTTGTTTGCATTGGACTCATTGCTTCTGTCAGCACTCGTTGACCAGTGGAGGCTGAAGACCTACATGTTTCACTTTCGGTGGGGGAGATGACCATTACCCTACAGGATATTGCTTATCTTACCAGCTTGCCACTACGGGGTCACCACATGGTTCCAACCCTAGATCAGCTAATTGGAAGACATGTCTACTACACAGGTTTGGTCATCCCATTTTAGACATGATCCAAAAAGTGCCACATTTGTGGCTGCGATGGTACAGGCAAACGTGTCTCCAGAGATTGTGAGGTCCCACTTAGTTACTTGTTTGCTCTTCATGTTCGGGTGGGTTATGTTTCCTTCAACTCAGAGAGATTGGGTGTACCCTAGCTACAACTACCTCGCTAAGTCCCTGGTAGACGCCGAGCCTACTGAGGTCCTATGCCCCCTAACAAGTCGTGAGACAGTTCAGACTTCATTAGTAGGTGCCACCAGCACCGAGTCGACCTCTACCTAGACCCATTCACTTGTAAGTAAAATTATTTGTTAGCCTTTTTGTACAGTCTGTTGTGCTAACTTCTAAGCCGTGTACAATTCATTTTTTTTCATTATTATCGCACTAAACAACCATTGCATACCACGCCTTTTTCTGTAGGCAAACAAAGAAGGGACAGAAGAGCAACGACTGGAGGCTGACACAGCTATTGTGGACAACGGCCTTGGAGCAGTCGATGAGGATGTGTACTTGCGATGGTACATGTCGTGCACACATTGCAGACTAACAGGGCACCCATCGCGGCCCTCGCCTGAGGCCACGCACGCCGATAGGTTGGCACTAGGCCCAGACCAACACCATGTGACATGACATGATGTGAAGGTAAAAGATTTGTATTTCGTATTTGTACTATATTGATCATGAATACACGACTAACCTATTTCGTCCTTTGTTGCAGTATGACTGACTTCATCATATCATGTGTTCCTCGACGTACCGCCCTAGCCTTGGGTGTTCCTCATCCATCCACACGTTATATCTCCTCGATGTATCGCCCTAGCCTTGGGTGTTCCTTTTCTGTGTAGCACATTGCTTAGGTTTACCAATTTTATATTTTCCTACAATCAGCACAATACCTTACTTTCTTTGTTCTTCACACATGCCATTCACGCTGGCACCACTCTACTTCTGTCTGTCATAGAGGCAACCTGATGCAGACCTCCTTTACCGGGGAGGTGGATGATGGAGCACAACACGTCCGTCTTCGTCACAGAAATAGCCTGAGGTACATGACACGTTGACAGCGATGTCAACTTGCCTATTTGACACTGCGAGGTGTAATATGGCACATACGCACCTATGGACCACCCACACCTCTGACAACGTGATAAGTGATACGATCGGACATACAAAAACTACACAGTCCACCAGTACTCACACGGACTACGCGGTATCGGGCGTTGCTGTAGCAGACTACCCAAGACCAGAGAACCCTGCAACAAGGTACCCTGGAGGTTCATCGTCCGTACAACACGTGACACCGGTGGTTACAATTATGAGTTTATTTGCCATTCCATGATTACTCTTCCTCTAGCTAACCGAACAGTATGCATGTGTAGGACTCGAGGCAAGAGTTTTGAGAGTGGGCTATGGGTTCATTCTCCACCAAGCACATGGTGCAGGTTTGTCTATTTAGTACTAGAGTTTACATTGTAGTTATACCTTTCATCAGCCTAACAAAATGTGTTTTCCTCCATAGGACACCAGCAATCACGTGGAGGACTAGATGCAACGGATATTCCACACTCAAAAGATTAGGCCTAGTTAGTTGTCCTGTGCCCCGGTTCCCACTCGGCCACCGCAATACGACCTGCATGACATATAATGCTCTCCAGACAGGCTCACTTTCCCTGAGGACTAGCTTCACTGCTTGAGGAAGTGGCCATCAAGCCACCCTTGACTCGTTTCTGCGCCCAATTTCAGCACTTTGCACCGAGCATGTTGAAATGCTATTCCACTAATCTTGTGTTTGTGCTCCAAGCATCGAACCTAACTATGTACTTGTTAATGTTATATCCCCGTTGCAACACAATGATCTGGAATTAATCGATGTGTGTCGTGCAATTTTACAACAACCAAATTTTCTCAGTGAATTAACAACACATGCTAGCTTTTCTCATTTAGTTCACAAGATGCACCAACTTGTCTCAGTGAGTTCACAGCACGCAATAGCTTTTCCCATAGAGTGGACAGCATGCACCAGCTTTTCCTAATAATTTCACAACACGTAGTAATTTTTTTATGAACCAAGATTCACAAACAAGAAATAAAAATTACTTTGTGTAATTTCTAACTATATGTGCTACATTGCTAGCTCGTGTAGACATCTAATCATGTTACATAAATTTATTCAACCGAGATTTGTTATAAAAGTTTTAGGATATTCATATTCGACCAAATTAAGTACATATTCAATTCAAATTTATATTTATTACAACATTCGATTCATATTCGTATTCGAGAATATTTGAATTTGTATTCGTATTCATTTTAAAATATCAATTCATATTCTTTTTAAAAATATGGATTCATATTTGAGACTATTCGATTCATATTCGATCCATTTTCACCCCTAACTGTGAGTAAGGTGAGTCAACACTTTGTCCATTTTGCTTCCATCTCCCTTTGGAATGTATGTTGCTTTGAGCTATCAAATTGCACGCTTTACTTAATTAAAACTTACATTGTCATTAATTCATAGCTAATGTTGTATTATTATTATTATTTGTTCATTATCACCCATTCCTTGATTTTGGACATGATCCCTTGTCGCTCTAGAATTAATAGTATAGACACTAGCTGATAAGTCTGTATCTAAGTGCCATGCTTAGCCTTACTTAGATACATTGTCTTGTGGGCACTAATTTGCCTTGACATTATTTCAAGCATGAAAACTTAGTTTTGGGCGGCCGTTGGATGGGAATGGCTAGTGTTGTGGCTACAGACCAAACAGAGAAAGAGGTAATGGGGAGCTAGGTATCGAATGACCTCTCCTTTCCCCGGGACTTCACCATGCTCATACATATATCCCCCGAGGAGTGCCTTTACAGGTGCCCCTTACACTCGAGTTCCTTTCCCAGACTATCATGCCATCGTACACGGGCTCATAACTCGCTAACAGGCTAGCTGGGTTTAGGTAGGGGCCACCCCTACGACAGCTAGTATTTTAAACCTAGAAAAGGTTTTCAAAACAAAACTCTAAAAATTGTTTTAGACTTGGGCAGATAGTATGTTTGATTGGTGCGGATAGAGCACAAGATCTTGGTATATGATAGAGCAGCCCCAAGTAAATTAAGGACCAAATCTTGTGATGACCTCCTAGATAAAACAATGCAACAGTACTACGTAAAAGTTCATTACAGATGATTCAAAACTGTCATCACAGATGGTTACTTGAACCACCTAACTCAATGGGTCAGTGATAATAGGGGTTATCATAAATGGTTTTTGAATCATCTGTGTAAACTGTATTACAAAAAGTTTGGAACTAAAACCATCTGTGATCATCCGTTATCATAGATGATTCAAAACTAGAACCGTCTATGATCGTCCGTTATCACAGACGGTTCAAAACTAGAACTATCTATAATAGTCAATTATCATAAATGATTCTTGGTAAAAACCATATGTGATAGCTGTATTAGAGCTAAACAAAAGTGGGTAATTTTACCAAGACTTGGATGACTAAAATTTTGATAAAAAAATATAGACTTAGCCACGGTAAAAATCCAGACTTAACCACATTTTGGGCATATAAGCCATGGTAAAAATCCAGACTAACCCATTTTTTTGGGCATCCAAGTTATAGCAAAATCGGATAGATGTGATTGAAAAAGAGACGGGGAAAGGAGAGGAGAAGTGAGAAGAGAGAAGAGGAGATGAGGAGAAGAAGAGTTGACCGAGCCTTCTATTTTTAAGGGCAAATATGGCGAGAAGAAGTGGAGGAGGAGAAGTGAGAAGAGAGAAGGTGAGATGAGAAGAAGAGCTAATCGAGCCTTCTATTTTTACGGAAAAATTTGGTGAAGAGAAGTAGAGGAGGACAAGTGAGAAGACATAAGAGGAGATGAGGAGAAGAATAGCCAAACCTTCTATTTTAAAGAGCAAATCCAATGAGAAATTCAAATAGTGAGAGTGGGTAAGTTAAAATATTATCACAGGCGGTTATTAGTAGGTTATCATATACGCTTTGTGCTCTAAACTGTTTGTGATATATCACAGACTTTTCGTAACAAAAACTATCTATGATAAGTACAGACATCACAAACGGTTTTTATTCTGAACCATCTATGATGTTTCACAGACAGTTCAAAGCACAAAGTATTTGTGATAAGTAGGTCATCACAAATGGTTCTTTTCATCACGATGAACTTAGACGGTCCATCTTGTAAAACTATCTGTGGTAACTTTATTATTAACAGTTTATATTGAACCGTCTATGATGAGGCATCCAGAATGACCTTTTTTGTAGTAGTGCAACCACAATCTATAATGGGTGTCGCTTGGCTAATTAATTTGTATTGCCTTAGCGTTGGTTATGCAATCCAGTGAAATACAGAACTGTGTCAGAGAGAGACCTTTGTTCGTGCAACGCAAGAAGGGGTTTCTAATTCAAGTGGATAGAATCCTTCGGTGGTGGAAACCTTAGCATGCATAACTATGTTAGGGTGATGCATTGTATAGGCCTTGTGATGGTTTTCTTGATCTGCATGCCTAAGGAAGTATATGGAATATTACAATTTATAAAAACCACTTGTGGGTGGGATAAAAATGATGGCTAGATGGAATCCTGAACTTTCAGTCCTGGGTGGATAGAACCCGGTGGATATAATAGGGTGGATGGAACTCTATCTATGAAAACTAGTATTGGTGGATGGAATCATACCCTATAAAAGATGGATGTAACTTTCTCTATTATTTTACAAAAATCTTCTGTGTTCTTAATAAATGGTTTTGGACATAATGCTAAGCCTCTGGATTTTTCAACTACTCAAGTATTTCAAGACTCACCTTTGTGCAAATAAAAAGAACCCGAGTCTTCCATTGATTAGCCTTGCATCTATATAACTACATTCTGTGTATTGGCTCGCGAGCATAGTTGTTTGTGCTCACCCCCTCACTCACTATCACCACTCAGAGTACTTGGATCAAGACTCGTATGACTACCGCATCACATTTGGACCAGATAGAGAACAAGACTGTGGAGTGTAGGCCAGCATAGTGTTGGTGTCAAGACCTCATAGGTAGACCCTGATGATGATTATGTGCATATCTATTATGTGTACGTATATTACCTCTAGTTGCTTGCCTGTGGGTAGTTCATTGGAGCCGCCTTTTGTTCTCCGCTTCCACATCTACTTCTAATTTTTGTAATGAACTCTATATTAAGTTTTGCCCTGGTCGGCCTATTGTAAAATCTTTTGTTCGTATGGGCTATTTGTATGTTGTTGCTGTATTTTTGTGTTTGTCAAGCGATGTATGTGTATGGTTTAGCAATTTGTTTGTGTGCACTATCTATTGGTCTAGGGAATAGTGTGGTAGAGCACAAAGGATTTTGGATTATAAATCTAGGGTTTAATAGCATTGGTATTAGAGCATACGGCTGTAGGGTAAGAGCCTTAGTGAGTCTGGTCGTTAGTTAAGGATTTGAGTCCTATTTTAAAAAAAACTAAGAAAAACCTTTATGAAAATATAGCATACTACTGTTTTTGTTTCTCACTCTTAGTTTCTGTACTCACCCTTGTCCTTCTTTTGTTTTAGCTATTGACTGGCTACACTTCCCTTGTCTCAAAACTGTAGATGGCAGGACCGTCTAAGCTTGGCCTATGGGACTACTTCTCCCATTGAGATGGTGAGGGAGAGCACAAAGAGTTTGCTGACATCCTCCATCAGCTGATGTAGTATCTGGATTACTAACACCACCTTATTTTCGGAGGCAGGAAGGCCCATCATGGAGATCAGGAGGATTCACAAATGGAGGTTTTCCTCTATGCCAGGGATGGAAAGTTCTAGCCCCCAGACTTATCGTGCGCCGCACCAGAGGATTCCCCCCACTGACGCCATGCAAGACGCAACCCATCAGAAGATTATCCACATGTGTGAGATCCATGAGTCTACCCTGGTGGCCTCTTAGTTCCGCTACCACCCGTCACTTTGAGAGGGATCCCGCTACTGCGACACCTACACCATCGAGTCAGAGAATGACCCACTTCTGACCCACCAAGTTTAGCTTACCTGAGTCATGGGAGCTACCTACGTTGACCACCCTAGTCAACCCCGATCAAACCTCGGTAATAGGGAAGCCAGTCTGACCACGACAACCATACTGGTCGGGCCACCATCATATGGCCAGTCGCATCGCTCTCAAAACCTTCACGTAATAAAATGAAGACCTCTTTGGAATAGACGTACCGCCAACTAGAAATAGGTCACCTGACAGCAAAACCAAAGAGTACAAATGACACAAAATCAAACTCCAACTTCAACAATGATGCACAAATAAAATCAAAATACTCATCACATAATATAGGATGACCTTCACATGATCTTACACATACCTATGCAAATTGAAATTTGTGCCCTCATCCATCATTCTATCAATTGGTGAAGGTTCATACATATGCAAGTCCATGGCATGTTGAGAGCAAGCATAGCACGCTTGGCAAGCTCTGCCTTTGTGCAAGCTGCTCATCGACATTTGAACCCTACATTCGACGCCGGTGCTCACCTTTCCCTCCAGCTTAAGTTCCAGGCAGGAAGAGTACCTGCATACGTGGTGCCTTTAGTGATCAAAGCGCATGTCCATGCTCCGTGAGGTTCAGACATCCACTCTAGATTAGACGTGTGCTAGATATGCATCCACGTGTGCGTGTGGAGTGGGTGTGAGTGGGTGTGTGTCCTTCCTTATACTTAAAAAAAGTCCATGGCATGGACCACGGCCTATTTATGAATAGGGGTGGAAAATGGATACGAATTATTCGTATTATCCGGTTATTGTATTCGATAGTATACAAATATGGTATAGATTTTTTTATTTAATTAATAATTTCTCTCCTATTTGTATTCATATTCAAATTCGAATCCCCATAAAAAAATATGGATGCAAATATGGTATGATTTTTTTCCATTCCAAATGTTATTTTATAACAATCGTTGGCTGTGTTTGTGTCTTGATCTCGCCCCAACAGTACTTTCTTTTAGCGGAATCCCAATATATATCGCCTCATCTCATCGCATTTCTCGTGCGTATGAAAATGGATGGTTGTGATAATGCTGTAATCTCGTGACGAGACCCACAGCAACGGTACATCAGCACACAATGCTGTGCCATTGCATCAATCTAATCCACTAGATTCGAGCAGAACAGTGCGGATTGATCGTTAGTGCAATTGATACGGCGTTTTCGCTACAATTTTTTTTTTCTTATCCGCCATTCTGTCCCTAGTCTTCACTGTTCTTCTCTGCCGTCAGTGGCGGACCCAGGAAAAAAACTAGGTAGGGCGAAGTCTAATGACAGATGCAGGAAAAAAACTAAATAGACCGAAGTCGGAAGCGTGAAATAAACAGTAGTACCCAAAAGCAAAACAATCAATGGTCAAACTATATTGCAATCACACTAGTAAAAGTATGTGATACGAAATAGAAACAACAACTACAATTCGCATGTTAACATATATAGATAACGGAAGGACAGTGAAAAATACCTCACTAATGAAGCTTAATCCACAAATATAGATGAGTTGTAAAATAAACAACCTCACAATTGTGAAAGATAAATACATCAAGAATGTCACAATTTGATAATAGAATATAAAAGATGCAATAAAAAAGAAGACAAAAAATATACCAGTAAATAACTAAGTACGTCTAGGAGAACGAGGCATTTTCATTCTTCGAGTTTTCATGTCTTGAAATCGTTTCTTGATTTTTTCACGATCAAGTCCTTTGAATATCTCTCGCTCGATATAGCACACCATCAAGTCATTAAGCCAATCATCGGACATCTTATTACGCAAATCAGTCTTGATAATATTCATAGCCGAGAAGGCTCTTTCAACCGATGCTGTCGCCACCGGTAGTAACAATGCTAACTCAATAAGGCGGTAGACCAATGGAAATGCAATATACCTTTCAGTTTCAACCAACTTTACGGCCAGACTTCCAAGATCATGACAAGTAACAAAATCATCAATTCTTCGCACATGAAGAATGAAGGTTTCAAGTTGATCCTTGATAGCCGCACGATCAGAAATAGAGAAATCTTCGTCATAGATATCCGCAAGTCGAGCAATATTATCCACATTGAACTTTGAAAAGGAGTCTCTTGGATCAAGACAAGAAAAACATACAAGTAACTCGAAGATACCTCATTGAAGCGATGATCCATCTCGGTGGTAATAGCATCAATGGCGCAAAGAAGGTATCAACACGATAATGATGGTCTTGAGGATCGTGATCCCACCCTTCTTGATCGGCCCCATCTAGGAATCGCCTCATCCATATTTGGCACCGAATCTTATTTTCATCACAAAATTTTTAACTTCAGAATAGTGGCTCCTACCATGATTCCTCAAAGTTGATCAACCGTGTTTTGACATCAACAAGCAATGACATGGCGAACAATATTTTGATCTTTTCTTTGCAATACAAGAGATAACTCATTTGTAATCTGAAGCACTTTCAACATCATCTTTAATATGAACACAAAATTAAAAGTCTCCATTATATGCAACAAACTGCTTGCCTTAGATGGATTACGCCCATCTTCGTGCACAATACCTAGCACATCCATTATCGCATCCCACATGGTCTCAATACGGATTAAAGTTGCATAATGAGAACCCCATCTAGTGTCTCCGTGTCTTGCCAAGCTAGTTTCTTGATGTTTACCTCTTCTGAAAAAATCTCACCACTCTCCAACTTACTTAAAATATTTTGACGATGCTTGTCTAGCAATACATCCTTTCTCTTGCAAGATGCACTAGTAGTGGTCACAATTAAAGTCACATACTCAAAGAAATCATTAATAGATGAACAAGAACTTGTGACAAAGAACCACTACCAATCAGAATCGATGAGCAAAGCAATGAACATAAAAGCATATGGATTCTCATCACGAATCAATTTTTGAAGGCCGTTGAATTCACCCTCATATTTGAAGCTCCGCTGCACTTCTCCCTCGAAGTCTAGCAATAGGTAAACCATGTGCACCAAGCATCCCAATCAAAGCTCTCTTCAATGCATCTGATGTTACCTCTGTGACATGTTGCAGACCCAAAAATCTTTCTATGACCTTGCCTTTGTTGTTCACAAACCTGACAATTACAGCCATTTGTTCTTTGATTGATATATCACGAGATTCATCAATAAGAACTGAGAAAAGACCATTCCCAATCTCTTCCTTTATCACTTTGGTGACCTCCTGCGCACAACATTTTGCAAGTTGTTTTTGAATATTTGGACAAGTCATCTGGGCATTCGCAGGACATAGCTCATCAAATGCAAGCTTAACTTCCTCCTTTCTTGCTTTGTACCAATCAATCATCTCTAGAAAATTACCCTTGTTTAAGGAAGAAGAAGATTCATCGTGTCCGCGAAATGACTGACCTTGCCTTAAAAGAAAACTTGCACAATCTAAAGATGCAGTCACACGAATTTCATATTTCATTTCTGCCTCCTTGCTATAAGACATAATCTTATGTGACACACTCGACCTTTGATTCTTAAATTCGTCGCATGCTTTCCTTGCATTATTGTGAATACTACTAACCCCACCAACATGATCAGCATATGATTTGTATTGATTCTTCCAATTGTTATACCCTATTTTGGTGAAGACATCATGCCCAAATTGTTCATGTAAAGGTTTGTGCTTGAAAAGGAAACAATAAAAGCAATAGGCCGCATCTTTCGCTACACTATATTCCAACCAATCGTGCTTTTTAAACCATGATTCACGAAAGGCTCTAAGATCCTTTCCATATGTTTTACGAGGGTAATTATGGTCAATTGGTTGAGTAGGGCCCTTCAACAAATAAGCTCTCCTCACTTGATCTCTAATGTCGGAATGAAAATCATCAAGCAGTATACGAAGTCCCGGATCAGCAATGATGTGATCCGGTTGAATTCCTTAATACCTTCATCCATTTGTTGCGCTTGTTCACCGCAAAGATCTTGTTCTTGTGGTCGTTCTTGTGATTGGACTTGGTTCGATTGGAGTTCAAGTTGAGATTGTGCATGTGCGGCCGCCGTTCCGCTTTCCTTGGTACTTCTGCTTGATTTGCTAAAATAGCTTTTCAAATCCTTTCTATTCATTTTGAATTTGAACAAGCTTCAAGTCACTTGTTGTACCTACAATAAATTTTGAACATATTCTACATAAAATTGTACCTAGAATTTGAAATGCAATATATAAATTATAAAATTATAAAATACCTCAACCTCCTCAAATCCGTTCGCCTCAAAGGCTCAAAGCCTCAAAATCAAATAACTATTCGGCCAGGCCAGTCCTCAAATATCTCCTCTCTGTCATTCGCTCCTTGCCTCCTTCGATCCTTCCGCCGGCCGGCCCCCCGTTCGGTCCCCCTGCCGCCGCGCTCCGCTCCCCGGCCTCCCTCGCGCGCGCCTCGGCCCTCCCGGCCGCGCCCCGGCTCCGGCCTCCTAGCCGCCTCGCTGGGCCGGCCGGCGGCGCCGCTCTCCCAGCCACCGCCTCCGGCCTCGGGCCTCGCCTCCCTAGCCGGCTAGCCGGCTAGCCGCTCCGACTCCTCCGCCTCACCGCCTACGCTGCGGGTGGGGCTGGCGCGCGCGCCGTCCTCCGTGTCCGAGCTCCGACTCCTCCGCTGGCGCGCGCAGCCGCAGCAGCTGGCTGCCTCCTCGCCTCGCCTCTCGCGCCGGGAGGCCGAGAGCCCGAGATCTAGGGTTGCTTGTTGGCTTGTTGCTTTGTGACTTGTGTGTTGCTTTGTTGGCCCGTGCAATATCCCTTCCCTTGTTGCTTTGTTGGGTTTTGTTGGGCTTTGCTTTGTTGGGCCGTCTCCGAGATATCCTCCGAGATATGCCGTCTTTACTGCTCACGGCTCAGGGCTCACCCGTCCGGCGGGGCAGGACTGCGGCGGTGCCTTCCACGGCGCCGCGGGGGGGGGGGTGGGGGGTCCGGCTGGCGAGAGGAGCTCGGGCGGCCGCCCGGGCTCGCCCGAAGGGGCAGGTCCGCCCCTGTCTGCCGTCACCCCACTAATGGCAGATCTTTAGGATACAAATCCCTCGTGACATGCATGAGCGATTGAAGAGGCAAAACAAACTTAAACATCACAGCACAGGTCAGACGCAGTCAGCTTATTCTCCCAGTTGCTGACATCAGCTCGGCACGCATGACATTTCCGGGCGGACAGCGGAGGTCCACTGGTAGGTTTTGTGGCCTCTAGCTAGCTAGCTAGTTGGCCCGCGGTCTGCCGCTACAGAACGCATGTGCATGCATAGTTGTAGACTGCCTTGTTTAGTAGAGTAACGTGCACGAGTTGGTTCGGCAAGCGCGCTCAGTGACCACCTGTCCACCTGCCTGCCTAACTTTCCTTGTGCCGTCGTCGTACGGGCCACAAACATAGTACTATCGCACATGCAAATGGGACGTGGGAATTGGGCGCTCGTAGTCGTGGGTAAACCGCATTTGCAAGGAAGAAAACAAAGAGGGCGGACGCATGCAGATGCAGCTATCTAGCCAACGAGCCAATGAAACTGTTTGCGCGCAGCGGTGTGTTGCTAGCTGTCTAGGACGAGCCTCCCCCTCGCCGCACGCGGCCAACGTTACGGGATTCCTCGTGTCCGTCGACACGACATCGCTGAAGGACCAAGAATTTAACCGCATCGCTTGCGAGCCTTGGTGGCTGGCCGATTCATCGCCGGGGCGTAGCTTTAACGGTAGTACGTATGAGCTGCAGAACACTGCACCTCGTTCTTCTCCGATTGCTCACTTTGCTACTTGCCGAATGGTCATCTTACGTGATGTACGAACACATGCTTCTCTCTCGTTGTGCATCGGTTTGTTGGCACCGGCTCACACAGAAGCACAGTATTTTGTGATCCCTCCTCTTAGAGCGTTCAATCGAGATTTCAATACTTTTAAAATCGCGAGTGCACCACTACAAGAGGGTGTTTAGAATGACGGTGACTTATAGATTTTTTTACTGTAACTGATTTATTTTTTACTATAACTGAGTTGGCTTATTTGGTATAATTAAATTTTAAAAAAATTAAAAATAAAAAACATGTTAACCTAACATGAACAATGTAAAGAAATACAGGAAAAAACAAAAAAAATGTAAAGACAAAAAACAAAAAACCAAACAGTAAAAAAAACAAACGCAAACACCAGCAGCAAATGCAAACGCCATTCTGAGCGGGACCTAAAAAGGGATAATTTTGTTCATACCACTAAAAATATGTGCAATATAGGTTTTGCCACTCTTTCTTTACTCATTTCATTTTTACCACTCTTTATTCAGTGCACACTTCGTTTTTGTCACTCCATTTAATTTTCCATCTAATGCAAAATGTTTGACCATTTAGAAACATGCATAAATATCAAAAAAATTCAAATTGTTAAAAAATCAAAGAAAATACCAAAAATAAAAAACTTCAGGGACCACTTTTGAACAAAAATTTAAAATTGCACAAAATTTTTATATTAGAAAAATTTTAGCAATGTTCCATAAAAGTTGGGGAAGATTCAAATTTTCAAAATTTTGATTTTCTATGATTTTTTGTATATTTCTTAACGTTCAAACACATTGACTTATGGAAAATTGGAAGGGATGACAAAAATGAAATGTGAAAGAGTGGAAAAACGAAATGATCAAAGAGTGGGAAAACTAATATTACACATATTTTCATTAGCATGAACAAAAATTTCCCATATCAAAGGCGGCATAGTACTTGCCGAAGTAGTTAAAACAACCAAACGTGCTTCTCAATCCAGCGGCTATATGACATAATTGTACAACATTGTAGTACCGTGCCGTTACTTCTCAATGCATGGCACGGATGTAGGTACATTTTTTTGTTGCCACTGTTCAGTTCGGTTAAGCGTGACACGCGTCGACCGTGGGGGAGTTCATGAAAAGGTGAAGGACGGTGAGCTCGTTAGATCGCAGATTTGCAGCGGTACTAGTAGTTGTAACAATCCGCGTAACTTAATTAACAGCCACCTTTAAATATGAGTCAGTAAATCACTAGCTGAACTCATAATAATAAAGCATTATCATACACTACAAAACTAGCAAGAAAATGACCAAAACAATATATATAGATATGCGAAAGAGTTTTCTAAAAAAAGATATGCGAAAGAGTAATTAATGTATATACAACCCACTTTAATTAGTACATGTTTAAATGTAATACATGTTTAAGTGTAATACAAGTCACTTAATAAATTATAGGTCTGCAATATACAGATGTTTAAATATAAATACATCACTAATCACTCATTACAATTTAATGCAAATAGGAATAGCGTTCGCGTTCGTAATCATCTGGTAGAATTGAGTACCTGTAGGAAGAGATGTCTATCGAAAAAAGGGGAAACGAAGTAACTGGATATGCAAAGAAGATTGCCGTCAGAACCTTTTTGGAATAATAAAAACGGACAAATCATTCATCGGGATACCATACTATCTGAGGCCAGTCAGCACCTCCTGAAACCGTTGGATTTCATCATCCAGCGTAAAACAAACCTAAGTCAATTCAGACCAAAACATACCACACTTTTCCGCACTGGCCAATCCTAGTAAAAATAATTTACTAAAGTACACAACACACCATCGATAGTTGTAAGTTTCCACTAATACAAACCACGTGGCGCACAAGTCAAAATGATAAGGGCTAGCAAGAGACCGAGAGTTAGGGAGAGAAAATACATCCCAATCCACAACCAGCACAACGAAAAAGAAGACGAAGCCCAGCTTGCCATTGCCTCCATCCCCACCCACATTTTCCCTAAATTCATCGAATCAGAGCCAAGGGTTGAGAGGAGGAGAATGTGAACCTCGTCGTGACTAGATCAAGGAAGAAGTACGGGACCGCAAGGAGGGTCAGAATCAGGAGGAGCCGAGGAGGAGGAGACCAGAACCACTTGGGGTGAGCACATGGGAAAGGAAACACAAGCCTAGCACTAAATCGAACCCAACCAACTCGAGCAGGTATCCCACACCCTATTCCTATCACTGTGATCACTATTGTTATTGTTGGACCACAATCATACATTCCCAATCCACATTCACCACAGTAGGGCTAAGTAGGATCCACAACTGGAGTAGGGGATAAAATGACTACAGGGAGTAGAGCATACTCAAGTTAGCTCACGACAACACTCGTGGTTGTCCACCCGCACACACCCGATGACCTTCAACACGCTGCCCATAGCATGAGGAAGCCCCAAGTCCCATAACGGCATGCAACCTTAAGAACAAACTCCACACAAATCACAAAGAAATTAAATAGCAAAACATCCACAAATCGAAAGGAAACTCAAAGAAAACGAAGGTATAGAGGGTAAATCGGGGGAAATAGAGAAGGAAATAGCAAGGGTTTGGATCCCGGTGGCCAGCGATGAGATCTGCTATCTCCATGAGTGGATTAGGCTAGCGGTAGATCGGTAGATAGGCCATCTTCATTCGTAGCAACGATGCATATGAAGGCATTTTAAAAAAGTCCCTACAATAGTGTAGAGACATGAAAAAAGGCCTTTATGTGGGGTTTGTGTTGTAGTATGTAGTGATGGCATGCACCTAATAAATTTATGTTTTATCATGTAATAATTATAGACTGGTGTTATTATCTAATGTAGTGATGACATGGACCGTTACACTACTCCTCGACACAGCCATGTGGCGGAGCGGGGTGGGTTGTCGTTTAAGACCCTAATCTAAATGATTTTAGATTCAGATTTCTAGTTAAAATTGCACTGTAGTAGTTGTTATCTTTTTATATGTTATTTAATTAAAAATAAAAATAAGAAAAAAACACTGTTATATCTTCACAGATAATACAAAGAAACAAGAAAATAATCAAAATAATCAAAATAAAACCAAAATAAAAAGACAGCACGTCTTCTAGCCAGAAACCAAGCCATGCACCTAGCCCCTAACATTGGCAGCGCGTAACGTCGATCCATCGTCGGCCGGTGCCTTGCAGCTGACACACCGGCAGCGCCCGCTTCACCGGTTAAATCGCCCGTACCCATGATCCGGCGGTCTACCCCGCGCCGTGCGATGCGGGGGCCAAGCGATGCCGCGCCTGTCTTTCGCCCATTCGCGTGCCTGCGTCCCTCTCCGCGGCTGCAAAACGGCCGGCCAAAGCGAGGACAGAAGCGTCGACGGGGTCGGAGCGTGATTTCGCTGTACACGAAGACCGGCTGCTTGGATTGTGCCCGTACGACGCAGCAGCACGGGAGAGCGAGGGCTTGAGCTCGCGGCGAGAGAACTTTCAACAGGCGACAGCGCGCGGTCGCTTTCACGTGAAGACGCGGTGCGTACCGCGTACGTCCGACCTTGGACGTGGGCATACGCAACAAGGTGGCACCTACTGACTACGACCTCCTCACGCGCGGACGAACTGGCGAGGAAAACTTCAGACCAGTGTGTTAAGGTGAGTAGGGAAGAATCGTAAGATGTGAAACGGAGAGAAAACGCGCAGTCGGGTCAGTTGGTCAAAGTAAACTGCACGCACGATTGGCCTGAAAACTCCACGGTTGCTTCCAAGAAAGATGGAACCCACAAGGAAATTTGTACATCCTGCCGCAGCCCGCACACAGTACTGATGCACAACAAAATAGATCTTATTTACAGTTTTACACTGACGAGTTACCAGGAGCACCTCAGTAAGTGAAAACAACAACACTATCAAACTACACACATATGGCAGAACTCTTATGCGATGCTCAAGCTTAATTTGTGTACGTGCATCTAATACTAGCATAACAATTAGGAAAAGAACTAAAAGTTTCACCTTTGCCCTCCCATTGGCCATTGCACCTTTTTTCCCTGTGCACTACGTGGCATGCGGTCACGAGGAGCAGGCTAATCAACTAGCACTAACAGTTGACAGTTGTACTACGCACGACGGCACGAGCGAGTACTGTTACAACAACAACTGCACAGTCACGGGGACGGGGTGCTGCTGCTCATCCCTCGCGACATCGCGGCGAGCACCGTCTCCGCCGTTAGCCGCTCGTGCCCGGCCGACCGAACCATGAGCGTGTGAGTGACGGCGTCGTCCGCTACCGCCACGTCTGACGCCACGACGCTGAGCTGAGAGTCCCTGATGGCGTGCAAGACCCCGGAGATGGGATGCGCGTCCAGGGGCGTGGTCACGCGCAGCACCACCAAGTCCTGCATTGCCTTCACCTCGACGGCCGGGCCCTCGGCCCGCGCCGGAGCCGCCGCGCCGCCCCTGAGTCGGGCCTCCAGCTCCTGGATGTACGCGATGGCGTCGCTCAGCAGCGACGCCTTGTCCATCTTGGAGATCTTGGGCACCACCGCGCGCAGCGCGTAGAACCGCTGGTTCAGCTTCTCCCGCCGCTGCCGCTCCGCCTCCACGTGGTTCAGCGGCTCCTCCCGCCCGTTGGCCGGCTTGCGCCCCCGCTTCCGCGGCCTCCGCTCCTCTCCGGCCGCC
Source organism: Melocanna baccifera (assembly GCA_036346265.1). NCBI lineage: Eukaryota > Viridiplantae > Streptophyta > Magnoliopsida > Poales > Poaceae > Melocanna > Melocanna baccifera. The sequence goes on along the minus strand of CM070677.1, from coordinate 34,056,787 downwards.
TGCTCCTGCGCCTCCGGCTTGGTGAAGTCTATGCTCTTGGGAGGCTCCGCTGGTTTCGCTTTAACCACCTCCTCCTTTGCTGGGCGCACCGGCATGGCTTGGCCGCCGAGCCGCGGTGCCCAGGAGGCGTCGCATCCCATGGTCTGCGCCGGCGGCATTTGGGCGCAGCGGGAGATATCCTTGCCAAAGATTCTCATGTAATCTTCCGGCGGGGCGGGCTCCACGCGGAAGGAGGATTGGATGGTGCGCAGGACCTCGGGAGTCTCACGGATGGCTACGACGGAACCGAGCTCAAGGACGCCGCCCATGCACGGGAGGAAGACGACGGTGCTCAGGCCGGCGGCCTGGGCGAGGGACGCGCGGACGTACCACCCGGGCGCGGCCGGGGCCGGGTGGGGATCCACGGCAGCCCAGGCGTGGCGGCCGGAGGCCAGAGCCCGGCCCGGGCCGCCCGCTCCCTCAGGGAACGAGAAGTACATGGACGCCAGGAAGTACATCTCGGCGCCGGTGACCCGGTCGAGGCGGAGCGCGTAGTCGGCGCCCTCCTCGTCTCCGCCGCCGTACAGCGCGTGCAGCCGCAGCAGCACGCGCTTCCGCGCCATGCTCGTATCCGCCGCGCCGGCTGCGGCAGGGCCGTGCGGTGTCCCGTCCCGGCAGTGCCCGTCGCCCCAGCCGAGCACTGCGCGGCCGCCGGCCCCGGCGCGTGACTCCTGCCAGAAGATGCCGTACGTCCAGGCTCCTCCCCGCTCCACGAGGTCGTGCAGGCGCGCCTGAAGCTCGGCCGACGCCGCCTCCGCCGCCGGCCAGTCGAGGTGCGGCAGCGTACTTGCCAGGTGGTGCGCGGCGTCCTGCCCCAGCACCGCCGCGAACAGCGCGGCGTCCGTCTCGGACCACGACATGCCGCCTCGCCTGCGCGTTGGTAACCAGACTCCGCCTCCTCCTCTTCCCCAAGAAGCGCGTGCCTCGGCTAGCTAGGCTCTCGGCCGGTTGGCTTCTACTCAACTTGCGCTTTTATATAGAGCCTCCGCCGACGAGACGGCAGATCACGGGAGCGAGGAAGTCAATTTCTTCGGTCGCGAGTGCGGAGGTGGTGGTGGTGACTGGTGAGTGGTGACCGGTCACTGGCAAGTGCTCTCTACGGACACGTGGTGTGGATGCGAGCCCCCATTAAAAAAACGGGCGTCAGCGTACGGCAAGGTACAGGGTCCCAGGGACGGTTCGGTGCACCGGGGCAGGGGGTTGGGCAGTGTTTGGAGCGAGGCGGCATGTGAATCATGTTGGCATTTTGGAATGTTCGGTTCCTTTTTGCCCGTTTGGATTCTGCGAGGGCGAATGTGCAGACGGTGGACATTGCTGTGGCCACTCGGTTAACAGAGGCTCGATGACCGTACTAGCATCACTGTTTCTGAGCACGGGTGATGCCCAACGTACGCCCGCCAGCGTGGGTGGCTCTGATGAGACAGCTAAGTGCTTACTGCCTAGTGCTACTAATGTAGAGTATATTATTGTGTTACATATATCAATTAATTCATCTAAAAATTTAAGTTAATAAAAAGGATAGATAATTTACTAATACTTCAATACTCCTCTCATGTGTAGTTTTTTTCAGGACTAAAACTAGAATAGAAGTGTGTTGTATTTATTTTTATTTTAATTACACCAATTGGATCTTGAACTCAGGATCTCTTAAATCTGATATTATATTGAGTTATATGTATTAGTCAGTTCACTCAAAAAATTAAATTAATAAAAAAACAAATAATTTATTTATACTTCAACGTACACCACAGCGCACAGCACATCGATCATATTCATTTCGTCTCCAGAGAGGAGAGACAGGAATTTGAGCATGCACAGATGCAGCTCAAGGGAACACACGAGGCCCTGCTTTGACATGCTAGCCAGAGACACGTGCCTGCAGCAACCTTCTACTGTTGTTCTGCGAGAGAGGAGACTGAAGAGAGAGGCGGACGGGTGTTGCCGTTTCGGGCGCTGGAATTCAAAGCCCGTACGGAACATACTCCTATGTCCTCCGCGTCTGCGCTTTTGACGTATGTCAGTATAGTTCTCTTCTCTCTTTGTACAGATGGAGGAATCCACGGCCTTGTCGCCGTCCGCCATACTGCTGCTTTGCATCCTGGTGGTCTTCTTCCCCGGTGCAGGCAAGCCTGATTCCTTCTCCCCTCACCTCAATAATGGTGTTCCCTTTGTGGGTTTGTCGTCAATTGCCCTATCCGGTGTTAATCGCGTTCCCCTCTCTGGTGTTAATCGTCTTCCCTTCTCCGCCCCTGTTTCTTCTGACTGCCTTCTGGATTGCCGTGGAGTTCCCTTTTCCCCTACAGCAAAATCAAATTTAATTCAAGATCAAACAATAATTAGCCACACAAGGGCTCAAGTTCTTCTAGCATTTACGTCGGACCCATAGTCTTCAGCCTCCAGTGAAGGAGGCCATCTTCAACCGAGGAAGTTCGGCGGCTTCTCAGTCTACTGGGCGACGCCACCCTTCCTGAACAACGCCTCCTATGGTGGATCGGTGAAGGTTGTCCGGCTGGCCGTTGTCTTCTGCGTCGACGCCACCCTCTGGTGTAGGGACGGCACCGAGGTGGGGGATCACGGGGAGGCCCTCATGGCTCATCCCGACCCCGCTAGCATGGTCCTACCTTCAGGGGTGGAGTCGTGGCGGTTCATCCATTGTCACAGAACATCGGTTAACAAAATAGTAACAATTAACACCTCTAGCCCATGTATGAATTCTCTAGCTTAAACTTGGTGCACCATACAATCAGTAATATCTCATAAGTAGACAAACTTGCGTCGGCCTATGAGGCAACACTCAGCCCAAAAAAGAGGACTGCAATAGGACGAGGCACCTAACGCTGTCCACGAGTCCATTTAATTGATACCGAAGCATCGAGTGCATCACAACCCTCCTCAACACATGTTTATCTTACACGGTCGCAAGAGCCAAGAGACATGTGCCGCGCCCCATAACTGCACCTAGCCACGTAGCAACCGGTCATCGAAGAACAGGAGAAATCGGCTACCGTTGACCGCCCTTGCTTGCCATCTTGCGCAGTGTCTCTTGGACCCAATTGTCGTTGCTTCGCGCCTTTGTCAGTCAAAGGAGGCTTAGACCCACTTAATTTGTATGTACTTTATTTGAAATTTCTCTCAATTTTTTTATTTATTTCAAGAACAAGGGTTAATTTTGTGAGTTAGAGTTTTGATGTGATGATTTTTGGTTTATTTTTATTGAATTATAGGGTTAAACTTAGGGTTTTAATTTCAATTGTTTTGGAATACCAATCTAGTTCATTGCAATTCAAAAGCAAATTGTAGCAATATGTAATTGTGATGCCGTCCCACCCGCTAGCGTAGCGGGCCCGTCCCACCCGCTAGCGTAGCGGGCCCGTCCGGGTGAAATTGCCACCCTACTCTCGTGAGCCTCGGTGATTGCACGGCGGACCATTGCGTTGGCCAACGGCTCCCACCACACCAATATCGAAGGATCCCGTCGCCAGCATCACTCTATCTCGACGGTCATACACCTATTTCACCGACCACGAGCTACACGAAGTTCTCTGGCTTCAGATGGTCGCGCCGAGCTCCACGAAGGAACCTCTGGGAGAGCACGTGGCAGATTCCAGTTTATCTCAATACGTGTATCTCTTGGCAATATTGTAAATTTCTGTCTAGCCAAGGGTCATACGTCCGAAGGGGTGTGTGTAATCTTCCAAGATCTAAATATATAAATATACTAGGAAGGTGCCCGTGCGTTACAACGAAAAATCAAATAAAAGTGATGAATACTATCAAAGCAAAAACCAATACAAATGTCTTCTTAGTCCGCCAAAGTTAGTCTAGAGTCACTACATTTGCACCTTTGGTTTGTACATGCTAACCAAAGGTACCTAAACTATTAGCGTCAAGACACGCTATGCCTACAAAGATGCTCGAAGCGGTCCGTGTGGCTCTCTGCGAGACTGAAATTCGAAGAGAATATTGGCACGGAGCAGTGTTTGCAGTGTAATAATATTTGAGCCCGTGCATTGTAAATTAACTAACAAAGAGAACAATGCCATTTTTTTAAGGAATGAACAATGCCATTATCTCACATCTCTCATAAAACCAAATAAAAGTGATGCATACTATCAAATATAATCTAAAATTGAATAATAAATATTAACATTTTCTTACGTCATCATGTATCAAACAAAACATACATATTCATACTCATAAATAAATCAAACATCATATTAGTGAAGCATGATAGAACAAGCACCACATACAACAATATGTACAGAAATGATAGTAAACAATATTTTTTCATAGTATTCTTAATACATAAATAATTGTCAAACTGTCTTAAAGAATAACAAACCAATTGATAAACAGGACAAGGAAATGCATGATATATCAGAAAGTTTATACATGAAAGAGTTGATATCCTACACATACAACCACTGAGATGGCAAGTTAATTTTATAGAATGAGCTGAAAGTTCAGAACAGCGAAGAGCATTATATGAGACATACCGCCTATTATTAAATTTGAAAAAAAATAGTATTACCTTGCACAGATCTTTCAACACAATTGCATAAAATGTTCATATCAGTGACTAACACTGTACGTAGTGAAAGTAAAATACTTGCGGCACTCTCTTTGACATAGGTAAGAAATATTCTTCTCACAGTTCAAATTACCACAATTAGTTTAGGGTCACAAAGAGAGAAAGCTTCCAGTTAACACAATATATTGACCAATATAGAGTTATTTGGTTGCACACAAAGCATGCCAATGCATAGCAATTGGAAAGCTGCACATGCTTCTTGCAGTAGGAAGAAAACAATAATATAAACAAGGAGTACCGGGAAGCACTGTAGGACAGTAGAAACCAGCACACCTCATCCATTATTAACACATCCAGTGCCTCCTTGTACATGTCCTTCTTGATAAGAGTTTTGGCTTTTTGATGAAACATTAGAGCCATCTTCAAAGCCCTGGAGATAACATAGATGATGATGTTGAATAGTATAAACTAGATAAGAAATAAACCTAAATAGAAGATTTAATCTATTACTTGATACCATCTACAGATCCAAACATCACTTTCTAGCCACTCTGATCCTCGAGATCTAAGTTCTAGTCTTCTTCAGGGAAGGAGCCATCCGAATGCCTTTGAGACAACGCCTTTGCAGCATCCCTACAAAACCATTATATTAATCGTCAAATAAATGGTTTTGTGAGTTCCTAAACAATTCGGCTTAATCGACCCTCACCTTCTTTCGTTTTAGCGTAGGCTAGAGCTCTACCGCCCAAAAATCAGTCAGAACTTATAATGTAATCAGGCTCAATCTAATTTCACTTCAAATTACCTCGAGCCTACAAATTACCATACAATCTAAATTCTCCCAATTTCACTTCAGATTACCTCGAGCATATGAAGACAGTACACTCAGAAAGTTTCCTAGGCCAGAATTAGCAAGCGCACATCCTGATTAAAAAACACACACATCTATTGCTCAGCTTCATGAAACCCGATTGGATCGATACCGAAAAATCAAATCCGCAAAGGTTACACCTCCGATACAGCGAATCAGTATCCAACCATGAAATTCGCCCAAAAGCCATGACCAATTCTCCCCAAATCAGACCCTCGAAGCCTAGCGCAGAGCCACCAAACCAAAAACGAAACCCAACACCAAACATACGTCTACCTAGCTTCAAGCCTTAAATGGATTAGCATCTAAACAATTTTAGTAGAACTGCATCTACAACACAATTAAGTATGAGTAGCAAATAATTAGCACATCAGAACACATACGCCTACTCTAGAACAAATCACCCAATAGCTCCGAAGTAGCAACTGGCACACATAAAACAAATTACTCAGCAAGAACAGAATAATTATCAAGTTAATTAACCATCACTACACACTTCTAGAGTCATATGTTATGCTACTAACAACTAAGGGAAACTGGCATATGCGCAAGTGACTTACTCCTTCCAGGTGGGCGGGGGCTTCTTGGTGCACTTGTATGAGCGGGTGAGGCGGTGAATCCTGCTCTCCACAAGGATGAGTCTAAACTTGGAGTCCTTGTCCTCTTCCTATTTCTCTCAAGGTGCTTCCTTATCACCACTGCCTTCTTGATCAGGAAGTACACGTCCTCTGGGATCTCAAGTGCTAGTCCTACTCACCAAAAAACAGACATCCACACATCAACACACACACACACACATCAACAAACAAACACAACAATGGTAGTGGAGTTTGAGAAGAGAGGTATCTCACCATGGGCCTTGAGGATGCGGAGGATCTTGCTGCCGGTGACGCTCTTGACGAGGGGGATATCGTGCTGGTCACAGAGCACCACGCTAATCTACAACGGCATCTGACCCTTCTCAGCAGCCTTCGTGATCATCTCCACCTACCAAGAACCAACGTGCACACAGAACCAACAATATCAAAATCACAGTACAAAAGGAAAGGAAATGACACCCAAATCGAATCAAGAAACAGAGAGAAGGCATGGCATCCCACCTCGGAGGCGACGGTCTTGACCCAGCTCGGGACAGGAGGTGTTTGCGGGAGGGGCAAGGTCGCTAGACGCCGTTGAGTCCCTGGGCCCAGGGGTTCGCTGTGGTCGTGGAAGGCGTGGCCGGGGGCGGGCACCAACTGCGATGAAGATAGAGGGAGGAGGAGGGAGTCGATGGTGGTGGCGGCGGTTCACGCTGGCGACGAGTGGCGGCGCGCGGGGTGGAGGGGTGAGGCGGGATCGCGGCCGGTGAAGAGGTGGGGCGCGGAGGAGTGGCGGCGGCGCGGGGGGCGAAGGGAGGGGAGGATGCGGCGGCGGAGGAGGGAGAGGGGTGGGGGGAGTAGGAGGCGGTGGTGCGGGGGACGGAGAGGGGGAGGAGGTGGCGCGGGGGGTTGGGGGAGTAGGGGAGGAGGCGCCCGGGGGGGGGGTAGAGGAGGAGGCGGCGGCGGCGCGGGCTAGGGAGGAGGCGATTCGGGGAGGAGAATGCGGCGGCTCAGGGGGGCGGAGGTGGTAAGAGCGGAGGGAGGGGAGGAGGCGAGGGCGGCGCGGCGGTGGGAGGAGCGATGGAGATGGAGAAAGGCGGAAGAAACGAGGCAAGCGCGGGAGGAGCGACGAAGATCGGCAGCGGGAGGAGCAATGGAGATGGAGAAAGGCGGAAGAAACCAGGTAGGTGCGGGAGGAGCGATGGAGATCGACGGCGGGAGGAGCGATGGAGATGGAGAAAGCCGAAAGAAACCAGGCAGGCGCACGGGTTCGGTTAGGGAGGCAGCGCGGGTTTTACGGTTGGAGGGGTTTACGGTTAAGATTTTATTGTTCAGATCAAATGATTAAGAAGAGACATGGGAGATGACTCATTAATCACCAACTCTTTCTTTTACTTTTATAATAGTAAAGAAAACAGGAGAACATTTAGCCTTACGAAAAATGATCCGGCCCATGTGTTGGCACTGGCAGGCTTGCAAAGCTTGCACTTGAGTTCTTCAACCATTGCGACTGGGGTTTGGTGGATCACTGGATTGGATGTGCGTGACTATTTGGATTGTTTAAAATGGCTTTTGCTAATGATTTATTAATTGTAGCTGTCAACTTTTAGCTAAAATGGATATTGTAATGGCTATTAGTTTTTAACTGAGATATTTAATTAAAATAAGTAAAGAAATTGTTATATCTATATGAACAATATAATTGAAAAAACCGTTAAAAACCAACATGTTTAAAACGGCGCTATTTTAAACGGGCCTTCGTCTTGTGATGGGTCCCAGGTCACCCCAGATCTGAGTTCATATGCAATGCCTTCGTGGCATGCATTTGCATGCCCCTTTTTAGTGATACTACACGTAGGATTTAGTAAGCTTATTCCACTAACTATGATAAGAACTGTATCTGGATGCGCATATATCTGCTACTGGTTACCAGCTGGCATATGGACATGCGGTTGCTTCATGAATGATGTTAGTTTACGATAGCAGTGTCAGGTTTCCCGCGCCAACAATTCGTATTGATTTCCATTTCTAACTTAAACGGTTTTTTTATATCTCTCGCTGTCTTACTCTAAGATAAAACAGGGGATAATAAATATATCACACACCTTACTCTTCTCACTCTCATCACAAACACACATCTCTCCCTCACTTTTCCTCCCGCTCGCCTCTCATTCTAAAAGCCATTTCTGTCAGACATTACTATTTTTTCAATAAAAAATCATAAGCTACAATCATAAGTCATCAACAGAAACCAATACAAATGCCCCATACTCTTGCTTCAACACGATGTGCCCATAGCCTCTGTCGGGATACAGGTAGGTTACACTAGCTCAGATTAAAATTTTCTATTGCGTAAATCAGAAAACCATACAAATAAGAGATCATAGATCGATAGCACTAAACGCGTAGTACAATGAAAATAGAGTTGAAGCGGCCGATTCAATGTAGCGCGCATCTGTGTAGTGGAAAATTCTACAAATTAACAAATTCCACCATTTGAAAAATAAATAAATTCATTGGGATACGAATTCTTTTGGAGCTAATAGTAAAGCTATGATAAAAATCTATTGTAGGTAGGGACGTATGGAGAATTGATATGAAGTCATTGTTAAGGATATAGAGTTTGTATTCTATTCTATATATGCCTTATTTCTATATAGCATATCCCCTTGTGCTTTCCTATATATATGACCCCTTGGGCCTCATATCAATACACGCACAATATTTATAACACGGTATCAGAGCAAAGGTTCAAACATCTCAAACCCTAGCATCCGCAAGTCTTCCGCTGCCGCTGCCCCCGGGAGGATGGATCTCTACTCTCGGGGGCGGCCACCTCATCTCCGGTTGTCCGGTCATCTTCTTGGGCAGATCGGCTCTCAGTTGTCGAGGATGCCACCGTCATCCTCTCCCCCGGATCCGCATGGATCCGTGCTGGCCGATCTCCCTAGCGTCGTCTCTGGCCGTCGTCGTGCTCCATCGTCACCCGCGCTGTCACTCGTGCGCCCACGCCGCCGTCGCCTGTGCGGCCTCTTCTCCGGCTCGTCTTCATTGGATCTGGCTACCCACGGTTAGCGTTTCCTCGCTGGCCACCCGGCTATTCCGCCGCCGCCCCTCTCACGCCTGTACAACCTCTTCTCCGGCTTGTCTTCGTCGGATCTGACCTTGCTCAGCTCGGATCCAGCCTCATTCGCGCTGGCTCCTCTGTGCGCGGCCTCTTACGTCGCATCGCCGAGCTTCCAGATCCAGCTTGCCACGCGCTCTTCGCCGCCGCCGCTGCTCATCCTCGCCGTCGGGATCCCCGCTTCCTCCTCCGCATGCATCCAATGATGAACCGCGGAGAAGAAGACTCCCTGATGGTGGCAGCGGGGTGGACGACAATTTGACAGGCATGAGCCGTTGCATCAGCATGATCATCAACAACGAAAGCAGAATCTCTCCTACCTACGTGATCGATCATGATGAGACAAGCAGAAAATCAGAATTTTAAAACCGATCAAGATAAGACAAGTAGAAAGTCATAGTGAGGAAGAGTAAAGTAAATAACTAAGAGCTATGAACTATAAGAACTACAGATACTAGTATGACAAGTAGTTTTTTTTAATTTTTAGATGATTTCCCAAAAGAGTTTTACAAGTTTTTTATACCGAATGGAGTATTAACCAAAAATAAAAAAAAGTTAACGGTGAATAGTAATTAAAACAAGATAAAAGTACATAGTAATCGCTATTGAATAGATTTTCAGCTGTAGGATGCAACTAAAACGTTTTGCTGTAATCCTTGTTATTGAATCTTCATAACTCTAGTACTAGTCTGATCGAATTGAGCAAAAGGATATAATAGAATATCCATCGTTTGATAAGTATCATCCGAATAACAGAAGAAAACTTTTCGAACTATCTGAATATCATCTTCCTTTTTGACCGTTAGACTAAATCGAATTAACAGTAAGCGTATCTGACCTAACAGCGCGGCGTCGCATGCGTGTATAGAACCGACCGACCCGCCGGGGGTTTTTGCACGCGTGCGCGCGGCGTCAATTCGAGCGCGCGGCAACCAGGTGAGGCCAAGACAGGAGAAACCTGCAGCTGTTCCGCTGTTTCCAGCCTGAGAAAAGACAAGGAGCTGTCACGCTCACGCAACCAGATTTTCTTATACTTTAACTAGTAAGTAGTACCGTCTTATCTTGTAGTGAATTATCTTAGGATCACTCTCTCTCTCTCTGGTGCACGAACCAACTAGAAACGGCAAGTATAATTGTGTGCAGTACTGTACTCTACTTGTGTCCTTATTTTGCGGGTCTTTTTTTTACGGTTTCTAAAAATCATTTTTAATTTTTACTATAGTAACTAACTTTTAAATAGAATATTTTTTTAAGATAAAGTCCACAAGTTAATTGTAGTACACGTTAAAAAACTAATATCTGTATCATCAAAAATCGTAAACGAGTACCTCTCTTTCCGTAATCTCTATCACAAACAACCAAAAAACCATCAATCACAATCGAAAACTATCAACTACACACAAAAAAAAAACAGACCCTGCATCTCGTTTGCTGTTTCATGTCATGCGCTACGACGCAACTCTGTACCTTTTAACTTCAACCAGTGGATATGTGACAACTAAGAACCACAACTTTAGTAGTAGTCGTAGTAGGCCACGGTACATTTAACCTTCTTTAGGCGATTCCAGGGCAGAAAAGGACAATCCAAAGAATCATCCAAATCACTCTAGGGTGAGCAGGTCCATTCACTGTCCCTGGCCTGGCCCGCCATGGCCAAAACTGCCCAAGTCCAGGTCCCTTCGATCTAATCAGTACTCTCCTTTCGTGCTCGTGTTTCCCACGAGAGCGATCCAGTCATCTTTAATGGCTGGCAGCCTGGCACCCCGCACACGACGTACCAGAGCTTGATCCTTTGCTACACGTGAAATGAAACGAAGTCCACCTCGGTGTTCGAACTTGGGACCATCACGGTCAACGACTCAAGCTTATAGATATATTTTAAGCGTTTTTTTAAAAATAACTTTTAATTTTTATTATAGTACTTAATTTCTAAATAAAATATTTTCTCAAAACAGAGTTTACAAGTTAATTTTAGTACATGTTAAAAATCTATAGTGCCTAACTTTCAAAGAAAATATTTTCTCAAAACAGGGTTTATAAGTTAATTATAGTACATATTAAAAGCTCAATATCTTGATTAACCAAAATCGCAAGCAAATATCTCTTTTCGTAATCTCTATCACGAACAGCCATACATTCAAAAATTCCAGTAAAAAACTATTAACCCAGTCATAAGCCAAAAACAACAACAGGCGCTATGCTTTGGAGCAGCTTGTCCTGATTTTAGGACCAAGATAACGTTCAGATCTAAAGCTGAGAAATTCTGGGCAGATGTTACAGAGAGAGATCAACGATCGACGTTTTCAAGTATTGTACGAAGGTCCTTCGATATTACAGGCAGCAAATGTCCACTTCGATAACTTTGATTCACAAGGCACGACGACTACGATTCTTTCCAGCATTCCACACCAGGAGCAAACACAAAAGTTTTCAACAATTCAAGCTCGAAAGTGGACAAAAGCATCTCACTCATCCAAGCTCGCCGCCTATTGACACAGACAGCAGTTATATCGCAGTGCCGCAAAGAGAGAACAAAACAGTATTCGGAGGGCAAACAATGTTCACCATTTTGCTTAGCAGCTACTCCAATCTGTCATTTTATCATACCGCACTGCGTGCGTTGAAAGACAACTTTGGCAAGAGTCATTTTTCACAAACTTACTAGGATGGTGGCAGAAATTGTGAAAAGCATCAAATGCACATGGCGATATGTGCGCGCTTATTACCATGGTAACAGACCAAATAACAACAGTACAGGAGGGAGTAGAATGGAAATGGTTGCACATCACAAGTCCAATACAAAAAAATATCAAATCACTCTTTATTTGTTGACAGTGACACCAGCAACCACCTGCAGCAGTAGCAAAAGGAAAATAATTACTGTTTGTTGACACAAAACTTGCAATCTCAATATATCAACAAAGTATAGAAGTGATACACGGGAAGAAAAAATAAGCTTATGCGCTCCAGTTGCTGGGGGTTTAGTAAAGTTGCTGCTTTTTTTTTCAGTAGTAATATGAAATACAGAAGATAGATGAATTATGACAGACCCCTAGTCTAAACCCAGCCAAAACAAAGCAGTTCTGCAGAATAAAGTTCAAAAATAGCTTGGACAATTCAATTTAAGCTGCAAGTCATACTTTGCGCCTCAATCAACGAATACTGACATGGAATCACACCGAATAAAGCTACCTAGTGATCAACGAAAAAAAATCTCAATTGCACACGACAAACATGGTAAAATTGGCAAATGGCCTGTACAAGTCGTTCCCACTCATTGAAAAAGTCAATAATGACTTTAAATCATTATTTTGGAAATCAAGAGAAACAATACCTCATTTTCAACGAATTTGGAGCAACATATAGTAACAAATTGAAGCCGTAAAGGACAAAATCACATACATCACTTAGACCTGGTCGGGGAACTTGTCTGGCAGTCTCAAATGAATCCAAGATGGGCCTAACAACGGCTGGAAGAAAAAGACCTGAATTCACAGAGGGCAAAAATCACGAGGTCACTTGAAGATACCGGTTCGAAGGATAAAAAACTGCTCAATCAAACAAACAAAATCACAACCCATGCAACCAAGGCAGAAAAAAACTATGAATTGTCCAAACAAACTAACTGTAGTTTCTGCATAAAACTAGTGAGTCTATGGTAGTATTTTCAAGGACAGAAAATGAAGGATAACACTTGCATAAATATTGTATCCAAACATAGTCCATTCCAAACTTTTATATATTTCTGCCTTGAGATTATGCATGAAGGCGAACGGACCTCTAGCGTAATGGTTAGAGCGCTCTAGTAGCACCCCTCAGGTCCTGGGTTCGACTCCCAGTGGGAGCGAATTCAGGTTGAGGGAAAAAAATCCCCTCGCCTGCTACCACACCAAAGCACAGGATGTTAGGCCCTGCCCAGGTTGCGGGCGTGCGGGCTTCAAGCCCCGCCTAGGTCATCTCACGGGGGTGTGTGGGCCCCTGTGTAAGGGTGGAGCATAGGGTTTGGGGGTTTTCTCGATCTGCGTGAGAAGATCTTCTTCTTAAGCAAATGCCTGAGGGGTTTCTCCCACAGGTTGAGTTTTGAGATTATGCATGAAGGCTCTTTGTCACATACTACACAAAGAACAAAGAACCAACCATCCAACGAACCTCTTTGCAGAAGTAGACAAATAGAGAGGGAGAAATAAACATTTCTTATGAACTTTGATGGAAAAGCACTAGGTCCCTGTAGCCAGGTATTATGGAGAGAAGCAGAATATTACTATTGCTAGCGGTGTAGAGAACAATGCCAATGGCCAATCTAGGGTTAAAAACCTGTGGTGTCAGACTGCTAAGCAAGACTAGTTCCATTTAGTTAACAATGGTGGAACCTTGCCCTTTAGCCATCATTCACGCTACGCTGAGAAAAACACCATCAAAATAAAGAAACCCCAATAAGAGTATCCCATATAATTAACTAGACAAGGACATGTCAACAAATTCAAGTCTATTGACATTGTAAGCCAAAAAAAGAGCACTCTTCTTTTTGAAATATTTGATAAATTAGAGATAATCATGCAAATATGTGCTAGAAAATTAGATTCCCCAAAAAACCTTCATACAGAAAATTAGATTTATTTTAGTATTGCATGGGCGAAAACAGGGCTACAGCCTACCGGTAATTGAATGCACAGTGCATACCCAATTACACAAAAAAAAAAACTAGGACAATTTAGCATCCTTGTGTCCTATCGTGATTACATAACCAGCATGCTAATAGAGAACTTGCATCTCATCTTATCTTTGAAAATGAAAGCCACATGATGAGTGTGCATACCCAGGACAATACAGATTCTTTTTTTTCTGAACTGATGCTATCTAGTAGCTGAGTTGTTATGAACCGGGGTAAACACCACCAAGAAGATGGCCGGATGGCGTCGGCGTAGAGGGAGAGGAAGAGACTAGATGAGGAAAACAATAATATTTCCCTTCATTGATTGATTTAATAGTATGCGGTGGCGGCGGCGGAAAACGCCGGATCCGTTGGTGGCGCAGACGGAGACAGCCCAGTCGACGGCGGCGGCACAGGTGGGGATAGCTCGAGCGACGGTGGCATCGCGGGAGGAGACGGTCCCGGCGATGGCGGCTGATCGAAGCGTCGGCCTATGCGAGCCAGCGGCGGCGGCCGGATCGAGCAACGTCCGAACGGTGGCGCATGGAGGAGCGGCTTCGGCGGAGCAACGCGTGCGGTCGGTGCCGCTGGTGAGGGCGGCCTGCGCGAGGAGGCGGGGGCTGCGGCCGACGACGGAAGGTTGCCGGCGGCGGCACAGCGGCACCGAGAGGTGGCGGAACTGGGCGACCTTCTCGAGGGGGCGCGAGGACATCCTCGTCTCCGGCCCGGTGCGGAATTTGCACGCTGCCGTCTCTCGCTCTGCGAGCAGCCTCTTGTTGCGCCTTCTCTCGCTCCTTTAAGATTTTTTCAAAGATGCCATGTATGTTGCGGAAGGAGTCCGCTATCTCCTTGCTGTGTTTCTCCATCTTGTCGGCGTTAGCCTTTATTATGGCCAGCGACTCAGCAGCAGGACGAGTCGTAGGAACCATGGCAGCCGAAGTCGTGGGAAGGGATCGACTGCTCTGATACCAAGTTGTCATGAACCGGGGTAAACATCACCAAGAAGATGGCCGGATGGCGTCGGCGTAGAAGGAGATGGAGAGACTAGATGACGAAGACTATAATATTTCTCTTCATTGATTGATTCAATAGTATGCGGTGGCTCTCTTTATATAGATGAGCCCCCCTAACAGATAGAGTCTAATTCCAATCCTATCTCTAACAATTATAGAAACTCATATCATATCTCTAATTATATCTCTAATAAAAGGAATCTAATTTCTAACTCAAATAGAAATCAATCTCTAATTCCTAATAATAACTCGATTGAGCCTTGGGCCCAAGGCCCACACCCCTGACATGAGTCAACAAAATGAGTTGAGGGAAGGAAAATCATCCCTATTACAGAAATATTTTGTAATATCCCAAAAAATCTAATTATGAATTAATTGAATATTTGATGCTATTTGGATCTAATTGGATATTAGTAGGCTAATTATTTATAACCTTAAACTCTAATTAGTATGTAACATCCGAAATCTGTGACAAATATGACTAAAAGAAAATAAGAATGATAATAATAATAATGGTTATAATAATAATAATAGTAAAATTGACTCTAATAATTAATTTGAGGTATAAGTTCCGGATAGGCTAACTCATCTAAGCCTTGCCCTATAAGAAAGTATTGTATTCGGATTTTCCTAGAGCTACCTCTCTCTCCCTAAGGGACAGCTGCCACCTTCTCCCGTGGGACGCAGCTCTCTAGGGCTTCTTCTTCTTTTCCCTAGGGCTTGGCAATGGCTGCCCTATGAGATAGACATGGAGGCAAGGAAGAGATTGAGAAGGAGAAGAATTCGCGTGTTTTCTTTATTAGATCTTCTTTGATATGTAGGTAATCCTTTAACACTTTCACCATATCCTGTAGATGAACTTTTATGTGAATTAACTTGGTAATTAGGGTATGATTAGCCTCATGGATCGTGTTAATTCTCGTTTAGGATTGCTAGGTTTTACTAGTTTCGCGTAGTTTAGATCTAAACAATTTTGAGAGACTTGAAAGCCGAACCTCGAGAGTTGGTATACTAAAGAGTTGTAGATAAATTTGTAATCTTTCCAACAAGTTCAAGATCACTAAATTTCATTGGGTAGATTATAAGATATGGTCTTTGTAAGTCTGTTGTCCTGCAGGTCATTACAATCGAGCAATGCTGCAGTTTTTGATGGTTTAAGCCTTTAAGAAGATTGAATTAGGTCTGGTTAATAACTAAAGAGTTGTAAATAATTTCATTATCTTTCCATAGAGTCTAAGACATGAATTTTGGACGAGCAGCTGGTCCCCGTATGACACATGATGAGCAGTTGGTCCCCACGAAAGGGTGTGGTCATGAGTGAACACTGACGGGTGTTACATTCTGCTATACCGGTATAAACAGAAGATAAGTTGAGACATATGCATGAGCATGACATTGCATTTATGGAAAGTGAAAATTGGGATGATGAGACATGTGAATGAAATTGATGAAAATGAATCTATGAAATTGACTTAATGGTACATAAGTATGAATTGTTAATGCGGTGATGCATTGTTTATTATTCTGTTTTATACTTACTGAGTCATGGACTCCCTCTTACTTATAGTTATTTTTTAGGTGCTCATTGTTAATGACATGTATGGGCGGGAAGTAGCACAAGTTGATATTGCACTTAATAGTTATTTCTTCCACTTAGTGGCCACTTTTTTATTACTAGAAATAGATCTTGCTATCCATGAATTTCTTAGATGAATAATGAGTTCTTTTTAGCACTTAATGATTTTATCTAGTTGGTACTTGTTCAATTTTCTTTAATTGCATTTATTATTGATTCATATTATTGCCAATTGGTTCATCTTCATGTCATTTAATGATTTTTGTATGGCTGAAATTTATATGTTCATAGTTTGTTGAAAAGTTACATAAGCCTGTTGTTAATATGGAATTAATAGTTTAAATGTGTAATTGTAGGTTTAGGTGACATTCTGGGCTTTTGTTAAGCTGGAGTGTTATATATTTTGTCCAGGGCAGTAACAATGCTAAGTCCATTATTATCTGGAAGAATGCTATTCTAACAAAGGATAACTTCCTGAAAAGAAAATGGCAAGGAAACACTTGCTGTAGTTTTTGTTCTGAACCTGAAATAATCAACCATCTCTTTTTTATTGTATGGTTGCAAGATATATTTGGAGTCTCACTGGAAAGCTGATTGGTTGTAATTAACGTCCTGTAAATTTTGAACAATATTTTTGGTGGATCAGACATTTTCTCCCTTCTGGGAAAATATGATTGTAATGAGTATATCTGCAGTTTGTTGGGCTATTTGGAAGCTTCGGAATAAGGCTTGCTTTGACAATAAAATAATAGGATCTCCTGCTGAGATCGTATGCTATATCTGCAATTTCCTAAAATACTGGGCAGGTATATACAAAGAAGCAGAAAAAGAATAAATCATTGCAGGTGCATACGTGATTCAAGCTGAAGACTTACAGCAACATGCTGAAGCTGCTAGAAGAGGAGATGGCAATGTAGGGGGACAGTGGCTGCTGAGAAACCAAGAAGAGAATATGGCTGCTCAAGAAGAAGCTGGAGACTCAAATCCATAGCCTGATGCCGTCAAAACTTGATCAATCTTGCTTTGTAGGCTTGGAGGTCGGTTTCAGCCTTGTAAATATACCTTTAGTAAGTCGCTCCCTATTATGCTAGTACTCGCTCATCCTTGGGTGAGCAGCATGGTCGCTTGGTGCGCCTGAGTCTTGCTTACAAAACGGACAGGTGTTTTTGTGCGCAAGAACGGTGAACAAAACGCTGTAAGGCATATTAAATTCCATTATGCTCTAATGGAATCTGGGTATACCCCATTAGTGGAAAAATGTATTGGCTCTTTGTTTTATTATCATATTGGTCCTGAAAAAACCTCTATCATCGTCTTGTAAGTTCAGATAGCAAAGAGTCATTATAGATCCATTTGGAAAATCAACCATGCTGAAAGAAACTGGCTGAGAAGTCAGAACACATCAATCACTTGTAAAACCCTGCACTTCTGGACCTGTCCAGGAAATCATTATTTGACGTAACCTTAACATCCCGACCAAATCGCGGCTAGGACCTAAATTCTTAAGCAAGAAGATGCTACAAAGCACCCCAACAATGGCATAAATTCTCATATACTTGATCACCTATCGCGCGCGGAGCTACTGAACAAGCCTGGTGATCCAGAAGGGGCTACAACTCCGGATCTGAGGTATGCAGTAGATATGTTTGTCTCAATCTGTAAGTCTAAGGTCCTAGTTCATTATCATTGTATCTGCCAACCTGAGGCTCGTTGCTTTGCTGCTCAGTAATTCTGGGCGATGTACAAGGAGCACTCCGAGCAGAATCCAATCCTGGGATTCCCCAAACCGAGCTTACGAGAGGCGTTTAGGGAGGGAGGAAGAGGAACCAGATGGTGGCCTTACGTATGCACACATACAGAGCTGGAGACTGGAGGGTTTGCGTTGAAGTCGTAAGGGGGACGGAAGAGAGGAGAGCGTACCGAAGCCGGCGATGAGGCAGGAGGCGGCGACGACAGGCTCCTGCACCACGAAGACCCTGAGCCTCCCCATCACGCCCATCGCCCCTCCTCGTCCTCTTCCTCTTCGCCGATGGGATCGCCCGTGCCTTCCCGTCGATCGATCCACGCTTTCCCTGTGGGCAATCGATTGCCTTTTTTTTTAGCATAAGACAATCGGTTGTTTTTCTTTGAGTAAATTTCACATCACCTCTGGTTTCATGTTAAAGGTAACACAAAATTTTATTTTTTGCAAACTTTTTTTAAAAAACCCCAGATTCTGGGTCTAAAGGTTTCAAAAAACCCCTCAGATTTAATGCATTGTGTTCCACGACTTTTATCCCATAGAATATAATAGGTAAGGCTAAAGTTATCAATACCGTAATAAATATTATACCGGTTTGGTTTTTAGAGCGGTACATTCTGATACCGCTTCATATCAACGTATCGTTTCGGATTTAATATAATAATACGATTATATATTTATAAGTATATATTTGTTTAATTATGTGCGAATCAAATGTTACTTGTAATATTTATTTTAAATACACAGTAGCACCATCAAATATAATATATATTTCAATAGATAATATTATCAATTCCGCTGCTACCAATCGGTATTTAACCGGTATCAAAATCGATATTGGCCGGTATTGAACCGGTATGACTGGTATTGGCGGTATTTGGGTCGATACGGTATTAGATTTACTTTGTACCGGTTCAAGTGGCAGTATAGTACGTATCGGTCGGTACTGAAACAGTATTGACAAGATTGGGTAGGACTCATTTATCAGTTAGACTAATAATTAGGACCCACGAGTTAGCCCCATGTATCGAATTTGGGCCCACCTGTCAACCATATTTCTCTTCTTTGTCTTCTCTACGTTTTCTGAGAGTAATAATCATCAACAGTGTAGGTGGCCCAAAAAGAAGGGTGGAGTGGGGCTGACAGGTAAGTTCTACTTGTTATCTGATATTCATGTGGGTGGGTTCCAGTTATCATGTTTTATTAGATGAAAGGGGATAGAGTAAACCTCGGATTTCTTGAAACCTTTAGCAAAAAACATATGGCTCCTTAATTTTTATTTTTAAATTATAGAGTTTTGTATTACCTCTGTTTCAAAACCTATGGTTTATGAAATTAATTGCTCGGTAGGGAGGAGATGGTCGTGGGCAATCGGTTTGGACGCTTCTAGCCCGTTTCCTTGTGCATCAGCCCATGATCACACTTAGGCCGCAGGAGACGTTGCGGCACGAGTTGGGGCCTTGGCACGCATTACGTACCAAGCAAATGGGCCAAACGACGTCCCCTTCCCGCGCGATCTAGGCTCCGCTCTTCTGGGCCGCGGCCGTCTGCTCGATCCGTTTCGCGTAGCAACGGCACGTCTTACGGCACAGTTAAATTCGGCTTTAGGTAAGCCCAAACGGCTCCTGCAGGCTGCAGCGCGGCTCGTGCCCAAACAGCGGCTCGGGAATCGGATGAGGTGGGAACTTGAGGACGACTTGGAGAACCCCTGGTCCAAAAGGAATTATTCATCATATACCCTCCTCTTAGACTGAAATTCAGGATTTACCTTCCGGCCCACATGTCAGTGACTCATTCCGACCCCACATGTCAGTGATTCGGGAGGGTAAATCCTGAAACTCTCAAATGTGAGGAGGGTATATGACGAAGTT
Source organism: Melocanna baccifera (assembly GCA_036346265.1). Lineage (NCBI taxonomy): Eukaryota > Viridiplantae > Streptophyta > Magnoliopsida > Poales > Poaceae > Melocanna > Melocanna baccifera. Next base: position 34,036,792 of record CM070677.1, on the reverse strand, counting down.
TCCCGGTCCAAAATGGCTATATGGTCATGGCTGCTTCCCTCGCTGCCCATCACCACCACGGCCACCTCGCCGCCCACCACCACCACGGCCACCTCGCCGCCGGTCTCCTCTCCACCCCGCGAGCAAGCGGGAGGGCCAACCGCAGCGGCGTCACCATCTCCATGAAGGCTCAGGTGGAAGCCCGCCCGCTCGACCTAACTTCCCTTCCCCCTTCTCTTCTTCCCTCCTTACTGTTCTCCTCGCCTAACTCACACATTTTGATTTTTTTTTTTGCAATTATCTCTAAGAAAAAGCAGGGCAGTGAGCCTGGGAGTTCTAAGGGAGGCGGGGACGGGCGAGTCAGAGGTGGGCGGCGAGTGTGGCGTCGCCGGAAACTGGTATGCCGAACAGCCGAACAAGGCAGTCTCCTAATCTCTGCGTGGCTGCTGTAGTCGGAATTAGGACGGCATGCAATGGAAGGACGGGCTTGCTGCCAAATTCACAAGTATCTATTTTGTAATGTGTACAAGATTACAAGGCATTCTTTTCTACTATATTATTGGGACTTTTGCTTCCCTAGTTAGGATGGGGGCAGTGATGTTCACGAGGGCCGATAAGCGTCATTAGGCGTCCATCATCATGTAGTTTTTAAACCCTTGCACACGTTTACGATTAGGAGGAAGGATTATGTGATGCGATGTATGATTTGTGTGCCAGCCCTTTGGCTGTGCTGGCTCATGATCTTGCTTTGAGTTGCAGGTTGTTTAACGCAAATAATAAGTCACAGATTGTTATGTTGCAGTATGTTTCTTCTATACATTTCGTTCATCATCATAGTGTTGTTCTTGTGGTTCCGTGATCATCAGTATTATGCTATTAACAGGTAGAGGCCTTCTTTTCCTTTTCGGTTAACCAAGTCGCATATTCAGCACTGCTTGGCCATGCCGAGCTGTTAAGCAGGCAGCCAGGCAGTTGTATGTTACACCTTTGTTGTTTACATAGCCAGCAAAAATGACATGGGATGAAAACCTTTGAAATGGAAACAGTGGGCATTGCCATGCTTCAGAATTTTCATGTTCTTTTCCTGCTTTCCCTGTATCAACTAACACCTCGGTACACGTTTTTCGTGCAGACCAAAGAGGATGACATGTTGCGGTACAAGTTGGACCGTATCCCTTTCTTAGAAGAGAGTGAGAAAAGTAAGGGAAAACGGGAAGATCATATGTTTGGACATCAACCAGCTGATGTTATCTCAAGAGAATAGATTTACATTCACAATGGAGGTGGCAGAGGAAGCTAACTTCTATCTTGAGAAGAACAGGCATGAATATGGATTGAAGAAACCTATACTGCATGTGCTCAGTGACCGCATGAACGAAGCTGGATTTTCTCGGCCAGAGGGTTACCTTTATCCTTATCCTATCAAACCTGGTCCTTATTTCATAAAAGAAGGAGGATACTGAATGAAATCACAGGCTCTATAGTAAGTATATCTCATAACTTATTTGCCAATTAATTTTCGTTATGCAGTTTTCCCAGTTTGATTTGTTATCCTCGGTTGTATATGTGATGAGTGTGCTTGCACACAAGCATGCTAGAGGGAGGGAGGGTTGTTCTGCTTCTAGTCAAAATTGAGAAGAGAACAGCATGAACTCACAAGAAATATTTATCACCGCACAAAATGGCATCATAGATGATCCACTGCCTCAAGTATGCATTAGTAGTACATGTAAGTGCCCTTTAAAATGATCCGGTCTCAACTTCATGCGACTAGGCTATTTATAGGATATCTGTATGGCTCTTTGATCCATTTGGATAAGTAAAGCATACAACAGGGGATTTGATATTCATACATTGGGTTTGCTACAGTAAATGACTAGTTTCCCTCATATAACCCCGTCACATAGTAGCATCTTCACACGGTCATATGCAGGGACATGTACGTAGGAGCTTAGCTGTCTAGCGGTTCCTGCCTCCGATCCCAGGCCTTCTGCGTGGATCATGCCTAGAGTTCGCCCCTCCATAGTCATAATCCTGAACCTCTGTGAGAATCTTTCTGCTATACCCCTGCATTTAGAGGATAAAAAATAAAGGTATTTTAGATTAAGCATATAAAGGAACAATGAAACATAAAAGTTATAAATTCTGATATTCGTTGAAATGAGCTCAGGCAGTCACCAGCACTATCCTCAGCTAGTGAGATATTATTATATGACTGTTTCAAGCATAAGCTATCTATCTATCTATCTATATATATTTATTGGAGAGAAATATTTGTTGTCTATAGCAAAAGTGACCAACCATGACAACATCAGGGAAATACATCAAGAGCTGGAAAGTGTTAACTAGCGCTCCCATATCTGGAGTTGGAATAATAACTCCAATACACTAAACATTGCCTTGGATGAAAAACTGTGTCCAAAATATTGAGATCAACATAGGCAGACCTTTATCAATTTTGGAGTAACAGCATTATCATTTTCTACCACTATGGTTTGGCCTGCATTAGGACAAAAGAACTTGTTCAAGTATATATAATTAATGATTTTAGTAATATATTGGGCAGAAGAAATAGCAAACACCATACCTGCAGATGCATTGAAGAGAAGAATTAGAAGGATGATGGTGAGTACAAAAGTGGGTTTAGACATGTTGATCTCTGCTAGTTGAGTGTTGTTCCCTTCAGAGGATTGTTGGAGAGGAGCTATTGTGTCTCTTCCCCTTTTATACATGGATGATGGGTCAGGCAGAGGGAAAGAGGAAAACAAAGTTGTAACTTTAGATATGGTCTACCAGTAATGATTGTTCTACAGGATTACGATGAAACTCGTTATCCCACAACACAAGGTCAACTGCATTTAGCTGAAGCTACTTTAAAAGCTGCATTTGCTTTTTCAGCAACTAAAGCGAAAGCAGACTACAATGCATGCTTCTTTTAAAGCTTTTTTTTTCTATCAATCGTATTCTACTACTGGTTTGTATGACTGTATCATAGTAGATGAAATGCCACCTCACAGCTTGGAATGGTATACTAGATAGCACGGACCATGTTTCAGACTATTTGTAGTCTTCCTCTTAATCAGCTTGCATGGAAGGGTAGCTTTAATTTTAAACAAATGTCATGAATCATGATTAGATTATGCCCTAGTTTTTTCATGAGCATAAAATGTTCTACAAAATATCAGCAACATAATGATGATTAGTATACAGAAGGCCTTTGGCACTTGCTACAACACGATAAGAGCCATGGCTACATGTTATCATAGTGCATATTCGGTGCAATATAAAACCTTATCTATTATATTGTTAAAGCGAAGCCACCACATTTGCTTTCAAAGGCTAGAAATTCCTACATTAGTCAGAGGAAAAAGAGAAAAGATTGAGCCGTCCATTTGGCGGACCCAAGTTATAACGGTTTAAATTTAAAAAAAGAGTCCATGTCAAATGCAATATAAATTAATTAAAATTCGGAATAAAAAATAAAAGAAAATTAGCAATTTGATTTTCATATGAGTTTCAAAGTAAAACTGAAATCTGGAATAAAAATTAGTAGTTGGATTTGTAAACGATTTCCAACCTAAAACCGAAATTCAAAATAAAAATAAAGTAAAGTTAGCAATTTGATTTCGAATAAAAATTAGTAGTTGGATTTTAAACGAATTCCAACCTAAAACCGAAATTCAGAATAAAAATAAAATAAGATTAGCAATTTGATTTCCATACAAATGTTACGAATATTGTGTGTATATTAATATGAGGCCTAAGGGGCCATATATATTGGAGAGTACAAGAAGGATATGCCATATAGGGATAAGGCATATATGGAATAGAATACAGACTCTATCTCCTAATACGGACTCTATCTCCTTAACACCCCCCTTCAAATGCAAAGTGTATGCAATAGCATTGCATTTGGAAAGAGTTGATACTAAAATAGTAAACAAAATCCGAATACTTAGATGGATATAAACGGAAGATTCAAAATCCTAAAAGACTCGAAATACTAAGCAAAACCGAAAGCACATAACACCAAGCTTCCAAATGTGCAGACCACCTTGAGAAGCAACTTCAGGACCCATAGGAAACGTTAGAACCAGCACACCATTTACCGCGACGGGCGGCTACAGGAGGCGGCATGAGGCGACGAGAAGAGCCGCGACGAGCGATCGAGAAAGCGGCGCGAGTTGACGAGGAAGAGCGCGCGACGGCGGCGAGGGAGGGCGGCGAGAGCGACGAGGAAGAGCCGTGACGCGCATCAGAGGAGGCGGCGGATTCGGCGAGAAGAGTCCGCGATGGGCAGACGGCGATGAAGGGATCCGCGACGGGCGGACGGCGTCGAAGGGATCCGCGATGGGTGGATCTGACGAGGAAGAGTCCGTGACGGGCGGACGAGGCGAGGTGGATCTGAGGTTCCCAGGCGGCGGCGCGGGATCGGTCCAGAGGTTGACTCCAAGCGGGCGAACGTGTGATCTGAGTTGACGGAAGAAGTAGCCGCCCCCAGGAGCAGAGATTGATCCTCCCGGGGGCAGCAACAGCGGAAGAGTAATAGAGGCTAGGTATGCAACCTAGGCTTTGATATCATATTACGAATACTGTGTATATTGATATTATGATATGAGACCCAAGGGGTCATATATATAGGAGAGTACAATGAGATATGTCATATAGAGATAAGGCATATATGGAATAGAATACGGACTCTATTTCCTAATACGGACTCTATCTCCTTAACAACAAACACCAAAGTAAAATATCCAAATAGCTTAAATTATGAATAAACATGAAATAAAAAATACAAGTTGGATGTGTATACGATTCAAACATAAAACTATAAAAAAACTTGATTTGGAATAGAAATCAAAAGAAAATTAGCGATTTGATTTTTTGTACAAATTCCAAATTAAAATCCCTAAATACCTAAATTTAGAATAAACAATGAAATAAAAATTACCAATTATATTTATATATAAATTCCGTCCTAAAACTGAAAAGAATACAATAAAATCCAAAAATATGCAAATTCAAAAGAAGCTACCACATTCGCTTTCAAGGGCTAGAAATTACCATGTTAATTAATGAAGAAAGAGAAAGATCTATATTGTCGATTGTGCTGGGTAGATTATAGCTTAGCAGATTTCATATAAGAATTCTATTTATAACAAGCATATAGTGTTATGGCCTAGGATCTCAACGTACGAATTTGGGTGGTTCACCAGTATATCGCGGATTAGGAATATAATAATTAGTTTATTTGTTATTTGGGTTTATTTCCTTTTAGATTTATTCCATATATTAGTGTTATATGGTTATCAGGAAGCAAATAAATAAGCAAAACTCTCTAGTTTTCCTCTCTTCTTTAACATGCCTCAGAACCTTGGCAGTGGCATGGCCGACTGATAAAGGGCAAGTCCCTTACCCTCGGTCCTTGGACTCTTACCCGTTCCACAACATTTGATATCAGAGCCATTTGATATGGCTTTCGATGCTGAATTATCTCGCTTGGACAGGTTGTTGGCTACTAGCGAGAAAACGATGCCCTTACTCGACAACATGATGGCCGCCTTAGAGAAGGTTATGGAGTTGGTAGATAAGTTGAAGGAGCAGGAAGAGGCGTCGTGTGCCATTGCAATGGCAGCGCTGCCACCACCTTCCCTGTCATCGACGTTGGTACTGGCCACATCACCAACGATGACACCTCTTTAGGCTTCATCTTTGGTGCCTTTGCCGAGAAGGGAGGTTGTCGCTATCCAGTGGTGGTCATCTCCACGCGACCGGCCAACACTGTGCATCCGCAAGTGTGGAGCACAATGGCTTCCATGTAAGAGTCATCGACATCGTCACATCTCTTCCACAACTGTTGCATCCTGAGGTAAGAAGGATGATGTTGCTGCCGTGCGCTAGGTGCCCATGCCCTCAACGACTTCTGTGTCATCAAGCCACGCCCAGGGGTTGCTGTCCATTGAAGCTTCACTGTTCTTCTTCCATGCGACACGATGTCATCATCATGCCCTCTCGTCAATATGGGGTTACGAAAGACTTCAACCATGATCACCATCTGACAGCTCGAGAACGAGCTGTCTCGCTGCAAGGAGTATAGTGTTATGACCTAGGATCTCGACGTATGCGCAGCTAGCGAGTGAACAGTACCACGGGTACTGTAGCAATCGTGAACAGTACCACGCGGGTACTGTAGCAACACATGAATAGTACCCACGTGTATTGTAGCACGTACGAATTTAGGTGGTTCGCCAGTATATCGCGGATTAGGAATATAATAATTAGTTTTCTTATTATTTGGGTTTATTTTCTTTTAGATTTATTTCATGTATTAGAGGTAAATTTTCTATTATTATAATTATTTTCCTTAATATAGAGATAGGTTTCATAGGGGTCAACTTTAGCTATCTCTATAAAAGGGACAATGTTGTATTGTTATTACAAAGCAAAGAAATAAACAAAGTTTTCTAGTTTTCATCTCTTCTTCAACAGGCCTCAGGAGGACCATGGCGCCTAAGGAGCGCCAGGACGCTTAGTCGTCTAGGCGGGTGCCTAGTCGTCCTCTAGGCTTTGCTAGGCGAGCTAAGGCGGTACACAGACAGTGGAGCACATAACATATCAGTAGAGGTTGTAGAGCACATAGCAGCTGGCCGCATATATTAATAACAGAGAAGAGAGCGGCGGACAGCCGGAGGAGAAGCAAAGGCCAAAGGGAGAGAGGAAGCAGAGCGGCAGACTGCAGGAGGAGAAGCAGAGGGAGGGAGGCGGCGGGAGGGAGTAGGGCCCAGACTCCGGAGGAGAAGCTGAGGGAGGGAGGCGACAGGAGGGACCAGATCCGGAGGAGAAGCAGAGAGAGGGAGGCGGCGGGAGGGAGCAGGGCCTGAACTCCAGAGGAGAAGCAGAGAGAGGGAGCCGGTGGGAGGGACCAGATCTGGAGGAGAAGCAGAGAGAGGGAGGCGGCGGGAGGGAGCACGGCTGAAGGAGAAGCAGAGGGAGGGAATGGCGGCGGGAGGGAGGCGGCATGGCCAAAGCACGAGACCAGATCCGGAGGGTGTACCTGGCAGCGCTAAGGCGGAGGGACGGCAACGGCTAGCCGGCGGCTAGGGTTCGGGTTGCTCTGTCACTCTGGCTTCAGGACCTCCACTCCAGCTCCAAGTATGCGGCTATTGCTCACGCGGTTTGGACTTTGGACCTCTAGGCTGCTTTATGCTCACGCAGTCACGCCACGAGACTGCCCAGCCGACGTCGTGGACACCTTGTCTCCGCCATGGACTCCTCGTCGCCTTGGGCGCCGTCTAGCTGGCCAAGACGAGGTGCTCCTCTATGGCATCTTCTTCGTGCCGCCTGGACGCCTAGGCGTCACCAAGACGACGCCTAGGTGATGCCTTGACATCCATGAATAAGAAGCTATATATGAAGTAGGCAGTACGTGCTCTTGTTTTCAAGAAACAAAAGATTTGATTAAAAGTGTGCCGATCGATCGAATTCGGTCAGGCAAAAGCAACAAAATTGGAGCTGAACTCCAACAATGCAGGAGTGGCCAGGTGAGGTCTTGTATTACAAGCACACTCTTTAACTTCTCTCGGAGTACTGAGATGGCGCCCAATTTGTTATGCATAAATCCAATCAGCAATCTATGTCCGGTGCCGGTAAGTGATCATGGAGCATAGCTTAGGCCCTGTTTGGAATGTAAGTATTTCTCACGGTTCCTGCAGGAATTGATCTGCCTCCTGTAAAATTCATGTGAAATTCTTGCATTCCAAATGAGCCCTGTCATTATGTCAAGTGATTCTACCATATCGAGTACATCTAAGGGGCTATAAATTACCACCTTAATCGGAGACGGAGAGAGAGAGAGAGAGAGAGAGGGAGGGAGGGTATCCACATCGTCAATCATGGTGGTTCCAATTTTTTTGACAGTGTAGATTAAATCTCATAGAGCAATAATAGTCTGAGACCAATAAGTCAATTAGTACATATGCGAGGAGTTCTAATTGGATCACAATTATTAGCTCTCGGGTAAAATATAACAAGATAAACGATCATGTAGATTTTTTAAAGGTTGTATGCTCATGTATCATGTGCAAGTGGACCCCACGTGTAGATGTGATATGTATCCTTACAATGTTTGGTAAGTATCTAGATGTGACACTGATATGGTATACCAAATACATGTGTATTCTCACGTATGGAATAAGCATATGTTTGGGGTCACCTCTTATTTTCTCCGTAATTTTTAAGCAAAAATTTCTTACATATTAGAATTAACTCTTACATAACAGACTGAATGTGAAGTATAACTTATGATAGTAGCTAGATATTGACAAATATAAGAACAAAGATTTTAACTATAGCTTTAGAGAAAATGAACTAGCATAAAACTAATACGTAGTTAATTGCGAAGGAAATATCTTGCCGCGTAATTGCACAAGTCACCCTGCTAGTTATTTAAAATACTATAATACTCAAAGCATCCAATAAGGAGTGAATGTATCGAATAACTAAAAATTGATACAGTGCAACCACTATCAAATGGTAAATGCTGAGCAAAAGGGGCAGCAATAGTAAGTGGAGTGAGTGCACACTGACAGCTATGTCACAGTGTGCTAGAGGAAGAGGAGAGTGGAGCGAGAAAATACAATGGAAATGGAGGGAAGTGCAAGTGCAACAGCACTCCCAATAATGGATCCATCGGTCAAAAGGAAAAATAACTGGCCCGTTGTCTTGCGGGGATCCTTGAGATCTTCCCTATCTAGCACTGTTCATGTATCCTGCTTGAGATCTTCCCTATCTAGCACTATTCATACTATTGGCATATGCGCATACATATTCTGTTGATTTGTCTTGTTATATATCTACGCCGCCCTTCTGCTACATATGGCCGCATTCCCGCTCTGTTTATGGGTGATTCTATGACCTAACCACCCACATATCCACTGTTCTACCAGCTGTGCAAATTAAGAGGATCACCACCAAGACGCAGGTGTGTTGTTGGCCGCTCATTATGTCGTCCTAGGCAGCGAGCACCTCTATGAAGTTGACCATCCATTTGTTGGCTTGCAGGGTTGTGAGAACCAAATGCATGCAACAGGAGAGCAATTTCTTTTTGATCCAACCATAGACTAGCCACTAGTTGCTTACAGCCACGAGTGCAACAGGATTTCAGAAATTGGCATCCCCACTACCTTGCTACCTTCATGTGTGACACCACGTACACAAGTCTTTCTTCAACAACATGACCACACATGTAAAGAAGCTATGACACGACCTGAAAATGTCAACACCATGCATATCCTCGTCAGTGTTATGTGTACGTGGGAGTGCACGTGGCCGTGCAAGGATTACACTGAGATTGCACGGAAGTGATCTAGCAGGCACATCGCACAAGGTTCATTTCAAACTATAGACATTGACCAAGATTCTTGTACCTGAGCTCAGCCTTTTAGTCAGAAAAATAAGAAACTCTGAAACATAGTAGGAGGGAATACGGTGCAGGAGCAAATGGATTCACATTCTTGTTGACTTCAGGGAAAAGCATGGCGGTATGGCATCTGCCTATTGTTGCACAATTGTTTCATAAACAGGAGGCAGAGGAATCTTTTCTTAAATATATGCAAGGGCTTAAATAGAAGAGAACAGGCACTATTAGTGGTAAGTTGTTACTTAAATTCAGAAGCATGCTTTCTACATGAAGATATTTTGGAGCTTGCAGAATCCTTATCAGTTTATTTGCAACATCTTTTTGATAGATGTATTTCTGAACTTCGAGGCTACTTCTCTTTAATTAGTGGTTCACTGGTTTGTAGTCCCTGTTACTCAAGAATTTCAGACTATATATGCAATGTAGTGTGCCTTTGGGAGTTGGGCTGCGGTTCTAACGGTCCGCCTTTTAGATTCAAACTTTTTTTACACTTCCTTCTAGATGCAAACTTCTAGTTCATGTAGCTCCGTCTGCGAAAAGGCAGTTCATAGCTTTTGCTTGCCTTCAGCTAGTTCTATGATGGTCCTTGACTTCCTTTGTGTTCTGTTATTCTGATAGCGAAATACCAGAACCTTGGTATGTCGCTGTTAATGTTGTCTTTTGTGGTATTTTATTTCGAGCTTTCTTTTCGTTCTCAATAAATCAGTGGGTGAAGTGGAGCAAAGCTACATCACTAAGGCATCAAGCATGCTTCTAATTTCTAACCTTTCATCATTACATTTTGCAGGATCAGAGAGCGGAAGTTGGGGGGCATCCTTTCAGAATGCAGCGGTCCTTCAGGGCTCCTAGTTTTGTTGTATGCACTATACGGTTTTGGAGGAATTATGAATGTCCCTGGAACACCCCCCTAATCAAATGCTCTGAAAAACCGAAATCGTATTTTGTGGAGTGGTTAAGTGATTTTATAAATATCGTATTTTGTTTGGACCATTTTCCGAATTTTTCAGGGAAATCAGTAATGTCACCGTTGTGTCAACGGTTGTACCGTAGTGCGGTAGCATCGTAGTGAAAGCACGGTCATACCGTAAAATGGTAGTTTTGATTTCTAGTTAGCGATAGCTAATTTCCTGAGAGGTCCAGTGTGAGGTGCGATGGTGCGGTAGTACCGGTTTAGGGAGCGGTAGTATCAGCATATTGCGTGTGGTACTATTGGATTTCACAGAAAAACAAGGTTTTAAGAAATTAAGTTATAGATTAAGTTGGCTTGACCAAGGTTAGTGGATGTATGGTGCATGAAACATGTTTGGTTAACGTGGGTCAAGTTACGAAGAACTTGTACTTTAAAATGATTTCTTTGTCTTTGGATATGTAAGATCGTTTGGAGTCAACTGTGGTCAATGATGAGGATTAGGGCTATGCTCATGGAGGAGTTAAGACCTAGAATGATCAAGAATATTGGGTAACATGGTGAGCTCAAGTATGGCACGAGAAAGGCAAGAAATATTGAAGGCATGTCGAACAGCGGGATTGTACCATGTGGCTTAGGTGGTCCAAATGAACTGTGGTTCGTGGAACCAAGACGGGAGAAACTTGGCGACATTGACAAGCTAGTGGTGCACATACACATGGTAAGTATGACGATTGCTTGTAATAGGAGATGAAGACCAGGTTAATGAGGGATATTTTTGTAGTTTGGTCAAAATACTGGAAATCACCTTGGATCAAAACCGTGGCGCTTGGGAGAGTGGTTTAGGTCAAGGTGGAGCTGGTTTGATCGAGATGGATTAAGGTTAAGGATTTAGCGGATACGAGATTATACACTTTGAAAAGCATGCATAAGTGAACATGTGTGCGTAAAATCCGTGTGTGGAGGTTAACGGGTTTTCTCCATTGTGCTAAGTGGATGGTATCCACTAAGAGTTAAAGATGGCTGGTTAGCTCAACTATAAAAGGGAGTTGGGATGCAGACATATGGTTAACCATTTAACTCATCTCTCTTATACCTTTATGTCTAGGGTTAAAGTTTGAGAGTTGAGTGCTTTGTGTGCTCTTTGTCCTCTAAGGTGGAGTGACTGTAATACCTCCTTCCCAAGTAAGAAATACATTAATCGTTATGTATCTCCTTGAGTCTCTCGTGTTTTGATTGATATGCTCTTATTTTGGTTGGTTTTGATCTCTCTTCTTTTCTCCTCTTATCTTGTTGAGCCAAGAACGTGTAAGAGATGGAGATGATATCTGAGAATCTCCATCCATCTAAACACTTTGATAGCAAGTTCATGAGAAAACTTGATTTTGCTTGACTTTAGTCTCTTCTAGCAATTTCGTGATCTGAGGATTTTTTGCTTTATTTATTTGGTATTCTAACTTGATATGACATGTGGGAATAAATTTATACCAATCTTAGTCATTATCCACCCATAAGTAAGATGTATTCGCTGATTTTGGTTTTGGTTTAGTTTTGATGCACTTTTCTTTCAAATTGAAAAATATCTTAACTTTAGCCATAATTTTTATGATCGTTTGTTGGAATAGATTTATAATACCGTAGAGAAGATCCTGCAAAATTTTATATCATTTGAATCTACGGATCAAAAGTTTTATCAATTTTAATTTTTGAAATCGTGTTGAAATCACTGTTCACCCTCATTTTACTATAGTAGCAGTAGTACCGTGATTACTATAGCAGTAGTAACGCAATTACTGTAGTAAGTGGTAGTACCTCAAGTATTGTGACGGTAGTTCCTTTTTACTGATTTTTTTGGGGATTTCAGTGTCTCGGGTCGCTAGTTTTTATGGTAGCTTTGCATCCTAATATTTATAGCTCTGTAACTATTGAAGATCTTAACCGATCTTAAGAGTCATGGCAGCAGATAAGTATTCCACCAAGCCTACTATCTTAGATGAGATCGACTATCTCTTTTGAAAGAGTAGGATGAAATCTTATATTCAGGCTTAAGGCTATGTGATTCGGAAAAAGGTTAAGACTCGATTTGTTGTTCCTACCGATGAGAATATCACGTCTATGAATATGCTAAATGTTGAGGCAAACGTTAATACAAGAAATATCATCATTAAAGGTCTTAGCATAAATGAGTTTGATTGCATTTCTCAACTCTCATCGGTATATGATATTTGGGTGACCCTCGATGCATATCATAAGGGTACTACCTAGATCAAGACTGTCCAACAAGACCAGCACAAGAGGGAGTACAACAAATTCAGGATGCTTACTAGTGAATTCTTAGATGAATGCTTTAATAGATTTCACAAGATATTGAGTAACCTCCAAGCTGTTGGTCTCACATATCTAGACTTGGATAACCCTCGCCAGATGCTTTCTGCCCTGGACCTCAGAGTTTGGGAGATGAAAATGACCACCATCAAGGATACGACTGATCTGTCAACCATGAGTCTTGGCGGTTGTACTCTCGCCTCAAGACTTATGAGACCGATGTCGTCTCTCGCAAGATGAAGTCGCAGTCGATGGTCTTAGTCACTGATTCCACATCTGCTTCTGGACCATCTTCTGATGGTGTCTCTGGTTTCTCTTTGACTGCTTTGTGTGAGATGAGTTATGACCAGTTTGAGTGGTTTCTACAGAGTGAGTTAGCCCTTTTGGTTAGAAAGTTCTTACATGCATATAAAAGGGTTAGAGAGATAAAGAGAGGAGGTTCAGTGATCTGCTTCGAGCGTGGTGGTCTCAACCATATTCGATCAAATTGCCGCAAGTTGGAGAAGGGCAAGAACGACTATGGTGGTGTAAGCAAGAATGACTACACTAACAAGAACCGTAATAAGAAGCTGTTAGCTCGTGATCAAGATAAGGAGAAGAAGTTCTACAATCTCGGCAAGGCAAAGAAGCTCTTCCACCACGTCCTCATTGCCTTTGACAACTTTGAATTCAGCAACATGGAGCAAAGCTGTTAATACCATACCAGAGGTTATACTGGTTTGATTCTTAGAATGGTACGTTTCAATACCGGCCCATACCGGCATATCGTTTTGGATTTAATATAATGATACAAGTATATATTTGTTTAATTATATGCACATCATATGTCACTTGCAATATTATTTTAAATACATAGTAGCATCATCAAATATAACATATAGTTCAATAAACAATATTGTGCGTTAGGTTCGTCAGGCTAAGAAGAGAGATGCTTGGCTTATTGACTCTGGTTATTCTCATCATATGACTGGCGAGTCATGTTGGTTCTCTTCCATAGTCCTAGTTCCAAATGATGAGACTATCACCTTTGAAGACGTTTTGTCAAGTCGAGTTATCGTTAAAGGTATTGTGCGTATTAATGATTCTTTCATTCTTAAGGATATTGCCTTAGTGAGTAAACCGCGATATAAGTTGTTATCTATTTCCCAGCTTACCGATAACAATTTTGAGGTAAGCTTTAAGAAAAATGCTTATAAGATTCTTGATTCTTTGGAGAGTCTAGTTTTCAGGATTTCTATGTTTTGGAGGATCTTTCATGCTGATTTTATCGAGTCTTCTGGTGATTCTCTTGGATGTTTAGTTGCTTCTGGATCATTTGATCTTTCCTTTTGGCATAGGAGAGTTGGTATCATTGGTTTTGATTACTGAACCTGAGTTAGTGGCCACAATCTTATTTTTGTTTTGTCTAAGCTCACCTGAGTTAGCGGCCACAATCTTATTTGTGTTTTGTCTAAGCTCAAGATGGTCAAAGACATAGTTTGTACTCTTTCCTGGCATGATAAGATGGTTGCTACTTATCCTCCAGTCATTGTGATTATGACCGACGCATCAGGACAGCTTCTTCATATGGACACTGTTGGTCCAGTTAGAGTGCAGTCGACTGGTGTGAAGTGGTATGTTCTTGTTATAGTTGATGACTTATCGATGTTCTCTTGGGTGTTTTTCTTAACTTCAAAGAAGACTTTTAGTCATTTTCAGAGTCTATTTAGTAGGTTGTCTGTTGAGCTCCCTGGTGCCTTACGAGCGATTTGCAGTGACAATGGCACAGAGTTTAAAAACTCCTACTTTGAGAGGTTTTGTGATGAGACAGGTGTAAAGCATCAGTTCTCTTCTCCATTTGTCCCTCAATAAAATGGCATTGTAGAGAGGAAGGATCGTACCTTGGTTGAGATAGCCAAGATAACGCTAGATAAGTATGGTACACATAGGAAGTTTTGGACTGAGGCTATAGCTACAGCTTACCATATTTTCAACAGAGTTTTTCTTAGGGCACACTTGTATCACACTTTTTACGAGTTGAGGCATGGGCGAAAATCCAATGTCTCATATTTTTGTGTTTTCAGTTGCAAGTGTTTTATCTGGAGTCCAGGAATCTAGATAAGTTTGAGTCACGCTTATCTGATTGTATCTTTCTGGGTTACTCGACTCCTTCGCGGGACTATAGGGTCTGGAACTGTGAGATGAGTAGGATAATAGAGACCTATGAGGTTACTTTCGATGAGGCTAGCCCTGGTACTAGGCCCAATATCTCAGGTCCAATTATGCAGTCCGAGACCATCTTTGTAGATGATGGCGATGATAGAGATGAAGGTTCTTTACCTGATCTAATCTCATCTATCCTTGAGGTGTCTGCTTCTACTGGTGTGTCTCAAGATGATCAGCCCTTACCTTCTAACTCTTCTAGAGCTTGTGGCTCTGCTCCTACCTCCACAACTAATGAGAAAGAGGCCACTTCATCACATTCAGGACCTCCCTGACAAATTCAGTGTCATCGTCCTTCTGAGCAGATCATAGGTGATCTTTTTGAGCGTGTCATGCGCTCAAAATCTGGTTTATCTTATTTTTGTCTACACTCTGCGTTTGTCGCTATATTTAAGCCCAAAGATGTGTGTCATGCTCTGTTTGATGAGTCTTAGGTCAATGCCATATATAAGAAGTTAGAGAATTTTGAGAGGAATAATGTCTAGTCGCTTGTTGAGTTCCCCCTAATGGTCATAATGTCATAGGAATCAAGTGGGTCTTTAAGAATAAGTAGAGTGAGGATGGGGTAGTCATTCGAAATATGGCTGGACTGGTATCTCAGGGTTTTTTCCTGATTAGGGGTTTAGATTTTGAGAAGACTTTCGCCCCTGTAGCTAGGCTAGAGTACATTAGGATTTTGCTTGTATTTGTAGCGCCTAAGATCTTCAAGCTGTACCAGATAGATGTTAAGTGTGCCTTTCTAATTAGGTATATTGAGGAAGAAGTCTATGTTAAACAACCTTCAGGTTTTGAGAACCCTAAATATCCAAACCATATCTTTAAACTTTCTAGAGCCTTGTGTGGACTTAAGTAAGCCCCTAGAGCTTAGTATGAGAGGTTTAAGTCCTATCTTTTGAGTTACAGATTTGAGATGGGTAAAGTAGATAAGATCTTTTTTATTCGTAGGTATGTCAATGACTTTCTACTCGTCCAGATTTATATAGATGACATTATAGGTCTAGTTTTCTTATGTCATGAGCACAGAGTTTGAGATGAGTATGATGGATGAGTTGAGCTTCTTTCTCGGTCTCTAGATCAAGTAGACTCGAGAGAGTACCTTCTTGCATCAAGACAAGTATACTCGAGACCTTCTGAGATGCTTTGACATGAGTGATAGCAAGCCGGGGTTGACTCCAATGGCGACCTCGACCACACTTGATTCTGATGAGGATGGCGAGCCTATAGATCAGAAAGAGTGCCATAGCATAATTGGCTCTCTTCTGTACCTCACTGCTTCAAGGCCGAACATGCGCTTCACCGTATGTCTGTACTCATTTTCAGGCTTATTCTCACGCCTCTCATCGTCAGGTAGTGAAGCACATTTTTAGGTAACTTTAAGCTACTCTAGACTATGGTATCTGTTACTTTTCTGCTTTTTGTCTTTCCCTTAGAGCCTATTCTGACGCAGACTTTACTGGCTGTAGGATAGTTAAAAAGAGCACTTCTGGCATTTACCAATTCATTGGCACTTCTCTTATTTCATGGTCTTCTAGGAAGTAGTCTAGTGTTATATAGTCCACCATAGAGACTGAGTATGTTATAGCCACGAGTTGTTGTAGTCAGGTGATTTGGATGGTTTCGATCTTGCGGGATTTTGGGTTAGCCATATATAGTATTCTACTTTTCTGTTATAACACTTTTGGTATTCACATTGCCAATAATCCAGTGCAACACTCTAGGACTAAGCACATGGATATTTGATATCATTTTCTTAGAGACCATATGGAGTAAAGTGACATAGTGCTTCTGTTGTTGAGAGTGACCACCAGTTAGCTGATATTTTCACTAAGCATTTAGATAGCTCGAGGTTCATGGTTTTGTGAGAAGAGTTTGGGGTGGTTTGCCCTTATGGCATAATCTAAGGGGAGCATCATGCACTTTTTGTATCATTTGTTCATTTACTGTTCTGTACCTTGCTTCTAAGTGCTTTTGGGTTAATCATCCTAGTATAGACTAGGGTTGGTATCATATTATGTTGTTTAGATTTCTTTATCTCATCTTGTGACTTTCGAATACTGCTTATTAGCTGCTTCTCTTCTTACTATATCGAGTTCACTCATTTCTTTTAGGTCTAGCAGGGTTTGGGCCTCCTGGGTAGACAGGGAATGCGTTTACTCCCTTGTGCTTAAGCGATTAGCTAACAGTCTTAGAGTCATATGGGGTAGATAAGAACGAGTCTGAGTCATAATGATCCCATTATCTTGTCTATGCTTTAAGAACTGTCATTTCTTCTGTTTCCAAGCTTCTCTCTTGCTTGTTGCTTTAGTTTATGGGGAGTTTATTTGAGATTTTTTTCAACTTAATGCTGACATAACTCAACTTGAACCAAAATATTTTTGAAATTATCTCACTTGCTAAGGGTGAGCTGATATCTTTATTGCATCCTGTTGCATTTTAAATTCAGCAATGTGCATTGTAATGTAAATACATGGATGCTTGATTATTATCCTTGTGTGACATAATATCTTGCTTTACATCTTACTATGTCTTGTGCTAGTTTGCTAGATTTATCATATCTTTTTACGTATAGCTTAACTTTTGTCATGCTAACTCTATTAAATGTGAAAAATTTGAATTAAACCATGTCTTATTGGGTTATGTGAATAGTTTTGCTCTAGCGATCGTCTTATTATTTATGATATGTCAAATAACTTAAGTTGAATCTTGAACCTACATTGAGTTTGCGATTGAGCTATGCTAGTTCTTTATTAAAATATGAGCTAGTATTAGTTCTTTGTTCTTGAATTAAGTCAAGAAAAATGCAAAATGATCTCTTTTGTGCGAAAAAAATTGATCTCACCAATTCTTTCGCATGATACGGCTTACCATTACACTAGGCATGAGCTCAAAGAGAATTTTGGATAACCAAGACCACTTCGTTAAGTCTCTTGCTTGGGTGGTCGCATAAGATTTGAGATGTAGCACATGGCTAAGAGAATAAAAAATTATTTAAAATGAATTTCAATAAATACTAAATGTGCTAAATTTGCTCAATTACTAGTGGTATTAAGTGCTTGAACAAAATGATTCAACATTGAACTTGTAGTTCTCTAAATTGACTTAATTGTAGCTTCTTGATTCTATTTAGTATATTGACATGGCTTGGTCTATTTTTGAATACCTTTAAATAAATTATAATCTTGCGCATCTTAACATGTCATAAATACATTTAATTTCATATTATTGATCATTTGGCTTTAGTTTAACTATATATGGTTTGTCATGATATAGACAAACACTTTCACGTAATATGGCTTAGTGTAATACTTGTAGAATCACTTTAGATAATCTTCATGGCTTATAATGCTAAAAATAAATAAAATATAGCCACTTTATTTCATCCATACTCTATTTTCATCCCTGTATCTTGATGACTCCATTATAAAAAGGGGAGAACGCTTGATAAAAATGCATATCTAAAACATAATTTGGAGTTTTTGTGTAATTGTTTGCTAAGTTGGAGCTTTTAATATCTTCTCACCACGACTAAGATCAAACAGAATAATTGTTCTTTCATATAGACCTAGAGTGAGATTTTCTGACTTATTTGGTAGATTTGAGGTTTTTTGTGAAAAAATTGTCGTATTCAATAGCTTCTATCCATCTCTGTTCCAAATGGTCGTTTTCACCTCATTGCACTCTTGTTTTGACCATTTGAAGCTTTTTTTTGCAAGATTCTGCTTTATCTAAAACTATCTCCTATTTGCATTTATGAATAATTGCTAATGGGTTCATCAAGAGATAGATTGAAGGACCATGTGAGAAAGTCTAGAATAATGTTGTGATGAACCATTATAAGTTTCATGGAGTAGTTAAATGATTTTGCAAAGATCACATTTTATTTGGACTGTTTTATGAATTCTTCAGAGAAATCGGTAATACCACTATTGTGTCAGCCATCATACCACAGTATGGTAGTACTACAGTGAGAGTGCAGTCGTACCGCAAAACGGTAGTTCTAATTTCTAGTTTGTGGTAGCTAATTTCCAGAGAGGTCTAGTGCGAGGTGTGAAGTTGTGGTAGTATCGGTTTAGGGAGCTTTAGCAAAAAAAGGTTTTGGAAAATTGAGTCGTGGATTGAGTTACTTGACCAAGATCAGTGGATATATGGTGCATGAAGCATGTTTGGCTAACGTGGGTCGAGTTGTGAGTAATCAGGGAAGTGCATAGTAGTGCGGTAGACGGTAAATATTGTGAAATATGTGATATTTATATTTTAAAATATTGCATATTAAATGATGACAATGATGATAGAGCAGGGTGAGCGATGATGCTTACCTGCTAATGATGATAATGGTGAGTATGGTTATGACAATAAATATATGCATTCGCATCATGTGCACTTATGAGATAAGAACTGGAATCCACCTAGGTGAATTCCACAAGACCTACTTCGGTAGAACTCCACAGGAATATAGAGACCCCTGTGCCGATGAGAATGGGCCCACGATAGGGTGAACATCGACGGGTGTTTACTCAGGCTATACCGGTATATGCGATGAGATGAGCAAATGAGCATATAGAATAGCGCTACATTGCACTAATGGTATGATAGTGTTGGAACATGAATATGATGATATGAACATGATAATTTTATACAGGGTATAACATGGTTAGTTAATTGTCGATAAGTTTGGTAGTGTTTATCGTCCTATTATGTATTTGCTGAATCTTCGGATTCACCCTTACTTTGTTGTTTTTAGGTGATCGTTGAGGACACCATGCACGAACGGGAATAATACATGAATAACTTCACGTACCAGCAGTATTTCATGTACTAATTTTTGTTAGTATGTTTAGACTCTACTAGTATGCCATGGTAGTTTGAGTCAAAACGGTATGATGTATATTAAATCACTGCAACTTGAATAAAACTGTGTTTGCTTAAATTTACTAGCAGTTGAAATTGGTAAATATATGCAATGGTAGTGCATTCCAGGCCCAGAGGATGGGTGGGGTGCTATAGTTATTATCATAGCGGACGTTACGTCTGTGGTAAAGAAAATTTGCAACTTAGTTTAATTTTTTCAACTAATTTTTTTTGACTTAGGCCTAATAATTAAATTAAAATTTGACACACTCTGGTGCACAATAGGATGGAGAATGGGTCTTGTATTGCATTTACGCTTTCGCTAGCTTTGTTCCTGATTTGAATTGTTGAGGTAGATGGTTGTGGGTTGGTTGTATGATTGGCTATCTATTATGAACAGAGATGCCGAAAGGTATAATACGCGGTTGTGGCCAAGGCTGTGGCTGTGCCCAAGCAGAGCCACCGCTCAAGGTTCAGCAGGAAGCATCTAACACAGAGGTTGCTTTTACTGAGCAGTCTGTAGCTAGAAATCCGGCAAGGTCTTCGGCCTTGCTACAAGAGTTTGTGGAAGAGGTCCATGTGCTTTGTTGACAAGCGCCAGCAGTCGTTGCTACGACTGTACCTATTACTGCCCCTATTGTTGTTCTGATCGTATTGGAGGTAAAAACGGGCCTTCGTGAGTGGTTGGCTTTGCGATTTGGTACCTTTGATGGTATGGGTACACCCGTTTAAGCTGCGGATTAGTTGCGCTATATAGAAAGGCTATTCGAAGCCCTAGAGGAGCTCTCAGCTGAAAGCTCGCTATGTGGCTTTCTAATTGAAGGGTCAGGTGGACATCTGGTGGGAAGGGGTTCTTTCAGCAATGACCCCTATCCACGGTCTCACTGCCTGGGAAGACTTCATCCAGTAGTTCAAGGCGAAGTATTACCCAAATTCTTTTATGGAGAGTATGGAGGTCGCCCTATCGACTTTCGTACAGGGAAAGATGACTGTGGCTGAGTACGAGGCGGGGTTTAATAATCTAATCCGCTTCGTACCATCGGTCACAGGCAACGAGGGGTATTTTGGAAACCACCTTGGATCAAAACCACGGTGCATGAGTGGTGTTTGGGAGACCGATTTAGGTCAAGATAGATTTGATTTGATCGAGACAGATTAAGACTAAAAATTTAGCGAATTCGGGCTAATACGTTTTGAAAAGCATGCATAAGTGAATATGTGTGACTAAAACCCGTGTGTGTGGGGTTAACGGGTTTTCTCTATTTTACTAAGTGCATAGTAACCACTAAGGGTTAGAGGTGGCTGGTTAGCCCACTTGTAAAAGGGGGTTAGGATGGAGACATATGGTTAACCATCTAACCCATCTCTCTTATGCCTTTATGTCTAAGGTTAGGGTTTAAGAGTTGAGTGTCTTGTGTGTTCTTTGTCCTTCAAAGTACAGTGGCTGTAAAACCTTCTTCTCAAGTAAGCAACACATCAATTGTTGTACATCTCTTTAAGTCTCGTGTTTTGATTGATGTACTCTTGTTTCAGTTGGTTTTAATCCCTCCTCTTGATCTTGTTATGTGAAGGACTGGTAAGAGATGGAAATGATATCTGTGAATCTATCTCCACCCAGCTAGATACTTTGATAGCAAGTTCATGAGGAGACCAAATTTTGCTTGACTTTGCCTTCTTCGAGCGATTTCATGATCTGAGAGTTTCTGGCTTGATTTATTTGATGTTCTAACTTATTGTGACATGTGTGAATACATACATAGTCTATAATAGTCTTTTTCTTAATATTGTCTCTAAAGATTCCACCTCACTTAAAGATAGCATTAGAGACAACCTCTTCAATAGTAAATCATTCCTCTAATTATTTTATACTATTTTCATCAGAACTTTCTACCTCACACACTATCACTATTTGTGTTGGTTTGTGAGTTCAAGTTGTCTCTTGCATACGAGATATCATATTATCTCTCCTCACCTCCTCTCTACTCCACATAGGATTTTATTCATTTAATATAGTTAAGAGTCAACTGAGATGACACTACTGGAGATGCCCTTAGGAGGCAGGCAAACGGTGCGGCGCATTTATGCGCTAAGAAAGCATCTTGAGAATGTAGCCGGTGTGTGTGGCTAAGCAAACACCATGTTTCTTGTTGTCGTGCTTAGACGTTGATTGTTCTCCAGTTCTTAAGCATTAATAAAGCTCCTGGTTGAGTCTAGAAAAACTTATTTAGTACTTGTTCATATTAGCTTTTGATCATGGATTTTGGTTTTAGTTTATGAATAGTAATAGCTTGTAGAGAGTCTTATAGGGGAGAGAAACTTGCATGCTGGGAATACAAGAGACTGCACTGGTGGGGTTTAGTGACAATGACCTCGTTGGGAACATCGACGATCGCAGAAGTACTATTGAGGTTGTGTTCTTTCTCGGCACGAGTGTGATTACTTAGACATCCTAGAAGCAGAAGGCTATCACGCTTTCATCTTATGAGGCGAAATACATCGCGGCGGCAACGGCGGCATGTCCAGGTGTTTGGCTGAGTCGACTGTATGGTGAGCTAGTCGGGCAAGCACCGAAGATGATAAAGCTTCTGGTGGATAATAAGTCGGCCATCGCGCTAAGTACGAACCCAATGCATCAGATAAATCAGAGAAGAAAGCTGAAAAAAGTTGCACAGTTTTAGCGCGGCACAAAAAAACTCCATTATCTCATAGTCGTAATCGAGTATAGGAATCCCCGAGTGTTCTGAGTGGATTCCTAAGTGTTCAAGTGCTCGTGGTTGTAGTCGACTGCTCGAAGTCATAGTCGAGGGCTTGTAGTGGTACTATAGTGGTCGTAAATCACTGTAGTAGTTGTAGTGGTACTATAGCAGTCGTAAATCACTGTAGCAGTCGTAAAATCACTGTAGTTATGAGAGTAGTCAGGTGTGCCGTGGTTATAAACGAGTACTAGGTATTCGTAGTCGTTTTGTGCTGTAGTCGTAAATGAGTACTAGGTACTCGTAGTCATGTATGTGTTCCAATAGTGTCGCCCTTCAACACGGGCACGGAGATAGAGACACGACCAGTCTTCAACGTGGGTGTAGAGGCTGGTGCGAATGCCAACGGCGATGGGGTAGAGGCCCTCGGTGGCATGGAGGCGGGGGCGTAGTCAGTCTACAACACGAGCGTGGAGGCCGGCACTGAGCGACGGGCGGTGGTAGGGTCGGCGCTGTGCTAGATGAGCGGAGGCGGAGGTGGAGGCACGGAGACCAATGGTGACAGAGAGGAGGCCCATCATGACCTTGTGGTAGGTCCGGAGGAGCGTGGACCAATGGTGATGGGGTGAAGACCATCGATGGTGCGAAGACGGAGGCACAACTAGTCTTTGATGTTGGCGCGGAGGCTAGTGTGAATGCCAATGGCGATGGGGCAGAGGCCCTTGGCAGCGCGGAGGCAGGGACGCGCCCAGTCTTCAACGTGGACGTGGAGGCCGGCGTCGTGCGGGATGAGCAGAGGCGGGGGCACGAAGACAGAGGCCAAGGCATGGAGACCAACGGCGATGGGACATGCGCCCTCGATGGCACGGATGTGGGGTCGGAGGAACGGAGACCATCGGTGACGGGGTGGTGGCCCTCTACAGCACGGAGGTGGAGTTGCGACTAGTATTCGATGCAAATGTGGAGGTTGATGCCAAGGTTGGTGCGGACGCGTGATGGTGGGGCCGGTGCGGAGGCGCTCCTCAAGATGGCGTTGTTCAAGCGCACATCGTCCCCGATATAGGCGCCATCGGCCTTGTTGCCATACTTCACCTGTGGTTCCTGCAGCATCTCAGCCAGCTTCTACTGTGGCTTGAGGAGAGTGGGTAGTTTCTACCCTTACTTCTGTGAGGATACGGAACTAAGAGCTAGAAACTATCATTTATGTGAGAGAGAGAGCTTATGAGGAAAAGATCAGATCGCCTTTCCCTTGTCCTTTTAGGACTCTTTATATACATAGATGGGGATGATAAATATCTATCCCATCTTTCAATAGTTACAATAGGTGAGGATATAGATACATCATATTATGCGTACAATGGTGCCCCTATAGACTTACTCTAAGACCCACTAAGCTATTCCGATAGCCCAAGGGGTTGGGCACCCCCACAACAATCTCTATTATTATGTAGGATGTACTTCTCGGTAATTGTGTTGTTCGTTGAAAGAAAATAAGAGGTGATTTATCTGCACCTGTCTTGATCTGGTATTGAAATCTAGTGTAGGCGTCGCAATTGTCGTCTAGGTGAGTCGGGCCGATAAAACCCATCGTGGATAAACAAAATCTAGTTAAGAGCTCACCATAGAAGAACAAAACTAAAAAATTTAATATAAGAAGAAAAATAGAAGAACTTAAAGAAATCTAAAGTTTCTTAAAAATCAACAGATCCCCCACCTACTCAACACTGGTAAGAACATCGTAGAAGAGGAAATAGTCAACGGCGAAGGACTAACAGAGCTGTGCAGATGACTATGGTTCCTAGTGGCGGCTCTCTGTGGTGTTCTTGTCGTGTCATTGTCGGCTTTTCCTCCAGCGCAATACTTGCTTGTGTACCAATACGATTCCTAGTTCCTATGAGATTGCCACACCGCGCCTTAGAGGGCATTTGGATCGGTGGATGGAATCATTCCATCCCGAACAATGCCTTATCTTCTTGTTTGGTTCAATGGATGGAACTATTTTATTTCGAATGAGATGGTTCGGTAGAAAATATTCTGTCTTGATGCTGTATTGCGTTGTTCGGCTAAATCGAATAAATCATACCATTCTAAAATAGATTTACCTTATCCACCTTGGAATCATAAACGAAATACACCCTAATGGACGGACCCATGCCTAGTCCGAGCAGTAGCAAGCCCAGCAAAGTGGCTGGGTTCTTTTCCACTTTTAGTCGGTTTGTATGGACTAGAGTAACTAACTTTTAAATGATATATTTTTTAAAACGGGATCAACAAAAAAATTATTGTAAAAAATATATTAAATTCAATTATACTGATCAAAATTATATACAACCATTTTTTTTATATATTACTTACTCCACAGCACACGCCGCCCGGTGAAAAGGGCTCGATGTGGCCAACTCGCAGTCGCATAGCATACGTCGAGCCCACATACGAGCCTCGGGCGGATCACACGCACGGCACCCACATGCCTCGATGCACGAGCCCATCGGCCGCGTCCCCCTTGTGCCAAGCCAACGCCTCTCATCTCGTATCACGTTTCTGTATTTTTGCTTCTGCTCTGCACCGGTCGGAACCAGCCAAACGCGGACACCTGGAACGTCCTGCCCATCGCAACGCGTGTCCTCCCGACGTGGCGGCCGTGTACAAGCCCATGCACGACACGTGCCTAGGCCCCCCAAGCTGCTCGTCACAAAGCAAGCTCTTCCTTTGTTCTTGCCAGCCTTCAAAGCAAACTTCCACTGTTAATTCGATCCTACTACCGTCTAGTTTTCGTTCGTGAGTCATTCGAGCTTAATTACTTCAGTTTGCGATGGCTTCCCGTCAGGATCAGGCTAGCTACCGCGCCGGAGAGAACAAGGCCCGTACCGAGGTAATTTCGTGAGCACACTCCACCGCACCATGCCATGAGCTCATGACCCTTAGGCCCCGCTCAGCTTCTGCCATCGTCACGTTTGGCGATGGCTTTCGGCGGTAGTTTCGCTGTTTATTTTTTTATTTTTTTTTATTTTATGTTTTTTCGTATTCTTTTGTATTGTCTACGGCGGATTACTATATTTTTCTATTTTTAAATTTTTTAAATTTAATTATGTTAAATAAGTAAACTCAGTTATAATAAAAAATTAGCTAATCCTAGTAAAAAAAATTATAAATTATCGTTATTCTAATCGCTACTTAAAAGCTTTTGCAAGTAGTTACACGACTTATTGCTTTTGCAGGAGAAGAGGGGGCATGGGGGCGCGGGAGGCCAAGGACGGGCCACGGGATGGTCCGGGGCCACGACGCCAATGAGGCGACCAAGGAGAAGGCGTATGAGGCCAAGGACAGGGCAGCGGACGCGACGGGCCGCGCGATGGACAAGGGCCTCGGCGTCGCGGACGCGACCAAGGAGAAGGCGTGGGAGGCTAAGGACAAGTCGGCCTACACGGCGCAGGCCGCCAAGGGCCGCGCCCGCGACGGCACGGAGCAGACCGGGAGCTACATTGGCCAGGCGGCCGGCGCCGCGCAGTACGCCAAGGAGACCGTGCTGGCCGGCAAGGACAAGACCGGCAGCCTCCTCCAGCAGGTGGCTCACACTACTTACACACCCAGAAGTAACCGGTGCATCTTGTAACACGCTTGCTGATTTCGCTGAAACTATCGTGTCTGGATTCTGTTGTGTAGGCAGGGGAGCAGGTGATGCCGTGATGGGTGCGGCAGTGGGGGCGAAGGACGCGGTGATGAACACGCTCGGAATGGGAGGGGAAAACAACGGGGGCACCAACGCCGCCGGCAAGGACACGAGCACTTACAAGCCTGGGAGGGAGCATTAGAAGATGATTGTGTGCTTTTGGTGGTAATTGTGCTACTGTCAGTGTGTATCCTATGTACGCTCGAGTTTTAGTTCGATTTCAACGTTTCACACTTCGGTTTTATGTAAGTTGTGTTCGTGTTTCAGCTGGTTCTGCGGAGGTTGTAACTTGTCAGGACAACGTGGTTTGAGGAGTGTAAGGCCATGCGGTGACAGCTTCATGATTTATTAGTATTTTATCTTGTTCTTGCTTTATTGTCATCTGATTGAATTTGTTTTCATGCCTTTTGAATCTTTGGTTCTTGTTGTCTGGTTGGTGGCGGTTTGACCGGTATTTGCGTGGTGGTCAGACTAGCTAGCTTAGTCAACGGTCTGACTGGATAGTGTATAGTGGTCTAATTAGGCTGTAGTAGTACCCGTCTTTTTTTAGTAGTAGTTATTTTTTAGAGAATATTTTTTGGAGCTAAAATTTAGTGCAGTAGTACCAGTATTAGAAATATGGTATGATCAGGAGCAGTCTGACGGGCCATTGCTTAGTAGTCTGATTGATGTGTCTTGGGTGGCCTGATCGACTTAGTGGTTGTGCTCAGATCGGCCCCTGTTGTTGGGAGATTTGAGTTGATGTGTTTTTTAAGTGTTAGTCATGACGGTAATCCGTGTAAGTGTTAGTTATAGAGTTTTCTTGCAAGTATGAGTCATGGGTATGTTCATACATATGTTTTGCTAATTAAGAGTTAGGTACATGTGATTTGTATTCGGATTGATTACTTTCTTTGATGTACAGGTGATAGATGATTGATTGCGGCCAGCAGCAAGATCGAGGTTTGGTAGCAGTGGCGTGTCGTGTAAGTCTGGATAGAGCATCATTTTGGTCGAGAAGCATGGGAGAAAGATAAGAAATCTGAGGAGGCAATGCGTGTAGGTGGTGTGCCGATTGGACTTGTGTATTTCAAGTGGTGATGGTTTTCAGAGTAGATGTACGATCTTGATGATAAGTAATTAGGCATCACGGACTATGGTGTAATGTAGTATACCATAGGACTCGAGCTATTCAAGTGGTGTCAATATCAGTGCAGGTGTATGATCTTGGTGACGAGTCGTTGGATATCGCATCTTCATGAAGATCGGTAGGTAGCATTGTGAAAATTATTCAATACTGGGTGGAGTGACCGTTTGCAAAACCGCGATATTGATCTAAGTGGTTTATGGCACGTTTTTGTGGATGGAGTGTCTTATCAGGCTATTGGAGCCTTTCAAAAGTCGCACTTTGAAAGTGTGAATTATGTGTAACACAAAACCAGTATGTGTGGGAGTTTTACCGGGTTTCCCCATGTGTAAGTGTGTGGTCCACTAAGGACGTGCTAGTTAAGGGTTTGGTGTGAGGCGAGGATCCTTCACTATATAAGCCCTATATTGAATTGTGAGAGATAGGCCTCAAAGAATTCTGAGGTTAGGGTTTCCAAGTGTGGAGCCTTTGGTATGTGTGTACTCTAAGGTTAGAGCTCTGTCATCCTTAAGGAGTAGTTGTAAAATATCTCTTCAAGTGAAATAAACATCTAAAATTTGTTCAAATGAGTTATACCATGTATCTTTTCTTGTGCTTTTTTTGCTTGGTTTTCTCGTTTGGATTTCTCTCTTCTTGATCACTCCTGGAACCATGGATGTGTAAGAGGTGGAGATATCCCTTGGATATCATATTATATCCATCTAAGCACCTTCTAGGGTGAGTTTTTAAGTTTGCCTGGTCTTTCCTCAAGAGAGAAGGGTTTTTGGGGTTTTGCTCTTGTGAGTGATTTAGCTTGAATTTGTACTATGATCTAATTTGTTGTGACATGTGAGAATTCATCCAAGGTCATCTAGATTATTTAGGATTCACGAGTAAGAGTAAATCAAGTTTTCCCTCTTTTGCTTGGTTTTGATGCAACTCTCCTTATTTTGGTCAAAGTTGAAATTTTGATATTGATATTCATGATCCATCATTGGAATATATTTCTGACATCCCAAGGAGTATTTGTATCAAGTTTCATTGCATTTCGATAAATGGTTTGAGAGTTGGACCTTTTCTTGGATCGTGTGTAGTGTTGATTGCACTGTTCTCTCGACCAGAGGTTAGACCACAAGGATTCAACCAGTCTGACCACCCAGTGGTTAGACCGGTGTGGTCATACTGCACAGTCATTTCGGCCAAAGGTCAGAGAACTTGGTGGTCAGTGGTCAGACTGGTTGAGACAGAGGTCTCGGTGGATTTTGGCTTTTGTCTTTGAGTACTTGAGAGTTTGTGTTTCCGCTACGTGTTGTTGTCGATACTTAGAGGAAGATTTTGAAAGAGTCATTCACCGTCCCTCTGACTTGCCATACCCAATCATACAAGTAGTATCAGAGCCTGGTTAACTTTTTTATTGATCTTAATCGGTCTTTTGAGCAATGACGTCTGAGAGGTATCACAATAAGCCTCTTTTCTTTGATGGGGTTGACTATCGCTTTTGAAAGATAGGGATGGTGATGTATATACAAGCTCAAGCTTAGCCATTTGGAACGAAGTGAGAAGTACCTTTACTGTGCCTACCGATGACGTAGTTCTCAATGTTGCCTTATTAGCTGAGGTTGTGGCAAATACTAAGGAACGTAACTTCTTGATCCAAGGCCTAGAGAGAAATGAGTTCAATGTAGTGGCTCATCTTGCATCCGCATATGAGATCTGGATAACCCTCTTTGATTACCATAGGGAACGTCAGAGCTTGAAAGAGTCAATGAGACTTGGTTCAAGAAGAACTACCAAAAGCTGGAGATAGAACCTAGAGAGTGCATCGATACCTTCTTTAGTAGATTCCACAAGATCTTGAGTAATCTTGGGTTTATGGATGTGACTTACTCAGAGGCCAATAATGTGGCTCATGCTTTGATTGCTTTTGGTATAAGTGTTTGGAAAATCAAAGTCACATCCATTAGCGACAAGGTGGATTTGGCAACTATGACTATTGATAAGCTATTTTCAGGGCTTAAGACCTATGAGATGGGCGTTACAGCCAAGAAGTCCGGAGGTCCGTAGACGATGGCTCTTATGACTAATCCTACCATGAGTAGCTCTTCCTGTGAGAATGCATCTTATGGTTTTTCCTTGTCCTGTTTTGAAGCTATGAGCGACTTGAGAGCCTCCCTATAAATGATCTAGTCCTCATCACTACTGATTCACCCGTGCCTACCACAAAGCAAGAGAGCGTAGTAGATGAGGTCCAATTGTGTGCTTTGAGTGTGGTGAGATAGGACATTTTCGTGTTCGTTATCGTAACTTTGTGAATACAAATGAAGATGATTATGGGAGGAAAGACTACAAGAAGGATTACACCAAGAAGCCTCTTTGACTTCTCAAACACGATGATGCAATTAGGAAGTCAACCATGTCGTTTCTCACAGCCCTCAATGGTTAGGACCTGAGCAATGTTGACCCTTCGACTTCAATCGATGAGGAGTAAAGGAAGAAGAAGTCAACTGGCTTCACCAGTATGTGCTTCATGGCTACGAACGAGGATGATCACGATACCATACATGACAAGGATGATCATGACAACATGCATAACGAGGATGATCCATTCATCGAGTATGATGAGGTAGATTCCTTTGAGGCACTGATGCTTAAATATGATAAAAATAGTGGCTAATTACTTGAAGCAAGTTAAGTGCATGGAATGACTCTTGAAAAGAAGTAGCAAGCTTAATTATAAGAATGAGTTTCTAGTCTTGCAAACGGATAGACTGAGATCTACTACCCATGATCTTGACAACTATGATAGTTGATTTTCTTTGCATGCTATAATTGACAAATTGTGATCATATGAGTCATCCTTGCTAGGACAACTAGAAAATGTTATAGCTAAAATTGTAAACATCAAGGCTAGTCCATGTTCTAGTTGCTTAGGAACTGGTGATATTTCTAGAGCTAGTGCTTTGCCATACTTAAATTATGATGAATTGAAAAAGAAATCTACCATGTAAATTAAAAAATTGCTCCAATTTAATTCCAAATATTCTTGTGCTCATTGTGAGTTTAGGAAACAAAAATTGAAAGAACTAATTGACAAGCTTAACTATGTTAGAGCTAAATCATGTAAAATTTACCCTAAGTTTATTTCTAAAATTGAAGCTCTCACTAAAGAGACAAGCGTGATAAAGAAACTCTTACTCCTATTCATACTTCAAATATTGATTTTATTACTTTCATTGCTTGTGCTTTTTGTGCGGAAATTAGACAAGATTTGGTTGTGTAATTGCATAGAGTTAATAATATATCTTTTGTTTCTTATGAGGCTTTGAAGTTAGAAGTGGTTGTGTATAAGGAGAGATATGCTAGAACTGTTAAGAGCCAAGTCTATGAGTCTTGTGTCACTCTAGCTAAGGAGAATGATTACTCGTAGAAAATCCTTGAGAAATTCTCTAGTAGTAAGAACCTAAACTTTATTCTACACCAATTCAAGGTTAGCAAAGACAATATAAGTTTAGGGTTCAACCATTATAAGCATTCCATGAGTCATCATTCTAATGTTATTAGAGTAGTTGAGAGTGGGAATTTGAGGTTGCCTCTCATGAGCCAGCCAAGATTGTGTTTAAGTCTATAGGATTTGCTTAGTCCCCTTCTATCAATGTGGGTACTTCTACTTCATCAAGTGTGACTGCTTAAAAGGTTAAATACCATTGTATCTTTTGTAAGAATGATGGCTACATCGTAGAGTTTACTTTAGGTGGGCTAAGAAAGCTTTGTTGTTACCGTGCTAGAGCTTTGAGAGCTTTCAAGATCAGTCCCATCTAGTTAGTGTCCCAAGAGTTGTCTCTAGACATCGCTTTATATATAGATTCTTTGATTCTTTTGATGGCTTTAAAGAGTGATGTGGTTGTAGGTTCCAGGAGAGTGGGCATCACGGACTTTATGGATTATTGAAGTTTTTGAGAAGTCACACTTTGAAAAACGTGCAAGTGTGTGTAATGCAAAACCCATTTGTGTGGGAATTTTAGCTGGTTCCCCCGTGTGTACGTTATGTGATCCACTCAAGATATGCTGGTTAAAGGTTTTATGTGAGGTGATGAGCCTCCACGATATAAGTATTGTGTTGAGTTGTGAGAGGTAGGCCTCTCCAAGAATTCTAGGGTTAGTGTTTTCAAGTATAGGGTGTTATGTATGCTCTAACTTAAAGTTCTGTCATATTGAAGGAGTGACTGTAAAATATTCCTCTACAAGTGAAATCAACATCTAAAGTTTGCCCAAGTAAGTTATACCGTGGATCCTGCCTTGTGACTTTGATTTGCTTAGATTTCTTGTTTGGATTTTTTTCTTCTTATACACTCCTGGTGCAAAAACATGTAAGAGGTGAAGATATCCATTGGAGATCAGATTACATCCATCTAGTAACCTTGTAGGGTGAGTTATTGAGTTTGCCCAGTTTTTCTCAAGAGAGAAGAGTTTTTGGGTTGGCTTGAATTTGTGCTGTGATCTAATTACGACATATGAGAACACATCTAAGTCATCTAGATCATTTATGACTCACGAGCAAAAGTAGATTAAGATTTTTTTTTCTCTTTTGCTTGATTTTGATGCAACTCTCCTTGTTTTGGATAAATATCAGAATTTTGACATCAATCTTCACGATCCATGATTGGAATAGATTCCTAACATACTAGAGAGTGTTTGTAACAAGTTTCACTGCATTTGTATCAATGGTTTGAGAGTTGAATCTTTTCTTAGATCATATGTAGTGCTGATTGCACTATTCTCTCGACGAGCAGTCAGACCCCAAGAATACGAGCGGTCCAACCGGTGTGGTCATTCTAGCTAACAGTCAGACCGCTTGATGGCCGACAGCCAGATCGGTTGAGATAGAAGTTCTAAGTAGATTTTGGCTCTTGGTTTTGAGTGCTTGAGAGTCTATATTTCCATTTTATGTTGTTGTCGATACTTAAAAAAAGATTTTAAAAGAGTTATTCATCCCCTTGACTCGCCATACTCGGTCATGGGGAGATTTTCTCCTTGATCGATCTGACACCTCCACTGGACCATTGCATGTCTTCGTTTTTACGTTCTAATAAAGTTGGAACATTTGTTTTGTTTAGCAACGTGCACTCATTTTGTGATCTTCCAGACGTTATACTAGCACGGTCACGCAGGCATAAATTACGCTCTGTTATTCTTATTCTTTTGGTCCCTGCAAATTGCAAAAGTGATGTACGCCTTCTTAATTCAAGATAAGCGAGCGTTTGGATGCTTATAAAGCGCCTGATGACTCCAGAAGCTGGCAGTCATGTATACGATCTGCAAGAGTACAAATCATAACCAATTCTTAAAAGGTTGACAAAACTAACTGGCTTGTGAACGTAGCAACTGATGCGCACAGTTTCATTTTACGCTTTACACACAGGGACACACGGACACAGTTGTATGATACAGGAAAACAATGTAGTAGCAAATGTGCTGTTAATTATATAACAGAACAAAACAAATGAATTCAGACATACAGAGAAACGAACGGGGGTAGCATCAGCAGATTAACTGCAAGATCAGATGTCTTATGTATTGACCTCCGCGATCAGAAGCCGACGAACTTGGATTTGATGGCGCCGACTTCGTCCTCGCCCATGAGGAACGTCTTGGCGAGCACCTCCATCGGCATGGCCGGCTTGGTCGCGAAGAGCGAGAACGTCGGTGTGACCACGCCGGGCGACTGGCTGTCGAATATGGCCACGAATACCGCGTCGCCGGCGCCGACGTTGAGCTGGAAGTGCTGCAGCCCGCGGGGCACGATGAAGAGCTCGTTCTCCCTCACCACCTTGGAGTACAACCGGTTGGCCCCCGACGTGAACCCCACCATGACCTCGCCCTTGAGCACCATCACGAGCTCCGAGGCGCGCGGGTGCGAGTGCGGCGGGTTCAGCCCGCCGGGCGCGAGGTCGGTGCGCGTGACCGAGAGGCCCAGCGTGTTCAGGCCCGGGAACACGGCCACCGTGGCGCGGGTGGAGTTGACGCCGAAGGGGTTGCTGGTGCTGGCCGCGGAGACGATGGCGTCCGAGAAGAAGTCGGCGTCCACCACGGACGCCGGCGGCTTGCACGGGAACCCGTCGAGCACCGTTGCGGCCCGCAAGTCGGCCACGCAGAAGTCCTGGAGCGGCGTCGGGTCCGAGAGGACGACGCAAGGCGCCGCGGCGACGATGGCCACCGCGACCAGCACCTGAAGCACAACGGAGCGAGCCGGTGCCATCATACACCAGTATCGATCGTTAGCTCACACGGATTGCTACTCTTCTGCTCTTGGGGCTAGCTCGGTGAAATCACAAGTCGTCTTGGTGGCCGCTGTGTGGTGCCCTTGTCGTGCGTAATATACAGAGCGAGGCGCATGCACGGGTGGAGTTGGTGTGTAATCTGTTGATGTGGATGCTGCTGCGCGCTGCAGGCGCGCGGTTTGCTGGGTCGTAAAGCGCGTGCATGGCAGCCGGCCGGCCGGCCGGCCGGTTTGCGACCAATGATAACGCGCGGATGGGGGCTTCTCGCTCGTCGTGAGCGTTTGTCGCTGTCGAGATTGCCATGTCGGTACACCATTTGGCCTCGGACGGGAGTTGAATAGCTAGCTGCGTCCGGCAGCGCAGGTATCGTGCTTGTGTCGCGTCGTGTAGCGCAAATGCGGAATAGCTGGAAGAAAATCCAGTGATGGAGAGAGTCTCAGCTGAGGTCCTCTTCATCCATAGTTGATCTAACGTGAGGCCACCAAATCAGCAATGGATTAGAAAAGTGTTTCGGAATAGCTGGTCTTGTTTAATTCAAGTTGCTCAGATGCATACTAATTAGCATGGTTTTTTATGTGGCGGAGATCTTGAATTAGTTGGGCCGCAGCGTGATTGACACGTTTATATATAAGGTAAAGTTATCTATTCTCATACAACAAGGAGACTACCTGTACAACAGTGCGGCTAGAATTTTACTTCCTTTGGTCACAAATGTATATCATTTTTGATATCCATATAACCTTCAAAACATCACTTTAACTACTAATTTCTAATGTAATATATTTATAAAACTCAATAAAATTATAGTATTATGAAGTTGCTTTTTAAGACATATATATATATATATATATATATATATATATATATATATATATATATAATTTTTATATATCAAATATAAATATTTAAAAAGATATCAATAACTAAAATTTAAAAGTTGACTACACAAAACAAGATGCATTCGTGAGCGAAGGTAGCAGTAGATATATAAGGCTAGGCCATAAATGTAATGGTATGGAGATACTAATAGACAGGCTGATGGCTTTTTGGCTGTTTGCGACAAAGATTATGGAGAGAGAAATACTCGCTTGCGATTTTGGATGGTACAGATGTTGGGCTTTTAACGTGTACTATAATTAACTTGTAGACTCTATCTTAAAAAAATACTCCGTTTGAAAGTAAGATACTGTAGTAAAAGCCAAAAGCCGTTTTGAGAAACTAAAAAGAACATACCCTAAATCTAACCATAGTGAGTTTTATACTCTTTTTTTCTTTTACATATCATAGTATACCTTTTAGTTACAAATATATATTGTTTTAAACATATATGCAGTCAAATTTTCAAAACTTTGATTATTAATATCTTTTTAAATATTTAAATTGGATACATTAAAACCATATTTTAGATTTGTCTCAAAAAGTATTTTCATAATATTATAAATTTTTAGCTTTTATAAAATATACTACAATAGAAATTAGTGGTCAAAATTGTATTGTAGAGACCGTGTCAACGTCTAAAATAATATGTATTTATGACCGGAGGAAGTACTTGTTCAAATCCTAGTGTTCGTTTAACTTATAGTAGAATATAAGAAGAACACAACCCTTGATGCACAGTGGCATGATAGGGTAGGCAACATGTCTGCATTTATGTGTGTTTAATTCAAGTTATATTGTAGTTCTCCTTTCTCTGCGTACTCAAACAGTAGAGAATGAACACAGCCTGGTCCTTTTTTTTTTTTTTTGAAAACGTGACAGCCTGGTCTTATTGGCCAATCTTTCCAGTGTCTATGTTAATGAACAGCTCGCTGCAGAATTACGGGATGTACATTGTACTCCAGTGCCGACACACCCGTCCCCGCGCTATATGAATATGCTCCTTTTCTGTTGCTATCGCAATAAGGAGAACAGTGCAACACCCAAGTTAGAGAGTACAGACAAATTGCTGTCATACAAAGATTAGAGAAATTGTAGCACACACATGCACCGATGGATGAGGGGTGTCTTCAGAAAAATGAAAGGCCCGTCGTCCAGCAGTTCCCCTTTCTGAATCACACTCTGAAGTTGGCAAACCAACCTGGCCAAATCTTATATCTGAGGTGTTGCGAACGGGCCTCTAGCTCAACGGTTAGAGTGCTCTAGTAGCACCCTTTAAGTCTTGGGTTTGACTTCCAGTAGGAGCGAATTCAGGTTAAGGGAAAAAATCCCCTCGCCTGCTACCACACCAAAGCATAGGATGTTAGGCCCCGCCCAGGTCACGGGCGTGCGGGCCTCAGGCCCCGCCCAGGTCGTTCTCACACGGGTGTGCGGGCCACTGTGTAAGCGTGGAGCAGGGGTTCGGAGGTTTTCTCGATCTGCGTGAGAGGATCTTCTTCTTAAGCAAAATACCCGGGGGGTTTCTTCCCCCCACAGATCGAGTTTTTTTTTATATCTGAGGTGTTGATCAGCTATATCACAAATGCCAGGCGAACTTGACCAACTCTGCAGACTGCAACAACTGATTTTTCAAAGCTGGGGAATAACATGCGAAGTACTAAATGATTCTGTGTCATCTCTATTCCCTTTTGATGTTACGTGTGAAACTGAAAAATTCTTTTGTCGCCACAGCTCTGCAAGAGAAGATAACATGAAAGACAATAAAATCACTATGTTGGTAATAAGTTGGAACACAAGCTCTCTTGATGCTAAATGGTACAAGTTTTCTAGTGGAGATGGAGTTTTGAAGATCTTCAAATGCTCTTTTGTTGTGATGAAAGGTGATATGAAGGCAGACAACCTCTATCATCTTCAAGAGACTACCCTGGTCGGGAAGGCTGCTGTTGCCTTGAACAAGTTGTTCGATGCTGATCGAACAAGTCTGTGGCATATGTGTCACAAGCGTATGAGTAAAGTCGGCTTAAAGGAGTTATGTAAAAGAAGTCTGCTCGATGGTCAAGATGTCAACCAGTTAAAATTTTGTGGATATTGTGTCTTTGGTAAATAGAAGAATGTGAGTTTTAGCTCTGCAAATCACTATTTAAAAGGCATATTGGATTATGTTCACTCTGATTCATAGGGTAAGCCCCACATTCCATCTCTTGGATACACCAATTATATACTGACCATTATTGATGACTACTCTCGAAGAGTTTCGGCATACTTCATTGAGTATAAATTTGATGTGTTCAAGACATTAAAAGAGTAAAAAATTATGACCAAGAAACAAATTAGCAAACATGTCAAGAAACTCCAAATAGATAATAGCCTAAAATTATGTTTGGGAGAATTTAAAACTGTCGCCGATACGAGATCAGACAGTAAACTTGTAAGCACCACTGGTCAGATTTGCGGATTGCCGAGGATGCGAATAGAATCAATGAGAACCACACACGAGTGAATGGACAAGTATATTGCATATAGGTGTCAAGTGTTACAAAATGGCCTCCTCCTCTCCACTTACAAGGGGTCCTATTGTAGAGTGGGAGGAGTAGGCGAGAGAAGTTACAAGTCTTCCCTCAGAGCCTAGCCTACTCCTAATTGTAGTTTTGTCCTTCAAGCCAAGTGGGTCTCGCCACGTTCAAGGGACCCCGAGGTCAGTCCGTGGACCTTGCTTGGGATTGCATTTGGACCCTGCCCGAGGTTGGCCTCCAAACCCTGTCCGAGGTTAGTATTCGAACTCGTCTTAGGTGGGCACCCAGACCTCATCCGGGGTGGCGCAGATTGCTAATCTCATCCGGGGTGGACTCTGGATCTTAGTCGAGGTCGGTCTTTCGACCTCGTCCGGGGTTGGTCCAGAGACCTCATCCGAGGTAGATTCCTCGATGTGCGACATCACATCAAAGTTGCCATAGGACTGAGGTAGCCCAAGGACCCTTCCTCAACAGTAGCCCTTCGCCGTCCTTGGTGGTCATCGACCGCCCACCTGGGTCAGCACACCGATTGGAAAAAGGGGTCAGCGCACGACCTCGGGCTAATGACTCCTAATAATTTGCAAGATACTCAAAACATTAAGATACCTTATTCTTGGTGCGGATACCACTTCCAGGTGGTAGATTGTCGTCCCTTTGACCACCGGGGTGGAACTAGAATTGCAGAGATTAGGCCATCGAGGTTGGTTCGAACCATGCTAGGGCTAAGCCTTCCTTCACGAGAGCAATGTTGACCTCGTCCTTGGCTCGACGCGGACTAGGTCTAGGAATAGCGTACATTTCAAGAAGCACCTCTATGAGAAACAACCACCTCAGGTTATTATGCCAGATGTCGGTCGTGCACTGTTCGATGGACTGGGTGCATATTGCACTGCAGACCAGGGGTGTACATGGTCTCAGGGAGTGGATAGACTTAGTTCACCATGAACCGCACTTGGCATTTAAGTACCCCACCGACCAACTCTCTAAGTCCTCCTGATTCCCCATCTCCATTCCATGTTGTTTGACCCGCTATCTTGTTCACCTTACACACCCCTAGCTCTCTCACTCGGTGTATTCACTCGATCCCTAAGGCTCTGTCCTCCGAACCCTGTCCAGCAATGCCGCCCTGGACCTCAATTCCGGGACCACCTCCGGGATGCTGCCCCTCTAGACCACCTCCAGGATGCTGCCTTCAAGACCACCTCCTAGATTCAGACTGCCTCTACTCCCGGTCAACTTCTGCCCTAGGGTCGCCTCCTCTCCGCATCCCAGACCCCGTCTGAGCTGCCTCCACTCCGCGCCTTGGACCTCCTCTGGGCCTGGACCGCCTTCGATCCACACCATGGACCTCCTATAGGCCTAGACCGCCTCCACTCCACGCCCTGGACCTCCTCTGGGCCCGGACCGCCTCCGCACCCTGGATCCTCTTCAAGCCACACTCACTTCAAATCCCCTTCTAGACTTAGTCCTCACCATGCTCATCTGGACTTAGTCCCTGCCGAGCTCCTTCGGACTCCTTCCATGCTGCGCTCTTCTGGACTTCTTCCACGGTGCACCTCGGACTCCCTTTAGCCATCTCCGCTCCATGCCATGGACCCCCTCTAGGCCATCTCCACTCCCCGCCTTGGACCCCCTCTGGGCCATGCCACTTCGGATCCCATTCCGAACTTAGTCCCTGCTGAGCTCCTAAGGACTCCTTGCATACTGCGCTCCTCCAGACTTCTTCCACGCCACGCTGTGGACTCCCTTCGATCATCTCCATTCCATGTCCTGGACCCCCTCTAAGCCATATCCACTTCGCGCCTCAGACCGCCTCTGTGCCATGCCACTTTGGATCCCCTTCCAAACTTAGTCCTCATCGAGCTTCTCCAGACTCCTTCCAAGCCACACCCCGGACTCCCTCTAACAGTCTCCACTCCATGCCCCGGACCCTCTTCGAGCTAGGACCACCTTTGGGCCATGCCACTTTGGATCCCTTTCTGGACTTACTCCCCACCAAGCTCCTCCGAACTTAGTCCCTGCTGAGCTCCTTCGGACTCCTTCCATGCCATGATCCTTTGGAATTCTTCCACGTTGCAACCCAAACTCCCTCCGGCCGTCTCCACTCCATGCCTTGGACCCCCTCTAAGCCATCTCCACTTTGGATCCACTAGAAACGCAGGAGGCGTGCTTCCCCAATCACGGCCTTAGGTCATCAGTGACTTTCACTGCCGGGTATACACTCTTCTCTAGGAGCCACCACTGTCATCCTTTCTAAGGCCTCTAACACCGCTTTTCCTGCTTCTTTGAGCTCCGTGTGCCGCCGTCTTGGACCATCTTTGAGCTCTTCGAGCGTCGCCACTACTTGATGGAGCCGTGCTGGCCAGATCTGCGCCCTAATCTTCAGCGGCAACTATTGGCATGCAATACCAACCTACTCCAAGCACTGTCGCCCTACTACAAGCGCCACCACCGCCCCAATGTCTACCTCGATGACATTAGCGTCTACCCCGCTGCCACCACCACAAGCCCTCCTCCTCCAATCACCGCCTAACTCCCTTGTCACCTTCAGATTCTCTGCCCTCTTCTTCCCAACCATCACCACGAAACCCACCTCCTTCCTCATTCTCGTTACCTAAATCGAGATCTACCACCGACCAAATCAGCACGCCGCCACCTTCTAATTGCATCGACTTCGACCATTCCCTAAATTCGCCCTCTTCATGGCCCTTCTCCCAAATCGATGTTGTCATCATCTTTCCCACCTCCACACGTTCCTCTAGAGCCAAGCCACTGAGGAGATTGTTGTTATAATGCCGCTAGTGCTGTGGTGCGATGCCACTGTCGTCGCCTCCCAAGTGGACCCACCACTCTAGACCATCTTTGCCTTCACCAACTACGTCACCATCACCGCCTCATTTCACTGGTACTCATCATGCCCTCCTCCAAGCTAGAACCCCTCCGGAGCGTGCCACCACAAAGCTCTACCGTGCAGCCATGGTTGTTGTCATTGCCAGCTCTTCTCCACCCACCCCGTCGCCATTGGCCACTACCCCTAACATAGCCTTGCTAATTTGGTGCTTGAGGGCTACCTAATCAGGCCGCGAAGCCGCCCGAGTCCTCCACCAGCGAGCTTTTCTTCTTCGTGCTTGCCGACCTCGTTCATGTCGTTCTGACAGCCATCGTCATGTCCATCACCTCAACCCACCACAAATGGGTTTCCTATCCTTGGGAACACGTCATACATACCTTATCACCGGAGTTCCGCCATCCAAGCTTGCAATCGCCACTCTGTCTCTCACCTCAAACTAAGGATGAAGACGCACTATGTGGTGAGCTTAGCCTGTCATGTGGGTCCCACTTTATTTTCACTTTTTTCTTTTTTATTTTCTAAATTAGAATGCCACATCATCGTGGCTGATTGAACTACCATGTTAGTTGATAACAAGTAATGTAGCTGACAGCGTGGTGAAAACCTTCAATAAAACAATAAAGAGGTGAAAAGTATCCAGTTTTAAGAGTTGAGATTTATAAAACATCTAGTTTTATAGTTAAAGGTGAAAACTTAGGCAACCATAAAAGTTCAAGATAAAGTAAATTTATTCCTAACATTTATTGAAGTGACAAGACCCACGATTGATCACAATCATGTCAAGATTTTTCTCTCTCTAAAATTGTAATTTTCCAAAGAGACGTTCTTCACCTATGATTTAACTGCAACTCTTTGTTTTGGTAGAAGAATTAAGGGATGTACTAGCATGAAACAGCATGTGATGTGATAGACAATTTTGACATGGTACAAACTGACTTGTCCTTATGGAACTATTTATATGACTGTTACTATACCATTCCTTTCAAATTTGGTTTGAACATCCATTTTTTAAATCTAATTCTCTATATGAATCTATCAAACTCAGTAGACACCTATCCTCCTATACAGCAGCAAGCCGACCGCCGCTTTAGCTCTAATCAAGAGCTTAATTAATGATAATTGCAATTAATTAATACTAAACATATTTAATTAGTGCTAATTAAAGTATTAAATTAATAATGTTTTATTTAGTATTTTGATTAGTGCTAATCGTATTTAATTAGTACTAATCATAATTAATTAGCGCTAATCATGAGCTTAATTAAGCGCTGGTCATGAGCTTTATTAAACGACACATATCAGCAAGACATCAAGCAGAAAATACAGAATGCCGGATCAATCTATCACTGTACAAGATATATTCTCCCCTAGAGACTAGCAAGATATATAGACCCGGTTCGTGTTGTACAACGTATATTCTCCTCTCAGTACCATCTCACTGTAGGGATAAGGCATGGGTCACGGGTGCATCACGTACCCCACTCCTCTCGCTCGTGTCTCGTGCACGCATCTTTTGCTCACTTTTTCCACCACTCGCCTCCTCTTTGTAAAAACCACTTGTATGTTTAGTGCTTAATAAAGCTCATAATTAGCGATAATTAATTATAATTAGTACTAATTAAATATGATTAGCACTAATTAAAATGCTAAATAAAGCATGCACAGTACCGGACGGTCGTCTTGCTGCCGCGTAGGGAGCCTGCCGAGCTCTTGTAGCTTAGTACCTGAAAAATTCGGTAGGTCCATGAAGTAGCTAGCTTTGAAAAAGGATATTCGAAGATCAATTTATAAAAAAAAGATTGCAATGATATTTATGCAAACAATTCATTGTTGTGAGCCTTAGGCCTCGGTAGAACACCTGCTGAGCTCTTGTAGCTAAATTTGATAGGTTTATGGATGAGTTAGATTTTAAAAAACAGATATTTAAAGATTAAATTTATAAAAAATGATCGTGATGATATTTAGTAAACATCTCGTCATTGTGAGCCTTGGATCAGCATGGCCTACTTGCCCCACCAACCGAAGACTTTGCTCGTCCTGATGAAAATGGATGGAACCTCGGCGGCACGGCTCCAACCGTTTTCTGTGCCAACCGCATCAGCCCACAGCGCCGCCTCGTGCCGTCGTGCGGTCGTGGAAAAATGACACGGCCATCCGCTCGGCGTAGACAACCCCCTGTTTTGAAGTGGCGGCCGTCCACTAGATAGACGCGCGGACTTTGTAAAATAAATTGATTTGTATGTGGAAAAAATTGTACCATCCCTCTGACACGCTAAGAGTACTATGTACAATGTTAGAGCCGAATACTATCTATGCACTACTCAATGTTACCTAGAAACAAGACAAAAGGACAACTTCTCTAATAGACTGTTTTTTATGTTAGTCTCTATAGAGTGCCATGATCTTTTAATTTTTGCACGAAAAAAATATATTTGTAAGAAACAATAACTCATATAACAGCATTTTATCTTGTGGATATGTTCTTATTTCATAGGTTTGCGACATTTAATCACCAAGAAACAACTCAGAAATAAATGTATGGGTTCGAAAATTTTTATTGGAGGGCAGCTATTGTGGGGCAGGCCTCCACTTATACCCATTCGGTCTGCTGGTCTAAGAGGCTCAATAAGATATATACAAGACATGTATATCCTAATAGTAGTACCTACAGTTAGAAACAACATTATAAAGAAGACCTTATAATTATATATATTGCCTCCTCGGGATGAACAAGAGGGGTAATGATTTTTTTCATTCCATACATAATATACTAGTCCCCTTATTTACTATTTGGTCCGTAGCTACAACAACAGCTATACGAACGGTAACCGCCGGTTACCAGAATTTTCAAAAAAAAAATTGGACGAAAATTTTTAAATTTTGATTTTTAAAAAATTAAATAAATTTTGATAAATTCAAAAAAATTACCGGTATATAATTTTATGGACACGCACGGATAAGACTGGTAACTGCCGATTACCGGCGATAGAAATTTCGCTGCAACAACTCTCTCTCCTCTCCCCTGTCAGAGAAAATCCTCGCACTGATGTACATGTCCACAAGATAATTTTCGTTTGCAGTTGGAATGCTTCTAGAAAAGTAGTGACCCTTGTGCCTGACAGGGACACACACGTGGAGATAGGGACACACACGTGGAGATATGATTCTTAACTAGGAAGAATAATCGATCAGCCAATTAGGAAACTGGCCACCTGCTCCGTCATCGGCATCATACAGGACGTAAGTTCACCAGAGAATTCTTCTTCACAAAATATCCAATTCATTTCATACTATCTGCTGCTAAACATATAAGTTTTTTTTTCTCTGAACGAATACTGGTAAACATACAAGCTAACGATGATGATCTAATCTAATGCAATAGCCCGTGGCGGATCTAAAAATTTAAGAATGGATATTCAGATCTAGAAATTTCAGGATGAGTAGTCAAAGTTACAAAAATATTATTCAATAGAAAATATAAAGGATAGTGAAAATCGACTTGAAACCATTTATCCCTTCTGAAACTATCTGTATTCACTATTCACATTCAGAATAGTAAAAATTAACTTAAAACCATTTGTTCACATATGTGAAATACTTGGTATTTATTCACAGAATCACATGTAAGAGGTGGAGAATTTGGATTTCAATCCATAAGCAATAATTCGCTTACTGCTATAAATCTTATTTCATAGATTCACAGCAAAGTACTCAGATAAAGGCATGACATGAAGCTCAGTAGTTTACACCTCTCAAAAACTTAGCATATAGATATAGGCTACTCAGACTTAAAGCTGTGGAGAATTTGAATTTCAATAATTCAATTCATAAGGCATAAACACTAATTTAAATATAATTGGGTCATATCCAGTAATTCACTATATCTAAACAAGATCTAAGCACCGAAACAAAGAAAAAACATATGCCAAATCCACCACATCCATCCAGCCATCCACAGATCTATCACCCACCTTGCTTGGAAGTACAAAACTACAAACCCTAGTGACCACACAAGTAGAGAAGATCTACCATCTACATATCTAGATTCTAAAGCATGAAGGTCACCGGGTCGGAGAGGACATACCTGCCCTAGTGCCACGGGCCCGCAATGCATCAGTGCCCACTCAGCCGACAGCCGCTCCTGCCACCTATGAAGCCTCTAGAGTCCAGAAGACCAGAACAGGGGCACGGGCACTGACCGCCGCCAGGCACCAGTCGAGTGTTGAGAGAAGGAGAGACAGTCAGACGCCAGATAAATAGATGAGAGACTGAGTGAGACACGGTCTCACAACTGGATATAAACAAGACGACAGTGGGCCTAGGCTCATGTCGATGGGAGGGAAAAATGGGCCAAAAGAATCCGATGCCAATTTGGGCTAACTAGATATGAACAGAACGAATTTAGCCTAACTACTAGTATACATATATATATTATACTTTATATATTGTGAAATTTTTATCAAAAATTTTGGGTATTCAGTTGAATACCCATGAATTATGGTGAGTCCACCCCCTGCAACGAGCCATGTTTGTCCATCCCATTAGCGAGGCGTTACTCACATAGTGTAGCCGCATCAGATGTAACACTATTTTCATGATGACTATTTGAATGTATGTGCTTTGCTACGGATAAAAAATTGTATTACCCTAGCATGTCGAGCCATTGTTGCCAAGCACCACGTCGGTCCATATCACGTATCTACCTCTATTGTCATGCCCAACCTACACCATACCCTTGGCTCCAGCACCACAACGTACTATTGGCTGAGCTTTGATGTGCCCCATGGTGGCCTCCACCTCCGTGCTCAACCTATGCTGCAAC
This sequence comes from Melocanna baccifera, assembly GCA_036346265.1. NCBI lineage: Eukaryota > Viridiplantae > Streptophyta > Magnoliopsida > Poales > Poaceae > Melocanna > Melocanna baccifera. Next base: position 33,992,305 of record CM070677.1, on the reverse strand, counting down.
ATCGACCCTGCTGCCATGCCTGGCTTGCATCTCCATTCTCGCGTTGTGCTGTGGTGGTCTAAGTTACAGAACACTAATTACTAAATGTTGTTATTCTATTGTTGACAAGAACAATAATTACTAAATGTTATTATTCTATTGTTGATAAGAACTGGTGCATACATACTTCTTGCTCCTAGGCAATTTACTTGTTTCTCTACAATTATAACTTGCATGCATATAAACCACTAAACATTGCATGCACACACTTGGAACCTTGCGCCCAAAAACATCTAAATATTCCTTTATAGCATTGACATTTAGATGCATAAATGTTTCAATAAGCTCAACAAGCATCATGCCTCGGGCAGTGGCGCTGGGGCCAAAGTTCGGCAGCGGTGATGCCCACTCGGGCACAAGCGGTGGCGGCGGTGGGCTCACCAAATGTGAGTTATAGAGGAAGTATTGCTATATGTACTACATGCTACACTCTATAAAATGAATATTGGAAAACAAAAAAAATCAAATAAAGAACAACCTAATATTATCACAAGCCAAAAAACTAACTAAAACCTAAAAGAGTAGCGCTACCTGTCCATCATGTGCACCTTGCATGGATACTCTTCTCTAAGCCACCATTAGTAACTGTCTAAATCGATAATGTTAGAGTAGCAACTACAGTAGAAAGAGGAAAACATAGCACAACGATAGATGATGCATAGGGTTGACCTTAATATTGTTGCCAGTGGCTCGATAAAGCGATTCAACTACAGTCCCAAATGCCAACACAAACCTGAAATGGCAAACAATAAATTCAAGGTCAAGAGGATAACATCATACATCAACAAATTCAAGGTCAATAGGATAAAATTATACATCAATAAAACTATGATCGAAACTAATTAATTTCAGCCCTTGTAGCTCAAACCCAAGTTCATGAATCTAAATTTGTTCAACCAAAAAATTGGTAAGAAATGTGGTTTGCATCAATAGCTTAAATTGTAAACTGCAAATATATCGATCAAAACATAAAAGTAATCCTATAAAACAATATTTACATTTAAGAAATTTACAAAAGTATTAAATTACCAAACGAATCATGGTCACATCACAATTGTCCATGCAAGATTGGGTAATATAACCTGATCAAGTAATAATCAATATAGTTGTTTTATCTCTGGCATGACATCACACCTGTATTTATCGAAAAGAAAATTGGTTACAAAAAGGAAAAAATTAGACATGAATAAAATTATATATTCTTTCAAGCATCAAAACTAAAAAAAAGTGTATAAGAAATGTAGAAATTTACACATAAATTTGTTAAAACATTAGGGAGCTATGCAGGTTTCAAATGATATATACCTAATTAACCACAAATGGAAAAAATGAATTTTATGTGCAACCACCAAGTTAGAATTGCAAGTCTCTGTACATTTACTTTAATTTTTGTGACTGTGAGTCTGAGTACCAATAGATCTATCATTGGTCTCTGTTATAGTAAAAATGTCAAAATTTGATCAATAATATGTTGATACTCATAAGTTGTACCACTCATAAATTGGTACAACTGATACATGCCTCGAATCCAAATGTTTCAACTGATTATGAGAAATAAATCTAACTTTGACCCGATGAATTCATTTGCCTTCATGAGGGGGAAACCGTGCATCAAAAGGAAAGCTCTCAGTCATTATCACTTTCACAAGTTGATTAATCAACTGAAAAGTCAAACCACACAATCAACATAACAACCAAATGCATTGGTAAATCTCTTTATCATTTACGCAGAATTGGTCAAAATGTAATGATGTAATAAACTAACATTGTTCACTGTCTCTACAAGTTCCAACTTGGTAACTTCACTAAATGCACAAATTAGTTTTTAAGTAGTGGACCAAAGTGTTGCTGCAAGTTCCGACCGAGTGTTGTTGCCAATGAACTGAAGGACCAATTTCTCGCTAGATGGTAGGTGCAGTCTGTATACGTAAAATATTGCAAACAAAGAGATAGTACACATGACTATATGCAACTCTTAATCATTGTTTACATGATTAGGAACAGATGACCATTTATTCCAACATAAGAAAGCACAAGAGCTCAGCATGCTAAGCAAGTCTCATCGTGAAGCTTGAGTGGAGACAGAAGCTGTAACTTGCTCCTACTTCTTTAGTAATCAGTAGAGTACCACCTTCTGTTTAAAGCTATATCCTGTAAATAATGGAAGAACAAGCAGCCAATACCCACAAGACGATCAAAGCATCGTAATGAGAAGCATCACAAGATGCATAACCTCCAAACATTAAGTGGAAATAGCAAAATAATGTTACCCTGCAAAGTTTACTCACTCAATCCGGGGTTTGGCATGGTAGCTGATTGATACAAATCAGGAACGAGAAAGTGAATCGACTCACCTGGAGTTCAGCATGGCAGCTAGTGATGCTGTTCGAGAATTTCACCGAGAAACTATAGGGCAACCTGTTCGATGCTCTCAAACTAGACGATGGCTACAAGGCGAGCCTGCTCTCACCCATGGCCATGGATGCCTCTGATGCACCGCACAGATGGTCTTCCACAGAGGATGATGACGATGACAATACAGATATCGATACAAATATGAGGATTTCGGCCCGCTCCTTCTCCGCATGGCATGGGCTCCAAGGCGGCAACATTTACTTATTTAGGCGAGGCCGCGGTCGGAAGATGGTGCCGTGTCGCGCAAGAGATGGCGCATCCATCGGGATTTGGCATGGGATGGCAATGACATTGGGATTCAGAACAGGATGGCTCCGCTGTCTCTAGGGTTTGACGTGGGAGCGAGAGTCGACGCTAGGTGCCGGAGGGGAGCGACGCATCAGTAGGCAGGATGGGAGGAGTGGAAGCATTCTGGCTAAGGGTCTGTTTGGTACAACTTCTGCTCCCAGCTTCTCAATAGATTCTTAGGGAGCTGTACCAAACATCTCGATTCTCAAAATGAGGATATTCTGCTTCTCGCGAGAAGCACTCTCCAAAATGAACTAGAGAGGAGAAGCAACCTTTTGGTGAATTCTCGTGGGGAGCTATAGCTCCTAAAACCAATTTACCCATTGAAGTTGCTAATATTTACCCGCAAATGTCACTGGTATAAAAAAAAAGAAATCCCACCCGAGCGCTCGTCCCTCCCCCACCCGAGCGCTCGTCCCTTCGTCCCCACCCGAGCGCTCCCCCTTCCCCTCCCCTCCCGCGCCGCCGCCTCCCCCTCCCCCTGCCCCTCCGCGCCGGTTCCCCCTCTCCCCTCCCCCTCCCGTGCCGCCGCCTCCCCCTTCCCCTCCCCCTCCCGCGCCGCCGCCTCCCCCTCTCCCCTCCCCCTCCCGCGCTGCCGGCTCCCCCTCCCCCTCCCCTCTCGCGCCGTCGGCCCCCGACGCCTCCCCTCCCGCGCCGCCGCCCCGATGCCTCCCAACCCGGCGCGCCCCGACGCCTCCCCTCCCGCGCCACCGGCCCAGACGCCTCCCAGCCCCGCGCCGCCCGCCTCCCGACCCCACCCCAGCGCCGTTGTGCTTGTACGGCAGGGCCGTCGATCTACATGTCTTCGACTGATTCGGTGATTGCGCGCTCCTTCTTCACCCACACCGGCGGCGGCCGCTCCTCCCTCTGTATTTGGTCACCGTGGAGGAAGCTGCTTCCCTTCCATCTTCAACTACAGTACGCTACGTGCATCCAGATTCTTTTTCTTCGCATCGTTGATTTTTTACAGTCTTATACTGTTTATTATATCGAGATCATCATTACCTGTGCACTAATCCTCTTTGATCTATGCTAAAATTGTTTTGGAGTGTAGTAATCGAATTGTCGCTTCTTCCCGTTGTTTTTCGCTGAAGGAAATGCAGGTTGGTGCTCCCTGAGAAGAAGTGACGGTATAATAGTTTTCTACTAAAGAGATAAGAAATGTTGAAAAATTTAAGGTGGTGATCTCTTCCAATCTATGAAGTGAAATAGCAGTAATGCATTCTAACTTTTTGATTACTTTGCGTGTTCCACACTCAGCTGGTTCATTTCATTTCTATGTGACCAATTTGATATCAGGTTCATCCTTTCTTATAGCCAATTGGAAACCAGATACCCAAAAAAACCAACATCTTCATATTTAGTAACTGTTTTATATGTATTGGGAATTAAACACACTGAAACATTTAAAGATGCTCATTCCAGCAGAAGGAAGTGTAGCCTATAAGTGTTGTCTAGAGCTTTCTCTTTTTCACTAAAATACTGCTTATGCTGGTTTTTCCCCTATTTTGTGCATAGTTGCTGCTTGCCTGTCAATGGTAGACACCAAATATTGTATTTTCCCATGATACCTATTTTCTATTTTGCCCGTCCTCATAATTTGCTTGAATCTATGCAGTATACTTTATAGGAGGAGTATTAGCTGTGCACTAATCCTCTTCGATGTATGCTAAAATTGGTTTGGAGTATATTAATCGAATTGTCGCTTCTTCCCATTGTTTTTCACTGAAGGAAATGCAGAACACCGACCTTCTTCCAATATTCACAATTGTCTTCACTGAAGGAATTGCAGAACACCGACTGGATTGTTGTTGTTGATGATGGATTGAAAAATTCTGGAATTGCTCCATGGGTTGTTGTATTGCACCATGGACTGAAAAATCAGATTGTATCAATTTTATTGGGAAAACAGATTGTATGAATTGTTGAGTTGTACAATGGATTGTAATATTGCACCATGTATTAATTTCTAAATGTGAGTATTTCTTTTGGATTGAGATGTTGAGTAAATTCCTTGTCAATTGGCTCATTGGCATGCAAAGATGTCATTGCAATTTTTACTCCTAATCTGATAAGAAATCTGATTAAGTTTAGCATTTTTCATCCATGAGGTTCCAGTAATATGCAAATGTTGTATAGTGTTGATCGACAAGTAGCTAACATAAAATACTTATATAAGGTGCATAAGAAGAGAAAAATCTGAATCTCCATACAAAAGCTAATGGTAATAATGGATCATATTCTATAGGAAATAACATGTTAACATGTAAAAAATGAAAAAAATATTATGACAGTTATCAATACTTGGAGAGAAATGGACCTGAGATGGTAGGCAATAACTAGGGGTAACATGGTTTATTTCTCTTAAATCTCCTCTTTTATGAATCTGGAGCTAACCCACTAGCCAAATGCTTTTCAGAGGTAGCTCTAGATTCTCAGAGAAGTGGATTCTTACAGAATCTGAAATAGAAGCTGAAAAATGATAATCTAGAGCTCTATCAAACAGGCTCTAAATTGGAGAGGAGGAACGAGGGGAAAAAAAACTGCTGAGGAAAGTGGAGAGGGGAGGCGGTTCCATCGTGAGACAGAGAGAGGACGGGATACGAGATGGATGACTCAAAATCTATCTCATAGTGAAATCAGACGACTGCAAAGAGAGAAGGAAAGAACAGACTGTCACTACTCGTATTTTTTTAAGTAGTATAGATAAGTTTGCAATGGACACAGATAGCTCTGCTCCGTTCGGGCTCGGCGGCAAAACGAGGACTCTCGGCGTCGTTTTCGATCCACTTATCAAGGGACCAAATGCTAACGTTTGATTATGTCCGCTCCACGCTTTTGTCCCTCTCCAATTCCATTGACCGCTGCGGCTCGCGTATTTGCAAATACTCCGCCTTCTCTATTTAGCTTGTCGTTCCAGAGCGCAGTTTAGAAGTCGCAGCAGAAGCAAGAAGCTCTTTGTGCTTACCGGGTGAGCTGTGAGAAGGGGGGTTGGAAATGGGCGTGGGAATTCGAGCTCACGAGCAGAAGCATCGGCGGCACCACCAGGAAGGGTGCGAGGCCGATGGCGGCGACGGCGAATCGTCGCCGTCGCTCGCCGCGCTATACCTGTACGGGGACGTGCTCGAGTCGGTGGTCGAGCGCGTGCCGGCGGCCGACCTCGCCGCCACGGCGCGGGTCTCGTGGGAGTGGCTCCGCGCGGTGCGCGCCGCGCTGCGCCGGCGCCCGCGGCGGCTGCCGTGGCTCGTGGTCCATCTCCAGGGCTGTAGGCGCCGGACCGCGGCGTACGATCCCCACTCCGGCGCGTGGCTCACCGTGCCAGCCCCGCGCCACGCCACGCCGTCGCACGTACGCCTCGTGCGCGGGGCGCGCGGGGACCGCGTCTGCGCGCTCTCGCTCTCCGGCCTCGCCGTTGCGAGCGACCCCCTTGGAACGGCTGCGTGCGTCGCGCTGAAGGCCCCGGGCGTGTGGCGCGTCGACCCGGTGTTCGCCACGGTGGGCGACCGCGTGGTCGCCCTCGGCGGCGCGTGCCAGCTGGAACTGGCCGACGGCGAGGATACAGCGGCGGTGGAGGTCCACGAAGGCGGCAACTGGACGGCCTGCGATCCGATGCCGGCCTCGCTCCGGGAGTCCGCGGCGGCGACGTGGCTCTCGGTGGCCGCCACGGATCAAAGAGTGTACCTCACAGACAGAACCACCGGGTGGGCGAGCTGGTTCGATCCGGCGAAGCGGCGATGGGGCCCCACCCGTCGCCTCCGTCCGGACTCCACCTTTTCCACATGGGGCGTCGCCTCCGGCCAGGCCGGCGCCGAGCGTCTCGTCCTATTCGGAGCGAAGCGAGGAGGCGAAGAAACAGAGAACAGAGTCACCATCCAAACATGGGAGGTGGACGGCGACACTCTCGAGCTGTCCCCCGGCGCGGCGCACGACACAATGCCGAGCGAGATGTCGGAGATGCTATTCCCCCACGACGGGGACGAGGAGGACGAGGAGGAGATGTCGCCGTCGATCGGGGTGTGCGGCAACGCCACCGGGGGGTACGTGTACAATGCGGCCGAGCCAGCGAACGGCGCCGTGCTCTACGAGCTGCGGGAGGAGGGCAAGAAGGAGGGCGCCGTGGAGCGGTGGGAGTGGGTGCCGTGCGCGCCGGCGGTGCGAGCCGAGCCGCTGGGCCGCGCCATCCTCGCGTGCTCGCCGGTGGATCTGGACGAGCTGTCGGGGGGACGACCGCAACGGCCAGGGGGGCCCACGGGCATGCACGGCCGCACACTGAATCAACAACTGCTGTTGTAAAACCAGTTCACCTGCAAAAAAATCGCTGCTTTTGCAACTGCCATTTCACTGTTTGAAGCGTTGCTTTACTCAAAGTTGCAGCGTTTGCTCTGCACCTCTTTTTTTGTTGTGGCTGCCGTGCTACTTGCTCCTGTAGCGACAAATGTGGGAGTTGTTGGCTTGTTGCTTTCTGTAAGTCTTTTTAGACGGAGGTAAAGTAGTAAAGTTGCCCAAGGGTGGGTGTGTACTGTTTCTATGCTGTACGCACTAGACCTGCAGCTTTACAGGTCGGTTGTAAGGAAAAAGAGAGAGTTGTAGACATGTAGAAGCGAAAGTGCGTAAATCTTTCGAAACAATATATTCTTGGTGGCACGGATTCGAGTGTCCTGTGTACTTAATCTGGGTTAGACGGGGTAGAAACACCTTCTCGAGAAAAATCATGCAGTATGTGAAGAAAACTTATGTCCGTGCTCCGTGGAGCTGCGAAAGCCCCTGCAGCTGTAGTTCTTAGCGTGTACGGGTTACAATACGCGCTCATGTACTGTGCGTCGCGGTGCGTGTTCACTGTTGCCAGTGTACGCCGAATTGCCCATTCAGGCGCAACGTGCGCGGAGGCAGGGACAGACCAACAAAAAAAAAAGTCTCGACGATTCCGCTCGAGATATTTCGGCCACACTGTGGCCTATCCGCCGACGCGGCGGCGAGGCCCATCATCCCCGGACGATCGAGGCTCCGCGAGTAAACTCGTACGTGGGCTACGTAAAGTTCCCGAAACTTCATAGCAGGGCCTCGATCGTCTGCTTAGGCAGTGCGTCTAGGATCCCTTTGGCAGCTCAGAGTTTCCGTGCCATCAGCGTCCGAACCTTTGGCACGCACAGATTTCGTAGAAAACAGTTCCAGTCCCGTGGGGACGGAGAAAATTTCCGTGTTCAAACAAATTGCTCGGAGGACGGGAACTTATTTCATGAAATCGCCTTGTTTTGAACGTGATATTGGTCAGCATTCAACAAGTACATAAATGCGCCTTGCCAACCCCCCGCGGCTGCGCCCATGCCCAGGCCCCAGCAACAGCACCTTGCTCTTGTTTCAGATAAGATAACTACAGAGCCACTCAGACAAGTTGCCGGCATAAATGCATAATGCCAATTGGGGCGCACCATTGCCCAAGGAGGGGCTGCACCAGGTGGGCAGCTTCCCTATATAATGCAGAACCAGCTCGAAGTTTCCGTCATATCCTCCTATTTTCGTTCTTTTTAGCTAGGATGTCTTAGATCTTGTTCTGTAGCGTACTTGTGTGAGCAGTAAGGCTGATAGTTGTTTCTTTGAGTTAACTCTCTGGTTTTTCGTTATTTTCCATGCGATATTTAAGTCTGATTTTGATTTCTCCTCCTTGAGGATGTTGTTGGAGATATCTTTTGTTTGTATGCTGGTGCAAAAACTTCCAATCCGGCTGCGACAAATCTCATTTGGGCAGCCCGGCCACCTTTTGCACAGAAGGATGGGCTGCGTGTGTTAAAACATTAGCGGCGAAGCTTTCGCTCCACTCGACTATGGAGGCTTGGAGTTCATCTGCTTCCAATCCTCTTGGTGAAGCAAGCGCACATCACTTATTTTTTGCATCTCTTATCTTTTTCCTACATGTGGTTTCTGATTTAAAAAAGTTTTCTGCTTTCTTTTAGTTCGCTCCGTTCTCGTTACGATATCTTTGGATCTGCAACTTTTATATTGGTGACATGATAAACAAACTAGATCTGCAGTTCTCGAGAGATGAGGATGTAGAGCTGTGATGGAAACTGTTGCTTGTAACAATGGAAGTAAAACAGGTGCTGCGTATCTCCATTGAAAACAGAAGCTGCTAATGGCTATGAGATGATTATATGATATCAAACACAAAATTAATAACTACGAGATGATTATGTCAAACACAAAAATAATCAGTGGTAGGCAAATTTGATGATCGAAGTTTTCTGGGAAGGAAATAAGTCATAAGCTTGCAAGGAGAACTTTGATTTGCTTGCACTGCTGAAACGCACGAGTCCATCAGCATAATAGAGTAACAGACACCATGCTTTCCAATTGCTTTTGAGGTTGCATACAACCCCATCAAAAACTTGCTGATCCCTTGCCTCGGTAGTAAATCTTATTCATGAATCACGATAAACATATAAGATATCAAATTCAGAGAGCATATAATTCACAAATAGGGGTAAAAATAGATTGGATACCTCTCAACCTCCCGACCCACCGCCGAATCCGAGTCAAATCGAATTCAGGTAGTTATGTTGGATAATTGTCAAATTCGAAGTTGAATTTGGATAGTTGTTTCAAGATGCGGAATCGAGAGAAGACTATCCGACGGATACGGAAACTATCCGAGATTTTATCGGATAATACCCGGATGTATTTATAGGATATCCGGCCCATCAGCTAAATCATCATTTTCAGCCCAAGCTGCCCACCAGCCTATTAGCAAATCCAAATAAATTCCAACAAATCCAATAAAATGCAAATAACTCCAAAAATTTCAGAAAATTTGTAAAATACTATAAATCTAGGAGAACTTGTGAAAATAACATAAACTATTTTTAACTTTCAGAAAATAGTTAAAATAGGTTTTCTTGCTCTAAACTTTCAAACAAAATCTAGAAAAAATCCAAATAAATTCCAACAAATCCAATAAAATGCAAATAACTCCGAAAAATTTCAAAAATTCATAAACTACTATAAATCTAGGAGAACTCTGGAAAAATAATATAAACTATTTTTCGCTTTTAGAAAATAGTTAAAATAAGTTTTCTTGCTCTATGCTTTCAAATAAAATCCAAATAAATTTCAACAAATCCAATAAAATCCAAATACGTTTTTTGGAAGTGCAAGAAACCTGGTGGATCCACCTTTGAAATATTTCCTATCAGAACCCTACCAAAAAATTTCTTTAGAAATATATGGTGGGTATCGTACGTACTATATATGCCCTTTGTATTCCTGCGTAATATCTGACTAGATATTCATTATCATATTCACAACCGCTCCGTATTCATTCTGTATCTGTGACCAACACTACGTGAATTTGTATTTCTATCCAGTACTATTCATAATCGACTCCGAATCCGAGAAAAAAAATATAGGATAGAATATGAAATGAGTAATATCTGACCGAATTCAATCCGTTTTCACCTCTATTCATAGAACATGCCGTTTCAATCTATGTCGCATGAATCCTAGAATCTTCTTCACTCTCAAGTAAAAGAAGCTTTAGGGTGCGTAATTTTACTGGCTGAAATTTTACTGTAGCTGGTTTGGCTTTTTGGGCATAATTAAATTTAACAAAATGTAAAAATAGAAAAAATATGTTAGCCCATCACGGACAATGCAAAGGAATACGGGGAAAAAAAAGAAAAATGCAAAAAAACCCCAAAAAATAGAAAAATTCAGAAAAAGATAAATTACTGAATAGTGAAAAAAGCTGAAGTTAGAAGCTGAAACAAGCGGGGACTCGTCAGCAGCAGCAAATTGTGACAAAAAGGTGATTCATGCTGCACCTTATTCAGGGTTGTATAGCTGAATTCAGTAGCTTTTACATGACCAGTAGTTTTTCCAAAGAGACCAAAAAGAAAAAGAAAAGAAAAGAAAAAAAGGATAAAATAGATAAGGTTGAGCATTTGGATTTAGCCCCTTTGATAACTAGCATCAATAGGATTGACTGAATGACAATGACATACTGGAGTGCTGTCAGTTCGTGAACGAACATATTCTTTCTATTTTCACCATGTGTTTTGCATGGGTTTGATGGCGCATCAAATTAAACTAAATTAACACATAGCTTCAGTCAAAATTGGTTGTCCAGCTTGTGAAACCCAGAGTTTGGTGCACAAGAAGAGCATGTAAACACGCCTTGCATCAACGACCTACAGTGCAGACAGTTCAGCTCTCTTATTTGCAGTTTAGTCAATTCCAACGTCAGTCCTACCAACTGGACAATATCCCTGCAGTTCCTCAGCTGCTGTGTATTCCCTAAACCAAATATAACCTTTCCAGACATGTCAACTGGCTCCAGGTAAATCAATTTACAGTAGGGAGGCTATGCTCATATTTTTGAAGTGTTACCACAGCTGCTAGGAGTCAAGGATCTGGAATGTCTGAAGAGGGAAGAAACCTGATCTGAAAGCTCGGAAGCGACCATACACAGGTAAAGCCAAGAATTTGAAGGACAATCAGTAGTGCTCATTGGGATAATCTCACATCGGTTGTGAGAGGAGACAGAGCATAACTTATAAGTGTAAAGATGATACCACCTATCATGATAGTCTTTTAGGAGAGATGATCCAAGACCAATTATAAGGTTGTTGCTCTACTGGTTAGCCTTGTGGGTATAGTGGCCTAACTACTTGGGACCAAGTCGTTGGTTTAGTGATTCGATCGCGCTAACGCTATGCAACAATTGGTATCAAAGCCTAGGTATATCCCGGATATAGATCTCCATAAACCCTCATGGGTTCTGGGCGAACACCCGATGTATGAGAGGACCTCATGATTGCCGGGGCGAACACCAAATATGTGAGGGAGAGATTTGTTGAGATAGTCCCACATAGGTTGTGAGAGGAGGCAAAGCACAACTTATAAGCGTGAAGGTGGTACCACCTATTAGGCTAGTCTTCTAGAAGAAGATAGCCCAAGACCCCTAAGATTGTTGCTCTGCGGTTGGGCTTATGGGTATAGCAGCCCAACTACCTAAGGCCGGGTCACTGGTTTAGCAGGCATAGGGTCAGACGCTGGTTTAGTGATCTGATGGCGCTAACATTGTGCAACAGTGCTTCTAAGGAGTTCATGATAGCCAAAGTCTAGTTTGTTGCCTCCGTTCCTCTACCAGAAAAGTGTTGTAACCAGCTAAGCTGCCCTGTTCAGTTGGTGGAACCTGTAGACTTGGAACAGGCGCCCGCCTAGGAGGGGGCAGTAAATGACGCATGGTAAGAACTATTGAAGCATTTCACTACATGAAGAACATCAACTAAGACATAACTTGTTACCCTTCTAGAAAACATGAAGATGTGTTAGACCATGTGGCTAGGTCTACGATACTTTGGTGATGAATAATTGACAACGTTGCTTATTGTTATTTGAGGTGTATGGCGTGTGTGTGTGTGGACTGGTGACGGTCAAGTTGGGAAAACTTGTGACAGGAAAAATGTTTGTTTGGTCTTTGCATGTGTAGGATAATTCAGAGGTGGTCGTGGTCTACGGTGAGGACTGGGAGATGGCTTGGTGCGAAGTCATGGTCCAAAGAGTCAAGGATGCCGGAGGAGACGGTCGTGCTCGAGTTGGAGCGCAGGGAGATCAAAGATGGACGATATGTGTCGGAGCTACGGCGGTGCGGTCCGAAGGCTACGACATGTGATGATCGTAAAAAACCCGTGTTTGGAAGGATTTCGGGTCCCTTATTAGTTGGAATTGGATTAGAACTCGTGGGCTTATGATAAACCTAGATTTTGAGCCCTTGACTATAAATAGAGTTGGGGTTGGAGGCTAACGTCAAGGCTTTTGGGATGCAAATTTCATGCTAGGGTTTAGGGGTATCAGGAGGACACTTTGTAGCCACAATGATTTAGAAATAATAGATCGGATCTATTAAAAAAAGGGGGTGGGTAGCACGTTTCTCTTTGCACCGTCGTAAGGCAACGTCGGCATCGTCTTGTTCTGCGCACAAAAGAAGTAGCTCATCTCAATTGCCGTGTGGAGCATTCCTTTGGTCGGCAACGATAGCAGCACACAGCGAAATCAATTGTTGCTCCATTACTCGGCACACGCGTGCGACTAGGAGCAAGCATAACTTTGGTCTGTGTGTGAAAAATTCCAGAGCTTGGTTGCTTGCAAACTGCTCCTGAGTCACATCGTCTCGTGCATTGATCTGTCCATAGCAAGCATAGCCAGCACAAAGAAAAAGGAGCACACAGCCCTTGCCACGCATAGGAAAAGAAACTTTGCAGCAAAAGAATGAAGCAATTGTTTTTTGGTTCTTTGGTCAAAGTGCAACAACACGTCATTGCTCCCTCCATGCATGGTCTGCATAGCATTGATGGTGAGTAGTAGCAAACAGTAAATCACTATTGGCAACAATAAAAGGAAAAGGTGAAAACATTATTTTTTTTCCTTCTTTTTGCTGTATTTTTGTGTTTCTCTGTGATTGGCAGGGTTCGACAGCTAGAAAATAATAGAGTTGAAGAAAAAGTTTCTGCTGCGCATTACAATCATTCATCCATCTCTGATTGCCATCGATGATTCTACAAGTGGTATCAGAGCAAGGTTGCAATGTCATCAGATCAGGATCGTTTTCTCAGGTAAGCCACCGTTTTTTATGGATCAGATTATCTTTATTGGGAAACACACATGGAGGTTTTTCTACAAACAGAAGGTAATGCTATTTGGCAAATGGTTCAAAATTCATATGTAGTGCCTTCTTTTGTTACTATTCAAAATACTACTGATGTTGAAGCTAATGCTAAGGTTAGAAATATTTTATTGCAAGGTCTTAGTAGAAACGAATTTGTTAGAATTGCTCATATTAAATCTGTAAATAAAATTTGGACTACTCTAACTGATTATCATGAAGGTTCTAAATCTGTTAAAAGTGTTCGTTAGAACCAATTTAAAAAGGAGTATTCTAAATTTGAGATAAAAGACTAATTCTTTGGAATTAGTGACTAACCAAGTTGATAGTTCTTCTAACTCTTCTTTTGCCTATTTGTCTGCATTGTACTCTCTTTCAAATGAATAATTAGAGAAAATTTCAGAAGAGTAACTTGTACTTCTCTGCAACAGGGTGACCTAGGCAATTAGCAATATCAGTTCAAGATGGAGAGGAGGTCCAATCAAATACTATGAATGTGGTGAGCAAAACTACATCAAGATGAATTGCCCCAAACTAAGGAGCAAGGAGGTCAAGGATAACAAGGCACCAATTCATCGCTCTCAAGTCAAAATTGATCTCAACAAGAAGCGCAATTATCGCAGGGCTGTTAACGAGATAATTTTAGCACTTGATGAGATTGTTTTGAGTGATGATGATTCTCAAAGTGATGATGAGGACAATGGCAAGAAGGCAAAGGAGGTAGACTTCATAGGGATGTATTTTATGGCCAATAGTGAGGAGCTCAACGATGATGATCTTTACAGTGATCCTAATGAGGTGAAACCTTCTTATACTGATTTATCTCGTGTTATGCTTAAATTGATAGAGGAACTCAAAAAGTATAAAAAAATTAAAAATCATGAATTTGTTGTTGAGAGCTTAAATTCTGAAATTAATAGACGTAGAGTTTCTATTCCTGATGATGAATCTTGTGAGTCTTGTCAAATTTTATATTTTGAATTAGAAACTGCTAGAACAATTAATACGTCAAACTTGGTTCAACTTAGTGATGTAACTGCTAAACTTGATAAATTAAAATTAGCACATGACTCTTATAATAAAAAGTTGAAACTTGCAAATGATGAAATTGAAAACTCAAGTTTAGTTCTTCTACATGTTTGGAGTCAAGTATTTCATGTGCTCAATCTAAAACTTGCTCTAAATGTGAATTGTTAGAAACTAGACTTAAATCATCTCAGAAAACAATTCAACAGATACTTTATCATTAATATCTTATTGCTCTAATTATTCTAAACTTAACACAGAAATAGAAGTATTGACTAGACAACTTAAAGATTTTGCTGAAAACGAAAGATTCGCTCAGTCTAGTGCTTCAAAGAATCTTCTGAATGAACCTTTTAAATGCACAATTTGTCCCACTTTAGCTAAAGAAAATGAGTACTTTAAGAATACTTTAGAGAGGTTCTCTTTTGGCAAGAAAAATTTAAATATGATTCTCGATAAGTCAAAAATAAGTATGAAAAATTGTGGTCTAGGTTTTAATACCAAGAATAATCTTTCTAAGATTGCTAAACTTCTTGAACCTGAAAAAATTAAAGTAAATCCTGAACCAAAATAAACTGTGTTTAAATCTGCTGATTTTGTGCAAAGTTCGGTTGCTAATGTTGTAGACGCTAACTCATCATTTCAAAAAAAATTCTAATTTTGTTAGATTCTATTGCACCTATTGTGGAAAAGATGGTCACTTGCATGAATTTTGCTTTAGGTGTGTGAAGAAAGGGATGAAGAAAATATTGAATACTTTAAAACAAAAACATGCAACATTTTTAGCTCCAAGAACTAATACGCAAGCTAGGTTTTTAGAAAACTTTTATGATGACTTTAAATCTGCTTCACATGCTGGCTTGGGATATAATTGAAATAATTCACATTCTTTTTGGTGTTTTAATCGCTCACATTCACATAATTTTGGCTCTAATGTTGTTGTTCCTCCACTTCGTGTGTCCCAGTATTGGATTCCTAAATCATATTTCACAAAACCCAATACTGAGAGACCGATGTTTCCTATGATGTAAGAACAGCTGACGAGGATGGAGAACATGAGCTCGATTAGGATCTAATCTTTTACATCATTTCTTGATTGAAACACTTGATGGTTCATTACACTATTTGATGGCTTTCAAGAAATTTCACCTACTGAGAGATCATGTGAAAAAGGTGATATTGTTATATATCTTGTTTAGATTTTGAAATTGCTAATACTCTCATAAAACCGCTTGGTTCTTCACGTTTTGCTCATTTGCAAAGTGAGTTGGGTGCGTTACATTCTATAGGATTATTCTAAGGGGAAGCTTGTTGTTTAAAATTTTCAGAAGCTTTGTTTGTTATACTTGTCAAATAACTCATCAAATCAAGTCTTTGAAATCAATTGAGTAGTAGAGCTCTTTTTATCATATTCATTCATATGTTGTGTAGTTTTGATCATAATTGGTTATAATTAATTTTTCTATATTTAAATTAAAAGTATAACATGGCAGAATATTTTGATTAGATTGATTATATTTATTACTTTGTGATGTCTATCGAAAAGGATTAGCTTAATTGTGAGTCTTATTTTAAATCTTGGCTATGAGGCTCGCATGTTTCATGTCGTAATATTGTTATGATCACTCAATTTGGCATGTTATAAAAAAATTAAGAAAAGAACAATTGAAAAGATGTATACTCCAAATATACCATGGTAAATAAAAATAAAAAACATAAAATAAAAAGAAGCATATTTCAAACATGCCACCATCAAAAAAATTGTTACAAGTATGTCATCATGAAAAGAAGTATATTATAAGCATGCCACATGCCTAGAATTAAGTGTGGAGTAATAGTTTGTTACATGAGACTGCTAGCATGTCTAGATTTATGGTTTGTTTTACTTTTAGGCTTTGACTTCTCATTGTGATCTTTATAATTGGTTTGGTCATTGTTAAGATGCTTGTCGCTGATATAAATTGCTTAATCATCTTGACAGACTTGTTCTGACATTGCTATATGATATATCGCTTTACATGATCTAGATAGCTCTACTAAAAAATATGGTTTGGTTCCTTTATTAAATCAATACATAGTGACTTGGATAATCTACAAAGCTTCTAGATTTGTACTCTCACTGCTTCTTTTCAGAATTATTCATTTTCTGAAGTTTTTTGATGATTACATTGTCAAAGGGGGAGAAAATATTTGGTGTGGTGTGCTTGGTGAGAAATTAGAGAAATTTACTAAAATTGTTTTTCTTGTGTTTAGGGGAGAGATTTAGAAGAGATTTGAGATTGGTGGCTTAAAATATTTTTCTACTTCAGTTCTTCACTTAGATCTGTTGGAAGTCATGTTATCTTAAGATATTGTTAATGTATTCATCAAGGAAGAGATTGTTAGACCATGTGGCTAGATCTATGATACTTTGGTGATGAAAAATTGACAACATTGCTTATTGTTATTTGAGGTGTGTGGCATGTGTGCGTGGACTGATGACGGTCAAGTTAGGAAAAACTTGTGTTAGGAAAAATGTTGGTTTGATCTTTGCATGTGCAGGATAATTTGGAGGCGATCGTGGTCTACGGAAGGACTGGGAGATGGCTTGGTGCAAAGACATAGTCCAGAAAGTCAAGGATGCTGGAGGAGACGGTTGTGCTCGAGTTGGGGCGCAGGGAGATCAAACACAAGCGATATGTGTCAGAGCTACGGCGGTACGGTCTGGAGGCTACGACATGTGATGGTCAGGAAAAACTCGTGTTTGGAAGGGTTTCGGGTCTCTTATTAGTTGGAATTGGATTAGAACTCGTGGGTTTAGGATAAGCCTAGATTTTGGACCCTAGACTATAAATAGAGATGGGGTTGGAGGCTAACCTCAAGGCTTTTGGGGATGCAAATTTCATGCTAGGGTTTTTGGGGTGCCAGGAGGGCACTTTGTAGCCACAATGATTCAGAAATAATAGACCGGGTCTTTTAAAAAAGGGGTGGGTAGCGCATCTCACTTCACACCGTCGTAAGGCAATGTCGACGTTGTCTTGTTCTGCGCACAAAAGAAGCAGCTCATCTCGATCGCCGTGTGGAGCATTCCTTTGGTCAGCAACGGTAGCAGCACACGGCTAAATCAATTGTTGCTCCGTTACTCGGCACACGTGTGCGACTAGGAGCAAGCACAACTTCGGTCCACGTGTGAAAAATTCCAGAGCTTCATTGCTTGCAAACTGCTCCCGAGTCACATCGTCCTTGGTTCGTGCATTGATCTGTGCAGAGCAAGCACAGCCAGCACAAAGAAAAAGGAGCACATAGCCCTTGCCACGCACAGGAAAAAAAACTTTGTAGCAGAAGAAAGAAGCAATAGTTTTTTGGTTCTTTGGTCAAAGTGCAACAACACGTCATTGCTCCCTCCATGCATGGTCTACATGGCATTGATGGTGAATAGTAGCAAACAGTAAATCACTATTGGCAACAGTAAAAGGAAAAGGTGAAAACATTATTTTTTTCCTTCTTTTCCCTGTATTTTTGTGTTTCTCTGTGATTGGCAGGGTTCGACAGCTAGAAAATAATAGAGTTGAAGAAAAAGTTTATGTTGCGTATTACAATCATTCACCCCCCTCTGATTGCTATCGATGATCCTCTAAGATGCAATTATTTGATCTGTTGAAATGAACATGAGCGAAGTAGATGGCAACATATTTGGAGATGAAATGGAAAAGGCTCACAGAAACAGGAAAGAATGCAAACACGCTCATACTAGCTTCTACATGTGTATGTCTACGATCTTAATTTTTTGTCATGTCACAAACTACAGTTAATCATTGTTAGGCAACTATACTGTATGGTGTAGACTGTAGACAATTGCACAGATAACAGTTATTACTAAGCTATGCTTTACTTAGCAACAAAATGACAAACACAGTCATTCAATGAGGGAACAAACATCCAACAATCTAGACCTCGTACTGAGTACTGACCACAATAAGGAAACTGGGCCCTCTATTCCAAGTGTTGTGTTGTGTTCTAAAATCCTCAATCAGAACAGAAATTCATACATCAACTAAGTTATATTTTAGGTGCCTAATATGTAGTTTCACGTAAATAATAGAGACATTTTTTTGCCTCATTCGTACAGAGTTATTAATTTTTTCTAAGGATGAAAGGCAGAGCATTACATGGTTGGATAAACAAACCTATCAGAAACATTGTTGCTAATATGCTTAAAAGTTTTAGAGAACATTATCTATCAACCTCTTTTACTGGACTGTATTTTTGAAATTTAATGTTTCGTTACTTAGTTGCTGCTCTTAGATTCTATAAATGCTCCCGTGTAATCATTAAGCAATTTATACACCAAATCCAAAATGTCAGGTCACTACTAATGACTACCATCTTAACAGATTGCATAAAAGATCCGTACTTTTCCACTAAATTACACTTGATTATAACTAGAAAGGGCAACTTCAAGATCAAATAATACCAGGATAAATGTAAGAACCAAATTACCTTAAAGATAATAGGAATAACTGGTCAGGAAGGTGATTTCTGATGCTGTGCATACTGCTCGAATGCGAATTGTACAACAAGCCCTACTAAATAAGGGGCAAGAGTAGCTGAAGCTGCTGGTCCAGTCTAGGGCCAAACCATGTTCATTGTCAAAAGTGGTATTATCAAGCTCAGAACCATTGTTGTTACTGAAGAAATACGAAAAATCTAGATTTTGACAATATGTAGCTGTTGCAAATAATGCACAGAAAAATAGAGACAAGAGATGCGAATTTTACGTAGAAAACACTTGCAGGAAAAAATCACAGGTGCTCAAAAGCAAATCACTATAATAAGGAGATATTACAACGGAGTGCTTCTCTTAGGGTTTAATGCCTATGGACTACTGGGTTCATATATAATGTGGGGGAATAAAGTCCCACATGGAGAGAAAACCGAATCAGAGTTCTACACGAACACGGTTACAAATTTGGATCACTTTTCAACAATCTCCACCTCCACCAGAATAGTTGTACCCTTTAGCATCAAGAGTACTCAATGAGATAATATTTCTCTTTAAATCTGGAATTTGACGAACATCCGACAAAGTTCTGATGGTGCCATCAAATATCTTGATCTGAATAGAAGCAATGCCTACAATCTTGCATGGTATATTATCACCCATCAACATGGATTCACTTAGAGTAACTTTATAGGTAACGAACCACTCACAGTTCAGGCTCATGTAGAAAGTGCAGGCTGGATCAAGAATCCATTCATCGTCAGTTTTGCAATTACCAGCAAAGAAAACGAGAACATCTCCATCAGAACCTTTTTTAGTGACAACGGTGGCTCTAGCTTCATCCTTTTGTTGATCCCTGTTAAAATTATTATTCCTCTTTTCTTTGTTCTGCAATTTTCAACACTCGGATATGTTATGTCCATCCTTCTTGCAATACCTACATGACTTTCTGCTCATGGATTTAGATCTGCCTCTGAATCTGCTTTTGTTTCTGCCTCTTGAATTGTCATATGAACTCTTCTCATATTGCCTGCTATGGACAGACAAACCTTCTGCATGCATACTTGAACTCTCACTGGGAATCATAAGTTTTATTTTTTCTTTAGCATGCAGAGCGTCATAAACTTCATTGAGAGTAAGAGTATCTCAACTATATAGAATAATATATCTAAAAGTAGAGTACGAACTAGGCAGAGAGCATAGCAAAACAAAACACAAATCTTCTTCATCATATTTTACCTCTATAAACTCGAGGTCAGCAACAATTTCCTTAAAAGTTGTCAAGTGGTTTAGCAATGAGGCTCCCTCCGTCATCTTGTGTGAATAAAGCTTCTGCTTCAAATGCATCTTACTGGTCAGATCTTTAGTCATGCAAATCTGCTCCAGTTTCAGCCATAATGCGGCGGCGGATGTGTCCTTCATAATCTCCTGTAAAATATTATTTGATAGATAAAGATGAATTTGAAATAAAGTCTTACGATCTTTACGTTATTTCTTATCGATAGACAGTGTTGCTGGCATCTTGTCGATCCCCAAAAAAGTATCATCCAAATCAAGCTGTGATAAAAACAACTCGCATCTTGACTTGCTATAGAGAAAATCTCGTGTCGCGATCTAACAGTGAAAAATCATACTTTAGAGTAGCCATGTAGAAGGAAACAAATTTTGCTGGTACGAATTTGTGCGTACCTAACAAAATTCTCACAAAGGAAATCTCCTGGTACGATTTTAGTGTGCACTTAGCGATTTTGATAAAAAGGGAAAAAAATCATACCATAACACCAGATCGGACAACACTTATATTTCTTTGGCCTTGGGTCGTGTGCCGTTTTTTTCTTTCTCTCTGTTCAAGTTGACTTGTTGGTTTTTCTCTGGCGCTGATGTTTCTTTGATGTTGCTCCCTCCTGTGTTAGCACTTTTTTTCCTCTACTGCTCATGTTGCACGACAAAGCATGAGACGAAGACGCACTGCGCCGACTTGGAGCAAAAAACTTGAATTCGACAACGTTGCTCCCGACGGAGAAATTTTTTTCTCAAACTCTAATCTCCTGTGCTCTGATACCACTTGTTGTAAATAATGCACAGAAAAATAGAGACAAGATATACGAATTTTACGTGAAAAATTCTTGTGGAAAAAAACTACAGGTGCTCGAAGGCAAATCACTATAATAAGGAGATATTACAATGGAGTACTTCTCTTGAAGCTTAATGCCTATGGACTACTGGGGTACATATATATTATGGGAGAATAAAGTATCATATGGAGAGAAAATCGAATCAGAGTCCTACACGAATACGGTTACGAATTCAGATTACTTTTCAACAGTAGCTCTTAGGTGCTACTTGCTGCAAAGGCCTCCAGATTTTATCAATCAATACGACAAAAATTGCGACTCCTACGTAAAACAGTGCCTCAGTAAAGAGTAGTATAAGAAAATCTGCAAACAGTAGCAAGAATCCATCAGATAATGAAGTCATTACTAGACTTTGTCTGAATGTGGAGCGGTATATGTAGTGTCCTTGGAGTAGGTGTGTAAATATCTAACAAATGAATGATCAATGATGTATATCAGGGTTCATTTAAGCAAAAATGGAACTGTTATGTGGTGTATTGGAATAGCAAGATGTAAAGCAATGAAAAATAGCATATTTTCAAGCGCTGGATTACTTATATGCCTTCTAGCGGAATAAATGCTACCAACGGGCACAGATATACAATAGTGGGAGGTGGTAACCAACATAATTGGTTTCATCAAAAAAATTTTCTCGAAAATACAGGAGGAATGTGTTTTATTCAATAAGAAAAGAGCCAAATCAGAAGGCACTGTTCACAGTACAGAATTCACCGGATTTGGAATTGGGGGCAAAGTCCTGAAACGGCCTGAAAGCAGAGGGTAACTTAATACAGGATTACGGGGCGAGAGAGCGACTGGGGCTCGGGGGACACCTCTCCTTCTAGGTCATCCAAACCAATAGGATTATCAAGGAATCCATCCCTTTGCGCTTGGACCTGGGTGCGAGGTCTCTGAGAGCTGTCCATTGGTCTTGAAGAGAGCGTTCTGAGAAGGAGTATGCGTTCCCGAGCGAAAGCCGGGATAATATACAGCACCACAGCTGCCTCGCCACCGGACAGTTGACAAGGAGGTGGTCAATAGTCTCATCCTCCTGGTTGCAGAGAAGGCAAAGCGGAGGCACAGGGACAGAGCGCTTGCTGAGCCGAGAGCGTTTTCATCGATTATCAAAAGGTGGGACTGGGAGATGCACAAATCTAAGTTCTGCATAAACTACTGTGGAAACAAGATACAGAAACTATCAGCATTATTGAAACACCAGTGTCCAGGATGGAAAGAACACATTCCTGAACTATCAAAGAAAGCATACCTGACAACAGGGAATCCTCAAACAGCCGAGAGTACTTTGCGCAAGTAAAGTGATGGAAGAACCAAGAACGCCACCATGATAGTTGGACCAACAAACCAAACTAGTATAGATGCTTCCTTGCCAGGATGCGGCACACTCTCCACGCTTCTCGTTTGAGAGCTGCTGCCTTGGAATGAGATGAATCCTGGTTTTCCAACACCCCTCTCGGTAAAATAGGAGGAGCTGCCAGATGTAGGGGGGGTCTCCGGTGCTACCCTCGGTCTCTTGTAACGCCGGTGTGTCCGAGGTAGGTGAAGCGATTGGCTCCTGTTTGTCCGTAGCAGCGAAGGAAACAATTCGCTTAATATCCCAATATAAAGCCGTCCGTCGTGGTTGCCGGAGCTTCTTAAAACTTGGCCTGTTAACATGTAGTAAAAAATCAGCATAAAGAGGTATTCAGATATAATAAAGAGCTTTTTGGAAAGGAGATGGACCAAGGTACCTTTTTTACAAGTGCTGCATCCTGCTTCCATTTACTCTATGAATTGGAAGTGGCCTCGCAAACTGAGAGATAAACAGTGCTACCAGTATGTTAGTAAGGCTAAATCACACAATTCAGTATCTCTTCATGTTCATAGCGTCCGGAATCACAGATATATATTGAGAATATAGTAGGTACAAGTAATTGTGGCCATTCTAAGCAACTTCAAATGCAGTATCTCTAAAAAGTTCTACCGTCTGCTATGGAGAACTCAATGTCAAACTCACTGGCACGTTTACAAAGCACCCAAGAGAGAGATTGAAGTCTTCCTTTCTTTCGACTAATTGGAATATATGCATAAGGGGGATTCCACCAGCAACTAATTAAAACCCTACTTAAAACCCAACAAAGCAAACAACCAAATACGAAACCACCACAGCAAGATTTCTAGGTGTTCGAGGAGGAGAAGGGGATTGCCTTGGAGCTGAAGCGGCCGCGAGGGGAGGCGAGCGCGGACGGGGAGGCAGCCCTGGGGCGGAGCCGGAGGGTGGGGGGCTCGCCACGGCGGCCATGGCGGGGATGGACCCGTCAAGAACCCGGTCCGACCACTGGGCTTTCTCGATTGGCTTGATGATTTTTCTAACCTTCTCCTTAGCTGCTCTGGGCGTCGGCACATTGCACCGTCCTCCGACGATGAGGCACCTCCCGTGGCAGCTGGCTCTCT
This sequence comes from Melocanna baccifera, assembly GCA_036346265.1. Classification (NCBI taxonomy): domain Eukaryota; kingdom Viridiplantae; phylum Streptophyta; class Magnoliopsida; order Poales; family Poaceae; genus Melocanna; species Melocanna baccifera. The sequence goes on along the minus strand of CM070677.1, from coordinate 33,968,835 downwards.
ACATCTACTTGTGGTTGGACGTGCTAATAATGGTGCTATACCCATTCGTTCCTGCCGCTCACGCCAGCGACCGTGGGCCGCCGATCCTTCCACCGCGTCGGGTGCTTGACCAGTGCTGTCCTCGGCATCATGATGCTCATTGGCGTGGCCGCAATCGACAACAGCAGATACACCATTGCCTGCACTTGCCTCAACGCCGTCCTCCTTGTTGTCCTTATATCCTGGGTGTGGCTTGCCCGCAAGTACCGTCAAGTAGACCTAGCTAAGGTTTGGTTGATTGTGCCATTGTAAACCGTACTACTATCCCCTTCTCATTTTACCCTGTTCACGTAGTTATTCTCTCTCTTACCCTCAGAGCTCAGAAGTGTGTAATGTATCTGGTGCTTGATTGACGATAGTTAAAGCGATGTGCCGATGTGATAGGGCTTTTTTTTTTTTTGCGACATACGCTGATACGCCTCAAATCTCCTCGTGCCTCCCCACCGGTGCCTCGGTTCTTGGAAGGGCGCCAAAATTGGGCGCTGGTGCCAGACGATTCGACCACGGTGAATGTTGCATAGGCATGCGGTGCTGTCCGAGATACCGTGCCGGCCGGCGAGCAGGCGCCCTGCTGCGCGCATGCTACGATGCGGCCATGCCGGCGTTCAGTCACCACTCATCAGGCCGGCCGGCTTGGAGTGGCAGTGGCACCGTTCAATATGAAACGGTTGATATGCAGAGGGCTCTAGAATTCGCTGTCCAATGTTATTGCTTATCAACACAATCCAAATCCACAGCAGTTTGGAGATTAATTTGGAGTAGCAGTACAAGCATTAACAGTAGACCGGTAGTAGTATTTCACAACCGTAATAACACTCACGATGGTTAGGGAACAAACCAAATGCCAGCCACTAGAAGCACGCGTAGAAAAGCCCGTAGGCAGAACCCGGTCCACAACGCGGCCACGCGATCGAGAATACGTATCATTGGACGCGCGGAACCTTAATTATACATACGTACTATACATAAGCATTTTTCACACGTCCGCCGGCGAGGACCCGACGGGGACCGTGTGCCTGGACTGACTGCCCGACGCTGACCTCCGGCCGCCCTCGCGCACGCTGTTCTCGGCGAACCGCACGGTCGCGGCGTTGAACCCCTTCTCGCGCTCGTGCGCGGTCCACTCCCGGCTGTAGTACTCCTCCGCCGTCGCCCCCAGCTGCGGCCCCACGAACATGCCGCCCCACTGCGGGAAGTGGATGAGCGTGATGGGCAGCGTGCACGCGATGATCATGATCCCCATGTACATGATCCCCGTCTCCGTCTTGTACTTGGAGCCGTGGAAGAAGATGAGCTGCGTCAGCACGGCGCCCACGTTGCCGCCGGCGCCGGTCATGCCGGAGATGAGCCCCAGCGACCTCCGCGAGACGAACGGCACGATGCCGAAGGTGAGCCCGCACGCCGACTGCACGAAGAAGGAGAAGAGTATCATGACGGCCACGGACGCGCCGAAGGAGTAGTCGACGACGCCGAGCAGCACGCACAGGACGCCGCCGATGGTTTGCACGACCCACAGCCCCCACAGCCTGCCGCGCATGCCGAACCGGCTCGAGAGCCAGTCGGAGAGGAGCCCGCCGCCGGGGCGGGAGATGATGTTGGCCATCCCGAAGCTGGCGGCAATAAGCCCGGCGGTGTGGAGGTTGACGCCGAAGCGGTCGTAGAAGTACTGCGCGATGATGTTGTCGACGGCAAGCTCGACGCCGAAGCAGTAGCCGTAGGTGAGCGCCAGGATCCAGCCGCGGTAGTTGGTGACGGCGTGGCGCAGCACGCTGCCGAAGCTGTCCTTGTGCATCTCCCCGGTCTTGTGCAGCTTCCGGTAGTTGCCGTCGGGCATGTCCTGCCCGAACGCCAGCACGGCGATGGCCGAGAATGTCTGCATCACGCCCGGGATGAAGAAGGCGACGCGCCACGCCGTGAACGGAGTGCTTCCGATCCTGAGGATGGCCTCGTACACCAGCGGCATGAGCAGCTGCACGGCGCCGCCGCCGAGGTTGCCCCAGCCACCGGCGACGCCGTTGGCTAGCCCCACCTTGGGCGGCGAGAACATGGAGCTCATCCAGAACTGCGTCGACACGAACGCGGCCAGCGAGAAGCCCGTGAAGAACCGCACGAGCAGGTACGACGACGCGGACTGGATGATGGACGAGAAGTACACCGCCGGCGTGGTGAGCAGTGTCAGCGACGCGGACGCCAGGCGGGGCCCGACCAGGTCGCACGCCGTTCCCATGGCGACACGGGCGAACACCGCGCCGGAAACCGACGCGATCCCGGCGTTGCCGATGTCCGTGGCCGTCAGCCCGAGCGTGTCCCGGATGAGCGGCAGCAGCGGCGGCGCGGCGAAGGTGGACACGAAGCAGCAGAAGAAGGAGAACCACGACAGGTGGAAGGCGCTCATGTGCGGCCTCGCGAAGGAGAAGAGCCAGAACTCGGTCGCCTTGTGGTCGGAGTCCACCGGCATCCTGAACCGCGCCTTGGACGCCGCCTCGACCCCCTCCACCTCCATCGCCGCCGGCCTCGAGTCTACCGCCATCTATTCACACCACCTACGCCTCACTATCTAACGGCTCCTTTCTTTTATTTTTGAGGGGATATGGATCTCCCGAACTTTATAGCACTCGAGTAGGTACTGTATAGCACTTCCGAACTTTTAATTGACTCATCACATAAATCATCCTATACCACCGCGATACAATATAATTTTTTTGGGCAAGCGGGCCTGGCTGGAAGGAAGATTCTGGCCTCTGACTTTGGAGCCACGTCGTGGGACTACCTCGGCTCAGCTCCCCTCGTCGGCAGCTGGGAACATTACTACCGGCGAGGAATGATTTATTACGGATTCGGTGTGGATTCCCCAAATGCCGCACCGCGCCCAAGCGCCGTCGCACAGGAAGCATCGACGCTTTTGTTGCACCCCTGTGGTACATCCCCCGAAGAGCTTAGAAACAGAGTTTCGGCGCCGTATTTTTTTTGAGCGTGCGCCGGAGTAACTAGCAGTCGCATGCTCGATTTTATCAGCTCGGCCCAGTCATACTTTGAGGTGATTAATCAATCCAAGGAGGGATTATTACGGCATGATGATGTGACCAGATCCTTTCTTAATGTATATACGACTTGTTCTGTTGTTTTTCTACTTGTCAAACAGTACTGGAGCTAGCTAGCCGCTGTTTCGCTAGAAACAACTATGTGCGTACAGAGGACATTTTTGAAAACGAAGACGATTCGCGTGAGTGGAGGGACATATCAAGATTTTAAACGATTAATCAAAGGAGAACGACGCATTTAAATAGATCAATGTGCTCACTCAAGGACCTACCATAATTAAAAGATCGCTTGGTTAGGTTAAAATTTAGTGATTTATAGCTGAAATTACACTGTAACTAGCTAAAATTACACTGTAACTGATGATGTCTTATTTAGCATAAGTATTTTAAAAAAATCTAAAAATAGAAAAAAAACAAGTTAGCCTATCATATATAATACAAATGAATACAGGAAAAAAGAAATAGTAAAAAGATCAAAAGATACCGAAAAATCATAAAATAAAAATAAAAATAATAAAAAATAAATCAAAAATTAAAAGTTTAAACTCAAATAAACGGGTCTAAGATTACAGCCAAAAGACGCCACCATATGGCTTTCAACGAGATCGTGTGTTCCATTTGTTCCTTTTTGAAATATTGGGCGGTCTTTCGAATGATGGGCTGAAGGAATTAGGCTGCGTTCACAACAGTTTCGGCTGTGGACGTTCAGCGTTTTTTTCACTGTAGTGCGCATTGTGCGCGCTACAGTGAATTTTTTTTGTTTTTTTAAAATTTACTTATACTTTTTTGTTTTGTTTTTTGTTTTCGGTTTTTTAATATTTTTTATATTTAATTATACTCAATAAACCAACTCAGCTATAATGTTTTTTCAGCCAGTTGTAATATTTTTTCAGTAAAAATCAAAAATCATCGCTATTTCGATCACCCCTTAATGGAGGAAGTGCAAGGGCATTCCAGGCTGAAGCTCTCCGCCAACACGCGCAAGTCAACAGCCAAGGGTATGAAGATGATGAGATGACAGGCGACATCTGCAGATGCTGGAAGATTGGTGTGGAAGACGAGTCTGGAGTAAGATAATGGTAGCGTTTAGAATGGTGATGGTTTATAATTTTTTATTGTAGCTGATTGATTTTTTATTGTAGTTGAGTTGATTTATTTAGCATAATTAAATTTTTTAAAAAATTAAAAATAAAAAACATGTTAGTCTATCACAAACAATGTAAAAGAATACGAGAAAAAAATACAAAATAAAAAAATAAACAGTAAATAAAACGCCCATAAGTCATCGCTGAACACGATGATGGAAGAAGCTGAGCGCAGCCAATGGAAGCTCATCAAGAAAAGTCCCCTTCTATGGCTGCAGATTTGGAGTTTAGCAGGAGCAAATGTGCCTTTTTTGTGAGAACATGTCATCTGCCCCAAAAATCTGATGTAATAGGCTAGTTGTGCGCTGTCTTGATTTAAACTTGGTACTTGCGACTAAACGCTGTGGATGGGGTAGGCTTCATGAGTCCATGGGCGTTCGCTTGGTGCGCAACCTGGAGCGGCTCCTGTCCCGGTTAAAAACCCAAGCAACTCTTCGATCTCTTCATCCTAGGAGGGATATGTACAATTGTATGGTATTTACATTGCTAGTAACGGAAATTTCATGTTTCGCTTCAAGAAAAATATGGCTTTCAAAGACAGAGAATTATAATATTCCTCAGGAATATATTGTTTCAGATAAAAAGATATTCCTTAGTATCTTTGTATAAGTGAATTATTCGTCTTTTTTCATCGACTTAAATTTTTGGGTGAACTGATTGATGCATACAACTTAATATGATATTAGAGTTAAGAGGTCTTAATTTTAAAACCCCGCTGTCGCAATTAAAAAATTGCAGCCCACATCTATTCCACGTTGTAGTCCTGAGGAAGCCTACACGTAAGAAAAATGCTGAAATATAAGTGAATTGTCCATCTTTTCTCATCAACTTAAACTTTTAAGTAAATTGATTGGTACATGTAACTTAATATGGTATGAGAACCAAGACGTTTTGAATTCAAGACCTGGCTGGTGCAATTAAAAAACAATTATAGCCCACTTCTGTTCCACATCTTAAACCTGAGAGAGCCTACACGTGGAGAGGTGTTGAAGTATAAGTGAATTGGCCATTTTTTCTCATTAGTTTAAATTTTTAGATGAACTGACTGGTGTATACAACTATGAATTATCTATTTTTTTCTCTTCAATTTAAGCTTTTAGATAAACTGACTGATGCATAAAACGGATCGAATAGTTTCCGACCGATCCAGACGAATACGGATACGGATTGTGTCGGATCGGATTTTTTTCGGATAATTCTCGGATCGGATACGGATACAAATTTTTTTATCAGATATGGATATGAATACAGTAAGCATGGTATCTGTCGAATACGGATACGAATACAGATTATCCGGATATTACGAAAACAAATATCCGGGATTTTAGCCCAATAGCCATTCAGCCCATAATGCCTCCAGCAGTCCAGCCCAATACATACAGCCCATGAATATGAAAACAAATATTTTGGATGTTTTGAATATGAAATATTTAGATTTCATGAATGTTTTGACAAGATGAACTATTTACGTATTTTCGTTAATTTTGGATGTATAATTTAAGGGGTTTTCATGTTCTGATAAATATTCGTAACCGTATTTGTTTCGATTCGTATTCGCTCTGTATTTGTATTCGATATTATTCGTATTTATATTCATATTCGAGTTATCCGTATTCGTATCCGTATTCGAAAACAAATATGAAAACAAATATGATAAAGATATTATCCATCCGTATCCGATCCGTTTACACCCCTACTTAGAAATGGTTGGAGATCCTCCTTTACTACGGGCTGGAAACTACGTTTATGGTTGCAAGAATGGACAACAGCTAGCAAACGTTCAGATTTTGGATTACATAGGGGTGATCGGAATAGCGATGGCTTTTGGCTGAAAAAACACTGTAACTGGCTGAAAAAACATTGTAACTGAGTTAGTGGATAGTGTAGTGAATAGTGAAAAAAAAGCTAAAGCTAGAAACTGAAACCGAAAAAAAACCAAACCGATCACCTCCATAGTAACCCAGTCCAGGTATATAGATGCAACCAGACAAACATGATAAAAATTGAAAACCACCAACCCTGGCACATGTATGACAGAAACAAAACGCTGCGTTCGTACATATGCAAATGACAAAAAATTGGTCTACTCATGCGTGCTGATGTTACTCTTGCGTTTTCTCATTAATCACAAGAGGGCAAGAGAGAGGCCTAATGAAATTTACCATGAGTTTCTCAAAGAGCAAAAGGCTGAATGAGGGGCTGCATGCACCTAAGCATTTTATTTAGGAACAAACTTTGTCAAACGCTAGTGATGATTTTTGATTTTTGCTGAAATTTTACTATAGCTGGTTTATTTTTTACTGTCGCTGAGTTAGCTTATTAAGTATAATTAAATTTTAAAAAATATAAAAATAAAAACGGCACGCTAATTTAGAGCGGATGATGCAAAGGAATACGGGAAAAAAACAAACTCAAAAATACCCAAAAAAACAAAAAAAATTTTACTACAAAACAAAACATAAATAGTGCTTGAGAAGTTGCACAGTACAGAAGCTAACGCTGAACGTCCAGAAAAAAGCGCTTCTGAGCGCACAAATGTTGTTGGTTTTAATTGTGGACTTCTATAAAATGATGAAATTTTAGACCAGAGCCAGACACTTGCCGTACAAAAAAATGTAGGATAATGACCCATTATTTTCTTTTTCTTGAACAAGTAGCAAGATGTTCCGCTTACTTGCACAGCTAGATGTGTTACAAAATTTCATATCGAACAGTCCTCATCGTCGTCGAATTCATTCCTGAAATGGCTGATCAGTTTTGTACTATCACAACAACGGTGCAGCACCCTCGTTGCTGCGTTTACCGGTAGCACCTCTGAGATGTCACCTTGATTGTACTTTTCGCAATGACTGACACCTTCATGCTTCAGTAGATGGAATCGTTTTGCAAATGATTTTGCTATTGCACAGTTAATTAAAATTTTATTACCTTTCAGTCATCTAAAGTTATATAGTACTAATTCCTCTCTTTCTTTAAAAAATTTTCCTAAAAAAAGAGATCATTGAAGGATGTCCATCCAATAAATAAAAAAATAACTAAGAATAAAAAAAACTAACCGTCTATATAATAAACAGTCTCTTTTGCAAATCATCATTGCCCCCTTACGCTCAAATAGCCCTTGTCAGTTGTCACACCATACAAACCAAACTGACCCTCCTGTTTCTATTGTTTTTCTTGTGTTGCCTTGTTTTTTCTTTAAATTTTTTGACATGCTAAAAAATATAGAAGCACAAAATTTGAGTACTAACCTTCCTCACCCGTGTTAGTTATTAAATAGAAGTATGTATACATGTTAGATTGGAATCTGACCATATAACTAGATCCAATCAGATTTACTCCCCAGACTACATGTCTAAATGGGCTGAATACAACTAAACCATGGAGCAATACACTTATAAATGGTATTAGGTATTCTCCCTTCAAAAGACTAGTCATATAGATAAGATCTCTCTCACACTTATAAGTTGTGTTTCTTCTTTTTCTATAATCAATGTTGGATTATTCCTAACAATCTCCCCCTCATACATTGGTTGGACACTTCTGCAATTATGAGGTTTAAGGAGATGTTAGGCGCCTGAGCTCTGATACCAATTTTTAGACTAAACCCTAGTCGCATTTCTAGGTCTAACCGGATTTACTCCCCGGTCCACAAGTTCAAATAAGCTGAATACAACTAAACCCACAAAGCAGCATATTTATAAGTGGTATTGGGCTTTTTCTTCCGAAAAGACTAGTCCAAAGGGTGGAGTCTCTCTCACACTTATAAATTATGCTTTTAAGGGAGATTGTTAGGAATAGTTTCACATTGGTTGTGAGAAAAAAAACACAACTTATATGTGTGAGGGAGACCCCATCTTTTGGACTAATCTTTTGGGGGTAGAAAACCCAATACCACTTATAAGTGTGTTGCTCGATAGATTTAGTTGTGTTCAGCCCATTTGGACCTATGGCCTGGGGAGTAAATCTGGTTGGATCTAGGCATGCATCAGGGTCCAATCTAACAATTGGTATCAGAGCTCAGCCATCTAAGATCTTCTTGGATCTCATGATTGCAGAAGTGCTCAACCAATATATGAGGGGGAGATTGTTAGGAATAGTCACATATTGGTTGTAGAAAAGAAAAAAGCACGACTTATAAGTGTAAGAGAGACCCTACCCATTAGACTAGTCTTTTAAGAAGAGAAGGCTTAATACCATTTATAAGTGTGTTGATTCATGAGCTTAGTTGTGTTCAGCCCATTTGGACCGATGCCCCAAGAAGTAAACTCAGTTGGATCTAGGCATGCAGTCAGGATCCGATCTAACAATACATCTAATCAATCTCCATCTCTACTATTATAATTTGGACCAACACAATTGAATATATAGATGTTTCTCTTTCTCCACCAATTAACATGATAATTTCTAACATTTAGAAGCAAACATGGTGACTTCTTTTTATATTGTTTTAGTATCTAATAAATAGATAGATTCATAGATAGTTGAATTGCCCAAGCAATTGAATAGATATATTTTCTTATATATATGTACATGTACACACACATATAATACGCACCAGAAAGTTACTGCTATGCGTGAGTGAAGTTACTTTTAAACACATATAGAGTTACTGTCAGTTGTATAGTATTATAACTAATAGTAACTCTACCTATATTTGATAGTATCTTTACTCACGCATGATAGTAACTTTTCGACGTACATAGTGCACGTAGGCACAGAATAGCACAATCGTATGTATGTATATATGTATGTAGGTATCCTAGATCATAAAGGAGTATATTAAATTTGTTTAGATAATATATCATAGATGGGAGTAGCTACACCCGGGAATAGAATATATTTTCCATATATATATATATATATATATATATATATATATATATATATATATGGATGGGAGTAGATATATATATATGCACTTAAACTAACAAAAGTTGTAAAAATTCCAAAAAATTTATACACGTACTTCTAAACTTGTTCTACCTATGTATAAAATTTTAAGTTCAAATTAATTCTATGTTAAGAGTAACAAAAAAGAGAAAAATCTGACAAATGTGATAGTTCAAATTTGTCGAAATTTTCTCTTTTTTGATACTCTTAACATAGAATAAATTTGAATTTAAAATTTCATACATAGGAGAGTAAACTATGGAGTAATTTTACACATAGGAGAGTAAACTATGAAGTACATCCAAAAATTTTTCAGAATTTTTTGCGACATTATTTAGTTTGAATGCACCGTAAAGGTGAGTGCACAACATATGTTCCCCCAGATATATATATTTGTGTGTATGTGTGTATATTATTCTATACTTCTGAGAGTATATACTCTCACTTCTTTTATATAGCTTAAATGATGTTATTATAGCTTTTTATTCCTTTGAATATATTATGATAATGATTATAAGATACTCCAACATGAGTTCTATAAATTTTTTATTAAAGTCCACTTTTATAGTATAATTTATATATACACTCCTTTTATGTATGAAAAATGGTATATAGCAAAAAATAAAAGACTCCGATGAATTTTTCAACCAAATCATATTGGGGTATCTTAGAATTAGTATTTAAATATACCAGAAGTGATAAATAAATAAATATAACATATTCATCTAAGTAATATATTGAAAGTGGGAGTATATACTCCCGAGAGTACGAAAAAAGCTTCATGTGTGCATATATATATATATATACATATATATATATACATATATATATATATATATACATATATATATATATAAGTACTATTCAGTAGCTATTCGTAGAATAAGTCAAAATTATAAAGCACAACATGGATCACAAAGTAATATCCAATGGATAAAAAATTTGAGTGAACATAAAAAAAATACTTGAGTACCATTTAGCAAATTCCTAAAAGCAGCTAACGTATGTTATGAAGTTATTTGAAAGTAACAAATGCCTTTTCAAAACTGCTAGCCCAGTGGTGTGCATGGGCTGACGACTAGTTGGTCAATTAAGAGTGACATCTTTCAGAAAATCTCTAATTTCTGGTGTCCTAAGGTAAACAAATTTGCTGAAAATTACTGTCCTAGGAATACTGTCATGGAAAGGTTGACTTGAGTTTGCTTGTAATAACAAAAGCAAAACAATTTCTTACTAGATTCTGTGGCATTCTACTTGTTTTTGAGATTCTTTTGTACGTGTACGTGTACGTGTAGCGATAGCAACTAGCAACCAGAGTATATTGATGGTGGAACCGGATTCCTCTCATAGTGCGAGCTTGTGTCACCTCCTCCGCAGACTGCGGCGGTACTTTCGTCGGAACGTGCAAGGTTCTTCGTCTGACTTTGGGACCTCTCGCGTCACCGCCTCCTTCGCTTTCTGCCGGCCTCCTTCGCTTTCTGCCGGAGGAAGTACTGAACCTGTATAGTAACATTTAATTAATGCGCTCTGAATATTCGAAGCGTTTGGTTTCCTGGTCTGTACGGAGCACAAATGATCCAAGCACACTGACGGATGAAGCTATTCGTGCAACCATGGCGGTGTTTGGACTTTGGACTAGCCAATGTGTATGACCTAGCAGGTACTTGCCCATGGTATTCGACAGTCCGTACAGATAAGAACAGGGCCGATCTTGACTGTGGCGGCTGCATGCGAGTTGAAAAACGACGGCTCTAGCCAAATAACGGGTTTGTTCTTTTTTTATTTATAGTTATAGTTTATAATTTTTGATTGAAAATTTTAAATTATAGGTTGTTTGTGATAGAGATTAAAGAGAGATACTCGTCTATAATTTTGTCTAATATAGTTGTTAGGTTTTTAACGTATACTATAATTAATTTATATATTACGTCTTAAAATGTTTTATTTAAAAATTAGATACTATAGTAAAAATCAAAAACAGCTATAAAAAACTGCAAGGAACATGCCACAATAATTTTGGGCTCTTTGGAGTAGCCTTGTGCTTTAAGACCAGATGGACGGAGCCTAATGAACCACGTGTAGAGGAGGAGCAACTAGAGTGAAGGCATGCAAATAGGTCTGGGTTAGTACCAGACGATGGACTAGGCATATCCATGTTCTACCGGAATGCAAATCTCCTCTTAAGGGTATCTCCAATGGTTCTAACTAAGTACTATTTATAAGAATTCCACATCATCTATAGAGTACATACTAAAAGCTAGCATTCCAAAGGACTATCTATAAGGATAGCTATTTGATGTTTACATGCACACACAGTCATTTATAGAACCTGCCTCGTTTTACGTTATAGACTAGAGACGAAATAGTAGCTAGCTGTTTGTGTTTTGCATACTCTCTTTCCTCCACATAGGATATATGCTGATGTGTACATGTAAATAGCCAGCTGACTCAGCACCATTGGAGATACCCTAAGAGGATGTCCTGCTACACTCTCTCCCCTTGATCTTCCTTTGAGATTCGTTGCATTTATTTCTTTCCCCATTGAATACTAGCACAGATCTCGGAGCAGCATCCAACGGCAATGAACTTACGAGGATGACCTCCTAGGTGGAGAATTTCCTCCGAGTATTTGCAGCAAGGGCAGCGGAATCCTGCAAAAGCTAATAACTGTTTGCTGGCTATAGACTTGAAGTTCCAGACATGTGATTTTTTTTTGCTATGAAATATCGAAATTCAATCTTAGCTGTATTGGGTAACGCTAGCTCTCTTACTTACGACACGTATCAAAATATCGGACACTGCTCTAAGCCCTCCATTCCACAAATCCTCATCCACTCACAAGGATTGGTCTTTGCCACGAACAAGACCGCAACTCTCCCTCCTAATACACTGGACTGCTCCGACGAAATCCGGCTCAGCCGTCACAGAAGCTCAGATCTTACCTAAAGCTGACTAGGTAGCAAATGAGTAGGGATGAATTGGGTGGACTATAAATTAGGGAAATTTGATTCACCAATCAGAGGTAGCGCTTTTTTTAGGGTGATGATTTGATGGTGGATACCTGGGTTTTGAGATCAGATGAACCAATTTGATGGATACTGTGAAGAAATTTTGGAGCAAGAGAGAGGTGACCCTCAATATGACGAGGGGATGCCTGCAAGAGGATTTGATGCGCTGAGCTATTGTTGTGTCCCAGGGAAGGAGATCGAATGGCTGCTGTTGTGCTCGCCAGATGGATCCGATGGCAGAAGAAGAGTACGACGTTAGTGTCCAAATACCGGATCATATGTCCGGACGCTAGTCGCTCCTTTTTGTAGTTGTTCTCATTTTATTTGCTTTTTGTTCGTTACTCTTCTTGTTTTGTAGGAACAAAAAATATAGTACAACAGCATCAAAATGTATATACTCCAAAGTTGAGTTGTAAGGCTTCAGGCGCCAATACTGTCAAGTAATAAAAGAAAAGTTCCAACGAAAACAACAAGCGGTTATTATTGCCCTGCAAGATCTCAAACTTTATTTTTACCTTAGCGGATGTAAAAAAATATTGGCGAACTAGGACCACAACAATAACAGAAAGGGTAAATGATGTCTTAGAATTTTTTTCTAAGTATTCGCAAATTATTTACTCCAGTAACAACAGAGCTATAAATATCAGAATTGAAAGCCTGGAAGCAAAGCAATAACCTCAAAACCCAAGAGAGGGAGTTTTCAACACCTCATTGGTCTGATTACCACAGAGAGCATGGTCTGACTGGTAGGCAGTCTGACCAGTGAGCACCCAAAGGTCTGACCGATGGCCGGTCTGACCGGCTTAACCACAGCGGTCTGACCGGTGGCCCATTGAACTGGGCCTAGGGGCGGTTTGACTGTTCCTCTAGTTTCAAAACAGAAATCAGCTTGAACTAAGACCAAGAATGGTATAACCCTCAAAATTCTCAACCAAAAGATAAAACTTTGAACACATTTTTCAAAGGGTCTCAAAAACTTGTTCCATTTAAAGATCGTATGGATCCTTATCAAAGTTCCAACATTACCCAAAGAGAAGTAAGATTGCACCAAAATTCGACAAACTACAAAATCTTGGGATGTGACTTATTCGTGGGCAAGATAGCCAAGATGGTTTTAGATGGGCTCTTATATATCACAGCAAACTGTTTCTCCCAAAAATCAGCATGGATATCATCTACTAGTATATTTGTTTTTTAGATGGTTTTAGATGGAATAATCAGCATGCAAGCCTCCATTCCCAACTTGTTAAATAGATGAGGCAACTAGTCTACATCTAACCTAATAGATATCATCTACTAGTATATTTGGAGGGAACCCATTAACTCACACAACATAGGTCTTACTTGCATACTTAACTCATGCATGTTTTCCACTCCATTTTTAGCCTTTGATCCATTTGATCTTATTAGCATCTCCTTGATATAAACTGCTTTCCTAAGTATTGTGGTTTTTATCTAACGAAGTTTTTGGTATTTGGCAAATTATTAAAATACCCTCGCTTTTGGCTAGTCTTCATCTTTCCTTACAAACAATTACCATGCTCGCCATGCGTAGAGGAACCAATAGCTTACTATGCATCAGTAAGTTTCTCCTATTCCATTCCACTAGACCACGCCTTACTAGGACCAGCGAAGCCACTTGGTGCAACCAATCACTCAAATCTTCCCTTCAATATTTCCCGCCTTTTTCATGCCATGTTTGAGCTTAATTATTTCACCTGACATTCTTGACCATTCTGTGCATCGGTTCCTTTATGAGCGTAGCCTTGATACTTGCCGTTGACCATGATTGACTCTAAAGTTTTCATGCACATCTAAAGATAGACTTTGTTTATGGACACAAGTTCTTCACAATTTAACCTATATTAGCCAATAGTAGTTCATATTTACAAGTAATAGTTGTTCATATTTACAATAGTAGTTCACTAATTTTTATCCAAGTACAAATGCCCTTTGGTTTCAACATGTAAAAGCTTTATGACATATGAAAACTATATGTTAATAAGGCAATACTGAAATAATTCCATGGCAAAATGACTACCAAGAAAATTTTAAAATAGTCATTGCTTTTTCTTACAAGTAATGTGTGTGTATTAAAATCCGGAACAATACACCGAAATGAGCCGGTACCGGTGTATTTCACACCAAGAGGCAAACTGGAATGGTCGGCAGAATGGAATTGAAAACTATGGTATGATTAGCAACTCCCGAGCAATCTGACCAGCAACAACCAACGGTTAGACCAGAGGCAGCTAGTGATCAAACTGATTTTTCTGACAACAACCACTGACAAAATACAAATAATGCAAATTTTAAATTCCAACTTCATAAACTTAACAATAGTTCATCACACATTATGCTAAATCTTCTGACATGGTCTCTCAGCGAATAATATCCTGCTAGCCCCTGTCACTTAATCCCCTTCGAGAATAAGTAGATTAGACTCAAATTATTGGTTTCAGGCAGGATATTTCCTAGTCTTACGTGTTGTATGCATGTAAGTTTTGTCTTCTGCATACGATGCATGTACTTGTAGGCTAGACCACAACCTGGCCTGCTCTTGCCAAAATGTCAAAGGCTCAAAGTCTCCCTCGTAGTCGTATCCAATTGGCTGTTTTACTTTATGGAGCTGATGGGGATGGGTGGCCTTCAACTCCTGCAGACCGGCGACCCCCAACAGGTGAACGTGGCAACTCGGTGCCCACTGCCCAGCTGCAAGAGTTTCTCACCGATCCCCTGCACTTGCGACGTTGATTTAATGGGTCTGTTCGCAGTTTCTAAAAGTTATTTTTAATTTTTACTACAGTAATTAACTTTTAAACGAAATATTTTTTTAAGATAAGATCTACAAGTTAATTATAGTACACGTTAAAAAACTAATATCTGTAATATCAAAAATCACAAGCGAGTATCTCTCTTTCCACAATCTCTGTCGTAAACAACTAAAAATCATCAATCATAATCAAAAACTATCAGCCGCAGTCAAAAAGAACAGAACTAATCTCCATCCTTCGAAGATTCAAGATCCCGTTTCAACACTGAGATCTGTCAAGTTGGATACGACTTTGATTTGATATTGATACTATTATGGACTGGGTATCCAATGGGCGCCTCTAGCTGCTGATTCAAGTAATTCTGATCTCATAAAATATGAGATTCTTTACTTTTTTTTGAACTTAAGAACTTCTTTGCTTAGTTAAGTACAGGACAGGCTATTGAACCAATAGAATTTACGCATCCTATTAATGTATACCCATTGGTTACTCAAGAATAATTTTGAGCTAAATGAAAGTTGCACCTGAACAACAGCTTGGATACGTGTGCTACTTTACAATGCTCATCAGGACTTGATCGGATGGTATATGTAGGCCATTTTTTTAAGGTACTGTAGGCCATTTGGAGGCGACGCGCATTATTCTTCAGTTCATTCATGTCAAATTGTCAATCCGATTGTAGAATAATAACAACCTGGGATCATGTAAAAATACAAAAATACCCTTCTCCCAGCATATTAATATAGGCCTTTTATCCGTTTTCAAAAAAAACTTATAAGCCTTTTATAAATATTTATAAAATGGATTAGCAACCACCATAGATGATTTTCTATGTGTAAGTTATTTTATGTTATTGACAGAAAGCTGGGCCAAAAGGTGCTTCTAGACTTACGACAGAAAATAGAGTAGGTTTCACTAGCCGCAGGCCCATGACTAGACCACCAGCGACCCTGTCTTCTAGTGTCCCTTTGTTGTGTGTTCAGCGAAGGCTCGAACCAACCTTAGCCTCTTCGATGGGCCAGCAATTAGAGATAATACGGACCAAATAAGTCACACAGTAATACTATCAAATTTTATTGAAATCTAATGAATTAAAAAAAAATGCAAACTTCGATATCATGAGGGCGGAGGGGGCATGGCCCTCACTAGTCCGCCACTGGTATTGTAGGTTATATATATGCCACTAGAACATTATCTAGACGGGTACAAATTCTGCCAAGGTAGATGTTTATGCCTTCGGTCTTCTAGAGATTATCACTGCATTGAGGAACCGCAGACTGGCCGGTACCACGCATTATGTGAGTACTTAGATTGTTTGTAAAGCTCCTAGAAGCATATAGTTCTTCAAACTTAATGTGCAAATTATTTTTGTTGTATTCAATAGTATATTGATTATAACAATGTAATACAGGTGTGTTATCACTGGACCAGAGGGGAAGTTCACTGTAGTATTGATCCTTACTTGATCGAGCCTTCTTATACGGAAAACATACTAAGGTTCCTCCATATTGGTCTACTTTGTGTGAAGCATAAAAGGAAGCTAGATGTAGGATCGAAGATGGCAACAGAGGGAGGTGATGGTGCCTTAAAATTTTTCGTAAGTACTCATCGATCCTTTACTTCAATAACTGCAAAGCTATGAAGATTAGAATGTAAAGCAAACACAAGAACTAGAAAAGCAATAAACTAAACACTCAGAAAAAATAAGCAAAAAGTGGAACTACCGCTACAGTACCCACGGTACTACCGCTACAGTACCCACGGTCTTACCCACTACTATAGTAAAATCAGGATATACAGTGATTTCAAAACCAAGAATCCATATAACTTTTGATTAGTAGATCTAAATGGCATGAAACTTGTCATGCACCTTCTCTATGATGTCAGAAACCTATTCCAATCAACGATCGTGAGAATCGTTACTAAAGTTCTGACCTTTTTACAATTAAAGGAAGGTTACACCAAAACCGAGCAAAATCCTAAATGAGTGAATATAATTTACTCATGGATAGATGATGACCAATATGGGTCAAGATGTTTTTTTTCACATATCATAGCAAGTTAGAACACCGAAGAAATCAAGTCAAAAACCCTTGGATCATAAAATCGCTTGATGAGATCAAAATCAAGCAAGAGCTGAGTATCTTTATGAACTTAGTACCAATGTATCTAGGTGGATAGAGATTATCTTCATCTCTTACACGTCTTTGGCACAATAAGATCAAGAAGAGGAAAGAGAAGAGATCAAAACTAACCAAATCAAGAGCAAATCAATCACAATAAGAAAGATCCATAGAGATGCACAAAGATTGATATAATGCTTATTTGAGGAGGTAAGTTTTATAGTCACTTCACCTTAGAGGACAGAGAGCATAAAACACACTCAACTCTCAAATCCTAAACCTACACATAAGGATATAAAAGAGATGGATTGGATGGTTAATACAAATCTCCATCCCAATCCCTTTATATAGGTGGGCTAACTAGCTACACCTAGCCCTTAGTGGATACTATCCACTTATCACAATGGGGGAACCCAATAACCCCGCACATACATGTTTTACTCACACATGTTCATTTATGCATGTTTTTCAAAGCGAATAAGTCCGAATCTAATAAGTCCTTTAGCCTTGATCTATCTTGATCAAATAAGCTTCTTCTTGATTTAAACCGCTCTCCCAAGCGTCACTCATGCGACGTTATTTTGATCCAAGGCAGATTTTGGTATTTTGACAAAACTACAAAAATATCCTCTATAGACCGGGTCATCTCCTTCCAATACAAGCAATCATCATGTTTGCCACGTGTAGATTCACCATTGGTTTGCCACACGTCGGTAAATCTCTGCTGCTCCAGTTTCACTGGATCACGCCTTATTTGGAACAACCAAGCTACATGATGCAAACCCCGTCGTTCAAACTCGCCTTCAATATTTCTCACTTTTCTTATGCCATGTTTGAGCTCACAATCTCACCCAGTATTCTTGATCGTTCTGAACCTCGGCTCCTCCGTGAGTGTAGCCCCGATCATCGTCATTGACTATAGTGACTTCAAGTGTCCCTGCATATCCAAAGACAAAGAAATCATTTTTAGGGTATAAGTTCTTCACAACTTGACCCACGTTAGCTAAAATATGCACCATGCAATCTTAATGTAATAACCTAGATCACCCCAACTCAATTCATGACTCAAAACCCAAAATACTCAATTTCTGCTCAAAATGGTACACAACTTCCATAAAGTCGGTACACCGCACCCGCACCTTAAAATTAGACCTCTCTTGAAATAACATACCACTAACTAGAAATCAGAGCTACTGACCTGCGGTATGACCGGAACCCAAAACCAGTACTACTGCCCTGCGGTATGACTGCGCCAATACCTACAGAACAACCGATTTTCCTAATAGGCTTAGAAAACAGTCTAGATAAGATGTTGTCTTTGTAAACTCAAATAACCACTTCACAAAACTTGCAATAGTTCATCACAATAATATTCTGAACCTTCTCACATAGTCCTTCGCTAGACCAACAATATCAGCTGTCAACGTCTTCCTTAATGGCGACTTCATTTTTTGATCTATATCTTCTCCATCTTATTGGTTTAACAAGTCTGATGATTTTGATGTGAACACACTGATGGTGACTGAAACTGATGATTCGGATGTAGCCCCACTGGTGGTTAATGAACCTTATGCCCTTTTGTAATAAGAAATTTAAACAAACAAAGTGTGCACCGTATTTGAAATTTTTTCTTTACGGTGAATATTGTCAAAATTTCTTTATCCAAAAATGCTTGCAACAATGGTGGTCATCGAGTCATCAGAGTCTGCGGATGGTGTTGAGGCAGTCGTGGTGCTCTCCTCATTGTCCGCAGGTGGCATTGAGGCAGATGTGGTTCTCTTCCCGTCATTGTCGTCCACCTTGCCGTGCACCCTGTTGTCGACACCGGCCTCGTCATCATCATCCACCTTGTTGTCGTCGAAGTCATCGTCCTCGATAGGAGAGTCATCTTTGTCCTTTGGTAAGAAAGGAAATACATAGGCTAACCAATATTTAGAGATTGCAAGGACCAAAAAACTCACAGAATGTAACAACATTTGATAAGAGGAGCCAAATAGTAAGAGGAGCCAAATAGTAGTGATACTATCAAATTTTGTCAAATCTAAAGAGCTAAAATACATACTTTGAGACTAGGGTGGCCATAGCCCCCACTAGCATCCCCTTTCTCCACCACTGCCTGCAGAAGTAGTGGCCATCGAGTCATCGGAGTATGCAGGCAGCGTTGAGCAGTCGTGGTGCTCTCCCCATTGTCGCCATCCACCTCGTCGTGCACTCTATTGTTGTCACTTGCCTCGTCGTCATGGGAGTCGTCGTCCTTGACGAGAGAGTCATCTTTGTCCTTTGGCAAGAAATACATTGTCAATCATGATAGGTCTAGATTATAACGATGCAAATTAATCAGATATAGATATCATAGCTGTTACAGTTGTGTAATAAATACAACTGTATTTTCATCATAAGCATTAGAGTTATCTAATACGTACAATTTTATGTTTCTATATAAGCATATGCATGGTAGTTTCTAGCCTGCACAATTGCATTGAAGAAGCCATCACGTCCTTCTTTAAGGGTTAGAAATTCTCACGTTAATTGAAGAAAAAGGAGAAAAATCTACACCATCGATTATAGTAGGTATATATTATAACGGTGTAGATTAATCATGTGTTGATAATACAATTATATAAGGAATATAATTGTATTTGTATTTCCATGATAAGCATTAGAGTTCTATAACAAATACAACTATATGTTTAGATGTTAATGGATATATTGTATTATCTAGCCGTGCAATTGAGTCAAAAATTCAAGTAGTTTATTGTACGCTAATGGGAGGGGGGGACAGAGGAGTGGAGTTCTGTTTAATAGTAGTTAGTCCATATAATTCCCCGATTCAATGCAACATATCAAACCTATCACGTCAGAATTGTACCAGGGTATCAAGAAAAGAATTGTACCAGAGTTAAAATAGCATATTATAACTCAAACTCATCTGGCAGACAATAAAATCGCAAAGCCAGTTTTAAGGTCACATTTATTTAGACTTAGACTTCTAATTTCTGACTTATTTTTTACTATTTATAATTTTCGTTTTTTTAGTTTTTTAGTATTGTTTTAGATTTTTACTGGTTCTTATTTTTTCCTTATTCGTTTGCATTATACGTGATTGGCTAATCTTTTTTTATTTTTATATTTTTTTTTCAAATTAATTACGTCAAATAAACCATCATTAACTATAATATAATTTCAGCCAGCTATAATATAATTTTAATTATAAACTACTAAAATTTAGTCTAAGTGAGCGACCTTCAGGCTGAAAGAGGTTACAATGATAATGGCTAGTCAACCACCAAGCCACAAAAAAATTACGGCCAAGTTTTGCTTGCAATCGAGTCCCGTCCTCTTTACCATCACCATTTGACCGATTTCTTTACCACCCCGGCTCTCCTCTTTAGCTCACATACCCTCCTCGATCCACTGTTGGATCCAGACCCACTTTAGATCCCCCGGGTTCACTCCCCGGGCCATAGGTCCAAATAGACTGAACATAACTAAGCCCATGGAGACGGAGCAACAAACTTATAAGTGGTATTGGGCCTTCTCCCCCCCCCCAAAAGACTAGTCCGATGGGTGTGAGCTCCTTCACACTTATAAGTTGTGCTTTCTCCTCTTCCACAACCAATGTGGGATTATTCCTAACAATTTCCTCCTTCACACATTGGTTAGACACTTCTGCAACCATGAGGTCTAAGGAGATGTTAGACACCTGGGCTCTGATACCAATTGTTGGATCCGGACCCACTTTAGGTCCCCCGAGTTCACTCCCCAGGCCACAGGTCTAAATAGGCTGAACACAACTAAGCTTACGGAGACGGAGCAACAACCTTATAAGTGATATTGGACTTTCTTTCCTCAAAAGACTAGTCCGATGGATGAGAACTCTCTCACACTTTCTCCTCTCCCACAACCAATGTGAGATTATTCCTAACATCCACGACCAACCAATGTTTCGATACCTCGCCGCTCTGGTCCTGGCCGCCGTCTCCATTCTCCGACGTCGTCCACCCCGTCATCATCTATGATCCCGTCGGCGACAAGGGCCGTCTCCTGACCGGCTCCGATGACTTTTTAGCCATATGCAAAGAGGTACGTACTACGTAATAGCATATACGCATGGAACTCTTATAATGTACTACGTATTGTACGTACTGGTTTTCTTACATACGCGCATGCATGCATGGTGTACGTGCAGGTGCACTACAAGACGCTGTACAGCACGCTGACGACGCTGCCCGGTGTAACGACGCCGCGGCAGCTGCTGGACGCGGTCCTGCGGGTGGCGGCGACGAAGGCGGGGGTGGCGGAGATGCATGCGCCTTGACGAGGCGCTGAAGTCGCCCAAGGCGAAGGGCACCGCGATGTCATCGTCGCTGCAGCCGTGCAAGGACAGCTACGCGTCGCTGGTGGACTCGCTGCAGAGCGCGCGGAACACGCTCGAGAGCGGCGGCAGCCAGGCGAACGTCATGTCTTAGCTGTCGGCGGCGGGCACCTACTCCACCGGCTGCGAGGACATCTTCGACGAGCGGCCGGAGCTCCAGTCGCCCATACCCCGCGCGCAGCGCCACGTCAGCAACTGCCTCGACCTGGCTGCCACCATCAAGCAGCACTGACGTGGACACGCATGCAAGTGCTGCATGCACTACAAATGTGCATGCAAGTACTAGTGTACATGGCTCTGTATGTACATTTCTCATGGGGGAAGGGGCAGTAAGCATGTTTCATCGTGATCTCTTGCGGACTAGAGAAAAACTGCTGTAGTTAAGGTCGGGATATGAACAATCTATGCATGGAAATTAACCGGCCGGAAAGGTATATGTACTCCGTCCTAAAAACAAGTTGCATTTTGTTCCAATGCATGCGTTTCACTTTGCTTTCAATTCGATTGTCACACTATGTTTAAACATAGTCAATACCTACAAAAATTTTAACTTCATAAGAACCTAGGAATGAACAGAAACCAGATCATGCATCCATATATATTCCAATGTTGTGTGATCATAATCAGATGAGGTGTTCAATTATTTTCATCACAGCCCATTCTGATCTGCTTTCTGATCAAACCAGTCACTGAACTTCTTCCAGCAGCGGAATATGCTATCTTGCCGTCATCTCCCTTACGAACAATGCATTGGTTTCAAGCCACAGCTTTCGCGCTACGCCTGCATTTTGGGCTAGGCTCGAGCAAGATCTCTCGTTGCAATCCGCGAAGTATCTCCCGGAGACGCCTCGCAGCCGCGGGCACAGTGCGACGTAGCATGTCGTAGATGCACCCTGCGTACGCACGCCATATAATAATAAACTCTAGTTAGAATCATTTCAAGAGGTTAGTTAAGAAACGATAGGATCGAAGCAATCGTACCTGAGACGGCGATTTCAGCAGCCCAGACATCAGGAAGCACACTGAATCTGTTCGACAGGCAAAAAACGAAAGTCGTAAAATTTTTATCTGAGAACAACGACAGTACGTGCAGCAGTGCAGGCTAAACAGCAGTCATAAACATTGCCGGAATTAATCTTGCCTGCGATGAGCCCCTCATGATCCCGGATTATCCGGGTCTTCACTGTTCCTGGATGCACCGCATTGACTGTCACCTTCACATTTCCCTCCTGAAAGATCAATTGTTTACAAACACTGCAATGACATGACTGAATTCGTGACTCCGGAACCAAGGTGCCATTCCATCGCTGTAAAACACACTGCTAGCTTCAGAGTTCAGTGCTACTGTTACCTACCTTAAGCTGCCTGGCTAGTTCCATGGTATGCAAGAGGTTGGCCAGCTTAGAGTACGCGTACGCTCGCCTTGGATTATACCTGTGTACAGCATTCAGCTATCGACATACTAAGGGGAGATCATAATCGGGAGAAGTGAATAAGTCGTGGCTGATCTGATACTTGTGTGGCTTGAGCAGGTTTTGCAGTGGTGGTAGCACATCTCTCTCGACCCAACTGTGGGCCATGGACGAGACGTTAACGATCTTGCCCTCGATCCCCGTTTCGGAGGCCGTCTCGGCCATTTTCGGCAGCAGCAGGTCCGTCAGAAGGTAGTGGCCTGTGGAAAGTGATGCAAGGAGATTCATCAGTACAGAAAAAACTCTAAATTTCAGGATCATTCGAACCAAATTTCTTAGGATTGCTGCAATTCAAGATGTGTGTTACTGTAGGAGCAGATGTATCTATTTTCACCCTGGGGTTGTGATTTACGTACGCACACTTGCGGTGGACACTACGCACTTTATACTGGTATTCATGCTTCATCATACCGAACAATCGACTGGCCGGTCCTCCTGGTTACCAACCGTAGTGTCCAAAAGCTATATATCAGCATGGAACAGCAGTAGCACTGATAACCGATCGACATTTGGTCCAACGTAAAAGCAAGCATGAGTGCAGGACACTGAGAAACAGTGTTCATCGCCACAAGATGGAAAACATGCATGCGCATACGAAAAAAAAACTAGAAAGTTTTACGGTCTCACTTGTCTGTCGATTTCGTTTCACATAGTATATTACGATACATGACATTTACATAGTGTGAAACGGAGGAAGTACTACTTTTTTTTTGAAACAATTAAGGGCATGCATTAGCTCTACCGCATTCCATTAAAAAAGAGAGGAGAATACAAACACCAACTCAAAGCTAGGACCGAAGGATGAATAGTCACCCGACACTGTGACCACCTAAACTATCACAGCCCAGCTGACATTTCTGCGTGGATTGGAAGAGGACAAATAAAGATCGGGATGAATCAATAAGTGATGTCTCGCATTGGAAGAACAAAAAGAAGAAAGTGAACCCCCTTTTGGCTCTCTTGCCAGTGCGATTCAGGGAACAGCCTAGCTAGCAACAGCCTCACCGGCCCGCCCAAACCCAACACTCTTGTGCTGTGGATATGTCGCCCTGCCTAGCTGACATACAACCTGTGGCAATCATTCCCTTATGACCTGCACTAATTAGTACGGCCCTGACCTTGCTCATCCCCAATTGACCAATTGAGAGGGTTAATGATGGTGCCATGCATGCTGCATATAGAAGCCTAGCTAGAAGTCGACCACACGTACGTAGGCAAATGCTTTCCACGGCTTGCAACTTATTATTGCTTGATACATACTCCCTCCAACTATATAAGAGTAATTTCTTTTATTTTTTAAAGTCAATGAGACATCACTTTGACCAAAAAATTTATTATCATATACTTTATAAAGTTATCAAATTACAATATTATGAAAGTATTTTTATAACAAAACTACTCATATCACTTTCGTACATCTAGATAATATCATTGGTCAATATTAATGCGATTTGAATGCATGTATTTGAATGTGTCACTCTTTTTTATTACCGGAGGGAGTGTATAATATATGGGGCTATCTATTGCACAATCGATTATTTTTTAAGTTAAAATCAGTCAGATTTTTTCTATGTATGTAACATTTTTCACTCATATTTACAGTATTTTTCATTCATGTATGCAACATTTTCCCTATGCATGCAACATTTCTCGGCGAAAATATTGCATAGATGCAAAAAAAATGTTACATATATGGGTAAAAAATATTGCAAATATGGACAAAAAATATTGCATACATAGGAAAAATCCAACTGATTTCAACTCATAAACAGTCGACAGATCTTTATCACTTCCCACTGCTACAGACAGGCCTATCACAGACGGTTCGGAACCGTCATCACAGACGGTTTTCAAACCATCTGTTTTTATGTGTCAGTGATAATAGGTGGTTATCACAGACGGCTCAGAAGCCATCTATGATAACTTACATTACAGACAGTTTTTGCAAATAACCATCTGTGATAGTCTACTTTCACAGACGGTTAAAAACAACAACCGTCTGTGATACACACAATATTACAGACGGTTTGTTACACGACCCGTCTGTGATAATTGAGATATCACAGACGGTTCGTATTAATAACCGTCCGTGAAGGTTCACAGACGGTTATTAACACGAACCATCTGTGATGTCTCTATTATCACAGACGGGTTATGTAACAAACTGTCTGTAAACTTTCACAGACGGTTATTAACACGAACCGTCTATGATGTCTCAATTATCACAGACAGGTCGTATTAATAACCGTCTGTGACAGTATCACAGCCGGGTGGTAGTATGAACCATCTGTGATAGTTAAGCACAGACGGTTCCATATGAACCGTCTGTGATTTACCCGTCCAGTATAGCCTGTTTTGTAGTAGTGTCCGATAATATATACATGCAGCATGTAATCAATGAAAATAAGTTAAAATGACATATTTACCGTTCCATGATGCTATTATATTAGATAATAGATGCAAGCAACTAGTCACTGACGACAAAAAGCTGTGTCTTGTGCTGTTTCTATACGTACAACTTCAGGAAAGAAAAACATGAGTGTTCAGCGACGTTAATTACCTAAGTAGTTGGTGGCTAAAGTCATTTCGTACTTTTCTTCTGTCCAATGTAGCCTCCGGATGTATCTTCCAGCATTATTTCTGTCATGTAAGATCGTTTTTGGTGGTTAAAAAATGGAGTATATGTCTGCATACACGTATGTTACTACTTGTGCTGCAAAGACATATAGCTAGTAGTATTTTGTTTTCTTCAGCAACTTGTCCATGGAGCATGTACTGCCAAATGGATCCTCATTTCTTCAAACAGAAGCCTTCAAAGTAGAAAAATAAGTCAGGCTAGGAGCATGCATGCATTGCATGTACTTACATGAGAATGTTGAGAGGGAGGCCAAGGTCGAGGAACCGGGAGCAGAAGCTCCGGACAGAGGCGGAGGAGCTCAGGTCCATCTCCATCACGGCCACCTCGACGCCGGGGCTTTCCCTCCGTATCCTCTCCCTCACCTCCTCGCCCCTCCCGGCAGTGTCCCTCGCCGGGATCACCAGCCGCCGCACGCCGGCCTTCGCCAGCGCCAGCGCCGTCTCCACGCCAATGCCCGAGGTTGCACCTACACATATATAAAACACACGCATGCACTGATCATGAGCGATGAGAAGGTCTTGCATGCTGAAATAATTTACTGACGGGAGAGATGATCTGATGATGCGAGAAACCAGTGATGATGGCAGTAAGGTTAGGCGGCACGGAGCCAGATAGATCACTGGCGACCTGCTCGGCGGTGGAGCTGGAGCCGTACCCGCTAGGGCCTGGCAAGCCCATCAGGTACCTCAAAGCTTCCATCACCGGCTGCATGCAAGCTTCATGGAGAGTTTGCATGGCTGCCTGCGTTCTGCTCAACTAGAAGCTAAGATAAACCAGCATATATGCGTGTGATTATGAGTGTAACATTATTCGGTCGCTCGGCTAATGGGCAATCGTTGATCCTTCCGTTGTGGCCGGCCATCATCATATATTCGGGAGTGATCAAGTGGAGACATGATCGATAGGTGGCATGTCAAAGCATGCTGCCCGGCATGTGGCCGTCGCCCACCTGTTGTTTTAACTGTCGTGCATGCCCGTCGACTTGATGCAATCCTTGACGATTTGTACAAGTAGCGTTGTATGTGCGTGGTACAGTTAAGTGGGTAGCAGATGATCAGGTAAGGTCGTAAGGAGTACCTGTCAATTGTCATAGCATGTGACAACAATGCAATGCAACTGGCTGGGGCAAATCATTTTTGACTGGTTCAACGGAAAGAACTGGCTTATTTAACGAATGACATCAACTACAAGTTGGGTCCTATGAGTTGCGAGCTTTAAAATGATTGCACTAAGTCCCTCCAATTCCTATTCCATTCCATCTTAATCTAGTTGAATGGCTCACATGCTAAGTGTGTCTTTTGGCACTGAGAGGAAGGTTAACACTAGATAGCTCCTCCAATAAACCAGTCCATAAAAACACCCGGCTTTTTGATACATAGCAAGACAGCTATGGTAGTGTGCCCAACCCAACAGAGGACCACCCCTGGCTGTGCCTGTCCCGGCCGGTCGGTCCAACATTGATGCCAAGTGACATAAAGGAAGAAAAATTGGCAATCAGCGACGAGTCCCGAGCACGATCGATGATGGCATTCGCGACATGGATCTCCAAAGGAGGTTTCTTCCCGACTTGCCAAAGCACAGGGGTCCCATCTGCACCCCCGCGCGACAGCGCGCGTCGCCCTGTTGCTGCGCTGCCTATGGTTCTTGTTCATCCCGCATGAACAAATTGTGCACCGTTCTTTGCGTCGCCATGCGGTTAGTTCGCGTGTCATTCTCAGATCGCAATCTTGAGAGAGAGAGAGAGAGAGAGAGAGCGGCGAGGGAGAGATCAGATCCAAGTCTGCGTCGATCTGGCACTGTGTTTGGCGTTGCGAAACAGAGTTAATTGATTGAGTGGAATGTAGCTGGACCGGACATGTTTCCTACCGTTTGATTTGATCGTATAATTGTGCACTGGAGAAGGAGAGCAATGTAATTCTCAAAAAGAAAAAAAAAGGGACAGCAATGCATGGCCATCCGTTTACAGATAAGACGAGACTAATCTCTAGGGTGCAAATAGAGCGAAATATTTGACTGAAGGCTTGGAGTGAATACAAAAGTGAGAAATGGTTATTTGATATATCCGTGTCCAACTCTATGAATAGAAATATGGAATAGGATATATAACTAACAATATCCACCCGTATTCATTTTGATTGCACCCTTACTGTCCTATGTCTTGTATTGGAATACAAACGGAGCAGATAATTACTATCCAATAAAGCCTTGCGGAGCAAATATGAAAGGAAGAAATGGGTATCTAGTAATAGTGTAGGACCGGTAATGACAACATAGAGGGTGAATGATGTTTTCTCAAAATCTTCCCCTAACCATCCAGAAATCACTCACACCAGTAGCTAAAGTGCTCTGAAGATTAGATTTGACAACCTAGATCCAAACAACCACCCAAACACAAGGAGGGCTCACAAATTCAGCACCTAACTGGTCTGCCACCATTGGACGTGCAGTCCGATCAGTGGGTGGTCTGACTGGGCCTAGGAGCGGTCTGACCGTTACCCTACTCCTAGAATTGAAAATCAGCTCGAACTAAAACCAAATTTGGTGTAAACTTCAAGATCCAAGTACAAATATTTAGAAATATTGCACACCTTACTGATGATCTTAGGAACCTATTCCATCTAAGAATCATATGAATTTTGACCAAAATTCCAACCTTTCCTCAAAAAATAAAAGGTTACACCAAAACCGATCAAATCTTAAAAACTTGAGGACCAACTTGCTCATAGATTAAGAACAATCAAGATGGCTCTAGATGAGTTCCTACATGTCACAGCAAGCAGCACCACCCAAAGAATTGAAGGTAAAAAACCTTAGAGATTCCTTAAGAAAGGCTCCAAATCAAGCAAGAACAGGGTAGTTTTGAAATCTTGCAAACCATGATGTCAAGATGGATGAGATTTGATCTATATGAATTATTTCCATCACCTATACATTCTTGACACGTAGCAAGATCAAGAAGGGGAGAGAAATAGGTAAAAAACCAACAAGAACAAGAGTAATTCAGCCAAGACAAGAACATTTCATAAGAGATAAATAAAGTTGATCTATTGCTATTTAAATATAAAGGTTTCACAATCACTCCATAAGAAGAACAAAAGAACACACTACAACACTCACTCTTCTTTCTTAAACCCTAACCAACTTGGTTATGATGGTTGACTTGTAAGTTTTCATCTCTAACACATTAAATAGATGGGGCAACCACCCCAGATATGTCCTAATGGATACTATCCACTAGCATAATTGGACAAATCCGTTAACCCCACACAACATAGATTTTACACACACTCAATTCATGAACGCTTTTCAAAGCAAATGAGCATGAACCCACTAAGTCATTAGCTTTTGATCCACTTGATCTTTTCAGCATCTCTTTAACTTAAACTGCTTTCCCGCAGTTTTGATTCAACGAAGTTTCCAATATTTGGTCAACTATCAAGGTACCCTCGCCTTAACCTAGTCTTTTTCCCTTGTAAACAATCACCATGCATGCTATGTGCAGGTGCACCAACAGTAAGTCTCTTATGTTTTGGTTTCCACTGGACCACGCCTCACTTAACTGACCAAGCCACTTGGTGCAACTCATCGTTCGGACCTTCCCTTCAATATTACTTGTCATTCTTGTGCTATACTTGAGCTTAACCATCTCACCCAACATTCTTGACCGTTCTGAACATCTGCTCCTCTATGAGCGTAGTCTTGGTCCTCGCTATTGACCAAAGTTGACTCTAAACTTCCCTACACATTCAAAGACCAATAAATCATTTGATTGAGATTGAATAAATCCTTAATTTCTGTTTTAATATATAATTAAGGCTAATGGACCCCATAGTCATAAACCTCTAGAGATTGCTCATCAACAACTAGCACAGTCCATGCGGAAGAAGACGTCGAATCCTTAAAGTTCTTCATTCATCAATCCTCATCATTCTCCATTCCCTGCTATTATCGCTCATGCGATCATGGCAGAGACTTAGGACGAGAAGAACTGGTTTAACTTGACAGACTATGCCGACCTCGACATGGACGTATGCATCCACGCTATGGAACATGATGCCTCATCATTATCCTCTTCCATTCTAGGCTCACCGCTCACTGAGATCGGTGAGATCGACTAGATAGACGAAGATTCGATGCTCCTATCAATAATGATCCTAGAGGAATCAGTTATTCTGACCATGTCAGAATACCCAAGTATCTCTGCAAGTCCAGTGCCTCTGTTTGGCAAACCCGGTGACAAGAGTGCAACGCCACGATCTGGGGGTCCGAGTACTTTTGATATAGTCATGGGCGACCACTACTCACTGATGGCTCCTACATATTCTGGGAGCCGATCGACACCTAATCATAGTGTCAATGCAATTACCTCTGGCAAAAAGCTAGGTGAAGATGATAATGCTCATTGTCTGATTGACAATCCATCAGATCAGGCTGAATCCACCATAAAACCCACCAGAGGTTTCTTGTTGAAGCGGTAGAAGACTCTTAGTTTCAACGGGAGCTTGTTAGGAGATTTGTGCTAGAGGCACAAAGTTAATGCAATCGATGGTGTTTATATAGATGTTATGCACGATTCTTCATGACAGGACCTGCCGAGACCCGTTGGTCAAAATGGTGTAAACACTCCCGCATCACCCCAAGAGGACGGAGGCAACAGAGCTGGTGGATATCGATTGACTAATCCTCTTGCTTCTATCCCACAGCACCTAACAAGTCGAACGGGACATGCTGGGCACTCGGAGAGAAACTTGGATCATCGTACCCCCTCCGCAAATAGGAATCCTTCGAGAACCTAGGTAACTATTCAGAACTTGTAACGAGTATATGATATTTTAAACAAACTAGATCCTACTCTGGTAGAAACTCTGGAATATACTCAGGTTGATGTTCAAGTGTCGAAAATCCTCCAACAAACCATGCAGTGTACAAAGATATACAGGGAGCAGAGGAACTCGTAAAGTCATACTCTAACTTTGTCTGAGCATTCCTCCCATAGTAGAAGCCAATGTGGTCAGATTGGAAACAATTCGACGTCTGGCATAAGACCCCCTCAAATATTTCGATAGGAGACTCATGAGGGAAGATGGTTTTTTGACAATGAAGCCACTCCTCTCTACGAGGGACAAACACTTGGATTAGGTGATTTGTGATATCACCGGAACCAAACAAATGGTTGAATCGGAGTACCAGTTCCCCAACACAATTACCGAAGGAATCGATCTCCCACCAAATACAATCCAGTGCCCTTCCAAAGAAGGGGCCATAACTTGATCATGGGCCACCGGGCTTTCTCGGTAGGCCTTCAAATAGTGTACTGGCCGGATAGGTTCCAATCAGTAAATTTAGAGAAATTCAATGAAACTTAGAACCCATTAGAATTTCTCTAGATTTACACCACTACAATCAGAGCGGCAGGAGGTGATGATAATGTGATGGCAAACTAGTTGCCCATAGTTCTTGAGGGGTCTGCTCGGTCATGGTTGCTTAATCAACAGGTCAGATCAACTTACACCTGGGAGCAGCTCTGCAACTTGTTGATCACAAACTTTTAGGGGACGTATGACTGCCCTGGTAAAGAAGACGATCTCCACCGAATCTAGCAAGAACCCAATGAGACTTTCTAACAGTACATCGAGAGGTTCAACCAAGTTTGTAATTCAATTCCAGAAGTAGTGGATTCTTCTGTTATTCAGGACTTTAAAACAAGATTGAGGAATCAATGATTTACGGAGGACATTGCAATGAATACTCCAAGAACGATTGTCGAGCTAATTGACATGGCCGACAAGTACATAGTCGCTAGCGAGGCATTTGAATGGAACAAGGCTATAAATCGGAGAGAGAAAATTTCACAATTAGGCCTGGAGAAGAGAGCGAAGAAGCCCAAGAAGTCTCTCAAAGGTAAGTAGAATTGCAAACCCAACTCTAAAGAGATTCTAAAAATTCCAGAGAACACTAAGGGCAAGAAGGATTATCCAAGAAGAATAAGAAGTGGTGTCCACTCCACCAAGCTACAGGGTATGATCTACACAACTGCCTGGCAGAAGAAGTTGGAAAACTATTACTTGGGTAAGGGTACTTTCCCTTCCATTCGGGAGATTGAAGAATCGAGATCCATGAAGGACAAGGATGGCTATGAAGAGATGGACTATCAGGAGCCACTGCATACCATTAACATGATCTTCGGTGGGTCTTTCTCCTACGAGTCTAGATGACATTTGAAGACTGTAGAGTGGACTGTAGAGTGGGAATTCTACCTCACCAAATCTCTGATCGCCCTCAAGCCGTCCAGGTAATTAGAAACAACCATCTTCTTTAGTCAAGAAGACTATCCCATTCATTCAACTTGACCAGATATGTTCCCTATTGTCGTAGAATCTACCATAAGTAATTACAAAGTCAATTGAGTTTTAGAAGATGATGGTAGTTCTCTCAATATTTTTTACGAGAACTTTTGGAGAAATGCAAGTTCCCAAGTCAAAGGTAAAGCCCGTGAAGTATACCTTTCATAGCATGGTTCTAGGATTTATTGCTAAATCAATAGGGCAAGTGTCCCTACCAATTATGTTTGGAAGTTCAGATAACTTCCAAATAGAAAGAATCTTATTTGATGTGGTAGGCTTTGAGACTACATATAATGGGATTCTTGGTTGACTGGTATTGGCTAAATTCCTAATAGCCAAGCATTATGGCTATTAGTCTCTTAAAATGCTAGGACCAAAATGGGTCATAATGGATCAAGGGGATAGGAAGATTGCATATGCATGCGATCGTAAATACTTAGAACTAGTTGATGAACTTCTAACTAGAAATACTAACCCGCCTTTTGTGCAGACCAAGCATTCAATACCAAAGGAGGCCCCAAAACCCTCTGGCTAGATCAAGGAGATTCCACTCGACAAGGACAATTCTCCAAAAAAAACGTCAAAGCATCATTTGGACTAAAAACTGCTAGTTTCACCTTCCAGAAGATATTGGCTAGGGCAGGACTTGACCCCAAATAAGAAGAGTAGTTCATCTCCTTTCGAGCAAACTTGGATGTATTCTCCTGGTAGGCATCCGACATGACCGGTGTCCCCAGGAAGATGATCGAGTATAAGCTAGCACTCCGGTGTAGCAAAAAATGGTCAAGCAAAAGCTAAGGCGCTTTGCACCTGACCGGAAGGAGGCAATCTAATCGGAGATCAACAAGCTTCTCAAAGCTGGATTTATTCATGAGGTTGACCAACTAGAGTGGCTCGTCAATCCTATAATGGTTAGAAAAAATAATAGGAAATGATGAATGTGTATCGATTTCATAATCTTAATAAACCTTGTCCGAAGGATGACTTTTCCCTTCCATGTATCGATCAGGTTGTTGACTCTACTTTCATGTGTGAGTTATTAAACTTCTTAGATGTATATTCAAGGTACCACTAGATTAGTATCACTAGAGAGGATGAAGAGAAAATTTTCTTCATCACACCATATGAAACTTTTTGTTACATCAAAATGTTGTTTGGTTTCAAAAATGTTGATGCTACTTTTTAAAGGTTAATGACTTCGAGAAAACTAAGGCATTACTTTTAGGCCCACAAAGTGTTCTTATCGACTGGATATCCTCTAGGTCAAGTTCTTCAAAAATAGGGAATCATTAGGATGTATAGCATAATAGGTAGTTGATCTTGGGGAGTTCAATCTCTATTTCATTCCACTAATATCAATTGAGTCCCAACCTCTAGTAGAATTTATCACTAAGTAGACAAATTCTGAACCCATCCAAGGGCCCTTATACGAACATCATGAGGAGTGTACTATGTACTTTGATGGTTCCTTAACGTTAAAGTGCTCAAGGGCTGGGATAGTCCTGGTATCTCCTACTGGAGATAACATAAAATATGTCATTCAGTTAAACTTTCCTGCTACAAATAAAATGGTAAAAATATGAAGGTTTACTAGCAGACTTCAAGCTGCCAAAGCACTCAAAATTCGAAGACTACTAGTGAAAGGCGATTTTCAACTAGTAGTGAATCAAGTCGAGAAAGAGTATCAATGCTCAAGTACCATATTGTCGCCTAATCTAGCGGGAGTAAGGAACCTTGAAAGGCATTTCTTTGGTTTTGAGATCTAACATATTCCTAGAAAAGAAAACTTTATGGTAGACTAGTTGGGACGGGTGGCTTCCTCAAAATCACCCACCCGCCCGGAGTTTTCCTCGAGCAACTCGACAAACCCTGGGTAGTCGAGCATTCCAAAGGCGCTCCACTAGAGGTCGTACAGATCGACACTGTAATGATTGAATGACATCAATCTACAAATATCTTTAGCATGGCACACTTCCTAAATATGACGTAAAGGCTGATCGTACAGCTTGAAAAACCAAAACAAATACTTTGATAGAATGTACCATTTACAAATGGGAAACTCACGGAGTGTTGATGAGATGCATATCTAAAAAGGATGGCTTAAAATTACTGTCTGACATACATAGAGGAGTCTTTGAAGCACATCATTCCTACATAATTATGATTAGTAAAGCCTTTCTACAAGGATACTACTGGCCAATTGTCCTCTATGATGCAAAAAAAACTTGTGACAAAGTGTGTACAATATCAATTTCACAACTGACATGTACATCAACCTACACAAGCTTTACAAACAATACTTCTTTCTTGGCCTTTCGCAGCCTAGGGCTAGACATTATGGGATCTTTTTGAAGAGCACTCGGGAGCATTGAATTCCTTTTTGTAATGATTGATATATTCATAAAATAGATAGAGCTAAGCTAGTTGTTAAAATAACAACTGAACCTGCCAATAAATTCATCACAAAAAACATGATTACATGATTTAGTGTTCCTAGTCGTGTAATCACATATAACGGCACCCAGTTCTCAAGTAGGAATTTTTAGGAATTCTACGATGATCTAGGTATCAAAGTATGTTATGCCTCAATACTTCATCCATAGAGTAATGGGGCAGTAGAACGAGCCAATGGCATACTAATATAAGGGATCAAACTCCGAGTGTTTGATCTTTTAACACAATGGTCAGGAGCTTTCAAGAACTTTCCTTTGTATTATGGGTTGTTGGGACCATGACCAGCTATGCGATTGGTGAAACGTTGTTCTTTCTAGTTTATGGTGCATAAATCATGCTTTCTCTGGAACTAAAGATTGGCTCTACTCGTAACAAATTGTTATAATGATAACTATCAAACAAAACAACAAATTGATGACAACAATTTCCTTGAACAATGATGAAACGTAGCCTTCACACAATTGGCGATCTACTAGTAAGCAATGGGAATGTACCACAATCATAAAGTGTAGCCTCGCAGCTTAGCTATAGGTGATTTGGTTCTCAGAAAAATTCAGAGCCAGACTAATCACAACAAACTTTTGCCTAAATGGAAAGGTCTATACACATTGGTAGAAGTGACTAGAGTAGGCTCGGTACGATTGGCCATGTTTGAGGGACGTGTTTGGTCTAATTCTTAGAACATTGATCAATTGCGTAAATTATATATGTAATGCACTTTTCATTTCAATAAAGTTATATTATATTTCTTTCCTCTTCGGTGAGTATTTTTATTTGTATTTCATTATCCCAAGTTTGATCACATACTATTGTTGTCTGAGCTAGTCAGAGAGATCTATTTTCCTCTGAACCCCTTCTAAGAGATGTTATTTACTTTTGGCTTTGACATGTTCATCAAACACCATGCAGATTCCAATCGTGATCTTCACAAAGATGGTTCTCATGATACTTCGTACACTTTCTTCAAAGAAATACAAGTAAATAAAGAACTACACAGATAACTAGACATAGTTACTTACATACTTGGGGGTTTAAAGGCTTTCTTTCTCACTTCGATATTCTATTCTTCTCTTGTTAAACATGGTCAAGACATAGAAAACCTTCTAGTCAAAATCTCTTATCTCTGCACATGGATTTGCCTACTAGAAGGAGTTTTCAAGCGATGGTCTTTTTCTTACGATCTTTCATACCAGTCGAAACTCAAGTATTAATACATTTCGACAAGTATTGTTCATGTCTTCAATTGTTAGCAATCTTACAACCAGTTCAGATAAAGTTTACAAATAAAAACACTTATCATTCTTGCATGCACACTTGCATGAATTTTTCTCTTTCTTCATATGTTTATGTCATAGTTTTCTCTAATCTAATTCTCGATTGTAGAAATGAAGATCCAAGA
The DNA here is from genome assembly GCA_036346265.1 of Melocanna baccifera. Classification (NCBI taxonomy): domain Eukaryota; kingdom Viridiplantae; phylum Streptophyta; class Magnoliopsida; order Poales; family Poaceae; genus Melocanna; species Melocanna baccifera. The sequence goes on along the minus strand of CM070677.1, from coordinate 33,933,133 downwards.
CTAGTCAAAATCATTCATTGGATTCTCTTGATATAATTTCCTAGAAACTAGTAGATCATTTCTACGACATAATCAAAGTTCACTGGTCAAATAAAATACATCTTATCTTGGTCTACTACTTTTTTGTAAGTTTTACTACTAAATAAGCAGTCAAGAACTAGGAAAGATAGTGTACTCATTCAGTTGAGGAGATATAAACTCCATTGATAACAAAGGTAAGTTTTTTTACATGCGAAGTCTACATATTACATAAATAGTTGTCTACTCATTGGAGCCACCAGACTGGTCGTTGTTTGATGGAGACATGACCTTCATCTCCTCAGCAACCTTGTTTTCGAAGGGCTTCGCCTCTTCGAAGAACTAGCCTGCATTATCCTCCGAGCAATTGAAATCTGTCTCAAGTACTTAGAGGTTATGTGATGTGTGGGAAGCTTTAAGCTTTGTCAAGGCAAAGCTAACTCCATCAGCCACTACATCTCTCATTGTCTTCTCTTGATTGCTCTGAGAAGTAGCGAGCAGGTCTTGAAAGATTTCGAGTTGTCTACCAAGGCAATTCACCTTCTCGGCGGGCTCCCTTGAAGAGGATTCAAATGCTTCTATCCCATTTTGGCAAGCATTTTGTTGAAGGAAAGGGTCTTCTCTTGAAGGCTTCTTTCAAACTCTTTCTCCTTATGCTCTTCGATACCAAGAGCTTTCTCTAGTTTTTTAAGCTTTTGGGATTGCTCTACATGAGTAACTCAAAGTTAGGCAAAAAAATCAAAAGTATAAGAAACCAGTCAAATTAATAATCAGTTATCTTAGTCCTTCTTCTCATATGCTTCAACAGCTTCCTTGTGCTTGAAATGTTATCATTAAACCTGGTCGACTAGTTTTCGATCGATTGGTCTTTAGCTTTATACATATCCTCAAGTTTCACAACTATAGCTCCCTTTGCCTTATCCTCTTTTTCAAAGTCTTCTAATTCTGTCGACCATGACAAAGGGAGGGCTAAGAAAAAGCAAAGATTAAGAAGTAGTGGAAGAAGTTTCAGGAGGACACTTACTTCTCAATTGAAGGTTTTTTCCTCAGTAGTCATGAGAAGTTGTTCATTTTTGGTCAAGGTTGACCTGAACATTATCCTCTCCTTCTTCATGGTTTCCTCGAGCACCTTGATGATGTTCCTCAACCTGAAAAGAATAATAATATGACTACGAGAAGGGAAAATACTCCACGATCAGAATAGGAGGGAAAACTCATTACCATTCGTCAGCCTCTCAATGGAGGGTAACTCTCTCCTTTTTCAAAGCTAATGTTAGCGTGGTCAATTCTGCGACCATAGCAACGCTCTCCACCATATGCTACAGCAAAAGGGAGAGCGAGAAACTTAGAAAAGTTTTGAAAAACTCTAAAATATATCCTAAAGTGGTCATGAGGACTTACCTAGACTGCTTTATCAAAATATGTGGAGTAAAGCACCTTAAGACCAGTCCTCAACTGACAATCCTTAACCCTCCTCCCCCTAAGCTCCTTGAGTCTCTCATTGTTGAAGATTCAGAGCCAGTTGGGGATGTCCCTAGGGTATGAAGATTTCCTAACTAGTGAAGTGCTCTCCACTTCAGGACCTCCAATGAGAGGAGGAAGCATACTTGCTCCCTCCTCTTTGACCACTTGTGTCCTGGCAGTAGTCGAATCCTGTTGAGACTTCTCTTCTGCCTCCACATCCTTGGATGGGGTTAGAGCTACCAAAGAATCCTAAGTAGCAGTAGCAGTAGATGATTTCTCTGCTTGCTCGGGAGCTACCTCAACTACTTCTTCCTTGAGAGTTTCCTCACAAGGAGTACTCAAATCGTGACTGATCGGAGTACTAGAGGCGTTACGATGAAAGAAGAACGAAAAGGGAGAAGTAAGAACTTCAAAATAGCAAAAAATCTCAAGATATGAATTTACATAAATTTTTACTAGTACATACCTGGTCTTCTTCATTTTGAAGTTAAAACACCCGGGAGCATAGTCCAGAGCACTTGCTTTCCTTTTCTTCTTGCCCACCAATTTCATCAGTACTACACTAGTAGGGCTGGTCAAACTCTTTGAGTCCTATTACTGGATAAGTTTATCCTTTGTTGTATCCTCTATGGGGTGGTCGCAAGTAGCTTCTCCAACCACCTGCTCGAAGGTTGGAACTCACTTGACTGCCGGAGCAGTCATTTCCTCTAGTGATTAAGGGACGACTACTAGAGCCTCAGTCTGGTCGGTCACAATTGCCCCGAAGCCTATGATCGGTGAACTTGGTTCTACGGTCTTTATGGCTTCGATCAGTGGTTCTTTCCTCTCTTTTGCCTTGTCACTGATTGAAGTGTGCTCAGTAATGAAGCTCTTCATCAAAGAAATATATTTTCGTCGGTGCCTTTTTTCTGTCCTTCTTTTAAGAGAAGGGGTAGGCTTATAAGAAAATCTTTTGGAGTTTTAGTAGAAGCCTACTTGCTAGGGGACTCCACTCTTAGAAGCTTGCGTGATCATCGGATCAGTTGTAAAAGCAGTCAGAGCTGCGCTTGGAGGGACTATGGAAGAAGTATTAGATGGAGCAGGGTTTGATCACGAATTTCTATACGACTTTCTCACACTTCGTCGCCTCTTGGGACCCAAAGGAGCATCCTTCGAGTTCTTGGACAGCTTGTCACTCTCTGACCCAACCATTTGCCCATTATATAAGAGCTTTGCAACACACCGATCAAAAAATATACAACTGATGAAAAGGGTTATCATTCTTACTTTAAGTCTTTCAATCTTGTCTTCTGGAGAGGTAAGAGCAAGAATCGAGGGCACTTCTGCCTTCTGGCTGGACCCTATCCACATATCATCCTGATCCTCTCTCTCACCTCAGCGGCAGATAGGGCAATGGAATCAAGGGAAATCTTAAGATCAAAAAGATTCAACCAAATCAAAACAAAACTCAACTTGTCAGAATTTTTTAAGGCTTACTTTTTGAGGAATACCTAGTAAAGTCATTCGCCCCCGTGTACCAAAGCATGTTGTGGCCGCACGACTTCAAAGGAGTTGTCTAGCATGTGGTGAAATCTTTCACCACATGCCACAAAGTAAACTCTCTCCCGAAGATGGGCAATAGCATCAACCCATTGCCTTACCTTTTTCCTCTTTTGAGGAGAAGTTCCATCTTGGGTTCTCAATGGCCATCCGATCGACGAAAGAAAGGTTGCCTTCCTTGCTCAGCATCATGTAGAACCACAACTTTTTCTATGATGACCACGAGGACTTGGAATATATTGGAATATATTCTTCAGCCTTCCCATTGTGGAGGCGTAAAGTGCAATTTCCAGGAGATGTTGCTAATTCCCCAGACTTTGTCATCTTGTAGAAGTATCAGAGGAGTATCAAACTTGACGAAATCCTCAAATATGCTTCGCAGAGGTAATTGAAGATACTTAGATTAGCAATTGAATTGGGGGCGAGGTTGGCCAAATTGATTCTATAGTACTCCAAGACTTTTTAGAGCAATGGGTGTGCTGGCAATCGAAATTCGCACTCGATGTACACCTAAAAGTTCATAATCTCGCCTTCATTCCCGCTTAGAAATGTTTCTCTAACCGCTGACCTCCACGGGACCAAAATCTTATTGAGAAGCATTACTTTCTCTTCCATGGCATTCAACTTTTTTGATCTGAGCTCAGACGCCAGTCAATCAGTGAATAGATCTGACATTTTGGCTAAATAGTGAAAATCAATAGGGCATTGGGATGATTTGAGGCTATGGGTGAAGAGCACTAGAGTGGAGAAAGAAGAAGATGAAAGGTTTATTTAAAAGCATGAAATCCCAAGGCGGTGCGCTAAGGGTTTTATAAGGGTTTCTTTCCAACTACAAACAGGAGTTACCTGATTTGAAGCCCAACAGACACAAAATCTTTTAGTCTCTTGGTTAGTTTCTCAACTTTAAAGTTAATAAGAACCACATCTTTACTCTTGCTATTTAAAGGAGTACTTTCTTGATTAAAATTTCAATCGAAAGAAATTTAGATTATAAATTCACTTAAACTTTGGGGACTAGCTGATGAGGATTGAATACATTCTTAATTGTAGCTTTAACCTTTAATTAAGGCCATAGAACCCCTGTGGTCGTAACCTCTAGAGGTTGCTCCCCGAGTACCCTGGTTAGAGAAACACCGTGTTTGTTGCCTAACCGGATGGCTGCTTGAAGATTTTATGAACTGGTACCTAGACTTGATTCTAGGATATTCCTTTCGTGCGGTGGATAAAACATATGCCTTATCCACTCCAAACAGTACGGCATTTCGACCCTAAGTCTATGACAAACAACTACCATACGGTTGTTTTCCACTATCATCTTCCACTGACAATAATCGATGATCAAGCGTCCTCTATCTATCAACAACTGCCTCCCTGACCAGACGCGTTGGTTTTGTAAAGCATCTTACCTGTCGAATAATTGGTGTCTCTTCATTTGTATTTAATACTGGACGAGAGAAGGCATAACAATCTAATCAAACACAATTCCAAAGAAGCAATAAGACAATACAATTGACATCTCATTCAGTATAATTAAGGCTAGTCTCCCACTTTGTTAAAGTCACCATGTGACCAGTTCATGACAATAAAGAGCATCCATGTTCTCTCCCAAAGATTTTAGCTATTTTTCTCATATTATTTTGTGAGATCGGCAACTTGATTGTTGGCATTGTTTCTAGGTACAAATTCTTTACAACTTGACCTATATTAGATTAAACTTGCCTCATGCAACATAAATGCAATACCCTAGGAAAATTCAAAAATAGTCGATCTAATATCTACGTACGACTAGTCTGATCGCCACCTACTGACCGATCAGACTGGTTGCATAGGTCAGATAGCTCAACAGAGCTGGTCTGACAGCTTGAGGCTGAAACCAGCAGACTAAAAATCCAAATCTTTCATAAATTTGAATTTCAACTCCACACATTGACAATGATTCATTGCAAGTATTTCTACTCCTTTTCACATGGCCCCTCAATTATCTGTGTCCAACTCTATGAAGAAAAATATAGAATAGGATATAAAATGAGTCATGTCTATTTGTATCTGCTTCGATTGCACCATTATCTACTAGAATATTGAAGGGCCATGTGAGAGGGCCCCAGTTTATATTATGATGAACCATGGCAATTTAGAGAATTGGAAATGTGTGTTTGTAATCTGATGGAAAATTAGTCATAGATGCACTGTTGCCTTACTTGATGATTGATGTCACATTGAGTGAATTAAATATTGCCATAGTATAGCCTACATGCAAGCATGAAAGCCATGCATGGGATTTAGAGTCTTAATGAGGCTATGCATGGATTTGTTAAATGAGCTTTCCATGCTATGGGTTCCTTCTTTCACTTGAGTTTTCTGCAAGCAAGCAATAAGCTTGGACTAGTCATTCAATGTGGCATTTAATGACTTGTTACTTGCTGTAATGGCAGCCATTAAAATATGGTGATTTGTTATGTAGTCTTTTCTAGCAGTTGGACCGAATGGTTGTACCGGTCTAACCGGGTGGTGATACCGATCTGGCTGATATGGGCACCCGGTTAAACCAATCGGGCATCAATTTTTTGGACAGATTTTTATCTTGTGGCTTTTGAGTTGTGAAATAGATTTTGGTCATTTTCTTCAGTGATTATATATTGCATGAGCTATGTTATAGCTAAAGTGGGTCAAGTTATAAAGAATTTGTGTTTAAAAATGATTTTTTTTGTCTTTGGATGTGTAGAGTCGCTTGAAGTCATTCACTTGAGAAGGCATTTTAGGTCATGGAGAAACTTGTTTGACAAGATGGATCAAAACTAAGTATTAGCATATTTGGGCTTATGCGCTTTGAAAAGCGTGCATAAGTGTGATGTATGAGTTAAAACCCGTATGTGTGAGGTTAATGGATTTTTTCTATTATGCTAAATGGATAGTATCCACTAAGTATTAGATGTGACTGGTTAGCCTATCTATTTAAGGGATTGGGATGGAAACTTTTGGTGATCCATCCAATCCACCTCTCTTGTGTTCTTTTGTTTAGGGTTAGAGTTTGAAAGTTGAGTGTTTGGTGTGCTCTTTGTCTTTTAAGGTGGAGTGGCTATAAATTTTTCCTTATTGATCAGCAATAGAATCAATCTTTAATCTTCTTCATGGCTATCTCTTTTCTTGATTGATTTGCTGTTGATTAGGTTGGTTTCTCCTCTCCTCTCACCCTTTCTTGATCTAGTTGTGCCAGTGACGTATAAGAGATGGGATAATATCTGTGAATCATTCTCCACCTATTTAGCTATTTTGATAGTAAGTTCATCAAGAAACTTAATTTTTGCACGTTTTTATTTTTCAAGTGATTTCTTGATCAAAGGATTTTTGTAGTGCTTTCTTCGATGTTCTTGTTGTTGTGGCTTATGAGAATATATCTAAAACCCTTTTGGCTATCCTTTGCCACGAGCAAGTCTTGATTACAGATTTTTGATTTTTTTGCTCGTTTAGGGTGCAATCTTGCTTAAATCTCAAAAAGTACAAAACTTGACGGCTTTTAGTTCATCCAATCAAAAGTTAGACGGGTTTGAAGTTTCGTAACTGTGCTGATTTTACTGTTTACTTGTGTGAACTTACTATTCATAGTGGTTAGACCGCTAGAACAGAGGTCAGACCACCTCTTGGTTGGTGGTCAGATCGCCAAGGGGAGTCAGATCGCTCTCTAGTTGGAGGTTAGACCTATAGGAGCTGAGTTCTTCAAGATTTTATGTTCTTGAGTGATTTGCTTTGGTTTTTTGGTTTTTGTTTTAATTCTCAGTAACTCTGTAATTTTTTATGAAAGAATCTATAATACTTAGAAAAAACTTTAATCGGCATCATTTATCCTTTCTGTTTTGCCTTTCGGTTCTACAAATATTTCTCCCGCAGTTCTTGACAAGTGAAGTGCGATGTGCATGAAGGAGTTCTGACCCCTCTCGCGTAGCTGGATTACATGTGCAGTGGTCGCAGCTGCAGGAGGCGAGATCGGTGAACTCGGAGGCGCGGCGTCCACGACAGCTGCAGGAACCTTAGCTCCCCGAGCGCACCGACCTCTTGTGGCAGCGTAACGAGGTTGGTGTGCGAGACGTCGAGGTACTGCAGGTCCGGTAGAGCGTCGATGCCCACAGGCAGCCGCTCGATCGCCGTGTCTGAGAGATCGAAGACTTTGGCGTGGCATGGATTGGAAGAAGTCATCGGGAATCTTTGCCAACTTGCAATTCTCACAGAGAAGTAAAGTCAGGAGGTCAGGGCACGATGGCACCGACGGTAGCATAGAGATATGGTTATGCATCAGCGACAAGTGCCATGCTCGCTTCCACCCCTCGTCGTCGGGTGCTGCAGTGAGGCCAGCACCGGCTCGAGCCAACCACCGGCTGGTCCCCCTCCCGCACATTGACACCAGCCAGACGACAGGGAGGCGCACCACCAGGTGAACCCTGATCGTATTGGCGTCCTCGCCTCTCTCGAGCAAGGAGGCAGCCTCCAGGGTGCCAAGGAGACTACCCCTTGTATGCCTCCTCGAGGTTGTTGAAAGCGTCGATGACCTCCTCGTCGATGCAGTCGATGACCTAGGTCTTGGAGATGCTGAAGTTCGGCGAAAACATTGCGCAGTACAAGAGGCAGGTCTTGAGTTCATCATCGCAGAACCCGTCGTAGATGCGCTTGAACAGGGAGAGCACATCCTCCACCATGCCGGCAATCTACCAGGGCCTGGTGCTCAAGGCCACGGTTGCGTGCTTCCACCCCTGCACCGTTCGCTTGCTCGCGCAACCGTGACGAGCCCGTGGGGCAGCCCGCCGCAGTTCTTGGCCAGCACTCGTGAGAGCGCAGTAACAAATTGAAATCAAAGATGAGAACTATTTTGCTTAATACCACTGCAAAGACCACATAGTTGAAAAATACCATCGCTTATGAAAATAACATGTGGGCTCCAGAACCACCTATTAGTGACACATTGAATGATATTTTTCAACTCCACAATCTTTGCGATAGTATTGAGCAGTATTGCCCTTTTAAAAAAGAGAATTTGCTCAATGCCATCGGAAAGTTCTGCGTGTTGAAAAATACCATCGTGGACCGAGTGCATGGGCCAATGCTATCATGAAGGCAAAAAAGCTTTGAAATGCCGCTAACGTGAGGGTTCCATCCCCTGGCGCCATTAAGGCTGCGATCCGCTATGTGCAAAGCATATTAATCCCAAGCATGCCCCTAGGCCGCCGCTACAAAAGTGGCCCCAGCCTCTGAAACGCTAAATCCCCCACACCATTTTTTCTCCACCATCGCATCCGTGTTTTCCCCCACCAAAACCCTAGATTCCCCGCCCCCTCGCCCGTGCGTTAGATGCGATATGAGGGTCCGTGTGGCGGCCAGCTCTAGTTGGGGCGAATCGGGGCCTGCTAGCCCTGCAAAATTCTAGTGGTGCGATACAGGGAGGCGGTGCACTACCGGGATGTGACATAGTACGCTGGGGCGGCCCCTCCGCCGTCATCTACCGCAAAGGCTGGCACTCTTACAGCGACCCTATGTGCAAAACCTCCCGAGGCAGCGAGTGCACTGAGACTCTTTGAAGGGCAGTCGTTTGAAGATCGATACCGGCTCAACAAGGAGGACATGATGAGTTTGAATGTGTGGGTTCCTAACGAGTAATGTCTTGATCCCCTTCTGTGTTTTGGGATTTTTGCGATGTTTGATTGGATGTGTTGTTATGTTGTGTCAATTTGGGTTCGGGTATATTTGGGGTCTCAATTTGCAGTAAAAAATTTTCACAATGTTGCACATCGTAGTTCTATTTGTTCTTACATGCTATGAATTGTGTACATTCTAACTTTGTGAATGCTATTTTGTTTTGATTTTGTTGTGGTAAGATGGACCCTATCAAGACATTCAGATTAGCTAATAGGGCAGGATCGCACATGTGCAAAGAAGATAGTGGTAGGTATAAGTACAAGAAGGCAAGAATCATCAATAAGGTGGTAGATAAGGAGGAACGCTTGCTGCTGACTATTGCTGACTACTTACGTGATGAGTTCGTGTGGGACAGTAAGCAATATCTATCATGTTTTTTCTAGGATAAATGCGCTGTAGAGCTATGTCCCATTAATTATGATGCTAAACTTCTTGATGTCTTTGAGATTTATTTCATGGAGAAAGCAATCTAGATAAATATTTTGGTCATGGACATAGGGGCAATGGGTCAGAAGAGAGATTGCTAGGCATGCCAATTGAAGCTGCCATGTTGTCACAGGTAGCCTCATATCCCATAAGTGTTGTTGAGAATCCCTGTCAATAGCAATCCATAGAAAATGCTCCTAAGAATCCCTATCTGTAGCAGTCCACAGATAGTGCTCCTGAGAGTCCCTCTCAGCAGCCATCCACAGTGGAGGATGAGGATTCTGTGGGAGTAGATGATAAAGAGATTTATGTTATCACTAGTATAGGTGGGTATGTACTTGAGGTGCAAGTTGAGGTGCCACCACATGTGGGGATGTAGGCTCCTGATGAGGTGCCACCAGATGTGGGCATGGAGGCTCCAGAGGCAGAGGTACATGACAATGTTGATTGTGAGGTATGTTCTATTGTTGACTATGAAAATCTAACTATACAAGGTGGGACAGTGTTTCCTGATCAAATATATTTTAAAAGAGCTCTTAGGCATTATACAATATTGAAATAATTTGAATTTGGTGTCAACTATAGTGACAAGACCAAAATGGGAGCATCATGCACTGATCCTGATTGCAAATGGAGGATCCATTCTTCCAAGCTTCAAGATGGACATTCCTTCTAAGTTAGTCATTTTTTGTGCTTTTTGCTAGATGATTCTTTCATGCTCTTACTGCCTCTAACATGTGTTCATTGTGGTGGCCAAGATCAAGGTACTTGTGGAAGATCACAATTGTACCTCAACATGCTTTGCTGGAGATAAGATGGTCTCATACCAGTGGGTTGCATCTCATGTCACGAACTAGCTTGTGGACAACCCCACCCTTAGACCAAATGAGCTGAAAAGGAGGATCAGGGATAAGTACCATGTGGATGTGTCATACTGCAAGGTATGGGCAAGCAAAGAGGTAGCTCTTGAATATATTCAGAGGTCCTAAGGGGGAAGCTTTGATAGGTTGTACATCTCAAGGCGGAGATGGAGAAGAGATGTCTAGGGAGCATTGTGGAGATTGACTATAGGTTGAGCAAAGGAAGGCACCAGTTTAGAAAGATTTTTATGGCTCTTATGCCTTGCATAGATGGCTTCTTGCAGGGATGTAGACCTTATCTTGGCATAGACTCAACCTTCCTAACAGGCAAGTAAAGAGGACAACTAGCATCTGCTACAACCATAGATGGGCACAACTGAATATTTGCAGTTGCCTATAGCATCTTTGACTCTAAATCATTTGAGAGTTGGGAGTGGTTCCTTTAAAAGCTTAAGGTAACCACTGGTACACCTAATGGGTTGACCCTACACACAGATGGTGATAATGGGCTCACATCAACTGTTCGAACGGTATTCCTTGATGGAGTGGAGCATAGGGAATGCATGATGCATTTGTGGAGGAATTTAGTGAAGAAGTATCATGGCAGTGCAATTGATCATAACATTTGGGCAGCTCCTAGAACATATGAGCAAGAGTAGCATGATGAGTTCATGGGCAACATTATATAAACTTGTCCAGAAGTTGTCACATGGCTTCAACACAACCATCCATTCAAGTGGGCAAGGTCTATGTTCAATAGACTATACAAAGTGGACTACATCAACAATAAAATTTTAGAGTCATTTAACAACAAGATAAATCCATACAAAGCTCTTCCAGTGGATGGACTTGTTGACAAGCTTAGGCAAATAATGACAGAGAAATTAGAACTAAGAAGAAGGATTGTAGTAAAGTTTGATGGAAAGATAGTCTGAAGTATTAGCAAAGAACTGAATGAAATGACTAGAGGCTTGAGAACATACAGAGTCAACCCAAGCACACTCACAGCAGCGGAGGTTAATGGATCTAACCCTGATGGCACAACCTAGAGGTAAGCAGTGGAACTTGATACATGAGAATGCTCTTGCAATCAGTGGTAGATAACTGGTAAGCTATGTACTCATGCTCTCGTTGTCATTAGCTCAAGAAGAGATAACGTTGACAAATATGTTCATGACTTCTACTATATGGATATGTTCAAAACCGCTTACAACTATGTAATCAGGCCAATGCTAGGCAAAGCCAAGTGGGCCAAGGGCACTCATGGGTTCAAGTTGCATCCTTCCACACTTAAGAGGCCAATAGGTAGGCCTAAGAATAAGAGGTACAAGGAGGGTAAGCCCTGGCAGAGAAGGCATAAATGCAAGAAGTGTGGACAGCTCGGCCATAGGCAGAAGGTCTGTAAGGAGAATGTGCTTGAGGATGGCACATATGCTATATAAGGTCCAAGTAGCAGTAAGAGATAACATCTTCCATACAAAGCTCTTGCACTGCTATGTTTTACAACATATACTCACAAACTGCTATGTTTTGCAAGAAGAGATCAACTCAACGAAGTACCACCAAGTCTAAGGGAGGCTCCAAAGCAGCCAGACCTATTGGAGCCAATGCTCCTCTTGTATTGCCATCACTAGGGGCACCCACAATTCCTCATTCTCAAAGGTAAACTCTCCTACAATATCAGCTCCTTTCTTACACTATATTTCATTACCAGCTTGATCATTTCACATTGTAGTGAGGCGGCAACCACTCCACAGATAACTACCACATAAGCCAATGCCACTACCAGCTAAGGTGCGCTTACAAGGAGTAGAAAGCGAGCTCTTGAAGCACAACCTGCTGCTTTAGCTCTCAAAGGAAAGCTATGAAGCAACCCTAGTATGATTGATCTGTTGTGTGTCCTATCCAGAATATATATGATTGATCCCTGTCAGTAATGTTTTTTGTGTAAGACTTGGTTATTCTGTACCGTCTAGTGTGGTATGAAAGTTGGACTTGGTTATTGTGTTATTCTGGATACTATGTTACTGTTCTGTTGGTTATCCTAGAATTTATGCTTGGATAGTATGACTGATCTGTTGACTATTCTAGAAAATATGTTACTGAGCACTTGGTTATTCTCTATTTTTTGTAACCGGTTTTGATGATATTATGTTGCTAGTAGTAGAATGAAATTATGTGCTCAGGTGCATTGCATAAGATGTGAATGAACTTTTCTTATTCTGGATAGTATGTACATCAACACTCTAAGTCAACACAACATGGCCAAACATACTGCATTCCAGCACGCAAATCACAACAATACTCACAACACTACACCTTCCAAATAACGACCAATACAAGAAAGAAAACAACACACAATATTACGTTTATTTTGCTCTCTAATCTGTCAAAACGATGCCTCACCTCCACCATTTCTCTACCCCACATCGCAGCTTCCTTCTCCAAAACAACACCATGCCTAGTGTTCAGTTCATCTTCTGACACCCAGAATCAACAACCGTCTGAGCAATCTCAATCAACACAAAAAGGTTTTGAGACATCTGGGGAACGATTGGAAAAAAAGCAACCTAAACCAAATTAACTCACCGAGTAAAAGACATACTTGTAGTAGCGTCCAAAATTTTTGGTCGTTCATGAGGTTTTCTGTTTCACAAGCGTCTTGCAATTTGGGTAAAAAATATTGCCGGTGCCAAAGAAGGGACGCTCACTTGGCTCATCTCGGTATATGATCGAGGGAGAAACAGGGACATAGAGAGAAAGGGGAGAAATGCTTGAGGGGAGAATATTTCAGGAGACAAGTGTACGAGGAATAGTTGTCTTTTATAGCCTCAACTGTTGACTTCTTTGCCACCAAACTGACACTTCTTTGCCACAAGAAGTAGCAAATTCATGAGGGTAAAATGGTCTTTTCGCACCCCTGAATGACGCCGTATCACGAAACCCCAGGGGTATTTTCCAACATTTTTGGCTTCACGATGGCATTCGGCCACACGTTTGGACCGCAATGGCATTTTCTACACGGCAATCTTTGGAATGACACCGAGCAAATTTTGTTTTTGTGCATATTCATTACAAGCAACTTCCTTAAATAAAGTATGCTGTAACCTTTATCTCATGACCCTTGTTAGTACAAGCAAAAATAGGAAGTATAAGACGGATGTTGACAAAGCCCGACAATTGCAGGATTAATGGCCTTGGTATATTTACGGAAATTTTCCCTCTACAGTATGCCTTTGAATCACGAAAGCTCAAGGTCATGGACATCTCATAACAAAATAATAAAAAAGAAATAAATGGCCTGAGAATTTTGTTTTTTACTTTCATTTGTAAACTAAAGAAAAATAGCAAAATGAGAAAAACAGCAGCATTGAGTAGTCGCTCTCTGCTAAAAGCTAAATCTCATTTTGCAGTTATGCAACTGAAACCATGTATTAAAGGTCTATTAGCTTATTTTCTTTCTTTCCTTTTCCATAGCTACTATGGTCCACCGTTTCTACAGTAGAAGCTCAACATGGTTTCAACCTGAACTTCAAATTATCTCTGCTCATGTATTATAGAAGTGTTCCGTTTATCTTAAATCAGCTCAAGATTTTCATGTAGTACAAAGGAAACAAATCCAAGCTTGCCACCCACAAAAATAAATCAATAATGATATAAGTGAACCAAAAAGGTGAAAGTTTTTCCCCCCAAAACTATACTCGATGGGTAACTTGCAGTAACCATGGTAAGGCTAACAAGATGAACAACAAACCACAAGAAAAAAAAACTTGCATGGTAGAGCTTTTTGGGAGAAGACTTCCATGCCAATGTCCCGGTGCCAATTATATGCTGCATATAGAGCAGCAAATATGTATCTTCAGAGTCTCGCAGCTTCATGCCTTCATCAATGCCTTATAGCAGTCAGACCAGAGAGAACTCATACAAGTCTCAGTTCATATTCACCCGCCATTGTGATGTATCTAACCCAAGGAAGCGCCTGATATCCACTCTTTTCAATGATCTTCAAATAGCGAACCTACAAAGATACAAAAGGCCATACTATTAACCTAAGATACCAGAGAAAATGCAATAGAACCATCGCTTACAAATTTGCAACATATAGGAAATCTGATTACCTGAATACCCGATACAGTGAAATATGGTATCTCAAATTTCACTCGTATGGGCGCCTTCTTTTCAGGGGCTGCTTCTTCCGCAGTTATACTTGGAAGACTAAATTCCGCTCTGCACATGTATTCCTAAGAAAGTAGCTCCAGCATATTAGCATAGTATTCCTAAGAAAGTAGCTCCAGCATATTAGCATAACTCTAAGTAGCAACAAATGGAAGCCAAAGGATTAATTTGGAATCAGTTTGGTACTTACCTTGCCACCAGGAAAAGATTTTACTTTCCAGACCATGGCATCTCTCTCAGGTGCATATGCAGCAGAACCCATTGATGTTCTTATATTTGGGTTTGTGGCATCTAAAGGAACAGGCACTTCAATTTCAACATTTGTTGCTGTGCTGAAAATGAAAAAAAATATACCCGTGACTTTCCAAAAGGTTATCAGTGAAATACAGCAAATCATTGCTTTTCTAAAAGATGCACCTCCTTTCCTTGAACTGACTTCTTGCCTTCACCATTAGTTCTATCCGGCTTCTTGAATGTTTCTCAACTTGTGCTTCCACCCAGATAAGAGGTTTCACCTAAAGGGCATCAAATGAATTCAGACATGTGAAAAGAGGCAAAGAGCACAGCATGGTTGTCACGGCGGAGTCGGCGACCACGGCGAGCAAGGGGCGCCTGGACGCCTAGGCGACGCCACGGCGTCACCGCGGCGACGCCTAGGCGAGTCGCCGCACGCAAGTGCGTAACCAGGAGCCAGTAGCCCAGTACTTATTTCCCGGCTTCCCGCGCGTAAGTGCATTTCCCGCCGAGGCGCCGACTCCTCTCCCGCGAAGTCTGCACGCCAATCTGGTTCCCGCCGACTCTCTCCCGTAGCATCTCCCGCACAGGCGCACACCTCGCCTCCTCTTGCCCTCTCCCCGCCGCCTCCTCCGGCCCTCCCTCCGCCGCCTTGCCTCTCCCCACCGCCTCCTCCGGTCCTCTCCCCGCCGCCTCCTCCCCCCGCCGCCTCCTCTCTTAGGTGCATCCCCTCTCCCCGCCGCCTCCTTGCCATCCTCCCTCCACCACCTCCTCCCCTCCCCGCCGCCTCCTCCCCCCGCAGCCTCCTCCCCTCCCAGCGGCCTCCTTCCCCCAAGTCGCGGCCTCCTCCCTCCGCCGTCTCCTCTCCCAAGTGCATCCCTCCTCCCCGCTGCCTCCTCCCCCGGCCGCTTCCCCTCCCCGCTGCCTCCCCCCCCCCCCCCCCCCCCAAAAAAAGTCGAGGCGAGCGTGCATGGCGTCCCCTCCGTGCCACCTGGACGCCTAGGCGTCGCCTTGACAACCATGGAGCACAGCAAGGCATTTCAGATATCTGGAACAGAGGCCATAGTTGTAAAGCTAGAGTGGGAAGAAAAACCTGCGTGCTAAGCCTGTATGTCATTAGATCGAAAGATCCATCAGGAGGTATGAAGGATATAGTCCTGTCATTCTCAAATCTAGCCAACCGTACACACCTAATAGAAAAAGAGAGAATGGTGATGCTAAAGTTGTGATGTACAGTACCTGACTTGATAAAAAAAAGTCAATACTGTTTGCTTACTGATGAAATTTGATGTCATCAAGATCTATCGCTTTTCCTTTAGTTGCTCGGCCTTGAGCTTCCAAAAGAACCCTATCATTCAGCCCGAGTTTGCACTCAGGCATTCCACTGTTTCAAAATATCTCAGTATTAGTGGGATTACAGATGTATATCTGAAATCTGAATACAAAGTAAACATATATGGCAAACATTGGTGAACAAGAAAGCATGAAATGATCAATTTGGACTTTGCAGCATTTCCTGAATCTGCAAACCACTCTCATTTCTCATATCTTGATTCAAAATGGGTCATGAATTCACAGCTATGCTTGACATTCTACAATGGAAAACTTGATCAACATCTAAAATTTCAAATTGGCAGTACGGACAGGAACCTGATGCAACATCAATGTTACAAACATCAAAAATTGTTTGTGCCCACCATTCAAGTTGTCTCACTTTATGATTATATGAGTAAACACCTCTATCTGAAATTCTGAATACAGGATGTCAGGATATATAAAAGATATATAAAGACATTATCAACCCTACAAGTGTAGTATAGTGATCTTCTAGTAGCCACATTTGACACCTCTTGCAGTTTCTTGTTTGATAGTGATTACAGTATGAATTTCTACCTAACTTAACCAGCTTTACGATTAAGTATGGCACTTCAAGTTCTGAATAAAAGTAAGAACCAACAACAGGAATCAAATTTATAACTCCTAATTTGATCCCCATACATCTCCAAGAAAACACTGGAAAGGAAATATTTTCAGCTGAAGTAGTGTTGGGAAATATCAAAGCCAATACGACATGTTAAGTACAGCATTGCTTAAATGATAGTCTTGACAACTAAAAGACATTCGGTGCATTTTAATGATTTTAGTACAAGACTTATGCCACATCAAATTGCTCAAGTAGAACAAAAAAACAAAATAAAGATGAAGAGCTTTCTAGAATAGAACTTTCTGCGAGCTTTCAAGAGAGAGAAAAAAATCCTAGTACAGCACGATGAAGTTACAGAATTGAAATTGTACCAGGTCATTAAAAAACAACAGACAAGAAACCCATAAGTCCATGACAGATTTGAAATAGATATACATGTTAAATACAGGAGCTATCAATAAAAAGACTGAGCATATTACCAAGTAACAGTAACTAGAATACAGTGTCGTAATGTTGGACGGGTAACATCTTCCAGTTATAGGTTTTACACATGTTTCATACAATGAAGTCTACTACATGACTAAGAGTAACTATGGATCCCTACGTGGACACCAAACGCCCAAGTGTACCATACAAGTATACAACATACAGTCTCAGAACCATATTTGACCCCAAAGACAAGCAACAAATCTGCTACAGTCTACCAAACAAATAGGCATTAGACTTAGGTCACCACTCAAATTATTCAGACTTCGGTCACCACTCAAACTGTTCACTGTCCGATTAACAGTCTTCTAAAAGGGCATAAAAATAGGTTGGGTACTTCATTTGTCTGTGAGATCCCATGACTAGCAGTCTTTTTTACTCTTTAGTCTTTAGCAATGCGATCTGTATGAATTTCTCACTAGAAGCACTTCATATCATCATACTGCTAGTTCCACAAATGGCATTGCAAACTCACCTCAAATATGTTCGCATCTTCAGTGCGCCAACAACATCTGACCTCACAATTTGCCCATTGCTGTTAACGAGAATATTAACACTCTCCACTACATCCAAGAAAACCTGGGAAAACATAGGTTTGCTAGCTTGTCAAATACTATCACAAAAACTTTCCACATCTAAGAGAGCAAGCAAGCAACGAATAAATTAACTTACTTCATTCTTTTTGTACCGAATCCCCTCACTTCTCCACGAGACGGCATTCGTCACAGCCATGGGTGGCCGTTGTGTGACCTCCATCCTGTACGCATCTGTCTTAATGAACTCACTCAAGATCTTCGCCTCAGTGTATTGTGGGTACCCAAAATCCATCATTTCGTCAAGCAACTCATACTACATACACAAAAAGTGGGCATCCCCTTGTATCAAATCCCAACAATTCCACCAAAGCTAAACCACACGCAAACATTCGCTTACCACGACGACAAAATTATCCCTCAGCGACTCCTCCTCCAACTCCTCGAAGTAGTGCTTGAACACCTGCACTCACGCGCAAACCGCATGAACAGACCGGACGCTAAAATGTCATCTGCATCATTGCGACGAATAAGGAGGCATGCATACATCGACGACGCGGTGGAGGAAGAGGAGGATGCTGGCGGCGTTGCAGTTCTGGCGGGAGGCGGTGAGGAGGAAGACGTTGTTGTGCTGGATGAACATGTAGGTGACGCCGGCGTCGTCGTAGACCACCGGCGAGTGCGCCTCCGCATCGCCCTGCCCATTCACAGCAAAAACTTAGGGCCAAGGCCGACCGCGGGCTGCGCAGGTCTTAGGAGCAGGGGAGGGGGCGGGCACGCGCGAGGGTTGGTTCGGTTACCTCCTTGTCGAGGAGCTTGGTGAAGAAGCGCTCGGCCTGGAGGGCGGAGACGTCCCCACGGTAGTCGCGCCAGACGAGGACGCGGCCCTTGATGTCCAGCAGGAACAGCGCCGACACCGCGCCCGCCATCGGCGTGCAGCGCGGCGGGATCTCGCTCGCCGGATCTGGATCTGCCTGCCTACACGCGGCCGACGGCCATGCGGGGTGGTCGCTGCGAGCGGGCACGGGGCCTTGCCGGATCTCGCCTGCAGCGCCGGCGCTGACGTGCTCGCGGTGGTGAGATGTGAGAGGTGTTTGGGCGGATCGGGGTCGGGATGCGATCGGGGGACTCGGAAGTGGAGGGGGTGAGGAGGAGCAGGATCCCGGTGGTTTTCCGCTGTTCCACTGCAAGGTGGGACCCGAATGCTGTCCGTCTCGGTATATTCACATTGACTTCTATTTTTGAGTTTGCTTTAACCACTAACCAATATAAATATCTGACTTTATAAAATAGCTTCCCTATTTCTCTCTCTTATCTTGCTCTAGAGAAAAGACTTGCATCATGTATCTCACTTCTCTTACTATACATCTTTCACTCACTTTCCCCACCGCCTACCTTTCTTTCTAAAAGTCACTTTTTTCAATTACTATTTATTTTAACTAAAAACTATCAACCACAACTAATATAAACAAGCTCGGAAGACGCTTTTACATTTTTCTCAACAGTGATTTACATAATTTTTATAGTACAATGAATGATAGATAAATAATATTTATCTCTTTATATACTTTAAGATTAGTGTGAAGCACTTTCTCAATGAGCTCTTGCTCTCTCTCTCTGGACCTCGTTCCATAATGTTCCTACTACTCTCTAGTGATAGATCTTGATTGTGGAGGGGGACTGAGCTCAGCTCAGTTGGTCGAGGCTACCAGTGGGCACCTCGGACACCTGGGCTCGAGCTCAAGGGACGCCCTATTTTTTGGCAGTAGTTCATATGAATAGTGTTTTTGGGTACTGTTTATATGAATAGTATCTTCTGAGTACACATGCACATGGGTGTTTTCAGTGATCAAAGTACGTGCCCATGCTCCGTGAAACTCTCGGGTCTTCGCCTCGCTTCAAACGTGTACATTGAATGCACCCATGTGGGTGTGAGTATGTGTGATGTCGTGTATATGTGCGTACGTACGTGAATATGTCCTTATTATACTAAAAAAAAAAGAGCTTGATCATGGAACATGAAAAAAAATGAGAATAGCTTCTACCGGGAAAAACTAGGTATAATATCAATCGAGAAGAGTAAAACAGGACTCGAATCTATAGGATGGTGTGGTAGACAGCTATACCTCACAGACAGTTTTGAGTATGATGTATGTAAGCATAGTGGCAGACTTGGTTGCAACTCTGTTCTTGTACACACACAAAAACTCATCCGCTTTCAGGTGTTTTCGATTCTAATACAGTGTTGTTAGTTTGATAAAAGCTCGTACTAAATGAGTATATCCGGATTGGTCATGAACAGAAAACTGCAGAAAGGATAAGGACATTCTAAGTTGCATTTACATGTCCATTTCATCTGTTAGATTGTATGGATCCTATGTGTTGATTGTGACAAGAGTTATTTGTCGATTGTATACTACTTCCAAATAACTCCAATAATTCTAATGCTTCATGTCAATCCTCTTACGAAGCATTTAGCGGCATATGGAAATCGGAATGTGAGTTTAGATGAGGAAGACTGGTGGGTTTGGCAGTTTGGCCGTAGGATGGCAGTTTAAATTTTGAGAAAAATTGTTGTGTTTCATTCGGTGCAATTGGCTTTCAAATCTTTATCCTTACGTGCGACATAAAAGAGAGACGGGAAATTAAACTACCTCAATGTCACCTTCTGCTGTGCGTTTCAATATTCCATTCGTTTTACGCTACTACATGCCTTCACTATCGAAAATGTGGCTACGAATTGTTCCAGAATCTTCTCGAACTACTCCATCATAGAGTGACATATTAAGGCCGGAATCAACTGGAACTTAACACCGCAGGAATCTTGTTTTGTATACAAGCAGCCAAAATCCAGATTGTTACAGCCGCAGTTTCTAAGGTTCAATGGGATTGAACCACATGTGTTCTTCCTCGCCACAACATTTATATCCGTTTCTCTCCAAAAGAGAAAGAAAGAAAACATTTTTATCATGTAGATGTGATTCTATTGCAGCTTTGCTAGGCTACCCTTATGTTGTAGAGAGAATAAAGCACGTGATGGGGCGAACACCTTCACCACCGCTTTGAGCTCCTCCTCTGTGCTCTGTCAACGAAGCACCAACTCCCTCTACAAGTACTCTGATACTCGTGAAACCATCGATCAAACTGACATGGTATACCTGAGCCGACTTGGAGAGTTGAGGTACTCAGCCACGGTGGAGCACTGTGGATGCAGGATGGACCAGAAGAAGGTATATGCCTGCTGCTTTCCAGTTGTTCTTACTAGTCGTTACCCCTCTGCCCAGCTCAACCATCCAATTCATGAGCCCCTGGGTCTCATCTGGCACATCACCCTGGAACTTTCGAACATCGATGTTTACTTGTCGATTCAAATTTATCTTGGAATGTAAATGAATCGTCACCTCTTCAAGTTGCAGCTATGGACTTGGAGAGAAAGGGCAGGGCGAAAATACCAGATATCAGGAGTCAGGACATGATAATAACACGAGAAGTTCGCACCCCCAAGTAGCACTGCTCTCGAGAGTAGCACGCTGGACTGTACGGTACAAACACAAACATCAAACACAGAACAACATAGAACAAGTCACTCGTCCACACCAACTCAAGTTACTAAAGCAGGCAACCATGGAACAGCTTCTCCATGAGTTAGCTCTACTTCTGCCTCTTGTAGATCTTGTGCAGGAAGGACTTCAGAACGTTCTGAACCGCTTTGCTCGGCTGGGCCTCGATGTCGGCAATCAGCTTATTGTAGCTCTCCCTCTCGTATTCATGAAATACCGCCTGGAGTATAAGTGTGAGACGACGAGCGACTAGCTCCTCACTCCTTGCCGGCCGGGAAGATCTCACTCCTTGCCGGCCGGGAAGATGGGAACGTTACAAGCATGCATGCAGTGGCGAAACCAAAATGAAAATAGAGGGTGAACTTAAAGAACTAAACTACATTGATATAAACATGGTTTTTTACACTTTGGTTGAGTTGTGTTCTTATCGATCGGAGAGTTCTACTTAAATTACTTGTTAAATAGTTATGCAAAGTTTATTTCTCCATTATCGTAAATTTATGAACAAAAACAATTATACAACAAATTGCCTTGTTCTACGTACTAGTGGTGAGAAAAGTCAGCGCAGTCGTGCTCCTCGAAAATGGCTAGTCTATACGCGAAAAGTGGTCAAAACAAAATAAATTCAAATAAAATTGTAAAATTGTAAAATAGGTAATGGGAGGTAGATTATGAATTTAGGAATTTGAATCACTTGATTCGGAGTTCGAATGACGGAGAATAGGTCATCGGAAGGTTTGCTAGAGGAGAAAATACAGAGAGGGAATGAGAGGGAAGCAGAGGGGAAACAACATAGGGGCAGCGAGGGCGAACAGCAAAATGGGTTGGAGGGGTCCCGACGAGGCGATGGGAGGCGGCGACGCGGGTGACGATGCACAACACCAGTGCAGGCGATGGCACGGCGCCAACGACGGGCAGGGTAGCAGCACAGCGTGGGCAGGTGCGGGTGGACGGCAATGGTGGTGCTTCGGTGATGTCCGATGGAGGGTGGTGTGAGCATGGGCATAGCGTGGTGCGTGGAGTGGTCTGGTGTAGCTGGTGGGCTCAAGGGATGGGCAGAAAGGCGAGGCGACGGTGGCCAGCAGTGGAAATAGAGGTGGCATCAGTGGCAGTAGAGGTGGTGGAGATAGTGTGGATGCGAGGAATTGGAAAATGACTCACCAGAGACGATGAATCGATGGTGAGGAGCAAATTCGACCGGTTTTAAGAAAGCTCGATTCCCGGCGATTAGCTAAATGAAAATCAAATTAACTTGGAGAATAGATTGCTTGGATACTAGAACACAAGATGACATGAACGGTTTTGTCAAAACTCACCGGAGAGGGAGGTTGCAATGGTGGAGCACGGCGAGAGCATGGTTGGGTGCACAAGGGTTGGGTAGCTCCTGCCACCAGAGGGTGGGCTAAAGCCTGATGAAGTCCCCCATGGCTCCACCCCTGCATGCATGCCTACCTAGTTCTCACTAGCTGCCGAGAGCTTGGCTTTCTTAGTTTTACTATGCATGCCATGACCAACGATTAAGAGTGTATTTGGTTGGGTGGATAAGGCTGGATGGGATAGGATGATCCAGGATTTGGTGGAATATGATAGGATGGGATGATCCAAGAGCCTGTTTGATTGGGTGGATAGGATATCCAAATTATAAGGATATCCAGATCTAATCGAATTGAGTAGATATCCTATTCAAATTCGTATTTGTTACAATATTTGATTCATATTTATATTTTAGAATATTCAAATTCGTATTGTTTACAAAATATAAATACAAATATGGTAAAAGCACTATTCGATTCGTATTCGATCCACTTCCACCCCTATATATGCATGTGTGCAAGGTCCATGCCAATGCGTGCTTTGACTTGAAGCAAGATGTTGTCATTGCTGTGAGCAGAAGCAAGTATCAACTGATGCCTTCTCTTACAACCCCTATTTTAAAAATAGGACCGTCATATTTTCTGCAACAATATAGGAGTTTAGTTGTGGACAAAAAGAGTATCATGCCTACTCGCGAGCATTTAAAAATGATTAGCTTAATTAAGATATGACCTAATGGCTAAACTACAACAGCTCTACGGGCATCTAAGCACAAAACATAACTTACATTCAAAAGAACAGATAAAATCTCACAGGAACATTTGAGTGCGGTCGTAATCCTAACACGTTAGCTGACGCATCCTTCCTTCTTTAGGTGTTTGTTTTGATAAATAAGTAAGTTTGAGTATACTAGGTGCTCAACAAGCCACATGGGAAAGCTAATTAACTACTGCGCAAGGTGTTCAACTGGATAGGGTCACAGATTATAAATATGATAAGAAAAAAATGCAAGTTTGTTGGTAAAGAACTTTGCACTTAAAATAGTAAAACATTATTTAATTAACAAGGGGTTTTGTCATCCACAATTTTCACATTAAAGTTATACAAATTCTACTTATGCCTTGTTATAAGAATCACCCATGAAACATAGCTCTATTGATTGGAAGCACGGTGTATTTGAATACTATTTATTATACTCTATAGAGTTGCTTAACGTTACCTACAAGACATCTCAAACTCATAATATCAAGTTGTAGAGATGCAACATGATAGCGTGCAACTAAACTGAGATAACAAGGTTATTTCACTGCTCTTTTTATTCTAGCTTCTACCCAGTAGGCTAGGAACCGTTCAACCATCATCATGTGTCCACTGGCCAATGCGGAATTTGTGACCCGACATTGAGTGAACTTCCATCTTACCCCTTTTTTGCAGGCCATCCTGAAACCTTGGTATAGCTGTCTCTCCTACAGATATTCGATCAGATCAAGTAGTGTACAAGATCAAGTTGACAAGTTAAGCTTGTGGTTGAGCAAGTTCTGTGTTATTTACTTGGCACAAAGGTCTAGTCCTTATTTACTACAGATGAGGTTGTCTATCACATACCATGTGCATATTGGCACCACATTACCATATCTAAAACCAGAGCCTCAATCTTTGGGTGAAGTTATGGGCTCCAACCATCTAGTGGTTGCCCACCAAGAATCCTCAACTTTTAATTTTGTTTCAAAGTCTGCTAGCACTGGATTGGATAATCCTTAACATTATTTGTAAAGTATTTATAATTTTTTAACCTACCTACTAATTACCAATGAGGTGATTTCATATTATAATGGCATTTATTATTTCCAAGATGAATATGGCTTACGAGAGTATGACTGGGCTTTTTCAATGGTTGGATCTAACTATTTAGCATGTCATTCTAAATTATTGTTTTATGTATATAATAGTGCTCAAATAACATAAATAAAAGTAATAATAAATAAATAATAAGGGATCAATATGATCAAATACATGTGACTTGCCTTCTTATTTAGGGTCTTCGATTACTTCTTCGTAGGCTTTAGGTTTGACACCATCTATTTCAGTTGCTCTAGTAGCTTTTTCGTTGGCTAACTAGTCAAATATGGATGCTAACGTAAAAGAATGGATACAAATAAGTCTCCGCTTTGCAGAATGCAAGCTGGGAATAGAGTAAAATTAAAAAATCTGGAAAAAGATATAAAAAATATGGGTTTTGGCAGATAGGGTTTAAACTAATCTTGGTTAGATTAAACGGGGTTGAAAATTGGTTGGATGAGCCAAGCATATTTTAATCAAATATCACTACATTCGAGAAGCAGTTAAGCATCAAGAAGTTAAACTAGAATTTTGTCATTCAGACCAACAAATGGCAGACATGTTTACAAAGGCTTTGAGCAAAGAAAAATTTATCCATAATAGAGAATTAACTAGTGTCTTAAGAAAATAAATTAAAGGAGGAGTTTATTAGAGATTAATTTATTTTCTTGAGTAAAGAAGTTGCCAATATGTTTGAGAAAAGATGTATAATGTATGCAGCTGATACTTCATAAACTATGTCGATTGAAGCTAAGATATTTTGGCTGAAGCTAATAACTAATGTCGACAAAGAGAAAAAGAAGTAAATCTGAACTTGAAAGCTAGTAGCTTATCTGTTCCTTTTCTGGATGCTTCAAAAGGCAAGTCATGCAAGATAGTATCCAGTGAGAAAGCACAGCCGACATGCATATGTGCATGCAACCGTATAAAACAAATGTCGTATAAAACAATAGTTTGCATGCATTGATATTAAGCAAATTCTGGATGTATCAAGGCCTCCCTCAGCCTGAGTTGTCAAGAGCCTGCATAAAACTTCTAGTTGGCAGTTTGTACACGGCTAACTTAGCTAGTCGGTTTAGAAAGTCTATATATACCTGTTCTTTGCGGTTTCTAAAAGCCGCTTTTGGTTTTTACTACAGTAACTAACTTTTAAACGGAGTATTTTTTTAAGACGGGGTTTACAAATTAATTATAGTACACGTTAAAAAACTAATATCTGTATCATCAAAAATTACAAGCGAGTATCTCTCTTTCCGCAATCTCTATCGTAAACAGCCAAAAAGCCATCAGCCGCAGCCGGAAAGAACAGGCCCATAGACATGTATGCCTCCTTTCTAATAAAATCTTGGGAGATGTATGAGTGTAGTGTGAAGTTTTGAGTTAGCACTTTTATTATCTATCCTCTGTCCCATCTTTGCTTTTTTTCGAGTGTTTCAAATTCCCAACAAGGCGAATGAAGAAAAAAACGGTTGGCCTAACCGTCTCCTTCCCGCCATGCTTCCTCCTGGCCCTGGCTTGTGTTTGGTTTTGTTTAGGTGGGAAGCAAGAAGAGCGGTCCGGTTTGTGGTGGCCTTACTCTCTTAACCGAGGTTGATTAACTACTCTCTTGCTGTAGTACTAATACATTTATTTCCTTATTAAACATATTCAAATTACATGTTTTTATATATGACACTTTAATATTTTTATGAATTGACCTGTTAGTAATTGGTTTTTATCTTGGTTGTCTCAGTTTGATAATTGTAGCAGTTAAAAACGGCCATATCATCTCTTGAAAAGAAAGGATAAGCCCTAATCATCTCTTGTTTTTAACTATCTTGTGCCACGCAGTTAGTGCCGGCCAAGGACGATGAGAGGGATCATCAGACTCCAATGCCTCATCATCCCATTGTGTTAAATGGAAGCTAAGGTCTGAAGCTTATATAGCATACACCACGAGAATTGATGTATGAAGTTGCCATTAATTGATGACCCAGAGCTCTTGCGTATTGGTTGCGCGTCTCTTGCTCAAACCTTTCTCCGAACTTTCTAATTGAAGAATAGAAGAATCATCATCGAATTACGAAGACTCGATGTATCAATACCAATGTAGGTGCATACATATATACATACATATATACATACATGTATGCATGCATGCATACATACATACATACATACATATATATATACATATAGAAAGTCTCTTTTTTACATCCGGGTGTAATTACACCCTATATCGTATCTCACAATGTAGGAAATATCTCGCGTAATGGAGGGTATGTACGTGTAGTATACGAGTATTTAAGACTATCTAGATAGTATGAATAATATTTCAGAAGTGGTATGTATATTTTTTTTGATATACTTCTTTTTATATACGTATATAAAGGTATTTACAAAATACGTTAAAAACTATAGACTCCCTTACAATTTTTTCATGTAGTTCATATTGGAGTATCTTATAATTAGTATATGAGTATATCAAGGTGATAAATAAGTATTTCAAGTTTGTTTAGGTGGTACATTAGAGGTGGGTATAATTACACCCGAGAGTAAAAGATATTTTTCTATAGTGTCTAGGAAGCACATGAGTATTTTTTGGGATTAGGAGCACCGAGAGTTTTTGGATGTTAGATCTTCATCCAACGCTCTAGATTTGAAGCACTTATATTTTTTAGAGAGAGTATGAATGATTCATTGGATAGAGATCTAATGTTCTAAAATCTAAATGCTCCTAACAAAAAAACACTATATTTCTTAACATTTCCCTACATATATTTCATAAGACAGCGATCGTTTTGGCTTTTAAAAGCTTCAGCTTCTAGTTTTAGTTTTTTTTCACTATTCACTACACTATCCACTAACTCAGCTACAGTAAAAAAAGCTAACTACAGTGAAATTTTAATCAAAAACTAAAAGCCATCGCTAAAACGATCACCCCTTAGAATGAGTGTGTGGACGGTAACATTCATGAGCCGGAGTTTTTTTCGATGGTTGCATTGTGTACTTGTGCTACTCGGTACGATCTTTTCCTTGTGCTGCACGGGCAATCTGAAAGTTGACAGCAGACGGAACGAGTATATAAAAAATAAGCCATGAATGGCTGCCCATGTTGCCCAAAATCATTGGATTGTTTGGGCTGTTAGATGGGCATCTAACGATTGAGCCGACCTCCCCACTTATGAATGCCGCTGCCTCCCATCCCAGATTCACGAACGTCATTGCCTTACCTTCACCTACCCTGCCGCCACTATGTGCGTCATCTACCCGCTACCTCACGGACGAGGCCCTGCATCAAACCCCTCTCCCACCTCCTATTGTCGCAACCCATCACCTCTCCCTCCTCTTCCATCATTGCCATCGTTGGACTTAATCTGCATCGCCATCATCTACTTCCCTGTCTTCGACAGCTACTACCACTAGATCCACCACTCAACCCCACCTCCTAATTACTTGTCGTTCTCGTCACCCCCGTTGACCTCCGCCGCTCACTACCCTCCTTCGACCCATGGCCAGGATGCCACCACCACGGGTCCTTTGCCTCCCAAGTCTCCCTCTAAGTTTGGAAGATCCTGTGAACTCTAAACCCTAACTAGTGAATCTGAACACTAACTTGTTCGCAGCATTTGAAGATGATGGCGCCGGAGAGGAGGAGGACGAGGGTGAGCTTGTCGGAGAAGATAACCTCGTCTGTCAGAACACAAATCTCCAGAAAAATCATAAGATCAGAATTTCGAATGATTTGCAGGAAAATTATCATTCAAACCATGTGTAGCAATTCGGAAAAAAAAAATGTCTCCGTGAGATGCGTCTCACTTTACACGAAGGCAAACGGGCCTGCCTGCCCGTTGAGTAACATCCGTATTGGGCCAGTGCCCACCCAATCCACGAATAAAAACGATACCTGATGACCCAATCAATCCATGTAACTATGCAAGCATCGGGCGTTTTAGTTGGATAGGTTTCGGATTGCAAAATTTCCTCGGCCCAGCATTGCGCCGACGATGCCGCGCTCCGTCGCCTACGAAGGGCCGGCGCCAACGCTGCGGGTGTATTTTTCCACTTTCGCATCTGTGTCCGTCGTAGAGGCCTCAGATTCTGCATGTGGGCTCCATGGTTCCAAAGTTTCGAAGGACGTTCCTTGATATTGAAAAACCTCTTTCTTTCTTCTTTTTTGGACAGTTCTGAAAACGGAATTGATACCAGCCATATGTCCGAAGTGGGAGCTTCTATTGGACGCCCTAACACCCAGCTACTACTCCGTGCTGATCGTTCCTGCCGCATTTTCTCTCGTCTGCTCCTAATAGTCTAAGGCTCTAAGCGACAACTCTCCCCTCGGGTGGCTTCGGAGTAGGTTGCTCCTATTTTTGTTTGCATTTTGTCTGCACCATATTTCTCCATGACAATCTCTCTCCCAAGCAACAATTGCACCATGTCACCGTTAATCGCCGTCGCCACTCTGATGATTTCTCTGTCGATGGCCATCACCCATCTCCTCTTGACATGGGAGTTTCATTTTCGTCACTAATTTCAACTCTACCAACAGCGGTGAGTTTTTCTCCCAAATCTTAAGGGCTTTTTATACATCCCATGGTATTAGACCTGGACCAGTCCAATGATTGAACTGAAAAAACCCAGACCCAGAAGGTACGTTGGGCCAATCATATTCATGGGACCATCGATGTAGTTGATCTAGAAAAATCGGTCGATCCAGCTGGGTTTTAAGTGATCCGGCTGATCCGGTCGGTTTTGATCTGGCTCCCTACATGCTCGTAGGAATTGATGAGCCTAGTAATATCGCCATGTTCAGACTTTTCGCAACAGCAACATTTCTAGGGCACAGAGGTGGAATGGCTTCAGAAATCCTATGCCTCTTCAGAAGAGGAGGGTATCCAGCAAGTTGGACTTGCCAAGCATTAACATGTATGATTTTTGTTGAAGACGATGACGTGGAGTCATTCTAGTCTATCTGCAGATACATCAAGTAGTAATTTCATAAAGTCGGATAAGAATAGGCAATGCAATGGTAAACCGAACAAAGCAATTGCATCTTCACTCGAATGGAGACTCAAAGGATCTTGGGACCCTAGTGATAATATAAAGAACTAGAAAACATATAAGATCAGTTGGTCTAGGTAATGTTGAAAAATCAAGAAACTGATGGAAGCAACAACATAAAACACTAGAGAGGGTACTAGCTTCTCTTCGCAGATTTGTCAAATATTTAGCTATTAGGATGTGAAAGAACACATCTCCAACTAACTTGGACTTCCATGACTGTGAAGAACCAATCACACATGCTTTGCCTTACTTCAGTAAGTTCCATATTTTCGTGATTTCAATTAAAAAATGCTAAATACAATACCACACATGGAAAAACTGACATGACTTCGTGTATTAACACAACAGGTAAAAGTGCATTCGTAATTCCAGATCAAATTCATCTAAGTGCCATGGAAAATTTATTTTAAAAACATGCGGTCCGACCAATGACCCATTGGTCCGACCACCGGGTCAGTGACTCGAGACCTCGGCCGGGTCAATAGCCGGTCCGGGTTTGATAACACTGATACCTCCCTTTGATTTTGGTGTTGCAACTGGTCTTAGTTGTTGCAACAAAAATGTTTAGTTTCCATTGTTACAGTAGTTGCTCTCGGGTGTTGCAGCAAGTATTTTTTCTTTGTTGCAATAAGTCTTTTCTATTGTTTCAATAAAAGTTCAGTTTTGTTCGCATACATCTGTTTGTTCTAGTGTTCTTTTTTTTTTGCTTGCATTAGGTATTTTTAAATGTTGCAACTATCATTTTCAAATGTTGCAGTGTTGTGAGGTTCTAAAATTTTCATTTCAAAATTCTGATCTTGGTTTAGCACTTTGCAAGTCATATATTTATGGTATTGTATTTTGTGAGAAGAAGATTGTTTTCAATTTTTGCTTGAATTTTACCCAATGTTACTATGTATTTTGTTTCATATGGTGATTACGATTGTTGCACAGGTAATTTACCGATGTTACACATGAACATACAATAGGAAGTCTCCCATGATACGTGTGGGCACTAGTAATCCCCTTTGAAAAATTATAGGCACCTCAGCCGGTGCATTTTCCCCAGCCCATTGTAGGTAGCCCCACTTGGTCAATGTTGCTGTTGATTGAGCTGGACCTTGAATTATTTGTATATCACCACACCATGGGCCCGACGTTCATGGGTATCACATCTGGTGGGCCACACGTTCACCGGTATCACATCTGTTTCATGGGTATCACGTCCGGTGGGCCACAATTCACCGGTATCACGTCCGGGGACAATCCCTTCTGTTTATTTATCTTGGATGATTTTCAAAAATTACAGGAAGCCTATCCCATTATCAGCGCCAAATTCAGCCTATGTTGGTGTTAATTGGGCCGAGCCTTGAATTGTTTGTATATCATCACTTTGTTGGATTACTCTTTAAGATATCGTCCATACGTGTAGCACAGCACTAAGATTCCCACATGTCAAGGCAAATGAAACTAGCTAGGGTCCAGATAGTGATCTATTGTGGGCCTGGCCTGTATGTGTACCTGCCGTTTCGAAGCGGCTCTTTACTTCTTCGCTCTCATCTCCATCCAAGAATAAGTTAAAAGATTATGAACGCATCATTTATCTTATTTCTCTCATTTGCACCTCATATTTGTATCTCTTTTTCACTTTTTACACCACTCATCATCTTCTTCAAAAAACCACTTCTTTCAACCACTATTATCTATTTTCAGCTAAAAGCTATTAGCTGTAATCAAAAGACATCAGCAGAATCTAATGTGAACACCCCGTGCCCCAGCACACGGATCTTTGCCATGGAATAGTCACTCTTCTGCAGGATACTCGTTGGACTCGAGCGCCTGGTGTCACCTCTCCTGCTTCCTCTTCAGTAACAGTGTTCAGTTGTTCATAGTTCAGGCCCAACGGCCCTACCTGCAGATCACTTTCGTTCTTTTGAAACGAAGAAAGGGAAGTCACTGAACTTTTGCTTCACTCACAGACACGCCATCGGAACAGTTGGGATCATGTAGCTGTCCATCTAGCTGGCGGCGACCGATCGATCGGTCGACTTTCCTCATCAAAACCTCACGTGTGTAGGAAACCACACGAAATATACCAATCCATTTCGACATAGCAACACCTGTGCATCACCAAGCACGTCAATTGATCTTCTGCACTGGTGTCCATTGGCGCGTCTACTTCGCGCACAGCGTCTCAGTTGTACAGGTGTGTAGCCATGGAAGCCCTGAAAGGGAGATGGCATGGCCGCAAATCTCCTCTCCTTGAATTGCCAGGCTAAAACGATCCCAGCGACGTTGATCTTTCAGGGAGGCAAGGAAACTTAGGAGGCGAGAAAAGAGCACGAAGGAGAGAGACGGGAGAGACAAGGGCAAAAGCGGAATCCGATGGATTTTTCCCCCTTGGACGAGGGGACATACTCTAGGCCCGGAGAAAATGACCGCGGCGAAAAAATAGGTTTGACATGCACTACAATGGAATGAAGAAAATAGAGATCTTGTCGGATCTTGGCATCTTGTCGGGTTGTCAATAGTCTGACATGTCTAATTACACAGCGATTGAAACTTTCCAGCTTCAGTGTATACAGAGGACGGGGACCATGCATGCATGCTTCGACACTTTACCTCTGCGTCGTAAGCCCACGTGGAGTATTGCTATACTTACAAGCAGCAATTCACGATGTGGGCTAGTGCACTGTGGACATAGGCATGGCCCACGCACTTAGCCGGTGTCGCTGGTCACCACCCCCGAATGAAATATTCGAGAGTCATCCAAAAAGACTCTGTTTTAGTTACTACTCCAACTGTCTATATTTGTAGCCTACTAAATTACCGAGTTATACTACTCCCTCCGTGGAAAATTGTAAGGCGCCCAAGTATTTCAAGATTCAAAGTTTGTTAATTTTGATCACAACTGGTACAACAATATAAATATTATATGACACAAAAGTGATACCGTTAGATTCATATTTAAAGGCACTTTCTTATTATTATGATTTTTTAGCTATAAGCAAAGTATTGTAAAAGAAATTAATGGTTGTAAATAATTGAATCGTTGATCTTACGAATAGTTGGGAAATTTGAGCCTCACAAAAAGGTAAACAGGAAAATTACAGGAAAATTTTATCTTTATTGCTATATATATTCCATATAACATACCGGGGGGATTCCTGGCTTCTCACCGTGTCCACGTCGACCCCTGCGCTCTGCTGCGCGCGCGCGCGCGCGAGCTCGTGCGCGGCGCGCGAGCGCCTCGCCTACCGGTAGCGACGCGCGGTTTCATCGGTCGGTCGTTCACTCACCCGCCCGCTCGGCGCTAGCATCGGCACATCCGCCTCTTCGCCTCGTCTGCGTGTCTTCGCGAACCTTCGTGTGGTTTTCTCGTGGCGCCCGCCCTCCTCTTCTACTCGGATACCGCGCGCGACCGCTCCTCTCTCCCGCCCGCCGCCCGCTTCGCGCCGCGCCATGGCCTCACGCCTCCGCGCCATCTCCACCGCCTCCTCCTCCCTCTCCACCGACTCTCCTGCCTCCGCCTCCGCGGCGCCACCCGCCATGGCCTCACGCCCTCTCTTCCGCACCGTCTTCACCGCCTCCTTCTCCCTCTCTATCGGCTCCCCCGCTTCCGCCTCCACGGCGCCACCCGGTATGCCATCCGTCCGCAGGCCGAATCCGCCGCCACCACCTCCGCTGCCGCGATGGCCTCACACCCTCTCTTCCGCGCCGTCTCCACCGCTTCCTTCTCCCTCTCCACCGGCTCCTCCGCTTCCGCCTCCGCGGCGCCACCCGGTAATTAATTAACAATACATCTTTGTATTCCCAGTGCCATCCTTGCTATTTTTCCTTCTTTTTCCCCTTACAGCTTAGTAGTTATTTTGTTTATTCATTACTATTTCTGCTTTGTTAATTCATTGCTATTGCCTTTTTACGGTGCTCATGTTACTTGCTACTTGCAGATCTGCGCCTCTCTGAAGATTTATGATAGTGGTATTGAGTATTGGTTGGTTTATATCTTTTACTGTTCATGCTCTCTCTTGCATTTCTTGCCGCATGATTCTAATGTTGTAGGTAAGATTCAATTATTAAGCTAATATACCAGCTTTCACTTCGTTTTTGTGGATTAGACCAAGATGATGCCCGTAAGGAGGCAAAAATGAAGTGCTTCAACATGAGAACGACAATCTTGCTCCTACCAAAGTTGTCATGCTTCTTCCGGTGAGGTGTATTTACGATAGCATACTGATTTAGCTTAGTTCATCATTGTTTTGTTCTGGTTTTCTTTAGAGATATGTTGGATGTGCCTTTGAGCGAAACATGGACCAATTCATGTTGAGGGTTGTGTGCGAGCTTTACCATGAGACAAGTAGTGAGCTTTCATAGTTCCTTTCTGTTAGTTCGAAGAGGTTATTGCCTGTAAAAACAATTGAATTGAAGCTACTCCGTTTATATGTAAGCCAAAGGATAAGGTGATAGTACCTGATCTTGGTCAATATCTTTGACATATAGTAAGATGGTTGCGGCATATTGTACTGCTAGCATTTCATCTTGATACCAGTTCTTAACAACGTTCAGGTCAAAATCCTCGTGGAAATATTTGTATTTTTGCTTGTGTGCATGCCTCTCTAAGATCGATCAGAGCTCAGCTGGAATAATCTTTAAACTCTGTTATGTTAAATGACATACTATTGATCATTTGATATATGGCAACGCCAACTGAATCGAAAATAGTGAATCTATGTTTGTGACCGCTCCTGAATTACCGCACCATGCATGCTATTTGCATGTATTGCTTCTTATAATTTTCTCTGGTGCCCACTGAAGGTTAAAGCTTACTGACGCCAAAGAATTTATAGAGTTTCTTGAGAGCGATTAGTCTGTGATGAATATGATAGTAGATCGATGGTCCTAATTGTGATAATGTGACTAAAGATGGTAGGTTAGCTTGTTGGCAACCCTTACGCCAATCCCCATGGACTCTTTTGTCTTTTTAGATCTGGTATAGTCATTTACCTATTTAATTATTATGTTGTGCTAAATCATGTTTTGTGCTGTCAATCTTAATCGTTTGGATGTTACATTTGCAGATTGTAGGAAGGAGGACCTTTCTAATAGATAATGGAAAGCTATGGGTATCTTGAAGGCCATTAGCCATATGGTTCAATCGATGCTTGTTGTTTGTTCTCGGAATGTTGTAGTCCATGCATCTGTTTGTGGAAGAAAGTTGTTCATAGGATTGTTATTGCATTGCTCGAGGAGATTGAATATGGATTCTTTTTTGGTATACCATCCTCTCCATGAAATATCTTTGGGCAGTCACAAAACCAGAGACATATATTAGACCAAGAAAGGTATGGTCGCATATTTTTATTTCTTGTTACGTGATAGACTACGAGTGCTTTCACTATCATGGCCCGT
The DNA here is from genome assembly GCA_036346265.1 of Melocanna baccifera. Classification (NCBI taxonomy): domain Eukaryota; kingdom Viridiplantae; phylum Streptophyta; class Magnoliopsida; order Poales; family Poaceae; genus Melocanna; species Melocanna baccifera. Next base: position 33,898,647 of record CM070677.1, on the reverse strand, counting down.
TTTTGCATGGTTTTGTCTTCCAATAAATCAATGCAGTTTTCTTGAGTTTTAGCTTTATGATTAAGGTATGTTGCATATGGATTTTTTGTCTTGCAGACTTACACTATGCATCATCTATTGCTATATCTATTGCCTTGCCAATGAACACTGAGCAGTATAATTTATCTTCGAGAGTATCTCAATAAGTGATTATTAATTTCATATCTCCTAATGTGCTATTTGCTTGAATGTGTTTGTATGGTGTTATTATTGCCTGCTATGCTGTTTTTTTTCTCTACTCAATCATGCGCTATGCCACTTCTCCCGCATGTTATCATTATTCGAACAACAATAGTCGCTTACGAGAATGTGTACACATTGTTACCTTCTTATCGCTCTTTGTTTTCCCATGATTCACTTTGCTTTTAGCTTTTCCTTTGCTTGGTTGCGCTGCTTAATGCGTTGTGTTTGCATTCCCTAACTTGCAAACAAATTATCACATATTGTTGTTACTCATAGTAACAACAATTGTTTCCCAAATTGTATATGCGTTCCTAAAGTGTGTACATATTTTTACCTTAATACTCTTTTTCCCCTCACAGTTCACTGATTTTAGCTTTAGTTTTTACCTACTTGCTCTACTTAGTGCGGCATGGTTGCGTTTCCTAATTTGTAGATGAGTTATTACATATACCTACCTAAATGCTCAATGGAGTTTTTGGCGATGTCTGCTTCTTTTTATTTGCTTTTACAGAGCCGCTTTACCTTATTAGTCTGTGCTACCAAACCACCATATATATTACTTATTTAATTCCTTTATTAGTTTCTTTATGTTACGCGCTCTTATTCGCCGCAAACTAACCTGTTTTGTTATGCTTTCTTTGCTAATTCGTTTTTCTGCGCTACCTATTTGATCACGCTACCTACCTACTGTTCTTATATGTAGTGGTACTTTGCCGTAAGAGTTAGTAATTTGTATACTTTTAATGGCTTTCTGCTCTATTTATTTCAAGTTACCTACATAAAGCTGCTACAAATAGATTTGTACCACTTATAGACAAAAAAATCCTAATTTCTTACTACTTTTTACCTTATCTTTGCAGCTACTACCACCTGACCAATTGTACCCCTTCCATGGAAGTGTCACCATGGTCACACAATTTTCCATAGATGTTTCTGTCCTGCTATTAAGATTGTGTTTCCGTTTCCTTTTGTATCTTTTATTTACTTGCGTTTCCTAACACATAATGCCCTGTATATAATGTACCTGAGATTTTCTCACTCCAGAGTAGTACTAATCTAAAATGCTTCTTTGTACATATGTAGGCCAATTAGCATTACAAAGTGCTTTGCATCTAAGTGGTACATTAACATACCAATACAGCGTGCACATTCTCCATAGCCTATATTACTCATTAACCTTGTTCTTAAAAGTACTTTTTTTGCTCCAAATACTACATCATATGCTGCTTCATTCAGATGTAGCCGCTTTGTTCTAAATAACATTGTATTATGCAGGATTAGTAATCGACCCCACCACAATCGAATGGCACGAAGGAAACCGCGATCAAGCCAATCCTATTACAAAAACAGTTCGCAAACTAATATAACTTATACCTAACAAGGCTCTGGTATGCAATTAAAATGGAGCCTTATACATATGTTTTTTATTGATTTCCCACACATATTTTTATTTCCTGCTCTTCAAAACTATATCATAGACGAAGCTTATCATACAGGCTCACCATTCTTCTCAATAAATTGGTGCCAAATTAGTTTCTAATTTATGTACCAGATTTCATTTCTACAAGGAGAACAAGGACAGTAAAGAGGCTCTAGGAGTGATAGGAAAAAAGTTAGGGATTAAGATACGTGTTATCCGCTGCTTTCTCAGAGTACCTGCAGGTTTCCTATTTTGAGTTGCTGAATTTATTCACCTCTTTTGCTGATTATTATTACCAGTGATTAGCATGCAAGCTATTTGATAAAATTTCGGTCAGTTCATGGTTATGTTTATGCAGGTTAGGACAACAAGGATGTTCATGGTGATGATTCAATGGTGGGGTTAGGGATTAAGGTGATGTTTGTGTAAAACCATTTAAGTGGCATAGGAAACAAAGTTGCGTTAGTAGCTAAGAACAGATCTTTGAGTTTTCACGGCTATAATACAAATATAAAAGGAGTTTGTCCGTAAAAACTAAAAAAAGCTCTTAACCCACGCACAGCTACCCTAACCCACATGCCCATAGTGCTTGTGGATTTTCAGAATGATTTGGCATAGCACTAACATATAGTGCTAAGTATCTCTCAGCTGTTTTTTATAAGATTTCCACATTCTTCGCTTCTTGCTATTGATGATAAGCCCTACCAAAACAGTTGGATGCTTGCAGTACAGAACTTAATCTCAGTTCATCAATATTGTCATACTCGTTTGTAGATTTAGTATTAACGACATTTCATATGTTTGCAATGTTCTTTCAAATATTCAGGAGCTTTTTGAGAAAGCAAATGTTCCATTTGTTGGGACACCCTCTAAGGAATGTCGCCGTGCTTCTGATAAGGTATGCACTTCTTTCAGCCTATTGTTTTTATTTTTTTCTGTTGTGCTTTCCAGTCCATTATTTCACAGCAAATTGCTTATAGAATAGCTTCGTTTGTACCATACTGCCTCATACAGAGCAACCGTGCCTTAGCACCACGTGTTGATCAGGATGAGCGGTGTAAAGGTGGCGGCGGGAAATCTTCAGCTGATTATGGGTTAGACTGATTAATTTGTTGGTGCTTTTCTTTCTTGGTCTTCCACAGACGAATTCATCATGAGTATATGAGTATGAGTGTTCACTGGATGAAATGCCTTTGCCTTTACTCACCCACCAGCTGTTTGATGAAATGCCTCACCTAAAGAACATTTTATGGGTATGAGTGTTCACTGGATGCTCTTGCAATGCAGATGATGTTATCAGCCTCCTCACTTTTGTCTATATTAGTAATTGAAAGAGTTGATGAGAGGGCTGGGCTATCATGTTTGGTCTCGCTCTTGTTTCTCATACTGGTGAGCAGTGCATGTGAAAGGTATACACAAGTGCCCACTCTTTTAGCTTGTTTCTTTTAAGTTTGATGTCAAATAAATTTTGAAAATGGGTCCTGTTTAATGTGTTGTTCTGTCTGATTGTAGGGTTCTTGATGATATGCGTTTCTAGGTGATTTTAAACTTTGTTCCTTGCATGGCGATTCCTGCAATACTATTCTTGTTCCCTCGAGAGTATACACATTCAAGCTTTTGGTTTCTTGCTACAGGTAACGTAACAGTTAATGATCTAATGCATTGAGACTTGCTAGCCTTTTAAAAAAACCACTTATTTGATTGACATCACAGTGCGAGTTTTACCTTCTAGCAAGATTCGAAAGCCTTGTTGACAGAAAGGTTTACAATGTGAATCGGTACTTCGTTAGCGGCGATTCCTTGGAGCACCTTTGCTTTTCCATGGTTACCTTGATGCTTACTGTGATGTTGTCCTTCAGAAACATTAAGATCGTCAGGTACCAATTAGCCAATGTTCATCAGATTTAGACTCTTGGAGAGCTATTTTCTTGAATTATTCTACTCAGTCTTATGTAGTAATCTTGTAGGCTTAGTTACTTGAAGATTTTCGCTTTCCTTCTACTGTTAATTTTCGCTTTCCTTCTACTGTGAATTTTCGCCCCTTTTATTTTGGTACATATGGTAGCTGGCGCGGCGTAGCGCCGCGCCTATGTTTCTAGTTGATATTACAACTTGCTCTAAACGAGCGATTACAGAGAAAAATGCTATTTGCTCTAATGCGAATGATCTTGATGTTCTATTATGTCTTCTCTCTCCCTAGAAAGGCTTAAATAGCGCACAAAAGACGTCAGTTGTTTGCACAGACAGATACCTTGTCGATTCCTTCCGTCCACACTTGTAAGCAGTTGCTATCAGTGAGAGACCTAATAATAACCATTGATCAGTTATAATCAGTGAGGGAGAGCCTCAGGAAACAACCACAAGGTGGTTGTTGTCAGAGACACATGATCGAATGTAGAGCGGTCGAGGGAATAGGAACGCACGTGTTCTACACATGATCTCCAAGTTTGATCGCCAATTTTGTGATACGTCCTAAAGATTCCCTGTTATGGAGGACTTGACCTAGAGGGTATCTGGACATCACCATAATTTTATAGGCCTAGAAGTAATGTCTTAGTTTCCTAGAAGTCATGAGGAGAGCATATAGGAGTTTTTGGAATTTTGGATATCATTCTTTTGGTCTATGTAAGACTTCGCTTACGTAGTATACTAGTCGTTGGATTTGTTCACATTCAGTGACTAGTACCACACTGATTGCTTGTGGCGTAGTAGTCAGGTATAAAAGTAAGTATTCTCTAGGTTCAGAGAAACTAAGATAACATTACTTGTTAAGTATTTCTTAACTTCTTCACATACATCGTTAGCTCCTTTGGTCCACTCGAAACGCTCATGTTTTCGAAGAAATTTAAAAAAGGGAGCCTTTTTTCTCCTAGCTATGCTATGAAATAACTTAACACTACTATACAACTTGTTAGTTTTTGGACCTCTTTCCTTATGGTTAGAGGGTACATCCGTTTGATGGCTGCTATCTTCTTTGGATTAACCTCAATTCCTTTAGCTGAGACTAGGAAGTCGAGAAGCTTTCTAGACAAACACCGAATACACACTACTCAGGATTTAACTTAAGATTACGTCTTCTTAAGTTATGGAAGGTTTCTGTAGGTCAAAGACATGGTCTCTAGCATTTACGCTTTTCACTAATTCATCAACATAGACCTCTAGACTTTGGCTAATTTGCGAACTAAAGGTTTTTTGTATTTTCCTTTGGAAAGTTGCACCAGCATTTTTGAGTCCAAACAATATTTTCACATAACAAAAAGTTCTGAATGGTGTAATGAAGGAAGTTTTCTCTTCATCTTCTTTATTCATGTTGATATGGTGATACACAGAATATGCATCTAAAAAGCTTAATAATCACTATTAGAAGTAGAATCAACAAGCTGATTGATGTAAGGAAGAGGAAAGTCATCCTTTAGACAAGCTTTATTTAGATATGTAAATTCTACATATATTTGCCACTTCCTTTTACTTTTTTTTAAAACTATTACAGGATTGTCAAGCCACTCAGAATAGTTGACTTTATGAATAAATCTAGCTTTAATAAGCTTATCGATCTTTGACTAGATCGCTTTCTTTTGATCAGTTGAGAAACATCGAAGTTTCTACTTGATTGGTTTCTTGTCATGCCAGAGTGTTAGCCTGTGCTCGATCACCTCCCTATGTACTTTGGACATGTCAGATGTCTGCCACATGAATATATTTGAGTTGGTCCGAAGGAAGCACTTCCTTTACTTGATTGTTGGGCTTTGGGGCCACCTTGGGTCATGAATGCTTTACCTGCGTTGAAGGTGAGTTAATATTTTTATCAATAATTCATCAACAAGTTCAAGTGACTTGCGGTTGTAGGTGTAGGCCTTCTTCCTATCTCTTGTTGTTGCAGGCACAGGCCTTCTTCCTATCTCCTTGAACTGTTATAACCCTTTTGGCTCTGACATCTTGAGGCTTTCATAACCATAGTGGGGTGGCTACCAAAAACTTAGCCAGGGTTGTTCGGCCAAGGATTCCACTGTATGTAGTTTCAAAATCCAACACATTAAATGAAATTATTTCTGTTCGAAAGTTGTTAGGACTTCCGAATGTTACTGGTAAGGATACTTGTCCAACAGGCTTGGTCGAAGACCTAGGAACTATGCCATGGAAGACATACTTTACGAGTTTTATCTTAGGCTTGGGAACTTGTATTTTCTCAATAGCTCTCATAAACAAATACCGAGGGAACTGCCCCCATCAACGAAGATTCGATTAATCTTACAAATACTAATAGTAGATTCTACTACTATAGGGAATCTATCTAGTCGAGTTGAAGTGATGGGGGCAATCCCCTTTGCCGAAGGAGCTAGTTGTTTTCAACCACCTGGAAGGCTTGATGGCTGTCGAAGCATTAGCATGGTTTACATTGTGTTCTACAATTTTCATCTATCTTCTAGACTTGTAAGAGACTGATCGACCAAAGATAACAGTGATGGTATGCTTTGGCTCTTAGTACCCCATTTCCTCATCTCCAACTTTGCCCTTCTTGGTGCTCAGCTCCTTGGCCTCATAGATATATAGAAGGAAAAGGTCCCTTACCTGAGTAATAGTCCTCAAGCTTCTTCTGCCAGGCACGACAGTTGTGAAGGTTATGTCCTATCATTTGGTGGAGTGGACACCATCTCTCGATCTTCTTGGACTCATCAATTAGAACCTTTCCCTTACTCTGACTGGAATAATCCTTCTTGCCTTTTAAATGCTTTTTCGGGATCATGAGGACTTCCTTTGTGTTAGCCTTGCAATTCTTCTTTTTCTTCTGTGACTTCTTGTCTAGCCTTTCCTTTTTCTCAAGGCCAAGCTAAGATATCGTTTCTATCCTATCAATGGCCTTGTTCTACTCAACTTCCTCACTAGCAGTAGCATACTTATCAACAATGTTGAATAGTTCGACAATTGTTCATGGAGGATTTATAGCGATTCCTCCATAAATCGCCTATTCCTCAGTCCGGTCTTAAATGCCTGGATAACGGAAGAGTCAACAACTTCGGGGATAGAGTTGCAAACCTGACTAAACATCTTGATGTATTGTCATAATGTTTCATTAGGTTCTTGTCATATATCCTTGCTAGGTCGATCATATGTTCCCTAAAAGTTGGCTATCAACAAGTCGCAGAGTTACTCACACATGTAGATCATTCTGACCAGTTGATTAAGCAACCACAACCGAGCAGAACCCTCAAGAACAATGTGTAGATAGTTTACCATTAAATTATCAAGACTTCTTGTGACTCTGATAATAGTTGTGCAGATCTGCAAGAATTCCAACAGGTTCTGCCTTCCATCCAATTTCTTGAGATTAGCTGGTCGGAACTTATCCGGCCAGTGTACTACATGGAGACCCGTCGAGAAAGTTCAATAACCAGTGATTGAATCATGGCACCATCTCTGGAAAGGAGCCAGACTATGGTCAATTGATGATCTACTTCTCCTGTAGTTGAAAAGGGGAGTTGGTGCCCCAATCCAGTCATCATGGATACTTGTGTGGTGTCTTCGACCAGACGATCAGTTCAGATATTGTCATAGATCACCTAGACCATGACCCTGATTTTGTCCCTCATGCTAAGGGGAAGGCGTTATTTCGTCGAATAGTCTTTTTCCCTCATGGCTTCCTTATCAAAATCTTTGACTGGGTCGCCCTTCCATTGGTGGAGGATTGTTAGTCCAACCCTATTGGCTCTGGCATGGGAAGAGCGCACAAAGGAGGTCATAGTTTAACTCTACAACTGCCTCTGCTCTCGGTACATCTCGATACGCTACATAGTTTGCTAGAGGATCTTCGATATATGTCCTAGAACTTGGTCATAGCCTGGAGTTTTAGCCAGTGTAGGATCCAGGTTGTTAAGGATGTCATGAATAAGTTGCAAGTTTAGGATAGTTACCAATGGTCTTGGAGTATTCCTATTAGCAGAAGGAGTATGATGACTTGAATTTCATCCTGAGTTCTCCACCTGCTCCACGCAACTTAGTATGCACAAAGGAGAGAAACAGGCCAGTTAGCCTATAGATTTCCAGTAGTTCCATTATCTCCAACTCTTCCAGGTGACGCTAAAGAGTTTGTACCATCCTGACCAGTGGATTGAGGGAGGGCTTTCCGTGGAGGATCGTGCACAACATCTCGAGTGGTACCACTAATTGCATTAATCTCGTGCTTCTAGCAGGAATCTCCCTAGGAACTCCCATCAAAATTAAGGGAGAGCCTTCCATTGCTTTGATTAGGAGCTTCCACAAAAGAGAATGATTGGAGACCATGGTGTCTGGTGAACTGTGCGATAGACTCAACCTGATACGGTGAATTTCCGATCGAATTGTCCCAGCCATGATTGCATAGGTGATGCCAATGGGACTAAGGAATGATAGCGATGCCGATTAGAACCTTGAGAGGCTTGGTGCTTCTTCCTCATGGACTGCACCAACTATCGGTAATCGAACCATCGATCTTACGAAAAATCCTAGCTTCACATAAATTAGTCTTTATTGCTATGTTGGGATTACTGCTTACTCTAAATGAGTGATTATAGGGGAAATGCTACTTGTCCTAATGTGGAATGATCTTCCTATTCTGTTCTGTCTTCTCTCTCCCTGATAAAGCTTAAATAGCACCGAAGAGATGTCAGTTGTTTGCACGGATGACACCTTGTCAATTCTTTCCGTCTGCACATGTAAGCAGTTGCTATTAGTGAGAGGCCTGACAATAATCGTCGATCGGTTATAGTCAGTGAGGGAGCAACTCAGGAAATAACGCAAAGTGGTTATTGTCAGAGACACATGATCGAACGTAGAGCGGTCGAGGGGATAGGAGCGTACGTGTTCTGCTCCTTAACCGCAAAAAGCATTACAACAGGGAGGCCCACATATCGGTTTATAGAGTTTTCGAGCAGTAGCTGGTCGGGTAGATGAACAATTATTCTCCGATCAGGGGTACTCGGGACATGTTATAAAATAAGCTATTATAACATTGGTATAAGGGCTTTGATTACATATTAATGTGTCTTTTTAATAGATTATTTAATCCTTATCAACCGTTAAAACTCAATTTTGAAGACTTATAACAAGTCAAATCGCGCCTTACAATTTTCTAGGGATGAGTACTATCTGATCAAGGAAACGATGTCAAGATTGGACTAGCAAGTATCAAGAAAACTATATATGGCTATTGGCCGGTTGCTAATATCTGTTCTGTACATGTCCGGTCGCTATAAACATGCATACAGTAGATCGATCGATTGGTCATATACAAAAGAAAAAAAGAGGAGCACTCCACATAATATAACGCAACTATAAATAAAGGTCAGGTCAGGTCAGGTATCAGTTTGATCACCGCTGTAATTAAGCTGTGCCGCAGAAGAAAAAAATCTAGAAGAAGCATACTCAGCTTTTCGCGCTGATTGGCTGATGGTGACCACGACGAGACGGACACTAACACACTGATGGGGATGCAGTGGGGGAGGGCTCACGTGAGGCCCCATCCCCATAGAATTTGCATCGGCGGGTCCAATAATTTAATCAGCCTTGCATACATAAAGCTACTTCCATGTTTGGGCACAGTCAGCTCCATCATCCATCGAATCGACGACAGGTTCTTTCCAAATCACACTTAACGTGACATTCAAGTCAACCATCCTCACGGGCCTCGATTACGATCTGCAAACCAATGCGATTACGGGGCGATTAATTAATTAGGGCTATATAAGAACTAGCCACTTTTCTTCGATCCGGATCCCATCCGAGGCCGATCTATCGAAGTGGATTGCTGAAATAAGATCATTAAGGGAGGCACTGTTGTTCTGAACAGTAATGTAATTGCAGATGGAGACTCGAACGGGCCTGTTAAATAGGACTTGCGTGGTGTGGTTCGATGCCGCGTAGGTAGGGTTTGTGCTTATCTCCTCCCGGCCGCGCGCATGTAACGTAACGTGCCCTGCTTAGCTGCTGTGTGCCTTGAAATCTGATGGTATTTTCCATGGATGGATGGAACGAGGAATGCACGTCGTCGAGGTAGCGTTGGTTACAGCTGACGAGCATGTATGCGCGCACGATGGAGGCAAAGGAGGCCACGATTTCCAGCGCCATTCGACGTCCCGGCTGGCTGGCCAGCCCGGCCTTTTGGAGGGGACATATCTGATCTGCGTTTGACAAAGGTGGCCAAAGTTAGTAAAGCCGACCGATGCGCGGCTGGCTATAGCTAGCCTAGCTCTCGTGCGCGCGGCGGCGCCCACCGTACCGGCCGGCCGTGCGCGGCAAACAAATATTGCGGCCGTGAGGGGAACAGTCGGCGGTCGGCTCGTGCATTTACGTGATCATCCTCTAAAACTGAAAGACCATATGAGAAGATTTAGAATAATATTATGATGAACCACTTCTGTGAAGTTGAAATTTGAATTTTATAAAGTTTATATTTTATCAGATTTATTATTAGACGAACCGATCTAACCGCTAGCTTGTTGCCGATCATACCATCGGTGGGTTGCCAATCAGACCGCCGAGCGGTATGATCGGAGTTTTATTGACGATTGCAATTTTTCAAGGCGGGCTGATTGCACTGTGCTCGACCGGTCTGACCGGCTTCTGGTTGGCGGTCAAAACAGCCTTAAGGGTCATTTCTAGGATTTTGGGAATTTGATTTTGGGTTAATTTCATGTATGTTTGGTCAGTGCATTTATATTATATGAAGCATGCTTTGGCTAACGTGGGTCAAGTTGTGAAGAGCTTATGCCCGAAATGATTTCTTTATCTTTAAATGTGCAAAGAAGCTTAGAATCAACCATACTCAACGGCGAGGATCGGTGTTACGTTTATGGAGGAGCCGAGGTCTAGAATGATTAATGCTACTGGGTGAGATGATTGAGCTCAAGCATGACACAAAGAAGACGAAAAATATTGAAGGGAAGGTTTAAGCGATAGATAGTACCAAGTGGCTTAGTTGGTCCAAGTAAGGGATGGTTTGGTGGAATCAGAATGAGAAATACTTGTTGATACGTGGCAAACCATTAGTACACCTACACGTAGCGAGCATGATGATTGCTTACAAGGAAAGATGAAAACTGGGTGACCCAAATATCAAAAACTGCATTGGATCAAAACTACGGTGTTTAGAAAAGCGGTTTAGGTCAGGAAAATACTGAGAAGATAAGGGGATCAAAAGCTAAAGACTTAGTGAATTGGGACTCATGTACTTTGAAAAACGTGAATGAATTAAGTATGTGAGTAAGACCCGTGTTATGTAGTGTTAATGAGTTTTCCCCAAATATGCTACTGGATAATATCAATTAGGGTTAGCTGTGAGTTACTTGTCTCATCTATTTAACAGGTTAAGATATAAATTTGCAAACCAACCATCCAAGATTCTAATCTTGTGTCTAGGGTTAGAGCTAGAGAAGAGTGAGTGCTGTGGTATGCTATCTTGTCCTTAGGTGAAGTGGCTGTAAAATATTCATTCTCAAATAGCAACATATCAACTTTGTTCATTACTCAAGTTGTCTCCTTGTTTTGATTGATTTGCTCTTGTTTTATTGATTTTGATCTCTTCTCCCCCTTATTGATCTTGTTGGTTGCTAAAAATGTGTAAGTGATGTAGATGACTCAAGGAGATCAAATTCTATTCATCTAGATACCATATCTTGAAGGATTTCAATGTTACCCCGTTTTGTTTGTTTTTGGCTGAATCTTGAAGTTTCTTGTTCTCAAATTTTTTGCTTCGAATATTTGGGAGTTTCTGCTTGCTGTGACTTGTAGGAATACATTTAGAGTCATCTTGGTCATGCTCTACTCACGAGTATATCATGTCTCATGTTTTTGGGTTTTGCCCAGAGTTGATACAACTTTGCTTATCTTTGGGAAAGGTAGTTACTTTGATAAGGATTCATACGATATTTGGTTTTATAAGACTCTATGCAAGGTATATATGTGTAAACTTTTATCTCATTTTGCCATGAAATTTGAGAGTTGCACCAAAAGGGGTTTGGATTCAAGATGATTGTAGCACCCAGAAAATAGGAAGGATGGTAGTATTTCAAGAATCTATCTCTATCACTCTCCCATAACTATCTCTCTGTCTCTCCAATCTCTACTGGTCTAATTCTCTCTCTCTCGTGTGCATCTCTCTCCCACCTCTCTCTCTATCAATCTCTCTCTTCCCCTCTCTTAGGCGGCATAGGGCCGACGGCGAGCCAGGTGGCATAGCTAGTCGAGGTGGTGTGCAAGCTGGAGGTGGCACCGGTGGTAGGCGATAGTTGGCATGGGCGGCATGGAGCTTGACGCTCGTGGTACAGGCGGCCGTAAGGCGCGGTAGCGGCGGTGACCAATGCAGGTAGTAGTGACGCATTGGCCGGCGGTGGTGGAGGCGGCTAGGGGCACACGTGGCCGGCGGAGGCGGCCGGCCATGGTGACTCGACGCGGCTACAGACTGAGGCGGCTTGGCTACACGGCCACATGGTGCGAGTGGCTGTGGTAGGTAGCGGCGCGGTAGCTGGCGGCGCGGTCGGCCGGCAGCGATGGTGGTGGCCGAAGTGGATGTTTATTAGAATACTCAGTTATTAGTATTTAGAATTTATGCTTAAATTGTTAATAGGGGTAGCGGATAATCATGTTGTAGACTTTGGTTTAAACCACTAGCAATCTTTTAATATGAAAGCTTCTATGTTATATCTTTCCGATATCATGATGTATTGTTGGTATGATTTTTTATGTGAGTCATGACCGATATATTTATATAGTTATTAATTTGGCTAATAATCACTTATCACGTAATAAAACTTAATTGGTTGTCAACCCTTGTGTGAGTTATGTTATATAATAACTCTTTTAGAATAATTTCTGGACTGTTGTCGCTATGTTATCATTTTACATCACCATCTATCGAGATCTAATACTTCTACTTATTATAACCTTATCATAACATTTTCTTAGTTCCTTTAAATTCATACCATATAACTTGTTAACAATATCACAGTTACCTTGCCTGGAGTTACTTACATATAGGGGAGATTTCCACTCACCTGGTAATGTACGAGGTGCCGTACACTTTCGTTACTCGGGATATTATACTCTGTCTGCAGTTATACAGTCGATGATAGAGTTGTGTCTGACTATTCTCGTATAATTAGGTATGTGGGAAGTAATCGCCGGTGCCATTGCCATAACTTGTTAAATAAGATTATCCTTAATTTCACTATTTATGTTACCTCTATCTCTGACATTTATCGGTGTTTCCAGTAACATAGTCACCTTGCATTAATCTGTGTCAATTACTTGTTAGAATTATTTGTCCTTTACTCACCTTGTTGCGACCATTGTTAGGTACTTGCTAAGATTTACAAATCTCACACTTGTTCTTTCCATTCTCAGATAAAAGACCAGTGGAGTGATAACAACATGTATGGGTGGGAGCATTCGAGTTTTTAGCATTGTAGCTTGCCACTATTTGTGTTATCTTTTACTATTTATTTGATTAGAAGTGGACCGGTCCCATATTTCAAACATTTATTTCAGCTTCCGTTAGTTCTATAATAAAGTGCTTATAAGGTTTTAATTTCCTTATGATTTCCAATGTTGTTCTTATTTATTCTTTACTTTCACGATGACGTTCCATAGTACTATCTCATCTTGGTATGTAAGGTGCTACACTGATTTTCGCGATCGCTCTTTGGCCCGACCAGACCGGTTGCCGGTCAGACTATAGCTCTGTAGCCGGTAAGACCACCCAGGTCCAAGAGCTCGGCTATTTGGTTTTTGAAGTTGTTGCTTTGTTTTAGACTTTTAATTCTGATCTTTATAGTTTTGTAGCTACCAGAATAAAGAGTTGGTGAATACTTAAAAAAAAATTGTAAAACATCATTCACCCCTTGTGCTGCTATTGTGGTCCTAAAAAACCACACGTACCAGCAGATCACCCGTTTTGTGGTTTGCATGCGTTGCCGATACCTTGATGGTGCCGGCGGCTCGATTGGTGCAAGCTGCAACGCAACGCGCGCGACCGGCCCGCTCCCACACGTCTCGTGCCGACACTCCCTTCCCGGCCCGGCGGTCAACCTCGTGAGTGCGCCATGCAGGGCCTGCTTTTCGATACGTCAAAAAGACGACGGAATTACTAACATATATAGATCGTCGGCGCGTCAGTCGAGTCGACACCATGGCGATTGACGTCCCCCTAGCTAGCTAGCTTACCTTGGCTTAGGTGGAATATCGCACAACGCGCGAAAAGCAACCGGCCCGGCCGGCCGGGCCGTGATCGATCGAGACGATCGGCTAATCCAGTAGCTATAGGCTAGTGATGATTGCACCACAGAACCAGCGTCGTCGTCGACGCTAGCTCGCTCCAGATGTATGGCGCGGACACCACGTAACGGATCAAGCCGGGGAAGCCGTAAATTAATGAATGCGTACGTAGCGTTGCGCACGCACGCACGAGGGCGCGCGGGATAGGGCCGGCCGGCTCGCTCGCTCCGTACGTCGCCCGATCGTGCGCGCGGGTGTCAAAGGAGTACGGTTCAGGCGTCGCGCTCACCAGCAAACGGAATCCTGCGGCCAGCGCCGCGACCTGCGAAAGAACGAACGAACGGTTCGTCTTCATCTTATCAGTTTTTTCGTTCGAAGACCGATGATGAAGAGACAGTACTAGGAGCTATAGCTAGCTAGCACTCGGGAAGTGAATTGCAGACAACGCGACATGCATGCACGTCGTTATCCATGCCTACAGCGTGGGGAATTCCGAATTCGCATACATACTAGTGGGCAGTGGGATGCACTTTATACTTTTGGGAGAGACCATCTACCAGATCTAAGATAAGTTTGTAATTCGCCTACATACTAGTGGGCAGTGGGATGCAGTTTATACTTTTGGGAGAGACCATCTACCAGATCTAAAATAAGTTTACAATGAATAATTGGTACTTTGGTTGAGTTAGATTTGGATTTACAATAGTTTCAAAAAATTCAATCTACTGCAGTGTTGGCGGTCGAACCGATTGGTGAGACCGATCGGACCGCTGGGAGAAAGCAGTCGGACCGGTCTGGAATGATGATCCAACCAGCGGTCTGGTGTACCAGAGTTTGGGGCGGTTAGACCACCTGGGCGGTATGATCAATTTCTAATTGGTGGTTGTTTTATTATAGAGAGCATGTTTAAAGTTGGGCATGTACGATCGGACCGACCATGTGCGACAGTTCGACCAGGGAAGTTGCCCGGTGTGATAGGCATTGAAAGTACGATCACACCGGGTGGCTGGTCAACCGGCCAGTGGTCAGCAGTCTAACTGGGTTAGTCCGGCCAACATGAAGAGGACGGTCAGACTAGTGGCTGCAGTCATAGATCAGGGTGAGTAAAGCTGAGTTTGTTTGAGGCCGGTTCATGGGTTGGGCACTATCAGGGTTGTATTGCATTGTATGATGCATGATTTTGACTAACATGAGTCAAGTGCATGAAACTTGTGTTCGATATAATTGCTTGATCTTTAGATGTGCAGGTGACTTGGAGAATGTTGCGGTCAATGACAATGGACCTGAACTAGGCGGGGGGAGGGGGGCTCAGGTCCAGAGCAGTCATATAAGTCTAAGTGAAGTTACGTGGCTCAAGCAGGAGCATAGAGAAGACAAGGATTATGGAGAGGTGAGTTGGTCCATATGGTGCACTAAGTGACGACGCTGATGCACATAGAGACGGTTCGTGGGGTCCGAATGTGTGAAGACATGATGGTTAGTCATTGGGTACTACGGACTGCGTGTCAAAGTATATAAACATGTTTTGAGATAAAGATGAAGATGGAGTTAAGAGAAGGTGCCCGAAAGTTTTGTCAAGGGTATTTTGGTAGTTGGCCAAATACTGGGTTAGTGTCTTATGGCCTGTTCTTTTTGGCTGCGGCTGATGGCTTTTGGCTGTGGCTGATGGCTTTTTGGCTGTTTGCGACAGAGATTACGGAAAGAGAGATACTCGCTTGCGATTTTTGATGATACTCCGTTTAAAAGTTAGTTACTGTAGCAAAAGTCAAAAGCGACTTTTAGAAGCCGCAAAGAACATGCCCTTAATCAAAACCACGATGTAGGGAGGTGCAAAGGAGAAGTAGTTTAGATTAAGGAGAGCTGGATTCAACAAGTATATCAATTACTAAAGAGTTAGCGAATTGAGTCTTGTAAATGCTTTGAAAAGCATGCACGAGTGTGTAGGCTTTCCCGGTAAAGTTAATGGGTTAGACCCGTTAAGGATTGTTCTGATTATTTAGAGGAGAGGAGAGGAGTTGGAAGCTTCAAGGATTCTAACTCAGTATGGCTTTTAGAAGCCGTGGTGGGCAATAAAAACACTGTTCACGCGATGGAAACATTGTGCACTATTTTGTCATTTTCTTATTTTTTGTTTTTTTTTTGAATTTTTGTGTTTTATTTTTTCTCTATTCCTTTGTATTATCCCTGATAGATTAGCATACCGTTTTTATTTTTATATTTTTTAAATTTAATTACGTCCAATAAGCTAACTCAGCTACAGTAAAAAATAAACCAGCTACAATAAAATTTTAGGTAAAAATCAGAAACCATCGCTATTCCGAACGCCCCCTAAGGCTTAGTTTTTCTCCACTATCTTGAGTGAGTGATCTTGAGGCAGAAAAGGGTGCCGCTTTGACTACACCTTGTAAATATCTATGAGTATGTAAATCTCATTCTCCATTGAAATAGATCAAAACTTTATCTCAATCATGTTCTAGCTTATGTTCTTGCTTGGTTTCTCTTGTTCTGGAGCTAGATTTGTGATTTCAGTTTCATGGGAGTTCTAGCCTAATATCTTGCTTGGATTCTCTTGCAAGGTGAGAGTAGATCTTGAGGACTTCATATTTTAGATCCTCACGAGCAACAAGTAATTTGCGAATTAGGGTTTTTGATATTCTTATAAGAAAAATTAGATTCTCTTCAATTAGGTGAATTGAGCTAAAGAATCTTGTAATTCTTGATTAATTTAGGTTCTTGTTGCCTTAAACAAGTCTCATACAAAATTTGAAAGTGTTTGAATGAGATTTGAACAAGTTCTTGATATTTGAGCTTTTGTCCCGAGAGGTTTCAGGTCTGGCATTAGGGAACCGATCAGTCTGGTCCCAGACCTACAGTTAGACTGGCCAGCGGTCAGATTATCCCATCATTGGCGGTCTGACCAAGCTTGTATAGAAGGCAGCTGATTTATCGCTAGCTTTGCTTTGCCTTGTTGTGTTAGTGTGACCTAAACTTGGTCACTTGAGTAAAGATTTTAAATATCTTAGGTGAAAATTTTTGAAAATTATTTATCTCCTTTGATTGCTGATATTGGTTCTACATTTTGGTTGGTGTGCTAGTTTTAAGCAAGAAATATAATACCATGTGTTGGTACGCTGATATTTGTTTCCCTATGCATGTATCCGTAACACGAAGTGCCCTTTAGGTTAGTTGTTGATGTGTCCTTGTAATGTAAGCTGACGTGATGACCCAATGCTCGTGATGTTTTGACAATAGCTTATGGCTTGTAGTTTAAATATTTGAATTCTGACTATTTGTGAGAAGTAGTACACAAAAAAAATATTATATACGATTTTGATCAATATAACTGAACTTAGTATATTTTTTACTATAATTTTTTATTAACTCTATCTTAAAAACATATCTTTTAAAAAGTAGTTATTATAAATAGTAAATAAGCTAATTTTAAGCCTAACAGAATCCACTCGTAGAGTTGTTGGATGTACCGTCAGCTGAGCTGTTTGCTTTGTATTGAAAAAGGGAATGTGCCCATTTCAGCGAAAAAAAGGCAGAAAAATGCTTTTGGGAACAGGACAGGAAGGTTCCTTTGCAGAGGTCGACATGAGAGGAGGATTCCATGAACAAATCTTCCTTGTGAAGCAGATAGCATGCAAGATTTTACTACCACCATACAATCTTATAATATTGCTAGTGTAAGAAAAGGTGGCTGATAGGATTATTCACGGTGGTTAGGTCCCCTTGCAATTGTACCTTTTTCACTGGGGTAATGCCTGCAGTTGATGACATGATGGGCTTGGATTTCAGGCTGGAATCTTTTGATCACAGGCATACACAAAAAATGTCATGTCGTTTGAAAAAAAAGGAGGAAAACCAAAGGGAAGGCCAGCCACTGAGCTTGAGAGTTGCATGGGAAGAAATGGGACAACGATGCTTCGGCAATCCAAGACAACGGAGCAGATCTCCAGGGAGTGTGCATGGTGGCTCTGACATGCATGTCGTCCGGCAGAACAGTTCTGAAGCCGCAAGGCAGATGCAGTGTGTGTGCAGCCATGTTGCCTTCTCAATTCTCATGTGCTGCACCATTGCTGTTGCTAATGCTCCGCTCAATGATACTACTACTAGCTAGAAGGACTGGCTGTGGCAATTAAGCTTTTAAGGTAACTAATTATTCTGCAATGATTTCACAAGCTACAATTAGCAAAAGCTACATTCAAATTGCTTCTTAGAGAGTGAGAAACTCGAGCTCCGAATGATCAAATAACCGTGTGTTATTAACCTTAACCGTGGGTGCAGTACTGCAGTTTGTTACAATTAAGCACAGAAACATATGTACTGTCGTCCTAGCAGTCCTAGCTAGATAGTACTACATTACTCGTGTACGGTTTATTATTAACTTTTTTCCCGTAAGTTTTGCTAAGGTGCATGCACCTCTCACGCTGTATACAGTAGATTTACATCAGCTGTAAGTATTTACAGATAAAATATAAAATAATATAAAAAAGAGATGACGAGTATAGAAAATTAGATCGTTTTTTATACAACAGTTGATATAACACAAAAAATAATAAGATATATTGTGTTATGGAGAAATTGTTTAGAGATATGTAAATAGATAACTTATTGTAAAAATTACCTGAAGTGTTGTCTATAAATGATATAAAGTAATATTATAGATATTAGTTATTTATATTATTATATATGTTCATAGACTGCTACGCAGTAATGACTGGCGCGCAGGGCAAGACTGGAGCGTTAGGTACTAGTTGGAAGATCGTGTCCGCGAATTCAAGACCAGTAAGATTCGCAGTTTCAATTCCAAGGCCGTGAAATCAATCACTGGATGATTAGCCAGTTAGCATGCACCAGAAACCGATTCCGTTTCTAGATCGAAACGGTTGTTGAATCCAAGGAAAAGGAAACGAATGAATCGAGCAAACTTCCTCTCAAGAAAAGGAAATTCCAACAAACTGCACGAACGGCCACTCATGCCGGAAAAATTACTACTAGCAGCACCAAAACTTCCTGCACTCCAAGCACGCAAAACTGGACAGTACTACCGGTTGGTTATGTTGCTTGGTTCAGCTTCTGAACCTCCATGGCTGTAGCTAGTTGCTAGTAGCTACCGGCTAGCTTACTAGTGTTAGCTACCTTCCCCTTAGCTCATATCTTATCAAGTTATTAGTGTGTGTGCCGTGAGAACAAGGGAGAGTAGAGAAAGGAACAGTACAAGTAGTGTACTAGCCCAGCCTCCTAATGAAAAAAGGCGGCCTAAATTGGGTGGTGGGGGAACTAATTAGTGCACGGTTCGGTTTGCATGGCTTGAGCGGGCGCTTTCCACTGTAGCTAGCGAGCGAGCAGCTCAATCATGCAAGCTACACATGCAAGGCAAGTGCACATCACACCATCTTTTGTGGATGGCGACGGCCTCTAACTCGTAGTGTAGTACCGCACCAACCCCTCCCGGGAGTCCAGAGCGACGCAGCGACGTCGCGATGGATAAACTAGTAACGTGTGGCTGTCCCGAGCAGTGTGTGCGTAATGTGATGTGTAATGCCAGCCGTTTAGCTGCTAGCTTTGGGCTTGCATAACTTCAAAGAGGAGCCACCATGATGCGCTCCTCTCTTTCTCTGTGTGACACGTCAGCTTTTAAAAAGTAATTTTCATCTTTTCTACAGTAATTAGTTTTCAAACGAAATATCTTTTTAAGACGAGGTTTATAAGTTGATTGTAGTACACACTATACAGACTCTATTTATATCAGCTAAAACCGCACGTGAGTTTTTTTTTGTTACTCTATATCTTCTCTCACGAACAACTGAAAAACCATAGACCAGAACTAAAAAACATAAACCGAAAAAAAAAACAGGCCGTGTCTGCTCCCCTCCCCTTTTCTCGCTCTGGTCAAGATCAAGCCTTAGGTAGGAGAATCCTGCAGGATCATTTTGCCCACAATAGAGACATGCACTTGTGGTAAAAATTCGTATTAATTAATCGGGTGATCGATTATTTTTACATGTCACTCATGCATCCTTATACTACTCCTTCCGTTCCACAATACAAATAATCATTCTTGAAAAATATCATCTCATAATATAAGTCTATTGCGGAGACCAGAGATATAGTTATTATAATATTCCTACCATATACCTTTTCTTTAATGCTAAAAATGAGTGAGTAGTTATAGTATAACATTTAAGGGAGTGTCTAGGGGCACTCGAGTTTTTTTTTGTACTTCGGAGTACTCAGATTTTTTAGAGGTGTCTAGAGAGGATTCGAGTGTTTTTTATGATTCAGAGCACTCAAAAGTTTTTGGAGGGGGGGGGGGGGATTTTTTGGAGGAGGTGTCTAGAGGGGATTCGAGTGTTTTTTTGTAGTTCAGAGCACTCAAATTTTTTTGGAGGGGGGGGGGGGGATTTTTTGGAGGAGGTGTCTAGAGGGGATTCGAGTGTTTTTTGTAGTTCAGAGCACTCATATTTTTTTGGAGGGGGTGGGATTTTTTTGGAGGGAATGGGATTTTTTTTGGAGGAGGTGTTTAGGGAGATTCAAAATCTGAGTACTTTAAGCCAAAAAAACACTCGAGTACTGTTTAGCAATTTTCAATATTTAATAAGAGTATGCATAGTCCAATGGTATTACTTTTTTTTAATTTAATGTCTCCTTGGTCTGTGTGCATAATGAGCTTTGTACTTATATTGCAGGATGGATGAAGTGCCACGTAGCTATATATAGTGGTGGAAATTGCAGCGGTAACAGCTTTGTAATGTACTTCAAAAAAAGCTTTGTAGTGCTATTGTTGCTGCCAGATTTTGGAAAGTAAAATAGTCAGCAAAAGTATTTTTAGCATTTGATGTAATTATAAAGAAAGATCAGGATTTGCCAGAAATCAGGATCAATCATCGGCTATGTTAAGAAGCCTGTAGAAGATGCCAACTAAGGAAAGGTCGATGCAATGAAGAACATCATCAACAGAAGATTGAAGATAATAAGATTTAAAGACGGATAGATATTCTATAAAAGGAAAGTGTCGAATCCGGAATTAGCCAATCCAGAATTCTCTATGAAACCACTACACTATTATCCAGATCAGTAAATAGTGCTCATAGACACATCACTGAATCTTTTCATATATAATGAAAACAATACTATTTATTAATATTACATAACAAAATGTTCAAATAGACTTTATTGGGCTCATAAACACATCACTGAATCATTTCATACTAGGTTAAATGGCCTAAGCTCCTCCGTCTTCTCCATCCTCAGCTTCTAGGGCTTCGTAGTAAGTGTAGTCGTCTTGCTCCTCAGATTCTAAGGTGTTTTGGTGAGCGAGGGTGAGCACAGGCAACAGTACTCCGCGAGCCAACACATAGAATGCAATATTTATACATGCAAGATTCAACAAAGTTAGGCCAAGGTTCTTGTATTTGTTTAAGGCAATATTTGAAAACTACAATAATTAGATACTACTATGACTTAGCATTTTTAACCAAACCATGTTTTGTTAAAGGGAATAAAAATGTGTAATGTTTATAACATTGCAGGTTCCATCCATATGTTATATGGTTCCATCCACCGTATGCTAGTTTTTTTATTACTATAGTTACATCCACCCAATTATCAACAACAGGTTACATCCATTTAGGAAAAATCCAAAATCAGGGTTACATCCACCCAATGATTTTCAGCCCGTCCACAAAGGTTTTTGAAAGAGAAACTAACTTGAGTAAGTTCCCATGCCTACCGTTGACCATGGACACTGTTGTTCAAATAGTTTATACTCTACAGAGACTGTACACTTTACCTATAAGAGATAATTAATTTGTTATATTTCACACATTTCCTTGGACATGTGAATCAAGGAGATTAGCATGAGGCCTTTACAATGCATTACCCAGTGTAGATTACACCTGCTAAGACTTCATCTGAGTGAGGTTATGTCCACCACACCCAAACCCCTCTTACGCTGCACGATAGCTTATACCAGCGATACGATCCGTGTCCACGATGGCTTAAAACCTACGACATAACTCATGGGTCACTCCAATAGTGCAATCCACACTAGTGGATGCAAATTAGTTAGCCAAGTCATACCATTATAGACTTATGATTATACTATTTTCATTAGGAGGTCATCACATGATTTAATCTTTAAAACTATTTAAGCGGTACATACCACATACCAAATCTCTCATGCTACATCCGCACCAACTATTATACCATCCGTTCAAATATAGTAGCAACAAGTTTTAGGATTTTGATAAGCACAAAACTAAGTTATCTCAAATATACAAGTTATTTCCCTCTAATGACTACCCAAAATAAGTTTCATAATTAAAAAATGATGATTAGTGCGAGTTAGTGCCTCAGGTAATTAAGAAATACTAGCATGACGCTTAAGTATAACCTATAGCTAGTAAAGTTACCATTAAGTATATAGGGTGACAAGGATCATGTGATTCAAATATCCAAAGGATGGTATAAAAACATTACAATGTCAAGTAGGTATATCTAACTTTAAGTTTAACATATATTTGCATAACAATTAATAGTATGAAGTTTGATAATTTAAATAAACATAAACTTGCAAAAAATATAGGTTCAGTATGATCAAAGTATTAACTCATCTGACTCATAAGCAGGGTAGTCTTGGAAGTCTTGTTGCGGCTTTTCAATGTCCTTGTACACTATTTGGACGAACACGGTGAATAAGCAAATAAATACTCAAGTCACAAATAAATCGAAATAAAAATCCAAATAAACTTAAAACTAAATTATTTTACTACTATTTGAAAGATATAGAATTTGGACAAATTTAGAAACAAATTTCGTTAATTTGGAGTTAAAATGAGCGAGAACGGGTTCTCTAAAATTTGAATTTGGATTAAATCCAAAAAATAAGAGATGAGGTAGGGTATATACTCTCTCACTGACAGGTGGGGCCACTAGTTTTTATTTAATTTTTAATTTTTTTCTATTAAAAAAGCTCATGAAGATAGATAGCTAGGTCCCATGGGATTTTAAATAAATTTTGATTTATTTCTTAAAGGAAAAACCGAGAGGCTTATATGTGGGATCCATTTACTGTGCAAACAGTAAGCTGGCCAACTCTTCAGTGGCTTACCCAAATTTAACCAGTTTAAAAGAGGGTTAATAGCCGATGGGGCCCACACATCATACAATTGAGAGATTAACTTAGTGCGTGGGGGCATTACTACAAAAAGGTTTATATTAGACGCCTCATCACAGATGATTCATAAAAACCGTCTGTATTAAATACAATCACAGACGGTTCTTGATTAGAACCGTATGTGATACTATCACAGACGGTTTTTATTAAAAACCGTCTGTGATATTGCCAATATCACAGACGGTTCTTACTTAAGAACCGTCTGTGATATTCCGTAATATCACAGACGGTTCTTAAGTAAGAACCGTCTATGATATATTTTTCGCCCCACACATCTCTAAAATTTCATAATTTTCCGCTTGAACTCGAGTAGGATTCCATTTTGACACACCTTCAGTAAAACGGGCATAACTTTTGTATACAATGTCCGTTTTCGATGTTCTTGTACTCGTTGGAAAGCTAATGACGAGTCTGATCCAAAACAAATGACCCACTTGCGCTAGTCGCCCTTGAAGACCCTCAAAATCGGCTATTTGTAGCCTGAAATTCGAATTGAAAGTTTTTGAATTTTGTTTTTGCCAAAATTTTTGATCTTCCCTTCGAAATTTGTGGTTTGTCTCAACTGCAAAGTTGTAGATCTCGTCGAAACCTTTCAAAAGAGTATATATAAACCATACAAAACTTTGCTATTTCATACGTTGAGACTAGTTGTTTATATTGTATCGGTATATATATAACCAATATCACAGACGGTTCATAATAAGAACCGTATGTGATATTGGATATCACAGACAGCTCTTAATTAAGAACCATCTGTGATATGTTTCTCGCTTTGCGCATCTCTAAAATTTCATAATTTTTCGTCTGAGTTCGAGTAGGACTCCTTTATAAATACTCACCCGAACCCATCCACCCCCTCCCTTCAAATGCGTTTGTGGGGTTTAGATCTCCATCGTAGCCTCCATTATTGCTACTTTGTTGGGTTTAGGGTTATCTAGGAGCTTATAATGAGACAGCTGCTAAGAAGGCCTACCCAAGCTTATGATGATGGATTGTTCTCTGCTATGTTGCTTTCATCGTTCTTTTCATCGTAGCCTCCATTGTTTTCTGCTATGTTCTCTGCTATTATAATAGTGGACTGTAATCTTGTGATGTTGTAATGGTGGATTGTAATCTTATGATATTGTAATGGTGGATTGTAATCTTGTGATGTTGTAATGGTGGATTGTAATGAAAATAAAATGTTCTCTGCTATGTTTGATATCGTATTTGCTTGTTTTCGCTTATTTTCAAAAAGCATAGCTAACATTTCCTGAGGCTAACTGAAAAATAGAAAAAAAATAGGTATAAAATGAACTATTATAGACAATTTTGTAGTATAAACCGTCTGTGATCACACATCACAGACGGTTCTAAATTTAGAACTATCTGTGATGTACGAGTATCACAAACGGTTCCATATATAGAATCGTCTATGATAGTATTTTTCACAGATGGTTCTAGTTACAAACTGTCTATATTATATTTATCACAGACGGCTTATAAACCGTCTGTGATAACTTTCAATTATCTCTGACCCATAAATTCAGACGGTTCAAAAAACTGTCTGTGATGACGTTTTTGAACCGTCTGTGATGATGATTTCTATAGTAGTGGGGCCTGAATGTCAGCAAGGCTTAGATACTAATGACAGTTAAGAGACTAATTAATGACACATTTAAACCCTAATTGTTGTGCTACAATACCTTCCCCTTCCAGCTATGAGGGGACAAGCTCGTCTCTAGCGAGGAGGGACAAAGGTCGGGGGTGAGGCCAAAAATGGATCGCTCATGCCAAGTCGCACTTAGGGGTGAGGTGGCGTAGACTAAATCAAAGGCTGCTGTGGCCGGCGGGGAAGCTAGGCAGCAGCGGAACAGGGTGCATGACACCATGATTCAACACAGCACTAGGAACTAATTGCTTACTAGATAAGCAACACGGGGTAGAGAGAGGCATATTGGAAGCAACAACGAGGCTTGGGGAAGCTTGATGTGGGCTGGTGGCCGAGGATTGGAGCGGTGGAGGGGGAAGCACGACACCGACAAAGCTGTGGTGATGGTGGTCCAAACTGGTAGTGGGGTTGGCTTCATGGCATCGCAATGGTGCTCTGGGTAGAAGGAATTGGCGGATGGTGCTCGGAGTCGATGGGTGGCGGAGAAAGTCAGAATTGGGGGAGATGGTAGCTCCAGCGAGCTATAAAGGAAGAAAAGATGATTAAGCGTGATGAGAGAGAGAGAGAGAGAGAGAGAGAAGAGGAAGGCAAACTCTGAGGGATGCTCGGCAGAGCTCGAGGCTTACCGATGTGGCCTGGCAACGGTGACGGTCGAGGGAAAGCTCGGTTGGGACATTGGCGAGTTTAGGAGAGCTAGACGCGGCTGAGGCAAGGGGAAGGAAATGTTGGGAAGGGTTTGAGGGGTCTTATGAGGCCAAGTCATGGCTTAAATAGCCAGGCAGAGTAGGGGCTGACCGTTGGATAGCTTGCTGGCATGTGGAGGCTGAGGTAGCAAAGCTGATAGGAAAGCTAGCGTAGGGGAGGTAGAGGGATGGCGCTACGGTGGAGACAAGGAAAACCTGGGTATGCGATGTAGGGGGTGATGACGATGGTGGCTCGGACGCCATGGCGCTAGCGACGCGACACGACGTAGCGGGAAAACGAGGAGAGGGAGGTGATGGCCGAGCGAGGGGGATGCAGCGGAGAAGCTAGGACGGGACAATGCGCCATAGGTGAGGCGAAGCTGCGTGGCGATGGCTAAGAGGCACGGTGGTCGAGGCGATGTAGCAGTTGGCACACACGGTGCGGCCAGGGCACGCTCTGGCGCACTATGGTTGGCATGGGCCAACAAGGCCGAACCAGAGGCCCAGTGGGCTAGGAGAGACAGAAGATGAGTTGGGCTCAGCCCACACAAGAATTGGTTTTGAAAAGAATTTTGAATTCATCATTTTGAGTTGAATTTGGCGATTTGACTTTGATTTTGAATTTCCAAATTGAAACTAAAATTTGATTTGAACTCAAAAGGAATTGAATTTTGAACTACAAGCAAAGGTTTATGTCCTCTCCAAATGGGATGTTACAGAAAGATTGAACTAACATGAAGAGGGAGACTTGAAGCACAATTCAAGATTGAGTAAGCTATTTTAGGCTATAGATACCTTGTACCGATTGATAGAAAAATATGCACACATCAACATTTACTATCTTTTTGTATATACTTTTTCTGTGCCTTAGAAGTAGGTTATAGCTAGTAGAATTTTACTTTTGTAATTCAACTTTGATCAATATTTTTTTGCATCGATGTGTTGATCAATCTGTGAGTTACACGTTTCCTCTATTTTGATATTCCTTTCATGTTTGTTATTGCTTCGCATTGACGTTTTGTTTAGGAACGACTTTTGTTCAGATTTACTTATCGTTGATTTTGCTGATTTGCTGAAAAATTGTTAGGCATGTCGCATATGCTACTAGAGTGCACTCTTCGTAGAAACGCAGTGCTGCACTAAACAAAATTTCCCACGGCAACAGCTATGAGCTAACTCGGTGTCATTTCTTTCTTACTTTATGTATCCACTTGTCTGAAGTCTGGAATAATCAACGTCAACTACCAGTATGGAATACTGGACAACGTCGTAGCAGTCGTCCCCCTGATACCGAAATTGGAGTTTCCTTGAAGAAATAAACAGGGTACAAAAGTGCAAAAAGGGGATGCGAGTTGTCAACATACAGTAGTATTATGTTACTGTCCCCTTTTTCCTTGAGCTGTTTTTTCATGCGGGTGAAAAAGTGCAGCTCGTCTTTTAGCCTCTGCTAGCTGCAGCTCGATTGAAAGGGAAAACCTGCCAACCTTGGTGAGGTAACTTGGGCAGAAGAATTAGAGAAGAAGCATTGTTTCCAAATGGTACATGTAGATCATCCCAATTTAGCAAGTGTGTTACACGATATGCCTTGATTTTCACTCATGCAGGCTTACCTGGCAAAATGGCAGCTAGCGGCAAGTGCATTCACCATTAACCCTGCTGAATCACCACCACCTATGTATATCCTTCCAATCAATTAATTGTGCAGTGACAGTTACACCAGTGCTAAGCAGACCAGGCACTCTAAAGTCAAAGACCCAGACAAATGCTCAATCCATGGATCTCATTAGTCACCAGCATACCATTCATCATTTTATCTCATTCCTCCAGAACATCTCCCTTGAAGGCGAGACACGCATACGAATGCCACCTTGCCAACTCCAGCATAGATGTATGTCTTGCCTAAATATTCTCCAAGAAACAAGATATAGATCACATAGCTAGGTGGGGTACCTGCCTGCCAACTGCTGAGACCGTTCATGGATGCAGTTGCAGGGCACAAGTGCGCAACCGTTACGCCCAACTAAACTAAGGCCTAGACACGGGTGGAGCAGGTTGGAAGCTAAGCGCGACCCTGATAGGTCACCAAACGCTCACGGCCGTGCGCGCGCGGGGGGTGGTCTCCGCGCTACGCTAACCTGCATGCTTTCTCCAACGCACGCTAGCTTCCCCCGCCCGGATGGACACATCCTCCGCTACATCATGATCCTTGCGGTTGTAGCCTTCGCACTTCTTCGACCTCACTCACTCTCTCTCTCTCTCCCTCTCTCTCTCTCCCCCTACACTATACTACCGGCCATCATTTGACACTAGTCTTCAAGTTACGCTAACCGGGGGTACTAATCGGTACAGATGCGCTTAAATAAGTAGATTCAGAACGTTTTCGGTCGTATGCTGTGTTTTCCGCTCGCGGCGCACAACGCAATGGCAAGAACAGATGACATTAAAATACATGAAATGCGTTAAGAAATGCGTTGTTCTTCTGCATGCCAAGCTCGTCTCGATCAGTTTAATTCGCGCACTGTCTAAAATACGAAAAGAAAAGGCTGACATATACAATTCGATCCAGTGGCGGACCCAGAAAAAAAAAGTAGGTAGGGCGAAATCCAGTGGCGGACCGAGGAAAAAAACTAGGTAGCCTAAAGTCGGAAGCGTGAAATAAACAATAGTACCCAAAAGCAAAACAATCCATAATCAAACTAAGTTGCAATCACAGTAATAAAAGTATGTGATACGAAATAGAAACAACAACTACAATTGGCATGTTAACATATGTAGATAACGGAAGGACAATGAAAAATACCTCAATAATGAAGCTTAATCCACAATTGTAGATGAGTTGTAAAAGAAATAACCTGTCAATTGTGAAAGATAAATCAGTAGTGTTACAATTTAATAATAGAATATAAAAGATGCAATAAAAAAGAAGGCAAAAAATATACCAGTAAATAACTAAGTACGTCTAGGAGAACGAGGCATTTTCATTCTTCGAGTTTTCATGTCTTGAAATCGTTTCTTGATTTTTTCACGATCAAGTCCTTTGAATATCTCTCGCTCGATATAGCACACCATCAAGTCATTAAGCCAATCATCGGCCATCTTATTACGCAAATCGGTCTTAATAATATTCATAGCCGAGAAGGCTCTTTCAACCGATGCTGTCGCCACCGGTAGTAGCAATGCTAATTCGATGAGGCGGAAGACCAATGGAAATGCAATATGCCTTTCAGTTTCAACCAACTTCACAGCCAGACTTCCAAGATCATGACAAGTAACAAAATCATCTATTCTTCGCACATGAAGAATGAAGGTTTCAAGTTGATCTTTGATAGCCGCACGATCACAAATAGAGAAATCTTCGTCATAGATATCCGCAAGTCGAGCAAGATTATCCACATTGAACTTTGAAAAGGAGTCTCTTGGATCAAGACAAGAAAAACATACAAGTAACTCCGAAGATACCTCATTGAAGCGATGATCCATCTCAGTGGTAATAGCATCAATGGCAGTAAAGAAAGTATCAACACGATAATGATGGTCTTGAGTGACTGTGATCCCACCCCTCCTCGATGGGCCCCATCTTGGAATCGCTTCATCCATATTTGGCACCGGAATCTTATTTTCATCACAAAATTTTTTAACTTCTGTAAATAGTGGCTCCCAGCCATGGTTCCTCAGGTTGGTCAACCGTGTTTTGACATCAACAAGCAATGACATAGCCAGAACAATATTTTGATCCTTTCTTTGCAATACAAGAGATAACTCATTTGTAATACGAAGCACTTTCAACATCATCTTTAATATGAACACAAAATTAAAAGTCTCCATTATATGCAACAAACCTGCTGCCTTAGATGGATTACGTCCATCTTCGTGCACAATGCCTAGCACATCTGTTACTGCATCCCACATAGTCTCAATACGGATTAAAGTTGCATAATGAGAACCCCATCTAGTGTCTCCAGGTCTTGCCAAGCTAGTTTCTTGGTGCTTACCTCTTCCTGAAAAAATCTCACCACTCTCCAACTTATTTAAAATATTTTGACGATGCTTGTCTAGCAATACATCCTTTCTCTTGCAAGATGCACTAGTAGTGGTCACAATCAAAGTCACATACTCAAAGAAATCATTAATAGATGAACAAGAACTTGTGACAAACAACCACTACCAATCAGAATCGATGAGCAAAGCAATGAACATAAAAGCATATGGGTTCGATCACGAATCAATTTTTGAAGGCCGTTGAATTCACCTCTCATATTTGAAGCTCCGTCGTACCCCTGCCCTCGGAGTCTAGCAATAGGTAAACCATGTGCACCAAGCATCCCAATCAAAGCTCTCTTCAATGCATCTGATGTTATCTCTGTGACATGTTGGAGACCCAAAAATCTTTCTATGACCTTGCCTTTGTTATTCACAAACCTGAACGACAGATGATACAATTAGTTGAGTATAACAATGCAAATATTAAAAAAAACAATCATAGAATACAATGGTAATATTCACTAACCTCACAATTACAGCCATTTGTTCTTTGATTGATATATCACGAGATTCATCAATAAGAATTGAGAAAAGACCATTCCCAATCTCTTCCTTTATCACTTTGGTGACCTCCTGCGCACAACATTTTGCAAGTTGCTTTTGAATCTTTGGACAAGTCATCTGGGCATTCGCAGGACATAGCTCATCAAATGCAAGCTTGACTTCCTCCTTCCTTTCTTTGTACCAATCAATCATCTCTAGAAAATTGCCCTTGTTTAAGGAAGAAGAAGATTCATCGTGTCCACGAAATGACTGACCTTGCCTTAGGAGAAAACTTGCACAATCTAAAGAAGCAGTCACACGAGTTTCATATTTTATTTCTACTTCTTTGCTATAAGACATAATCTTATGTGACACACTCGACCTTTGATTCTTAAATTCGTCGCATGCTTTCCTTGCATTATTGTGAATACTACTAACTCCACCAACATGATCAACATATGATTTGTATTGATTCTTCCAATTGTTATACCCTATTTTGGTGAAGACATCATGACCAAATTGTTCATGTAAAGGTTCGTGCTTGAAGAGGAAACAATAAAAGCAATAGGCCGCATCTTTCGCTACACTATATTCCAACCAATCGTGCTTTTGAAACCATGATTCACGAAAGGCTCTAAGATCCTTTCCATATGTTTTACGAGGGTAATTATGGCCAATTGGTTGAGTAGGGCCCTTCAACAAATAAGCCCTCCTCACTTGATCTCTAATGTCGGGATGAAAATCATCAAGCGGTATACGAAGTCCCGGATCAGTAATGATGTGATCCGAGTTGAATTCCTTAATACCTTCATCCATTTATTGCAGTTGTTCAGCTGCAGCCTCTTGTTCTTGTGGTCGTTGTTGTGCTTGGACTTGGTTCAATTGGAGTTCAGGTTGAGATTGTGTATGTGCGACCACCGTTCCGCTTTCCTTAGTACTTGTGCTTGAAAATTTGCTAAAATAGCTTTTCAAATCCTTTCTATTCATTTTGAATTTGAACAAACCTCAGGTCACTTGTTGTACCTATAATAAATTTTGAACATATTGTATATAAAATTGTACCTAGAATTTGAAGTGCAAATTATACCTAAAATAAATTGTACCTAGAACATATTCTATAATCTGTACAAAACTATAGAAGTATAAATATGCAATATATAAAATAGTAAAATACCTTAAAGTATCTCCTGTCGCCTACTCACATCAAATAAATATCTCGGGCTCTTGCTCTGACCGGCTCCTTCGGTTCTTCCGCCGGCCCGGCCGCTCCCTCCCTCAAAATCTCCCCCGTTCGGCCGTTCCCCAGTTGGCCTGGCGCCCTGGCCCGTTCCCCGCCGCCGCGCCAAGGCCTCGGCTTCCTGCCGCTGCCGTCGCGCTCCCCGGCCTCCCCTGCCTGCCGCCGCACTCCCCGGCCTCCCGCCTCCCTAGCCGCTGGGCCTCGGCCGGCGGCGCCGCTCTCCGGCCTCCGCTCCGCCGCCCCGGCCTCGGCCCTCGGGTCTCCCGCCTCCCCTAGCCGCTCCTCGCGCTGGGCCTGGCGCCGCCTTGATCCTCGGGCTCGACTCCTCGGCTCCGACTCACTTTGGCGCACCGCCGATCCGCCTCGCCCTCTGCCGGGAGGCCGAGATCTAGGGTTGGCTGGTTGCTTGTTGCTTGTGAGTTTGTTGTTTTGTTGGCCCGTGCATCCTCCGAGATATCCCTTCTCTTATTGGGCTTTGTTGGGCCGTATGTTTATTGTTTATGTGCCGTCTTTTTTCTGCTCACCGGTCCGACGGGGGTGCTTCCACGGCGCCCGGGGGGGTTCCGGCCGGCGAGGGGAGCTCGGGCGGCCGCCCGGGCTCGCCCGAAGGGTAGGTCCGCCCCTGATTCGATCATGCATGCTTTGGCACATTTGTTTTCCTTTCTGGCGCGGGAGCTTAGTGCGGATTCCCAGATTCTCCTGCATCTGCATGCTGCGGCGAGAGGCTCTAGTGCTCACGCATTTGTTAAAACGCTCGTACAACCCACATGCACTACACTGTATTCACGTATACACAAGCATACACGCATAGGAGAGGAGAGTTCGCAGAGCAAGCTAACCGCTGGAACGCTTTCGCGACCTCTGGGCTCCGCCGACGGCCACTCCGGCCACAGCGTCCACTTTCCCGCCCTCCTTCAGATCTGACGTCCCTCCCCACCCACTCCCTCGCCATGGATCCGGCAGCCTCCGGCTTGGCTCCTTCGCCCCTCAATCGGGATCGACAGCATCTGCAACTTCAGTCCTCGCTTGTCGAGACCCGAATATGCAAATTCGGTCTCTCTGTGTAAACTGCACTAGTCCAGGATCACGCTAGTGCACACAGTCAAACATAGATGTCATCACAGTCATACACACGACAATAATAAGGGAAAACTAGAATATCGATAAAATATCAAAGGTGCGACCTTATGGCCAAGCTTACAATATCTCTAGCGGAAGGGCTTAACAAAATAGCAAATGAAATCCAAAATAAAGCGTAGCGACCAATCGACAAGCCACAAAGCTATCGAGTGGAGAACGGCCTAATCCGTGAAGTCGCCGTAGTACTCCCTTCCGCACCTCCTGCCGATAGTACTCCTCTCCTCAATCGAGCAACATAGGCGTAAAGCCGTGAGTACATTGGTACTCAAGAAGTCGTTTGTAACAATAAATGCAATATAATATGCAAGGCTTACCAAAGGAAGGCTGAAAGGTTAATTTGCATAAAGGCATTTATTGATGAAATATATTAAATAACTTGAAAGCGAAAGTTAAATGAAAACAGTAATAGTAGATAATCAAAGGGATAAACATGAACCACTTGTGAACACCGATTCACAAGTTTAAACCAACAGTGAACTACCTGTCCACTCCCAACATAAACCGCCAAGTTATAAATGAAACACTAACCCTCGTGTGAAATCCCCGAGCACTGTCCATGACCGAGGACGCGGCTATTCGAATAGTTTTACACTCTGCAGAGGTTGCACAACTGTACCCACACGATGTGATTAGCCTAGGCCTAAGGAAATCACAACAAGGCCTTTACAATGCTCTACCTCAACACAATCCTGCCCGCTAGGGTTTCGCATCACACCCCCCCTTGCGCCACATGGAAATCAGCAACCATGTACATCTCAATGGCAGAATTGAATTGAAGTATTACAAATTAATCAGCCAGGTCCATCCCATAATAGACATGTGGTTTGCACGATTAAGCTCAGATCAATGGCGCACAAAGTTAAGTCCTTAGCATTACCCGGGCGAGACTACCACATCCCCCAAAGTACAAGCGTACTTCCCCTTTATCGCACGATCACTCGCCCGAGTGCAAAACCAATTTGTATAACCAAGCCAACGTCACACCAATGCCGTGGCACAAATTTTAATACACGTGGCACCAACCACAGTTCCATATTTCATTAAGTCAGATTAATAGTTTAATATTTGCGATGAGACCAAACATAAATATAAACTGGCTAAGCAATCTAATCGTACCAACCCATGTGATAAATAAACTAGCATCACTATCAAATTTCCCAACCTATGGTGACAAAGGCATCATGGTATTTCAAAGTGTCAAGGAGGTGTAATTGCAATTGGGATAATAACTACCTGTGCAACGGTTTGAATAAAAATAGCAATGCAATGTAATTTGAAACAAAAATAATTAAATAATAGTTTGTAAAATTGGGTTCAACATGATCAAGGGACACGACTTGCCTTCGTTATGCTCGTGGGTACTCTGGTCTTACAGCGCGAAACACGCTCCTCCGAATCCGAATCTAACGAGAGAAAGCGACCGGAAACAAAGAAACACATAAAATGACAAGCAAAAGAACTCAAAATTCACAAAAACAGAACCAACAGCTAGAGCTCGATTTTAGATGAATTTAGAAAAAGAACGGGTCAATCGGAGCTAGGACGGAGGAGAACGGGCTTCGGAAAATTAATTCAAAATTAATTCGGGAAAATTGAAAAAGGTTACTGTGCTGTGAACCCGGTGCACCAAATCCCGAGTTCACCGTGGACCCGGTCCACGTAATGCTGCTCGGGGCGCGGGACGCGCGGGGACGCTGGCGGCGTGGCGGCGGATATCTTGCCACGTGGCGCGTCGGCCGCGTGGCACCGGCGTGGGCGCCACGTGGCTCGGGAGGACGGCTAGGGCGGCGTGGCGCTGACGTGGCATGCCACGTAAGATGCCACGTCAGCTAGGGCTGACGTGGCCCGGCTGACGCGGCGCGGCGCGACGCGATGGCGGGGATCCGACGGCCGAGGGTTGGCCACGCGGCGCGATCGCGGCCGTGGATCCAGATCTGGATCTGCGGTCGGGATCGGGCGGCGGTGTCGGTGGGGTGCGCGGATGGCCGACGCGTGGCGGCTCGGACGCGCGAGCGCCGCCGCGGACGGGCGCGGATGGAGCGGCGCGGGCGGCGGCGGCGATGCGCGGCAGCGTGGCGGCGTCGCGGCGGCGGCCGCGGCGCGTGGCGCTGGCGCTGCGGCGTGCGATGCGCGCGCGCGGCTCGGGACCGAGGCGGAGCGGGTGCGGCGAGGGCGACGAGCGGCGACGCGGCGAGCGGCGAGGGAGGGGCGGCGAGGCTCACCGGCGACGTCTTCGGCAACGGCGACGAGCTCGGGCGCACGGACGGGTGCACGGGCGGCGGCAGCGCGACGGCGGAGCGGCTCCGGCGACGGCGCGGCGCGAGGGCGAAGGCGAGGCGGCGCGACGAGCGGCGACGCACGCGAACCGAGGGATGAACGCGGGTTTTAACACGCGCGACCGAGGAAATCCCGATCGATTCTGGCTCGGGCGACGCGGATTAGGTTAGACGGCTAGGATTGGGCCACGCGGCGAGATCGGACGGCTGAAAAAGGTTAGGGTTAGGGTTCGCGCGGGCGCGGGGCGAACGGCTGGGATCGCGCGGGCGCGTCAGGCGCCGAGGCGAGGCGGGCGCGGCGTTGGTGGTGCGCCGCCGCCCGCGTCAGGATGAATCGCGACGCGTGGCGCGCGGATCGGGCGTGAGGAAGCGGAGTGCGCGGAAAGGGTACTGCGGCGCGGGCGGCGGGATGGTTGACGCGTGGAGGAGAGAGGGAGATCGGGCGGCGGGGATTAAATTCATTTCTTTTCTTTTCCGAAATTCAAATAAACTTCTAAAAGCTCTAGAAAATAGCAAATAAATCCGGAAAATTCACCAAAAATACCAGAAAATTCCTTGTGACACAAGGAACTCAAATAAAATATTTTCAACTTATGTTAATGTTTATTTTAATCACATTAAATCATTTAAAACTTTGAAAATTCATTTGAAGCTTCAATTAATTTCGGAAAATTCCAGAAAATTCATTTTTGAAATCCAGGCTTTAAAAATCTCAGAAAAACAGGATGTTACAAACCTTACCCCCTTAAACGAGATCTCGACCCGAGATGCGGGCCAACTAAGAGAATAGGTTCGGGAACTCCGCTCTGAGATCCTCCTCGCGCTCCCAGGTGGCTTCCTCCTCAGAATGGTTGCTCCACTGAACTTTGCAAAAACGGACCGCTTTATTCCGGGTGACTCGCTCTGACACTTCCAAGATTTTGATTGGATGCTCTTTGTACGACAGGTCCTCCTGCAGGTCAACGGCCTCAACTGGCACAACCTCCTCTGGTACGCGCAGGCACTTCTTCAGTTGGGACACATGAAAGACGTCATGTACCCCACTGAAGGACGCAGGTAGCTCCAACTGATAAGCAACCTCTCCCCTGCGTTTCAGAATCCTGAACGGACCCACATATCTTGGTGCAAGCTTCCCTTTTAGCTGAAATCTCTTCACACCTTTGAATGGTGTGATCCTCAGATACACAAAATCATCTGGCTCAAAACTCAGCTCTCGACGTCTGGTATCTGCATAGCTTTTTTGTCTGGCCTGGGCAGCTTTCAACCTTTCCTGAATCAAGCGGACCTTATCCTCAGCTTCTTTCAAACAATCTGGGCCAAAAACCTGACCTTCCCCCGTCTCTTTCCAATTGAGAGGGGTCCTGCATTTCCTGCCATACAATGCCTCAAGCGGTGACATCTCGCAAACCGGCACGATAATCGTTGTTGTATGAGAACTCGCAAAGGGTAAACAATTGTCCCACTTAGACCCATGATCGAGCACACACGGGCTCTCAACATGTCCTCAGTCTGATTAACTCGCTCTGTCGACCATCATGCGGGGTGATATTTGTCTTGAAATTCGTGTGAGTTCCCATCGCCTTATGGAAACTACCCCAAAACCGAGAGGTGAACTGCGATCCACGATCTGACACAATCTTCTTGGGCACACCATGCAAACTGACTATCCTGGACATATATAGTTCTGCCAATTTGTCACCACTGTAAGTCGTCTTAACTGGAATGAAATGAGCAACCTTGGTCAAACGGTCCACAATGACCCAAATCGAATCATGACCCTCTTTGGTTTTAGGCAAACCGACTATAAAGTCCATACCAATTTCTTCCCACTTCCACTCAGGGACTTTTAATGGTTGTAGCAAACCTGCAGGTCTCTGGTGCTCTGCCTTTACTCTCTGACAAACATCACAAAGGGCTACATACTCAGCAATCTCACGCTTCATGTTTGGCCACCAATACTTATCCTTAATGTCTTGGTACATCTTGGTACTACTGGATGAATCGAAAATAGTGACTCATGAGCCTCTTTTAATAACACATCCTTTAGTTCTTGCTTGTTGGGCACACACAAACTTGCTTGAACCACAAGGTTCCTCGGTCGATCCTTGAAAATCGACTCTTTACCTTCACTCAAATTCTTTCGATCCGTTGAAATGCCTCATCATCCGAGTGAGCCCGCGAATCGACCATCCAAAGTAGGTTTGCATCTCCATAGTCGCCAAAAATCCCGCTCAACCAACTCAAGGTTAAGCTTCAAATTCCTCATGCAAAGTGGTGACTCTCTCGAACCATCACCGAATTGCGGTATACCTTTCGCTCAAGGCATCTGCAACCACATTAGCTTTCCCGGGATGATAATGTATGCCCACATTATAATCCTTTATCAGCTCTAACCACCTCCTCTGCTCGAGGTTAAGCTCGGATGGGTAAAGATGTATTTCGACTCTTATGATCCGTGTAAACCTCACATCTGTTACCCATCGTAATGACGCCAAATCTTTAAAGCATGCACTACGGTGCTAACTCCAAATCATGGGTAGGGTAGTTCTCCTCATGCGGTCTCAAGCGGCGTGAGGCATAGGCTACCACTCTCTTGTCTTGCATCAAGACACAACCCAAACCTTTGCGCGAAGCATCGCAAAATATCTCAAAATCCTTGTTAATATCGGGCAACACAAGCACCGGGCTGTGGTCAAACTCTCCTTAAGTTTCAAAACTCTTCTCGCACTCTGGCGTCCAAGTGAATTTCTTTTCCTTTTGAGCAAGCTGCGTGAGGGTCCAGCCACACCGAAAATCCTCAATAAAGCGACGGTAGTATCTGCCATACCAGAAAACTCGACTGGTAATCAAGTGGGTGATTCGCCAATCCAAAACATCACTTACTTTCCACTGGGTCAATGCGACTCCTTCTGCTGTCAACACATGCCCTAGAAAGGCGACTTTCTTCATCAAAACTCACATTTGCTGAACTTTGCATACAACCGATTATCTCTCAATTTCGCAATGCTAACCTCAAGTGCTCTGATGTTCCTCCTCATCCTTGGAATATATCAAAATGTCGTCAATGAACACAACGACAAACTTGTCCAAATATTCCATAAACACCTTATTCATCAAATACATGAAATATTTGGAGCATTAGTCAAACCAAATGACATCACCGTGAACTCGTATAGACCATAACGAGTCGAGAAGGTGTCTTGGGTATGTCCTCCTTACGTATCCTCATCGATGATATCCCGATCTCAAATCAATCTTGGAGAATACTCCTGCTCCCTTAAGCTGGTCAAACAGTCATCAATCACGGCGGAGGGTACTTATTTTTGATGGTGACCTCATTAAGTGCTCAGTAGTCCACACACATGCGCCGACTACCATCCTTTTCTTGACGAACAACACCGGCGCTCCCCACGGGACGAACTCGATCCGATATAACCCTTATCCAAAAGCTCCGAATTTGCTTCTTCAACTCGCTAAATCATTGGCCGCATCCGTAGGGTCTCTTGGAAATCGGAGCGTACCGCACAAGCTCAATCGAAACTCAACCTCCCTCTCTCGTGGCATACCCGAAGATCATTCGAAACACGTCGGGTACTCTCCGGCAACCGTACACCCTCCAACTGGATTACCTTACTCGCAAATCATGACCGCTCGGTGGCACTCATCGGCCGCGAATCGCACCTTAACTCCGTCTGAATTGGTTAAGGTAATCGCTCGCTCCCACAGTCTAACATCGCTCGCTGCTTCAAGCCAATCCATTCCCAAAATTACATCTAGGGATGCATATCCAACAAAATCAGTCGCCTGAACTCAACTCCCGAATGGTTATCCTAACTCTGGACAACCTAGGTTGGATCTCAACTCGGATCCGGGATTGGATTAAAAGAACAGATCCAAGAGCAACGATTTTCAATTGTTGCTTTAAAGCAAAACTCCAGAAACAAACGAATGCGAAGCTCGAATCAAATAAAACGGTGGCAGAGGCGAATGTGCGAAACGCATCGATCACAACGCTCGCGCTGCTGGGCATCCTCTGCGGTGACGTGGTTCACTCGACCTCTCACCACCGCGCCCCGGCGCTCGCCACGAGGCCGGGGTGCTCGCCCCGCTCCCGGTAGGGGTACGACCGTGTGGCTCCCAAGTCAAAGCGAATCGTGTCGGGCTCGCCTCGAGGGCACTTGCTAGCATAGTGTCCCACTTCGCGACACTTGAAGCAAGTGATGGACGCCGCTGGATTATTACTCTTCGCTGCTGCTGCTGCTGTCCACTGGAACCACTAGACGCCGCCATCCGATCAAATCGGGCGTGGAGTCTCGAGCCGGGTCCAAATCTCAAGCTCGCTGCTGCTGCTGCCGCTGCCGCTTCTTTGTGGCGCTCAGGCAGCCGATAGGTACCAAAACGAGGCCTCGAAATCGGTGTGACCGTGATCCTCGCTGGATCAACCTCCTCTTGCGAGACTCCTCGAGCTCGCGCGACTCTCCTCGATGAGTATGGCCTTATCCACCAACCGCTGAAATCGGCATAGTCGTTGCCACGACTTGCACCTTCAAAGCCGGGTTCAAGCCTTTCTTGAACCTCTTCTCGCGAGCTGCATGCGCCGCTACATCCTCGCGCAGAAGCGAGCCAACTGAGTGAATTTATTGAGATATTCACTCACCGATGTGTTCCTCTCTGGAACTCCGAAACTCATCCTTCTTCATCTCAACCACTCCTCCATGACATGAGCGGTGTGGAAAGCCTTGGCGAATTCCTTCCAGTGATGTTATCTTTGGTCCTCATGGGCGCACGAAGAGTTCTCCCACCACTCTGCTGCTTTGGTCCTCAAGCCGATGTCTTGCATCTGACACCTTCTCCTGTCGCTTGCACCGAGCCAAGTTCCGTTTCTTCTCCATCAACGGACCCGGTCGTCGGCCTCCAAAGGCTCGATGAACTGGAGAAAACAGCGGTCTTGTCCTCATAAACTCTGCGTAGTTGGTCTGCGACGATGTCTTTGATGTATCGCTCTGGTCTTTGCATTGCATCATAGTTCGCATACCCGTGCATCATGGTCTGCATCATCGTATGTTCGCCATCAAGAATCGGCGAGGCGTGGTCCAAGACAGTGGCACCGCGCGCGGCATCTGTTCTCTCGGGTCTGGTTCCCCGGTTGCGGTGGAGGAGTTCTGGTGTCAACCATCTTGCTCAAAAGAAAACAATCACGATCGACCAAAGGCGAAAGACGAGAGGGAAAAGCATAGATAAGAGGTAAATGCGTCTAAGGGGGTTTTGCTTAATGGAAACCTAACTAAACAAACACTTAGCCAGAAGGCTAACTGAGAAACCGAACAAAATAGACTCCAATAAAAGATTTGACATGATCGCAATATAATGCTTTTAGGGCAATATTTGCAGCTCACATCACACTCAAGCGCAAATAAAATCCAACGTGTCTACTCGCACTATCTACTCAAGGCTCCCACTCGGGTCTCGACAAATAGGGTACATCGCTATCGTCCTCGGAATCATCAGAGACAACCCACGAGTTGCGGATCACGCATCGCTCTCGATCGGGCCGAGGTGAACGACCGAGGTAGGCGCGACGATCTCCGGTGATACGACGCTCTCCTCTGGACTCGGCGGTGTAGGCGACGTAGAGGTACCGTGATCGCGGCGGGCTCCTCCTGCATCGCTCGTAGTCTCGGTGGCTCCGCATCGCTCCTTGAACTTCCGAACGAGTCCGCCATGTTGATCTTGTATAGCTTGCAAAGTCGACGGATGGCTTTGTGCGCAACTCCTCGTGGCCGACATCTCCCACCGCACCGTGTTCTTGAAAGCGTGATGTAGCACCGCTGCCAACTCGGGTAGTGAAGTATAGCCCGAGATGCTCCGATGCGTTGACCTTTTGCTTCTCATCCTTAGTGAGGTAGACGGCGATCTCTTAAATCTGAGGCACCGCAACAAAACGCGTAGAAGTGACCTCCATCCTCTGTCGGGCTGTAAGAAGCTTGGGACATCTAATGCATTTATAAGGGAAAGATCGGTTTATAACTTCAGAAAACAAATTTTGCAAGAGTTGGGGCGAGAGACAAGAATCCTTAAGAATGAGGTAAGAAGATAGAGATATTACTAAATATCAAGTTTAGTTGGTTTCATTTAGAAAATAAATTTTTGGGCTACGACCATTTTAACTTAGGGCTTCGTCCTCGATCGATATGGCTCGATACCATCTCTGCCGAGACCGAATATGCAAATTCGGTCTCTCTGTAAACCGCACTAGTCCAGATCACGCTAGTGCACACATCAAACATAGATGTCATCACAGTCATACACACGACAATAATAAGGGAAAACTAGAATATCGATAAAATATCAAAGGTGCGACCTTATGGCCAAGCTTACAATATCTCTAGCGGAAGGGCTTAACAAAATAGCAATGAAATCCAAAATAAAGCGTAGCGACCAATCGACAAGCCACAAAGCTATCGAGTGGAGAACGAAGCCTAATCCGTGAAGTCGTCGTAGTACTCCCTTCCGCACCTCCCGCCGATAGTACTCCTCTCCTCAATCGAGCAACATAGGCGTAAAGCCGTGAGTACATTGGTACTCAAAGAAGTCGTTTGTAACAATAAATGCAATATAATATGCAAGGCTTACCAAAGGAAGGTGAAAGGTTAATTTGCATAAAGGCATTTATTGATGAAATATATTAAATAACTTGAAAGCGAAAGTTAAATGAAAACAGAATAGTAGATAATCAAAGGGATAAACATGAACCACTTGTGAACACCGATTCACAAGTTTAAACCAACAGTGAACTACCGCCCACTCCCAACATAAACCGCCAAGTTATAAATAAAACACTAACCTCGTGTGAAATCCCCGAGCACCGCCCATGACCGAGGACGCGGCTATTCGAATAGTTTTACACTCGCAGAGGTTGCACAAGCTGCACCACACGATGTGATTAGCCTAGGCCTAAGGAAATCACAACAAGGCCTTTACAATGCTCTACCTCAACACAATCCCGCCCGCTAGGGTTTCGATCACACCCCCTTGCGCCACATGGAAATCAAGCAACCATGTACATCTCAATGGCGTAATTGAATTGAAGTATTACAAATTAATCACCAGTCCATCCCATAATAGACATGTGGTTTGCACGATTAAGCTCGGATCAATGGCGCACAAAGTTAAGTCCTTAGCATTACCCGGCGAGACTACCACATCCCCAAAGTACAACCGCATTTCCCCTTTATCGCACGATCACTCGCCGAGTGCAAAACCAATTTGTATAACCAAGCCAACGTCACACCAATGCCGTGGCACAAATTTTAATACACGTGGCACCAACCACAGTTCCATATTTCATTAAGTCAGATTAATAGTTTAATATTTGCGATGAGACCAAACATAAATATAAATCGCTAAGCAATCTAATCGTATCAACCCATGTGATAAATAAACTAGCATCACTATCAAATTTCCCAACCTATGGTGACAAAGGCATCATGGTATTTCAAAGTGTCAAGGAGGTGTAATTGCAATTGGGATAATAACTACCTGTGCAACGGTTTGAATAAAAATAGCAATGCAATGTAATTTGAAACAAAAATAATTAAATAATAGTTTGTAAAATTGGGTTCAACATGATCAAGAGACACGACTTGCCTTCGTTATGCTCGTGAGGTACTCTCGGTCTTCAGCGCGAAACCTGCTCCTCCGGAATCCGAATCTAACGAGAGAGAAAGCGACCGGAAACAAAGAAACACATAAA
This sequence comes from Melocanna baccifera, assembly GCA_036346265.1. Taxonomy (NCBI): domain Eukaryota; kingdom Viridiplantae; phylum Streptophyta; class Magnoliopsida; order Poales; family Poaceae; genus Melocanna; species Melocanna baccifera. The sequence continues at coordinate 33,856,314 of CM070677.1, read as the reverse complement.
ATGACAAGCAAAAGAACTCAAAAATTCACAAAAACAGAACCAACAGCTAGAGCTCGATTTTAGATGAATTTAGAAAAAAGAACGGGGTCAATCGGAGCTAGGACGGAGGAGAACTAAGGGCTTCGGAAAATTAATTCAAAATTAATTCGGGAAAATTGAAAAAGGTTCTTGTCTTGTGAACCCGGTGCACCAAATCCGAGTTCACCGTGGACCCGGTCCACGAATGCGTGCTCGGGGCGGCGGTCGACGCGGCGGGACGCTGCGCCGACGTGGCGGCAAAGATATGCCGCCACGTGGCGCGCGGCCGACGTGGCGCAACCGACGCGGCCGCCACGTGGCTCGGGAGGACGGCTAGGGCCGACGTGGCGCCGACGTGGCATGCCACGAAGATGCCACGCCGGCTAGGCTGACGTGGTTCGGCCGACGCGGGCGCGCGCGACGCGATGGCGGGATCCGACGGCGAGGTTGGCCACGCGGCGCGATCGCGGCCGTGGATCCAGACCGATCTCGCGGTCGGACGCGCGGCGGTGTCGGTGGTGCGCGGATGGCCGACGCGTGGCGGCTCGACGCGCGCGCGCCGCCGCGCGGACGGCGCGGATGGAGCGGCGCGGGCGGCGGCGCGGCGATGCGCGACGCGTGGCGGCGTCGCGCGCGAGGCGCGCGCCGCGGCGGCGCGGCGCTGGGTGCGCGCGCGCGGCGCGGCTCGGGACCGAGGGGCGAGCGGGTGCGGCGAGGGCGACGAGCGGCGACGCGGCGACGGCGAGGAGGCGGCGAGGCTCACCGGCGACGTCTTCGCAACGGCGACGAGCTCGGCGCACGGACGGTGCACGGCGGCGCAGAAGGCGACGCCGGAGCGGCTCGGCGACGCGCGCGCGAGGGCTAAGGCGGCGGCGGCGGCGACTCGGCGGCGACGCACGCGAACCGAGGATGAACGCGGGTTTTAACACGCGACCGAGGAAATCCCGATCGATTCTGGCTCGGGGGGCGACGCGATTAGGTTAGACGGCTAGGATTGGGCCACGCGGCGAGATCGGACGGTGAAAAAGGTTAGGGTTAGGGTTCGCGGCGCGGGCGAACGGTTGGATCGCGCGCGCGAGGCGGCGGGAGGCGAGGCGAGGCGGGCGTTGGCGTTGCCCAGTGCTGCGTGTACACGATGCGCGCGCGACGCGTGCGCGCAAGCGGATCAGGCGGTGGGGCGGAGTGTGCGCGGAAAGGGTACGCGCATGGCGCGGCGCGGATGGTTGACGCGTGGAGAGAGAGGGAGATCGGGCGGCGGGGATTAAATTCATTTCTTTTCTTTTTCCAGAAATTCAAATAAACTTCTAAAAGCTCTAGAAAATAGCAAATAAATCCGGAAAATTCACCAAAAATACCAGAAAATTCCTTGTGACACAAGGAATTCAAATAAAATATTTTCAACTTATGTTAATGTTTATTTTAATCACATTAAATCATTTAAAACTTTGAAAATTCATTTGAAGCTTCAATTAATTTCAGAAAATTCCAGAAAATTCATTTTTGAAATCCAGGCTTTAAAAATCTCAGAAAAACAGGATGTTACATCGCTCCTCCTCAAGAGACCTCGGGAACCCTAAGCACTCTATCGAGGGAGCACTACTACAAAAGTCATCATCACAGACGGTTTAAAAACGTTATCACAGATGATTTTCTGAACCGTCTGAATTTATGGGTCAGTGATAATCGAAGGTTATCACAGACGGTTTTCGAACCGTCTGTGGTGTAAATATCACGGACGATTTTTAAGTAAAAACCGTCTGTGATAGCTGATAATCACAGACGGTTTTTAACTAAAAACTGTCTGTGATCACAAACGGTTCAGGTCATGACCACAATGCTCGCCATTGCTAGGATCCATCCAATTGCTTTTGCTGCCTGTGTTTCGACCACAGAATCATGCATTGCTCACAACGGCCCCCCGCCCAAACAGTTCTCTGTCCTACTCCAACAACATTCTGTTCCCCTTCCTCCGCTCCTCCTGGTCCACGTGCTGGGCCGGCCTTGCCTCCCTCAGCTGCCCCTCCAGTGATGGCCCCTTTCTCGCCATCAATAGTAGCTCACATCGACATGGTGCACCCCCTCCTCGGCCATCCATCGACTTGACCAGAAGAGGATGCCTGCATTATTCCTCCTCTAGGGAGCTGTAGCGGGCATTGCAGAAGAAGGAAGACTACTCGGCCATGCTCTAGCTGGGCAAGTTGAGGCCCGACATGGAGATCTCCGCAATTGCAGAGGCTCTAAGGCGGCGCTTCAACCTGTGCTCCTTAGAGTTCTCGGTTCACCACCACTACCCAGAGAATTTTCTTGTGAATTTTGAGCATAGACATCACCGAGACGAGGTAGTCGGGCTTCAAAGGTTCTCTTTCCATGGCATGGACCTCCATGTCAGGCCATGGAAACCTCTTCGCCATACTTTTGGAGTGGCTTTCAGGTTTCATGTCTGGTTATGCCTGGAAGGCATTCCCCTGCATGCATGGAACGAGGAGGTGGCAAGTAGAGTGATCGGCAACAAGTGCTCCTTAGACTATGTCGACGAGAAATCTCTTCATCAAGATGATGCCTGCACTCTCGACCTGTGGGCATGGATGACAAATCCTAGCGCCATCACAAAGGTAACCTGGCTCACTCTCACTGATGGCTTTCCACATGCTTCCTCAGCAGGCTCCTACTCCAGCACACCAGAACCCCATCGCTGCAAGAAGGGTCTCATGTTCAGGGTCCTTCTTCACCTGGACTTCGTCGAAGATTACTCCGTCGCCCCCCAGAGGCCGAGCATGGCACTAGCCTTGTCATGCCATTCAAGCCAACGAAGCATGGCTTATCGTGGTGCCTTGGAGTCATCGATGGCACGTCGGAGCAAGCAGAGGTCAGGCGCATTACACATCTGCGAATGTTCCCCCTGGCCCGAACATCCCTCCAGAGGAGAAGGCCATCGCCACAATGAAGAGCTAGTAGGGTAGGCCATCTTCGACTCTTCTGAAGACCGAAAGGCCCGCAACGCGCCACCCTCACCTAATAACATGCGCAAAGACTTCACGAATAGCTACCTCCAAGCTCTCTTTGCGTCCCACACGGCACTTCTCTGCCTTGGCCTCCTGCACCTAGAACATTTTGCCAGAGCTCTTAGGCTAAGATGGATGTGGCGTACTTGGGCCAGGGCCAACCTTTTGAAACCTCGTGCGATGAGCATGACCACAGTCTTTTCGCAGCCGCAATCACCATCATGGTCATAAATGGCAAGTCGGTTAGTTTATGGAACTCAGCTTGGGCACACGGAGAGTGCCTGCGAGACATTGCGCCCAATATCTTTAGGGTTTCCACAAGAAAGAATCTTACCCTTCATGCAGCGTTAACCAACAACAACTGGCTTCAGCACTTGCATTGGCCGGGGGAACCAACAGTTCAATTCTTTCAAGAGCTAATTGCTCTAGTCGCCCGAGCTACCTCTGCAAACATCCACGATCACATAGACGACACAATCACTTGGAAACTAACCCCTCACGGGTCTTATACTGCTTCCTCAGCATATAAAGTTCGTTTCTTTGCAGCAACAAAATCTACAATGAACCCCTTAGTATGGAAATCTTGGGCACCGCAAAAAATGTAAAGTTTTTGCGTGGCTGGCACTCCAAAATAGACTTTGGACAGCCGACCACCTGTCACAATGCAGCTGGCCAAACCAGCAGTCTTGCCCCTTATGTAGCTTATGGCCCGAATCAGCTCTTCACCTTCTTGTCGAGTGTCACTACATAACCATAGTTTGGGCGTCTGCTGTGCATTGGATGGCTTGTGATTTCGTACGACCGTCAACTTGGCCCGCATTCTCCTTGACTTGCCTTTGGTAAGAGTAGAGTGTTCTCTAGCTGGGAGCACCGCGAAGGCTTTAGCCTCCTTGCTTATTCTGATATCTTAGGAGATTTGGAAAAAGTATAATGCTCAAATTTTCCACTCAACAACTAGTCCACCAACACTCTTAGTCACTAAGATAAAAGATGAATTGTCTGCTTAGGCTCTTGCAGGAGCTAAAAAGTTACCTGAGCTCATCCTTTCTTTGTATTTCTCTATGTAAATAAATTTTAATTTTTTTTAGAGTGCTGCATCCCTAGGCCATCTTTTCTTTCCTTTCATATAAGGCAGCGCTCGCTGCTACCGTTTTTTTTTTTAAAAAAAAAAAAAGCATACACGAATACGCGTCCTTGCACACACTTAATGATTGCACAATTGATCGCCTCCCCAAGGCACGCACGCACGTACTACTCCGATGGAATCCATCGAGCCGGCCGGCTCGTACGTAGAACTGAGCACCTGTATCTCACTTTTTTCATTCTTAGTAGTACTGTTTGTTTGCTTGTTTTGCGCGCGCACGTACTATATATTTAATTACTTGTTCTGCGGTAATTTTTGCTGTCGCTAGCTCTTTCGGCTTTCTGCGGTAATTTTCACCTTTCAGCGGTAACTTCCACCTTTTACCTTTTCATCTTTCTAGAATGAGTACGTACATCTAAAAGAAAGAATTAGTAGGTAGGTTACACCAATTTACCCCTTCAGCACCGCGCTTGTGTTTTTCCAACATCAAAAGAAAGTAGGATGAAGACGACATGTGGTGGTCTATATATTGTTTATTAAGGTGAGGCCGATATGTGTAAAAGATAAATCATCAAGGGGCCAAGTCCACTTAGCTCTAAACGATGGGTAAGTTCTTTTAAATTATGACTGATAGTTTCTAATCTTAGCGTGAGCACTTATATAAATAAACCGAATGTTGATAAACTAATAAGTTGCTTCGAAAAAGCTGTCTCGATAAGTTACTTCAAAAGGACTATAGAGAACCCATCTCATTTGTTTGTTTAAAGAAAGATATAAGACATAAACTAAAAAGAAGAGGACCGATGTTTGTCATTTTTCTCATATTTTGATTTCTTGATAGCCTAAAATAATTCTTTTTGTTGAGATAATTGATTCTATGTCATTGAATAGTGTCCGCTTCTATAAAATATCACTAACAACACATTCTCTCTACTATATATTACTAAATTGCATCAAAATTCAATTATATGATATTGCCATCAGTTAGGATACGTATGTCCTTGGAAAAAAGATGATTTTGCCTCCAGTTCAAATATGTCTCTATGATAAAAATTAAATATAGGGTAAATTGGCTTAGCGAAAAATATTGAAATTTTTTTGGTGGATCATTGGGGTAGTGTACGACTAAAATATAAAATTTCATGAACTGACCATTCCCTTTGTTCTATTTTTGAAATTCAAATATGAAATCAGCCTATTTGAGCTATTTTTTAAGCTGGGACAAATTCACTATAGAAAATAGAAAATCATAATTTTCAGGATCTATGTGATATCTTAGGAGTATGTGAGAATTTTTCTAGAATTTTTAGACCTTATTTTGTCTTTGTTTATAAATAGTAGCCTTTACTAGCATTTAAATTAAAAATCTAAAAATTTTCTTTGAACGATGCCTTGAAATTTTATGTAGATCACTGACATATTGAACAACACCTCTGTGAATTTTTATAATTTTTAAAGGTTTTTTGCTATTTTAAATAAATCAGATCTTTAGTCTTTTAGTAGAGGCATTTTGATTTTTTTCTTCAGAAGATAACGGTCTCCCCTAAAGGTAGTGGCGTATAATTGAATTTTTATGCAATTCAGTGGTATATAGTAGAAAGTGTTTTTTAATGGTATTTTGTAGAAGTGGACGCCATTCAATGGTATAGAATCAATTATCTCTTTTTTATTGGGCGAAAACTGCCTGGTGTAGTTATTTCAAGGCTTACAACCTATAAGCTATTGGATTAAATCCCCGAAAACATACAAAGGGCATGTTTTTTTGCGGCTTCTAAAAGTCGCTTTTGGCTTTTGCTACAGTAACTAACTTTTAAACGGAGTATTTTTTTAAGATGGAGTCTACAAGTTAATTGTAGTACACATTAAAAAACTAATATCTGTACTATCAAAAATCGCAAGTGAGTATCTCTTTTTCCGCAATCTCTATCGTAAATAGCCAAAAAGCCATCAGCTGCAGCTAAAAGCCATTAACCGCAGCAAAAAAAAAAAAAAAAACAGGCCCAAAGACAAGCCATCCAATGTATAGCCGGTGAGAATGAAACTCTGGTAATGAACTAGAAAACCAAGATGCTACACCAGCTGTAGTTGGTGGTTTTATCGTGCCCTTAAGACTACAGATAGAAGGGTAGTACTACCATCAAATTGAGCCCTTGGCATGCATCCGTTCCCTTAATCGGTGGGTACGTAGGTTGTTCCCACAGCACGGAAACTGACACGGTGCGACGTCAGGGGTTCTCGCTGAAAGACGTGGGGCCGACGCTGCAGTCCTAACTGTCGGCTGCTATCCGCAGAAGGATCTTGGGGACGGTGATCCGGTTAACCCCATTCGAGAAAAAATAATGCTGTATTTACACGGGCGAACACGACCTCGGCCGCGACTTTCCCACCTCCAGCCTTGGCTAGCTTAGCTCTAGCCGCTTGACACGGTTCACCACCGCGCGCGCGCGACTCGTTCGCCACTTGCAGATCAGGATGGATGGAACGCGACAGTCGGCAGGGCCCATTGATATGGCCGGCACACACGGACGGTTTGGTACGATTAGTGACTAAACCAAGCACTGTTCGGCATAAGCTAGCTAGCAGCATATGTGTAGCAGCATAGCTTAGCTGGCCGCCGTGTTGAAATGTAATGTCATTTACGGTCGATCGATTTAGCCCCACAGGGCTAGCTTCACGTACGGTGGCCGCTAGATCAGTGGCTAGCATATCGTGTCGTCGCAAGAGTCACCGAGGGGATTAATGGTGTACCGTGTTCCATGACCATGTGTTAATGGGAAAAAAATCTTGGTCATATCATACCTCCAACTTAACCCGGCTTTTCCTGAGTCTTTTCCATACTGTAGCGGCGGTCCCTTCATTCCCCCCCTCGCTCTCTCTGGACTCTGCCCCCTCCGCTGTTACACTAGCGTAGTGGTCGCTTCTCTTCCTCGCGTCCGCGCGCAACGCACTATTTCTAATCCCACCTTCTGCCACAAAACGGAGGTATCTTAAAGCTCCAATCCATTGCAGTGCAAGCGCATCAAGACTCTCTCTCTCTCTCTCTCTCTCCTTGGCTTGCTTAAAACCCACTTGATTGCTGCTTCGTCTCCCCGGCCACCTCCTCTCCCCGTGCGTGTGCAGTTCTTGGCACGCTTCCCCATATATACCCCGGCGAGCCTCGACGACAGATAGATACATAGGCAACGAACCAACTATCACACTGACACAGCGACAAGGTAGCTAGCGGCCGGTAGCGAGGCCGTTCGTTCGTTCGGCCGGCTGCGGGCGCGTATCGGACGAGCTAATGGGACGGCACGCGTGCACCGGCGGCGTCCAGCAGAAGCTGCGCAAGGGGCTGTGGTCTCCCGAGGAAGACGAGAGGCTCTACAATCACATCATCCGTTACGGCGTCGGGTGCTGGAGCTCTGTGCCCAAGCTCGCAGGCATGCAACACGCACTACTCCACTCCTGGCTACTCTGCTACTCTGCTCTTCTGTTGCATGTGTGACCTCCTCTGACCGTCGTTGGCCATTGCTTGTGCTGAATGCGTGCTCCAGGTCTGCAGAGGTGCGGCAAGAGCTGCCGGCTGCGGTGGATCAACTACCTGCGCCCCGACCTGAAGCGAGGCAGCTTCTCGCAGCAGGAGGAGGACGCCATCGTCAGCCTGCATGAGATCCTAGGGAACAGGTACTGCTACAATGCCTTCGAGATTTTTAGCAATGTGAAGTTCATTAATTAGCGATAGGTGGCCTGATTAACGAAACGAAATCAACGCAGGTGGTCGCAGATTGCGTCGCACTTGCCTGGCCGGACGGACAACGAGATCAAGAACTTCTGGAACAGCTGCCTCAAGAAGAAGCTGCGGCAGCGTGGCATCGACCCCAGCACCCACAAGCCCATCTCCTCCGCGGCGGCGGTGGCATTGGACCCGGCGTCGCAAGACCAGAAGAAACCGGCCGCGGTCGCCGCGGACGGTTTCGCCCTGCTGAAGCAGCAGCAGGTGTTCGACCCGTTCCCGGTGACCGACGGCTTCGGCGGCGCCTTCGACGCGGCCGGCATGGCATTGTACGGCCACCTCGGCGGCAAGGACGCGGCCGGGTTCGTGGACTACGGCATCGTGCTGGACGTGTCGGAGAACCTGGGCTACAACGAGAGCTCCAGCAACAGCAGCAACTGGAACTGCGCCGTGGGCGCGCCGGAGGTGAACAATGTGCTGGAGGGCGGTGAGGCGCTGCATTGGGCCTCCGAGAGCAAGGTCGAGCCTTTCGTCGGCTACGGCGGCGAGGGGGAGGCGCTGGAGCACAAGTTCGTGCTGCCCTGCCTCGGGCAGCAAGAGCAGAGCATGCCGCATTTCGACTTCGACGTCGGCCGGTGCAGGGTGGTTGGCGAGTTCAACCTCGAGTACTTTTGAGGTTTATGAGAATTTGGCCATCGTCGTATATATTGTTCAAAGGCATTTCACACAAGGGCAAGGCCCCTTGAAGATTAGAGACTGTGCTTCGTTAATTCTCTAGTCCATACCCCTTAACACCGTTTTTTTCCTCTGCTGTTTTATGGTTTCTGTATGGCTAAAATAAAAGGTATACAAATGTGAACACTGTGTAGTTACTATGAGAGTTTTTTAAGAATAACTTTCTTACTCTTGTAGTCAGTAAGTTGCTACCACTTGGAAAGACTGTGTGTTGTGCATTCCTCTCCGGCCCGAAGAAGAAACTAAAGGTCCCTACTAATTGCTTAAGCAGGTCGCCATCCTGTTGCAGCTTTTCTTGATTTGTGTCTCACGAAAGCGATGATAAAGAAAGATTCAACGCTCGGAATTAGCAGCACCTGCCATCTAGTCAATTTCAATTATTTGTTTGATTAGCAGTAGTAATGCTTGCACAACGATTTCGTGGCATTATTAATGCTGCGGTTAGCTTAGAATCAAATTTTTCTCGAAAGGTCCCTTTTGCCAAAACGTACGTGTATTACTCCCATGATAAATCGAATAATTTAGTGGTGTTGGTAGAGCAAACAAAAGTGGAATTAAAGAAATACGCTAACCACTTTGCTGACCATTTGGGATCCCCATCTAGGAAGGCAAGTTTATTTAATGGGGCTGACTACGGCACAGGCGGTCGTTTTTTTTCAAAAAAAAAAACACAGTTAATTTTGTGGATAGTTGGATTTTGATCCAATGATCTAGATCTTTCCTCTTCTCCCATATAAACTCTTATCACCCCTCTAATCCTAGATCCCCAACACCCTTAGCTGACTTCGTTGCTACCTCTCTGTGTGCCACCTCCCACCACTTCGCTAGTGCCACCACCAGCATCGGCATGGCCCTCTGGTTAGCTCCTCCCCTTGCCACCACTCCCGCCTCCCTCCCTCCGCCCCAACCACTTCCTAAGCCACTGTTCTTCCTTCTTTTCGGTGATCTGCCCTCTTGCCGCCTTCTTCCTCCTCTCCGGCCCTCCTCCCTCATCTCCGGTGGCTCCCGCCGCTCGATCCGCCACCGCCTCCTAACATTCTCCTTGTTCTTCTTGTCGACCCGCCAGCCTACCCCGCCCACCACTCTGTAACGATCCCGCGTCTGAGGGGGCACAACCGCCTCCTCGCCACACCGCCACAACCATCGTCCACTATCATGCCTCCGCCGGCTCGGCTTCCCTCTAAACTCAAGAGCACAGTGAACTCGAATTCTAAATAGGTGAACCCTAATTCTAATATGCCAACCACCGCTACCACCATTGCCAAGAGCCGGAGAGGAGGAAGACCAACTCATTAGAGCACGAATCTTCATGCCAATCCGAATATGAGAAAATCGATTGTGATTTTACAAATTTTCAGGCGCACATGAAATAGCAAATCTGTTATTTAATTTAGTAGTGGCAATCTGCAGACCGTAATATACATGTGATGCGATACGAGTCCGTCAATTTTGTTGGGGGCAGAGCCACGACAGCTTGCTTGACGCCAAGACTCTGACCGCAGCTAGCGACACAAACACTGCATGATGGGTGGAAACATCGTGTTTCAAATTCAATTTTGGAGGCCATAAAACTTGTCAAAACGGAGGGGCCGGAGAATAGCATCTTCCAAAAAACGGCACCTCTCAGACGTAAAATCACCGCCCCACACCGACGCTGCCGTGTCCGGAGCAGAATCGGAGGGGAGGATTACGTCAGGCACATGCTTAGCCACACCACTGGCTGGCTACCAACAAAACGTTCCCATTTCTTGTCGCACACCATGCTACTGCGACGGAGCTTAGCACGTCATCTTTTGCCGGCATCATTATTTCATCTCTAGAGACCAGCTTAGAATTAAGTTCAGCAATGTAAGGCAGGCCAAACACCTGTTCTGATATGATCTTATCTGTCCTGCACTGGCTGATTAGCAATCACGGTGGACCAGACACGGCATTATGGTGAGAGAGTGAGTGACCATGAGGAATAAATTGGGGAATTGATACGACGTAGACGTCCTACACATCATACGCCTCCCACTCCACGAGCGCTTACTTCTATCCTCAGTCACTTTTCATCAACTTTTTTTTCTATATTACCTGTGCATTATCTCGCCACCCCACCACCCTCTATGATCCAGTCATACCCGTGCCACTGCTCTACCTTCACCTCTGCGTCTCCCTCCTCCCAACCCACCCTATCCCTGTCCCCGCCTCCCGACGCTCCGCCTCTCACTTTCCCTCCACCACATCCATCTCGCTCACCGTTCGCTTCCTCACCCTCAGTTGTGAACACAGGTTCCATGCTGTTAGAGCTGCTTCTGGAGGGAGCTACGGCGTCGGATGGAGGGCCAACCGAAGCTCCCCACACTGGTAGAGGTGCTCATGGACGTCGGCCACCCCCTGCTCACTCGTATCCCTTTGACGACTTTCTCCTCTCCCACTACCTCACTAATAAAGCTTGATGGAGGCCATCAGCCATCTCTAGACTCGATCCCCTACCCAAGGGTGGCTTGAGTACATTGTATTCATCGTCGCCATGGCCGGAGCTCACCGGATCTATCGCTACCATGGTTGAAGCTGGCCAGATCTACTTATTTTATTGTAGGATCTGTTTTGGTTTGTTATGGCTTTCCTAAATTTGTTGTGGATTTGTTTCTGAGTTGTTGTAATATTTTGATTTTATATGTGTAACAATTAGCAAGGACCGTTGCAACATCAATATTTTTTTTGTTGTAAATCCATAGTTTTTGTTGCACTCTCGTTAGATGTGATGTGTCTTCTTTGATTTATTTTTGTTGCAGGTGTTCCTCAAATTGTTACATACGTATTTTCAAAATATTGTAGAGGTTATAATTAACATCTTCGATTAATTTTTGTTCAAACTTCCGTGCTAGCTAAGCAAATACATCAATGTATACGAACGAGATCTGTAATTTTTAAGTAAGTTCTGAGAAGAAACTAGATTCCTCCTCTCCAATTTTCGAGATCTATGATATGTGTTGAAATTTTTTATTGTATATGTTATCAGATACATTGCGTGAAAGCGTACGCTAAGACGGTTCTCATGTACACCCGGATGCTAGTCGTTGCCAGTAAATTGCGCACAGTTTAGTTGCAGGGCCTATGCAGTGGCGCGAGATGGCAACTGAACGGGGCTGAGGGGGCTCAGCTGCTTGCCCTCGCTCGTGCGCGATGATTGATAGGCCCTAGGGCACAGTAGGGTAGGCGCACTATTCTGCCGCGTGCGTACGATGCTCATGCGTGGTCTAGCTGGGGCGCGAGAACAGAAGCTGCACTGGTAGCTGCATCTTATGGCTGGTGGAACGTAAATTTCGTTAGCACAGGTGCAGGCACACTTGCATGTGGAAACTTTGTGCACGATTGTGAAATAGACACACGTGCTGCTGGTCTGCGAGTACTGCCACCGGTGCATCGGTGTACCTGCACGACTCTGGATCCGATGGTGCTGCCCGGCCTAACCTTCGAGAGCTGTGATGGTGATGCTGCTGCTGCCCATCCAGTTGTCGCCACACGGACAACACGGCTAGTTGCTGTAGAGGAGCTTGTCCGTGGCTCCGTACGTACGGCTACTGCTCGATTTTTCGAAGGAACTGTATCCTATGGGTATTCGAGCGTGGCAGGAGGAGCTGTGGCGTTTGAAGTGGTTGCAGTGCCACACGTGTCTGACGCTGTTCCGGTCGTGCATCCGCTGTTGAAACTTGAAAGTGAACGCCATGAAACAGTAGTAGAGCCAGAATCTTAATGATAGTGTGCAAATTCATGGTTATCTGCACTTTCAATCAGAGCGATTTAACACAATCGAGCACCTCCTATCCTGCCACCGGCGATTCTCGACAGCACCATGAGTTGGGGCTAGCGGATTCATGTTGTTGAGGTTTGAAGTGGAACTGGTAGAAAGATTCAAAGCTTCCTGCATGCCCTATCTGAGGGGCAGCATTCCTTACAAGAGAGAAAGGAAACTGCTTGCCTGACTTGTGACATTGGGCTCCTGCTGAATCAGGATAGGTTTCTGATGTTGCCTTCCTAGCAAGTTGCACCCACTAACCATCGATTTTATCATTCGCAACGAATCATTTTTGCCTGCTGATCAGTTTGTTTCTTGCAGTATCAGATGTGCCTGACTGTTCTCTGTTCCCGGCTTTGCTAACACACTATGCAGAGCCTAGAGCCCATGCTGTTTGCCAGGGTTACCAGACGACCAGGAAAGACTCTGCCATTTATGTGTCTGGAATTCCCTGCCTAATTTTGAACACCACAAGTGCGGAGATTTGTTTGGATATCCTGCACATACGCCACACATCTGTACGGCTCACAATACGCCTGCATTGAATTGAACACTGCCTAGTTAGGAACACGTTGTCAGTCTGCAGAGGTGCCGTATATGTACTTGCAGTGCCACACGTGTCTGATGTTGTCATATGAAGCAAATAAATCAGCAAGATTCAAAGATTCCATACAAAGAAGTAGCTTTGTATTAACTCCATCAAACCTGTCATAAGAAGCAAATATATTAGTATGAAACAAAGATGTATTGGAATTTGTAAATAAGGAGTTGTAACAAATTTAACCAACACCTGCCATTGAGCTCTCGAAGTTCCATATCAATAATACTTAAAAAAACATTTCAATATGGAAGTGATGAAAATTCTTTACTTTTTCAAAGAAATGCTTTGGTCTTTTCACATGCACATAGAAACCATCTATGTCAGAAACTTTGATGTGATGCTTAACACAAAAAGAAGTGACATCCTTGAGAAAAGTTCCCATCCATCACCCCCCCCCCCCCGGGGCAACAATTGCAATTGAAGCTTAGTCTTGTAGACAAGCTCAAAAGTATTAACAATATCTTGATCCATTTTTTGCAAAGCATGACATAAATCATCCGAGTATCTAAATATGGTTAGCGATAAATATGCCATGAAAACAAAGTCAAATGACTCAATTATTACCAAAGCATTTTCAGCTTTCGGACACTCCTATTGAGAGCGGTCCTTTCCAATCACTATGAGAACTCGGAGCGTATGATACAAAAAGATAATATGCAAAATAGTCTTGTAGTGAGATCCCCATTGAGTATCACCTGGCCTGTATAAGCCCATCTCTTGATTTAAACCTTGTCCACTTTTAATTTTATCTAACCCTAAGGCTTCCAAAATCTACTTGGCTTGAACTTCTCTAAGCATGTGTTGCTTCTTACAAGAAACCCCAACAACATTCAGCAAATACTAAGGTGGTCAAAGAACCAAACACAATCATGGTTTTTGTTGGCAACAATAACAAGAGTTAATTGGAGTTGATGTGCAAAGCATTGAATATAATAAACTGAAGGAGACTCTTCCATAATTTTTGTTTTCAAACCATTAATGTACCCTTTCGTGTTACTAGCCCCATTATATCCCTGACCACGACATTTAGATAAAGACAACAAATGGTCCATAAGTAAATACTCGATTGCAGTTTGAAGTGTTGAAGAAGTAGTGTCAGTAACATCCACAATACCAAGGAACCTTTCAGCTACCCTCCCTTTTATGTCAACATAACACAAGCAAAGAGCCAATTGTTTCTTTTGGTACACATCACTAGATTCATCAGTAAGTATTCCAAAGTAGTCATCGCTAAGGTCTTCAATGATAAGTCTATTGGTTTCTCTGGCACAACAGTTGATGATTTCTTTTTGCATGCACGGAGAAGTCATTTGATAATTCTATGGAGCATTCGATAAAATAACCTTATTAACATCTTCAAAACGTTCACCTAGCCAGTTCAAAAGTTCCAAAAAAAATTATTATTTGATGTCTCATTTTTATCATGACCATAACAAGGCAACCCTTGATGCAAAAGAAACCACAAACATTTAAACGAATAAATTAAGTGGGACTTATATAGAGTTTTTTTTTCTTTTGTGCTACAATTATTGAAAGACACTGTGATTGTTGTTTTTGGCTGAATGAAGAAATTAAATTTCTCTTGAGCTCGGTTATGGGTACCACTGTCAATTTTTGTTTGAGTCATTGTCCCATTGTCAGTGTTTGCTCATCTGGAGGTGTGCAGGTGTAGGGAGCACAAGGCTCGTGAGAAGGAGCCCAAAAGAAAGCGTGAACTAGTGGCCAAGGCCAAGGCCGCTGGCGAGGAGTACAACAACAACCTAGCAAGGAAGGACAAATGGCCATGTTCCACACAATAATTCGATCCTCTTTGTCTATATGTTCCATGCATTTCTAATTCTTTAAAGATATGTGTGTACCATCTTTGATTCGTTAGCCTGCATGCCATGTAATTCCTTTGTGAAAATATTCTTTACCATATGTTAAAGTTGTTCATACTTGCTTCCATGTTGAAAAATTTCGAATGTGGTACTTCGTGGATTCCTGCTACTTTTCTCAAAAAACTGTACTTTTTCTGCGTACAGACCATTTGTCGTAAAAGAATTGGCAACATACCAGGGGGAGTGCCTACTCACCAGAATATGGGATATTTATGGACGTATACAGGGAACCAGTGTAATGAAAAAAGCATGGTACCATATTATTTTCATGCAGTAATTATGATAATTTTGTTCTTAACGTTATGTAATGATGTTCATAATCTGTACTGCTTGAATAAAATACTTGTACTTAATTTTAAATCTTGTACTTAATTTTAAATATAAATTTATTTACACGGACATATAATTGAGTATCAAAGACACACAATAACACACGCTAAATAGCTACCAGAGAAAATTAGTCAAATGAAACTCCCATATTCCAAGTCACATGAAATCATAAAAACTTAATTTCAGAAATGTGTGGTCCTACTTTCCAAGACGTAGACCCTCAGTTTTTCAGATAATTTCATAACATACAATATTCCAAAAAATACACAACAAAGTACACTGCGTAAGGAGCTTTTAAAGTAAATTTGAAAATATTTCGATCTCGTTTTCTATATTAAAACATTCATACAAGCAATGCACATAAATAAATCATGGATGAAAAATTTGAAAGTTTATAATTGCAGATAATTTACACGACCAACATGGATACTTTTTGGGTAATTTTTCAACATCTAGCTTCTAGATTTTGTCTTTTTCTGACTTTTTTTCTTATTCATTTGCATTGTCCGTGATGATCTAACCTATATTTTCATTTCTAAATTTTTAAAATTAATTACACCAAATAGACACCATCAACTATAGTACAAAAATAGATTAATTACAGTAAAAAATGCACAGCAGATGGTTCCACAAGTGCGCGAGACAACAGATGCGGAATGGCGCGCGAATCTCTGCCAGGTGGCACTTTTCCATGCTCGACCACGGTGGAACCTGGTCTTCTCCACGCTCACCAAGCGCGGATGTCGCCCGAGCCTTTTCTGCGGTCAGGGACCACCAATTTTGGTGGGCCCGCTCACTTCCACTTGCGCACGCTGGGCAAGCCCAAAAGCCGTGCTCTCGGCACACTGATCCGCACCCCTAGCACGGGCTTGCCACGCGCCACCCTCTGATCAGTCCATGCTCGAGCAGGGCAGAAGTGTAAAAACGCACTGCTGGAGGCTAAAGCTGCAAAAAAACAGGCCACATGGGGCCCAAAGAGTAAAAAATTCCTCTCAAGTAGCAAGCGCGTTCTGGCTCACTGGTAGAGGTGGGAGTTAGGTCAGGCTATTCTGGGTCAGCCCGAGGCCCGACCGACCTGGCACAGCCCAAGCACAGCACGAGCACACCCGTGGTGGATCGTGCTGGCATGGCACCAACGGTGGGCGAGGCGGGGCCTGAAAAGTCGGCCCGTTGGGTGGCATGGCACGGCACGGCGAATCGTGCCATGCTTGGGCCGACCCGGCACGGAGAGCACAGGCGGATATGGATAAGGTGCTTGACCGAATGGCACTATCTTTATTTTTGCACGCAACTATTATTGATTTTATTGTTATTTTACTTTGTTGATTTGAGATTTAACATATACAATAACAGTTCAAAACTTTATGATCTTCCTAATATCAAGGAAATGCATACTTGCTATTTCCATACTCTCTCAGGTAAACTTTTAGTATATATACAAATATACAACATATAACACGGTCTCATTCTGTATATATCTACTTTTGGCAAGCACATATGTATGTCACAAGACTAGTATATTGCACGCATGTTACTTTTCCCTTAAAATATTTATGTGCCTATGTTTTTACGCAATTAATTCAATTTTAACTAGTTTTTAACGAGATGGGTACGGGAGAAATGAAGATGGCGGTCGTCGCCACCATTATCGCCGCCACTTTCGTCGTGTATAGTTACTTTGGGCTGGACTTGGACTAGCATGGCATGAATGCTGGCACGGCGGGCTTTAGGTCGTGCCTGGGCCTGGCCGAAGGCGAGACGGGTTGGCATGGCACGACACGACGGAATGATTGAGCCGAGTCGGTACAGCACGAAGCACGATGAATTTGGACCATACTGACACGACACGGCCAATGCCCACCTCTACTCACTGGTTTGGGCGGTATGTGCCAGGCGGCACCGCTCGGACGAGACGCTGAGGCACCCGCGCGGTCTGCCCTTAACAAAGCAAAGTAGCAACCGGCATGGTGCGCGCGCGTTCGTGCGCCTCGGCACCCTGGTTTGGCCGTGCCGCACGCTCGCGGGCTCGTCTCGCGGCCCGCGCGTAACCACAGTAGAAGACAAGCGGCGGGACACATAACGTGCGCGGTTTGATTGTGCGAGTACTCCTATTTGCCGCCGGTCGTTGCGCTGCCGGCTCTGCTTTTGGGCGATTGCTCAGCGGTGTGGGACGCGATAAGGTGGCAGATAATTTGGTGCAGATGCGATAGGTGGCAATTTGGTGCGAAAATCTTTACTACTTTAAAAGAAGGAGTTGGTGGTTGATGAGTCCTCTCTCATTTTTTCTTAGCCATTCGATCTAATTATGAGATAGAATCTGGACCGTCCCCCACCCCACGCGCCTCCACCTTGCTCCCCCCGCCTCCACCCGCCCTCCCCTCGCTCTCCCACACAGCGCCCCAAACGCTCCCCGCCGCCTCCCCCTTGCTCCCCCGTCCTCCCTCTCCCCTGCCTCCACACGGCCGCACCCCCCGCCGGCGCCACGCCCCCTCGCTCCCCCCGTCCTCCCTCTCCCCCTGCCTCCGCACGGCCGCCCCGCCCGCCGCCTCCCCCTCACTCCCCCCGCCCTCCCCCTCGCTCTCCCCCCGCCTCCGTAGATCCTTGCTCTCCCCCCGCCGTCCCCCGCCTCCGCCCCGTGCTTAGTATTAATGATGCCTGTGCGTTCTCACGCCTCCCACCCGCCGGCCGCCTCCGCCCGATCGCGCTCGCGGCCTCCGCTCCGCTCCCCGCCGCCTCTCCCCCCCCGGCCGCCCGCCCTCCCTCCTCCCACTCGCCGCCCGCCTCGGCCCTCCTCTCCTCCCACCCGCCGGCCGCTCCACCTGAGATCCGCCGCCGCGGCCCTCCTCTCCCCGTCTCCCCTCGCTCTCCCCGCCGCCTCCTCCCCACCCCACCCGCGTCGCCGCCGCCTCCTCCCCCTCCCCACCCCGTGCCGCCGCCTCTGTTAGTGATATGCCCTAGAGGCAACATGGAGATGTTGTATATATCACATACTATGTTTATGATACATTACTTTGTTCCTTGGAATAGACTTCATCATTATTGATCAACTGAGAGTGCAAGCTGCCATCGTGATGGAAGTTGTAAATAACCTCCTTTATTTTGTATTTGCATATTGACTATCGTACATAGATCATTATTTTGGCTTGGGTATATTTTCCCACAGGTCAATTTTGTTTTAACAGTGGAGAGTTTGTGGAAGACTTTACAGAATTATTTTTTTATTCTCTTAGATGTGATTTCTTGAATACAATCAAATTTTGTTGTGGTCTTTTGGATTTTGTTTTTATTTGGCGAAATTGGAATTTTTAGAACTCATGGGACTTGTTTGTGGGACTTAATTTTCAGAAAAATGTATTTTTCTCACTAATTCCATCTGCCTTGTATGTAGGCAGAGGAAGCTAGAATTGCCCAGGAGATCCAGAAGAAACGAGAGAAAGATGGAAGGGACACAGAACTGGAGAAACACAAAATGACGGTGAGGTGAAGTCGGCACTGAAGCATTCCGTCGTTGCTGTGTTTATTGCCAATGAGGAGAACTCATCGATCTCTGGCATTGGTGTTGATGGCCTCGTCAAGGACGGTTTGCTTGACAAACTCAAGAGTGGACCCTTGTGAGTATTGAATTGTTTGATGGAATGAACAACTAAGGTGTTGTTCGTGGGGTATATGTGCTGATTTGCTTGTTGCTATTGTGTTGTATTGTGAAGGTTTTGGATAGATACAAATGATAAACAGTAGTGCATTGGCACCGGTGGGATGATTCCATGGCGCCTAAAGGCAACAGGAAGCTGTCCCTGATGGCCTCGCACATAAGGTAATTGTTTCGTTCTTTTTGGTGGAGATGAACATTCAGTAGCTTTAGTGATATGCAATGTTTTGTTTTTGAACCGGGAACCCATTTGGAATTAAGCAACGGAAACGAGAGTTTTACAGAGGGGAATGATATGCAATGGTTAGTTGACAATATGTAAAGCATCTGAATCTGATTATTTATTTGTAAATATTTCATAACCTATGATCTGTTAAAGTGTATAGTTGCTAAAATAAGCTTGCATTCGTGTAGTTAGTGCAAAAGCACCAATTTATCTAAAGCAATAGCAATGAATCATAATTTTTGAAAATGCTGAATATGTCTTCGTAATGTTAAGGAAAGAGCCATTCAATTAGCTTACAGGACAAACAAAGTCCTGATGTTCCTGCAGTAACCTTGTTAACTATTTAATCTCCTTAATTTTACTACCTCATTATTTGTTTTTGTGATAGTTATTAGAGGGTACTTTTGTTATACTTCTGTCTAAAACATTGTTACATTGGTTTGTTTAATTTGATGTTAATGCAATAGCCGGTGATCATGAGCTTAATACATTTTGGGTTGCTTTTGTTTGTTTTGCAGGAGGTGGACGGGAAGAACATACAGATCCAGTTGATGTGGTTCATGGAGAAGAACACAGTGAAGTTCATGAGGAGCCGTGGAGCCTCCTCCTCGGCAGTGAACGCATGATGGGGTGCCCCAACAATTTTTTGATGCAAAGGAGGTGAGTTTCACAGAACAAGGTTTGTGTAAATATATTCTTGTATTGTAACTATATTTGGATGGCACATTTTGGATATCTTTGTGTGCGATTAACTCATAAGCTATAATATAGACAAAAAGATATTCAACTAGCGTAGGCCTCGAATGGTCTAAAAGTTTATGTGTCTCACAACCGAGAGTGCAAGTCGCCATCGTGATGGAAGTTGTAAATAACCTCCTTTATTTTGTATTTGCATATTGACTATCGTACATAGATCATTATTTTGGCTTGGGTATATTTTCCCACAGTCAATTTTGTTTTAACAAAGGAGAGTTTGTGGAAGACTTTACTGAATTATTTTTTATTCTCTTAGATGTGATTTCTTGAATACAATCAAATTTTGTTGTGGTCTTTTGGATTTTGTTTTTATTTGGCGAAATTGGAATTTTTAGAACTCATGGGACTTGTTTGTGGGACTTAATTTTCAGAAAAATGTATTTTTCTCACTAATTCCATCTGCCTTGTATGTAGGCAGAGGAAGCTAGAATTGCCCAGGAGATCCAGAAGAAACGAGAGAAAGATGGAAGGGACACAGAATCGAGAAACACAAAATGACGGTGAGGTGAAGTCAGATCAAACATTCCGTCGTTGTTGTGTTTATTGCCAATGAGGAGAACTCATCGATCTCTGGCATTGGTGTTGATGGCCTCGTCAAGGACGGTTTGCTTGACAAACTCAAGAGTGGACCCTTGTGAGTATTGAATTGTTTGATGGAATGAACAACTAAGGTGTTGTTCGTGGGGTATATGTGCTGATTTGCTTGTTGCTATTGTGTTGTATTGTGAAGGTTTTGGATAGATACGGTGATAAACAGCCGTGCATTGGCACCGGTGGATGATTCCATGGCGTCTAAAGGCAACAGGGAAGCTGTTCCACAGTGGCCTCGCACATAAGGTAATTGTTTCGTTCTTTTTGGTGGAGATGAACATTCTGTAGCTTTAGTGATATGCAATGTTTTGTTTTTGAACCGGGAACCCATTTGGAATTAAGCAATGGAAACGAGAGTTTCTGAGAGGGGAATGATATGCAATGGTTAGTTGACAATATGTAAAGCATCTGAATCTGATTATTTATTTGTAAATATTTCATAACCTATGATCTGTTAAAGTGTATAGTTGCTAAAATAAGCTTGCATTCGTGTAGTTAGTGCAAAAGCACCAATTTATCTAAAGCAATAGCAATGAATCATAATTTTTGAAAATGCTAAATATGTCTTCGTAATGTTAAGGAAAGAGCCATTCAATTAGCTTACAGACAAACAAAGTCCCGATGTTCTGCGAGAACCTTATTAACTATTTAATCTCCTTAATTTTACTACCTCATTATTTGTTTTTGTGATAGTTATTAGAGGGTACTTTTGTTATACTTCTGTCTAAAACATTGTTACATTGGTTTGTTTAATTTGATGTTAATGTAATAGCCGGTGATCATGAGCTTAATACATTTTGGGTTGCTTTTGTTTGTTTTGCAGGAGGTGGACAGGAAGAACATACAGATCCAGTTGACAGGGTTCATGGAGAAGAACACAGTGAAGTTCATGAGGGAGCTGTGGAGCCTCCTCCTCGGTCTGTGAGAGAACGCATGATGGGGTGCCCCAACAATTTTTGGATGCAAAGGAGGCTGAGTTTCAGCAGAACAAGGTTTGTGTAAATATATTACTGTATTGTAACTATATTTGGATGGCACATTTGGATATGCTGTTTGCAGTTAACTCATAAGCTATAATACAGACAAAAAAGATATTCAACTAGCGTAGGCCTCCAGAATGGTCTAAAAGTTTATGTGTCTCATCAACCGAGAGTGCAAGCGCCATCGTGATGGAAGTTGTAAATAACCTCCTTTATTTTGTTCTTGCATATTGACTATCGTACATAGATCATTATTTTGGCTTGGGTATATTTTCCCACAGTCAATTTTGTTTTAACAAAGGAGAGTTTGTGGAAGACTTTACTGAATTATTTTTTATTCTCTTAGATGTGATTTCTTGAATACAATCAAATTTTGTTGTGGTCTTTTGGATTTTGTTTTTATTTGGCGAAATTGGAATTTTTAGAACTCATGGGACTTGTTTGTGGGACTTAATTTTCAGAAAATGTATTTTTCTCACTAATTCCATCTGCCTTGTATGTAGGCAGAGGAAGCTAGAATTGCCCAGGAGATCCAGAAGAAACGAGAGAAAGATGGAAGGGACACAGAACTGGAGAAACACAAAATGACGGTGAGGTGAAGTCGGCACTGAAGCATTCCGTCGTTGCTGTGTTTATTGCCAATGAGGAGAACTCATCGATCTCTGGCATTGGTGTTGATGGCCTCGTCAAGGACGGTTTGCTTGACAAACTCAAGAGTGGACCCTTGTGAGTATTGAATTGTTTGATGGAATGAACAACTAAGGTGTTGTTCGTGGGGTATATGTGCTGATTTGCTTGTTGCTATTGTGTTGTATTGTGAAGGTTTTGGATAGATACAGCTGATAAACAGCCGTGCATTGGCACCGGTGGGATGATTCCATGGCGTCTAAAGGCAACAGGGAAGCTGTTCCACAGTGGCCTCGCACATAAGGTAATTGTTTCGTTCTTTTTGGTGGAGATGAACATTCTGTAGCTTTAGTGATATGCAATGTTTTGTTTTTTGAACCGGGGAACCCATTTGGAATTAAGCAATGGAAACGAGAGTTTTACAGAGGGGGAATGATATGCAATGGTTAGTTGACAATATGTAAAGCATCTGAATCTGATTATTTATTTGTAAATATTTCATAACCTATGATCTGTTAAAGTGTATAGTTGCTAAAATAAGCTTGCATTCGTGTAGTTAGTGCAAAAGCACCAATTTATCTAAAGCAATAGCAATGAATCATAATTTTTGAAAATGCTGAATATGTCTTCGTAATGTAAAGGAAAGAGCCATTCAATTAGCTTACAGGACAAACAAAGTCCTGATGTTCCTGCAGTAACCTTATTAACTATTTAATCTCCTTAATTTTACTACCTCATTATTT
The DNA here is from genome assembly GCA_036346265.1 of Melocanna baccifera. Taxonomy (NCBI): domain Eukaryota; kingdom Viridiplantae; phylum Streptophyta; class Magnoliopsida; order Poales; family Poaceae; genus Melocanna; species Melocanna baccifera. The sequence goes on along the minus strand of CM070677.1, from coordinate 33,833,593 downwards.
GTTTTTGTGATAGTTATTAGAGGGTACTTTTGTTATACTTCTGTCTAAAACATTGTTACATTGGTTTGTTTAATTTGATGTTAATGTAATAGCCGGTGATCATGAGCTTAATACATTTTGGGTTGCTTTTGTTTGTTTTGCGGGAGGTGGACAGAAGAACATACAGATCCAGCTTGACAGGTTCATGGAGAAGAACACAGTGAAGTTCATGAGGAGCCGTGGAGCCTCCTCCTCGCGCAGCAGAACGCCATGATGGGGTGCCCCAACAATTTTTGGATGCAAAGGAGGCTGAGTTTCAGCAGAACAAGGTTTGTGTAAATATATTATCTGTATTGTAACTATATTTGGATGGCACATTTGGATATCTTTGTTTTGTTAACTCATAAGCTATAATACGCACAAAAAGATATTCAACTAGCGTAGGCCTCCAGAATGGTCTAAAAGTTTATGTGTCTGTCAACTGAGAGTGCAAGCTGCCATCGTGATGGAAGTTGTAAATAACCTCCTTTATTTTGTTCTTGCATATTGACTATCGTACATAGATCATTATTTTGGCTTGGGTATATTGACTATCGTACATAGATCATTATTTTGGCTTGGGTATATTTTCCCACATGTCAATTTTGTTTTAACAGTGGAGAGTTTGTGGAAGACTTTACAGAATTATTTTTTTATTCTCTTAGATGTGATTTCTTGAATACAATCAAATTTTGTTATGGTCTTTTGGATTTTGTTTTTATTTGGCGAAATTGGAATTTTTAGAACTCATGGGACTTGTTTGTGGGACTTAATTTTCAGAAAACTGTATTTTTTCTCACTAATTCCATCTGCCTTGTATGTAGGCAGAGGAAGCTAGAATTGCCTGTGAGATCCGTAAGAAACGAGAAAGATGGAAGGGACACAGAATCGAGAAACACAAAATGACGGTGAGGTGAAGTCGGCACTGAAGCATTCCGTCGTTGCTGTGTTTATTGCCAATGAGGAGAACTCATCGATCTCTGGCATTGGTGTTGATGGCCTCGTCAAGGACGGTTTGCTTGACAAACTCAAGAGTGGACCCTTGTGAGTATTGAATTGTTTGATGGAATGAACAACTAAGGTGTTGTTCGTGGGGTATATGTGCTGATTTGCTTGTTGCTATTGTGTTGTATTGTGAAGGTTTTGGATAGATACAGCTGATAAACAGCCGTGCATTGGCACCGGTGGGATGATTCCATGGCGTCTAAAGGCAACAGGGAAGCTGTTCCACAGTGGCCTCGCACATAAGGTAATTGTTTCGTTCTTTTTGGTGGAGATGAACATTCTGTAGCTTTAGTGATATGCAATGTTTTGTTTTTTGAACCGGGGAACCCATTTGGAATTAAGCAACGGAAACGAGAGTTTTACAGAGGGGGAATGATATGCAATGGTTAGTTGACAATATGTAAAGCATCTGAATCTGATTATTTATTTGTAAATATTTCATAACCTATGATCCGTTAAAGTGTATAGTTGCTAAAATAAGCTTGCATTCGTGTAGTTAGTGCAAAAGCACCAATTTATCTAAAGCAATAGCAATGAATCATAATTTTTGAAAATGCTGAATATGTCTTCGTAATGTAAAGGAAAGAGCCATTCAATTAGCTTACAGGACAAACAAAGTCCTGATGTTCCTGCAGTAACCTTATTAACTATTTAATCTCCTTAATTTTACTGCCTCATTATTTGTTTTTGTGATAGTTATTAGAGGGTACTTTTGTTATACTTCTGTCTAAAACATTGTTACATTGGTTTGTTTAATTTGATGTTAATTGATTGAGAATATACACTAGATGTTTCGTAGCAACGCACGGGTATTTGACTAGTACGAAGGATATACATAAGCCAAATGTCCGACAACTGGATATATATATATACAGACATTGATGCACAACACAATAGCTACGAAGTACTCATGAGATGCATCGACCGTAAGTTCGTAACATAAACCTAAACCACCATGACATAGCCCAAATTCTTACTAGTACTACTGCTTCTAAAGCTACAGAACATAACCATGGTAGATGGTACAGCACAACATCGATCGCACACACAGACCAGGCGCGGAACTGATCGGCTACCAAACTCGTCACACAGGCTTAATTAGCTAGCTAGTGATCATGTAATATTTTGTACATGCACAAAAGGCGCAACTGCAAGCTGAGGCGCATAATCAGTGGTGGCCAGGGAGCTTCTCCTTGATCTTCTGCATGATGCCCTTCCCCGCCCGCATGCGTCCCCGTCCCAGCCGCCGGCACCGCGTGCCCGGCCTTGTGCTCCTCGTGCTTGTGGCTGCCGGGTAGCTTCTCTTTTATCTTCTCCTTGATGCTCTTCTTCTTCCGGCGCCCGCCTTGCCCGTCATCCTCGGACGACTGTCGTCGATCGTGACATAACCCATTCAGTCAGTCAACTACGTAGTACGGTACCAGCGCTCTGACCAAATCAAGCACAGCAAACTAACGGCCAAAAAGAAATTACCGAGCTGGAGCTGGAGCTGCCGGAGCGCCGCAGAGTCTCGCCAAGCGTCGTGTGCTCCTCCCTGGTGGGCTGGAACTGGGCGCCCATGCCGGCCGTGGCACCGAGGCCACCGCCGACTATGCCCTCGTAAGCGAACGCCGTCGCCTCGCCCGGGGCGACACCACCGCTTACCACGCCTGCCGCGTGCGGGTACGCCGCGCCGCCCGGGGCGACGGCACCGCTGACCACGCCCTCGTGCGAGTGCGCCGCGCCGGTAGGGCTGTAGCTCACAGCGCCGGTGCCATGCTCGACCGGCGCGGCCGCGTACCCCGCTGTGTCGCCGGTGTTGTAGGAGGGAGCGGTGCCAGTACCCGAGCTGTACGCCGGCTCCCTCGGGATGGGGTTGCCGTACTGGTCGACCGGTGGCACTGGGTTGCCGTACTGGTCGACGCGCGGGTACGGGTGCCCGTACACTCCTGGGTAGTCCGCCATTAATTGCTAACTCCTCCGTCGATCATTGACGCCGTCGTGCCGCCAACCACTGATCCTCTACCACCCCAGCCTCCCTCTATAGTTGGCCCGGTAAATCTCAAACCCTAATCCGGTAAACTAGAACCCTAACTCGTTGCCGTTGAAGAAAAGGAACCCGTTGGAGCCTCGCTGGAGATGGGCAAATGCACGAATCATGATGCAGATCAAAAGGTAAAAAATTCAAATAATTTGCACAGAAAAAACCATACGCATGATCTGTAGCAATTCCGCTAAAATTACAGTGATATTGTGAATCTCACTATGGATCATCGACAGTTCAACAAACAATGCTTCAAATATTATTCACATCGATCGATATTGACATTTTGCAGGACAACGAATTAATAACACAGCATGTCTGGCAAATGGAAATACCTTGCATTCATACAAATTACAATATCTCCAAAAAAAAAGACCTTTTTTTGAAACAAACGGAGTAGAATTGCAGAAGAACCGAAACAAGTACTTGCAACAAACATCGCCGTCATGGCCTGGAAACCGAAGGCCAATTGCTTTCTCGGCTTGGGGAGCATTGGGCCCAATTCAACGTGTTGCCGCTAGCTTCACCTTTTCTTTTCTTTTAGGGGTGATCGGAATAGCGATGGCTTTTAGCTTTTGGCTAAAAAAACACTGTAACTGGTTGAAAAAACACTGTAGCTAAGTTAGTGGATAGTGTAGTGAATAGTGAAAAAAAAAGCTAAAACTAGAAACTGAAGTCGAAAAAAGCCGAAACGATCACCCCCTAACGTTTCACTGTACCTAACGTTTCACTGTTCTAGTAGCACTTGAAATTTCCGTAAAACAAAGTACTTTGAAAGTCGTACTCCAAGGCGAGTAGATCACAGCCAATAATTAACGCACTATTAACGCACATAGAACTGGGATCTTGTTGCTGGTAGAACTAAGCCATCATTCACGCACATAGAACTGGGATCTTGTTGCTGGTAGTACAAAATTACATGCCTTAAATTAACCATGCCTTTTGTTCCCTCCTTAATTTCGTGCGTGAGAGGACAATGTTCGCTCTCTCTGCCGATCGGCTAGAGGTGCAAGGTAGCAGCCGTGGATTTAGGCGGCTGTTTGCAAAGGTACGGTTTTTCCCCCTTGTTTCCAGGAGGGTTAGTGAGTAGGGAAGTCATAACATTTAACAGTCTGTTTGTCTGACGGCATTACGCTGTGTATTAACTCGCATTCTTAATAGAAGCTTTTCATGTTTCTTCAGTCATTATTATAGAAAACCTAATACTAGACGCTAAATCACAGACAGTTTGACAAAACCGTCTGTGACCGACATTAACACAGACGGTTTTAATTTAGACACCGTCTGTGTTGATAGCGTCGGAGAAAACGAGTATCACAGACTGTTCTTACCAATGAACCGTCTATGATATTTCAGTATCACAGACGGTTTTTATTCAAAACCGTCTGTGATAATCTGGAATTATCACAGACGGTTTTTTATTCAAAACCGTCTGTGATAAGCTGATTATCACAGACGGTTCGTATTACAAACCGTCTGTGATAATCTTAGAATTATCACAGACGGTTTGTAATACAAAACCGTCTGTGATGTTGTCTGTCCGATGTTAATATATAACTACAGAACGGTTTGTATTACACATTGCTTCTAATAACTTATAACCTACAGAACTACTGACACAAGAGATCATGAATTAAAGGCAAATTTATTACAAAAGTCGCACATAAAGAGATTTCTAGATTCTAATCTTCAGAGTTTTGTACACTTCTTCTTTGACTTTGGGAGTTGGATTAGCCGTTGAGTTCTGGAACGCCATTAAGATTGTCTTTGCCCTCAGCACTTCCTCCTCCAGCCTGGGCAAATGATTAGCATAGCTCATAATCTCGTAGAAGATAGCATTACAAGATTCCTCAGAATCTGCCATTTTTGCTTGATCGGTAATGCTATCCATCAGTCTCTCCAATGCCACAAGAGCTTCTTCCGCTCTGTGCACATTTTGAGCAGAATCAGGGTGAGGGCTGTTTCCCTTTCTTGAGCGGCAGCGAGACGCCTCCGTTGATGGCAGATGATCAGGTCTAGCTGACGAATGCAAAAAAGTTGGAGAAGGAGAGCAAGGCGTGTGTGGAGAAGGTGCTCTAGATGTAAATTACTGGCCGCCTGTGTAAGGTTCCAGCCGAACAACTCTTGATGAACAAATGAGAGGAAGGAAATGATCACCGAAGCCATATTAATTGCACGTACTGCGTAGATTAACTAGGCGCGCATATTTAACCTTTAGCAGAGACGGTTTGTATACCAAACAGTAATGATATAGACGGTTCGTATGCCGATACAGACGCGAGTCCCGATCGAGCTATGACAGACGGTTTGATTTTCGAGACCGTCTGTGCGGAGTATCACAGACGGTTCTTACCAACGAACCGTTTGTGATAGTAAACCATCACAGACGGTTCTTACCAATGAACCGTCTGTGATAATCGGGACTATTAGAGACGATTTTTCATTAAAAACCGTCTGTGATGGTTGCTATCACCGACGGTTTTTAGTAAAAACGGTCTGTGATATCACAGATGGTTTGTAACTAAAAACCATCTGTGATAGTCAAGTATCACAGACGATTTTTTTTAAAAACTATATGTGATAATGCTGTTATGTATTTATTGCGCCGCTCAGACCGCGCGCATTTGTCTTCATTCCGATCCAGATCTAACCGGTGCCAGTTGCAGCTGGAGGCGGCAAGGCTTTCAGGCCATTTTTTGTGTGGAAGGAGGCTTATTTGGCAGGAGAGCTTTGAAGATTCATTGAGTTCTTGGATGTCGTAGATATGGTTATTAATGAAATTTATTTTTGGTTGCAATATCAAAATAAGTTAATTTGATCTAGCTAATTAATTTTCGGTGAACTGTTATATATATACTTTGAAGATCTAGCTAATTTAGATTTAGCTAGCCTCAATGCATATGGTATATATATAGTAATAATTAATTAAATTAATTTTAAGACTAAGTTGTTATATATGTACATAATATAGGACCGAAGCTGGATGTATATCGCAAACTGTGTGAGTGAAGAGTACATTAATGGCGTGTCTGCTTTTAGAAGAGCTGCCGAAGAGGATATGTTGAATAAGGGGGGTGTAATATATGTATTGTCCATGCACTGACTACGAGAATTTAAAGATGTTTAAGAATCGAGAGCAGATTGAAACGCACTTGATTAGGAGGGGTTTCAAAAAGGGGTATACGTGTTGGACCAGTCATGACGAAGTCAATGATATGCTGCCAAATGATATCACCGGTGAAGTCGATGATATGCCGCTGGATGACATTGCCGGTGAAGTCAATTATATGCTGCCGGATGATGATTGTGGTTCGGATTCGGATAGGCTGTACGATGACAATCTGGATCAGATGCTTCGTGATGTAGAAGAGAACTATGATGAGAGAGAGTATAGTAAATTCTGAGACTTGATGGAGGACTCAGAAAAACCTTTGTTCATGTGCTGCAGGTCAAAGTACATGAAGTTGTCAGCTGTGCTTGAACTGTTGAAATTGAAGGCAAGCAACGGTTGGTCCGACAAGAGTTTCACGGCGCTGCTTGGTCTTTTAGCGGACATGCTTTCGGAGGAAAATGAGTTGCCTAAAACCACGTATAAAGCCAAGAAAGCTCTTTGTCCATTGGGAATGGAAGTAGAAAGAATACATGCATGTCCGAACGACTGTATCCTCTACCGTAAAGAGTATGCAAACATGCATGTCTGTCCGGTGTGCAACGCATCCCAATACAAACGTATCAATCAATCAGATGATGATGGCGAGGGAACAGAGGAGAAGAGAGGACCTCCTGGAAAGGTGGTATGGTATCTTCCTATAATTCCCCGTTTGAAGCGATATTTTGCGAATTCAAAGGAGCCAAAACTGCTGCGATGGCACTCGGAGGAGCGCAAGAAGGATGGAATGCTGAGACACCTTTCTGATTCCACCCAGTGGAGAAACATCGATAGGTGCTTTGCAGATTTCGGTGCAGAACCTCGGAATATAAGGTTTGGATTGAGTACAGATGGAATGAATCCTTTTAGTAGTACGAGCAGCCGACATAGCACTTAGCCCGTGACTCTTTGCATCTATAACCTTCCTCCTTGGTTGTATATGAAGCGAAAGTATATTTTATTGTCGATACTTATCCAAGGGCCAAAACAACCTGGGAATGATATTGATGTATATCTAGCGCTGTTGGTGGAAGATCTAAAAGTAATGTGGGACGAAGGGGTACAGGTATGGAATGCATACAAACGAGAGAACTTCACTTTGCGCTCATTATTGTTCTGCATCATAAATGATTATCCTGCCCTTACTAACTTGTCAGGCCAGAGTACAAAAGGTGTCAAAGCTTGTACTCACTGCTTAGATGGTACCGAGAGTGTGTGGCTGAAACACTCACGCAAAATCGTGTACATGTGTCACCGCCGATTCCTTCGGAGGGCTCACCCATACCGCAAGATGAAGAAACAATTTGACGGAGAGAAGGAGGATGGTTCAGCTCCAAGGCATTTAAGCGGAAAAGAGGCTTATAATATGATTAAGGATTTAGATGTTATCCTCGGAAAAGGACGTAAAGTGAGGGGTCGTGAGAAGAACATCTGTAAGAAGATATCAATATTTTAAGACTTGTCTTATTAGGAGTACCTAGATGTTCGACACTGCATCAACATCATGCACGTAGAAAAGAATGTATGTGACAACTTGATTGGTCTCTTACTGAACATTCGTGATAAAACAAAGGACGGCGTCAATGCACGGCTTGACTTGGCTGATATGGACATCAGGCGTGAGTTAGCACCGAGAACAACAGATAATAGACGAACGTACCTTCCCCCTGCGTGTTACACTCTGTCCAAGGCCGAGAAAACAGAACTGTGTCTGTGCTTACATGGTGTCAAAGTTCCATCTGGTTACTCCGGTAATGTGAAGAAACTTATTTCGTTGCAAGATTTGAAGTTAAATGGAATGAAGTCTCATGATTGCCATGTGTTGATGACACAGATGCTCCCTATTGCAATTCGGAATATTTTACCGATCAAAGTCCGAGAGACAATCATGAGGCTATGTTATTTCTTTAACACAATTGCTCAGAAGGTCATTGATCCCGAAGGACTAGATGCTTTGCAGGACGAGGTGGTGATGACTCTATGTCATCTTGAGATGTATTTTTCTTCATTATTTTTTGATATCATGATCCATCTCATTGTTCACGTTGTGTGGGAGATAAATATGTGCGGGCCCGTATTCCTATGTAGCATATACCCGTTTGAGAGGTTCATGGGAATTCTCAAGTCCTATGTACGGAATCGATCTAGCCGGAAGGCAGCATCGTCGAATGTTATGCAAGGGAAGAGGTCACTGAGTTTTGTGTCGATTATATGGCTCGGATTCAACCGATAGGTGTACCTCAATCTCATTATGAGGGAAGGCTCACGGGTATCGGAACTATAGGAAAGAAAGCAATCACTCCAGATATGGACGCGTATACGCAAGCCCATTTCACGGTCTTGCAACACATGACTGAAGTGACCCCTTATGTCGACCAGCACAAAGATGTGCTTCGGCAACAGAATCCGGAGCGGCCGGATGTTTGGATCATGAGACAACACAATAGTCGGTTCAACTAATGGTTGAAGAAGCAAATCGCTAGGAGTTCGTCAAGTGAGATGCTGACATGGTTAGCAAAAGGGCCAATATTTACAGTTGTGACATGGAAAGGATATGAAATAAATGGGTACACATTCTACACACGGGCTCAGGATGTAAAGAGTACTAACCAGAACAGCGGTGTCCGTATAGATGCGTTCAGTACTGATGGGGTGAGAAACTCGTACTTTGGGTTCATAGAAAAAATTTGGGAGCTCGACTACGTGGTTTTCAAGATCCTCTTATTTCGCTGTCGTTGGGTGCATCTCCCACAGGTGAAGGTTGATAAGTACGGTGTTACTAACGTGGACCTCCAACGTGTTAGGTACAAAGACGAATCATTCGTACTCGCCAACCAAGTTATTCAAGTTTTCTATGTAACTGACCCGGTAAATAAGAAGCGCCATGTAGTTTTTCATGGAAAAAGGAGAATTATCGGAGTAGAGAATATAGTGGACGAGGAAGAATATAATCAATTTGACGAGTTACCTCCTTTTAGAAATGGCATAAGGGTCGACGACGAACAATGTGATGAAACTAGTTACGTAAGCATTGATCATCATGAAGGGTTAATTTTTAAAGGAAATAAGCAAGTGAAATGAGAGTGGCGACACATATGTGGGCATTTGCATTAATGTATGTTATATATTTGTGAATTTGCATTTATGTATAAGTGAAAATGTGTGATATATATGTGAATTTTGAGAATGAGTCATACAAATGTATGTCTATGTTCATTGGGCTGTTGTAAAGAAATATACTGGGTTGTTGTAAAGAAATAACTACAACTGGGCAAAGACTTATTGAATGCTAGTTGGTACAGTTATATTAACTACAGCCAGGCAAAGGCTTATCACAGACGGTTGTAAGTACCGTCTGTGATTATTATCACAGATCGTTCTAAGCTTTGAACCGTCTGTGATATTTAGTATCACAAACAGTTCTAAACTCAGAACCGTCTGTGATATCTATGATATCACAAACGGTTCTGAGATCAGAACCGTCTGTGATATTTATTATCACAGACGGTTCTAATCTTAGAACCGTCTGTAATAAGCCTTTATATAAAACCCCTAGCTAGGGTTTTGCGCGTACACTGTCAGTTATTAGCAATACCAACCTAGACTTAGTCGCTCTCCCGATCCCCCGAGCCCGTCGCCGGCCGCCTCCGGTCCCCGAGCCCATCACCGGTCGCTTCCGTCCCCCCGAGGCCGTCGCCGTCCTCGAGCCCATCGCCAGCCGCCTCCGTCGAGCCGGTCGCCCTCCTCCTCCTTCGGGCCCGTCGTCGGCTTCCTCCGTCCCCCCGAGCCCGTCGCCGTCCGCCTCCATCGACGGTCAAGCCCGTTGGCCGCCTCCGTCCATGCTCGAGCTCCTCTCACATCGCCAGAATCTCCTCGGTGAGTCCATCTTCAATTCTACGTATTGAACTTTTCTGCTATAATCAATATTGTTCATATCAAATGAATGTTAGATTGATTATGATGATCTTTTCTGTTGTCCAATAAGTTATATTCTTGATCTGTTAGTTTCTTTTAATAGAAAATGTTGATTTAAACTTAAGATCTAATATATAGTTGTCATATAACTGTTGCATAGCATTATGGTGATTTTAGATACATGATATTTATGTTGGGCATAAATTTCTACTTGAATAAATTAAAATGTTTATATGTGTATATGTTGATTAAGTCATTTTTATACCTCTGGTATCATGCATGTTGTATATCTGGAAAGAATAGGCACTTGAACTTATATTCTTGTTATTTCATAAATCTTATTGTTGTTAAATCTTACTGTTATGCATATGTATATGTATATGTATATATATATGTTGCTAATGAACTTAGATATGTATATGTATACTTGAATATATGTGTATATATATTAGAATTAAATTTAAGTATGTGCTTATACCGCACTATTTACGTATATATGAGAAGGCCAACATGTCATCCGCGCATTCTTCTACATCATCGTCGGAAGCGTCTGCTCTAAAATTAACACGCAAATCAAGAAGGCTATCGAAAAAACCTGATGGCCGATTTACCATCACAGAGGTCGATAGATCTGGGACCCTCTCATTCCTCACAAAGCAGCAAGGGCATTTCGAAGAACGATCGGAATAGTTGCACGAGAACGAATTGAGATCACATTCGATTCGTGGAAGAGCGTGAGTGAGACTCGCAAATGTGAGCTGCTGACAGAGATTTTTGCATCGTTCGAGATTCTAGAAGAACACCACGACTCCGTGCAACGACATGTGTTGGCAATGGCGTGCAAAGCATGGAAGAACTTCAAGAGCGTTCTTGTCAAGGACTATGTGCAGAAGGACACGTATCCATTCCTAGAACCACAATGGGATGAGTTTAAGGTGATGAAGACGACCGTTTTCAGAAGTGCAAGCGCGGCGCACAAGGCCCTCCATGCAAAAAACACACATCCCTACAGACTCGGCACTGCTGGGTATGCGGGTAAAATCCCGTAGTAGAGGCAGGAGTACGAACAGGCAATTCTGCAGAACACCACCCCGCCATTTGCCACGATCCCGGATGAACACGCTTGAAATTGGATTAGAGCGAGGTCATCTACCACGTCGTCGGGGGACATCTCCTTCCAGAACCCTATAGACCAGGAAGTGTCCCACTGTCTGGTAAGATATCGAACTACGTAGCTTGTAATTACACCACAACTTCCCTGAAAACTAATTGACATGTCGGGCTCTTACAGGATACACTGAGTGTCGAATCTTCCTAGGGATCACTCCAGTCAATTAGGGAGAAAGATACACTCTCCGCAGCACTGAAAAATAAGGAGCACCCGGGTCGTACGAGAGACCTTGGGTTTTATATTCCTTGGAATCAAGGTTTCTCAGATAACCCCGAATTGTATCGGAGTAGAAAAAGAAACAAAACCGAGCGTGACGCACGACTACGAGAGGAGATCAAGGCATCTCTTAGAGAGGAGCTTGCTGATTACGTCAGAGATGAGGTGCGAAGACAAACAGAAGAAAATTAGTAAGCCGTCGCCGCTCCTATACTAGCCAGCTCCCCAACCGTCGGAGTAGTTGCGCGTCCAATCCTACGACGAAAAGCGAGAGCAGATTTCCTGTGGACGACATCTTGGAAGCTATGAAGTGCAAGCTCCAAGTAAAATATACCTCCGTTGCTTGGGGCCTGGTATATCCGTCCGGTGAAGGGGCCATGGTGCACCGTGCACCTTTAGCTCCAGGCTTCGGAAGAGTGCCTGTGGATGGTGTGCATGCCAATTCGATGTAGTCCCGCTACCGAAGCCCACCAATGACGAGATCGTGACTCTAGGGCAAGCCATTGGAACCTTCATCCAGTGGCCCAAAAGAGACATCTAACTGGAGGTTTCTTCACCGGTTGTAGGTTCACAAGGGCAATACGAACTAGAGCGACTTGCACTAGTGCTATCTCCACAAGGTCTATCTCCACCATCGCTACCTGCACCAGTGATGAGTCCACGGGAGCTATTCCCAGTGCAATAACTTCCACCGGTGCTACATTTACAGTCGACCTACAGCCGAGGTAGCAAGGACAGCCGAGGTAGCAAGGGCAAAGCAAAGAAGACCGATGATGATATCCCGTACCTGCCATTGACCCGCAAATTTGTGCTTGGTGAGCCGATGGTCGACCCGGTGAAGCGCCTCCCATTCCTACCAGTTAGTTGCAACCAATTATACACTTGGTATATGGAACAATCCAATAAGCCAGAGAGAGAACGGTGCTCAGGTATCACTGTCAAATTCAGGCATCATCATTTCCAGCACGAATTTCAAGATGGTGTCTTCGTGGTGACCTTCGAGGATTTATTTGATCTTTTCACGCTCAGCGCTCTCGATGCCTCACTCGTTCGATGCTAGACGCTGTAAGTGTGTACAATCACAGTCTCTGTTCATGTCATACCGATAAATGTCATATATAATTTCTTACTTTCGTGTGTATATATATAGACACATGGTGACTCAAGCTAGATCATTCAAATCATCGGTTGGTTTCTTGGACCCACACTTAGTCGCCAGTTATACCATCAACGAGGTTGTTAGCGTCATCGAGAGGTACATTGCAGCATCACTGCTGGCTTACCGCGATAAGGAATATGTACTGATGCCCTACAATCAGGAGTTTCAATGGATTTTAAAAGTAATTGTACCAAAGTGGAACAGGGCAATATATCTTGATTCCCTAAGTAAGAATAAAGTCGACTACACAGTTGTCGGCCAAGTCATCGATAGGTAAGTACATTTTCTCCATACATATCTATATTGTACTCTTTTTTTCCTTCCGAATGACTAAGGTCAACTTTTTCGAATCACGTAGGGCGTTCGCGACGTACGTTGAAAAGGCAAAGCTCTCGACGCAAAGGGCCAAAGCCTTGATACATGATCGAAACTTTAAGGTATTCGTTAGTACATATTAATTAATCCTATACAACGGTTGGTAGTATTAATGTCTCTTGAATTAACACATTCTATTTTTTGCAGTGCCACCAGCAGCAGCCGGGCAACACGTGTGGATTCTACGTTTGCCACCATATGAGACTACTCCTCGATTTCTCGAGGATAACCAATTCCAATACTAAGGTTTGTCAATATTCCCAAAATTACTTCATACTTATCAAGTTATATATATACGCACATTGATATTTCTATCGACAGGCTGCGTCCATCCCGAAAACTGCATTGAAACAGCCCAACCTTGAAGGATTTCTAGGAGAGTCCGCGTACTTTTTGGTAGCTCAAGTCCTACCTCCAAAGGGAGAGTTCCACAACCCACAATAATTTTTTTATTGCTCTTATCACAATGCAATGTATACATGTACATGTTGATCAGCGAATGCAATGTAGATCTTTTGTAATTGTGTATTTCTTAATGGATATTTTACTTCATTTCAATTAATTGATTTGCGAAATGGATGTTTTATGTTTGTTAAATGAATTAAGATGTGAATTGGATGTTATATATTTCTGAAATGAATTGAGATGTCAATTGTCTGTATATACATGTACATGTTGATCTGCTTGTTTCAGAGGGCATGGTTAGCATTTCCTGAGGCTAGCCAGTTAACAGAAATAGATTTAGGGGTAGGAAAGAATATCACAGATGGTTTGTAACTAAAAACTGTCTGTAATAGCTATCATCGCAGACGGTTTGTATGAAAAAACCATCTGTGATATAGGCATATCACAGACGGTTTGTAAATATATCACAGACGGTTTGTAACAAAAAATCGTCTGTGACAGCCGCCCTGTGGCCGCCCTGCACTACGCCACGCAGCCGTGGCCATCCTACGCCAGCGCCGCGGTCGCCGCTGCCGGCCCGCTCCCGTGTGCACGCATGCCGGCCGTGTGCTCGCCGGCCGCACGCCCTGCGCCTTGCGCCACCGGCCCTTGCTCATGCATGCCTTGCGCACTCGTCGCCCGTGCCGCAGCCTCCGCGTGCTGCGCGCGCGCGATCGCGCGCCATCTCTACAGCGCCGCGGCCGCCGCTGCCCGGCCCGCTCAGACGCGACGCATGCCGCGCGCGCGCGCCGCGCTTGCGCCACGGCCCTTGCGCCTTCATGCCTTGCGCACTCGCCGCCCGTGCCGCAGCCTCCCGCATGCCTGCGCCGCACACCGCCGCTCCTGGTCGCGTCGCCTCCGCGCCTGGCCGCGCCGCCGCTCCTGGCCTCGTGCCCCGTGCCGGCGGCCGGCCGACAGCTAGCCTCCCCAAGCCGCACAAACGACAGAGAAGGGAGAGAGGGAAAAGGAGAGAGAGAGAGAGGTAGAAAGAGAGAGAGTTTTGGAGAAGGAGATGGATCTAGGAAGCCAATGTGTGGCGGCTGCTCACAGAGGAAATGTGGAGGCTTCGTGCCTTAAAAAGATTAGGTTAGGGTTAGGATCACTTTTAACATCAGCCTAAGGCCCAAAAGCGTCTGGGTGTTACACTTGGGTTGGGCCCTCAGGTTTTATGTTGTCACTCTTACAGCTCTTATTGAGAAGTTATTATGACTTATGACCAAATTCTAAAGACCAACTAGAACCATGCTTACCCCATACTGAGCAATCTAATCTAGAAATATGGAACATATTGGTTTTGGGCAATTTACTCTGGTTTTTGACATACTTAGAATATAGTGGTCAAAATAGCTCCACTATGAGTTTAATGGAGTTTTATTGACTTGTTTTTCTGGGTGCTTAACCCAGGTTCATTCTCCTTGGGAAATATACCTACGACATTGGGAGGACTGCGTACTCAGATTATTACTTGGCTGACATTTTTAATCATGAGCCTTTTATGGTGCTTCGTTCTGTCCCAAGCAGTGTGGTTAAAAGGTTCTCAAGACAGACGTGCCCGTGATCGCTGTCGTGTGAACTTCCCTCAAGAATTAGTGTTTAAGGAAGAGTTCCGACCTCCATCTCCTTCTCCTCAGTATATGGAAAGTGATACCCTGACATCTGTATTAAGACGGCTTGTTGAATTGGAGGAGAAGATACATGTACTTGAAGCAAAGCCATCTCAAATGCCATTTGAGAAAGAGGAAATGCTCAATGAAGCTGTCCGCCGTGTGGATGCATTGGAAGCTGAGCTGATTTCTACAAAGAAGGTACTGTTGCTTTGTTAAACAAAAAGTAGTTCTACAGTAGTGACATCAGATTGACTCCAGTTGGATTGATTAATATTAAATGGTATCAAGTTGTTGCCACCCAATAGCTATTGTTGTGCGAGCGGGATTATCTGAGTAGCGAAAGCTACGTCAGGGGGTGACTTTACGCTTGGATCGGCCGTTCATCTTCGGATGAATAGTCCAAATTATTTCTATCTTTATTTTTTAGTTTTTAATTTTTTTTAATTTAAGATTTTAGTTTTTTTTACTTTTATATTTTTATCTAAAAATATAAAAGTAAAAAAAACTAAAAACTAAAATTAAAAAAAATCAAAAACTAAAAAATAAAGGTAAAAATAATCTGGACCGTTCATCCGGAGATGAACGGCCGATCCAAGCGTAAAATCACCCTGACGTAGCTTCGCTACGTCAGAGAATACGCTCCGATTGTTGTGAGGCAATGTTTGCAACAGTTTACCCAATTTCATGATTATCCTGTTGAAGTCTCAACTGATTTCCTTGATTGATCCACTACAAGCATGAGAAACAACAGAATGCTGCTCTCTGTCCATTCATTTTGAGTTGTAATTTTCTGTATTTATCCTTGTTTCTCTCATAAGCAGGCGCTCTATGAAACATTGGTGAGGCAGGACGAGCTGCTTGCATATATTGACCGGCAAGAGAAGATCAAGTTTCGGGTAAGTTATGGGTGCTCCTATAGTTGGTTCTTTCTTTCGAGTTAAGAGATGCACATTCTGGATGCTAACCCCTTCTAGTCCTCCATCCATTTTTTTCAGAAAAAGAGGTTTTGCTTCTAAGTACCGGATGCCTCCCCAGCTATTTCTACTCCTTGAAGGCGGAATACTCTTCTTGTCAATTGGATGCTTAACAATATGTGCATATTTTTGCTCCGTCGTAAAATCCTGTAATTGTTAGAAATAGAAGGATGGGCGAGCATTTTGCCACCTCTTCGATGTTTTAGGTTTAGGTATATATATATACTCCTATATGAAGCCTCGGGATTCTGCCCCAGCCGCCATGCCACATAAGCAAATTTATAAAAATGTCCTCTGATTTTTTGAATTTATTACAGATCTTTGATTTTTACATGAAAGCCTCTACCACGTCAGTGATTCCACAAGAAGGTCCTTCGCTTTTTTGAAATTACGTATAGATCCATGATTTTTTTAGATGAGCTCTCCTTTTATGGGATAAAGTCCTACGGTTTTTTTAGAATTATGTACGGATCCTTAATTTTTTTAAAATAGTCATTTGCTTTTCCTAGAAATACGTACGGCTCTTTTTTTCAAAAAAACTTTTTTACTTTAGTCTATATGGTAGCTAGTACGGTATACGTCATGTTTCCGCTGCTAGTATTGCTGATGCTTGCAACATGTTTTGAGTTCAGAAACACAAGGGTGTACAAAATTGAGATCTTGTTTGCGTGCTCAACCGAGATGTTTCATTCCTGTTTCCGGGCCTACGTTACCTGTAACTTTGTGAGACAGTGAGTTTTCCTTGTTGATTTTCATGAAACATATTGCTCTACATGCATGTGACGTGAAGTACAGTAATTCTGTAGTTTGTATCAGCGTAGTTTATGATTTATAACTGTAGTTTATATTTTTTTTACTTTAGCATTAGAGTTTATATGAATAAACTAAATATTAATAAGCTGCTTCGAAAATATTGTTCTGATAAGTTATTTTAAAATAATGATGAAAAAATTGTTATATTTATTGGTTTAAAAGAAGTAGTAAGTCGTGCTGCGCGGTGCACAAGCACGTGAAGTTTGAACGTCGACGTCGAATTTGTAGCTTGGAGAAGAATATGTGATCTGGAGTCTTGAGTAAAAAGCAGCAGCCCAATTTGACAGGTCGGCCGTATGTGATTCTAGCTAGACGCCGGAGCCGCTTACGCCGACCGTTTTTTAGTCGTCGGTCTTGTTCGTGGAAAAAGTTGAATGAATCTTGGTTTTGACAATTAGGAAAGTACCTTCTTGTATTATTATAGTACTTACGTCTCTTGAACCAAACCATGAATGAGGTTGGAATAGGGCAAAGGCTTTCTACTTTTTTCCTTAGTTGTAAGTTTGGTTTTGGTAGACTTTTGGATATTTTATTTCATCTTTTGACCTGATAAAAGAGATGGAAAATGAATATGTGCGCAGGTCCATAAGCAATACTGGCAAAGAATGTCGTAACAAAAAAGAATCTTCGAAAAATGTTTACGTCGGTCCTCACTCCTCACATGTGATTATTGTTTCAATTTTTAAGCAAAACTGGCTTTTGGACACTGCCTTGGTTAGTAGTTACTGGGATTATAATGCAAAATCATGATTTAACCGAAGTACACTACGAAATTGTAGCCATTTGCCACCGAACAATATGTTCAGTCCGTTCCTTAGCTAAATCACAATTTTACAGTGTGTCTCCGTAAATGCTAACCAAGTGCAGTGTTTGGGAGCCAAATTTGACCTTCCTTGACTGTACGGTAATGGTGTTTCTAAAACCACAAAACACATCGAACGGAGCTTTTTTGTCTCCACGCCGATGTTTTTCTCCATGTTCTCTCGATTTGGACCACTCGCTATTGATCCAACGGTCCAAAACTTACGCCGTTAGATCAATAGCGAGTGATCCAGATCAAGAGAATACGGAGAGAAACACCATGCACAGAACAGGGAAGCCGTTTTCAAACACATCGGGGGTTGGGGTTTACTTCCAGGTGAACAGCCAGACTTTCACTCATTCAGGGATGCTTTCGTAATTTCCCAAAAGAAGTGTCCAGTACATGCATGATACGCACTATACTATACATGGTGCAGCGCTGCAACCTAGTAACATGTCATTTTGACGCTCCAATACCATTCTGGTTTGACTGCAATCAATCGGAATGGAAAATTTTTGCTTGTGCATATTCCACACGATGCATTGGCAAGGTCGGTCGATGCCGGAGTGCCATCGTGCTTCGATGTTTCGGGACAACATTGATGCGTTCAGTCGTGTATGGCGTCAGGTCGGCCATCTAAGGGCCGCTTAACTTGGCTTCCTCGTCGCGGTGGCGGCGGGAACATCAGAAGAGGATCTTGAAAGCTACGAGATTGCTACTGATAAAATTATTTTTTCGTTTTTAAATTTATTTATACTTTTTTCTGTTTTTTGTTTTTGATTTTTTTATATTTTTTTACATTTAATTATATTCAATAAACTAACTAAGCTATAGTGTTTTTTCAATCAGTTACAATATTTTTTCAGTAAAAATCAAAAGTCATCGCTATTCCTATCACCCCTGAATAGGGATGGCAATGGGTACCCGAAACCCAATACCCGGTGGGTTTTTACTCTATTAGGGTATGGATCTGGGTCAATTTTCTAACCCATGGGTGTCTTAATGGGCAAAAAGTCTAACCCATCGGGTCTGCTGGGTTCAGGTAAATTCCTATAATACCCGAACCCGTAAACCCATGGGTAATATAAAACCGGCAAACCAGCCCATACCGGCCCACAACAGCCAGTCTGGCCCAACTAATACATATAAAAGATGTAAACCCTAACTCATTTGCTCACTCGATCAATCCTCATTCCTTCCCAGTCCCCACCCCGAAATCTCGAATCCTCCCCACAACGGCGGCGGCGCGGCGCATCTGGCAACGGGGACAAACCCGCAGGATTTTGCCATCCCAAACCCGTGGGTTAGGAAATTGACTTAGACCTATGCCCTAATAGAGTAAAAACCCACCAGGTATCGGGTTTCGGATACCCATTGCCATCCCTACTTATGTGCTACTCCTACCCATGGGCGACCCATGGGTACTCGTTACCCGAGTGGGCATGGGTCTGGACAAAAATTTGTACCCGTCACGGACATGGGTTTTTTAGCAGGTACATTCAACTTTCATGAACACAAATTTAGAATAGCAAAACTCAACAGATTTACACCCGTTGCCATCCCTACCCCTGAAGCGGACGCGCACGAACCACACGACCGTCTCGTTGAAGGTGGGGTGATTGGTACGTTGCTCGGTAGGATTTGACCGCCCGAATCTCCCATCTTGCGCCGAGATTGATGCCATTGGGTGTTGCCGCCTCCACATCTGACGTTTCCGAATCTGACACTACAAATGCCCTTTTACTGCATCGGATGTTGCCCGAATTTTATATTCTGGTTGAAGTCCAATGTGATTAGGAAACTGTTTCAATTTGGCCCATGGCTCCCCCTGTCATTTTTAGTTTTCTGGGTCTGCCACTGACCATGCATGATACTATGTTCCTGTCTCTGTAGTCAAACAGTAATGTTCCATTCAAATCTTGAACCCTTGTGACACCATTTCTTTCTCCGAAAAAAAAATCACAATGTGAAGTTTCTACGGCTGTCGGTGCATGTTGCAAATTTCTTGTCAACTTGGGAATCAACGTGACATGCAAACGAAAAGTGGAACATGCTAGAAAACCATCCATTTGTAGTGCTGATGCCTGTGGCCACTTAATTTTGTCCTCGAAGCAGTGAAAGCGAAGAGACAGCCGACTGCCGAGACCCTCTAGCTGAACGGAACGGACATTGCATATTCATCCATGATACCGGCAGAGCTGTCAAAGCTGAATCGCAAGTGTACCCCCCTAGATTCAGACTCCG
Source organism: Melocanna baccifera (assembly GCA_036346265.1). Lineage (NCBI taxonomy): Eukaryota > Viridiplantae > Streptophyta > Magnoliopsida > Poales > Poaceae > Melocanna > Melocanna baccifera. The sequence goes on along the minus strand of CM070677.1, from coordinate 33,813,679 downwards.
ACACCTGCATTCGCACCAGACAACGTGCATGTCTTACTCACAGATGTCGCGTACATGGATTTGATGGAGCTCGTGACGTTGTAAATTCGGTGGTTGTAATGTCAGCTTCTGTTGGTGGTCCAACTTAACTGAATGAATACTCGCAAAAAGAATTGAAGCTATGGATATCCTGATGCTTCACAAGTGGCAAAGGCCCCTCAAAGAAACAAAAAAAAAAAAAGAGTTGCAAAGGCCTGTAGTAGCCTGTAGGATGCAAAGGAATACCTGTAGGTTTCCTGAGGTCACAAATAAAGAAAATGTGGAATTGAATTGTACTTGAAAAATCTGCAAGACAATCTTGGACATAAGTATATATTAGTACAATACAATGAAGTGGTACAATGCAGGGAGTTTGGTCGGGTTTCTCCACTTGGCTTTGGAGAAGCTATGGCCCTGTTTGGCTGAGCTCCAGCTCCAGATTAGACTCTAGAAATTTGAAGCTACCTTCAAAAAATCTATCTTTAGTAAAAGTTAGAAGCAAAAGAACCAGACACTACTCGGAAAGCTTGACTCCCGTGTCGCTCGCTGGGTGACCCGGGAGGTGACGCCCCTCCCTTCCTAGAGCCCCCACCCTTTGTCCCTCCCCCCTCTCGTCGTCACCGCCGCCAAATGCGGCGGCAGCGGGGCCTTCTCCGTCTCCTCTCTTCTCTCAGTTTAGCGTCAACTCCCTCCCTCAGTTCCAGATCTGGTTGTGGTGCTCCTGTGCTTGGTCATCGGTGTAGCTCGCCGCCGTGCTTCTCCACATCATAGCCACCATCTGCCTCACAACGGGCCCCACGCTTGGGGGCTTGCACGTGCGCTAGGCTTCCAACGGTCTCTCTTCGTCAGATCTAGTCGGTGGTCGATGTTAGGTCAATGTCAGTTCTGTCATGGAGACGATGCGGTGTCGCGGCGGTGCTGGACCTTAGTGACTATCACGTCATGGTGGTGCAGCTCGTCGCTCCTACTCATGGGTTCAACCATCATTGCAGCCCCGTTGCTGTAGAGCAAATGCATTCCAATGTGGTTCACAACCCAAAGATGCTTGACTCCACCACCTCATTCTATCCTCCTTCGCGTTCGCTGGTCTACAGACATGTGGTGAAGGATTAGCTATGCTGCATTGTTAGGGGCCATGTCGTGGACTGATGCCCTAAGTGTACTAGGAGGCCCATAGTCTGGGCTCTCGATGTGGTAGTTGGTTAGGGTCCTTTGAGCAAGCAAGGAGTCGTCAGTGAACCTATGGGAGAGGGGAGAGTTGGTGCCATCGGCTTTTTGTGCACCGTCCTCTTCTCATAGTGAGAGTGAAGGGGTCGCCTCCTCACCCTCTTCTTCCTAAAGCTATTTGTTGGCTATCCTCTAGTGGATTTCTAGATTAGACTCTAGAAATTTGAAGCTACCTTCAAAAAATCTATCTTTAGTAAAAGTTAGAAGCAAAAGAACCAGACATTACTCGGGAAGCTTGACTCCCATGTCGCTCGCTGGGTGACCCGGGAGGTGACGCCCTCCCTTCCTAGAGCCCCCACCCTTTGTCCCCCCCCTCTTGTCGTCACCGCCGCCAAATGTGGCGGTGGCGGGGCCTTCTCCATCTCCTCTCAGTTAAGCGTCGACTCCCTCTCTCAGTTCCAGATCTGGTTGTGGTGCTCCTGTGCTTGGTCATCGGTGTAGCTCGCCATCGTGCTTCTCCACGTTGTAGCCACCATCTGCCTCACAGCGAGCCCCACGCTTGGGGCTTGCACGTGCACTAGGCTTCCAACAGTCTCTCTTCGTCAGATCTAGTCGGTGGTCAATGTTAGGTCAATGTCGGTTCTGTCATGGAGACGATGCGGTGTCGCAGCAGTGCTGGACCTTAGCGACTATCACATCATGGTGGTGCAGCTCGTCGCTCCTACTCATGGGTTCAAGCATCATTGCAGCCCCGTTGCTGTAGAGCAAATGCATTCCAATGTGGTTCACAACCCAAAGATGCTTGACTCCACCGCCTCATTCTATCCTCCTTCGTGTTCGCTGGTCTACGGACATGTGGTGAAGGATCAGCTATGCTGCATTGTTAGGGGCCATGTCGTGGACCGATGCCCTAAGTGTACTAGGAGGCCCATAGTCTGGGCTCTCGATGTGGTAGTTGGTTAGGGTCCTTTGAGCAAGCAAGGAGTCGTTGGTGAGCCTATGGGAGAGGGAAGAGTTGGTGCCGTCGGCTTTTTGTACACCGTCCTCTTCTCACGGTGAGAGCGAAGGGGTCGCCTCCTCACCCTCTTCTTCCTAAAGCTATTTGTTGGCTATCCTCTAGTGGATTGTGCTTACTATTGTTGTTCATGTTCTTGTTGTGGCCAGTGGTGTTGGTGTTTGTCGTCCATTTGTGGTGGTGTTAGTGCTGGCACAGTTCTTGGGTGTGCCGTGGTGTGGTGAGTCACGGTGTGGTTGCTATGTGGTGTGCACCCTGGTGTTGGCGGCAACACTTCAAGCCCTTGTTAGAAATGTGGTTCTTCAGTTTGTGCAGCTCCTTATTGCTACCTAGCTCTTAGCTTTGTTGTTTGTTTGTTGGGTGAGAGTCGTTTGTTGTTGTTGTTGTTCCACAAGGTGTTGACTTGGTTGGTGCAGTTGGTGTCTTTATTAGAGCTCCAGGTTTGGGGCTTCTTACCCGGTGTTTGTGTCTCCGTTTTTTTGGGGCTGGTATTGGCATTCATGGTGTCTTCTCTCTGGGGATCGGTGCTATATTCTCTTCTGAAATGAATGGCAGAGCTTCTGCCTTTGGTTGAAGAAAAAAGCTAGGAGCAAGTGAAGCTGCCCAAATGTTGCTCCGACTTTTCTATACAAGTACACATCCAGCTTCTCTGGCTTCAAACATTGAACACTTATATAGAGCCCGAAGTGTTAGGATGTTTGGCCCGCTGGATCCAGCTTCTCCTGAGAGGCTAGGAGCTGGAGCCTGGCCAAAAGCTGCCTCAAATAAAAAAGCCAGAAGATACTCCCTCTAGCTTCTCTGCTTCTTAAAAATTTTTGTACAGAGTTCCCTAACTGCATGCCTGAAAAGTTTCTATAGGAGAAATCTTTTCCGCATAAGTGGTCATATATTTTCTTCTATTAGTTTTCTCCTGAATTCTTTTCCCTTAATATACTAAAGGAATTATTGATCATATACCCTCCACTTAGATGGAAATTGAGGATTTACCCTCCTGACCCACGTATCAGTGACCTACGATGACCCTACATGTCATTGAGTGGGGAGGGTAAATCCTCAATTTCTCAACTATGAGGAGGATATATGATCTAAACCCCCTATACTAAATCAAATGAAGTCACCTTCTAGAATCTAGATTTCTTAATTAACACTCACAAGCTAGTTCACGCTTTATTCTCAGAATTTCCTCGATGTACCTGATTCCCTGCAACAGAATATATTCATCCATTACATCCAACAACTGTAAAAGATATCCAATTCCCTACAACCTACAAATATATCATACTGTACATAGGCATAAAGTCGTAATATTCTCTGTAATTGTGAGCCAACAGAATGTGTAGAAACCACAAAACTAGGGCCGGGGACGACTAGTCAACAGATTCATGCAAGAACGGCAAGCTCGAAGGGTCGCTCGCTACACACGGGGTCAAAAAGGGAGATGGCATGGAGACATGAGGTGCCTATGAATATATGCACGGTTACTTTTCAATTGAGAATCATAGGCCGGTTTCTTTTTGTTTTAGCTTCGACTTATCACTTCCTGTTATATGCTACAGCAACTAGTTTTTAAATTATATGTCTTTTTAATATGAGGTCTATAGGTATATTGTAATATACATTGTATCGAATTTAGTTATACCGGTCAAAATCGCATGCGAATATTTTCCTCTGCGTACTGTCTCTCACGAATAGCCAGAATTCAAAAATCATAAACCAAAAGCCTAAGCCGCAGTCTAAAAAATCCACCCATAGTGTAAGGGGCATTTTTATTAGCTTTTGTTAATAGCTTTTGGCTGTAATTTATGGTTTTTGACTGAAAATAAATAGTAATGGTTGAAAGAAGTGACTTTTAGAAGGAAAAGATGAGCGGTGAAAATAGTGAGAGAGAGAGAGATGCATGCGTGTAACGGAAGTGAGAGGAATGAGGTGTGTAATACATTCGTGACCTCCCGTCTTATCTCCAGGACGAGACGCTGGTAAAAAGAGTAAAAAAACCACTTCGAAAAGCCAAGTATTCATATTGATTTTTAATTTTTTAAGTAAAAGAGAAATAGAAGCTAATACAAAGAGAGCCTAACACTAAATACGCGTATAGTGCGCATGCACAGGTGCAGCTAGCTGGGGGAAGAAGCTTTGCAACTATTGAACAATATAAACAAGCGCCAATTAACCCGAGCCCTACCAGGCACCACAGGGAAAAGGGGCTCTAAGGGAATCCCAAAAGAACACCACCCCTAACTTGCACCAACGCAAGCATATGCTTTTAACACGCTCCTAGTATTTTAGTGTCTGCTTTATTGTGACTGCATGAGTTGTAAGTTGGTGATAACATATAGTATACTATTGGCACAGAACCGGTTCCCGTTAGTCGGCCGCATAGCTTACAGTGACATTCTGCCTACCCGTTGTGGTCTCTCTTTTTTGTCTCTAGAACACCTAGGAGAGCTGCGCATCTTTGCACTACTGAAGTACCGAGAAGAGAAATGTGAACAGGTACACAAAGCCTTGACGCAAGGAGGCAGGTATCTAAGGTTTCGACTGGGGACCAAATTGTCGTTTGGCTTAGTGTGATTATTTATTTTCGAATGTGCTAGCACAGGGAATTTATGCAGAAAGATCTTTAATGATATTTTTTTTCTTGAAAGCATCTTTAATGATTTCTATGTTTCGAGTTTGATTATATGGTAGTGTGATACTGTAAGCGCATCTCCTATATGCCACAATGCATACTGAACCGGTGCTTTTTTTCCTTTTTTTTTTTTTTGAAAGGATAAACCAGTGCGGTTCTCAATTTTGTCAATTTGCAGTTTTCAACTTTCAGAGGTCGTTACAGTTCCTGAACGGACAAAGTGTTGTGCACAGATACCTTAAATATTGTATCTAGAAAGAACATGTCGAATATATCAGTACATAATGTCGAATATATCAGTACCATACTACATATCTAGAATTTAAAATGTGTTGACAAAGGGCATTAGACATTCGCAGTAATGGATGTGGCTATTGTAAGCCTATATGTTTGCAGAGGACTGATTCCATGATTTCCACTCCTATAGATATGCACAAATCTTAAATCACAACTAAGGTAAGTAACATCAATCTATCCTTAACGGTGCTTTAATATTTGTGTAATTAACTATTTGAGATAGCATGGAATCACCAACCATTTTTGCAATAGCATGTCTAGTCTTTATCAGTACTAGTCAAATGCCCGTACGTTGCAACGAAAACCCATATCCATATGCAGTAAAGGCATTGCACTGCCTGTCATGTAAAAAAACTATATTTTTTTGCATCGAAACTAAGTTTTAACACATGTATGAGCTATAATGGATAACAATTACCTCAACAGAAGTATTGATAGTGGTATGGTCAATGTGACCGTTTCAACCAGGAGGAGGAAAATAGCATGTTCACCAAATCACGATATAAACTTCACACATCTCCAGTGCTTATTTTATGTTCTATACCAGAGCAACAGTGCATCCTTAATAGAAACCTGCCAAGTAAAGCACTGAAGATGTTGGAGAGCTGCATCTGTATTTCCTAAATGAGATAAAAGTTATGGATACTCTTTATCAGTGATTCTACGCAAAACTTAACTAACAAATTCAAATACCGAACTGGCAATATGGTTTTGATTTTAACCAGAATCTTTCTAAATACAATCATTATAAAGTTTGTGTAGCAATAAAGTAAGTTTATCGAGCAATGAAATTATTTTCGTTCTTAAAAGAACACCCGTGTGACAAAGTTAAAAAAATCCTTGAAGCAACTGATGGATAAAAGCATTAATGATACCTCAACTACAGTGACATCCATCAATCTTAACAGCTTCTTACAATCTTCACCGTGCTTTTTGTGACCTAGAAAGAAAAGTAAAAAAATGCAATTCATGCTTGGAAGGTGGAATGGAACCATCTTGGAAGGTGGAATGGAACCATTCCAGGACTTGACAGCCTTTCATTATGTTTGACCGAGAAAGAAATTACTAATTTTTGCTGGGATCCAGTGTGAATCGCCAAAGAAAGAGAAGCTAGGAGTTTCATCTGTACCCAGTAACAATTTGTCTCATATGATACTGCAGATTAAATGGTTTATTGACCCCTATTTCTTTGTTTTCTTCTTTAAGTGGATTTCGAGGAACAAGCCCTGATAGCTGCTTCCCTATATGCCCCCTAATCTTACGTGAATGGTTTGCATTCGTTTTACAATATCGCAAAACAAAATTCATTACAGGGTGCAACATATCACAAAAGATAGAAAGCATTGCTTCAAGAATAATCACTCTGCTGAAATTTTATTCCATTGGGAAATGATAAGGCATAAATTTGCTACATAAATTTCCTCTGTTTAAGGGGAAGAAAGGAAAGGCTCGAAGCAAGGAGTTCAACAGATTAAATTTTGTAGTCATATTACTCAATTGAAACTACAGAAAATCTGTAAACACCATTTAGTGGTGCCAAAAAGACAAAACATTGCATGTATTCGGAAGAATAATAATTCTAAAGCCTTACAGGTATACAAAGTCATCAAACAATTCCCTAAAGAGATTGAAATAGTGGGATGATTTGTTTTTTTAGTTGAATAGTGTTTTTTTTTGTAAATACATAGTGAAAATCCGAAATACACATATAGTTGAAATTGAAAGCTATTATAAAAGAAGAAATTCGCTATATAAGTTATGAAAGAAGCATCAAAATGATTAGTTAATCAGATCATACCAGTAAAAAAACTTCCTCAAGGGCCTGTACAGTTGAAGTATATATCATAATGGAATACTGTGAAACAGTAAGAAGCTAGAACTGATGTATTATAACTAACCCTTGATAATCCAAAGTGTGTTGAAGAAGAACAATCAGGTCTAAGAGTGTCATGTACAAAGTTAATGTAAATCCAATTTGTAGTCAAGATTCACAAGAGATGCACAAAAGTTAGTAAGAAAAAGCTAACAAGCAACAACATAAGAAGTTTACATCTTTCCAGTGAATCCAATAATTTCATGATTTAACAATTAGAGATATGCAAAAGAAAAGTTCATAACAATCAATACCAATATAAGAAGTTCACAGTTTTCCAGAAGTTTGTAGGTTTGTACGTTCAGACAAGATGCTTTCCAACAATAGTATTCATTGTAATACATTATCCTTTCGGTGAACTCAGTCTACCTTATGTAGCACATGTCACCAAAACGAAAACCAAGAGAACAGTAACCCTGACCATGCCAAACAGGCAAGGGAATTACCTGAAATACAGAAACTATAGCGTCGGCAAAATAAACTAAACAGTTTAATCTATTATAAATCCAGAGTACACTTAGCACATACTGATGTAATGAAAAGAAAAATTAATTGTGCGCTTGGACAGGCAACTTAAAGAATAAATAATAGGTTTATGACAGATTTACTAAGATTCACAGGTTGGCAAGTTCCCCACTTTAACTTGGGCCGTCATTAAAGTCCAATATACTCAAAAGTGTAGATCTTCAAATTGCCCTATTGACTATACTAACACACCATCAAGTAATTAAGTGATCAGATCCTGTGATAGTTGACCAAAATAAGGAGAGAAGAGTGAATTTATCCTTTATGTAGCTGCCAACATATAGTATTCTCATAATGCAAAAGTGTAGATCTTCAAATTGCCCTATTGACTATACTAACACACCATCAAGTAATTAAGTGATCAGATCCTGTGATAGTTGACCAAAATAAGGAGAGAAGAGTGAATTTATCCTTTATGTAGCTGCCAACATATAGTATTCTCATAATGCATTCCACTGAGTTGAAACAAGATACTCCTTTCTAATTTGTAAAATAGAACATTGCTAGTTACTATTAGTGGTAAGTTATGTCTACTTCTTACTTTTGGAAGATATCATTTTAGATTATAAACCGCAAGATTATGAACTGTGAATGATTCCTCTTTTATGATGTTGAACTGCAATGCTGAAACAGCAGCTCCAGGTACAACCACACTCGTGTCAATCAAACAATAGTGGGTCATCTTCATCACCTGATACAAACCAGCAAATGGAAAAAAAGAAAGAAAGAAAATTGAGCTAGTTGTTAAGATCTGAAACAGAAAATGAAAAAGGCACTCATTTAGAGATTTCACTTGGCATGATAGTTTTCCATGTATTCCATGCAAATTTCTGAGGCTGCAACAGTAGGGAAAACAAAAACATATAGCATAACTCATTACAAGGTGCCCGAACCTTGTAATCACGTTTTGCCACATAAATTGGGATTGAGGGTTGGATATTGTTGGTCCAATCACGAAAACAATTTTTTTGGAAAGGACAAGACCAAAAAGAAGATGGCTTGTTGTCTTGATTAATACAAACAAAATTGCTTCTAGAAATGATTATAGAGTCTGTGACAAGGATGCATTGGATTTGTGAAGGTTAGAAATGATTGCAGACCTCGAATCGCATTAGCATGAGAATGGGTAATAATGACAGCGTCAATTGTCCTCAACCTGAAGATCAGCAGCAAACAGTTAGCACGACTACGTTTCTTGAAAACAAATAACAGAACATGTGGGCAGTTCACTACCCAAAAGTAGGGAACCACTGGAGCGCGGAGTGGTAGAAGAACCTGATAAAGGAAACAACACAACCGGACAAGAATAGTCATTACTTTGAATGGAATAGAAATGAAGCCAGTTGTAAGATACATAGCCCCAAGCAATGGGGCATACTTGCTAGCGTCGACGAGGATGTTGGAGGTGCCGGATGGCGTGGCGTGGCGCAGGAGGATGGAGGTGTTGCGCCTCCTGTTCCGGTTCCCCGGCTCGGCCGCATTGGTGCATACCTGCATGCAGAGCAGGGCAAACAAACAACCAGCATCACATTGAGCATTGTGATCTCGCGATTGATACGGAAATGGAGGCAGGTCTTGGAGGGGTGATTGAGGCAGCTGACGCGCGGGATGCCCTCGCTGGTGCCCGTGCCGAGGAAGATGAGCTCCGACTGCATCTGCTTCTCATGCTCCCGCCCCTGATGCCGAGACCGAGCCGCCGGGAGACGCACGAGCGCCGCAGGACGAGGAGAAGGAGCGCGCTGGAAGGTACACGATGGGGGAGGCATTACGTCGAACAGCTGAGGCGCGAGCAATAGGCCATATGATACAGTAATTCCACGCACGCGACGCACCGGAGTGGAGGCGCAAGAGGGAGAGGCGGGGAGGCGGAGGAGATAGGGGGAGAAGAGGAAGGGGAGCCCGGTGGCGAATGTGGAGGCGGACGGGAGAGGAGGAAGGTGATCGGAGGAGGTAGGGAAAGAAAGAGACTGATGCTGACTGCTGAGGCGGAGGCGGCGCAGAAGTTCGTGGAAGTGGAAGACGGGAGACACGGAAACAGCCCTATCCGCCGGGCCGGCCGGCACAAACCCTCTATTAAACATGGCAAATAAACGAGCTATGCTATATTAGTCTATAAGCCAAAGATTAAACCTAGACATAGTCTATGATCATACCATATAAGCACGAACATGGTTAGACCTTAACAGATTGTACCAGCAAAGTTGACTCATTTAGCCAGAAAATAAGAAAAAAATTTTAAAAAATAAAAAAATATAAAAAAATTGTAAAAATTATAGCCCATGCCATACCATACCGGCACGGCCCACGAGAGTTATCGGGCCGTACCGTGCCACCCGCTCGGCCTAGACATAGTACAATTTACCAAGCTGTACCGGCACAGCCCACAACTTAAACAGGCCATGTCATGCTTAGGTAGGGCCAACAGTGGTGCGCCGTAGATCGGCATGTTAAGGCCCGGCCCATTGGCCATCTATACACAAAAAGGCAGGCCGAAGTTGTGCGGGTGGGGGAAAAGAGAGTCGAGCAGACGGGGCCACATACGAATTATTTTTTTCTGAGAAGAAAGGGAAAAGAAAGAAATTATCAAAAAAAATTTGAAGTAGTAGAGATGTGTACAAATGCCATTGCATAAACTTTAACTGTAAAAGCTAGCTAGGTAAGTTACATACTTGCGCATTGTTTGTCTGATTTTCCTAAGTGCAGACAGGATTCTTGTTGGTTCGTAGAATTTGTTTTTCTGATATGATGTTAGTCCGTAGATTTGCACTGTGTGAATAATATGAAGGGTTAGCCTTCCTTGTGTGTGCATTACTTTGCTTCTTTGTGAAAAAAGTTCACGCCTCAGCTAAAGATCATTCCTGCTTGAATATGACTGCAAGTATGGCACCCGTTTAAAGTCTCAGTTAAGCACGTTTTGACCAGAAAAATATGGCAATTCAGATTTTGAACAAGCAACAATAGAATGGAAACAGAAACCAAAAAAAAAAAGAATCTGGTTTTGTAACTGCTCCTAACGCTCGAGATTTGACGAGCAGGTAACCTGAGCCTCACACTTTCGTCAGCACATTCCAAGCTTGACAGGCAAGTTAGGCGATAGTTGGGTGCACGCACCTGCGCTTTGGCGAAAATCTCTCGTCCTTTGGGTGATCTGCTCCAGCGAAAATAGTTTTGGCTTAAAAAATATTTCGGAACCTCCGAGAAATCCGAAATTCGGAAGTTTTAACATTTTAAAAAAAATTTGGAAAATTTAGTCAAAATATTTAAAAAAACTACCATTCGAATTTAAGAAATACATACAATTTCAATCGAAATTGGCGGCGGCGCCTTCCCATCCCTGGTAGTTGCATTCGCGCCGCCTCCCCGTTCTTTGTTGGCGCCACCTGCATCTGTACTATCTCCCCCTCCCGCAGCCAGCGTTGCACCCCTCCCACATCAGCACCACCTCCGCCTTCCGCAGCAGTGCAAGGCCGTTGGCTATCACCTAAACAGCGGCTGTCATTGCCTTCCATGCGCTGCCCTCACTTTCTCACCTCGCTGATCGATTTGATGGAGGGTAGGTGGGTTATCTCAGAGAGATGGGAGACTCGGCCGCTTGTTTTCCCTGCGCTCGAGTGGATGGAGAGATGGTGGGTTGGGCTGCTCGGCTGTTGTTTTCCCTACGCTCGGTCGTGGTCCCATAGAGAATTGCTTGGTTGGGCCAAAAATTTTCAAAACGGGCCGATTTTTTGATCGAGTTGGACTTTTTTCAGATAGGGCCGAGAAAACCAAATTTTGGGGATTTTCATGAAATTTTAGGCGAAATTGTAATCCCTGCTCTACTCTTGTGTGACCAGCCAGTTGAAGAAAAGGCAAGAGAAAGAAAAGCACAGGCCAGCCAAAGAAGAAGGACCCCACTCCTATTGGATACGTGGGTAATATTTTAACACTAAATTGTATTAGGAGAGAAATATAGTAAAAACTAATAATGTAATTAATAGATTTAACAACAGGCAACTCGTTGTACTTCAGAAAATACACAAGAAAATATTATAATAGAGTCAATCGATCGTGCGAACGACTTACAATTAGGCTTGATGGAGAAAACGGAAGCAACGCAGACTCGATGTAGTGCAAAACGTAGATGAAACAGTGAAGCGGTTGTGTAAATGTACGCTATCCAAAAACCTTATTGTGAACTTTATTGCAATTAAGCAATGGCTGATTCTTCCAATGCAATGATATCTGAAAGATTTTCTTGTCAGAACTTTCGTAGATGGCAAACTAGGGCCAAATTTTAGCTTATGTCTTTAGTATTATGGTGATTTATCCACCTACAACATCTATTTATGATTGACCGGTATATGCAGTTCAATAATACGAACAACACCGCCCTTGGCTACATTATGACAATCCTGGCATATTAGCTCTATGATGTGTATATGGACTACAAGTCAGCTGTAGAGTTGTGGGATGCACTAGAGTATAATTATGCAAGGCAGAGGTAGGTTGCTGGTTCTATATGTGTGAGCAATTCTTTGACTTTAGTATGGATGAGGCTAAGTCCATAGTTAGACAAGCTCATGACCTCCAACTACTAGTTGGTGAGATTGCGACATGGGTTGTGTGTTGCCTTATAGGTCTGTGGCTATAGGTATTATTGTCAAACTTTCTGCTTTTTGGCGAAATTTTACCACTATCTTGAAACACAAAAGAGAAGATATTTCCGTTGAGGATCACATTGTTTTCCTCGATGTGGAAGAAAAGACAAGAGGAAAAGATGCACTCAACACTTCTGGTTAGAACAATAGAAACTTTATAGAGAAAAATACTGACACAAAGAAGTACAAATCGAATAAGACAATTAGTTTAAAGAAGAAGAAAACTGAAAAAAAAATGACTTGAAAGACATCACTTGCTTAGTGTGTGGAAAAGAAGGCATATAGCAAAAAACTGTCGCTTCCACAAGAGTAGGGATATTGATCAGCTAAAGAAGAAAGTTGTCAACGTAAGCATAGATGACGCCTCAACTTTAGGAGGATATGGTAATTCACCTATTATCTTTTTAGCATGGTAATTCACTAATTGGTGGGTTGATACCGGTGCTAATGTTCACATATGTTTTGATTTTTTTTATTTTCTTCTTATTAGGCACCAAAAGCTTTCTCCATTCTAATGGAAAACGGATCGTATAGTTCTGTTCTTGGTGTTTACACGATGGATCTGAAGCTTACTTTAGAGAAGATTGTCTACTTGAAGAATGTGCATCATGTCTTAACAATAAACAAAAACCTTATTTGTGGTTTTCTCTTATGTATGGATGGTTATAAGCTAGTATTCGAGTCAAATACAGTTGTAATGTCTAAGTTTGAATTTTTTATGGTAAAGGCTATGAGAGTGGAGGCTTATTTTGTTTAAATACTTGAGAGTCTTGTTATAATATGAATATCACAACTAGTTTAAATAAATGTAAAACCAATATTTAGCATTCTCGTTTCTGTCATATTGGTTTTGATAGTATTGTTAGAATGTACAAATTAGATTTAATTCCAAATTATAAAATTTTCAAATGATCAAAGTAATAGTTATGTGTGCAAGCAAAGCAGCCTCAAAAATCTTTTAAGGGATAAAATGACGAGAAGAACTTGGCACTATTAGAACTTGCTTATTCGGATTTGTGTGAAATGAATGGATTGTTAACTAAAGGATGCAAAAGATATTTTTTGACTTTTATTGATAATATGACATTATTGTTATGTGTATTTTCTAAAAATGAAGTATGAAGCTTTAGACTACTTTAAGATATATATATATATATATACTAGTAAGGTGCCCGTGCGTTGCAACGGAAAACCAAATAAAAGTGATGCATACTATCAAATATGCATACATAATACAAAATCTGGTAGCAACATCTATATTACCCCATTCTAAATACATACATAATACAAAATCTGGCATTATCCTTTTAAGCCGTTGGTTCATACTTAAGGGAAAATCCAGTACATCTAAGTATCCAACTATAACTCTTTCTGTTGTATATATTAAGTGGTCTGAGTTATCATTTGAATATTGTGAAATGTAAGCAAAATGTATGTTCAAACTCACTATTTTGTATAACAAAATATGATCCATGAGACCTGGACATTCAAAGCTGCCTTGAACCATCTTATACACCATTCCACCGGAATTTTTCATCGATGGTTTGAATGCATTTATGGAACATTACTCGGAGTTTTGAATTACTCGGTGTTTCAAAAAGTAGTGCACCTGTAATGTCACACCTAAAACTCTTTTAACCCTAAACCCTTTAACCCTAAAACCCGTCTCCTACACCACCCATCCCCTTGCGCTCGTGTTCATTTCCGCCTCCTCTCGCCTCTTCTTCCGCCTCGCCTTTCGCCTCTCCATCCTCCCGCATTCGCGCCTTCCGCCTCCTCCCGCCTCTTCTTCCGCCTCTCTCCATCGCCTCCCCGCCGCGCTTCCACCTCTCTCCATCGCCTCTCCCGCCGCGCCGCCGCCTCCTACCGTCCGCCTCCCCACCGAACTCATGCGCTTTCTCCATCGCGACTCCCGCCGCGCGCGCGCCGCCTCCCTCCTCCTCCGCCTCGCCACCTCCGCCCCCCGCGCGCGCCGCCTCCTCCTCTACCCCCCGGACGCCTCCTCCCCTACTCCGCCTCTCTCCATCGCCCCTCCCGTCGCCGCGGGGGAGAGCGAGGGGGAGGCGTGGGGGCGGCGGGAGGAAGAGCGAGGAGGAGGCGTGGGGGCGGCGGGGGGAAGAGCGAGGGGTAGGCGTGGGGGGCGGAGAGGTGATGTTGGGATTTTAGGGTTTAATCAGATCGTGTGGCTAAGAAGAGAGGAGAAAGATCGAATGGTTAAGAAGTGAGGGAGGTGGACGTGACGGCAACCACCAACTCCTTTTTAAATAGTAAAGATCCAACTATAACTCTTTCTGTTGTATATATTAAGTGGTCTGCAGGTTATCATTTGAATATTGTGAAATGTAAGCAAAATGTATGTTCAAACTCACTATTTTGTATAACAAAATATGATCCATGGGACCTGGACATTCAAAGCTGCCTTGAACCATCTTATACACCATTCCACCGGAATTTTTCAGTCAGTGGCTTCGGAATGCATTTATGGAACATTACTCGGAGTTTTGAATTACTCGGTGTTTCAAAAAAGTAGTGCACTGTAATGTCACACCTAAAACTCTTTTAACCCTAAACCCTTTAACCCTAAAACCCGTCTCCTACACCACCCATCCCCTTGCGCTGTGTTCATTCCGCCTCCTCCTCGCTCTTCTTCCGCCTCGCTTCCGCCTCTCCATCCTCCCGCATTCGCGCTTCCGCCTCCTCCTGCCTCTTCTTCCGCTCTCTCCATCGCCCCTCCGCCGCGCTTCCACCTCTCTCCATCGCCCCTCCCGCCGCCGCGCGCTCGCCTCCTACTGTCCGCTCCCCACCGAACTCATGCGCTTTCTCCATCGCGACTCCCGCGCGCCGCCTCGCCTCCTCCTCCCTCCGCTCGCCACCTCCGCCCCGCGCGCGCGCCGCATCCTCCTCCCGGCGCCGCCTCCTCCTCTACCCCCCGGACGCCTCCTCCCCTACTCCGCCTCTCTCCATCGCCCCTCCCGTCGCCGCGGGGGAGAGCGAGGAGGAGGCGTGGGGGCGGCGGGAGGAAGAGTGAGGAGGAGGCGTGGGGGCGGCGGGGGGAAGAGAGAGGGGTAGGCGTGGGGGGCGGAGAGGTGATGTTGGGATTTTAGGGTTTAATCAGATCGTGTGGCTAAGAAGAGAGGAGAAAGATCGAATGGTTAAGAAGTGAGAGAGGTGGACGTGACGGCAACCACCAACTCCTTCTTTTTAAATAGTAAAGATATATATATATATATATATATATATATAAGGTCAAGGTTGAGAACTAACTAGAGAAGAAAATAAAAAAACTAGGGTATGACCATGGAAGAGAATACATCTCTCATGAATCCTACAAATTCTATTATGAACATGCAATAGTCCATGAATTTATACCACCATATTCATCCCAATCAAATAGGGTAGTTGAGAGGAAAAATCGGACAGTAACAAATTTAGTTCATGCCATGTTAGAGAGTGTCGGATGCCTAAGGCATTGGGGGAAGGTATATAGACAACAACTTTTGTTCTAAATAGAGTAATCACTAAAAAGAGTGGCATTACCCATATTAGGGATGAAAGGGGAGAAAACATAATATCAATTTTCTATGAACTTAGGAGTGTTTGGTAAAAGTCAATATCTCATTGAAAAAGAGAAAGTTTGAACATAAAACAATCAAACATGCTTTTCTAGGATATTCTCATAATAGCATTTCTTAAAGATTTTTTATAGTTAAATCAAAAACTCCTACTATTATTGCTAACACAATAATAAAGTCTAGAAATGTTTCGTTCTTTAAGGATATTTATCCTATGAGAGCTGCAGGCAATACTTTATGAACTAAGAATATTCAAATTGAAATACTGAAAGTGAGGGAAATCAAAATTTTGAACTTTTATCATTTCTGAACCAATATGTAATATCCGTGAGAAGGATAATAATTTAGTCACAGAGGCTGCTCGTAAGAGCAAGAGACAAATGATTGAGAAAACATTTAGTGATGACTTTATTGTGTACCTTATGGATTATATGCCAAAGACTCTCTCAGAGGCTTATGCATCTCTTGATGCTAAGTATTGGAAAAAGACAATCCGTAATAAGATAGACTCTACTATGGCTAATGGGACTTAGAAGATCACTAATCGTTCTAGAAGGTGCAAACCTATAGGGTGTAAGTGGATATTCAAAAAGAAATTAAGGTCTAATGGTACTATTGAGAAGTACAGAGCAAAACTTATCGCCAAGGGTTATACAAAGAAAGAGGGAAAAGATTTCTTTGATACCGATTCTCCTGTCTCCAGACTAACCACCATCAGAGTGCTCCTTGTGTTAGCATATTTCTATAATCTATATGTCCATCAAACGGACATGAAGACATCTTTTCTTAATGGAGAATTGGAGGAAGAAATCTATATAGATTAACTGGATGGTTTTGTGATTTCTAGATAGGAAAAAAGGTACGTAGATTATTGAAAATCTTGTATGGTATAAAGCACACACCTAAACAATGGCATGAGGAGTTTGACAAAATTTTGACATCCGCTAGCTTTGCTGTGAACAAAGCTGATAAATATGTATATTGCTATTATAGTGGGGGTCAATGAGTGATCTAGTTTTTTGTATGTGGATGACATACTTATTTTTTAGGATAAATACTGTCATAATTAACGAGGCTAAATTTTTCTTATCTCAGTGGTTTGATATGAAAGACTTGGGAGAGACAAATATTATTCTGAATATTAAATCAATCAAGAGCGAGGATGTGATTACTTTAAATCAATCCCATTATGCTAATAAAATCTCTCGAGTCGTATTGGCTATGTAAATTGTAAAATTTCTCTAACACCCTATGTTGCGAACATTAAGGTGCAAAAGTATCAAGGGATAGGAATTGATCAATTGAGATATTCATAAATTACTAGGTCACTTATGTATTTAGGTGGTGCTATAAGATCTGATATTTTATTTGTTATGAGTAAATTAAGTCTGTTTACATCTAATCCAAGAGATGATGACTGGGAAATACTTGGGAGAGTATTGTGTTACTTGAGAGGCATAACATCATTTAGAATTCATTATACTAGATACCCTTCTATATGAAAGGATACAGTGATTCCAATTGGATCTCTGATGCGGATGAGACTAAAGTAAGTTTCTACGTGTTTACTTTAGCTGGTGCTGCAGTTTTATAGAGGTCTTGCAAACAGACCATATTGACGAGATCAGCTATGGAAGCAGAACTTGTAGCACTTGACATAATCACTGTTGAGGCTGAATGGCTGAGAGAGCTTCTGTTGAATTTGTCCTTGGTTGAGAAAACAATACAAACAATCCTGATATACTGCATAATGAAATGGTATTAGCTAAAGTTATGAGTACTAAGGATAATATGAAATGCTCTAAACATGTGAAGCGTAGGATTAAATCTATTAGAAAATTAAAAAACTCTAGAGTGATTGCTATAAATTATAGTCGTGCAAAAAAATTTGGTCGACCCTTTTACAGAGGGGCTAGCACAAAAAACAACTTTTGTTGCATATATGGACATAGGAATGATGTCTATTTGAGTTACATCATAATGGTAACCCCATACGTTTTAATCGAAGATCTCGTAACTAATGTAATGGGAAAAACAAGTTGATGTTATAACAAAAAAGTATATATCAATTGTATCTGTGTCCTAATAAATAAAATACTCTCGACTGCATGGAAAGTTAGCTTAAAACCTTAATGTATTATGTGTAAGCTAAAGCTCCATTAAGTTGATTTTAGTGATAATGATAAATATAATTGTGAGACTAATATGTTTATTAGTTATGATATTGCCTAGTCTTATTTAAATATAATAAATGACAAATGTAATTGTGAGACTAACATGTTTAAATTATTATAATATGACTTAGTCTCATTTAGATAAAGAGGTGAAAATCATGGAGATATGCATTCTACATCACATTCCTACATTTGAGTGCATTCCTCGGATCCAAAATATGGATTGAACTCCACCAAAAGTCTAAAATAAATATATGCATATTTTTTCATTATACATTCTTGTATGAACACATTTAAGGGGGTTCATTCTATGTTTTGTGGTTTGATTAGTATTGATCCATGTTTCTTTTTTCACATATATTGGGATTTCTACTTTCAAACATATCCTTTGAATATATATAAAACTTGTGTAGTTCATATATACTCACATTGACTCATATTGCTTTATACGCAATTGTTTATGTTTGGGACTAACATAATTATCAAGTGTTTGAAATGTTTAGTCCCAGATTTTGCTTGATGATTTGAAGATGCATGCTAAGATTGTCAAGAAGATTAACATGGCTCGAGACATAGGTCATGCGCACATTTAAATTTAAATTCTAAAACTAGCTGTACATTAACAGAAAAATCAGTAGTACCGGTGTATATCTAGCAGTGCTACCGTAGTATGATATGACCGAGATGGTAGGGTGGAACTACCAGAATCCGAAAGTACTAACGTGTAGTTGATCAAACGTTTTTTTTCAGAGAACACCTCTTGAAAAACTTAGTCTTTCTGAAAACGGTAGTATCGGAGTTTGAACGATGGAACTACCGCAGAGCAGTATAATCGCAACTTCTAAACACTACTACCGGATCCTAGAAGTTTCGGATTTATGGATGTTACATTTTTTTCAGAAAAGACCAAGTTTTGGTTCTCAAGACAAACGAAAGTACTGCACATGAAATCAGAACTACCGGAGAGCGAAACTACCAAACCTTAGATGGCGGTAGTACCAAAGGAAAGATTGAAAGATCTAGACCTGCTATTATGAGTTAATGGTATATTTTAGTAATTAATGACAATCACATTGTGGGACTAACATTTTTTATGAGTTGAATTAATAAGTTATGTTTCATGATGATGAAGATTTTGGATGGCTTCATATGTTGAAAATCATCATGTAAAGGTTCAGAATGGAAGATGGTTTAATGCGTTGAAGGCCATCAAGAAGAGATTACCTTATATGTTGATGTATGTCAAAGAGGAGATACATCATGTATTGATACACATTAAGATCTCGAAGAGGAGATAATCATGAATTGATCACCAAGTCAAAAGAAGACAATGACTTAGACTTGAAGTGAAAATATGCATCATCAAACTATGAGAGGATACTCAAGACAAAGGTACAACTAGCTAGGACTAAGCATGTGTTCTTAGTCTTTTACCGATCTTGGTGTTGGTTGAAAGATCGGATTGCTAGTATAGAATTATCGTACTATTAAGCGGGGTCTTGTCTAGTAGTTTGAATCTCATCTTATATTGATAGCTTAATCTCGTTTACTCTAGCTCTCCATGGCATGATACTATTATTTGTGAATGTATTTTGCAAATAGTTGAGACTCATGCGCCTAATCCTTGCAACATGTGACTATACTTTGCAAATGGTTGAAGTCCATATACCTTTTCCTTGTGGCATAATTTAAGTTTGCAAATATGTTTTGCAAATTATTGGAGGTCATGCATTATCACCTGGCATGGTCTAAGATTGTTTGCTACTATTTTCTTGGACTTAGACCGTGATAATGATTCCTTGAATCTCTTATGATTTATGTATTGATCTAATATATTTGAGATTATACAAATAGATTGATTATGTTGCCGTCTAAATAACCTTTTCATAGAGTTCAAGATCACTCAATTCCGACATTAGAGTTAAAAGTTATGATCGATTTTTCGACTGTCATCTATGTTGAAAAATCGAAAACGAAAGTGGCACCCTTATAACTGCGGTAGTTTCAAATAACGGAAGTACCACAATTATAACTATAGTAGTATTGTAAATGCTAAATAACGGCTATTTTTCTAGCCGTTATGATAGAAATTGATAGTACCACAATTACAACGACAGTTGTACCAATTTTCTTGATTTTTCAAAGGTTTTGTTCCCAACGGCTAATTTTTATGGTGTGGGCTATAAATACCCCTTTTGCTGGTTGAAAGACAATCTTTGGTACCTTATTTCACTTTTTTGAGCTAGTGTAAACTCTCCACTCTATTGTGCATGTGTTGCACCTTGTGAGCAAGAAGAGAGATCCTTAGTTGCATATGTTGCATCTAAAGGTAGATTTTGTATCTACTTGAGCTTGTGCATTTGTTGCACGTGGTGAGAATCAAGCAATGGGCTTGACTTATTGCTCTTGGAGGTTGCTGATTTCTAGACGACATTGGAGGCATCGTGCCTAGTGATCTTCTCAAAGAAGCTTATGAGAAGGCCAAGCGTGTTGTAAAGGTTAGAGTTCACCTACCAAGAGAGGGAAAGAGCTACAACTAGTGGAATTGAGGTGTTTGGCTTAATTCGAGGAGCCGGTCCAATTCGTTTGGACTTATCTTAACGTAGACTAAGGAAGATCGGTAAGTCTCTGAACACCACGATAAAAAGGAACTGTGTCATTATAGTTTATTTTCTTGTGCTCAATTTACATTCAAGCAATTTGTATTCATAGAATTAAATTGACTGCTTGTTACCCTAGCATTGCAAACCTTTAATATAAATTTAGGTTGTTGGTGCACTTAGGCGAACCTAGTTGATTTAAGCTTTATTTGTGCTTCCGAATTGATTTACTATTTCGCATTATAAATTTAGTTTTAGCCAAAAGATTTTAAAACCGTCTATTCACCCCCTTTTAGTCAGCCTCCTCGATCCTACATTATGTTGTCTAAATGAGAAAAATGTATTAGCCTATAGGATACCTAGAAAAAATACACCTACTTGAGTCCAACTGTGTGGTCGCAGTTCATGAGAACGTGGTATTCTCTATTAAGCTCATGAGTAGATAAAGGGACATAACCTTATAATGCTCCGTTTAGGCATGCTTTCTTGTCAAACTAGTATTAGTTAAGATTTCAGGTGAAATCTGATCACAAAATGCTATGGATTTAAGGTATAGTCTATTCATCAGTTGTGAGAAGATGAATCTTATTATTTTAAATGAAAGTTCAACACATACAAGACTTACATCAAAAGACTAGTATATTAACAACGATTCAACATAGTAATTCTTATCATCGTTTGTCCTTCTTGCTTCGGAATTGGTGGGAGGTTGTTAGAATTAGGCTTACATTCATTCTTAAATTACAAAGCATGGCATAATTTAGTCCTACATTGCTTGGACAAGTAGAAGAAGAGCAATATATAAGATGGAGTCCTTACCATCATATAAAACATGTGATACATAGCATGAGAAGGGCTTTGGTTTAACACACACATATGCACGTGTAATTACATATTTTTGTGCAAAAATCAGGTGACTTATAACTTACAACGCGTGACCATGCTTGTGCCTATGTCGTGATGCAATCTCGCTATGAACCGAGTTCACCTATTTTGCTTAATCATGCTTTTCTCTCTCTCTAACGGGTTAGAAGACTTCTTAACTGCCATTATTTTGTTTGAATTAGCTGTTACCAGTGAATTATTTCAGCTTAATAGCATCAGTTACTATATAGTAATTTGTATGTCTATAAAAGATCTGAAGATGTCTAGATTAGGGTGATTGAATTCCTACATTCATTCTTACATCATCTTCTTCCTATGGTGAACCTATGTTGGATATGTGAAGCTGTCGAATTTTGTCAGCCTTTATTCTTAGCGTACACCAGGAGGAAGGGAGAGCGGCTATCTCCGAGCCATTACCGCGGAGAGAATATGTATGGGGCGGTAATAATATTTCTGGGCAGTACAACCTGCACGACCTCTCGTCTTCTTCATCGATATTGATTACTTCTGCGGTCGCACATTTCTACTTTGATTCTTTTTTTATCAACTCTATTGTAAGTCGTCTGTGTAATTGATCGACTCTGATATAATTTTGTTCTTATGTATATTTGAAGTACAATATGATTTATTTGCTACTGTTAGTTATTAGTTTTACATCACTAATATTTTATAATATATGTATCACGTTAATATTTAATATTAAAATATTAACAACGTTTCCATCACCTCTCCACTGCAGGATTCAACACGGAAAAACTGAGAAAAATCAGCTATCGAGGGCTTGCTCCACTGCAGGATTTAGCACGGAAAAAGCCGAGAAAAAGTAGCTTTTGGAAATTTTTTTTCTCATTAACTAATAGTAAGATTGCTGAATCTTTCTTTGTCTAGTCCACAAGCATGAGACGAACGAATGCGGCCTTGCTGCAGGCGGCTTCGATTTCGAGCCGTTATTTGAAACGCATCGATTTTTTAATTTTAATGTTTTTAGTTTTTTTTTAACTTTTTTGCTTTTATTTTTTTATTCCATTGTATTGTCCGTGATAATATAATAGTTTTTTATTTATTTTTTAATTTTTTAATTAGAAAAAGTTAATTGTCACTATAGTATACATTCAACTAAAAGACACCAGTCACAACCAAAAGCTATGGTTTAAAAGCTGTTTGGAGCAACTCTATTAGCTTTTTCTAAGTCATTTAATTAAATAAAAATAAAAAATAAATACAAAAAATACTATTATATCTCCACAGACAATACATAGACAAAAAAATAAAAGCAAAAAAGTCAAAAATGTCGAAACTACAGACCGATGTGTTTAAGTGCCTTCTGACTTAAAAAAAGATAGAAACCAAAATAAATTGAAAGCTGAAACCGTTTAAGGTGGGACCTTACATGTATCGTGACACCAGCTGTGCGCGCAGCGTATCGTATTTCTCCATCACGCACGCATGTCATGCTAAATAATATTCACACGTCATAGCAGCAGGCAGTGAGACAAGCCGATATTTCTCTCCATAAGGTAGCCAACGTCGTGGAGTATGGTGGTCGCATTATGCGTACAGTTCGGCGCAAGTGCGGGTCGAGTCACAACTGGACTATTCTGATTCCATCTGCCTGCCTATAAATACCCGAGGTGCGAGCACTGCAGATGCCAAGGCAGCTGAGCCACTCCGCTAACCAAGCAAATTAAGCAGCTTGTGGGGGAGGAGGGACCGGCAGATACTGTCTGAAATCCCAAGGTGAGTTCCTCAAAAGTTGCTGAATTTGGCTCTGAAAATGGCCGCTCACATGTGCACACCGCATAGGTGATGCGAGTAGCATTGGCTTGTCGCCATGAGTCTGTGCTGCTAGAGGATGGGCACTGCTCTGCATTCGTTTAGGCAGTTCGTGTTTGTCCGCTTCCATTGCATGTGTCTCTTGCATCAAGAGCCTTCCGTTTCTGAAGGGAAGCGCTGAAGAGAGGAGAGAGGGAAGAGGGCTTTCCAGGGCTGCATCCATTTTGCCTGGTTAAACACGGAAATGTCTCTTAACAAAGTAGAAAGGTTTTCAAGAACTGCATCCATTTTGCCTATTTAAGCATGGAAATGTCTCTTAGCAAAGTGGAAAGTGTGTTGTAACTATGTTTGGGAGTCGTAGTAGACATTATAGGCGCAACAGGTGTTTGTTGACTCAGGTTAGCGAGGGAACATGGCAGCTAAAATACTTTGTTTCCTTCTCTCTCTCTCTCTCTCTCTCTCTCTTTTTGAAAGGAAGAAATGGCAGGAAAAAGTTTGCACCGATAGTACCTGCAGCACCGTTTATTTCCTGTTGCATTCCCTCGTGCTTTCACTTTATTTCTCCTGAGAGTCAAATCTGGCGCCGTATGTGATACCATAATGCATGAGTTTTTTTAGACTATGGTTTATAGATTTTAGCTTAATTATCATAGAAAATCAAGCTATAAACTTAAAAGTCGTTAGCCTTAGAATATTGTACTTTATCTGAATCTGGATTCTCAGTCAGTCACACCAAGCTGAGCCAAAAAGAGATCTGTTTGCATAAAGCGGCCTAAAGGGATGCCTCCAGAATATTTTTTACACCTAGCGTTATATTTTTTACACCTAGCGTGTAACAGCTAACTGCCAGTAGACAGTAGCAGCATACGGAGGGGCAAGCAGGGGCCAACATTCAAAAGTGAACGAATTTCATAAAAAAAAAAAAGAGATGATCATTTTCATGCTCAAGCACTTGCTGGCCTTAAAATCCATTATCTTCTCCAAAGACTTCCATGGGCCACGTTGGCCTTCGTTAAGCTCCGCCCCTACCAGATAGTAATTTTCTTTTGTGCCAAATGATGTACAAAATCAACCTGAACATGCACGTGATGCATTACATGGCCGCAGGAAGAAGACACTAGTGACCGGCAATGGCTTCCTCACTGCTCTGCTCCGACAAGCTCCCGTTCATAAACGTGGAGACCATCCTCCACATGAAAGAAGGCCTCGGCGAGACCAGCTACGCGCGGAACTCTTCGCTTCAGGTGAGCAATTCACCTTACAAATCATGGACATTTTCCATTATTGGTATGTAGCTTCAGAGATGCATTCTGAACACACGGCCACCATTCTTGCAGAAGAGGGGCATGGACACACTGAAGACCCTGATCACCAACTCTGCAACGGACGTGTATATTTCACAGATGCCGGAGAGGTTCACCGTCGCCGACCTCGGGTGCTCCTCGGGCCCGAACGCTCTGTGCCTGGTGGAAGACATCGTCAGGAGCATCGGCAAGATCTGCTGCCGTTCGTCGCAAACGCCGCCGGAGTTCTCGGTGCTCCTCAACGACCTCCCGACAAACGACTTCAACACCATCTTCTTCAGCCTGCCGGAGTTCACCGACAGGCTCAAGGCCGCGGCCAAGTCCGACGAGTGGGGCCGGCCGATGGTGTTCCTGTCCGGCGTTCCTGGGTCCTTCTACGGGAGGCTGTTCCCGAGGAAGAGTGTGCACTTCATCTGCTCCTGCTCCAGTTTGCACTGGCTCTCTCAGGTACTTGTCTGACACTGTTACGTTGCTCATGGCAAGAGAAATGCCTGTGCATGTATCGCAAAAATTTAACCTTGAGAAAAAGAATCAATCAAAGGGCTGTATTTTAGAGGCTAATTAGGGGGTTTTGGCGCTACATTTTCAGGTGCCTCCTGGGCTTTTTGATGAGATGAACATGCCGATAAACAAGGGGAAGATGTACATATCAAGCACGAGCCCTCTTGCCGTGCCGGTGGCCTACCTGAGGCAGTTCCAGAGAGACTTTAGCCTGTTCCTCAAGTCGCGCGCCGCCGAGGTCGTGCTCGGCGGCCGGATGGTTCTTGCCATGCTCGGCAGGCAAACCGAGGGCTACATCGACAGGAGGACAACCTACCTCTGGGAGCTCCTCTCCGAGTCATTCGCCTCACTGGTGTCACAGGTGAGCTCACAACACACAATTCTCGGTCACTTCATCAGGTCTTCAAAGTTCAGAACTCACGAGTAGTACTGTATAATGTATATGGTTCTGAAGTCTGAACCTGACACATGAGTGGCAATGTGCAGGGGCTGGTTGAGCAGGACAAGGTGGACGCGAACAACGTGCCGTTCTACGCGCCGTCGATACAGGAGATCGAGGAGGAGGTGCGGCGGGAGGGGTCGTTCAGCCTGGACTACGTGCAGACGTACGAGATCAGCCTGAGCAGCAGCGGTGACGCCAAGGAGGACGGCAGGACGGTGTCGATGGCGATCAGGGCCATCCAGGAGTCCATGCTGAGCCACCACTTCGGGCCGGACATCGTCGACGCGCTCTTCCACAAGTACACGGAGCTCGTCACCGCGTCCATGGAGAGGGAGGAGGTCAAGAGCGTCCAGATAGGGGTGGTTCTGACGAGGTTGTGACTCGAGCCTTGTGAGCCGTGATAGTTTATAGCTTGACTCTGTTTTTGTTGTTGTGGTATTCGGTATTGAGTAACCGGTAACAGATTTCATGTGCACTTAACTGATAGGATTGGAAGAATGGAAGCCAAATTAACAAGTGTATTCAAATGCCAAGAGTCTGTCCTTATTTGATCTGGATTTTATCCTCGACTACCCTTGACATCCACATAAATCGATTCGACTAAAACTGTTATAATGCCTAAGCTCAGTCATAACACCGTTCAGGTCAATTCATGTCTTCATGAGCCGAACTCCACCGGTTCATATCAATCAAATTATATCTCGATTTCTACTTTGTGCTGGTAGAATTCCTAATACAAAAAGCAAGGAAAATACCCACTCATTGCTGTCCACTGTACCACAAAAGCTACCGTTGTGTCAGCTCTTTAACAAAAACCTGCAAATTTAATTCATACTGAGTCTCTCTAATCTATCAGATTAATATGTTATATATCTCTACTACTTAAAAAAACCAATTGATAATGATATATTCTCCCTAAGCCACTTCGCAGCAGTCCGATCTTACCATGAAGGATCTCGACCATCTCTTCCTACTTGTACAGCTAGTCCCACAAATGGTTCAGATCAAAAGAATACGAAAATGGACACCGACACGAAAACAGGAAAATGGTTTTCACAACGTAGATCATGTGCCCTTCGAAAACCAACTGCACCACCGCACATTCCTTCTCTTCCCCACACGCTTCCCCTCCCCAGCTGCCGCATGCCATCCCCTTCCCCCTCCCGGCCAAGGGCGAGCCCGCCTGCTTGTGCGCGCGGCGTTGGGGTCCTGCTTCTTCCCCTCCCCCTTCGCTCCACCCACCCAGATCCCTCCCTCCTCCCGCCTCCCCCGCCCTCCAGGGCGCCGCGCTGCCTCCCGCACGCGCCCTCCGCCCGGCCGTGGACCTCGCTGTGGAAGTGGCCGCCGTCCATCTCTGGCACTTGCTGGTCACTGGGATCCGGGAAGCCGTCGTTGCGTCCCCATCGGCCTCTGTGATTCTCTTTCTTTTCTCGCATCCTTACAGTTTAAGCCACTCTCTTATCTGCCACTACAACCCAACCCTTCATAATCCAGATCTCTTGCTCTAGAATTCCAATGTTTTCGCAGGTGGCTCCGGCGACTCCTCTCTAGTGATGGATTTCATGAAGGTTTTTTATCAGATTGTACGGGAGATGTAAGTTCTGGACCGAGCTGAGATCTCGTTAGTGGTGTCCGATTTTTCAAGGATACGGCGTGTATTGAACTGGATCCATGAGATTTTGATGTGTTTGATGTGTACGTGTTGTTGCCAAAAGAGGGAGGTCAATCTAAAGGTGCTCAAGGTCCCCGAGATTGAACAGAAGGTTGGATATCGCCCATATCTTAACTATGTTTCTCTGTAAAAATTTGGTTTTTTTCCCGGTGATGGAGTTATAATTATTGGATCGGTTCATGTCGTGGATGAGGGAGCCTGGAATTTTGCCTAATGGTGTAGTTCAGATATATTCAGTTTGTGACTCCAACCTAGATTTTGCCTAATGGTGTAGTTCAGATATGTTTGGTTTGTGACTCCATTATTGTGCTGCTATAATTCGTGTACAGTCATTTCTCCAAAAGTAAGTTGTGTGTAATATTTATTTAAGAAAACTGATAAAGGTTTTTTCGTATTTAGGAGTGACAAATTAAGTTACATTGATAGTATAGATAAATTTAGAGGTGAACTAGACATCTTCAGTGCCCTCAGTCCAAATATTTGCACCGTCGAATGCACAACGTCACAGTTTGCTTATGGTTCAAAAAATACACCTGAACTTAGGTAGAATTCGTATATTTGAAATCATAGTGCCTAGGCACCATGTTGCCCCTTTTCAGTGTCTTGTGTGTGTGTGCTACAGTGGAATTATATTAGTATAGATCATTTTGTTAACTTCAACACGGAGCAAATTTCTGATCATTGCCTCTTTACAACCTAACCTTTGAGGTTTGGGTGTATTATTTTTCTATGGAGTAACCCCTTATATGTCCTTTCTTCCATTTCTTTTTTTTTATAAAAAAAATCAGGTACTTGATAGGCTAACAGCCAACACAGGCGAAGTTGGTGGCTGGCAAGATTACAGCGGTGGCAGGTCTAATCTTTCTATCTTCTCTCCGCTCTTGCTCTCTTCTTGCTTAGGGCTTTATAGCTCAGCAGCATCGTCGCTACCACCGTGGTTCATCTCCTACCGGGCTTAGCGATGTGTCTCGATCTGTGCAGCCAGTGGCGACGCCAGTGGCCCTATTGATGCTGCATGTTAGCGTCTGTGTCTACCATACGATGAACCATGTACATTTCATTACTACATTAGGAATTCACAGCAACAAACATATTTGCGTCTAAACCAATCGACCGAGCCATGGACACAAACAACATAAGAATTGCACAGGATGTCACGGGGAGATGGCCAGCGGATTAAACTGGGTAAATGTGAAATCATTGGACCGATCAATCAACCGAGAAATTATGGGTGGCTCATCAATAAATGTTAGCCCAGACCTACATTGTAGGAGCTCGTGCCCGCCCGATGGTCTTGGGAAGAGAGGCCGATCTCTCTCCGAAGGAGACGACAATGGCGCGCGGCTTCTTAGGGTATCTTCAATGATGTTGAGTCAGCTGGCTATTTGTATGTACACATCAGCATATATCCTATGTGGAGGAAAGAGAGTATGCAAAACATAAACAGCTAGCTACTATTTCATCTCTAGTCTATAACGCAAAATGAGGCAGGTTCTATAAATGACTGTGTGTGCATGGAAACATCAAATAGCTATCCTTATAGATAGTCCTTTGGAATGCTAGCTTTTAGTGTGTACTCTATAGATGATGTAGAATCCTTATAGATAGTACTTAGCTAGGACCATTGGAGATGCCCTTAGGTGGAGGGAGGGAGGGAAGGAAGGAGAGAGATGGTTGCTTAATCTGCGCTCCATAGGTCTGAGCGTCAAGAGGATGAAACCAACGGGGGGTGGTTTTTTCTGAGCGAGCTGTTTCGTCCTTCGCCACTCCGCTCCCATCGTCCGCGTGTCCCCCCTCCCTCCTTCTGCGCCGACGTGTGGGACCGGCCAGGTGACCTGCTTCTGTTCTTCTGTGCTAATTCTTGTGCTGATTCAAGACAAAGAAAATGGTTTTTTAAAGTAGATTTTTCAAACGGTTTTTTGAGCTTAAAATTATGTGCGCCGTCTATATCGAAGTATCTGCTATTCACTTTCATCTCAAAAAAAAATATATATATAAGCTATCGGTCATAGACAAAAGCTATCAATTACAACTCAAAAGAACTCCAATCCAAATGTTTGGTCTCTCCTTTGCAAACCAAGTGCAACAGATGGTTATACCATGGTGATCCTTCAACAAAGAAAACTTTTCTCTTTTGTTCTTTGCAATCAATTGTGCAAGTTGCAATTGTTCTCCCTATATGAAAATTAATTTAAAAGTCATCCAGTCAAGCATACGTGAAGATATGTACCAAAGATTTCAAGTTGCAGGTCACTGCAACTTACTGATATTCATAGCGGCAGTGTATGGAAGTGAGCATCAATGAGTAACGACGCTTGAGTTCTGTAGCTATAATGGCATTCACATGAAGTCCGAGCATTTTGCTCATTTTTGTGGAAAAATATGCTTAATGTCTCTTCTCTATTGTTTACTTTTGTAAGATTGCTCGAAGTTTGTTGAATTTGAGTACTTTATCTAAGTGTTACTATTTAGTTTGCTTTTTTTTGTTTTCAGAATAGGAGCGACTAGCATTTGGACGTCCAATCTAGGTGCTAGGATCGAATGCCCAGGGTAGCCATTAGATCTCACTTAACATCCGATCTTCCCTTGGATTGGCACAATAATTTTACTGCAACAACAGATGTCTAAGCATTTTACAAAATTCCACTTGATTTGCAACAAAGCCATAGCAAGAAAACGACACAACAAATCACCAAGCCTACTGCAACAAAAAAAATCAATTGTGTGCAACAAATAAGTAAATCTATCGCAACAAATAGCTCTTCCTATAAAGATTTGAGAAGACAAATTGTAACAAACAAAATACTTCATGCAACAAATCAAAATGATGACTGCAACAAATACCTCTTGTGACAAAATTTGAGAAGAGACATTGCAACAAAATCAAACACTTCATGCAACATTTTGGGAGAAATGATGCAACAATTTAGAGAAACATATGCAACAAAGTCTATCAGATGAGGAGGGTATGCAAGTGGCAACGACGGCGGCTAACTTGGTGCCTCGTTCTGGTTGACGACAACATCTCGTCGTTGGCCATCCACTCCCTGTCACCTGCCCCCACCTCATCTGGCCTCGCTAGATTCGGCAAGCTTCAGTCGCTCCTTGCAAGGGAGACCTCTGCATGAGCTTCGGTTGTGGTGGACGGCCTCATTGGGCGCCAGTGGTGGTGAGCTTTGACAATGGATAGAGGAGGAAGGGGACGCAAGTGCAAGCTCCTGACTGCCTATGAGGAGCATGGGTAGTGGTGGTTGAGGCTAGGATCTATAGGAGAGCAGAAGAGGAATTGCCGAACTACTGCTAGGGTGGATAAGAATAGAAGAGTGGGATGGAGCTTATGGTGGTAGTCAGGCCACATGGAGTAGAGTGTCTGGAAAGAATTACTCACTTCAGATGTAGAAGTTGTATCATTACCCTAAATGAATTCAACATGCACGACAAAATTAGTTTCAATCTCGCAAAAAATGAGGAAAAGATCCCAATCATAGAGCAAAATTCACTTCAAATTACATATCATATCCTAACATGAAGATACCCTCAAGAACTAGCAAACAAAAAGTTGGAAGCAAAACATATGTATGACATTACAACCATTGCAGCACTTTGGAAATGCTCATGAAACAATTGGAGAGAACACTTGCAACAAAATAATTTGGACAATGACGGTTCACAACAAAATAACATACTTCTTGCAACAATTGAGAAAGACGTGTGCAACAATTTGAACAAATATTTGTAACAACTAACAAAAACTAATAAAAAATCTAACCAAAATATTTTTTAGAGTACACACTGTAACAAAAGCAAAACATTCTTTGCAACAAATGAGAAAATATGTTGCAACAAACTGAGCAAACACACCCGACAAAACTAGATCAAGCAGACTCTCACAGCGATGTTTGGCTTCTTCCCTGTTAGATCCAACCTACTACCAGATCTGGCAACAATGGCCTCCTTCCCCACCAGATCAGGCAACGGCGGCCCATCACATTGTCGGGAGGTCAAGTTGCAGGTCACTGCAACTTCCTGATATTCATAGCGGTAATGCATGGAAGTGAGCATCAATGAGTAACGACGCTTGAATTCTGTAGCTATAATGGCATTCACATGAAGCCCGAGCATTTTGCTCATTTTTGTGGAAAAATACGTTTAATGTCTCTTCTCTATTGTGTACTTTTGTAAGACTGCTCAAAGTTTGTTGAATTTTGCGTACTTTATCTGAGTCTTACTATTTAGTTTGCTTTTTCTGTTTTCAAAATAGGAGCGACTAGTGTCTGGACGTCCAATCTAGACGCTAGGATCGAACGCCTAGGGTAGCCATTAAATCGCACTTAAAATATGATCTTTCCTTGGATTGGCACAATAGTTTTGTAGCGACTCCAACAACATATGTCTATGCGTTTAACAAAATCCCACTTGATTTGCAATAAAGCCATAGCAAGAAAATGACACAATAAACCACCAAGCCTATTGCAACAAAAAATATATATATTGTGTGCAACAAATAAGTAAATCTATCGCAACAAATAGCTCTTCCTATAAAGATTTGAGAAGACAAATTGTAACAAACAAAATACTTCATGCAACAAATCAAAATGATGACTGCAACAAATACCTCTTGTGACAAAATTTGAGAAGAGACATTGCAACAAAATCAAACACTTCATGCAACATTTTGGGAGAAATGATGCAACAATTTAGAGAAACATATGCAACAAAGTCTATCAGATGAGGAGGGTATGCAAGTGGCAACGACGGCGGCTAACTTGGTGCCTCGTTCTGGTTGACGACAACATCTCGTCGTTGGCCATCCACTCCCTGTCACCTGCCCCCACCTCATCTGGCCTCGCTAGATTCGGCAAGCTTCAGTCGCTCCTTGCAAGGGAGACCTCTGCATGAGCTTCGGTTGTGGTGGACGGCCTCATTGGGCGCCAGTGGTGGTGAGCTTTGACAATGGATAGAGGAGGAAGGGGACGCAAGTGCAAGCTCCTGACTGCCTATGAGGAGCATGGGTAGTGGTGGTTGAGGCTAGGATCTATAGGAGAGCAGAAGAGGAATTGCCGAACTACTGCTAGGGTGGATAAGAATAGAAGAGTGGGATGGAGCTTATGGTGGTAGTCAGGCCACATGGAGTAGAGTGTCTGGAAAGAATTACTCACTTCAAATGTAGAAGTTGTATCATTACCCTAAATGAATTCAACATGCACGACAAAATTAGTTTCAATCTCGCAAAAAATGAGGAAAAGATCCCAATCATAGAGCAAAATTCACTTCAAATTACATATCATATCCTAACATGAAGATACCCTTAAGAACTAGCAAACAAAAAGTTGGAAGCAAAACATATGTATGACATTACAACCATTGCAGCACTTTGGAAATGCTCATGAAACAATTGGAGAGAACACTTGCAACAAAATAATTTGGACAATGACGGTTCACAACAAAATAACATACTTCTTGCAACAATTGAGAAAGACGTGTGCAACAATTTGAACAAATATTTGTAACAACTAACAAAAACTAATAAAAAATCTAACCAAAATATTTTTTAGAGTACACACTGTAACAAAGCAAAACACTCTTTGCAACAAATGAGAAATTATGTTGCAACAAACTGAGCAAATACACCTGACAAAACTAGATCAAGTGAACTCTGACAACGATGTTTGGCTTCTTCCCTATTAGATCTAGCCTTCTCCCCACCAAATCTAGCAACAATGGCCTCCTTCCCTACCAAATTAGGCAACGGCGGCCCATTATGTTGTCGGGAGGTTATAAGGTTGGGCGCTGGGAGAAGGCTGCTTAGGTTGGTGTAGGCAAGGAAGGGGTCGACGTTGCCACAGCCGTTATGGAATGGGAGCAGGAGATACATAGGCAAGAGGAAGAAATAAGGAGGAGGAGGAGGAGGAGGAGGAAGAGTTGTGGCCTTGTGCAAGCTTTGAGGGAATGAGGAAGGGGAGTAGATCGACTAGAAGATGGAGGGGGAAGTGAAGTTGAGGAGATAGTTGGATTACAGAGTGGCTCTCTGAGTGGGCGAGGCGTTCGATGCGTTGGATGTCTGTATCGTATCAACTCTTTTTTAGAATATATTAATGGTTTGCTTGGGATCTGTTATAATGTACGAGGCACTTGGGTTCTAGGGGGGAAAGAGGAAAAGTTAAGTGCTCAAAATGGGCTGATTGGAAAATATTTCCTCAATATTGGGAGTTGGGCTTGGGCCTGTTGTATCATGACTAGCCCTAAATCAATAATTTAAAAAGCCCAAACCCATTTACGGTCTACTGGAGTGGTGTTGAATCTCCTATTTGCATTGCACTTATCCCAATTATGGAAATAAGGTACTACTTCTTGTAAAGATACTAGCAGCAGAAGCGTGGCGCCATGCCACGCTAGCTACCACGTGGACCAGAGCAAAAGTGTCGACAATTCGTGGAGGGCCTTTCCTAAAAAATTAAGGACGCGTATGTAATTCCAGAAAAAGTGACGGGTTTTTTCGCAAAAAATTGAGGGCCCATACATAATAATAGGAAAACCACGGGGCTTTATCCCGTAAAAGGAGAGCCTCCCTGAAATAATTGAGGATCTATAAAAAATTTTAAAAAAAGGAGACAGGATCTTTCTACAAAAACCGAGGGCCTGTATGTGATTTTGGAAAGCTAGAGGACCTTTTCGCAAATTAGCTGACGTGGAGGTGCTCCCGGGGCGAATCCCCTCGGATGTAATATAGAGAGTATTTCTATTGAGTCTTGCTTCTTCCAGTTTTCAAAAAATGGCCCCAATTTCTTCCAAATATGCTTGAATTAATGTCTCAACTATCACCGTTTGTCAGTGGATTATTTTGGCATGCTTTTGTAACTTCTGATGGCCCGGATGTGTGCACGCGTGCGCCTAGTTTGGTTTCGTATGGCCACGACAACTTATTTGTGAGATGTGCCAATGAACCAGAAAAATGTAACGTACAATTTCCTTAAGCACGAACCAAATAACTCAAACTCGCCACAATATATGGCGCTACCACATGTGACCAAATGTGATTGTCAAATTGTCAACCACACATTTTGTCTGAGAAGTCTTTACAAACGGCCAAAATTTTACCTAAGCTATGGTGCATCATAGATGTATCTAAATACTACTTACAGAGTGTGTGAAGTGTTTGCATTGTATTAATACCTGTACGACTTATCTTAGTTGTTTTTTAAGAAATTGAGAGGTTCAGCGTTCATAATTGAAAGAATTGTGTGGAGAAATATTTAGGAACAAAGGCGGAACCAAATGAAAACATTTATCCTTCGAAATCTTTCCAAAAAGAATGATCTTTCAAGTGTAGCTTCCAGTACAACCAATATATGAAGAACTATTCACACAAATGACACTATAGCCACTTTTTTTAAGTTAATCTCTAAATATATGTTTTTGCAAATCTAACCCTCTTCTTGGAATTACTGAGCTTAGCAGGCACCTGCCTAGCTCCTGTAGCTCGGCACATCATCGGTCGGATTAGTGTGTATGTTTAATTAGCACTAAACGTATTTAATTAATGCTAAACACATTTAATTACTACTAATCATATTTAACTATTGTTAATCATGAGCTTTAATTAGCACTAATCATGGGCATTAATTGCTGCTGCTGTGGGGTGCTCGGCAGCTCATGTTGCTGAACTATTAGAGCTCAGCAGGCATACTTTGGCTCGGCGGGTCTAAGGATAGGACTGGATTTATAAAAAATAGATGTCTGAGATCTAAATTTGGGGGGGAAAAAAAGAGAGGTTAAAATGCCATTTGTATGAACAGTTCATATGGAGAGGTCTAGCCTGGCATTAGCCAGCAAAACTGCACAAACAGATATGCACGCCAACAAGGGCAAAATAACGCACATTACTCTCCTTCAGAACACCATAAACCCACTCCTTTCAGAATTCAAACCATGCCAAAATTAACCAGATGATCAACAGTTTTGATCAGGCAAGCAACGGTGCAGATGAATCCTCGCATCTCCATTTCCTGCTGTAGTAAGCGTACAGCGCCAACTGCGTTGCTCCCAGGATAACCCCAAGCCCATTAGGGAACTGAAAATTAGCATGAAAGAAGTGGTAAAACTGTCAGTAAAAGCATGTATCAGGTTCACAAACATATCGATCCAAGAAAGAGTGGATTGAAATGAGGATCGGGTGCTCACATAAATGAAGAAATCACGCAGCAGCAACCCGTACACTGCAAAGGAGGCGCTCATCAGGAATGTTGAGAGGGACAGGTAGAACGGCATGAACTCCACACACTCTGTCCGAATCACCACACCCTGAAGAACAAGATTGAAAGCATGAAAAACCAGTGAGAGAACAGTTCTTGATTACGCGGCTGCAATCGTGTAAAGAACGGAGGGAGAAACTAATCAAGAACTCGGCGGCTTCATTGGAAGGCTTACCATGACGGCTAGTGGGGAAGCAAACATGGAGATCAGCGACGCCATGCTCACAGCGCCGACGAACTGCTGCCGAACCGGCTGATCGAAACAGGCGAGGCTCGCGTGCGCAATGAGCGCAAACCCGCCAGCCAGGATCACCAGGAGCCCTGTGATCTTCAGCTGTGGATGAAACGAAAAAACAGATTTCATCATCTATGCAAAACTTCTCTTGTTAAAACCAAGATGATAAACAGAAAAGTTACGGTCCATATTACTGGCATCTGGCACGGCAAGAAGCAGTACAGTACTAGAGTCTACAAGTGTTCCCCTCTTTCTGAGATGAAACGGGTTCAGGGTGAATTACCCTTGTCTTTCTGCTGTCGGCGTAGATGATGAAAAGCGAAATGTAGGCGAGCTGGAACACTGCTCCGGTGCCGTTGACGGTGGCGACGAGGAGCCTGCCATCGGAGACCCAGGGGAGCCCATACCACAGGCAGACGAAGCAGTTGAGCAGAGAGAACAAGTAGGGGAGCCCATCGAATTGCTCGGTCGATTTGGCTTTCAGGATTCTCTTAAACGTCGTCCTGAAAAAGCCACAGGAACGCATCCCATTAGAAATCTCTGTCCACAGTGATAGAATCGGTAAAGAAAGGAACAAGTAGATCATGTGTGTGCTTGTGCTTACACTGGTGACAGGAAGAGGGCGAAGGCAAAGAGGTTGCCTGCAATGGCGTAACAAAATGGCCAAATTTTCAGGAGATTAGCGACTCTTTCCTCAAAACGATTTTGTACTTGGAAGTATGAGCGATGAAGAACATCACCTGCGAGACCAGCAGCAAAGCAGGAGATATCATACAGGGAGTTCATGGTCGCCTCCCTTGTATCTCCCCGTTTCCATGACTGCCTCCTTGTGCTAAAAATATGTGGCTCTTATAGAGGACGGCACGAGCCAGTGAGCGACACAAACGGCACAGCCACAAGTTTACATGCTTGGTTTATTCATTGAGAGGTTGGGTACCAGATCTCCGTCATGAACACAAATCGGCCAAGTCGCGGCACAGACTCGTGGCTGCAAATGTTGGATGGCCACCACTCGCTCGTGTTAATTGAGCCAACAATCTCCGGCAAACAGCAACCAGTAACTTGGACTTCCACAAACACATATTGAAAACGCATGATTAAGGCGCATTTTTCTGGATTACCCACTGTGCCATGTCGCTTCTCACAACCACCCCTTAGAATCTTAGACAGAGACATGACAATAGGTGTGTTCTTTTCGACTATAGCTTATAGTTTTTATTTTAACATGAGTACTCATGTAAATGAATCGAATACCGATAAAACTGCTTCAAAAGGATATCCTAATAGATTAATTCAAAACGGCGACGAAAAACTATCCTATTGATTTATTTAAGAAAAATCATAAACCATAAGTTAAAAAGAACTCAGCCAATGGCCAACGGGTACAAGAGAAAATTATAAGACCACCAGACTTCACCAGAATAGACGTGTCATGCAAATGTGTGCTCGCAAAACATCAACAACAAATTACAGTTTCACAAAATGTAAAGCAATTACCATCTTTCGGATAAGCATATAAGCAATCATCGTGTCACCAAACATACGACGGCCCTATTTTTTTTATACTATGGCTAATAATTTTTAGTTATAACTGTAGTTTTTATCTATATTTTTTAAGACGGTAGTAATTAGCGAAGACGTTAACATGAATAACATATACGATTTTAGACTCAGAAAAACATTTGAAAAAATGGCTTTGAATAAACGTTTGAAGAAACCATCATATTTATTTCAACTTTCAAAAAAGCGAAGTCAAAAGTTACAAAAAAAAACTGAAAAAAATAGGACCAACGTCTAAGATGTTCAGTAGGATAATACTGTAGTTTACATGCACTTTTAATAGAGTACAACAAGGACACACTTTTTAGAGTACAATAAAGACACGTGACACCACACACCCTATGCACACATCCACCATGGATACATTCAATACACAAGCTAATACAAAGCGCAGACACGTCCAATACACCAGACCTCTACCCACTTACACGTATACTCATAGATTAGTACTATTCACTGAACAATACCCAAAAAATAGGACTCCCAGGGCGGTGGCCTGCACGGCGGCGCCACCTATCCTCGGTTCCCAGTTTACATGCACTTAGAGAGTAGAGATAGTAGGTGCCAGGCCGAGCAGAGTAGATAATAGTGATCATAATATCAAGGTTTTCACGGCGCAAGGTGAGCATCTTTTTTTTTTTTTTGCCCCGGACCACATTGCTCTTCGATAACATCTTTATGTGCTGTGTTAAAAACTTGCGGTACCTTTTTTTTTTTTTTTGGCCTGGTGTCACATGGTGTCTGCTGTGTTGTCGAAGATGAGGCAAAAAAAAGCTCCATTTCCAAAATTGGGGCAAAAAAATCAGTCACACGGCACAATCAGCGAGCAATGTGATCCTAACCAACTCAAGTAATGCTGGACAAGCAACATCGAAGAGTGTAATCCACATATCTCAGGGTTTGATCATGAGCAGTCTGATATTCTGCGAACTATCTAAGACCAAGACTACAAAGAACATCTCAAATTGTTTGAACATTACTCCTTTTAAAATGACAAGATCATGAAAAGGGACATACCAGACACCCCAAAAAATAAGTATAAAAAAGAAAGAGAAAAAATTTTCACTGTAGACTCAATTCAACTCATATGCTACAAGAACAGAACCTAGAGGATACTAGACAAGGGTAGTGTTCAGATTACCAAGCAACCAAGAATATTAACAACCAAGAGGATGTAACTTTGCATAGCAAGACACAAACACGGGCCAGAGGGAAACATCAGCTCGATGTAATTCAAAATCCTTCAACTTCATGTGACCATTCAACCAGTCTAGTTACAATTACCCATCAGCTTTGAACAACTTCACATCTTCTGTCTTCTTGGCTTCCAAGTTTCAAGCCTGTACCTGGGGAAAAACAAGAAAATTTTTAAGGCAACTACTTAAATAGTATTTAGTGTCAATGGAGGTAAGAACACAAAACTATGCAAGTATCTCAAACATCTTATCCTCAGAAATAAATGTCTACTGCAGAGCACCAGTAGCCATTGTTTGATTAATTAGAATCAAACAGCAGTGCTCCCTCATACAAGCACACGAAATGATGAATTATCTCAGTCCAAGATTCACTATAGTCATTTCGCAAGGTATTGTAATTTAAGTCCACATGGACGTAATACTGATTTGATAAGTTCATTATCCACAATTTTGTGCATACCAAACATTAGTAAATATAGAAAAATGCATCATGAATAGATTGCAAATGCATGTCTCAAATGAAATCAGCAGTGGCAAGTGGGCAGAGGCGATGCCCCCGCGCGCGCGCCGGGGGTTAGTGATGTGTATTGCCGCGTATCGCAGGCGTATCAGAGTTCTTTTTTTCGGCTGAAATTCGCCGATACCATATCATCGCGTATCGATACGTATCGCCATATCGGACACGCTTACGGCAGCTGGGAGACGTATCGGTGCTTCCTAGTTCATATACATAAGATCGATATTTCATTGTAAGTCAAATCAATGGTTTGTTGTCATGATCAGTATCGTGACTCCTGGCTAGTAGTGTTCTAACACTACACCATACAGGCAATACAGTATAAGCTTCCTTTCACGAGTTCTGTATCAGTTCTAATGCTACACCAGTACACCATACAGGTATATAGTATAAGCTTCCTTTCCTGAGTTATGTATCAGCATAGCAAAGATACTTCTTATGAAACAACTATAGTGAGTATTAAGCTTCTCAAACTTTTAACAGATTCTCTTCCAAAGATATCACCACTCACATATAAAGAACAGTCCTTATGATTTGACATGCACGTCAACATCTTAAATATGCAACACAATCAAAATTCTGTTAATGAATCATATCACACTTAATCACAGAACTCCTTGATATCCTCCAAGTAACTTTTACCAGCACCAAGCATTTGGTTTCAAAAGTCGATTCCTGGTATAAAGCCCATTACCCAACATGTACAAGAGTCAACACAGAAACATCGCTCTAGCATGATTAGATGCCTCCGTTCATATGAAAAGAATCTTGTTTCTATCTTTTACACAAATAGGTACTGGTATAAAGGCTCTCATCATTTCCCCCCTTACTATATAACCAGGGGGGTTCTCCACTCGGATCACCGGAGAGGAGGAAGAAGCAGTCGCCGGAGAAGGTGGAGGTGGTGGCGCACAAATCTTTGCAC
This sequence comes from Melocanna baccifera, assembly GCA_036346265.1. Classification (NCBI taxonomy): domain Eukaryota; kingdom Viridiplantae; phylum Streptophyta; class Magnoliopsida; order Poales; family Poaceae; genus Melocanna; species Melocanna baccifera. The sequence continues at coordinate 33,773,910 of CM070677.1, read as the reverse complement.
ACATCCAAAGGTGAGAAATTTGGATGATTGTTTAGACGAAAACATCCGAGTGATGTTTATCAAAACCCAATAAAAATTCACCGACTATTCCCAAATCCCGCATTTTCTAAGCAAATTTACAGAATTCATAGAAATTACACATTGAATGTCATTTCAATTCACCAAAACATTGTCAGAAACACAATCATGGGACACAGAACCATCTTACCTCCATGATCCATCTATCTCTCTGAACCAGCAAATGCATCAAAAAGCCCACAGCAATTCCACCATGTTGCCCGATGCCCTGCAGCAGCCATCGCCACAGCAGGTCCCCGCACCACCTGCAGCAAAAACAACCCACCCAGTGAGACCTCACAGCTTCAAAACGCCGGGGAAGGGGGGATGGGTGGCACACAAGCACAAACATTATTTACCTCTATAGCATGTGCACCAGCTGCCTCACGAGACCGTGACACCTCAGCCACATCCCTGACCACCACACCATCACCCTTTGCCTCCGGTTCCTGCACCACAGGTACCGTGGCCGTCTCCCTGAGCACCACCTCCTCGCCCCTCGGCTCTGGTTCATGAACCGGATGCACCTTGGCCACCTCCCGGACCACCACCTCCTCGGTCTTCACCTCCGGTTCCCGCACCACAAGTGCCTCGGACACCACCACATCCTGCACCTCTGGTTCCTGCACCACGGCATGCACCTCCGCCTTGGCATCCACCTTACCCTTTTGTTCCTTGTCACCGGCTTCGGGCGGCAACGCATCCACCATGACCTCCTCCCCGGCCTCGCCTCCGGCACCATCCTCCTCGACCACCTCGTCGGCGCGCTCCACGGGCACCTCCGAAGCGGCGGCCTTCTTCTCCTCCTCGTCCGCCTCGGAAGCGGCAGCCCTCGGCGTCACCATCTCCTCGGAGCTCTCCATCGAGTCCTCGCTCACATCCACTGCGCCCACCACCGCCACACAACACAACACAGCATCAGAAAACACACACGCATCCATCATATTATAGCGCGAGAAAGGAAGCAAGAAAACAAGGCGAACAGCTCATAAAGCGGCCGGTGGGGACGTGGGGAAGGGGTGGCCGACGCCAGCGAAGGGCACGGGAATGCCACCCTCGCCGCACGGTGGAAAAGGCGATTCTTGCCTCCCCGCTGGGGCCGAAAGCGGCGTGGCGCAGCAGATCTGCCGCGGCTTAAAAGAGAGGGGAGGGTGAGGAGGGTTAGATACCATCCGTACCGGGATGAATGTTCGGTGGGATCGGTAGGTGGTTGCCATCGCTGGCGCCGCCGCCGCGGCTGGAGTTGCTGCTGCCGTTGTTGGCGCCGTCGTCGGAGCCGGCGGGGTGGCCCCCCTGCTGCTTCTTCTTGAGCTTGGCACGCTTCTTGGCGCCCTTCGGCATGGCGGAATCCGAGGGTGCGGCGCGGCGGGGGAGCGAGCGATGGAAGGGGGAAGAGGAGAGGAGGGGAAGAGGAAGCGGGGAAGGGGATTGATTTGTTTCGTTGTGAAGGGAGGGGATCAGACGATTTTTCAGTTAGGTTTACCCAGAGGATGGATCGAACTGGGAAAGGGTTATTTTTTCGCTGTGAGCGATTATGGGAAGGTAAATAGTAATTCTTTTTTACTTAATATATTTTATTTTTAACCGTTTTCCATAAATAATTTTGACCGCTACATTTTATATCTTTACTCTAAGATTTTTAACCATTTTATATCTTTACTCTAAGATTTTTCCTCGGCTACCACGTCTTGCGCATGGAGTTTTGGAAGCATGGCGTTGTTTTAATTTCATCCCAGCTTCAATTGATTAGAGCATTCTAAGATTTCTTTCTTCAAATTGACGAGAGTTTCAAATTTTTCTCAATTAAAGTAAGTGGTATTTTTAACTATCTTATATGTGTTATATGTGTGTACTTTAGATTTTTTATTTGATTTGCAATATTTTCTTACTAGCGATGTGTAGTAAAAATTTTATTCGTATGTTCAATCTCATTGCTTGTGGGCCTGTTCTTTTTGGCTGCGGCTGATGGTTTTTGGCTGCGGCTGATGGCTTTTTGACTGTTTGCGATAGAGATTGCGGAAAGAGAGATACTCGCTTGCGATTTTTGATGGTACAGATATTAATTTTTTAACATGTACTACAATTAATTTGTAAATCTCATCTTAAAAAAATGCTCCGTTTAAAAGTTAGTTACTGTAACAAAAGTCAAAAGCGATTTTTAGAAGTCGCAAAGAACAGACCCACATGTCACGCCGAATTTGATCTTGACTAGAACGATATTACGCAGATAAATGAACTGCGCATGTCAAAGAAATATTATGAATCAGCTCTTACTCTACATCCGAGTGGGATCTGACTTTACATGCCAGTAAATACTCTAGATTAATTATCTTGAGCAAGAAAGAAAGTAACAAACACCAAAACTAAAACAAACAAAATTACACGTTTGCAAAAACAAACAAAAAAAATGGTGAACATGGCGGGTTTGCCTAGCAGTTTCGTCCATGGAGCGTTTCGTTCGTGGGATGCGGGGTAGACACGGAGTCACGGAAGTTACTACCGCTGCAACCATTGCACGGGGGCGCCCCCGCATTTGGACTTTTTTTGGGGGTTATATGGCTAATGCACATATATTACCTCGCTCGTTTCAGCTTTTTAGTTAAAATTCAAAAATTTTAACTAAAATTCATAAGCCACAACAAAAAAAAACAGGCCCTGTAACTAACGCACATATAATCTAATACACATCACACTTACACCACGTATATTTATACATATGTGCATCCTGTGCATGCTAAGAAGTTAATCAAAACCTCAAAGGGTCTTCGAAACCCCCCACATTAAACCTTACCTAACTCTATTTTAGGAACGTTGTTTTCAGCTTGAGCTTTTAACTCATCAATCAGACCACTGGTCTTTTACCGTTCGTTCGTATTAGCTTTAGCTTTTAATTTCTGTTTAGAAAAACTAAAGCAATATGTACGTCTCAATTCCTATAAATCATTTCTATTAGCCACTACTTTATACTTTCACATATTATAACATATTTTTGTATTTTGTTATATTATAATTCCGTAAGTCGTATGTTATAGTCAGAGCCGGCCCTGGAGGACGAGCGGAACGGCCGCCCCAGATCCCAAAATCCAGGGGCCCTATTACTATACAGGTTGCAGCACGCGTGATGCGTCCTTCCGGCTTCCACCTGCCACCAGGGTCCTCTGGAGCCTCTCCGCCGTCAGGGACCGCAAGGCGCACCTCGCAGCATGCCTCGAGTTCGCGCTCGAGGTAATTTGCCGATTTATTTAGGGTTCCTTCTTTCTCGATCCCTAGTGGAGTGGTCGGATCCTGTGCGCTATGGCAAACCGGATCTTTCCCCAGTCTTTGATTTGCGGGCGACATTTTGTTCGTCTGTTGGCGTCTGATTTTAGTATCTACCTCGTGTGTCCTCAGTTTGGTAATCCCATTTCAATTCCAGATGCTAGATTCGCTACAACAATCTCTAACTGATGGGCCTTGTGTTCTTCTTGGATTGTGAAAGAAAAGATTCCATCTTATTCAGTGTGCGACCGATTGGGTTTGTATTTACTTGTACTTTAATATGCTTATGTATGTGCAAGAAAGGCATTTCTTCAAAGAAGATAATGAGTTAGCCGAAATGAGGCAGAGGTCGCAAGCACATGCCGATTTCATAGGGGATTTGAAAATGCGCACCAAGGAATTGTCTACAAATGTTGAGGATCGAAGGGGCAACTTTGCGTCAAGATCGAATGTTGTCGTGAGCAACCAAAACTCTTGGCACAAAGACACAAGAAATTGCGTGTATTCAATTTTGCATGCAAGATGAAGAAATGGTTGCGCCTTTTCCCCTCATGTATGGACTAGTAACTCCTGACTAGCCTATATAAGATAGCCGCAGTTTGCCAAATTTTTATTTCTTATTCTGTAATTGGTATTTAGCCTCTATTAAAGCCACAAATGTCTCTTACATCAAATTTTCTGCTGAAAAAGTATCTCCTTTTACGTAACTCTTTTTTGGTACTAAAGTTGCAATAACTCTATCTGTGAGATTATTGAATAGAATACTGGTCATTTACTTTTTTTTTAACTCCTAAGAAATCTATCAGTACTGAATCCAAAGCTTTGTATATGTCATGTGCTTGTCATAGTCTTAATCTTACCCTTTGTGATATGGCTAAATCTTGTGCTAAAGCTATTTCATTCTTTGGAATTGATTGTGATGAAGCAGTTTTGCAAGCTGAGAAGGAATTTAAAGTTAATTATTTTTTTGTTATGGTTGATATGGCAATCAATTCATTAAAACGTAGATTTCAAGAACTCCAAACATTCGGAAGTATATTTGGATTTTTAATGAGTTCAACAACATTGAAGTCATTGGATCGAACTGAATTAAAAGAATGTTGTACAAAATTTGCAGAAACTTTCTCTCTAGATGGTTCATCTGATGTTGAGTTAAATAATCTAATTTCTGAGTTAAGTGTTATGTAATTGACTTTATCAGATAAACCAATGTCTGCTATGGAGATCTTTGAGTTTGTCAGAGAAGCGGATTGTTATTCTAATATTTCTATTGCTTATCGGATTTTATTTACTATGCCTGTGACTGTGGCATCAGTTGAAAGAAGCTTTTCAAAGTTAAAATTGTTGAAGAATCATTTAAGATCAACAATGTCTCAAGAGAGGTTAAACGGTTTGGTAACTTTATGTATGGAGAAGAAATTATTGGATGAGATTGATATCAATACCATCATCAATGACTTCGTATCCAGAAATGTTAGAAGAAATTTTTAAGGTAATATCTATAAACTCTTTGATATGAATTTTTCTTTAATATATAACGTATTTTAAGTGTTTGTTGGTAAAATTAGATATATATATATGTGTATGTAGATTTATATTTAGATATTTATACTAGAGCCCCTATTTCTAGTTTCGTCTCGAGCCCCTAAAATCTCAGGACCGACCCTAGTTATAGTATCTTACATTGCACCATTTTTTTTACTACTGCACTCACCAAAAAAGTCAAAATCTATAAGCTAATATATACACCCTAAATTTTATAAACTATTTCTATCCGTCACTCCTATTAGTCAACCACATAACCTACAACTCACGCCGCAGCATATGAATACCAGCACAAGTACTACTCTGCATGCAAATTCGGTGGCCTAGGAAGCAGCCATTTCTCCTATGAGCCGGAACACTAGAAACTGACAGCCACTACTGCTTTATCACTCCCTTTCACTCCAAAAAAAAAAAAAAAATTAACGCTTTCTCTCGCGACGGAGCACCACAGTTCGTCTGCCGAGAAAATCGGCTACTACTCCATTCGAAACATTTTCCCATTTTTATACTCCGTGCTGTTTTTAAAGAGAACCGCAGAATACAGAGCGCTACGGGACACCAAATTGCGCTCATGCTCATGCCTTGCAGATGGCTGGAGCGAGGTATCCCTTGCGGATGTCTCCGATAATACAGGTGTCGTGTTCGACGTGGCCCGCACTGAGACTAATGCACCGATTTGCATTGTAGTGGCTGCTCACAGCTAAAAATATACTATAGCAGTTGTTAATTTTTTTTAAATTAATTAAATTATAAATAATAAAAAATATTATATGATTATAAATAATATAAAGAAATAAGAAAAAAACAAAAAAACGAGGATAAAATAAAGAAGTCAGAAATTAAAACTGTTTGAAGTAAGGCCCTCCCAATTCAACTTGCCTATGACGGCCGAGCGCGGTTAGCAAGATTCACTATCGTACGATTTGTATGTCTGAGATTGCTTTTTGGATTAGCCCCAACTGGCTCACCTCACACACATATGTATATATTTAGTGGGAAAGTATATACTCATGTTCTATAAGATATTAGATAAATACAATATTTATCTAACGATCTTCGCTTAAATTCTAACGTGTGTTTCAATAAGATATACATATATATGTGCATATAATGTGAAGTGTGAGTGCGGTGCACGTGAGTATGCGTTCTCTATTGTAATCTAAATAAATCAACTTGCTATCTACCCAAAAACAAATATAAAAAAATTCCAACTTGCCTATGAGGACCACGTTTTGCTCGACTGACAAGCTTCGTCGTTGTGCAAGCTACCCACTCGCGCTCATCCCTGGTTCAGCCTTGACGGCCTCATCTTACACATGTGTTTGCGTTCGGTGGAAAAAGTGTATGCCTGTGTTCAATGGAAAAAGCGCATGCCCACGTTCCATTAGGTATTGAATAAATTCAAGATTTATTCAGTGACCTCCGCCTAAGTCTTAACGTGTGTTTCAGTAGGACACACATGTGTGTATCTACAGTATGTGGTGTGTGGTGTGCGTCCTTTGTTACAATCTAAAAAAATCAACTTGTCTATCAGGCCAAAAAAAGAGAGAGATCAACTTGCAATCAACAGACCTAAGTTTTCAAACATGACATAATTTTACAACAATATTATCACGATCTGAGTATAATATTCCTTCAATTTTCTAAAACCTGATTCTGTTTTTGTACCGATTCAAGAGCTAGTGATCTACATGGTGGATTCTATTGGACTGTGACTTATGGTTTATGATTGAAAATTTTAAAATTTTGACTATTCGCGAGAGGCAGTACGCAGAGAAAAATAGTCGCATGCGATTTTAGCCAGTACAGTCAAACTCGATACAGTTTATATGACTCCGTCTAAAAACTTACTGTTTAAAAACTAGTTACTATAATAAATATAAACCAAAGCCTAAACTAAGTCAAAACAACCCACCGCGTAGTATTCAGGTGATGCTTAAGTTTGTTTTCTACAATGTTTCAGTGCTTGTAGATGCATGGTAATACAAAAACAGAAAATAAATAACACTTAACAATTTTCAGATTGGCATGCTCTCCCTGGGAGCACATAATAATTTATGGGGAAGAAAAAGCGTGCAAGATGCCCCTAGAAAATGATAGGCAAGCGTTGGTAGCGTGTATCTTCTGCTCAACAGTCTATGGCTCCATGTTTGCACATCATGAATGGATCAGATCGGACCTATAATGAATAATCATGAAAATGTCACAAAGGGATTCATAGCAACATAATGTAGTAAAATCAAACATTCCATTAGCATAATTAACTACATGTGGCTTTCTCAGAAATAATTAGCTATGGTTTCTGAGAAGGCACTTTATCCTAAGGCAAGAAAGCATCCTAGCACAAGCATCAGGATCATGATCAAGATGTGCATAGCCGGTATAGATTGCAACACTCTTCGAGAAGCAGGGATATATTGGGCATATTTTTTGCCTCTGGTTTATAATTTTTAATTATAATTTATTAGTCTAATAAAAAGCAATTGCTATGAGAAAATAAAAACCGCTAAAAGAAAAAAAAACGAGTCCATTGGAAAGAAGAGAACGCAAATTTGCTGGACATGTACTAGTCCTGCTCCACTCGTGCTGAACGATCCGTAATTAATATTACATGGGAAAAAACAAACATGCTAGGTGAACACAAATATTTCGACTGAAAGCCTGAAACTCACCAATCAGAGCATTCCCCACATTGGATCGTCAGGTCATCAGGATTGTATGGCATCTCACACTTGCAAAACATGTCATATTGTTTATAGAAGAGATGGAAGAATCAGTTATTTATTTCAAATTAAGAACTGAACATGGTATCATAATAGCAATAATATACATAATCTGTATAAGATAGATCTTTCAAAGGCGTATAAGATAGATCTTTCAAAGGCTCGATCTTATGATTCAAACTTACGGTAATGATTATGTGAGCCAATAAGACTAGTGGATTTACTGTAGGTTTGCATAAGGTAGGTCTTTCGGGATAGGTGGTTGCAATCTCGGCGGATTTACTATTGGGCTGAACTCCCTCTACATGGAGAAAAACCCAAATACCAGTCCATAAAACTGGGAGCCTGTGAACAGTTGATTGCTCTTGTGATCAACGATCCAGATGCCTCCTCCTTGGTGAGGGGAAGAAAACCCTAGTTTCCTCCTTTAGCTGCTGGATAGAGGGTGGCTGCAGCAGACAACAACACACACCACACAAAAAGAAAGAGAGAAGAGAGAAAAGAAGAAGAGGAGATCTGTTTCATCTCGAGTGGTCCTGTGCAGCCTTTATCAAACCATCGATCAAAGTACCAAACATCATCGGATTGAGCTCAAACTCTCTAGTGTTTCTGTCAATACATTAGACCAGAATGATTTTTGTGTTCTATGGCACAAGAGGCTTGGGCACATGGGTGAGAAGGGCATGGCTATGCTAGTGAAGAAGAACCTCCTATCAGGGATTTCAAGTGTGCAATTGAAAAGTTGTACAGATTGCCTAGCAGGGAAGCAGCACCGAGTTGCTTTCAAAAGTCAGCCTCCTCACAAGAAACCAGAGTTACTGGATTTGGTGCGTTCTGATGTGTGCAATATGCCGGTAATGTCAATTGGTGGTGCTAAGTATTTTGTCACTTTCATTGATGATTTTTCTAGAAAAGTTTGGGCTTATCTCTTCAAGTCCAAAAATCAAGTGTTGAATATATTCAAGCAATTTCAAGCCTCAGTTGAGAGAGAAACTGAGAAGAAGATAAAGTGCATTCGTACTGATAATGGAGGAGAATACATTGGTCCATTTGATGCATATTGCAAAGAACAAGGGATTAAACATCAATTCACACCTCCAAAGACACCACAATTGAATGACATTGCTAAGAGGATGAATAAGACATTGGTGGAGAGATTTCAATGCTTGTTGTCACATGCAAGGCTACCAAAGTCTTATTGGGGTGAGACTTTGATGACTGCAGTGTATCTTGTTAATCTCTCACCATGTTATCCTTTGCAGGGAGATGTTCCTAACAGGGTGTGGTACAACAAGGATGTCTCCTATGATCATCTGAAAGTGTTTGGATGTAAGGCTTTTGTTCATATTCCTCAAGATGAAAGGTCTAAACTTGATGCAAAGACACGACAATGCATATTCCTTGGCTATGGTTTGGATGAGTTTGGCTACAAGATGTTTGATCCTATAGCAAAGAAAATTGTCAGAAGTCGTGATGTTGTGTTTCTTGAAGACTAGACAATTGAGGATATTATGAAGGCAAAGGTGCAAGTTTCTCAACAGCAAGGCATAGTTAATTTAGACCCACTTTCTGCAGTTCCAGCTCCACAACAAGCTAAAGGTGATATTGCAGATGATGCACAACACGATGTGCATGGTACAATTGGTGAGAATGCTCCTCAGCAGCACGAGTTTGATGCTGAATTTAATGATCATGATCAACGGCCACCAATACAAGAAATTTCACTTAGACGATCCACCAGAGTTTGCAAACCTTCTAGTAGGTATTCCTCAGACGATTATGTGGTGTTATTGTCTGATGGTTTAGAACCTGAGTGCTTTACAGAAGCAATTGAAGATGAGCACAAGAAAGAGTGGATGAAGGCTATGCAAGAGGAAATGGATTCCTTGCATAAGAATCATACATATGAGCTGGTGAAATTGCCAAAGGGCAAGAAAGTATTGAAAAATAAGTGGGTCTACAGAATCAAACAAGAAGAGCACACATCACATCCAAGATACAAGGCGAGGCTAGTTGTGAAAGGGTTTAGCCAGAGAAAGGGAATTGACTTTGATGAGATCTTTTTTTCGGTGGTGAAGTTAACATCCATTCGGGTGGTTCTTGGTATGGCGGCTAGTCACAATTTGGAGGTTGAATAAATGGATGTGAAGACAGCCTTTCTTCATGGAGACTTGGAGGAAGAGATATACATGGAGCAGCTTGAAGGGTTTGTTAAGAAGGGCAAAGAAGATTATATGTGCAAGCTGAAGAAAAGTCTTTATAGCCTGAAACAAGCACCAAGACAATGGTACATAAAGTTTGAATGTGTTATGGGGGAGCAAGGCTACAAGAGGTGTAGCACAGACCATTGTGTGTTCTTTCAGAGATTCTCAGGTGATGATTTTATCATCTTGTTGCTCTATGTTGAAGATATCTTGATTGTTGGCAAGAATGTTCCTAGGATTGCAAAGCTGAAGAAAGAGTTGAGCAAGTTCTTTGCTACGAAGGATTTGGGGTCAGCAAAGCAAATTCTTAGTATAAGAATTGAGAGGGACAGAAAATCCAACAAGTTGTACTTTTCACAAGAGAAGTACATTGAGAGGGTACTTAAGAAGTTTCGATTGGACAATGCAAAAGCCGTGAGCTGTCCACTTGTAGCTCATTTCAAGTTGAGCACCAAGCAATATCTTTCTACTAATGAGATGAAGAAGGAAATGCAGAATGTTTCATATGCCTCAGCAGTTGGAAGTTTGATGTATGCTATGGTGTGCACAAGACCAGACATTGCTTATGTAGTTAGTACAGTGAGTAGATTTATATCAAATCCTGGAAGGCCGCATTGGGAAGCCGTGAAGTGGATCATGAGATATCTTCGGGGCAGTGCAAAGATGAAGTTTTGCTTTGGAAAAGGGAGATCTCGTGTTAGTTGCATATACGGATGCAGATATGGCTGGAGATGTTGATAGTAGAAAATCTACTTCAGGGTATTTGATTACATATTCAGGGGGAGCTGTGTGATGGAGAAGTAAGTTGCAGAAATGTGTGGCATTATCTACAACTGAAGCTGAATTCATTGCAGCGACTGAGGCAAGCAAGAAGCTATTATGGCTGAAAAGCTTGGTTGGTGAGCTTGGTTTTGATCAAGACAAGTATGTACTATTTTGTGATGACCAAAGTGCCATCCACTTGAGTAAGAATTCAAATTTTCACTCAAGGTCAAAACATATTGATGTTCGTTACCATTGGATCCGAGATGTGTTGAATTCTAAGCAAATTCAGCTTGAGAAAGTTCACACCGACAACAATGGTGTTGATATGTTAACCAAGGTAGTGACGAGAGAGAAACTCAAGGCATGCCACCAATTTGCTGGCATGGTTGAAGTAAGTTGGTAAGAACCTCCATGATGCCGAGAGGGGGAGTTTGTTGGGCTGAACTCCCTCCACATGGAGAAGAAGCCCAAATACCAGTCCATAAAATTGGGAGCCTGTGAACCGTTGATCGCTCTTGTGATCAACGGTCCAAATGCCTCCTCCTTAGTGAGGGGAAGAAAACCCTAGTTTCCTCCTTTAGCTGCTGGATAGAGGGTGGCTGCAGTAGACAACAACACACACCACACAACAAAGAAAGAGAGAAGAGAGAAAAGAAGAAGAGGAGATCTGTTCCAGCTCGAGTGGTCCTGTGCAGCCTTAATCAAACCATCGATCGGAGTACCAAATGTCATCGGATTGAGCTCAAACGTGGTCAGTATGTTCTTGACTTGATAATCTTCGATTTGTACGGTTGGATTAAAGATTGGAATAGAGGAACATCAGATTTTAGAGCAGTATTCTCAGTTCGGGTTGCAGCAGATTTAGCACTATGCTGTTTTGGTAGATGATCTGTTTGGGGGTCTAAATGATGTTAGATTTGGCTGAAATTTTGACAGCTTGTTAGGGACTCGTGAATCCACGTTTTTGCAAAATTTCACATTATTTAGATCTGTGGTTTGCAAGATATGAACTGATAACTGAAGAAGACAAACTGTATCTTCTCTGCTTGGCTGTTAGTGTACCTCTTGTTAATTGTGTGTGATAGTTGATGATGATGCGAAGATTATATCTTGATGATGTTGTTGTTTTTGTGATGTACCTCTACATGTTCTAGAGAAGACTCCTTGTACCTATTGCTGATTATAGTGGAAGATTTGGGAGTGGGCTATGCAAGCCCCGTGGTTTTTACTCCTCACATCGAGGAGGTTTTTCACGTAAACCGCTGTGTCACTTTGTACATGTTCTTATTGTTAATTCCACTGTTTATCTGTTGGTTGAAGCTATCCTCATTGGTTCACTATAAGCAGAGGTGCTGAATTACTTGTTAATAGAATGGTTCAGCCCCAACATTTGCTGTATGGAAAACACTAGTGGAGTTTAGTGTTTGTATAGGTAAAATCTGTGAATGATACATTAGAATTAATGTAAACCCAGTGGCAATGCTTAACTAATAGTGTTTTAGATCACATGGCATTATTCAAAGAATTGCAACAGCAGCTAATTGGAGGCAATCAATAGAGAGTTTAGTGCTGATTTCACCGTGCTCTTCTTCGAATCTTTCCTGAGTCGGCTATCCTCCTCCAACTTCTTTCTCTTCTCTAGCTTCTTTCTCTTCTCTAGCTTCTTCCTCTTCTCATCCTTTCTAGATCTACACACGGTAACAACAAATCAGAAAAAATAATTAACAAATGTTGAATCGGATAGCGCAAGAGGGAAGGAGAGGAGACACACTTCTTGGATAGTGGTGGCTCCTCGCAGACCTCACCGCCGGTCAAATGCTACTGCTCATCGCCGTCAGCTGGTTGCGGTGGCTCTTCCCTACCGCCTACCAGAAGCTACGGTTCTGGGAGGTCCATCGTAACCTCTCCATCCGCCATGCTGCAACCTCTATGGCTGGAGGTGGGGTAGACTGGGGTGGAGGCGGTGTCAGGCGGCACGGGACGAACGTGGCTCGGGGTAGCGCCACCGCTCCTTCGATTGCGGGTGAGAATAGTGGACTGGCGGTTGATCCGTGTTTATGCATAAGTGGGCTGTGGTCATGCCCACAAGCTGCCACATAAGTTCACCAAAGATGGAAAGTTAACCTACGGTGCCCATTTGATGTTTTTCACTTACACCCCTACCGGGGAGTACTTGCTTGCAATGAATTTCCATTTCAATGCATGGCCCGCAACGTTCCATTTTTAACACTATTGTTTGCCGTTTAATCCGAGAGGTGTAGGCACTAACATGCCAGCTGAGTGCCTGGCGTTAGGGCATCTCTAATGTATAAGATCCAGGTTGGTCTTAAAGTATGGTGACATGGCTTGTTGTAATCTGCTGTAATGTATAAGGTCTTTGTGGGTACTAAGATGAGGCCCACATCTTAATAAAAAAACTGACCTTTACCTTATTGTGGGGGGAGAGAGAACACAGGATTCAATAAAAAATTGTGTTTTAATGCTTATGGCCATGTCTTTAGCTTGAGGGCTGGTCTTAACCCTTTTTTGCTTATAGCCTTTTTAAGACCAACCCTATAATGTATAAGGTTGACCTTAAGGTGGCTTAAGACCCACTTTTTTATATATTATGGATGCCTTTAGAGGAGTTCCTTAATTGCTGATGAACATGTACTAGTCCTGCTCCACTTGTGCCGAACGATCCGTTATTAATATTACATGGGGAAAAACAAACATGCTAGGCGAACACAAACTTCCTTTTGTGCCTGTCCTAGATTTGGGCTTAGCCGAATTAGGTAGGTCTGGGCCAGATAATTAGATAACCAGGTTCTTAAGTTGAGATGGCATGCTAGACCAATATCAGTTTTTTTTAAAAAAAAAATCAGTTAATCAACAAATCAACATAATCAAATCAACACCCTCCTATAGTTTCCAAGCAATACAGTACATCATTAACACAACCAAATGATCAACAAATCACACGGAAACCCACACACGATTATAACCGGTCACGCACGGCATCCACACGCACGGTTAACCGGAAATTAACCACGACACAAATTAACGATGACGTCAAAGGTGTATACAGCCCGGCCGTGAACCCATGCATCACCACGCTTAGAACGGCACGCGCTCGCCAGTCGGATCAGGCCCTTCACCTCCCGGCGTGTATCGCGAGCAGGTAGAAGAGCTGCGTCGCCGTGAGTATGATGGTGAATGCCTCCATGGTTATCTACAGGAAGAAGACATCAAGACCATAGAGCACAGTTCATAACGTATCACAGCCCTAGTTACTGTAGGTACGTATGATGAGATCAGTGTTTGTCGATCTTACCAATCTGGCATTCCTGCCGTGCAGGTCAATCTCCTTGACGGCCAATCTGGAGCATAAGAAGTTACGCGACAAAAAAAAAGGTCAGAAAAAATGATACATTTGTACAGAACTCGAAAAGCAAATTAGTAGCAATTAAGAAGCCGTACATACCCCATGGCAAGCGCGGTGAGCGCCCAGGCCATGAACCCGGAGGAGGCTGCCGCCGGCAAGCTCTCGTGGCTCCACGCCCGGACATGGTGGAACCCTGCAAGCGCCGCCGCAGCGCCAACTACCCCGGCGATCACCGCAAAGATGACGAAGAACCCGGTCGCCGCGTTCCCCATCGGGAAGTAGATCGGCGAGAAGTGCGCCGGCAGCTCCAGCCCGGACCCTGCAGGTACGTACGTACATACGCTCAAAAGAAATTCTAGCAAATTAAGGCAGCACAGGCCGGTCGTTACAGATTATGTAGCTAGCTATACTGTTCTGCTCTACTAACTTTTAAATTGCTGACAGCGGATACGTCAAGCATACAACATGCATCTCGATAACGAGTGAGTGGTACGTACCTATGAAGAAGCCGTAGTTGATGGCGTGGTTGATGGCCCAGCCCCCGATCGCCGCCACGATGACGTACATGCAGAAGTTGAGCACCAGGAGAAGGCCGACCACCGGCTTCAGCCCGGCGTTCGCCATGTACGCTCCTGATGAACTCTTCACAAGCTAGCAGTAAGCTACGTACGTACGTACGCGCTGTGCTAGCTAGCTCTCCGTACTACTTCTGCTAGCTTCAGGCGGCACACACGCAGCAGCTGCAGCTGCAATCTTATATATACCACGCACGCACGATCAATGGACGACGCAAATGCTGTTTACTGACGAGACGCGAGCGCGGTCTGCGTGTACGTAGCTGGCAAGCTTTGTTCCTTGCTTCCACTGGCTGCGTGAAACAGCCCATTGCTTGTGGGGCTTACGTTAAGTTTGTGACAAACGTGATGCTTAAGGCAGGAAGCAGCCGTCCTCGATCGGCTCTCTACTTGTCAGAGATTCCGTCCGTCTGGAGGTTAAGATGACGGACGGCCGGCCGGCCGGCCGTCTAGCTGGCGGAGGGGCTCGGAGCTGGACAAGTGCCGCCTTTTCGTGCCGGACATGCATGCATCCTTTCAGTTCAGTTCTCGCGCTTTATTCCTTGGCCACCGAGGAACGCAGCTTTGGCCGTCGAATCCGTGAATGTTAGCGAGGTGTTTAGATTGCGTGATGGAACGTCTGGTAGATGCCAAAACATAGATACATTCAGAGGAGGGTACCGTGGTTTGGGGCCGTCAGATCACAGAATGGATGGCTGTTCGGATCAAAGGATGGATGAACACGGCTTCAGAATGATCATGATTTATGACTTTTTTTTACTATAGTTGATTTAATTTTTACTATAGCTGAGATAGCTTATTTGATGTCACCAAATTTTAAAATAGAAAAAACAGATTAACCCATCATGAACAATACAAAAGAATAAGAAAAAAAAGAAAAAACAAAAGCCCAAAAGAAACAAAAAATAGATAAAATTAAAAATAATAAAAAAGTAGAAGTTAAAAGCCATCGCTAAGTTAAACAGATCTAAGAGCATTTTATCCGACTGCCTGCCTGCCTGCGTACGTGTGAGCGCAGGCGCGCAGCAAATCCGGGTGGTGAAGACACGCATAACCCAGGTGAAAAGCATTGGTTTGTTCTTCCACTGGCGCTAGTTTATAATTGCGTAAGAGCATAAGCATTGCTGCTGGCTAATTCAATCGTCTTACCTGACAATTACTTTTCTATCTAATAAATCAAAGTTATTCCTTCGGTTCGATCGAAAGGGCAAAAAAAAAAGATAAATTAAGCGTTCATTTTGTCAGATTCGAGCGCAGGTGTGTGCTGCCGGACCTTTTGCTGCTTTCGGTCCGGCCACTTCGACATAGCGGTCGCTTTTTTGTGGGGCTGCTTCGTTCGAAAGAGAGGCGAACTAGTCTTTCGAAATTCGAAACGGCAGCGCTATTGAACTGGCAAGTGTGGCAACTTATCGATGTCCGGTAGTGGCGATGGACTGCAAGCACTGGCAGAAAACTGCTGCTGGTTGATTACCGCTGCGTCGTCGCACACACGTCGTCCGTGGTTTGGAGTTACACTATGGCACTCTCAATGCAATGCTCGATGATGTACAATATATATAGCTAGTAATTAGCTATGTACATAGGATAAGAGATAGTGTGACAAAGAGTTGAAAGAAAAGAGATAAAAGCAATGTCTTGTATAAGATATTGTTTGAGCACACAAACCAGTAAGAAAAAACATTACTAAAATATGTATTGGGGGAGGGTTATGTCTATCTCATTAAATCTGTGATATAAGTGAGGAAAGAGAAAGGTGAGAGAATGTGTAAATTTATTGATTAGATGTATTGATAGGCACTAGTATTAAAGGAGTTATATGTATAGTTATCTTTAAGTGTTATGAAAGATAAAGATACATTAAATCAATATCTTATATTAGGAATGCCCTTGTCCGTTCCGCTTTTTAGCTGAGTGACGAGCTTTTCTCTTTATCTCTGTTAGTCGATGATGTACGACATTAGGAAACGGGCTGCTTATTTAGGTTTTTTTATAACTTATGACTTATTTTACACTGTAACTGTTGATGACTTTTTTACGTAATTAAATTTTAAAAAATTAAAAATAGAAAAAAAATAGATTAGCCAATCACAGAAAATACAAATGAATATAAGAAAAAAAAGAAAAGTCAAAAAAAATTCTAAAAAAGTCATAAAAAGATGAAATTAAAGAATAGTAAACTAGAAATCAGAAACTGAAACCAACGAGTGGTGCACAGATGGGTACATCAATTTGAGATGACTATTTCATGATCAGGGCACAGCAAATGAAAAAATAAGGCCCAAAAACGAATGCTAGACTTCATCCCGTGCGGCCACTCTTGTTGCACCTGCGCCCACGAGCTGCTTGTCGACCACGGCCGCTGCCCGTTCTGCAACGCTAATGTGGGCTAGGTCAAGAAAGAAGACGAGTGAGAGAGACGAGAGTGTGTCGGAGGTGAATGAGATGACGGAGCTAACGTGTAAGGGGGCAGAGTGGTATCTTTACTATTATAAAAGAAGGAGTTGGTGGTTGACCCGTCGTCACTCCTCTCTTCTCAGTCATCGATCTGATTACGAGATTAAATCTGAACCGTCTGTCACCCCTCCCCTCCCACCCCGCACACCGCCTCCCTAAACCCTAAAATCCGCCTCGCTCCCCCCTCGCGCCCCCGCCTCCCCGTCGCTCTCCCCCAACCTCCCCCTCGCTCTCTCGCGCCCCCGCCTCCCCTCGCTCTCTCACGCCCCCGCCTCCCCCTCGCTCTCCCCCCTCGCGCCCGCGCGTCGCTCTCCCGCCGCCTCGCTCCCCGCCTCCCCTTCGCTCTCTCGCGCCTCCCCTCGCTCTCGCCCCCGCACCGCCTTCTTCTCCTCTCCCCACCCTCCGGCGAGGCGGACCCGTGAGGAAGCGAGAAGAAGAAGTGGCGCAAGGCAAAGAAGAAGCAAGTGAGCGGCGCCGAGGTGGCGGCTGCCGCCGAGGAGGAGGAGGTAAGCGTGGGCCTTTCTCCATCGCTCCTCCGCCGCGCGCGCCCGCCTCCTCCCCTCCTCCGTCCTCACCACCTCCGCCCCCGCCGCCGCCTCCTCCCCACCCCGGTCGCCGCCGCCTCCTCCTCCCGCGCGCCGCTGGATCTCGCGCCGCCGAGTCGCGCCGACCAATTGAATAAAAGATAGGCCATTCTTCTCTTCTATTATCAACCACCATCATAAGAGAGGACGGCCCGATGCGTGCGTGCGTGTGATGCCCTAACTCTCACCGCCTAATCCTCTTGCGAGAAGGTGTGCAGTGCCTCCTCCGCCATGGCGTCTTTGCGCGCAGAGATTGTTCGCCGCATCGAGTTCTCGTCGGGTAGGTGAAGAACTCACTCCTCGTCCTCATCCGGCACAATTGCGTCCCAGACTTCTCATCCCTTGGAGGCGAGCCCATATGCAAATCCCTTACTATATGATCCGATTTGATGCACTACTAGGCTATGACTCCAATTTTTGTGGTTGTAGGGGCAGCAACAAGATGGTGACGCACTACTTGGCCATCTTCGTCAACGCCCTACACCGATTGTGCTTCTCAAAGTTCCTCTCTGTCATCCGTGACCGACATTTGTTACTCTTACATGTTAAAAATTGAAATTGATCCAAGCAATGACCAAATCAACATGGAGTCAAATGGTATGTAGATTGTTTTTTCACTTTTAAAATGTGGGTTGTGATTTTGTGATTCTCTTTGGTACATGCATCTTGACCTTGATTAATGGGTACAGAGTTTAGGACATAGGGCAATTGAGATATCTCTGAGTATTACACTAAAGATTATTAACATGTGCTAAAACAATCTAAGATATGTGCATAATTTAATTAGGTTTGGTGTCCTATGGATATTATTTACTCTTTGATGTCACTGGCAGTAACACTGATGCATTCATAATATTTTAATAATGTAATGATTGTTTGGCAAATAGCAGATAGCTAATCCTTTCTATCTGGACTCTAGAGTTTGGCATTCAGCATGGTCTACTGTAGTGCTGAACAGATTCTTCTTACTCCTTGAAAGAAGATGCAGGCTATCTTATTTTCACTGCTAAACCTTCTTTTTTCTGAGATGCAAAAACCTTCTTTTTTCTGAGATGCAAAAACCTTCTTTTTCCTGAGATGCAACATGTCCCATTTTGTATCCCTACTTTGAGCATGAGTATGGAAATTTTAACCTAATATTATATTTGCATCCTCAATCCACCGTTATGACAAACCGGTAGAAAATATCATAGGTTGTTGTAAAATAGGGTGTGAGTTACCATATTGATCCTAAATGTTTAACTTGATTGAGTAAGCATTAGTTTGTTAGTTGTTAAAAAAATGCATGTAGTTATGACCCCCCATCTAAATGTTTGATTTGATTGGTTGGCTCATTTTGCAGTTTGAGAAGTACGCTGGCACTTATTAGTTTGTGATAATTGATAAGGGAGTGTGAGAAACAACATACCTATTTTCCCCACAAAATCTGTCATTTATTTCATTTCATTCGGATAAAAGAATTAATTTTAACTTTATGAATCTTTCAGATTATCATAGCATTCTGCAGTTTGATGACCTTATGCATGGACCTTATGTATTCTGCAGATTATAAGCTTTCTGTTTACTTTCTTTTGATATATGGAAATCATTATTTTGGTTTAGCTAACATATATCTATTAATGTTTGCATCCTACTGCTCATCAGTAGTAGATTGCATCTGTAAAAGAGAAAACATATAGTTGAAGTAGGACCTAGCTCCAAGGCTTCATCTCCCAAATACCAATTTTTCCTCATTGTTTTATTTGTATTATTTGTTGTAGCTTGGAGGTTCTATCATCAATACTTAACTACAATTGTGCCACTGCTTATTTCTGGTGCATATGCAAGAAGCAAACTTTTTTTTGTATAATATGTGTGCAAAAATTTAGACTCACAAATGTTTGTAATCCTATGGGAGTTAGATCTACACCTTTGTTTCAACCAAATCATGGATCATTTTGCTTTCAACGGCACCGGAATTTGAAAAGGTCAATAAATTTACCAAGGTCCATATGCTATATTGCATTGAGCTTCATGGTGAGTGATACTCAGCCTTTGATAGTAACTGCCAAGCTATTTTATGTTATATTTAAGCCTATACAAACTTTATTTCAGATGATCAAGTATATCCGCATATATGTAAGAATGGCATCAGTGAATATGTTTTGATGCAATGATACTGAGTTTATCTATAGAGTCAAGTGCCAGTGGAATAATTAATGGTTTTGCTTTCAACTTTATTTCTTATATGTTCATATGTGATGCTTCAGCCAAAATTAGCAGACTAACAGAGTTATTTGCTATGTTATCTATTTGCATGCTTAATGTCTGGTCTTTTTTCCTTGGAGTGGTTTACTGGACAAACTAATTTGATGATTAGTGAACATATACTTGAAGTTCATATTCATTATGTGCTAAAATTATTGTACTTTGCATATTTGTTTTCTACAACGTGGATTTCACGTGCTCATAAAAGTGAGCATCTCCCCCATTTTTAAATTTGTGCTATTAACATTATGTGTATGTATATTGACATATCTTTTATGCATCAATTCATGTAATGGTGGCTACTGAAATATATAGCAAATGTGCATTCAGTTCTTAATACTTACTAGAGTTGGGGTCATTGATAATGACATTAGGTAGATTTCTCCCTGTATATAGCCAAATGTAAGTGATTTCTTTCAATATGTTGTTAGTTATGATAACTCAGCTCTCTTTGGTTTAATAAAAACTTGGTGATATGTTATAAATCTGTGGTTGAGTTGATAAATGTTCTCATGGTGTAAGATGCTAAAATCTTTAATGCAGTTGTCAATGTCAAGATGCTAATAAGGCGATATGGTTCAACTTACATGTCGTTTATTTTTTATATTATGGTTGGTATATCTAATATCTGTAGATTTTATCCCTAAGCTTACTAGAAAACAAAATAAATCAAATTTACCATATTAATTATGTGCTTATAAGCAGTTGATACTACTGCTGTCGAGAGGCCACCTCATGCATGACTACTACACGACGGGGGCCAAGAAGATCACCACGTCCATCTACTTTGAGAGCCTGCCGTACAATGTCAACCGATCATGGGCATGCCATCTATGACTGGCTGGAGGAGAAGGTCATGGATTTCTGCCCCCAAGTTCATCTTCTGCGGCGGGAGTGCATACCCATGGGAATGGGATTACGCCAAGCTCAAGGCCATCATGGACAAGTGTGGCGACATGTTGCTATGCAACATGGCTCATGTCATTGGTCTCGTTGCTCTGCACGTATCATTTAAATATAGTTCTTCCACTTGAATAATTCGAATTACCATTCTGATTTTTTATAACATTTTCGTTACATCTTTATGGCACAAATGCTATGTGATTTTTAGCCTGAATTTTCTGTTCTGGAAGAGTTCGATGCAATTACATTTTTACATGTCTCTGTCAGGCTGCAATGATCAATGAGAACATCAAAGAGAATCTGTTTAGTATGCTTAATGAGGAAACTGACTCTGAGTATGTTTTTTTACATATGTGGTATATACTGTATTATTTTTTGTTCATAGTAACGCACGGTGACGTAAGAAAAAGTTGATATTTATTATTCAGTTTGAGATCATATTTGATAATATGCATCACTTTTATTTGATTTTCCGTTGCAACGTACGTGCACTTTACTAGTATTCATAAAGATTCAGATATTTTATTGGTATTAAAGCGAAATTGGATTTTGTTATGGTATATATCAAAAATAGATACATTTGATGGTATATAACCAATTTTCTCGTATGTTCTCCCCCAAGTCAAGCACAACGTTCTGTGGCAAACAAGACAATTACAACGTCGTTTCCTTCCATCACATTTCCTCTTGCATGTGTTGGAGCACGAGAGCCACATATACAAATTAATCGTAGCCCATAATGTATATTTTAGTCCACTGTATTCAGTGCTGGGTCTGGTGTGGCATTGCGAGCCAGCCCGGTTCGACGCGGCTTGTGACGAAAACGAGATGAGCCGAGTCAGTGTTTCAGCGCAATCCGCTAATGGGCCGAGTCCAAACTGTCTCATGAGCTGCTAGCTGGCTTGGCAAGTTCGGGTGGCCCAGTTGCGACGCCTCCGGCCCAGTCTAAAGTGAGCACTGAGCTCAGCCTTGACAGCACAGCGGCGCACACAGGCGATTCCTCAATTCACTTGATGCCGATGGATTCCCTTCTCAACCCTAGAGAGAGGCGCCGCAGCCACACCTCCCGTCGTAGTCTGCCTCCGCCGCGGCCTCCCCTCCTCAGGAACGTCCTCTCCATCCGCTACCTCAAGTTGCTCTCCCTCGACACATGCGCCGTGCTGCGCTGGTCCGCCGCCGTGTGCGCCCGCCTCCACACGCTCAAGCTCCACCTCGTCGCTATCCACCATGAGATCATCACCGCCGTCCTCGCTGCCGCACCCGGCTGGAGACGCTGCAGATGGTGTACTGCACGGGATTCGGCACGGGCGTCGGCGGCGGCTGCTCGGTGGAGTCCTCCACGGTGAGGAACCTCTGGTTTAGGCCGGCGCTGGAGCAGTAGCAGGAACCAGCCGTTCTTGGATGCTAGCACGGGGCTGGCCTGCCTCACGCTCAGAGGCTTGGCCACGATGGTGGGCTCTCTTGCACCATGATTTATTAGTTGCTGCTATGTGTTTTCCACAATGTTTGTCTAGTTCTGAAGTAGGATGTTGTTCACGATACGGTACTGGTAATGGATGGAAGTATATACTTAGATGCCATCCGCGATGAATGAAAGTCATCTAGCTGCAATGGAATTACTTGTATGATAACTGTTATGATGTTTTGATTCTTATGAGCTGTCGAAATGCATGATGCTGATAAAATATGTCACTGATTCATCTCAATATAAGAAGAGAAACTTTAGTATTAAGCTTATGTAACACAATGTAGATTCCAGGAGAAGGAGCTGTTTAAGTCACAACATTACAAATGGCTGAAGTGTAGACCATACAGTATTTAACACTTGTATTTCGATGTGGGTCTTAACATGAACATGCATGACTTTGTTTTATCTCGTCTGCAAAATTGTTCTCATTTTATCTGATATGCATAATTTTGCCTCTTTTTTAGTTGCTATCATCTGAATATGAAGAGATTCCAAAGTTAGCAATTACATTTCAAGAGTTGAGAGGTAATAACACTTGCTCGATGCAAAGAGCATCTGGTCATCAATCTTCTTACGGAGCCTAACGAGCCGAGCTCGAGCTTCCTATTGAGCTGAGCCGAGCCACCTTTTCAAATCGTTAGCTTAACAAGCCGAGCTGAGCTACTTCACTAACAAGCTTCACCGAGCCGGCTAGATATCCACCCCTATCTGGGTGCCACAACTGCAAAAGGAATTCAAAAGTGTGTCCATTTTAACACTAGTGCGTATCCACATATGTTCCGTGTGCATTCTATTTTAACACTAGAGCTTAGTACAAATACAAAGCTAAATCTCATAGACCTTATACAATTTTGGGTCTTACGCAGTAAAATGTCTTTGTTTTCCTTAATGCTCACAAACCTCTCGCCCTCCATGCAGGCCAAAGAAGCAACTTTGGCCCTTCCAACAGGCAAGTGTTTTTATACAGACGGAAGAAGTGCATTGGGACTCTTCGACGCAGGCTAATGGTTTTATAACGAAGGAAGAAAGGTGAGTCTACGAAAGTATCAACACAAAATATCCAATGAATCTCGAGCGTAAGTGTGCAACAAGGTTTTGTAAATGGTAATAGACCGGTCAAGATAAGAAGAATCAACTAGCGTGCAGGAGCCAGGGCTTTATATATCCCGTATGAGAAAAAAGGACTCAGGACTTGATCAACATGATTAACGTGCAGTTAGTTCTCTCTTTTTTATTCGGAACGTGCAGTTTATTGGACAGCTCCGTTTAGATTAGTACGTGTTCATAGTAGAGTGACACGATTTAGCTCAGGCTAGATCTGGTAGTCACCCAGATTTATCCTCCGATCCGTCATGCAGCAACAGCAAGGGCGAAGGCACGTTGATTCACCCGAGTGCACCGGCAACAGAGTAAAATCAAATACGTGCACCACCTTGACTCAAATATATGCTGCGTGCACTATCAAATAGCAGTCCAAGTTCAACGTGCAATAGATGGCCCAGTAAGACAGCAATAGCTGGCCCAATAGTAGCCTGCAGTGTGCACTCGAGTCCTTTATACTCTAGTTTCGCCCCTAGCAGCAAGGAAAGGAGGGAGGAGTCCTGTCTGCCGCGCGCCTGGCGCCAGAATTTGACCATTCGCTGCTGCCACAAGTTCGTTGGGCCGTCCCCTTGGCGCTGCGCAATTCCCGCCCCGCGAATCCGTCCTCCCGGACTAGAACGCTCGGAACCCTTCAAGAATGGATGCCACCGTCGTGAAGCGGCTCCGCACGCTCGGCCGCGCCGCGTGGGGCGCCGTCGTCTGGCTGGCCTCGGACGACGCCTCCGGCGAGTTGTTGACGGTCAAGTCGGCAGGCACCGGCGGCGCGAGGGGCGCGTCCTGTCGGGGCTCTGCTCGCCGCACATCGTCCGCCTTGTGCGACGTCGAGGCGGAGGCGGTGAAGCACGATTGGATGTCCCCCCAAGAGTACAGTCAACGCCGAATTCTGGGGAGTCGGATGACGAAGACGAAGCCGAGGAAATGTTAGAAAGCGCAACCCATAGGATCAGCTCATTGCCGAGGCCTTGCTCGTCCTTGCCGTGCTGGGATTCCGATGAAGGTTGGATCGACGTGCGATGCGATCAACCAGAACTTACGGAAGCACCGACGACCACGGTTAGAGTTCCAATCAAGGGGCGGATAGAGCAGGAACTGTTGCCGGTTCCCGTGAACCGGTCAAAGGCTGGTTTTAACTCTGATTTATGACCCATAATAGAATTGAATTTCTGCCTCACAATGTTCGACGTGCTTCCGGTTGCATGCAATCAATTACTAATCTTGAGTATTCCAGGAGATGCTCTAGCATAGGAAGTGAACCCAAACCATTCAAACTGCAATACGGCAGGATAAAAATCTCATCTCCCAGGTCCACAGGCTATAGCTTCATGTCACGGTAGACTTATATGTGTTCTCAACGGTGGCTGTCCTTCAGAGGAAGTCTTTGGATGTCGAGCCATTCGAGTCAAACGCTGTTTAATTTGATTCTTCAGCATAGGCTAAGTTCATAGGCACACGCACAGAAATGATGCAAACTGAGAGAGCAGAAGGTTCAACGAATCTTCAGTGCAAGGGATGTTTTGGTGCTGGAAAGGTCAAGTGTTGTTTGAGTTAATAATTATGTTTGGTGCTGGAAAGGTCAAGATGTTGTTTAATAATTGCAAGTGCAAAGAGTCGGCCGGTTTACTGATATTAAAATCGACTCAAACATTCTCATACCACGAAGATGCACCTGCGAGTTAATAATTGGCGTTAGTTTTATGTTGTTCAATGATTGGCAAGGTGCACCTGTGAAGATGACATGGGCCACAAACATTCTCAACAGTAAATATGAATATGTTTTGACCCAATCTCTCTTGTCATTCAGAAAACAAGATATGCATGTGTAAGGGATGATGTGTGAAGAAAAGTGGATGAACTAGCAGAGAAACAGAGGGCACTACAACTTTTTGGGTAACCCTACCGAACAATCTTCTGGACCAAAATGAGGGTGCATCGGCTCAAAAGGCCTAACCAGCTGAGGTACACTGTATCAGAAATCCCCTCTCCAGTATACATCAAGGACGACAGCTGTTATCCGGTGCATGTGCTTGCCTAAAAGAGTGTTACACCAGAAACAAGACGTAGCCAATCCTTGGGCCAGACTCCATGCAGATGGATGTCGAAAGGTCGGTCAGAAATATGGCCGTGTCACATTCCGCCGAGTGCCCATGTAACTTGACACCTGCCGAACAAAACGTGCTGCCCGAAATGGCTGCGGACGTTGGACTTGCCCTGCCCTTACGGCCACTGTTTAGCTACGTCCGAACTGAACTTCAACAACATAAAACTAATATCAATTTATACTCATATCATAACATAATAAAAAATACATCATAATTGTATTATTGATATAAAATTTGAGTTTAATGCTAAAACATAAAGTATAATAAAGAAAACATGGCATGATGTCAAAATATAAATAATGTAATATAATAAAAATACAATTTAAGTACCTAAACGAAGGTTTGCTAAGATCAGCTGTCAGGACCCCGGAAATATTGGGGAAATTCTCGATCGATTTCAAAACCGATCAGGATGAGATAAATAGGAAATCATGGTAAGAAAGAGTAAAATAGATAACTAAGAGTTATGAACTACAAGAACTACAAATATTAATATGATGGCTAGAGTTTTTTATTTTTTTGATGATTTCTCAAAAGGGTCTTACGAGCTTTTTGTACTAGCTGGAGCATTAACCAAAAGTAAAAGACAGTTGACAGTGAATAGTAATTATGACAAGATAAAAGTACATAGTAATCGCTACTAAATGAATTTTCAGCTATGGGATGCAACTAAAATGTTTTGTTGTAATTCTCATAATTGGATCTTCATAACTCCAGTGCTAGTCTGATCAGACTGAGCGAAATGGTATCAGAGAATCTCCACCGTTCGATAAGCATCATCTGAACAGCAGGAGAAGACTCTTCAGACTGTCCGAACATTGCCACCTTTTCAGTTGTTCGATCTGGATCGAACCATCAGTAAAGCGCATATCTTCAGACGGTCCGAACATCACCAATAACCTTTCGGTCGTAAGATGTACATCAGACGATCAGTAGAGTGTGACTCTTCGGACTGAACGATCGATTTGAGTAACCCTTGATAGTTGAATCTGGATCGAATGACTGTTGGCCTATACCACTTCATTCATTAAAGTCGGCAATGACTTCAATAACTCAGACCATCGCCCGATCAACATCATGCGAACCGTTTAAACCCTCCGAACGTCAAATCGCTCTCGATCGCCGGATTTACATCGGACGCACAACAGATGATAACTGTTCGGATGATCCAAACATCAGCATCGTTATTGGCCGCTGGATCTATATCGGACGTACAGCAGATGATAACCTTTCGGCCGGTCCAAACATTCTCTGATTGCTGAGCCGCTCGATTCTACTTACCGCTTGAACTTCGTATCTCAGTCGTTCAGAGTATACTGCTTCAATTGATCCTCAAATTTATGGCAAGAGTATACAGTATGGTCGTATATCTGCATAGGCTACCTAGGCTGAATCTTGATAATACTACACAGGTTAGACTGAATGCATCTAGGCTATACATTAATAATATTCTTATATCTCAGGCTAAAGTCTACTTTACCATAGGCCTAAATCTGCCCCTGCATACGGCAACCCTTCCTCGGAAACATCTCCCACGTCGCAAGCAGCTCGAGGTGAAAAATGTCCGAGGCAAGGCCGGGACGTTAACTCGAAGCAGAGGAAAGGAAAGAGCGTGAAAAGAGAGAGAGCATCACACGATGCATCATGCCGGCACTATCCATTGGAGCGCATGGAGACGAGAAGATTACTGTTCAGTCAGATACATAACGAGGTATCAGCAGCGTCATGTACTCGCTAAACTAAATCGCATCATAAAGACTTCGCAAAAAATAAATAGATAGAATGAAGGGCATGTGCGTGTCGAAGAGTCGATAGTTGCATTGCTCATGGACCTGCCCTGCAGCGATCAAACAAAAAAGGCAGCAGAAAAACGCCGGGGAAAAGGCCCAAAAAACCACGACCAGAGCTGGACCTTCTAGTTGGCTACACCTACCTTTGCGGCCAGGGGCGCGAGGCTTTCAGGCAGCCGCGCACAAAACGCACGTTGCCTATTTCCTCCCCCCCACCCCCCTCCCCTGCTCAGTTTCCGCACGTGTTCCGCGCACCCGAGTGGACCGTAGAAATACCCCTCTCCTCGTCGCACGCCACTCCCCACGCAGTGTAATTCTCACACACCATCCCCATCCGCCTCTGCCCACACACCATCCCCATCCGCCTCTGCCCTTCCTACAATTCCTCCCAGACTCCAACCAATCCACTCTCGAAAAATTCTCCGAGAATGGATGCCACCGTGGTGAAGCAGCTCAGGCGGATCCGCACGCTCGGCCGCGGCGCGTCCGGGGCCGTCGTGTGGCTCGCGTCCGACGACGACTCCGGGAAGCTTCTTGCCGTCAAGTCGGCCGGCGCTGGTGGCGCGGCGCAGCTGCGGCGCGAGGGGCGAGTGCTGTCTGGGCTCTGCTCCCCGCACATCGTCCCCTGCCTCGGGTCCCGCGCCGCCGCGGGCGGCGAGTACCAGCTCTTCCTCGAGTTCGCGCCCGGTGGGTCGCTCGCCGACGAGGCCGCCAGGAGCGGGGGCCGCCTCCCGGAGCACGCCATCCGGGCGTACGTAGGAGATGTGGCGAGGGGGCTGGCGTACCTCCACGCGAGGTCGTTGGTGCACGGGGACGTCAAGGCAAGGAACGTGGTGATCGGCGGCGACGGCCGGGCGAGGCTGACTGACTTCGGTTGCGCGAGGGCCATGGATTCCGGTCTGCCGATCGGCGGCACGCCGGCGTTCATGGCTCCAGAGGTGGCGCGCTGGGAGGAGCAGGGTCCGGCGGCCGACGTCTGGGCGCTGGGCTGCACCGTCATCGAGATGGCCACCGGCCGCGCCCCGTGGAGCGACATGGACGACATCCTTGCCGCGGTCCACCGGATCGGGTACACGGACTCCGTGCCGGAGGTGCCCGGGTGGCTGTCGGCGGAGGCCAAGGACTTCTTGGACGGGTGCTTCAGGAGGCACCCCAGCAACCGGTCCACGGTGGCGCAGCTCTTGGACCACCCGTTCGTTGCCTCCGCCGCCGTCCGCGACTGCAAGACAGATCGGGCGAAGCAAGAATGGGCGTCCCCCAAGAGCACACTGCACGACGCATTCTGGGACTCCGACACCGACGACGAGGCGGACGAGATGTCGACGAGCCCGGCCGACAGGATCGGTGCATTGGCGTGTGCCACCTCGGCCTTGCCGGACTGGGACTCCGACGAAGGCTGGATCGACGTGCACGACGAGAGCTCCGAGGCCCCCGACGCGCCGCCGGCCAACGAGGCGGACGACGCGGATTACTTCATCTGGGCTGAAGAATCAGACGCAGAATTAGAGCAACTCGTCGTTCCAGCGGATGGCAGTAACGATCTCCCGCGCAATGCAGGAGTGATCGATGCCTCCATTTGGCAGAACAGCCACTTGTATCACGTGTGTTTAGACAGTGGTAGAAATAAAATTCCACAACCGTCTGATTCGGACGGGAACGGAACAGTGAAACACAACTGTATTTGCAACAGGAACGGAATAATCAAATCCATTTTTGCTCAAATTTCAACTCTCTTGCGACCAACCAGCCGGTACACTTCGTGTGCGTATGCTTTACGATGCGAATCCTCAACCAATCGTGTGACTGTTCGAGGCCAAATTGGATCATGCTAAGCAGGAATGACGTCGAGGTTATCTCTGCTTCCAACCGATCAGGATCGAATTTGTTCGTGGACGGCAATCATTCTTCTCTTTTTAGTAAAGTAGGAAGATCTGTTATCCAGGTTGCCTTCACGTACGGAATACTGGAACAGTGCTATTCGCGTATTCGCCTGTGATTATACGGTTCATCATCACGACGTCAGTTCTCTTGATCTCGCTGATCAAGAGGAGAGTAGGCTGCTCTTGATCAACGTCATGGGTCTATTCTTTTTTACTTTAATTTATGTTTTATAGTCGTGGTTTATGAATTCTGGCTGTTCGTGAGACATAAATAATCTGTTTGCGGTTTTAACTGATATAAATAAAGTTACTGTAATGTGTACTATAATTAATTTGTAAATCTCATATTAAAAAGATATTTTATTTAAAAACTAATTACAGAAGAAAAGTCGAAAAGCAATCTTTAAAAACTGAAAAGAAGTGCCCGACTAGACTCACGCATGCCTTTTAACTGAGATCCGATCCAATGAAATCCTCGCCTTTGCCTTTGCCTTTTTAGATGGACGGCGTGACACTGTGGCCGGGCTGGGTGGAGGTGGCTGTTCAAAATGTATCCTCAGATTCGTCTTTGATGTCTTTACGATTGATGCGGTGATGCTCGAGGAGCTGAGTTCTAACGGCGACTTCCACAACTGAGGTACGTAATTCGATATCTGGTCACGCAAAACCTCGAGTCCAAACAGAGAATTCTGGCTACCATTTACTGGCACAAACATGTTTTACCAAGTCGCAAACCAAATAAGTAGGTTAGGTAATGCAGTTGTGACAAGGCCGGTTTTGTACATGCTAGTCCCGGCAGTGCAGCACTACAACGACGGATCTCGCCTAACATTTCTCAACCGTAGATCGAAATCTCGCCGATCTGGCCAGTAGCAGGCTGTAGGAACTTATTGGGAAACTAAAGATAAGGATCCCCGTTTAAACGGATCCTCTCCGTTTAAACGAGTCCTTATCTATAATGGGCACCTCATCCCACCCCCTATAAATAGAGAGCCATATGGCTGATTTTGTACCCAATGCATATGAAGCAATAAAGAAAGACCAGGAGTTCTCTCTACCTCTCTGTGTTCAATCTATTATTCTGTGTTTCTGTGATTGATTCGTTCTTATTCTAAGCAGAGGAATCGCTCGGACTGGTCGCCAGCGAGAGTTCCTCAACACGTTATCAGCACGAATCGCTCCGATGAACGAAGGTAATCATCGAAGCACTTAATAGATTGGTTTTTCTAGATCGCTTTGAATTTGCTTTTCTTCGCGTTCTAGATTGTTTTTCTACGGTGCAAATCCCCCTAATCTACCGCGAGCAGACCTGAAGTCGCCGGCACAATGTCGATCGGTAGATTGCGAAACGGGGTAGATGTTGATTGCACTGTAGAAACGATGCAAATCCGCCCTAATCTACCGTGAGCGGACTCAAGTCGCGGCACAATGTCGATCGGTAGATTGTGAAAAGGGGCGATGTTGATTGCATCGTAGATTAGAAACGAAAATTTTATACATCTTTTACGTTCGATAATTGCACAAGAAAAGATTCGCAAGGGCGACCTGCGCATGGCCACCGCTGTATGCGCACGTCTCAAAGATGAGGCAACACTCGGTCGCCGTCGCACCGCATGTGCACCAACGGCCGGCCCCGCGACGGCCGTCGTTGTCGTGAGTCGTCGCATCGACCCGGCCGCCGCGCGCGCGCCGACGCCCGGCTTCTCCGCTGCGCCCGCATGCGCCGCCACGGTGGCCTCGGCTTCGCGCCCGAGCGCGCGCAGCGCCATCGGCGCCTCGGCTCCTCGCTTGCGCTGCATGCGCGCGCGCCGACGCCGACGTCTCGACTCCCTCCACCCGCGCGCATGCGCGCGCGCCGATGACACCTCGGCCCCTCCGTTGCGTGCCCGCGCGACGCGCATCTTCCGCACCGCCGTCGTCGCCACGCCGCGCCCGAGCGCGCGCGCCGCCTCACGGCCTCGCTGCACGCACGCGACGCTCGCCGCCATCGGCCTCGGCTCCCGCGTCGCGCTGCGCGCGCTCGCCGCCACCGGCCTCCGCGCCCGGCCTCCTCGCGCGCGCCCGCATGGCGCCGCCGCCGGCCCGCGCCGACGTGTTCGCAATGGCTCGCCGCTGGCCCGCGCGCCGCCGCCGCCGCCGGCTTCTTGGCGCGCCAACGGCCGCGCGCCGCTCCTCGCGACGGTGGGCGCGCCGCCGCGCACAGACGGCCTCGAGCCGCCCGCGCGCTGCCCCGACGCCGCGCCGCCCGCATGCGCCGCCGCGCGGCCCCCGACGCCGCCGCCCGCATGGCCGCCCGCGCGAACCACGCCACGGTAGCCGCGGTAGCCGCCACGGCGCTCATGGCTCGCCGCTACGCTTTGGCGCCGGCGCCGAACTCCCGCCGTGGCGACCACTAGCAACCGAAACCGTGCCGTGGTAGTCGCGCCGATTCGTGACCGCGCTGTAGCGCTACATATCCGCCGCCACGGCGGCCGCCGACAACAAATTGCCGCCACGGCGGCCGCCACGCGGCAAGACGGTCCACCGGCCTCCATGGTGCCCGGCACGGACCGCCACGGCAGCCAACGGCAGCCGATTGGCCGCCACGGCCGCGCGGTAGCCGCAGCGGCGGCTGCGCGCGCCGGCGCCAAAGCAGCGGCGCCGCCATGGCGACCATCTTCGCGTGTAACGCCCGCCGTGGCGCCTTTGTGCACAGGCGGAGGAAAGCGGCGGAGGAATCGTGAGTGGCTCGAGTCAATGGGGAAAGGAGGAGATAAAGATAAGGCCGGCAATTTTGCAAGTAGACCCTTGAGTTTTCGAAATACGCTCAAGCGATGGAAATTTTCGAAAACACACGAAAAAATCTAAAATTACGTAAATTTTCTCCGAATTGAAAATTTTGCGTATAGACCCTGTAGTGGAAGATTTATTTGAAAATTTGTTTTCTAGCATAAAACGGCCTCGAAACCGAATTTTGCATTATTTTTAGCATTTGAAGCTTATTTATTTATGTCATTATTGTTTTATGTATTTTTGATCTTGTTTTGATTAATTGTAATTATTTAATTGCTTTTAATCACTGAAAATTAGTGATAAATTATGAAAAATGCATAAAAATTATGGAACATTACGAGAATTTATTGTACCATTTATTTACTGCGATAAATAACTCCATGCATGTTTACAGAAGTAAACTTATATGTTTCATTCATCACATGTAGATGGTGGCATCACGAACGGGAGTTCGAGGAGCTTGCCCGACATGGCAAGAACTATCGGCGTGGGCATCCGATGTCGAGATAGTACTTGGAGCCGTGAAGCTCCGCGCAGCTATTGGGATTGGCGGAAGGCATGACGCCAAACCTACACTGAGGAAAATGATCGGGCACTTCATTTCCTCGAGCACCACCTCCGCATTACTCTCAAGAATGAGTATATGGCGGAGAAAGCGCGCTAGCACTCTGGACCGCACTCAAGAAGCGGTTTGAGAGGCTAAAGTACACCATTCTTCCTCAAGCGAGCGAGAGTGGATCGGACTAAGATTTGCCGATTTCAAGGCGGTCGGGAGTATAATTCGCATTGCAGAATTTGTACCAATCTTCAACTCGTGGCAAGCGGATCACGGATGAGCGAAGATTGAGAAGACCCGTCCACCTTTCACCCCAATGTTAGCGATGCGCGCAACTATCGTCAAGACGGCTACAAGGAGTACGCCGAATTGATTGATATGATGCAGTAGCGGAGGCTCGGGGCGAACTTCTCCGCAAGAATTACGCCACTCGGCCATTGGGAGCTCCGTGGCCGTGAAGCCAATCTTTGGGAGCTATAAGGTGCGAAAGCCCTTGATGAAAAGAAGGGGAAGAAGGGTAAGACCGTTGCCCGAAAGGCAAGTCGGATACTCCAAATGACAAAGGGCTAAGGAGAGTGGCAAAACCTACGGCCACAGAGAACCAAGGTTGCTACAAGTGTGGCAAGTGGGGGCATTGGTCGCGGATCGTAAAGCATCGCAATATGTCATTGATGCCCACCAAGCCCGGAAGAACAATGGCAAAGGGCGGCTGAAGCTAACTGCGGTTGTTGAGGGGAGCATCATGAGCCGCTGAAATGATGGAGGTTGAGTCCATCCGGTAGCGACACCCCTTACGACTTAGAGGCGACCACCTCCATGATTTCTCTCGTAGAGAACATCACTCTGAAAAGATAGCCGAAGAAGTAAATGACTTTCTAGTTGATTCCGTCGATGCAGAATGCATGAGGCGTTAATTGTCATTTATTTTGCATTAAATGGACAAGTTAGATCTTGCATGGATGGTACTTTATTTTTGTCTTCTCGTAATGGTTGGATGATTTTGAAATAATTCATTCATTTATTCAGTTTATAATGGCATGAACACGTGTGGCTATATTATACCAACATTAAGGCGCTGCAGTGTATAACATCTGAAGGCGGTATTGAAGCTCGAACTATTACGTCTCGGCATGACAGATTAGGCCACCAGTCTTAGGATGATGAGAAATATAATTAACAATTCTCACGGGCATAATATTAATGTGAAGAATTTCCGAATCTCGAAGATTTTGTGTGCCTGCATGTGCCACCGGAAATTAATCACTAGACCATCCACTCGAAAGTGAAGGATGAAGTCCCGCATTCTGAACGCATCTAGGAGACATTTGTGGTCCTATCCAGCCCATCTCGAGTCCATTTAGGTATTTCATGGTGCTCATTGATGCTTCCTCAAAATGGTCATATGTGGGTTTATTATCCACAAGAAACCATGCTTTCGCCAAATTGATCTCGAGATCATTCGCATCGAAATGTGTTCCACGATCATCGCATCAAGTCCATCGAATGGACAATGCGGAGAATTTACTTCAAAAGCATTTGATGATTATTGCATGGCGATGGGAATTGCGATTGAGCATTGGTACCACATGTCCATACCGAGAATGGTTTGGCAGAGGCATTGATCAAGAGAATTAAATTTATTGCCCGACCCTCTTGCGAATTGTAATTTGCCGGCTACATGTTGGGGACACGCGATCCTACATGCGCGAATCTCATCAATTTTAGACCTTGACCTACAACATCCATTCACCTATGCAACTAGCGCAAGGGTCACCACCGAAAATTTCTCATCTCGGGAGGTTTGGATGCAAGGTTTATGTACCTATACCCTCCGCAATGAATCGCAATGGGCCCTCTCCGTAAGAGGCGGGATATCGTTGGTTATGAGGCGCATCCATAATCGGTATTTGGAACCCATGTCGGAGATTTGCATCTTGCCGCCATTGATCGCATTTTTGATGAGGATAATTTTCCGACATTAGGGGAGAAATCAACCCGTTGATGAAAAATGTCGGAAATTACGTGGGAAGCCACGGAATTCTCGCACATGACCCGCGTCTTGGTGAAACGAAAAGAGGTCAGAAGATCATCGATTTGCAAGCATTAGCAAATCAAGCGCCCGATCACTTTAGTGATTTGAAGAGCGTGACTAAGTCGCATGTGCTCGCACGCAATGCACGGAGAGGGTCGAAATACCAAAGAAAATTGAAGGTATCCTAATCCCGCCCGAGGCCTCGGAATAAAAGGGCGAGAACTCCGGC
Source organism: Melocanna baccifera (assembly GCA_036346265.1). Lineage (NCBI taxonomy): Eukaryota > Viridiplantae > Streptophyta > Magnoliopsida > Poales > Poaceae > Melocanna > Melocanna baccifera. The sequence goes on along the minus strand of CM070677.1, from coordinate 33,739,304 downwards.
TCCTCGAATCCAAAGTAACCGGGACGCTGGCGAAAAGAATAAGAAGGACTTATCACGGCCGATCACCAAGTCCCCAGAATGAGAAGGGAGCCGGTTGAGACTGGCACAAGTATGACACTGTTGTAAAGGACATACCGGATCTGAATATCCCCATCGGCATGGATGTGTGCGCACACATCGGAGCCGAAAAACTAAAGGACTTGCCACGCAATGGAAAGAAGCGTCGCAAGATGAAGCTCGGAAGAAGCAACTCATGAAGAAATAGCTATAAATTATGTGCACACGGAGAGTCCTGAGCAGGACAACGACCAATGTCGATATCTACTTGCAAAGAAAATTGCCACAATCATTGATCTTGATCCCGAGCTGCATCGCTCATTGAATGTAAGAAAAGATCAGATTGGGAAGATTGGAAGAAGGCAATAGCAACGAATTGCTATCTCTGAACAAAGAGAAGTGTTTGGGCCCGTATGCGCACTCCTCCCCATGTGCACCACAGAGGGCACAAGTGGGTATTTGTTCGAAAGAGAAATGAAAGAAAGCAGTAGTGAGATACAAAGCAAGGTTGGTAGCACAAGGTTTCACTCAACGTCCCGGAGTTGATTATGAAGAAACCTACTCCCGGTCATGAGTGGAATTACCTTTAGATACTTGATCTCAATGGCGGTGAACTTGAATTTAGAAATGAAAGCGATGGATGTTGTATTGCATATCTTTATGGTAACTTGAATTGGAGATTTATATGAAAGTCCTGAAGGAATTCCTCTCCGAACCAAGACAGAGCAAATAGAAATCATGCAGTGTGAAGCTTAGAAAGTCCTGTATGGTGAAGCAATCTGCGAATGTGGTATAATCGCTTAGCGACTTTCTCTGCAAGAAAGGCTACACAAACAATGAAGACTCCCTTGTGTTTTTATACGGCGATCCTGAATGGATTACGTATAATCTCGGTGTATGTAGATGATCTGAATATCATCGGGACGATGGATGATATAAAAGAAGCAAGCTCCTACTTGGAGTCGAGTTTGAAATGAAGGACTTGGGCAAGACCAAGTTACGCTTAGGCTGCAGACTTGAGCATGTCCCTGGAGGAGTCTTAGTACATCATCGACCTACACCTGAAGGTGCTAGAAAGATTCGGTTTTGAGAAAGCATTCCCATCAAAAGTACCGATGATCGGAGATCTTTGCAGCAAGAAAAGATCCTTTCCGACCTAGGGAAGAGGGGAGGAAGTCTGGGACCGGAATTCCCATACTTGAGTGCAGTTGGAGCACTCATGTACTTAACAAACCGCACTAGACCGGATATTGCCTTTGCCGTGAACCTATTAGCAAGGTATAGTGCAGAGCCCACCAAAAGGCATTGGCGGGGCATAAAGGACATCTTCCGATATCTCCAAGGAAGCAAGGACCTTGGATTGTTCTCTGAAAGAATCAAGATCGAACTTGATTGGCTATGCGAGATCTTTGGGTACTGTCGACCCGCATACCGCAAAGTCACAAGCAGGCTATGTATTTACGTGTGGTGGGCGCAATTTCACGGAAATCGTCTAAGCAAAGCCTTGTAGCTACCTCGACGAACCACTCGAAATAATAGCGCTGTATGAAGCCGCACGTGAATGCGCTTGGCTACGCCGAATGGTTCACCACATCCAGCGATCATGTGGAATGAACATTGTGCAAAACCCCACAATTATCTATGAAGATAATGCGCTTGCGTTGCACAAGTACAAACGGGCTATGTGAAGAGTCATCTCACAAAGCATATCAACCCCAAGTTCTTCTATGCTCATGAATTGCAAAAGATGGACGAGATTAAAGTATCGCATACTAAGTCTTGTGAAAATTTAGCAGATTTATTCACAAAGTCCCTCCCGCATCTAGCTTTGAAAGGTGCGTGCGAGGATCGGTATGATGAGACTTAGAGAAGTGCGAGAGTCGGGGAGAATTCTCTCAAGACCGTTAGTAAATCTTGATCCTGAAGATCAAGTACCCAAAGAATACAAGTCCTGAAGACTAAATGAAGTTGGGTGAATTGTACTCTTTTTCCCTTGACGAGTTTTCCTGAAGTTTCTCGATCAAGGTTTTTAATGAGGCAATTCGTGCAATCGCAGCATAACATGCATCATGTACTCTTTCTCCAAATTTTTCCCACTGGGTTTTTATGGAGTTTTAATGAGGCATGAGTATGTCGGATGAGTGCCCAAGGGGGAGTATTGGGAAACTAAAGATAAGGATCCCCGTTTAAACGGATCCTCTCCGTTTAAACGAGTCCTTATCTATAATGGGCACTTCATCTCACCCCCTATAAATAGAGAGCCATATGGCTGATTTTGTACCCAATGCATATGAAGCAATAAAGAAAGACCAGGAGTTCTCTCTACCTCTCTGTGTTCAATCTATTATTCTGTGTTTCTGTGATTGATTCGTTCTTATTCTAAGCAGAGAAATCGCTCGGACTGGTCGCCAGCGAGAGTTCCTCAACAGAACTCACCAACCAGAGAGATCGAAGACACGGCGCAGACACGGGAAACAAACGTGGGATTCAGCTTCGTTGATCCACACGAAGAGGAAGGGAGGACGTGCGATCTCGCATCATGCGCAGATGCAAGTGCCGGCGCACGAAGCGTTGCGTCACGCGCGCCAGCTTCGCCGTTGGGCGCTAGCTCACGAGTCGATCGTGACAGCAACCTGCAGCCCGTCCCCTAGATCCTCACGGCGTGTGATTTCCTCGGCTAGCTGAACACCAACAGCCAAACGTGAGCTATCGCAGATCTGATCTGCCTGACTAGCTAGCTTGTTAGGTCGCCACAATTAAAATGGTTTCTTTCGCTTGCATCTGGATCTCTTTGTTCTATTGTCATGCACACTCATATGGGTCCTATTCAAAAAGGTTTAGGCTTCTAGTTTTAAAAAATCGAAAGCTATTTTAAACGTGTTACCTTTTTAACATAACTTTTTTCTTTTTTTGTATTATCTGTGAAGATATAATAGTTTTTATGTTTCTTATTTTTTTCTTCTTTTTCTTTTAATTGAATATCTCACTCAAGCTAACAGTCATTACAGTACTTACTTCAACCAATAGTCATAGTTAAAAATCATCGGTAAAAGTTATTTTGAACAGGGCTTGATCTATCCTTTGGTGGGCTTAATCTGCACCCCCCCCCCCTTTTTTTAAGTTTTTTATGGCATGTTAGGCTGAGGCGCTGAGCCATTCTGCAGCCCGACTTGTTCGGCCTGACAAACCCGGCACATGTTTTGACTTTGCAAATCAAACGTTCCCTCAGCTTTTATTTGGTTTACCAAGCCTCAAATAGAAGAGAATAGGAGAACTTAGCATGTTTTTTATTTAGTTGTTTGATGGTTTTTAATTAAAAATAAATAGTAGTGGCTTTTATAATGAGAACATGAGCTATAGAAAAAAGTGTGGAAGAGATATGTATACGATAGAAGCGAGAGGAGTACAGTGTATAATGCGTTTATAATTCTTACATTATCTTCGAAACAAGATAAAAGTGAGAAAAATAAGAAAGCTATTTTAAGAAATCGAATATTTATATCTACTGAGCATGCCCTAAAATTTACGGAGACCATTTCGATTTTTGCCCCCGGGCGCCCGTGCTTGCGTTTCACACCCGAATTGACCGAAAGACCAAGGACGAAAACAACAGCACAAGAAGACCAGCGCTAGACCATCGGCCCAGCCCGCCAAGCACGCGCTGGTCCACAGTCCGTAGAGCACGAGCTCGTTGCGGGTGGTGCACCACCGGGGCGTGTCCCTGTCGAATAATCTAGCTCTGAATCGTCATCCGTTCAGAGAAACAGGACGGCTTTCTTCTCCGTTCCTCCGCATTATTTTTTGCTGGCTTTCTCCGAGGATGGCACTAACGTAGTGCGCAGGGTGACCGCAGCGGCAGTTCGGCACGGCAGGGTTACCCCTGACAGTGCCCCGAACGTTTTTGTCTCTGGCTGAAGAATAGATTTTTATTTACTCGCCCGGCCTGACCCCAGCAGCCAAGTTTATCCTTCCTGGGATGCAAAATTGCAGATGCATGCACCTGCATATCGGTGTACTGCCCGGAGGCGTATCTGATCATCGGGTTACACTTAACCCAGGGTGGCTTGGAAGGAAGGTTCTCCGTCTCCGGTCTCTGTCTGAGAATGGCCGGACGAAAGGAGGGCTTATCTGGCGGCGAACCCGGCGTGCGTCACAGCGGGCGTCACCGGCGGGCCGACGCATCACGCAGCACGGCGTCCTGTCTCACTGTGGCGCATCAGCGTCGTCGGATAATCCAGTGTCTTGATTTTTTCCCCGTCTTGTCACATACGTCACTAGTATATTTACGGATTAGAACGTAATTTACTGCACCATCAGAACCACACGAATCCACCCTTCGCATAAAAAAAGGTACCACACTACTTGAAAACCAAACTGACAAATGAGTAGTGCTTCTTTGCATCACTCCTTAATACAAGTTGTATAAGTTTTAAATGTAATGAGAGGGGTAAATAGTCATTATCTACCCTTCATTCATGCTTGTTACCGCCGTATGCCTTGGTTTGGATTCTGGAGCAGTCTCACGGTCTCACCTGAAATCTAGAGGTGACGCAGTCAGTGAGATGTGGCGATCACAAGGCTTGCATTCGCACGAGATTCTTGCTGCTCAACTGCTTGATGCAAGCCAAACCTTTGGAGTTTGGTCTCCGCTAAACAGAAAGATCGTTTTCCCATGGGAGGGTTGACTTTGGACGCCACCAAACACTGTTGGGTGCCTCTGCCCTCCTAAGCTACACCGGTTTAGGGTTCTAGAGAGTCCACCACACCTTTCCTCTCCCTTGATCTTCGAGAAGCACCAACATGCCTTCCAAAAAAAAAAGAGAAAGAACCAGCAATAAAGTTGTCATAAGGGAGCACAGCAAGTTGTTGACTCTTACCAGCAATAAAGTTGTCATAAGGGAGCACAGCAAGGTTGTTGACAGTTTTCAGATGTTGTTTTGGCGACCGAATTCTTATACTGTGCATGATTATTTCACACTATTCTAACAGCAACACGATGTGCCAGCTAGTGTGCACAAATGAACGGTAAAATTCAGCTATTCAGAATTCAGAAATGGCACAAAAATCCTGCTTGCGACATTCCTTCCTTGGGAAAATAGCTTTGAAGGATGTACACAAGCAGAGAGCCAGAGTAGACTAAAAGATGTACACCCCAACTTGGACAACTCTTCTTTTCAGTTTCTAAAAGCTATTTTTAGTTTTTTTTTTACAGTAACTAGTTTTCAAACAGAATATCTTTTCAAGACGAGGTTTATAATTTAATTGTACTACGTACTGTAGTGACTTCATTTATATTAGTCAAAACTATATATAAATTATTCATGTATCCATATTATCATAAATAACTAAAAATATAAATCATAGTAAAAAAATAACAGACCTAGTTTTTAGAGGTGGGGAAAAAAAATCTAGAAGCATGCACAGAAGTTTCAAGGAAGAGCTTTCCGAGAGGCTTGGACACGTGTCACGGTGAGCTAAATCTTGAGGACTTGGACAAGGTCATGGACCTCTCTCATCCCTCCCACCACGTGTAGCAAACATCAAACGTGTACGGCAACGTTGTTTACGCTGCTAGAGAAGCACACCTGCAAGTTTGGAAGATGCTGCCACTTGGACTTCACTTGGGCTACTCGGTAGTAGCTTATCCAGTGTCGTAAGACCCCCAATTGACCCGACACTACTGTTATTTTTCCACTCGGAGGCCATTTAGAAAAATCATCAAGCACACCGGTTTGGCAGTTCCAAATTTTGTCAGATTGATGTCAATCGAAAGAATCATCAGGACAAAACGAACAGAAACAGGAGTTAGAAGCAGACAGTTTGGGCGAAATAAAGATGATGTTATTTCACTTTCATCCGGGGTATTAATAGGAGATACAAGTGGGTCACTGAGGAGACCCAAAGAAAACACCTGCTGTTCAACTGACAGAGCAGCTAATCCTACAGTACGCTCACGATCAGCACCCTCCACATCGACATCGGAGAACTCAGCCTCTGTTTCCGACTCTTCGATCAGAAGAACGCACACGTCCTCTCCGGCGTCATCCTTGGCCGCTGCGACATCGCAAGCTTCACAGGGCAAGTTGAGCACGTCGATCCAGCCTTCCTCGGAATCCCAGTCCGGCAAGGCTGCTCGGCCTGCCAATGCCTTGATCCTCTCGGCGGGGCTCTCTGACATGTCTTTGTCATCGTCGTCGTCGGCGTCGGACGCCCAGAGCGCTGCATCCAGCGTGCTCTTGGGAGACACCCATTTGGCCGCCGCCTCCTCTGCCTTCAAGCCGCAGCCGGCTGACGCCAGGAATGGGTGCTCTAAGAGCTGCGCCGCCGTGCACCGGTCGCGTGGGTTTCTTGCAAAGCACCGGGCCAAGAAGTCCTTCGCCTCGGCAGAGAGCCACCCGGGCACCTCCGGCACGGCGTCCGTGTACCCAATCCGGTGCACCGCCGCGAGGATGTCGTCCATGTCGCTCCATGGGGCGCGGCCGGTGGCCATCTCGATGACGGTGCAGCCGAGCGCCCAGACGTCGGCCGCCGGCCCCTGCTCCTCCCCGCGCGCCACCTCCGGCGCCATGAACGCTGGCGTGCCTCCGATCGGTCGGTCTGAATCCACCGTCCTCGCGCACCCAAAGTCCGCGATCTTGGCCCTGCCGTCGGCGCCGACCACGACGTTCCTCCCCTTGACGTCCCCGTGCACGAGCGACATCCCGTGGAGGTACGCCAGCCCCCTGGCCACATCAGCCGCGTACGCCCGGATGGCGCACTCCTCGAGGCGGCCCTTGCTCCTCGCGACCACGTCGGCGAGCGAGCCGCCGGGCGCGAATTCGAGGAACAGCTGGCACTCCCCGGCGGCTGCGCTGAAGCCGAGGCAGGGGAGGACATGCGGCGAGCTGAGCCCGGACAGGATGCTCGCCTCGCGCCAGAGCTGCTCCGCCCCGGCGGCGCGCGCCGACTTGACGGCGAAGAGCGCGCCAGAGCGGTCGTCCGCGGCGAGGGACACCACCGCGCCGGACGCCCCGCGGCCGAGCGTGCGGACGCGCGTCCACCTGCCGCTGACCGCTGTCTCCATTGCTTTCTCGGCGCTCGCTTGTTGCAAGCGAGTATTGTTTGTGGTGCTTGGGAGTTCGCTTCGCTCGGTATGGCTTTGTGTGATTTGCCGCTGTGGCTGCGTCGTCCGCGTCGCAGTGGGAGCAGAGCAATCTGCGTATTTATAAGGCGGGGGCGGAGAAGATATCGAAACCGGTGGCTTGCCTTCCATCCGGTAGCGATTCCGCGGTCTGGCGCGCCTGACGGGAGACTGCCGTGCGGGCCGCTCGAGTGGGCCCGCGGGACTGACCCGTGCGGGCGGGGGAGCTGGGGGCAACGTGGCTGCGAGAGGGATCACGTGGGGGGATTTTGGGTCGACAGCGCGGAAAGGAGATGGAATACGAGGTCAAACTGGGCTGTAGGCCGGGAGCACTCGTCTCCTCTCTCCCTCCGGGGAAGGTTCTTAAGCCGCGTCATTGCTCTCGCCTGTGGCCTGTGGGTTTCAGCAATTCAGTTTCGCGTGCCCAGGAGTATTTTATACTCTCCGTACACACTTATAGGAGTACACACATGGTAGGACGAGTATGTATTTTTTTTTTTGGGTCTAAAATTCCTATTTCTGAGATTGCGTACTTTCAGTGATAGATTCAGAACTAAATTTTAGATAGATTAATGAAACATAACGTAAGAAAGATAAACACACTAAATATAAAACGAATTATACTTTGCAACCTAAAATCACACATAATTATAATAGGGATATAGTAAAAATACAAAATACAACTAAGATTGTATCTCAGTAATGGTTAATATACCTCCCAAAGCACATAAATATACAGTGGCGGAATACAGCTAGGGCGGAGTTAAGAGCACGAAACAAACAGTATTACCCAAAAGCAAAACAATCCATTATCAAACAACATTGCAATTGCACTAATAAGCGTATATGATACAAAATAAAAGCAACAACTACAATTCGCATGTAAACATATATAGATAACGGTAGGGTATTGAAAAATACCTCACTAATGAAGCCGATTGGAGATCAAGTTGAGATTGTGCGTGTGCGGTCGTCATTCTGCTTTCCATGGTACTTTTGCTTGAAACTTTGCTAAAATAGCTCTTCAAATACATTTCTACCAAATCAAATAGTCAAACAATGATAATATCAATATATTATAAATCCATTTGATTTTTGGAACTTACAAGAGTAAAGACCACATATGTACCCTTAGATCAAGAACTGATTTTCAGCAAGATCCAACTCATTTACTAGATTAGATATTCTAGGTAAATTTTGACAAGCTATCAAAACAATGTAGTATCCTACCTATCTTTATTACCTTGTTATATAGACACTGAAAAGTAATCATGGTGAACTGGTAAATTTCATGTTAACAATGATGTACCATAAAGAAGATAAGAATAGCAGGAATGTGCAATCCTTATATACATCCTACTCAAAAAATGGTAAAATCTTAGTATATGTACAGCTGGTATAAATCAGCTACTGAATTGTGTCATAGCACACAAGCGTTTGTCAGTAAACCAAAGAAATGTTCGTACCCCCCTTTTTGATCCACTGACAAATCGACCACCACAAGCAAGCAGATTAAACTCCACTTGATCATGGGTTGCCATCAACCACCACAGGTCCACAGGCCACAGGCAACGAAGGAATTCACACGAATTTAACCTCAAGTTGAATCGTGCATAAAGTCATAAAGAGTGAGGGGAGTACCGAGAGCGGACTCAACGAAGAGCCCAGCTACCTCGCCACTTTGCCAGAGTTGCAGTCCCACACGTGAATGCAGCCGTCGCCCGTCGGCGCTGTCAGAGCCCGGAGGCCGGGGTAGAGCTTGTCGGAGTGTCAGCACCTGGGACACGCACGGACGCACCTTCACGGCTCCGCGCCGCCCCACCCCCATGCCACCGCCTCCCCTGGCCACTGCGCTCCGGATCTGGAGGAGCACGGGGAGAGGGTGGGAGGTGGCGGTCGTCGGATCTGGAGGAGCACGGGGAAGCGGCGGCCGGGGAGACCGGATCTGGATCGGGGACGGCCGATCTGCAGGGGAGGGCGACGGAGGGGAGGCAGGGGGGCAGCCGGAAGGGAGGTGGCCGCGGGGAGGGAGACGGCCGCGAGGTGGGGAGCCGGAAGGGAGGCGGGGGCTCGAGCGAAAGGGAGGCGCCGGGGGTGGGAGCCAGAAGGCGGCGGCGGGGGGAGGGGGGTCCGCCGGCGACGGAGCTCGGGCGGCCGCCCGAGCATGCCCGAAGGGCGGGTTCACCCCTATAAATATATGTAAGCAGTTATCTGTACATAAAATTAGCAAACTTAATGATAAAATCAGAAATTGCATTTGTGAATAGTTATAAAGATTGAAAAAAATAATAAAACATACCATTAACTAGGATTGAATAGTAGTAGTGCAAGTACGAGGCAATAGTATTCTACGAGGTTTCATGCTTTGAAAGCGTTTTCTAATTTTATCATCACCAAGGTTTCTAAAAATCTCTTGCTCAGTGTAGCATATCATCAAGTCACTGAACCACTCATCCGCTACTCTGTTACGTAAATCTGTCTTGATAATATTCATTGCTGAAAAGACTCTTTCAACCGATACTGTTGCCACTGGAAGGATCAATGTTAACTCAATAAGGCGATAGACTAATGGGAATGTTCTATTTTTTTCTGTTTCAATCATCTTTTAAGCTAGCTTTGCAATATCACTACATCTATTATGGAATTGTACACTTCTCCTGACATTGAGAATAAATGTTTGAAGCTAATATCTTAACACCAAACGGTCAACTATATCGAAATCATCAGGAAAAAATTAGGGGTGCAGCTGCACCCATGCACCCTCAAATCCGCCCCTGCTCAGGACCATGCGATGAAAAGAACTCTAATAATTTCTTTTTCTTAAGGCCTTATGAGAAATAGAATTTCAATTGAACAAACCCCGATAATTAATTAAAAAATAAATAGCTACCTGTGCAATTGTGTGGGCCACTCGGCTGGTTCCCCCTAACAGAAAGACCAGAAAACGCTATAGCATTTCCTCCTCATCCATCGGGATAGGCTACCACGTTGCGGTTCCGCTCTCTCTCGTCCACTCAATCCGATCTTATTCGTCGAGCCCAAACACATCGCCCTTCGTTTTGCGTTTCTTACTTCCGCGCTCCCCTCTCTCCACGCTTCATCGCTTGCACCAGCAAGCTATATGACAGCGGCGGCTTGGGCGGGCCTAATGGCGGTGGTGGCAGAGGCAAGCCCGATGGCGACCGGGTAGGTGCGCGCACCTGGGTCAAGGCGCGCAACCAACATGCGTGAGCGAGCGTGGAGGCAAGCCCTATGACAGTGACACATGGGCGTGAGGGGCTCGAGGCAGCCGCGAGCCGCGTGCGGCAGCAGCGCCGGAGTAGATGCAACAGCGCCGGAGTCGATGCGACGGTGGCATGCTATCATAGCGCGGAGCCGAGTTTTGTGAAACGCGTTGGCATTTTATGAAACTTTTATGCAATCGAAATATCTTGAAACTCCACGAAGCTGCTACACCGCTAGAAATACATTCCAACTGTGTACTATGGGCTAGCAGCTCCCTTCTCTTAAATGCTGAAATGGTGAAACCACCAAAAATAATCGCAGGCGTTAGCCCCAAACCCCCTAAGACTAATTTGTTCCCGTTTGGAATGCGGAGTTATGTTCCCAATTTCTATAGGAAACGATCTTTTTTCTGCGAAAGTTCTACGTTTTAAACGGGGCCACGTCGCCTCCGAGAAAACAGGGAAGCGAGAGTTCGGAAGCACCTCCTGACCCGCGACCATGGTATACAGATGCCGGTCCAAGTATATCTGCGCGCGCCGGTGCTACGGCATGCGAGCCAAACGCATTGATGCTGCATTGATGCGGTCCATGCGGCCACGCGCGTGGCGTGCAGGAACAGACGGAGCAGCACACGTATCCGGCACGAAGATTCATCGGGTCGGCAAGCCGCTGCGTAGGGAAGACACGGCAAGCTACACACTTCGGTGGGCTGCACGTGTCAGTTCGAAGTTAATTCGTGCACCGGCTCATTCCATATTACTATATGGCAGGCGGCGGCAGCCTTCCTCGTTTAGTTCGATGCAATCAAGTTGGGTTGAGCCGGTGAGAAAGGATACTTATTGCTCCTCTGGATCCCCTGTGCTACAACAGATGGAAACCCGAGATGTTAAAGCATTGGGACCTGACTAAGTGGACGATGGAAATAGCGATGGTTTATAATTTTTTATTAAAATTTTATTATAACTAATTAATTTATTATTGTAGTTGAGTTAACTTATTGAATATAATTAAATTTAAAAATATAAAAATAAAAACGACATGTTAATCTATCACGAACAATGCAAAAGAATACAAAAAAAATAAAACACAAAAAAACAAAAAAAGATAAAATCACTACAGCGAATTAAAAGCCATCGCCATTGTTATCGCAGAAGTCAAAACTCCATCTGAGCGGGCCCTAAATGAACTGCAATTAGTTATTCCATAAAACTGCATTTCATTCCCTGGTCTTAGAAGTAGCGGTCTGATCAAAATCTGAAACAGCAGTGAGGAGCACCTCGCGGGAAGCCTGGGATCAAGGCGTGCGACTGCGCTGCGATCTGCCTGCTCGGGAGAGATCAATCAGGGAGCCCAGACCGCCGACTCCATAATACAACTCCATAATACAGCATGATCAAAGCAAAAAGCCGTTCCAATCGCGGCTTGGCGATAGGCATTCCCCCCGACCTCTGCCAGCCAAGTGAGACGATCCCCTCGCATCAATCGAATCATTACCGGTTTTACTAGTTTTCGACGGTTGCAGGATAGATACAAACTCGTCTGCAAGGTGCTACTAGTGTAAGCTTTGCCACCTGTGCTATTCTTTGGTGAGCTCCACTCCGGTTACCTGTCGCGGTTGTTGCCTCGACAAGTGTCAAGATCACAGGGCTTTCTTTGCTTTGCTGCTTTTTTTTTTTTTTCGCGTGTAGGAAAACTGGAGAAGAGCTGGCGTTCTGTTCTTGGCGGAAGAGTGCGACACGTTGCAGTGTCCTAGCGGATGGCATTGTATTGCCTTGTGTCGAACTTCTAGAATTATGTTGTCCTTAGAAAAACAGTGGATAGGGAGCTTCGGAGTATGGGTAAATAAGGGTCTGTGCATATAATTTTTTAACTTTGGTTTTTAGTTTTAGCTTATGAATAATAATAGTTTTCAGAGAAATTTGTAGATCAATTTTAGCTAATATAAATAAAGTCAATGTAGTACGTATTACAATCGACCAGTAGATCCCGTATTAAAAAGATACTACGCTTGAAAGCTATATACTGTAAAAAACTATTTACTATAGAAAAATAGTTTTTAGAAGCCAAAACAAAAACGAAGTGGTACGGAACTGTAGGAGTAGAATAAAACACAACATGACATGGGCGACATACACAGTAATACTCGAGATTAAAGTGATTATCAAATGGTCACTGTAGCACTCTAAGAGAGAGAAAAAAAGAAAAAAACTCTAATTACCTTACCTAACCGAGCTTAAGGACAAATAAAAAGGGATGCTCTATTTTTCCCCCCTCGCACAGGTCTCCAACCTCCAAAACTAGGTCTCTATCTCCTCCTTGCCCCTATTTCTCTGTATCTCTCTCTTTCCCATCTAGATTAGGTGGCTGTGACATGCGTAGGCCGGGTGCGGTGCCGGCAAGCAGTGCGCCGACCGGCCGGACGTGGCAGCGGCTGCGGCACCACAGTTGGCAGCGAGCGGTGCGCTGGCCAGACGCGGCAACGGCTGTGGCACCACGGCTGGCAGTGACGGCAACACATCGCCACGGCAGGCGACGGTGGCTGCAGCGTCGTGGTAGGCGGCGGTAGTGGCGACATCGCCACGACAGGTGACAGCGGCGGCTGCGGTGCCCTAGCTAGCGGCAGCGGGCTATGGCGGGCAGCGACGGGCCTTGGCAAGTAGCGGCCTAGGGTGCGGATGTTCAGTTGTGGCTGAGGCTGTTAGTAGCTCGGTCGACGACGGTAGTGGCCAGTACGCCGTGGTGGTTCGGCTGGCCAAGGGCATGACCGAATCACATTTTGCGCATAGGTTTTTTAGTGTGGGCCATGGAGTAGGGTTCGCTCAGCCTAACAGTGTTTCGCATGGCCAAATAGGCTAGTGAACCCATTCCTTTCCAATCAAGAGAATCTCTTGTCATCTTTTGTCAATTTCAACTAAGTCATATCTGATTCGCTTCCATCCCATCATGTAGGTTCGTACGCAGCTGCTGAGGTAGCGTTTGGGTAGTTGCGCATTCCAAATCCTTTGTGAAGCAAGTCCACTGAGCATACTCAAGGCAAATACCTCACGACTGTAATCTTTCTGTTTCACATATCATATGTCCCTGATTACTTGTCATCCTCGGCTTTGAATACAATTACTATGATTGTCTAGTTTAGACTGCTTTTATAGTATTTATACTATGATGATCTAGATTATCTGATTTCACGTGCCTTTAGGTTGTAGGTAATACATAGTTAAGGATATTTTAGCATTCATGCTTTTAATTAATATTTTAGGACACATGCTTAAATCATTGATGGGGGTAGCTATAAATATGTTCAAGTTTAAGGTTAGACCACTAGTAATATTTTAACATTAGGACTGCTATGTTATGTTTCATGTTATCATGATTCGTTACTTGTATGATTTTGCTTGTAAGTCACAACTGATATATGTAGAATACCTATTGATTTGACTAATAACCACTTATTACGTAATAAAAATCTAGATGATTGACAACCCTTATGTGAGCTAGGTTATAATATTCCTTTTAGAGTAATTCCTAGACCTCTCCCACCTTTAGAACCAGCTCTCATCGCCCTCATATTGGGAGTCATGCTTTTCTATTTTCAACCTTAGCAGATCCTTCCACTCATCGCTTTCCTATTGTGCCTTAAATTCATACCATGCACTTTGTTAATAATGTAATAGTTACTTGGCTCGGGATTACCCATATATAGGGGAGATTACTACTCATCTAGTAACGTACGAGGAGTTGTACACTTTTGTTGCTCAAGATATTACTCCTCGTCTATGGTTATATAGTCAAGAATAAGGACGTGTCTAACTACTCTCGTATAACCAGATATGTGGTAAGTAATCGCTGGTACCCTTACTATAACTTGCTAAATAACAATTATCTTGTCTTTTCATTCCTGTTATCTCAATCTTAGTATTTATCAGTGTTCTGGTAACTTAATTTCATTACAATTAACCTGTATTGAATACTTGCTTGCATTATGTGTCATTTATTCACTTTGTTGTGACCGTTGTTGGATACTTGCTGAGATTTTAAAATCTCACACTTGTTTTTTCTATTTTCAAGTAAAATGCCAGTTGAATGATAGCATCATGCATGGGTAGGAGTACTCAAGTTTTCAACACCGTGACTTTTTACTATTTATATAATTTTATTTATTATTCATTTGATTAGAAATAGATCGGTCTCATATTTTAAATATTTATTTTAGTTTTCATTGGTTCTCTAATAAAGTATTTTTAAAGTTTTAATTTCATCATGATTTTTATTGTTACTTTTATTATTTATTATTTACTTTGATGATAATATTGTATATCAGTATCTTATATGGGTATGTGTGTTGATATAGTCACCGAAGCATTGCCGGTGTGTAGACCCTGAGCGTTTGGTTGCCCTTCGAGCTATGATACCTTTACTTTTTTTTTCTTTCTTTCTTCTACTTCGATGGTTTGACTTCTGCATGGTGTTATTAGCACACGAACAAGGAACAAGAGTGAAGTCGACGTGTACTTTCCTTGTTTATCCACGTGTACCGTTTGAGCATTAGAATCGGAGGTGTATGTAACGCATTGGCAACATTGTGGCGCGAGATAGATGAGTGGAATACACGTATGTTACCTGCTCTAGTATGCAGCACGAGTTTGATCACCAAGCTGAATAGTTCTGTGGACTGCACAGATGTTTGGAGCCAGTTCGCCTGAATCACCCACCATCAGTCGTTCCACCGGTAGCTTAGTTTGGTGCCACCAAAGCATTCTCAGACGCTGAGTTGGCCATAAAGGATCTGGAGTTCTCCATTCAAATCCATCCACAATTTTTCTAGACACGGGAAATACTTGTCCAGATAATAATAGGCCACATGGTGACCACCGTGAGACCATTTCTAGATAGAAAGTTGCTAAACAACACTAAGTATTTTTTTATAGTTTAAAACACTTAAGATTTTTTTTCTCTAGGGATATAATATTTTCCGCATATATTTGCAATATTTTTTGCCTATATATATAATATTTTTTTCATGTATGTAACATTTTTTTCTATATATGTAATATTATATAACCGAGAAATGTTGTATATATCGAAAAAGTGTTGTATACATAGACGAAAAATATTACAAATATAGACAAAAAAATATTACATATCTAAAAAAATCTAAATATTTTAAATTATAAAAAACACTTAAATCTCTCTTAGACACCTCCCTTATGCCCCTGGAACATTCCAAAACACCTACTCCACGGAACCTTCGCTTGCCGTCAACGAGAACATGTTCTGGACCTCTAGAATCAAGATGCCACCCATCCATCCGAAAGACGAAAATGTTCTGGCACTCCGTAGAACCCACTTCTCAAGTGGTCACCCCCTACTTATGTCCGAAAGTTGGCGCGAAAGCAACAGAGAATGAAGTGGCAAGGCAGGGAGACCTGAGAGAGGCAAACCGAAAGCTGTGGACTCTTCCGTGGCACGAGTTGGCAAGCCGGAACCCAAATGCCCTTCCCCCGTGGACTCCATCAGAAGCACTCGTATCTTCCTCCTTACACCGTGTGGCCCAATCCGATGCCGCACATCCGCACGCCGAGCGCCCGAAAGTTGCACACACTGGGACGCGCGATTGGTGCTGACCAGCACACGATCACCGCATCCACGCCTTCAGACGGACACGGGCAGCAGGCAGGCCACGCCGGCTTAGACGCAACGGTTATAATTTATAGATCAATATATGTATTATTGATTGATAATTATGTTTTATAGATATATATCTATATGATATCAAATCAATAATGTGAACACATATTTCTCTAAACAGTAGAATATACCCTAAAATTTTCACCCCGGTGTTATGGAATGTTTAGATTTTCTGCCGTGGAAGGAAATAGTAGCGATCAGGGAGGTTTCCATTCCGTGGTGTCACAACAGGCAGGTTATGCTATGCCTCTTCGGTTCTTCACGGCGTGGTTTCTTACTGCAGTAAATTACTTCTTTGTGTGTGGACTGCAAGCGTGGAGCAAACGTGGTCTTTTCTCGAAACACGGGTAGAAATTCGAAGCTAGACGAAAACTGAGTGAGAACGTGGGAGAAACAGAGCAGAGCAAGAAATTTTGTGGAAAGCCAAATTTCCATTGCCTTAATTCCGCCACAAAGTAATTGGAATGGAAGTACATCGCTGTCTGAAGTCAAACAGACTCCGTTATGACGCTCCATTGGAGGATCAGCGGCTAGGAGATCGCCATCGAACGGCTCATCCTCCGCGTCCAGTTCATCACTTGAACGGCCGCCGCCGACAGCCATCTCTTCAGCTGGCACCGTCGCGGCGCCAGACACTTTGCTTGGCGCGCTGCGCGCCACATCAGCTGACTCCTTGGTTGCTGGCGAATCACAGACTTCACACTGCTCGCCGAGCACATCGATCCAACCATCGTCGGAATCCCAGTCCGGCAAGGCGGAGACGGAGCACGCCATCGACTTGATCCTCTCGGCAGGGCTCTTAGAAATCTCGTCCTCCTCCTCCTCGTCGGACTCCAGCTCCCAGAATGCGGCGTCCAGTGTGCTCTTGGGAGACACCCACCTGGCCTTCGCCTCCTCTTCCTTCACGTCGCGGCAGGCCAATGCCACGAACGGATGCTCCAAGAGCTGAGCCGCGGAGCACCGGTCGCGGGCGTTTCTTGCGAAGCACATGGCCAGGAAGTCCTTCGCCTCTGTCGACAGCCATACCGGCACCTCCGGCACGGCGTCCGTGTATCCAATCCGGTGGACGGCGGCAAGGACGTCGTCCATGTCGCTCCACGGGGCGCGGCCGGTGGCCATCTCGATGACCGTGCAGCCAAGAGCCCACACGTCGGCCGCCGGCCCCTGCTCCTCCCCGCGGGCCACCTCGGGCGCCATGAACGCAGGCGTGCCTCCGATCGGCCTCACCGAATCCAGCGTTCTCGCACACCCGAAGTCGGCGAGCTTGGCGCGCCCATCGGCGCCGATCACTATATTCCTCTCCTTGACGTCCCCGTGCACGAGCGACTTCCCGTGGAGGTACACCAGCCCGCGCAGGACATCCGCCGCGTACGCCCGGATGGCGCGCTCCTCGAGGCATCCCCCATTCCTCGCGACCTCGTCAGCGAGCGACCCGCCGGGGGCGAACTCGAGGAAGAGATGGTACGAGCCGTCCAGGCCGTCACCGCCTCCTATGCAGGGCACGACGTGCGGCGAGCACAGCCCGGACAGTATCCCCTGCTCCCGCCTCAGCAGCACCGCGTCCGCCGCGCCTACGGACTTGACCGCGAACAGCTCCCCGGACGCGCCATCCACCGCCAGCGACACCACGGCCCCCGACGCGCCGCGGCCGAGCGTCCGCAGCCGCGTCCAGCGCCCACTCACGGCGATCGCCATTCCTCCCTCCCCCTCTCGTGTGGGTGGACTTCTTGTTTCCTCGCAATGTGGTGCTGGTGGTGAACTGGTGATCTTCTTGTTTGGTCTGAGTTGGCCTTGTGAGCCGTTGTGTGGTTGTGCGCGTTTACATATACGAAGGAGGGGAAGGAGAAGGAGACGACGACTCGGAGCTAATTGGGTGGGGATTAGATTAGGAAACGGGGGAAGATGCTTGGTGTGTGTCGAAGCTCTACTTGGCAAGCCAGAAAAAAAAAAGCGTTGGTGGTGCGTTCTACGCACGCGCGGCAACTGGACCCTGCGTTTGTGTGGGTGGGAACGCGCGGGCGCGACTCCTGCGGTTAACTAGCGAGCGCCCTTCACTCTCCCTCACCTGCCGGCGTCAACCCTCCCTCTCGATCACCACTAATGGCGCATGCATCTCCTGGTTTTGCAGGTAAATACGACTCGTTTCTGCGTGTTACAGAGACCCGGGAACGAGGAGCACGAGACGTGTTACTCCGGTTGACGATTAGAGAAAACCGCCAGGGTGTTACTTCACTCAAGACAGTAACGAGTAATTTGACGGGTACTCATGCGTTCTGTAGCGGGGACGGGCCCGCTCGTGTTTCTCGTGTGATGGAACGCGTGTGCCAGAAACTCGGCATCGTAATGCAGAGCCAAAATAGTGCTGTGCTGTGTGGAACACGGGCGTGTTAGTAAATTGGGGGTCAGGTCAGCTGTGCGATGCTCGCTAATTAATTAGCGGCAGCACCGGTCCAGATTGTTAATTCGGGGGGGTCAGTTCAGCACTTGCGTGCGTCCAAGTAATCAGCGGTGCATCGCACGGCTGACCTGACCCCAACTGGACGCACAACGGCTCGCCGAACAACCCACCCTCACAAAGCCCGTCGTGCTGCCTCCTCCTCGGTCGTAGACGATCGGTTCAGATGCCGCGAAAGCAAAGTCTTGCTGCTCTAGGGGCTGGTGATTCGGCTGACATTGCAAGACATCCAATCCCCGTGTATAAACATGTCAGAGCCGGAGGTCAATGCGTGCGTCTAAGGCCCCGCTTATTTAGGCATGAACTTCTGATTTCTAACTTATTTTTTACTATTTATAATTTTTATCTTTTTTTTCTAATTTTTGGTATTTATTGAGCTTTTTTACTTATTTTTTTTCTGTATTTGTTTGCATTATATGTAATGGGTTAACCTGTTTTTTATTTTTAGATTTTAAAATTAATTACGTCAAATAAGCCACCGTCAGATATAGTATAATTTTAACCAGTTATAATATAATTTTAATTATAAATTACTAAATTTCAGCCTAACCGAGTAGCATCTAAAAGTGGCGTTTTTTGTTTGGGTGACATGGTTGCCACTTTGACATTGCGGCTTGTCTGTCAGTCTGCAACAGAATTGTGGTGTATCGGAGTAAGCAACAGTTTGCTCCACCAAACCCACCCGGCGAGCAGGTAGGTACTTGACTTCTACGATTATACTATACCCCCAACAACATCTTGAGAAAATTCTGTGAAAGACTTTGAAGGAATCAAATTTGAGTCAAGAGTAGATCAGAGTTCAGAACAGAGATCAACTTGGGCCGAATGTGACCGATTCCTCCTAGAGTAGGTGCATTTACCTACCGTCTGCTAGCGCTAGTAGTAGTTTCAGGCTGTGCAATGCATTCACCCACTATTTTCCTAGTGCTAGTAGTAGTTTCAGGATGTGCAATGTTGGACGTCCATATCTAATATCCTGTTTCCTGCTCGTTCATTCTCTCGGATGGTTTGTGTATGACCACGTGAGAAGGTGTATGGATAACTAGTGATGAACAATTGTTATATTTATAGAGTTTGATTTTAATTTTACAAAAAGTTAATAAAATTCACTGTTATTATCAGTGTAATCAGCCTGACTAGTATGTGGAACCGATCAGACCGCTAGACGTATGCGGTCAGACAGGCTGTTGGTTGCATGATGCACTATTTTAATTAATGTGAGTCAAATGTATAAAACTTTGTGCTTGAGATGGTTCCTTAATCTTTAGATATGCAGGTGGCTTGGAGAACGCTAGCGGTTCATGGTAAGTGACCAACACTAGACGAGAAAGCTGATGTCCGTGTGATCGGATAAGTCCGAGTGAGGCTATGTACTCAAGTGGGAAGTATAAGAAAGACAATGATTGTGAAGAGGTGAGTTAGTACATATGGTGTGTAAGTGACTTGGGTCGGTGCAAGTAGAGACGATCTAGGAGAGACATGATGTGTGAAGACTTGATGACAAAGTTATGGACGCTATGACCTATATGTCAAAATATACGGAAATATTTTTATATGAAAATGAAGACGGAGTTAACAAAAGGTGCCCAAAAACTTCGTCGGAGGTATTTTAAGAGTTTAATAAAATAGCTGGTTGAACATTGTTCAAAACTATGGTGCAGAGAGGCGCAAAGGAGAAGCGGTTTAGGTTAACGTGAGCTAGGTGGTTTAGCGGGTTGAGTCTTGTAAATACTTTGAGAAGCGTGTTTGAGTATATAAAACTCATATTGATAGGGTTGACGGGTTTTCCCATATGCTTAGCAAGTCGAGACTCACTAAGAAGTTCAAGTTATATGAGAGGAGAAGGGAAAGCTAGGGTTAAGGGGATTCTGAATATGAGCAGGATATTCAAAATCCTTGACCGGATTATCTTACCAGAGCATGTAGGAGTAGATTTGGAAGAACTCGTGTCTTAAATCCCCACAAGTAAAAAGTAATTTTGATTTTATGGTTTTTAAGTGTTCTTGGGGCTTAGGATCATTTTTCTTCAAATTGATGGAACCACGTCCAAAAACTGTGTTTCTTTCTACATCCTAGATAAAGTGTGTTCAAAGTTTTAAATCATTTGGAGCTATGGATTAAAAGTTATTTTGATTTTTAGATTCAAAAATTGTACTGGTTTTCAGCTCTGTACTAAGAAAGAGATCAAACCACCCTGAGGAGACAGAGGCCAGACCGCTAACTAAGTAGCGGTCATATCGCTCCCTAAAGGGATCCAAGTAAGTGAAGCAATCTGATCCTTCTGGCTTTCATAGCCCCCTGGAGTGAAAAATTACCGATAACGAGAGGAAAATTTAGAACCCAATCTGATTGCTGCATCGGTCATACAATTCGGATCGATCGCGCAACATCAGCGGCGATACTCTCTTGTCCCCGACCAAGAAGGAATCGCAGCTCGCACAGTGGACGCATGCATATTTTTTTTTGCGGCGGCCAAAAGGACAAAAGACCAGAGCAGCAGCACACTAGCGTTTGGGACATGCGTCAGATGCGTCGCTTCCATTCCACAGCGAGAGCACGAGATACTTCGCCGTGCTGCCGCTTTGTCGGTCCCTTTCGCTCTCTCTCTTGCTCCAGACGTCGAAGAAGGTGGTGGGCCGCGCCGCGCCGGACGCGCACGCCGGCCGTGCGTGCGTCCAAGCACCGAGCAAACTGGCAAACGGCGCATGCGCATCGGTCTATAATCACAAAACGGCAGCACGTACGATAGAGCATGATCGCAGTGTGCAGGAGCTGGACGAGAGAGAACGGCTCACGGATGATGCCGGTCCAATCGATCGGATCAGGCGCTGGATTTGGTTCGGCAAGGAGCTTGGGCCGATCGGTTTGGCTGGCCCCGAACCACCACACCTGTCGGTGTGGCACATTTCCTGCCTGCGCGGTGCACGCGCGTTAGATCTGGTGACGGCAAGGGAGGCGAGCTTCGTTTTTCGGGCGGCTTGCGCGCATTAACCGAACATCTTGAGATCTGGAAAAGGCTCACGTTGCTGTGCCGAGCTCGACGTTCGATTCGAAGGTTCACGGTCCAAGTCAACACACCCCCGCAATGCAAGCAACTAAGGTCATGTATAATAGTGTGATGTTAGCTGTTTATAAATCTTGTCACGTAGAATATAAGATGATATGGATAAAAGAGAAAGACCATAAAGAGTTATGTCATCTCTTATGCAATAGTCGATTGTAACACGATAAATAAGATATATTATGTCATGAAGAAGTTGTCTATAAAGATATATAAAAAAACAACATATTATATATATTGTCTTTAGTACTGTCTATAGATGATATAAAAGATATTATAGATAACAATTATCTACACTATTATACATACCCTTAGTAAGTGTTCGGTACGGAGTAGCGTCACCATCCTATGATTACACTAACTGCGCATGATTACATTAACCCTTACTTCCAGAATCCCAAGGATAGCTATTCCATCGCACATTTGTTATGCCATGTGCCATTTGGAGGTAGTGTGCCAAAAATGTAAGAATGGCTCCTCTTGGTTGAACCAGCTCCATGTTTGGAGTAGGTCAACCATTTTGACATCTCTTACTTGGTCTTAATGTCTTATCCATTTAGAAGAAAGAACTCATGGATTTTTTTTGCTGTTTGACTAATGTCGGTGTCCATGAACATGGATGCGAGGTGGTTGACGAACAATGCACGAGATAGGAAGTCGAGCATGTCTCGGATTCGATCAATCGGAACGGCGTGATTTGATCTCAAGCAGATAAGGAAAACAATGGACACAGATACTCTGAACCATGTCAAGGAACGATGATCGGATAGGCAGCGTTTATATTGATTTTTTATTAATAGTTTTTAATTTTATTTGATAAATAGTAACAATTTATAGAGAAAGAGACTTTGTTACAAGGCAATGCATAACCCATGTGTGTGGAAGGACGTCGCATCCACCATCTAGCAATCATTCTCTGCAGCTGTAAACAGACCACCAAGCTGCAACAGTAAACTAACTTCGATAGATGCAGTACAGCATATGCTGTCTCTCGCTCTCTCTCTCTCTCATGTTTCACTTCACAGTTCACATGTACTACTCCGTATGTGCCAATGTTTATTGCAGATAAGGAGCTAAGTGCAGGTCTATAAATATAGCGGAAGCTTGATACCTGGATCTATCGTTTTAACTAGACTGAGAACGTCAAATAGGTTTTTCTCTTTCAGATTTGAATATGAGCTAGCTTCCATTCAGGTATTGCAAAAAAACGAACAAACAAACATTGACAATCCCGTTTCGTTTTGAATTTAAAAGATCGATTGCGAATTACCCTTTTGCTCTCTTATCCTGAAGACCTGAACAAAGGATAAATTATGTTGATCCCCGCTGAAGGCAACTTGAACACTTGGCTTTTGACGCACGTCGAAAAGAAAACCAAATGCATAGCTTCGTCTCTTTCCAATAAAATTTTGCAGATTCCTGCAAGACGCAAAGATGGCCTTGAACTTCCTAATCGTCAGCGAGGCGTTGACACTGCCCTTGGGCCGTGCTTTACTTAATGTAGTGGAGTCAACGATTAAAGAACGAAAAGAAGAAGAAAAGGAGACAACAAAGAAGAAAACATTAACTTAGTCAATGCCTCAATGAAATTATGACGGATATTGACATGTATCGACGGGCAGTGGGCTGATGGCAAGCTACTTTTCTGACTTCAATACAAGAATCCACAAGTTGGGGAGATGTAGTACATCCTTCCTAGTTGCCATAGAAATATCACCTCGGCCTAACTCCATCACATTCCAGAGCGTGCATAACTAATCTCAACTGGCTGATTAGCCATTAGCTGCCGACCAGTCGGATGAGGCAGGTTGTCCTGGCTAGGGAGTAGGGAGTGAACCCTTCGGGATCCGGCAGTTCAGCAGCCACCCTCTTTTGGTTGAGCTGAAGCAGTTACTGCCTACGGAGTCAGCTCAGTCAGGTCATTGTCTAAAGCCTGCAGCAGCAAGCTCGCTTGTGGCCTACTAGGATGTGTCTGTTGAGGCTATTAGAGATAAAACAAGAATTGCATTTTTTTCTTATATATCTTGATTTTTTTATTTATATATAGTATATTTTTCTATAATATCCCCTTATACTATATATATATATATATAAATTCATTGAATCTCTTCAATATACACATAATATTTATAACATGGTATCAGAAGTTAAGTTAAAACCCTAACCTCGATATACTTCCGCTGCTATTGCCCCGAGGGGATGATCTCTCTTCCCAGGGCGGCCACCTCGTTGGGCTATGCCGACCAGCCGCCGCCGCCGCTATCCTCGTGCTCTGCTCCTCTGCTTCTACTGCCCCTGCTCAATTCCGTCAGATCCCGCAGTCTCGTGGCCGCCGCCGCCGGATCCCGCCGCTAGGCTCCTGCCCGCCGCCAGATCCATCGAGTCTGGGTCGCCTGTGTGACCGCGCCGTGCCTCTGCACTGGATACGGCCGCCTCCACAAAGCAAGTGGACAAGGAGTACAGTGGTTGAAGAAGAAGGCTCTTTGGGCGCACCGCCGCTCCAGCATCGGGCCGCCATCTTGGCCACCACATGTGCCACTACCGTGATGCTCGCCTGTGCTGACGCCTGCCCTGGCATTGCGCCGCCATTGGGCTTCCGCCCGGCCACCACCAAACCCGAATCCGACCATCTCTAGGCTAGACCCTGCCGTCTCCACCACCATCCTCAACGCTTGTTGTAAAATCAAGAATAACTGACTAGAGGGAGGGTGAATAGGAGGTTATAAAAATTATCTTTCAATTAATATCAATTTCTATTTGGCTAAACTAAGTATATAATGCGGAAGCTTAACTCAAATCGGCTTAGCACAAATAACGTCTAAATCAATAATGTTCACCTACGTGCACCAACAACCTAAGTTTAGATTTACAATCCTAAGATAACAAATAATTAATTTAATTATATGAATGTGAATTACTTGAATATAAGTTGAGCATAATAAAATAAACTACAAATGACACGGTTGCTTTTTACCGTGGTGTTCGGAGACTTGTGGTCCATCACGTTAAGATAAACCAAAATGAATTGGATCGACTCCACTAATTAAGCCTTTCACCTTAAATTCACTAGTGGTAACTCTTTTCTCACTCCGGGTAGGTGAGCTCCAACCTTCGCACTTCGTCGGACTTCTCACAATACTTTTTTGAGAAGATTATCGCGCATGACGTCTTCAACGCCGTCTAGGAGTTGGTAACCTCCAAGAGTAACAAATCAAACCCTTCGCTTGATTCTTACCACGTGAAATGAATACACAAACTCAAATAGATACTCAATCCACCTCTAAATGCAACACATGCAATCTAGAGCCTTCTCCTTACTCACAAAGTGCAACACATATACAATTGAGAGAAGAACCTCACACTAGCTCAAAAAAGTGTCAATGGGTGTGGCAACTCTTACTCCAACCGGCCATAAGGGGCTATATATACTCACACCACAAAAACTAGCCGTTGGAAGTAAAACCCTGAAAAATCAGGATTTTTGGTAGTTCCGCTGTTATAAAACTGAAACTACCACTTCCCTCCCAACGGTCAGAAAACTAGCTGTTATCAGTGAAATCGGTAGTTCCGTCATTCATTTGTTGGTATTTTCGATCATCGAAAGTACCGTGCCACACATGCAGAACTACCACACTCGCGAGGAGGAGAAGATCACCACACAGATGTCTCTCTAGAAAAAATGTACCGCAGGATTTTTGGAACTTCTGAAGTTCGGTGGTACCGCACAACACATCGTCACCACTGGCCACCGCGTCCATGCTCGCGGCCACACCGCCAGGACGCTGCGTCACCGGCCCATGCCCTCCCACCGTTGCCTCGGCTGGTGGTGGAGAGACAGGGAGAGGTGATGAGAGGGAGTGAGGTGACGAGGAAGTGAGTGGAGTATGGTCACTGTTCTTTGCACTGTGTCCATCTGATATATGCTTGAATTGGTTTTTAATGGTGCTTATATACTAGTGCTACCTTGGGAGTTGGTTTTGGTGCTAGCGTTGTCTTTTAGTCTTTAGGTCCTTTTGAGTCTTTCGTTGTATTCATCCAAGTCCGTAATCTCTATTTCTCAGTTCGTTTAAGCCGCGCGAGTTCACAAAATTATTATCAATCATAGAAGTATAGTATTTTTTGCATGGCAGCAGCTGCTGCTTTTCTCTTTGAGCCGTGTGCAGATTGTAGAAGTAGTTATGATGCCACTGCTTCTCTAGTCGTCTTGCTCCGAGCTTCTAAGGCTGTCGCGCTTCTTCTACACCTTATGCACTGCACTGCCACCGTCTTGGGTTTCGATCAGTATTGCTATGTTTCTATCTATTTCTCATCGACTTGATTTGATAATTTTTTTAAGAGCTGTACACTACAATGATATTATCAAGACTCGAACTTCATATTTTTTCTATGTTAGTGACAACACTTTTCAAATATAATGCTA
Source organism: Melocanna baccifera (assembly GCA_036346265.1). Classification (NCBI taxonomy): domain Eukaryota; kingdom Viridiplantae; phylum Streptophyta; class Magnoliopsida; order Poales; family Poaceae; genus Melocanna; species Melocanna baccifera. The sequence goes on along the minus strand of CM070677.1, from coordinate 33,713,281 downwards.
TTGCATATGCTTTGCATTTTAGGAGGGTGTTAAGGGTATTAGAGATAGAATAGGAATTGTATTATTCTTTTCCTTATGTGCCTTGATTTTCTTATCCGTATATGACATATTTCCCTGTAATATATATCCTTATACTCTCTATATATATTGCCCATTATGGCTCTCTAATATACACATAATATTCAAAATAGTGTCAATTTGTTGCCTTCGTTCTGCAAATAGCTCAAGAGAAACATTGTTTGCTTTTTGAATGTTCAAAAGTAATGTAGCCAGTGCCCTATCTTGAAATAATGGCCTTTTTTTGCCTTGGCTTATAACTTTTGACTATGGCATGTGATTTTTGGCTGTTCGTGAGAGAAAATACGGAGAGATAGAGACTCACGTATGATTTTGATCAATATAAATGAAGTCGTTGCATGTATACTACAATCAATTTGTAGACCTACCTTGAAAATATACTCTATCTAAAAGCTAGTTATTGTAGGAAAAATATTTTACTGTAGAAAAAGGCTTTTAGAAGCCAAAAAGAAGATGGTCAATATTCTTTTCCTGTGAGGTGAGCAATAAGGATCAGTTATTGCAGCTTCGCCAACAAACCACCTCATATGTGCTGTCAACTTGTGAGGTTACAGGCCATATTCCAAAATGCAGTGGCTTTTGGCTAAAATAGTATTGTAGCAACTGTTAGTTTTTTCTGAGTATTCAATTAAAGAAAAATAAAGAAAATAAAAAAAGTTATATCTCCAAGGATAATGCAAAGGAAAAGGTGAAAAAGAGAATAAAAAAGAAAAAAAGCCAACATGTTCCAAATAGTTTTTATCTTCTAAAAGCTATAAGTCATCGCTATTTGAAATAGGGCCATATTCCTTTCCTACAGTCTTTAGCTTTTTCAAAAAATTGTAGTAGAAAATGGACTCCCAAAGTCCCAACAAGCTCCTGCTTGCTACTTGTTCTGTCAAAAGCTTAGCTAACGCCCAACTACCCATTTAGGTCATGTTCATATTAGATTTTACTGATGGCTTTTAGCTGTGGCTGATTAATAAAAATGGCTGATAAATAGTACCAACTGATGAATAATAGTGTATTATATAAGAAAGACGGTATAATGAAAGATACTATAACATTCGGACCATTATGCAACTTACAGAATTGTAATATAATAAAATACAAAGTACATTACAATATATAAAAGTGAAAATTAGTGGCTGATAGAAGCGGTTTATAGAAACTGAGACATTTATATTAACTTCTGCTTCTGGAAGCAGAAATAAGAAGCAAAAGCCAATATAAACAGGCCCTTAGATTGGGCACCGGGTGATATTTCTTAAACTCTAAGGACATGCACAATACAAGATATTTACATATAAGTGTTAAAAAAAGTGAGTATAGCCGTGTCATCATCTCTTCTCTGGATGTTTAGATGTTATATTTATTAATTTAATATAGTGATACACATAAGCACATCTTAAACACTGGTGTTTACTTAAATATTGATGCTACAAAATAAACATCTATACGTAAAAGGAGAAATCAATTTTTTCACTCTAAAGTCTAAACACCTCTACCTGGACATGCTCCGAGTCCGAAGCAAACATCCATCTCAAGAAGTCGCAAGCGAACATCACACGTGATTGACACAAAGCAAGCGGGCCGAATGGGCCGCAGGTCGTCACAGGCTCACAGCAGCCTCCGGGCCGTTTCCTCTAATCACGTAACCGTGTGCGCGTGCCCAGACCAAGCCTGAATGATGCTCTTGGGCTTGGGCCTGAGCTGCTAGTGACTTATACACCTTTGTATGCAGGTTGCATTTTGCCACTCTGCGTTTAGCTACGCGTTTGAATCGTGCGTAATGTAGAGAGGTTTGTTTTGTTCAGTCTATAGTCAGGAAAGAAGGCTTGTTTGTTTTGCTGGTTGCTAGCGAGACAGACGGTCTAACAACTGAAAAAACGAATGTGGTATCAGATGATTAAAGCATGCGAACCTGCATGCTCAACTGTCACATGGCCATAAGGCCAGTCCTACTATAATCCCAGGCACACACATGATCTGTTGTCTTCTCCACGAACGCCTTGCTTAAGAAAGAAAACATGGCTAAAGACGCCCAAAGGAACCAGAGAAAATCCCGGACGACGCTACTCGTGTCGCACATCGAAAACGTTCGGAAAAGAAAAGCTAGCTGAAGCGTAGCTTGGACTTGAGCGATGATGCACCCGGCGACCAGATGAGGCTGTCGCACGCGCGCCCTGTCCGGGCGCCGATTATACAATAGAATTTTATCACTCTATAGGTATTGTATAACTTTATTCTAAGATAGATTAATTTATAATATCGACCACTATATGCTTTCGTAGACGTGCGATTGAGAAAATCATAATAATACTTTTTATAATACTTAACTTCGATGATGCTTCTCACTCTAGGGTAGAATCCCTCAACATTGACAACAGTGATTGTTCCCATCCCAAGTTGCGCATCACCCCTAGAATGTTCCCATCCTAAACTACGTTTTCAATGAGAGATCCTATTGTTAGGGAGGCTATGGCGCTTCACGTTTATGAAATCTACAAGGACACTAACTGTTACGAGTCTCTCCCAACAATCACAATAGAAATCCAGAAACCAATCTAATGCGTAGAATTCACACTAAAGCTAAGCAAATTAGTGGGCCAGGTATATTCCATAACTAGACTTGTGGTTACACAATTTATGTGTAGAAAAGAGAAGCACACGATTCAGTCCGCAATCGATTCAGGCGAGACCAACCAACAAACCTAGAGCTTGTGCAATCCTTACACAACTATTCAAGAAATGACACGTTCAATCCCTGCATGACCAATTCAAAAATGATATGTGCAATCCATGCACATCTAATCCAATAATATGTGCAATCTCTGTACCGGTCTCATACCAGTTACTCGCTCAAGTCTTCACCATTTTAGAAAATTTTTCCTGTTTACACCGGTAAACAATGTTACCATCCCATTATTATGTTTTCAAATTATAGTTGGTAATGTTTGTGTTGTATTTTATTGTATCACTAAAGCATTTTGAAGTACAACCATATTCTAGTAAGGTTTAACCAATGATAAAACTATTACTTTTGTAAGTATCCTAGAGCGACATGGCAGTAGAATTCAACAATCAAGGAAGGGGAATTAATATATATCAATTGCATGGGTAGCTAGGCAATCAACATTTAACATAACATTAAGTAAATAGCAATAATAAGCATGTACTTGTATTGAAAAGCAAAATATTTGCATTTAAAAACTAAGTTCAACATGATCAATTATAAAAACTTGCTTTGGTCAAATGTGGTTAGGGTAGGATCTTGTTCATCAACGACGAGAGTGCCTGAAACGTCAAAATCTATGTTTGCGTAATTATCCATATCCAACACAATATTCAAATAAAAGTAAATGAAGATACAAATAAACTCTAAAAATTATGATTTTGGTACGTTCTAAAATTAGATAAATTTAGAAACAAAATTCACTTGATTGAATTTAAAATGAAGAAATTATGACCTTTTGAAGTTTGAACCAAGATAAAATCTAAAAATTCAGACCTTTTTGACAGGTGGCGTCGGTAGGGATTTTATTTTTCTTTTTTAATTATTTTCTTAAGAAAAACATTCAATGCTAACAGGTGAGGTCGGTTGGATTTTTCATTTATTTTTTATAATTATTTTCTTAAAAAATATTAGAGACTGATAGGTGATGTCACGATCCACATGGAATCGGTCCACGTAGCGGTCTACAAAGAATGGGAGCAATGTGTCAGAGATAGTGGTCCACGAACTGGGTCTATGCAGTGGTTTTAAGGGTGTGAGGTCCACATGTTAGTGACTTTGAATCTAAACCAGTGGTTAATTAGAATGCTAATCTACTTGAGCCCACATGTTATACTAACACTAATTACATACTTAACATCTAACTTAATTACTGTCTTGATAAATTATCTAACATGCGAGGCCCACTGGTCAGCAAGATTGAATAGGGCAACAGAGGAGCTCACGGTGGAGCTCCTTGGCGAGCTCGTCGATGGCGAGGGAGGGGTTGGCATGATCGGCGAAGGGGGCACAAGACTTTAGGAAAACAACGAGTGAGTGAGTGCGAAGGTTTTGATGCGTGATGGGCAGCTTAAATAGGGGCGAGCCAAGAGATAGGGCTTGTGTGCCATGGCGTGGCTTCGGGAGCACGAGAGATAGCGCACAAGAGGGAGATAGGGCAAGCTGGTGAAGTGACAGGGTCACGGTGACGGGACGATGGCACAGTGCGCAAGGCTCAAGTTTGCAGGATTCATCAATGCTCTATTGCATGCGAACACACGTGAGGCAGGAGAGAGCTTGGTGCGAGCAAGAGAGAAGGAAAGGAGGAAGATGCATAGTGGTTGGCTGATAGGTGGGACCGAGGCCCACCTATCAGTGGCGACGACAAAGGGGGCGCATAGGCTGCGGGCATGCGAGCGAGCACACGAGAGCGGGCTGGTTCCGCTGGGCTGTGGCAAGGAAGAGATAGGGATAATGGGTTGGCGTGATGCACGGGCTGGTGGGGAAAAGAAAAGAAGAATTAGGCTGGGGCGGCTGATTGCATTCGGTTCGAAGTGAAGGAGGAAAATATTTAATGATTTAAACTTTAATGCATGATTTGAATTGAGTTTGAATTTGCGATTTGAAATTCAAAAGATATTTGCACACAAAAATTTTAGGAAAAATTTGTTAGCACCCAATTTAATTTTAGAAATTTAAAAATTGTATTTTTAGTCCAAGAAAATTATTTTAAAAATCTTAAACTCAGGCAAGGCATAAAATTTTTTTAAGAAGGCTCCATTTAAAAAATCGGGAAATTATGCATTATTTATTGTGAGTCAAAATTGGGCTGTTACAGGCTGAGTGGGGAGGCTGCACGCCGGGGATCCACCGCATGGCACTGACAGGGCCGTGGCGCCACGCTAATTAACAAGAGCAGCGTTGGGCCAGACGCGGCCGCTCCCGGGCAAGGCAACGTGTCTCGCGCGGGTTTGCGGCAGTTTTCTAGCGTCCAACAAACCGTCGTATACTCAGATGCAATATGAAACACCACGCTCCTAGTTGCACAGGCGATTCGAAATGCACAGGATGATGGAGCATGATCGAACAAATGGGCTGGATGCGATAACATTTCTCAGCCTAGGCGAACCTGTTTAGAAGGCCGAAATGGAAAACAGTCGAATAGAGAAAAACACCCGAAAGACTGTAGGAATGCCCCGGCAAAACAAAGGATTAGAAAGTACAGAGAAAATATAGGAAGAGATGTTTACAGTGTAGGAATTAAAACTATAAACAGTACTCCGTTCGTCCAAATTTATAAGACAAATTTCCTCGTGACATAGGCTAAGAATATATTGAAAATAACTAGACTACCTTAATTATTATATCTAAGTAGTATATTTAATGCATGCATATAGAAAATATAAAGAAAATTTTGATATGTATTAAGGGTGTAGAGGGTCATCACACTAATTTGTATTGAATATGAAATACGTCTTATATTATGAATAAAATTATTTAAAAAATATAACATATATTTTTGGACGAAGGGAGCACCTTAGGGAACTTTAAAAATCAAGAAGAAGAGTGGTATTACATTGGAACTTTCAAAGGAAAATTTTTCATGAGCTCTCACCCCTTTTTCCTTTTCCTACAAAAATTTTATAAAAAATTGACAGAAAGTAGTACAAATCCTATACAATTTCTTTAGAAAGCAAAAATCTCACAGGAATGTTAAAGAAATTTTGTAAAAAATAGCACAAATCCTATAAAAATTTCTTTAGAATTTCTTCGTTCCAAATATGGAATGAATAATTTTTTCCCTCCTCGGGCAACTATGTATGAATAACTGTCTTGGAACCCCAAATGCCACCTACGAGAGCCGGACCAAGCTATTCAAAATAGCATTAAAGAAAGCAACCCCGAATCTTTGCCATTCTGTTGGGCATTCGGGCCCCTCAAATTCTTTACTAAATTGGCTCCCGGACGCTATGTTTTTATAGCTTTAAACCCTTAAATATTTTTTATAAATTTAGCTTTCTTCTTGAATTTAAAATTACACGCGATCAACATATAGCAAATCCACGTCTAGAGAGCGTAGAAATAGAATTTCTACGGTACTGTAGCGTGGTTTTTTAATTTTCACACCAGGCTGGCGCGGAAATTGGGCTGTAGAGTACTGTAGCTATAGCATAAAAGTTGCGCTACAGTACCATGGAATTGCAATTTCCACGCTCCCAGTCCCCGACCTTTCCCGTTTCCTGAGACACGCGTTAAAAAGCAGAGGCCAGCCAGCCACCTCCTGCTGCTGCTGCTGCAGGGAGACAGAAGAGAGAGCAGCAGCGCCAGGCGAGAAAAGACGCTCGCTGAGCAATGTGTATTCACCACGCTTGCATGCACGCGCGACGCCAATGCCCAAGAGAGAGGAAGCATACGCAGAAAAAGGGGTATGTTTTTTTTACAACGATTTATAATTTTTAGTTAAAATTTTTGAATTTTATCTGTTTGCGATAGAGATTACAGATAAAAATACTCGCTTACGATTTTATATAGTACAGATGTTAGACTTTTAATATTTGAAAGTTAAGTACTATAGAAAAAATAAAAACTATTTTGAAAAACTGAAAAAAAAACAAAACAGACCATTTAATTATCTCAGGTGCGGCGCAGGACTGATGGCTTTCCACGCACGAGTAAAACCCACTCTCAGTCGATGCGATGTTTGTGGTAAAAAAAAGGTTTTCTGATAAGTGTGACGGGACGTTGATTACTGGGAGAAACGATGATCGTTGGCTGCTCACACGGGGCCCGAGAAATTCCCGGCCATGAAGGAAGACATTATCTACACCGCTGGCAGGTCGTGCTGATGACAAGTGGGACCCATTGCCAGCGGCTGAAACCGAACTAGGAAGATATAGAGCGTGTTTAAAACAGTTTTTTTGGCTCCTAGAGCTGTTTTGAAAGAGTTGGTTTGTTAGCATGATTTATTTATTCTTTTGTTTGTATTGTCTATAGAGATATAATAGGTTTTTTATTTTCCCCTCTTTTTTATTTTACTTTAATTAAATACCCTAGTCAAAATCTAATGGTAGTAATATCTATTTCAAATAAAGCCAACAACCATAACCAAAAAAAATTATCAACGAAAGTTGTGTGGGTCTAGTAGCGCGAGCCCGGCGACTGACAGCTGGCTCAAAGTTGTGCGATGGCCCACCTACAGTGACCGTTTGGCTGTCACAGTGAGCTAAACAGAGGCCGTCGGACGGTCGGAGAGCTACACAGACATACACTCCCGCACGCTGTTGTGTGTGGGGGTGTCCCCTGCGGTGGCAGTGAGCACTGTACAGACTCGAGAAAAGCAGCAAAAATTGCTGACGATTATTGCTCATTTGCTCCCGCCTTTCCTTTTACCCCAGCACACCCCTCTCTCTCTCCTCAGCCAAGCACAAGAAGCGGGCTCTGTAACCGTCCTTTTAATGGCCCTTTTCAATCCGGCTTGTACTTCTTTCGACAGAAGTTAGAAGCCAAAATAAACTTGTTGGCCGCTTTGCTTCGATTTTTTTTCAATTTTGTCACTTTTCTTTTTTATTGTCGTAGAGATATAATGGTTTTTTTATTTTTATTTAATTGAATGATTTATAAAAACAACTACTACAGTATAATTTTAACAAAAAACTTAATAATAGAAGCTGGATTGGACTTGTTCTATTTGTTTTCACTGATGGTTTGTGATTGTGTTACGAATAGTAACAGCTTTATAGAAGTCGTACGAAAGAGATACTTGTATATATTTTTAGTTGATATAAATAAAATTATTATAATATTTTCTATAATTAGCTAGTAAACTCTGTTTTAAAAAATTACTTTTAAAAATTAGATCTATTAAAAACTATTTACTATAGAATAATGGCTTTCACTGCAAATAGGCCAATTGCCCCATAACTCAGCTTCTCTCTTTTGGCAGATACACAGCCCTCCCCTTGCCCGGCTTGCTTGCTCGCTCGCTCGCTCGTTCCTCACTCACTCCTCGCCGGTAGTATTCTACACTACAGCCTACTCTCAAGCAAGCGAAAGGTCGAGGACCAGGTAAATGGCGGCGGATGGGGCCCACCAAGCTCCCCCCAGGCCTCCATGGCCTCCTCGAGAGCGCGAGGTGGACGCGGAGAAGGTGAGCCGTGCTAGATTCTGTAGCCCCGAGTCTCCCTCCATGCAACTACATTTCACTCGCTTTCTAGTTCTTGAGCTTGTGCATGGTGAAGTAGCAGTTAAGAAGAAGAGGGAATGGTGTCTTAGTCTTTTTAGAGATAAATATATAGATGGTTGTTGTTTCAAGCTAGGTTCCCCAGAACAAAGATAGGCATGGTACATACGTGCGTGCAAAATCAACGCCTTCTTTTGTAAGTACATGGCCATGTGGGGGGCCAAATTTGCTAGTTCGGTATGGTTTCAATAAACAATGGACGGAAGTATTTGGCTAAGGTACTAGTTACTTCCAGTTTGTGAGGACTAAGGACAAGTTCGATCATAATGCGAGCTACTATATACCGTAAGGTGACTATTTGATTTATCATCTTCGATCAGCCTCCAATAGTACCTTATTGCAGTTTGGTGGGCATAGATTTGGTTGTACCGCACTAGTATTTTATAGATTTTCTTGGTGAACGGTTGCCTGGTGCGGCTGCCATCGCATATCTGCTGGGTATTCCTTTTGTCCTGGTTCCTCGAAAGTGAATCTCCTGGCCAAGATTCTTAATAGCCCTAACGCTTCACGCTGCTTCGAAGAAAGGGAAAGTCTTCAGCATTACTTTGTTAAACAGTTGTGTCAATTTAGATGATGAATCTTGGAGAGTTAGGTCGTGATTCTAGTCTGAGTATCTTATATTCTACTGCTTAAATCAGTATATATGCCCTCAGGTGGTGGTTCGTTATGCTTATCAGAATTGAATTGTGTTCTGTAACGATCTAAGGCCGCACCAAGCCGTCAAATCTTTTTTTTCTTTTCTTAAGCAATTGATTCGATTGCTAATGTACGAGGATAAAGGTTATTGCGTCCTGATAACTTGAAGCTTTTAGGTGGTCAATGCACAATGAAAGGTATGATTCCATGTGTAATCTGTATTACCTTGTGGTCAACGGGATAGCATTATTAGGCTGAATCATTTGACATTACGCTGATGCAAGACGGAATTTTGCAAATCTTTGTGATATTTACTTTCCCTTTTTGTGGTGACTTCCATTCCTTGTAAGGTGACTTTTACTCATGTGATCAGGTGTGAAGTATCTGATCGTCCTAGGATCAAACAACCATTTAGAAAATCACATGTTCTCCATTGCCTTCTCAGTATTGATCATTGTCCCATTTCCTTTAAAAAATCTGTGCTTCTCTTTTCAACAAAATAAACAAGAAAAAGCTTTAAAATGTGCTTTTATTTCAAAGAAGTAAGAAAAAAGCATATACCTGTGCTGCATTTTTATTACACATGCTCCAAATAAACCCCTGTTAACATCTCTATGCAACGTTCAGAAATGTGCTTTCAGTGGTCAGTGCTATAAGCTTCCTTAGAAGTTTAGGGATGTTATATGCAAATCCCAATGCAAAATGCACAAATATTATATTCCCTAACCTACCATTGCTTATGTCAGTGTCTTTTGATTTGATATAGCATTGAATTGCAAGCCAAACAGTACAAACTTACATTTATGTGGGCCGTTTAGGGCACTCCTAATGCAGAAACTATATAGCAATGTCTATAGCTTACCACCTCACATAGACATAAGACTAGAAACAATCTTCCTAATGCATGATATGTAGAACCACCCTACTCAATTAATTTCTTCCCTCTTATTTCACCTCCTCTCTCCTTTTTACCAATCCCCGTCCTCTTGCTTGTTTGGTCCTCTCAAATATGCAATGTTTTGTGTGAGACACTACTATCATCTCTCTGTTCTTACTCTTCCACATCATCCTTTTGTTTATTTGGTATGCTATAAACACTGCTTACATCACTTCATTGGGAGTACCCTTAGGTCCTTGTGTCAACCGATTGTCTTTTACCTTTTCATGTACATGCATAGCTCTATTTATGGGCCTCCCTGTTAGTACACGAGCCACCAACTTCCTTATAAGCCATCAATGTTTGCTGTATATTTTTGGCTTTTCCTGAAAGACCTAACTGATTGTTTATAAAAGTAATTCCTTATAGATCGTATAAAAAGAAATCGTGGTACTGATATTTTGGTATAGTTCAGCAGAACATCTCTGATTTGTGTAGATTTATTTCTGGAGGGTGTAGAAGCACTTTCCTTAACCTATCTCGTTTACATTGTTAATAATGTGTGACCTACAAATTTTTTCTTCTTTTTGATCTTCATGATACCAATTGTGTGCCACTGCAGTCTTCACAAATATACTTGCTAGGGTTGATATAAATATAAGAGTGTGGAATTGTTTCTGTTGTCGATGCTTGCAAACAATTTGCATTACCGACCGAATGGGCAATGTTCTTGTACAAAGCAATATTGGGTTGTGTTATAAGCTGCCGTACAGCTACTTGATTGCATCAGTAAAAGTTTAAATCATTTTTCCAACCCCAAAACATCTTTGCCAGTCAGGCATGCGGGCTCCATTACCAGTATATTTGTATTGTCATGTTTAAGTTGTGTTCACGCAAAACATGTAGCCCTGTAGGGAAACAGGTTATCCACATGGCATTACCATTTTAGCGGTACGCATGCGATTGGCCTGATCCCGTTGTTCTCATGCATGTGTTTGTTTCTCAGTAGTACTAGTAACTTCGGAGTTGCCTCTCGTGGTACTTGGATGGGCTACTTCGGATGCCGCTGTGTTGCTGTGCTAGTTGTCAGTGCTTTTGTTGACCTTGCTGTGTTCAGACAGCCGTGCTGTAATAAGCACTATTGGTGTCTTCTTGACAACAGTATTTTTATTTTCACCTCATTTGCAGGTCCCAAGTCCATGTTGATCAGTTCAGAGCAGCCTGGTATCCGCCAATCGTGACGCCTGCTCGCATGCAGGCGGAGGGAGGAGGCGACGGCATGGCTGGAGAAGTAGGGAATGAAGCCGTATTGGTCCGGGAGCGTATACATCGAGTATTTTTGTGTAACATTGAGAACACCAGATAAAAGTTTCAGTTTTCAGGTGGAGGGTTAATCAGTACCTAGCTAGGCAATTCTTTCCTTCGATCTATGGCGGCAATTCAGCCGCGGTTGTCCGGTCTGACACTACTGGGAAATTGATGGTTCTTTATTCCATTCGTATAATCGAATTCATGGTCCGGTGTACTGGTCACGCCGAGAGGTGTTTCGCCATGCCTGCTCGAGCCGCGGCGTTGGCGCTATGCGGCGTGCCGGGCCGTGTTGGTAACAGCGGGCTGCGTGCTGCGGGCGACTGGCGGGGCACGGCCGAAATCGCGAATGCTGCATGTGTCAGCACGATGGTGTGGTTGCCGCTGGCCAATGGCCGACTGGAAGGTCCATGCCGTGGTGGATGTTCGTGGCGTGCGTCGTACATGAACATGAGCAGCTGGGCTTGGTGGCAAGCGTGCAAAGGCCAAGCCCGGTGAAATGAGGGGCGTTCCTACTTCCTCCGGAGCTATTAAGAATGTGATTAGTGCGAATAAATGGTATTAGCGCATATTAGCATCAATCTACCTGGTTGCTTCTCTGACGCTATAAACGTGGAATGCGAGTAACCAAACGCACTGCTCACCCAGCCTACTTCGGTTACATGCATGTTCGATTCTGGTTCTTTGAAGAGTTGAGTTCTTTCGAATACCGTCCACTCCAAGCATTCCAGGGCATGCTTTCGAGGAGAGCCATTTGCATAACTGCAATGGGCTTACGAAATCTGATGCAAATAGCTTAGCTGAGCAGCATAATACACATTAGTCATGAATACATAGCGAACTGTCTAAAATGGTACTAGATGGCTGAATAATGTTACAGTGTGTTCTTTTCGGCCGCTGCTTATGACTTTTAGCCCTAACGATAAGTTGCTTCAAAAAAGCTAGCCCGATAAGTGATAAATCACTTCGAAACGAGCTGAATGATGCCGCAGACCGAGAGGTGGCGTAGACTGGTGACGCAGGGGAGGGGGGCAGGCTGGCAACGCGCGATAGGTGCAGGTCGGAGGTGGCAAGGTGGCGCTTGGTGGTGGCGGCTAGCAGCGCATGGCATAGGGTGGTGGCCAGTGGTGGTGCCCGGTCGTGGCAACTAGCAATGGCAATCGACGGGTGGTTGGCTGGGCTGCACGGCTGTGTAGCACGGGTGCCGAGCTGGCGGCGGCTAGTGAGGTCCTGATCTTCGAACACAGTGATGATCCCTTGCGGACCGGACAGCTTCATGCACAAGATGTTATGGTGCGTGACCACCCCAAATGCGTTGAGCGTAGGCTTATGAGGATGGCGTTGTAAGGGTAGGAGAGGTCGACGATATCGAAGGTGGCATCCTCACTTCTTGTTTGATCGCCCTATCCGAAGGACACTTGGAGTTGAATTTGTCCCAGGGCTTTCAGGGGTTGACCCCCGAAACCCTGGAAGGGGACCCCTGGGGGTTGTAGTCTGCTTTAGGGGATGCCCATCTGGTTGAAGACTCCGGCGAACAAGATGTCCGCGGAGCTGCCACCATCGACTAAAACACGCTTCACATCACATGCGGAGATGGTAGCTTGCGCCACCAGAGGGTCTTGATGTGGGAAGTCGACGCCCTCCGCATCAACTACCGTAAATGTGATGTCGTTATGTGCCCAAGTCGGTGGCCTGTGCGCAGGGTATGCAGCAGCATGATGAAGCTGACGAGCATAAGCCTTCTGTGATGAGAATTCTAACGACAACCCTCCTGTGATGACATTAATGACTCGGCATTGTCCGCCATTGGGGGCCTGAATGCGGAGAGTGGTAGGAGCAAGTTGAAGTAATTGGCCTTCCAGAGGCTGCTACACGTGTGCCACCACTCGCGCATGTGCCTCCAGTCCCTGTCCCTCACGATGCTCTCTTGGAGCATTGCGATGATGAGGCACTGTCGAGTGAGGTGGTCGCCCCGTCCAAGCACCTCACACCATAGTTCATGCTACTTTTGGTCATGATGGCTACGGTTGCCGTCATGACCCCGGCCTCTCCCACGGCCGCGTCCTTGAATGCCCCATCCTCGGTCGGTGGAGATGTCATCGTTAGTGCTATCGTTCACGTCTCATTCACGTCTTTGACTTGACAGCGCACTTTAGCGAATCACTTGAAGTATTGGCGGAGCTTCTCGATAGATTTCTACTTGATGGCGAAGAGTTGGCTCATTTCCACTCGCTCAGAGTAGTTTCTTTGGAAGTTGTTGTACATGCGGTTGCGGATTTTCTCCCACAAGCATACTGAATTCGGCTCAATGGTGAAGAACCATGAGAGTGCTATCCTTTGGAGAGCGAGCGGCAGTCCCTTCGCTTTCGTGGAGTCGTCACCCCCTGCTGCTTCAATGGCAGTCTCGTAGATGCACACAAACTCTTAGGGATTCGTATCACCCTTGTATGGTTTGAGCGTGGGCATCGTGGAATCTTCCGGCCAGGGGGCCTGCTGCAAGATGGCGGAGAGGGGGGGATTCTGGATCTACATGCCAAAATACACTTCAGACGGCGACTGGGACCTCGCGGCTCTCGGCCCTCTTGATGGCAACCTCCGCAGTCGTTGCCGTAGGCGCTTGCTGGCTCTGAGTCTCTTGTATCTCCCGCATGGCGTCCCAGAGGTCTTTCAGCTCATGCTGCAATGCTCCGAGGGCCACCAATAGGGTGCCTTCCAGCGCCAGCGCTGCGGTCCCTGTCGAGACGGGCGTATATGCCGCGAGGTGGCCGGCGGCGACAGCTTGGACACTGAAGACGTAAGCACGTTGGAGCGGTAGACGTCGTGATTGGCAACGGGACCCCTATGAGCATTGAGACCACCGACTGCTCCGATGCCGCCTCCCAAGTCGGTCGAAGTGCCGGCGGTGGTGTGAGCATTGGTCGTCTGGCCACCTGTGTAGTCGTCGCGGTCGACACGAGGAGGCGGCCTGGCAATGGGACCCACCTGAGCATCCAAACCGCTGACTACCCCGATCCTGCCCTGCGGGTCGGTCGGCCGTCTGGCCGCTTGTGCCGTTGTCGCGGTCAACACAAGGAGGCGGCCTAGCGACAGGACCCACCAAGTGTCTGGACCGCTAATTGCCCCGATGCTACCCCATAGGTCAATCAAAGCACCGGTGGCAGTACGAGTGTCAGCCGTCTGGCCGCTTGTGCAGTTGTCGTGGTTGACACGAGGAGCTGGCCCGGACGTCAACGTTGACGGTCATGCCAACGTCGGCTATCTGCCCGTCGTGACTCTGGCCTCGGCAACCACCGCCGTCGTGCTTCACTTCCTTTCTATTGCCGTCGTCGCCTTCATAGGCGTCATTGTCTCTCATGCTTACGTGACTAGCTTGTCTAGTCTCTATGGACGGTGTCAACTGTTGTACTTATGAATCAAATAGTAATGAATGAGGGTACTAGTATGCTATGTGTAATGAGAAAATTCCCTCCTTCACCTGGAGGAGGCATATATATAACTATAAGATCCACTTTATAATGTTACCCTTATCAATAAGTACTATTCTTAAGATAGATATGTCTTTTACATGTTTTATTGAATCTTATTAGATCTCTTGAGCCAGCAGGTCAAATAGATGTAGATAGGGCCTGCCTCACAACAATATTCTTGTAGACAAAGCAGCTCCAGTATACCCCAAGCCAGTCTTGAATACCATCATCCAGCAAAGAGGGGTGTACTCCCAGCGTATGGTACCGTTTTGGCCCCCATAAGCTTGGCCACATAGGGTCATAGAGTTTCCAGTGCACTTGCCATTCCAATCTGCTTCACAAATTCAGTAGTTGATACTAGTGGGTAAAAAATAGTCAATAGCTGGTGAAATGAAAACAGTTTCATTCCTCACAACTGAAGATCGAGAAGAGTAAACTGAAAGTTGTGTGTCAGTAGGTTTTCAGCTTAGCTGTGGAAAGCAGCGACGTTGAGAAAAACTAAAATTTCCTTGCAAAAAAGAGATCCAAGGCGCCATAGTCTGGCCATACCACCATTTATCAGATATCTCATATCCTTTCTATCAAGAAAGCAAACTCTGTAGTGGAGGCAACTTATACTTATCATTCAGTGTCAGTGTGCCACTGTCGCTAGCAGAGCAGTTGGAATGAGAAATATAGTACACTAATCAGAACATGCCTACTAGTTCAGTACTGTCCAAATTTCCACTCCCAAAAAATATTCAGTCACATGGTCATCCAACTGTAGCAGTAACACTGAGGAACCCGTGAATCTGTTACTTTTCATGTGTGTAAATTTCAAAGAACACGTAAATGACAGCAGCACGCCAGCATCGTGCCCAGATCGAACTCGACGACCAGAGTCCAGAAATGCAGCGCATGCAACCAGAAAAGGCGAGACGCATAATATGCATAGGAACTAGACAGAAAAGATGGGATAGGCAAGGGGATAAATCGTGTACGGACGAGGAGACTGAAGCCGGAGACGGATGCGAGGGAGGTGGCGATGGCGGCGGAGGAGAGCGGGAGAACGCCCGGGAGGTGGCCGACCATCATGCTGGAGGACACCTGCACCGCGTACTGCGACAGGCTCACCGCGGCCATCAGCAGTGCCAAGAACCCCAGCTTCCCGGCCTCGCTCCCCCTCCTCCAGCGGAGAGCAGCAGCGCCTCCTCCCTCACGGCCATCGCGCGGTCGTCGTCTCCTCTCACTCTCAGCCTCACGTCACGTCGCCTCAGCCTTCCTCTTCTCCATGCGTTCAGAGCCCCGCCTGTGTTTGCATGTGCCCGTGCGCGCGACCTCCGCGCTCGAGTGATCGAGTGTCTCTGACAGCTATTCCGGCACGGTATTTTGAGTTGTGGGTGACCATGACGGCGATGCTGTGGACTCCATTTCTAAGAGCACTTTTATTCTTTTTTTTTGGATATAATAAGTTGATAACCATTTGAAATCACTTTTTTTAGCTTCACTTAAGATCTATCATCTGACCACAGTTCTAGTATAATCGTACTAACCATATAGGTACGAAGACAACCCTTGCAGCGGAAATACCAACAGATGGAAACAGGCGCCAGCATGCAGACCAGAGACTGAAATAAGACGGACATATTTCCGCAATTGGTAGAAATGTTTGAGCCAAATACAGAACTTGATAGTAGCAAATCTGGTGTTGAACAGAGAGAGAATTGGTTGCGATACTACATTGCACCGCAAAGGTATTACAGTGTCTCCAGAAGCATTGCTCTAATTTTTGCTCTCAGCTCATTTGGCACCTCAGTTGTTGCCTGAGAAGATTGAGCAGTGTCAGTAGGGGGATTCCCTGAATCAAACTTATGGCCTGACGTGCTCTGGGAGGCCTCTGGGTGACCTAGAGTTTGCTCACTGTGATCTCGGTCGTCCTCGTGTTTCCTTTTGGAACCGGAGCGATGGTCCCTCCGGTGCCTATGTGACTTCCTATGCTCATCATCTTCAGGGTAGTGGTCGTCATCCCTATGCCGATGCCTCGACTTGGAACTCCTGTGCTCACGCTCATCTTCTGAAGAGCTATGGTGGTGCCTATGGTGCCTGGACTCCCGATCCTTGTACCTCCTGTGCTCATGTTTGTGTACATCCTTACTGTGGCCTCTTGAATGCTCTGAACGGTGTTTCTTCCTCGAGTGTTTATAGCTTTCCTCCAAATCATCTTTCTCCTCGCCGGATTCTGAGTGGTGTTTCTTTCTATATTTACGCACTTTGTTCTGTTCATCATCAGTGTCTTTCTCCTGCTTTGTCAGATTCGAACCTTCGTGTTCAAACGGCACAGAACTACCTTCACGTTCCTCAGCCAACGGTTGTGGATCAGGTACAGAGAAGTTCAAGTCAGCAGGAGAGGCCTTGGCAAGTTCATTAGTTGGATCAGCTGTTGTAGCCAAATCAGTCATCTCGTTGCCTCCACTCTTAATAATTGCAGTAAACATCTTTGCACGTCGAAGCCTCTCGGCCTTCAGCTTCTGCTCCTTTGTCATGGAAGCTTCAGAAGAATCTGCCTCTTTAGAGGCAGCAACAGCAGCAGCTTTTGCGATAGTGTTCGCAATCCAATCATCATCAATAATCCCAATACCTTCCTTTTTCAGCTGACCAATACTAGTGAGTGAAATGCCTGCCTCGCTATTTGAAGCAGGTTTGGATGCTGCATCTGGGTCCTGTAAAGAGGAGAAACTTCCAAAGCTGGAAGTATGACCATTATTCCAACGGGTGTGACCAATGTCTCTTGTGTCTTTTAGTGTGTTAGGTGGAGAATTGGCAGGGCCCAGTCCACGAGTAGCCGCCATAACAATAGCAGCAGCTTCATCCGCAGTGACCTCTCGAGGAGGTTCCTTCTTGACCCCACCAATGACCATATGGAACTTCCCCTTCACTTGTTTGTCATAGAGCTGCTTCTCTGATGGCTCTTCAGAGCTTCTATTGGAAGCACTGGAGTCCTTGCTAGTACCTGCCCGTGCCTTGCTTTTAGTTCTTTCCTTGCCATGACTACTGTCTTTGCGCTCTGAAGAACTTCTGTCTTTGCGCTCCGAAGAACTTCTTCTGTCTTTGCACTCTGAAGAACCTCCTCGGGACTTGGACTGCAAAATCAAAAACACAGGTAAAGTGCATTTACAATTTGCAATTGGTGTGCTAGCCAAGAGAAGGGCCACAATACCCTAGAAACAGCATATTCCAGTATTCTCCAGGTAAAGAAATAGATGCATTAAAAATTAGCAACAAAACATGCTCTGGATGTTCAGAATGTTCTTCCCAACAGTCCAGCAACGCAAGACAAATGTATTAATTAAGCCTAGATGGTGTAGATTTCAAAGAGCCAAGAAAAAAAGCACATAGAAATAATCAAACCAAAGGAACTGATAATTTGCATAGAACATGCCTAAGCAAATCACGTGCACAAAGATTAAAAAAAATTCAAAATAGCAAGAAAACCCTTCACAGCAACCAAGTCCTATACGCAATGCTAGCAAACATTACTACAACGTAATACAATTAAACCAAGTATTTTAGTAGTAACTAGGAATATATACACCAAAGATAGAAGGGGAAAAGTAAGTAGTGCATCAGCTATTGATACTGTCCACATATGAACTTACCTGAAGTTCAGAGATCAAGTGTAAGACATCATGTGCACTTAAGAACCAAAAAACAACCAATCTTGGCAAAACAAGATAACCAAAAAACAACCAATCTTGGCATAACAAGCCATTATCATTCCAAGCACAAGTACAGAAATGCATATCAATTTTCAAGACTTCAATTTTTTAAGCTCCAAGAGGTGAGAGTAAAGGTACGGAGTATATATTGCAAGATTGTATATTTTGAAAGAGACTCATACTTTTGGCTTCTAGAAAACAGGTAACAGAAAGGGAGAAATAATGCAAATATTACAAATATTAAAACATAAATAAGTGTGATTCAAGTTACCTCTTCGGTTTCCTGGAGAATCTTGAGATAGTATGAGTGATATGGATTAGATGGCAGAAGAAATGGAAACCTCCCAGTTGTCCTGTCTTGCTCAATGAGTTTTTCTTCAAACTCCTTCCCGTTCCTGATAATAAACTCAACTATTTTTTCCATTGTGCGCTTCAAGAAGGATGGTGGTTCCAGGATCACTTCCTTTGTGTCAGACACACCTGATTTAGAGTTTTGTGACTTGGCAGTAGTTGACGTCGTCATGGAGTCTTTAGCCTTTTCAAAGCGAGCAGCAACAATGCTGTTTGCAGTGAACATTGGGTTCTTCTTGGTGAAAACAGGTTTATCTTTAACTTCAGTGGCAGCTGCTTCTGTTACTGTCTGACCTTTCCCTACTTTATTGTCATGTACAACAAATGATGAGCCTTCATGGCCTTGCTCATGTGCAACCAAGTCATTTCCAGGATCAATGCCTTTTGAACTAGCTGGAAGCATGCCTTCATCCTCATCTCCAGACTCATAGACGGCCCCAAGCAATGATAAAGCCCCACCTGATAAGGCAGCATGCTCACTCTCACTATGAACAGTTTTGTAGCCTTTATTGGTGTCAGCAGCATCTGCACCATCTTTCAATAGCTGAGGATGATCAACAAGGTACCGGAAGTAGCTGTGGAGATGATGGTCAGGCATCAAGAATCCAAATGTTGGATTACTTCCCTGCTTCACCCTTAACACAATCTCTGACTGTCCCCCATGCTCACTGACAAATAAAGCAGTTCTTGCAATTATCTGATGCACCTTCTCAGAAGGGGGCTGCAAATTAATAATTACAGAAAAAAATCGTCTCAGTAATGGTCGGAGAGCACAAAAGCACAATATTATGATCTAAGCACAAATGAATTAATATAGAGCTGGTATATCATAAGAACAGCCATCCCATTTCAGCACTTCTTTTTTGGTTATATGTAGCATTTACATCATTCTAATCCCACCTGCCTATTCCTTACGTCAAGATACATTGTAAGGAAACACCGAAACAATGTGCATCACTAGTAGGAACTTCATCTCTGCTCCAACCATCTGAAACAGACATTTAATCCTTAGAAGAACATATGCACCTTGGACAATTATTGCTGGATCAACTGGAGAAGATTAATAAAAATGTATAAAGAAATAAATTTCTGACAGACTTAAAAAAGGTTGGAAAGTGAACAGTCAGACTTCGTATACTTACTAGCTTATTCAACAAGCTTTCTGGCACAGGAAATGATGGGCAATAATATGAGCTTGAATTATTTGGATCATCTGAACCAGCAGAACTGCCATATGAGAACGGGACAGCATTATAATCAGCCTGTCCTGTATCTGTCACGTTTCCTGCATAAACAAAAGATGACAGCTTAAGTATTGATATACTTACACAATAAGCAACACAAAAAATAATATTGAGTGGAGAATTAAACATACAGATGCAAAGATACATCTTAGGAGAAAAAGAAGAAAGTCCCTTACTTGAACTGAGTAAAGATGCTCATCAACTAATCAAGCATCCTTCCTGCAAACTTACAAAAATACAACGGGAAAAGTATATGGGTTCAATTAGCACAGCTTGCTTTGCTACATGTGCCAGTGTTACTCTCGTTAGGTAGAACTGTATATTTTTGTAATTCCCTTTGCTAATTTTCCTGCTAGAAAAAGCAGTTGCTACAGGAACCCCGACATATATAATCTTAACTTTGCTACTAACAAAAAAAGTTTAAAACAACTGAGATGCATCCAGGAGCTATGTTTCAGTGTATTGAACTAAAAATAAGATTCTGATACAACAGATCCATCATTTCTAGGTCATCTATGAGAGCAATACTAAACATTCATTTAACAGTTCAACCATCAGGATTCGTTTGGATGGGCTCGTAACAATGGGATTCCAACCCATTTCATAGACTTAACTTTGAATCTTATTGAGGCTTTGTTTGGATGAGTACGGAATGGTGGGATTCTGACCCCTCCAAACAAAGCCTCAATAAAATTCAAACCAAGTCCAAGTCGGTGATCAAAACACAAAATTCACACCAAAACAATATCAAGAGATCATCGAGTTATCTTAATTCTTAACATTCCACAGACATTCCTGTGCACCGATCTCAACATCATAGTGTATAGTACCTTCACTGCAACTTGGATTCTAAACCAATCTAATTTGAGCTCATACAGTATAATTCATTCCATCGCATCCCAAATAGATTGCAAATGGAGACCCCAAAAAACTAGTTGGTTTCCAGCTTCTACACGGTGCGATAGTTTTATGCGTGTGATTCCTCGATCCACTCTTAAAATGCTTAAACATTGCAGACTTGAGCTCACAGGGTCCAATTACACAACAAATGGTAAAAAAAGTTGATGGCTACAGAGAGTAGTGTCATACACAAGGACAGAGAGTAGAGGCAGGTCCAAAGGAGAAGAGATACCTGAGGGGGACGCATCTCGGGGGCCTTCGCCGCCGCCATCGTCGTCGGGGAGGTCGAGGAAGCGCTCGCGGTCGACCTCGGCCTCGGAGACGCCATCGGGGGAGGGGGCGGAGAGGAGGGCCACGGAGTAGGGGCGGCGGGGGCGAGGGGGAACGCGGTCGAGGAGGTGGCGGACGTCGTGGCGGTCGAGGAGAAGGTCGGCGGCGCCGGCGGCGGCCCAGGGGACGAGGAAGCCGCCGGAGTTGACGACCTCCGCCGTCGCGTCGTCGTCAAAGAGCAGCGCGTGCCGCCCCGCGATCTCCAGATCCATGGGTGAGGCTTCCGGCTGCCGCTACGTTCGCCTCCGATTCGATTCGGTTCCGCGAGGCGGCTGGGGGTTACTCGGGAGCTCGATGGAGCTGTTCTAGGGTTTCGGTTAGTAAGGCCTGGAACAGATTTGGGGTTGCATTTATGGCAAGCAAACGGTGCTCCTTGTCGCATCATGCCCCTCGTACCTTTCAAAAATAAAATAACAACCCAGTAATTGTAGAAGCTGTATATCTCATTGTTAACTGTATGTAGGAGTGAAACCGGATCAGATATGGATAGATAATATTTTTACTATATTTATTTTTATTTTTTTTAGATATGGATACAAATATAGATAACTTGAATACGAATAATATCGAATACAGATACGGATCGAATACGAATCGAAACGAATACAGTTACGAATATTTATCAGAACATGAAAACCCTTTAAACTATACATCTAAAATTAACGAAAATACGTAAATAGTTTGTAACATCCTGATTTTCTGGAGTTTATAAAGCCCTGTTTATAAAAATAAATTTTTTGAAATTAAATCAACCTTAAAATAAATTTTTAGAATTTAAAATAATTTAATATGATTAAATTAAACTTTAACATGAGCTAAAAATATTTTATTTGTGTTCCTCAGGTCTCATGGATTTTTCTAGTATTTTTGGAGAATTTTTGGGATTTAATTGCTATTTTCTAGAGCCTTTTGGATTTTATTCGGATTTTGAAAATAAGAAAATGGGGGGATTCTAGAAAATCCGGATACCCAGTTTCGTTTTATCCGGATTATCCGTATCCGTATCCGTATCCGTATCCGATCCGAGAATTATCCGAAAAAATCCAATCCGACACAATCTGTATCCGTATTCGTCCGGATCGATCGGAAACTATCCGATCCGTTTTCACCCCTAATCGTATGCCCCAAACTTAAAGCGTCCTAAAAAAACACTCCCTTACAGAGTTACAGTGTAACGGAATTTATGGTCCGAACTTCTGGAGCCTTTTGCAACTTTGCCCTTTTCTCTATCCTTTCCATCGACCAAGCAGGTGACATGACGTGGTGGCCATGTCGAATAGCAGCTCTTCCGCATGAGGTAGTAGTGATGCAGTTGCCTTGCCAGATGATGGCAAAAGCAAGTTGCCCCTGTTGGTGTGATCGCGGTGTGGTGTGGAGAAGCTAGTGGATCTCAACTTGAAGATGAAGAACAACCCAGCAGGATCTTCATGATGTGCCCTAGGATTCAGGTGAACATAAATATTGTAATACTTTGTGAAATCTGATCGGTATCGAATAGTTATTGCTGGATACGATAGCGAAAACAGAAGAGCTAATATCCAACTAAATAGTGTTGGTAAAAGGTAAAAAGAATACTATTCGACCGGTTATTCGACAAACAAGTTAATACCTAACCAGCCTAGCTTATCAACCATCATTGACACCAAGTCCTAACCTAACTCCAGAGTCCAGCTACTCTAGCCAGCCATCACTAATCCTCCCCATTTATGTTGAATTTACATATGAATTTATCGGTTTTCTAACTAATATATGAATTTATCGATTTTTGAACTTATATATGAATATATCGTTTATGTTGAACTTATGTTATGTTGGCTATCATACTTAAGTAATCTAGATGAGTTTATTGCTAACTGAAGGCTTGAAGTGTTTGTAGTATGGTTCAATGTATATTTCTTTATGTATATACATATTATCTACCTATATTATTCGTTTTAGATTCGAAACTGTCATGTATCTGTTCTAATGGTAACATATCTGAAACTTCGAATACTCTAAATTTGTATTCGTATTTGATTTTATCGTATCCGACTTCGAATCTAAAAAAATATAGATTAAGATACGGTATAAATAATATTTGTCCGAATTCAATCTAATTACATCTCTAATCCTAGTTACACCCCTAATCCTAGCGTTGTGGAGCACCCCAAACGATGGCGGCGGCGGCCCTGGCAGCCCCCGGGTCCCGGCGGGAGACGAGCGAGAGCATTGCGAGTGCTGTCCCAAGGAACCACAGGACGAGCGCGAGAAGGACGCCTTCGGCGTTGCCGGAGCTCGGCTCGGTGCCCTGCAGGTGGGTGGTGAAGAGGAGAGCGCGTCACAACATGAGGAGCCGCCCGGGGTCCAGGAGGAGCCGTCGGGCTGGGACGGGACGGGGCATCGTCGACCCGCAGCAAGCATGGGACAGCCGGGCCAGGCATAATACACGAATTGGAAGCCGAGTCACTTGATTAAAAAACGGACAGTATAATACACCTCGTGCTTGTTTTTTTTGCCACAAAAAAAAAAAAAAACCAAAACGGCCATTGTCCTCGTTCAGCTATCCTGTGTAATCATTTTCTTCCTTCCTTTTTTAAAGAGGCAGAAGCAAGTATCCAAGCTTGGCTTTTGGTTTTTAGAGTTATTTAAAACGTATCAGTTTTTTAATTTTGATTGTTTTAGATTTTTCTCTTTATTCTTTTGTATTATTCTAAAGATATAGTGGTATATTTTTTATTTTTAACTTTGAAAAAACTAACAGTGATTATAATATATTTGTAACTAAAAACCGAAACAAAAAACTAGGGCTTCTAAACAAATTGAAGCGGCTTAAGGCATGCGAAGGATGATCATGATCTCTAAAGGGGAATATCTTTGCTTTGGCCAACAGTGCTTCTTGTTTTTAAATTCAAAATTCAGCTTTCTTCGAGGGTGTGTAGCAAAGTCGCTCGTGACCTTGCGAGTCATGGTACGCGCACGGCGCCGTTATGGTGTGGACGGACCAAGGTCCTCCTTTGTGCTAAAGTAACCGACCTGTTTAGGGATCGGATTAAAAAAAATGTGTCTGTTTCGTATTTCGGAAGGACAAAAACCAAAAAGCCGGTACGCGAGATTTTGGCACGAACGTGCAGCGCACTAGCGATACAGGAGCCGACAACGCCGCACATTTCCCCTCTCGCCCCCGGCACGACTCCCTCGACACGAAAGAGCCGCCACGCACGCTGACACGGGGTCCCACCGAGCACTTCACCGTCACGCACGCATCGGAACGGCTACGCGTAACTGACAGGTGTGGTCACCCACCCAACAGCCGCACAAGTCATTGAGCAAAGCGGAAATTCCGATCCAGATATTTCTGTGCCCCTCGACCCCGCATAGTGCGCGCATCACAAAGAGGAGGGGGAAGAAACCTTCCACTTTTCCAGAACCTTTCCCATCCCCCACCCCGCCGCCCCTTCACGTACAGAAAGTCGGAAACAACTCTCCCAAAACCCACCGGTTCCCAATGGAGAACGGCGACGAAACCCTCGCTTCCCCCACCGCCGATGAGAAGACCGCCCCCAACGGCGGCTTCGCGGAGGAGAAGGTCACCGTAACCGCCGCCGCCCACCCCGCCAAGTCCTACGCCGCCGTCGCCGCCAACGCCGCTATCGAGGACCTCCGCGCCGCCAAGCTCGACCTGGAGGAGAAGCTCGCCGCCGCCGACCGGGAGAACAAGGCCCTCGCCGCGGAGGCCCACCGCCTCGAGGGGCTCTTCTCCCAGGCTCGGGACGACGTCGCCACCGCCGAGCACGCCGCCGCTGCGTCCGAGGGGGAGGTAGCGTCGCTCCGCGCGGAGGTCGAGCGCCTCAGGGGCCTCCTCAGGACCGAGAAGTGCGAACGCGAGGCGGATAAGCGCAACTCGGAGCTGCTCGCCGCCGAGGTGGAGGCCGTACGCCAGGTGAAACTCAAGCTCGAGAAGGAGATCGAGGATTTGAAGGTTTCCACCGCCGCCACCGTCACTGCGGAGGAGAGGGAGGCTGCTCCGGCTGCTGAGGCCCCGAAGGAAGCGGAGGTCGCGTGGCAGGGGATGGCAGCGGCCGCGGCCGCTGGCGCCGTCGCCACGGCTGCCTTCGTGCTGGTCTACCTCCGCCTCAAGAGGTAATCTGGTGCTCTGATGCGCAGGAAGTTTTGCTCTGCTGCTACAGCTTATGAAAGATTTGGAGTTTTTTGCGGTGATGCTGGTAGTACTGAACTGAGAGTAACGTGACTTCTATGAGTTAGTTGCTTAATATCCTACAGTAACATATGGATCTGGAGACTGATTATGTTTCATCGCTGTTTTTCCTTTATAATTCTACGTGCTTTTTTTGGTGGCGACTATAAATGTGCAGACAATTCATATGATGCGCAACTGAGGAACGCTGTATGGTTGATTATGTTCTCGTTATGTTAATGCTGCGGCTGTGCCCCTTTTATCTGTTTTTGATCTACTCATTAGTTGTTATTGATGGTTTGTGGTTTGCATCTCTGGATCTAATATTTAAAACTGCTTGATAGTTTGGAGATGTCCTTTTTTAGTCGATTGATCAAATGAGCTCAACTGTTGACATGTGTTGCAACTAATTATTATGCTATTCTGCTGTTCTCTCTAGCATATTCTGCTGCTTGATGCTTGTTGGCGGTAGTACTAGTATACTGCAGTTATGGTTCTAGTATCTGTTTTGAATCACTTGAGTTGCTTTGTGGAACTATAACTTGATGATTTAGATTTCAGTGCCATGGTGTGTATAATGTTGTTTCTTTTATGCTTAAGCAATTTATATGTTGTGTGTGTTTTTTGACCGGTGCAAGTTGAAAACTACTTGTTGTTTACTCATGATGCCTATTGTGGTTTTTTGTTGCCCCCTTCTAGATTAATAGTTTAGGTATACTTGTTTTATCCTTTAATTTTGAGAGAAGCATGTTTAGTAAATGTCATGTTTTCCTTGTGATTGATGGCTACCATTGGGTGTGTCTTTGTTGGGACCATAAATGGCACACCCTTATGTGATTATGTGGTTGTCATTGCTGTTTTGTGTCTGCATCATGTTTGATGCTTCAGACATGGTGCTTGTTATGGCATGGGAAAATCCTTGTAGTTTGTATTTTGATTTATGATATGGTATGTTTGCTATGTCAGATTTAGCAAATGTAGGCATCTCCAATGCACCAAGTTGGCAGGTGCTTAGTGGTAGTTTTCTTGCCACGTCACAGAGGGAATGTGCCAAAACTTAAGCATGGATGCTTAGCTAAGCATGGATGCTTGATGGGTGCTTGTGAATTTGTGGGAGAATGTTTGTGTTGGAGAATCGAATTCCTAAGTAGGTGCTTGAGGATGTGGCACACACTCACTTCTAAGCACCTATTTAAGCATCTTTTGAATTGGAGACGGCAGGTTTAGATTGGAGTTAAGAGTGATGAGTATAATCTGTAAAGTTTTAAATTATTGCTGGAGGTTCTGGAGATAATTAGATTCATGTCTTGCTGTTACTATTTGATCATTTCTGAGGAAGGCTGCCTTTTTATCTTATCCTGATTGACCATTTCTGATTATAATTGAATTTCGTCTTACAGTCTGTGTCCATTGTACAGAACAAGAGGGGTTTGATTCTGGTTGACTCTTTTTTGTAGCTAGGAATTAGGAATGAAGTGTTCATAAAAACTTAACATATTTTCAATTCAGTTTTATAAGTTTGGAGGAGTTGTGTCTGGGAGAGTGCATGGTTGAACTCTGTTTTGACCCATGCTACTTTCTACTTTATCGGTAATTGGTCGAATGCAACAAAGTACCAAGGCTTGTAACAATGTTTGCTTGTCCACTCATTTCTGTTGCCATGAATATGTTCATATGGGTGGGCACATAGTAATCCATCTGTAGATGCCTGATATGTCATTTAGATGCTGTTTCGAATTTGATATCTAGCTGTCATAAAACTTCAGTCCAAATCCAAGACCTAGAGTAGCTACTGTGTTTGTTGGCTGGTAAAATCCTTTCCAACAGCTCCTGAGATGATCATATCTGATCAGTTTTGGTGGTACCTTGGCTCCTTGTGGAAATAAAATAATTGTTTATACAAGTATATCGGTACAGTACTTTTGAAAGATTGGATGTTTGTTTGTGCTATAAGAAGATTGTTCTTCACGTGTCTGGATACGTTTGATGAACGTTTTTCATGTTTACTCAAAAGTCTAGACTCATAGCTAGCTAGTACAATACTACTTTTGTAGCTGAAAAGCAGTTTTTCTGGGATAGTTGGATGAATCAATGACGGCTGCCAATTACTATTTTTGACTTAAAATGGCTGGGGATCTTGGTATGACTGGTTAGCAAAAAGGGCGGCGAAAATTGTAGGACCTAAGTTGTATGATTCTCACGGGGTTTCTTTCATTTGCTAGAATATTTCTACATTACCTGCGCTGTTTGATTTTCATTGCAAAAGGTTTGTTAATCCCTAATTGAGCTAGGTGTTGCCGTGTTATTTTTGCTTCTAGTATTTCCTGCAGAGGCCTTCTGGTTCAATTCATAGAGCAGTAATTGAAGGCCATATAAGCTCAATATCGTTATGGAGGAATTGTCTAACCATGGCGCTGTTCAGCATTGTGCCTGCTCCCACAGGTGCAGAAAAAAAATGGTCTATTGGCTAAACTATATTGTCTAAACTAGACGAGAGACGTGATTTTATCTCCTTGTTCACTTCTGCCTCTTTTCTGCTCTTCTTTTTCGAGGGACTTCTGCTTCCTCCCTGCAGATGGTTGGAGTCTAGCTCCGGTCATTCCACTTCCGCGTCCGTCCCAGACCTCGCGGAAACCGTACAGTTTTCTGAACTAACTTTGACAGCGTTCTTCACACCAGCAACTCCCAACTGTCCATACTTTTCGCTCACCTCTGCCCCGCGGAAAATTCTATGGTGTAGGCCCCCAAATCCTACCTTCAAAGGCCTCTCTGTAGGATCATTGACAAATGTGTTTTGGTGGCTTTGGTGCACGGCTTTGGGAAAAGAAAGGGTGCATTAGGGAGAGGAGACGGAGGCAAACACGACGGGCATGAGTTTTAAGGTCGAAGCTCAATGAGTGAAGGGGACCAGGTGGCATTGTGGCAAGGTCAGCAACAGCGTTGTGCATGGCAGTTATGTCGGGCTTCGGCCTTCTTAGGGGAGAAATAAGCACGAGCAAGACACACATTAGAAAGAGGAGAGCAAGGCAAACTCAAAGCGCACGATGGCAGTGACGGAAACTCACCGGATGGTGAGGAATTTGAGGACGAAGCCGGTGGTCGCTGTTGGGTATGACCGCCAAATTCGCCTCTATCGAGGGCGGAGAGGAAGGGGAAGCTTTGGGGGAGAGGGGGGGGGGGATGATGAGGAGATGTGGGCAAGAGTTTTGACATGCTCGGCCACGGCTTAAATGGAGAGGGGAAGGGAAAAAGTGAGGGCACCAACGGCTTGGCTTCGGGTGTAAGGGAGCCAAGAGGGAGAGAGTGCGTGAGAGAGAGAGGAGAGGGAGAGAATGAGCACATCTATGTGACAAGGTCTTAGTGACGTTGCACTTGAGTTTGCAGATGCTGGCGTGGCTCTGCTTGCGCGGTGCATGTGCACGACGTCACAGGTGCAAGTGAGAGAGAGTTGGCGTGGGAAGAAAAAGAATAGTGTGCGGTACTAATAGGTGGGGCTGAGGCCAACATGGCAACGGCGGTGAGAGAGGGAGAGAAGAGAGGTAGGCTACAGGGTGCGGGCGAGTAAGTGGGCCGTTTGGCTTGGGCCACGGTAAGGAGAGGGAAGGAGGCGCGTGCGTGGGTCGGCTTGGGCGGACGGCCTGCGAGCAATAGAAGCAAAGACGGTGCGCGGTGTGCAAGCTAGCTGCCTAGCTGGACCGTGGGAAGTAAAAAGAGAAGGGAGAGGAAAGCGGGTCGGTGGGCGAAGAACAAGGGAAACCGGGTTGGGCCGTTGGTTGGATTTTGGCCCGAAGGCGAAGGAGGGAAAAGGAACCGATTTGATTTTTTATTCGAGATTTAAATTTGGTTTTGAATTTGAACTTTTGGGAGGTTTTTGCGAATAGAAATTTTTGAGGATTTTTATTTGCACACAAATAAATTTTAGAAATTCACAAATTTGATTTTTGAACCAAGGAATTATTTTAAATTTTAGATTCAAGGCAAAGCTTTCCGACATTCTTGAAATGCAACGAAAAATTTTGAAATTCATGAAATTGAAGAAATTTTAAATTTGACCTAAATTTGGGCTGTTACACACACATGCAAATTTCCGCTTCGACACGGGCAATGTACATTTCAAAATCAAGATCAGAAGCAGAAGCTTTCCTTCTAAATGCTTACAGTCTTACGCTACAGTCGAATTCCTCTTCAAAACCCAAAGAATCAATATACTCCAATTACAGGAACAAAACGAAACGGGTCAAGGAAGACGTATAACATGCCTAGTTATAGGACCAAGCACTTATCCAAGTATTACGACGAGGACGAACGAAGTTCGACGAGCGAAGCGTAGACCCCATCCTTGATGTTCATCAGCGCATCGTGTCTTCCTTTCTCCACTATTGTACCGTCCTTCAGAACAGCGATGATATCGGCACCTTTGATCGTCGACAGGCGGTGCGCCACTATCACCGTGGTCCTGCCAACCATCGCGCGATCCAACGCATCCTGCACGACCCGCTCCGACTCAGCATCCAAGGCGCTCGTCGCTTCGTCAAGCAGCAGTATCCTAGGATCTTTCAGTATGGCCCTCGCGATAGCCACCCGCTGCTTCTGGCCACCGGAGAGCTGAACCCCCCTCTCCCCGACACTGGTGTCGTATCCTTGGGGCAGGCTTGATATGAACTCGTGTGCATTGGATGCCTTCGCTGCCGCCATGAGCTCCTCCTCGGTGACGTCCCCGTGCTTCCCGTAGGCTATGTTGGCGCGGACTGTGTCGTCGAAGAGCACAGGCTCTTGGCTCACCAGCCCCATCTGGTCCCTCAGCCAACTGATTTTTAAGCTCTTGATTTCCTCTCCATCCAATGAGATGCTGCCGGAATCTGGATCGTAGAATCGCTCCAACAAAGCGATTATAGTTGACTTGCCGCTACCACTCTCTCCGACGAGTGCAACAGTCTATGTAAACCATGATGGAGGTAAGCTGCTGATTATGCTACTGTAGAAGGCGTAACAGTGCAAGCATGCAACAGGGATACAAGTGGGCTAACCTTGCCAGAGGGAATGTGCAGGGTAAAATCACTGAAGATTTGAACATCTGGACGGGTTGGGTACTTGAAGCTGACATGTCGGAAGTGGATGTTGCCCTTGACCTCGTCCAATGTCAAACCCTCGTCACTGTCTGAGTTGATTATTGACTTTCGGTCCAGCAAAGCAAATATGGAGATAGCTGAATCCTTGGCTTTTGTAGAATCAGAAGCCATTGCACTTGTTTGAGATATCCCGATAGTTGCCAACATCAGTGCAAAGAAAACCTGCAAAGTATGAGTTACTTTGTTAAATCTCCCCTTAAAAGTAGTGGTTGTGGTTAAGGGTGTAGGAATTAAGACTGCAAAGATCGAATAGGAAGATCAGAAACTCTGAAGGAAAAAAAATCACTACTGAAATAATGCATTTACAAACCTTGAAAACGTCACCAAAAGTTGATTTGCCATGACGCATGAATTGCGCTCCAACATAGAAACAAAGACCGTATGTAAGGAACATCATCAAGAACGAGAAACCAAATCCAAGGCCTCCAACAATTCCTGTTCTGAGTCCTTGATTCAATGACGCTTCACATTTATGATCATATATTCTTGTAACTCTTCTCTCAGCACAAAACGAAGCTACAGTCCTGATACTGCTAATTGCATCGGTGGCCACTTGACTTGCGTCTTCATACATCATCTGGAGAACCAGGAATCCATTGTCACTCACTTAACAAGTTATGAAAAAACAGTTATCTAGAGTGAACATTGATTCTTATTATGCTTGATAAAATTCAAAAACTCGATTGTACATAAACTTCATAGAATCATAGTTCTAGCTTGACAGTGAGACAACGAATATTCTAGATCTTTACTAACATTTAGTTTCAGTAATTATTTGTAAAACGTCATATCACAAGATGAACAGCCCAAAGGCTTTCTTTGATGGATTACCTTAGCATCCTGACTAAACCCCTTCAAGAACTTCACTTGAGCATAACCTTGAAGACCCGCTAGTGGAATCACACAGAGGATGATCAAAGAGAGCTTCCAGTCTGCTATCATAGCGATGACAAATCCTGTGATAAGTGTTGAGGCAACCTGAACTGCCAAGGCCATGTTATCTCCCACTAAACGTCGTACATTCAAAGCATCAACTGACAGTCTTGCACCAAGTGCTCCACTGTAAGATATAATTTGAACATTAGTACCCGAAATTAAAACTCACAAATTCTGGAGGTAGAAGAAACCAAGAAATAAACTGTAACCAACCTGGAATTTTTTGGATCATCAAACCAAGCAACTTCTTGGTGCACGATGCTTCGAAATGACAAGGCACGAATGCGCTCTATAAGCTTCCCTCCGGCTATTCCAAACAAGAAGTACTCTGCTGGTACTGAGATCATCGAAATTATACCCAGCACAACACACATCAAACCCAAAAAGCTAGAATCCTTTCTTAGCTTATCTGCTGGCTCATAGAATGTTTTGATGGCATTGGAAATCATTAAACCAGACATTGGGAAAAGCACTCCATGAATTCCTGCAGCTAGTGACCCTAACAAAAGAACCGGTACCTCTGGCTTGTTAAGAGATGCTAACCGTCCAATAGGAGCTTTCTTTGGGACCTCACCATCACCACCCTGCTCTTTCTTATTCTCCCCATTTGTATCATTGCCTTCCGGCGATTCAACTGAGCCAGGCAGGCCGAAGGGGAGGGTAGAAGAATGCCGACTACTATTCCCTGCAGAATCTCTACTAATCGACCGCTTCAACGACAAGCTTCTACTTTTAGACCTTGGATCAGATATTCGACGGTCCACTTTCTGTTCTTCTTCTTCACGACTTTCTTGAAGCCGAATAAGTTGAGAGTAAGCACCGTCAGGGTTCAGTACCAATTCGTCGTGGGGACCTATACAAAGAAATACATTTATGTAAGAGATCGATCAATTCAGTTAAAATATTTCGAAGAGGTAATGAATAGAAAATGAACAATGGGAATGGGATCCCGACCTTGTTCAACTATTTTTCCTTGTTGAACAACTGATATGCAATCAGCATTCCTCACAGTAGTCAAACGATGTGCAACCACAAGCGTAGTTCTGTCCACCACGATCCTGTTCAGTGCCTCCTGAACTATCCTCTCTGACTCCACATCCAATGCGCTAGTAGCCTCATCTAACAAAAGTATTTTTGGGTTTTTAATGATTGCTCTTGCAATAGCAATCCTTTGCTTTTGCCCCCCCGAAAGCTGAGCACCACGTTGGCCAACCATTGTGTCATAACCCTGGTACGAGATAAAAGTAAATATTAGCACTCAGCTCAAACAGAAGAACTTCGATTTACACAAGTTAACTCATTGAATATTTGTCCACATACATTGGGCAACTTATCAATGAAATTTGCTGCATTAGCAAGCTCTGCTGCTCTCTTGATCTCTTCGATTGCTGCATCCTCTTTGCCATATGTTATATTGTCTTTGATGGAGGTCATAAAGAGCAAGGGCTCTTGGCTAACAAGACCAATCTTCCCTCTTATCCAATCAAGCCGTAGACTCTTGATGTTGGTCCCATCAATCAAAACCTCACCAGCTTGTGGATCATAGAATCTCTCCACAAGACTAATCACAGTTGACTTACCACTTCCACTCTCCCCGACTATAGCCATTGTAGTGCCGCTAGACACATGTAATGAGAACCCATCAAATATCAGTTGCTCAGGTCTTGCTGGGTAGCTGAAGTACACATCCTTCAGCTCAACATCACCCCTGATGTCTTCTAACTGCTTGCCAGTCCTGTCGTCAGGATCAATCTCTGGTTTCCTCTTGATTGTTGAGAACAATCTGTATGCCGCAGATTGTCCTGCTGCAAAGGCTGTCATACACGGGGTTGCATTGCCTAAAGACCTGCCACAAACAACTAGAAATTGTCACTACCAATCATGCATCATGAAGCATCATTACTATGAATTCTATTTTGAAGTATATAACTCACATTGCTCCAGTAATGATAGCAAGCAAGACATTGATGACATTTCCTCCTGTATATCCTCTGCTAAGAATCAACTTTCCACCGTACCAAATGGATAATCCATAGCTAGAGAAAAATATGAAGAAAACAGAACCCATGCCAAAACCATTGGTGAGTCCTTCCTCAACAGCAGACTTGTATGCCTTGTGTATGAGTTTATTGTACGATAAAATGGCCTGCTTTTCACCATTGAAGGAGACAACCTATTTTACAGACGTAGCCACAAGAGAACTAGTGAGTATCCAGAGCCCTTTCTTTTTCGCGAGGAACATTGATACTTGCTATTATTCAAATTGATCTGAACTTACTGTTTTTATGGATCCAATTGTCTGTTCGACAACATTCCCTGCATCACTGTATGACGCTTGACCCTTGCTAGATATTTTGGATAGCATTTTCGAGACAGCTCCTCCAGCAAGTACCACTGGAGGTATGCATGCCAACATGACAAGAGACAGCAGCCATCCTTTCACAAATGCTATAACGAAACCACCGATGAAGGCAGCCACAAGCTGTAGAAACTTGCCGACCTGAACAATTTTACAATAGTCAAATTATGTCAAGTTTTTATATGAGTTGGAATATAATGAACATAGTTTTGCTTCTGCGCTCTTCATTTTACTTGAAGGAAGTTCTTACCTTCTCACCAATAGCGTCCTGAACTAGCACAGTATCACCAGACATTCTTGAAACTACTTGCCCAGTTGTCATTTCTACGTCAAAGAATGCTATATCCTGTCTCAAGACAGATTTGAGGTACAGAGATCGAATGCGTGTCGCCTGCCTTTCACCGGTCATTGTCCAGCATGACACCTCTGCACAGATAACAAGTTGGCTTCGGACTTAGTTATTCTACCTTGATATTAGCACTATATGGCTTAAACATGTGGAATTCTGTTCCAAATTTTCCATCAGTTGCGTCGACTAGACAAAAATTCTACCACTGCCTTCGCTGTTGCAGTTTTTCGTATGCTTCTTCATCTATCACGTTTCAATTGAAAAATAAAACATGTGAACACAATTTCTCCTATACTTAAATCATACTGTTTGGATAAGAATTTTAGGAAAACAAAGCCAGAAACTTCTGTTCATTGGAAGAATACAGAAGTCAAAACTTGGACTTTGCACCGTGATGACAACTTGCAAGTATGAAACAATAGTATGGGCACAGGCTGCCTATTTCTTAAACATATCTTATGCCCCGTTATTTTCAGCTTATAGTTTCCGGTTTCTCCGAACAAACAAACGGGATGGTATTTCCGCTGCCATTTTGAAACGGCTTATTAGGACATCTTTTTTGAGTGGATTATCAGCATTTGGTTTGTTCGCATAGACACTCACCCTAGAGCTAAAATCCATCAGCCGTAACCATAAACCATAAGCCGCGGCTGAAAAGAATGCACCCTTAATCTCATTATTGCCTTGAGATGGAATACCAATGATGTTCATGTACTACCAGCAATAATCTCAGCAGGTGGTGCAAACGCATATTAAGAGTTTAACAAAGTCTGCTCGCACTTACGAAGAAATGAAACGACTGCTGTTCCAATGCCCAAGTAGACAAAGTTCAGAACCGCCTGAAAAAAAATAAAATGACAATAGGGTGAGAATTTTATTCTTGCTCTCTCCCTCTTACCATAATATAATACTACAACTATTCTTTTTTTAAGTGATGCCCTAGAATCCATACCGTTGACCACTAATATATTTAACACTATATAGATTGGCCATATGAACATTATATATTTAGATTTATCGTTAAAAATACTTTCATAATATTACAATTTTATTAGTATATAATAAGATAAATTTATAAAAAGTAACAGTCAAAGTTACATGTCGGAGACTGTGAAAAATAAAAAACGTCACTTAAAAAAGAATGGAAGGAGTATATATATAAAAAAGAGAAATATGTAAGGAGATGAATTCATCGGTTTTTATATAAAAAAGTGATGATTCGTGGTTAATGCTCTCAGGGAAAAAGAGAAATATATTAGAAGTTCTTGCAAATGGTGGACCCTAATCATGACCAATCCACAACAATTAGATATATTATTTGCTATATATGTCAACTCAAAAAGGAAAGAAAGAGTATATTGATTGGCCATATGAAAATTATATAATTAGATTTATTGTTAAAAATACTTTCATAATATTATAATTTTATTAGTATATAATAAGATAAAATTATAAAAAGTAACAATCAAAATTACATATCAGAGATTGTAAAAAAAAATAAAAAACGTACTTAAAAAAGAATGGAGGGAGTATATTGTAATACCACTAAGTTCAAAAGAGAGA
Organism: Melocanna baccifera; assembly: GCA_036346265.1. Lineage (NCBI taxonomy): Eukaryota > Viridiplantae > Streptophyta > Magnoliopsida > Poales > Poaceae > Melocanna > Melocanna baccifera. The sequence continues at coordinate 33,677,672 of CM070677.1, read as the reverse complement.
ATACAGGAAGGACCAAAAAGCCCATGATGCCCATAACCAGCCAAGGCTAAAGAGGAAGGGCAAAAGTGGCATTTCACAGGGAGAGTGATGGCCATACCTCTTGAGTAGACAAGCCATTTCACCTACTCACTATTCTAGCCACTCCCCATTCCTTCACGTCTGCCTCAGCCAGAGCCAAGCCACGCACCATTTCATTTGCCTCCCTCAGCCGAGAGGAAGAGAGGAAGAAGAGGGAGCAAGGAGGAGAGATCCCAGAGGGAGCGGCGCGGCCACCTGGAGCAACGAGGTAGGCGGCGCGCGGTGCCGAGGGGCCGGTGCAGGCGGTAGAGAGGAGAGGCGGCGGCTTAGGCGCGTGCGAGAGAGAGAGAGGTAGAGGGAGAGGGAGAGCGGCGGCGCAGGCGGTAGAGAGAGGAGGAGGGGCGGCGGTGAGGCGAGAGAGGGAGAGAAGAGAGAGGAGGCGGTGACGCAGATAGAGGAGAGGGGGGGCGGCGGCGGAGCAAGGGGAAGAAGAGGAGGCGGCGGAGAAAAATGAGAAGAGAGAGAGAGAGACACCGGGTAAGGAGGGAAAGAAAAGAGAGAAGAAAAGGAAAAAAAAAGAAAAGTGAGAAGACAAGGAAAAAAAGAAGAAAAAAGAGAAGAAAAGGAAAAAAAGAAAAGAGAGAGGAAAAGGAAAAAAAGAGAAAAGAGGAGAAAAAGAAAAAAAGGGGGGGGGTTTTGGTACCTGCTTGACGGGTCCTTAACCCCGGGCATTTTACACCAGAACCGGGATATGTGTGTAGCATCGTCATCGTCCATTTAATCTCTGGTTTTGTTATGATTTGTTAAAGTCAGATTAACTGCTTGTTCAGGTGGAGGTCTTGAGTCGACGTCGTCTGCACGTCGCTTCGCTCTGCTTGGATAACAGGTAAGTGCATGGTAGAGCGGTAGGCCGTAGTGTTTATGAATATGCAATGTTTATATAATGTGTTGGTGTTTATGTGGAAATGCGATGATTACATGACATGATGACGCCTACTTATGGATGACAATGATAATGACAATGGGTATATGCATTTGCATCATGTGCACTCAAGAGTGAGGGTGGTGAGAAAGCCCCAAGCTACGAGCAAAGCTAGCGGATTAATCCGAAGTGCTCTTAGTAAGTCCTACTTCGGTAGGCCTCCACGGGAGTGGAGAGACCCCCGTGCCGATATGGGCGGGCCCAAGATTTTAGGTGAACATCGACGGGTGTTCACTAGGCAATACCGGTATTTGCAATGTGATGAGCAAATGTGCATGTAGAACAGTGTTGCATTTGCATTGATGATGTGATAATGTGGAACCATGAGAACGAAGATATGATCATGACAAGGCATGTAGAGTATGTTATAATTGGTTCATTGGTTTTCTTGTTTTGGTAGTGTTTATCGTACTTTTGTGTACTTGCTGAGTTTTTGGACTTACCCTGGCTCTGTTGTTTTGTTTCTAGGTGACCGTTGAGGGCGCCATGCGAGGGCGGGTGTAGCACATGATTAATTCCACGACCTGACAGCACTTCACATTTCCAGCTTTTGTAGTAGGGTTAATTCCACTTGTAAGCTAGAATAGTTGCTTAAAAACAGTGTAGAGTAAGTACTCTGCTTTTTTGAGTAAAGTAGAGTTTGCTTAAAATGATTAGCGAATGTTTAAGAATAGTATTGTAATGCAATGATGGCAGCACTCTAGGCCTAAAGAATGGACGGGGTGTTACATATATATAAAAAAGAGAAATATGTAAGGAGATGAATTCATCGGTTTTTATATAAAAAGTGATGATTCATGGTTAATACTCTCAGGGAAAAGAGAAATATGTTAGAAATTCTTGCAAATGGTGGACTCTAATTCCAACCAATCCACAACAATTAGATGTATTATCTGCTATATATGTCAACTCAAAAAGGTAAGAAAGAGTATATTGTTAAGATCATGCAGGGCAATTGCGTGGAGCAATTGTAGTTCTTACTGGACTTTACTTCAAGCTGAAATTCATGGTGAATTGATCAGTTTTTTCATTCATGGTCCTGATGGCAAACTGATGATGACAAACTGCAATCGGACAAATGTGACGTAGTGTGGATTATCTCTGTCCCGTTTCAGAAGAGATTAAAAAAACTGCGTTGATCTCTGACACCTTTCTTGGACAGAGTTTCGGATCCTTTATCAGGAAAGGATTCCACGCATTATCTGTGGGTGGTTGGTTATCTCTTTTATATTAATGTTAGTCTAAAAGAGATATCTTTTATTAACTTGCATGTTGCAGTCAATTGGAATAACCTAGAAGTTACTGTCTTTAGCTAAACGTAGTTTTCATAAAAAAAGCATACTTGTTCTAGTTTTGATTAGAGTTCGGCTCGAGCTTTAAATGAGCCAAACTCGAGCTTGATCTCGAGCTCGTGAACTTCACTGAGCCGAGTTCGAATAGTTTACGAGTCTCGATTCAAGCTTAAATAGTGATACATATTAACTCTTATAAAGTTTATCTGAGCCGAACTCGAACTCAGTATTTTTTATTATTGAAAATTAGTGCATATTTAAATTATTTTGACCGTTATCGAGCTTACTCGAGCCGAGCTCGAACTCGAAAATTTCTAATTATTAAAAATTAGTGTATAATAAATTATTTTAATTATTATCGAACTTCAATAAGCTAAGCTCGTGCTTACTCGAGTTTTGACCGAGTCGAACTCGAGCCCAGATTCAAGCTCGGATCCCATCTTTAACTCGGCTCAAGCTTCTATCAAACTTAAGGGCCTGTTTGATATGGCTGTGGCTTATGGATTTTGGTTGAAATTTTTGAATTTTAACTGTTTGCAACAGAGATTATAGAAAGAGAGATACTTGTTTGTGATTTTAGATGATACAGATATTGAGCTTTCAATGTGGACTACAATTAACTTGTAGACTCCATCTAAAAAAATACTCCGATTAAAAGTTAGGTACTGTAGCAAAAACCAAAAGCCGATTTGAGAAGTCGAAAAGAACATACCCTAAGTCTGGAAGGCCAGGTTCGCTCGAGTTCAGCTCGTTTACAGCTCTACTGTAAATGCAGTGAAAATTTAAGAAAATAATCTACCTGCTTGGTGACAAGGGAGGGGGGGGGGGGGAGAAAAATATCGCTAACACAAAATCCTATCAGGAGTCATAACATTACTGAACTGATGAGGGCAAAAAAATAAAAAACAAGAAAAGAAAGTGATCTATGCAATAGTTGAATTAAGAGGCATCACGTTGATACGGGAGGCCAGTGGTTAAGTTTATATGAGCAAATGGATCAAGGAATTATTCTTACTTCTAAGAAGAATTGATTCCATAAAGGATTACTCCATTCTTTCTCAACAAGCAAGGAGAAGAAGAGAAATGAAAAGACCAAGAATACAAAATTAGAGGCAAAGGAACAAAGAGTTAATAGCGCCAAAATTCAAGATACAGCCCATCGTTCTCCGAGCACAAACAGCAACGATATTTACCGGAGCTTTCTCAAGATCAAGCACGGTAATCCACGACTGTTTTCGTGTGTTCTGACGAACGGCAAGCGCGCGTGCCATTGAAGAAATCGAGCCGGCCGGATTATAGCTGACTTACCTTGTTGACGCGGTGGAGGACGGTGTCGGTGGTGGCGCCACCGAAGGCGTCGATGACCTCGCCGAAGAGGACCGTCATGAGCGGCTGCGAGACGCCGTTGGCCAGCGCAGCCGCCGTGCCGACCAGCATGAGCAGCACGTCCGTGCCGTCGGCGTACCGGAACAGCCCCGTGAACGACACCCTCTTCCCCGCCTCGGCGTTCTCCTCCTCCTCCTCGCCATCCCCCCCTCTCGCAGCTGCCGCTGAGTGCATTGCTCGCTCGCAGTTTAGCGTGTATAGAATGCACGGCTTGTTTAAACCTGTTTCTTACGGCTCTAACTTGCAGGGTATTTATTATGGGGTTGGCTACTTGGATTGGTCACAGGGTGACGTGGTTGGACGGGGGAATATTATACAACTGCCGCCCTCCGTTTCCAAATGGAGTATTATGCAAATAAATTATAGAGAACTAGTAAGGTGTCTGTGCGTTGCAACGAAATACCAAATGAGTTGATGAAGACAATAAGCAAGTCAGAAGTATATTGTTATTTCTTTTGCCCCAGGCTGCCATAAGCTAACATGGAACTGAAATTGCTATTTACCCGAGAGAGGGAGGGAGGGAGGGAGGGAGGGGGAGAGAGAGCGAGCGAGCGAGAGAGAAGCAGCAGTAGCTCAAAATGGTAATTGATTGAGAAAAGAGCACGAGTATCTGACATACCAGCTTGTAGGACACAACATCAGGCGACTGGAACTTTACAGCAGATGTTTAGGACATCATCTAAAGGTGCATGATCACCTGTGCCCTCATCTTTCCTTGCGTATAACAGTTCTTTCCCTTTGAACACAAACATTCCACCCTAACACACGGGAAACAAACAAGCAGTTCCATGGATCAAGAAACTGAGAAATCCCAAAATAAGTTCAGATGATGGTGGCAGAAGCATTTTTTCAAGGGCTGCCAGAAGTAGTTAAAGTACCAGTAATGATCTAACCTGCTGCAGGACACTTGCCCTATCATCAGGGGTGACTTCGATTGTATAATTCTTCACCGCCTCCTTGAGGGAGTCAAACCGAGAAAACACTTTGACCTTCAAAGGAATATGTTCAACTGTTTACGACAATGTCCAAGCATTTTTCATTACAAAACAACTACACAAGTGAAAAGCAAAATTGATGCTTACACTGGCTGGGTTGAAGAATGCGCGACCAATACCAAAATATAGACCCAAGAGATCATAAGCCTGAAAAGGTTAGATGGAAGTCATATGCTTAGGAACAGAAGAAAGAAAATGTTTTTGGTGGATAGTAAAAATTTCAATCCACATATAATTGATCCTCATGTACCAAATATGGTATATGCATGTATCTACCTCATTTAGATATCTAACAACTAAGTTCGAAAAGAGGGGAAAAACATATACATCACAAATTAATCCCAGCAGCAACAAAGATCATTTCTAATGGAATCCTTACTTATGGAACAACTTATTATTGTACGTTTTTATGATTATAAGACAGATATCATGTTCTGCAACTATAGAATGCCTTCCACTTGTGAATAAACGGTCACCATCAATACTTGCATCTTATGAATTCACATTTCTCTGACTGGCCACAACAAAAATAATTTCCAACAATCTTTCTCCAAAATAGTAATTACACATTTTTATGGGATAGATCCTGTTAGTACAATCCAGACGATAAAATGGTAAGGAGATGCTTACAAGTTCAACAAATACTATATGAAAGAAAGGTATATTCAAAAGTTCAACCATAATATCAAGTGCATATAGTTACTCTCTAGCATACAATATAGCAATATCCAATAGGTTCATTAATGTGCGAGCACACGAATTAGTACCTTGCGCCCGTGATCCGCATAGAGGCAATCCAATGGAAAGGGCAACGCATTAAATATTTAGACAGAGTTAGTTAGGGATGGAAATTTCTCGGAGAACTCTCTAAAACATATATGCATGATTGATTGATTTTTTGAAATCCATTGTCCGCAAGTCGTCGACAAGAGGATAATTTAGAAACGATTCACTACTGTGTGTTAAGAGGGTAAGAAATAAGGTATAAATTGAAGCGCACTACATACACGCTCAAAGAAGAATACGGGCTTTATCCGGAGTGCCAATACCGATGACAATTAGTTTGACGTCGGCTGAATCAAATATATCCTTCAGATCCTCAACACAGAGGCCAACTCCCAACTACACAGGACACAAGCAGAGTTGATGATTAGCACAGAAAAGGAAATTAAACCAACAAGCACAAACTCTTACCAAGTAGTAGTTCATAAGTTTCAGGGCAAAACAATATATACAGGAGGAGGAGGAGCTATCTCTCTCACCAGCAAGGGCAACCGAAATGCCTTAGCAGTGTGACGACGGCCATTCCCTGCACAAGCAAAGCACTCCCCCAATTCATTTATGTATTGCGTCAAATTCATACAAAATTCTCGTAGTGTCATCAAATAATTCCAGTGTCATCAAATACAGAAGGAATATATTTTGCTCAAGCAAAGCAACAATTCGTCGCATCTTATTCTGAAAACTTCTGGGTTGCAATTTGCATAGCTCAACCCCGAATATAAAGACAAAATTTCCTAGGTCACGTCTCCTCGCAATACACAAATCAAGCTAATTGGAGAAAATGATGAGATGCAACACACAACGACATATCCACACATCAACACACAACACGTCACAGATCAAGCAATGGAGGTGGAGTTTGAGAAGGGAGGGATCTCACCATGGGCCTTGAGGATGCGAAGGATCTTGCTGCTGGTCACACTCTTGACGAGGGGGATGCCGTGCTGGTCACGGAGCACCACGCCGATCTGCGATGGCATCTGACCCTTCTTCGCAGCCTTCGTGATCATCTCCTCCACCTACCAAGAACCGACGCAGACATCGACTGACCACATAAAAAATCACAGTGCAAAAGGAAAGGAAACGACAACCAAATCGAATCAACAAGCGAAGAGAATGCAAGGCTCTCACCTCGGAGGTGGCGGTCTTGACCCAGCTCGGGGGAGTCCTGGGAGACGCGGAGGATGGGGGCATGGTGGATGCGCAGGACGGGGCGGATTCCGGCGGCGCCGATGGTCGCCAGGGCGTGTCGTCACCGACGAGTGCGGCGCCGCCAGGCCACGGGGAGACGGACGAGGCTGAGGCGGTGGTGGATGTGGCGGGGAGGGCGGCGGGTGAGGAGGTGAGCGGCGCAGCGAGGGGAGGAGTGGTGAGGGCGCTGCGCGAGGGGAGGAGGTCTCCAATGCAGCCGCCGTGCACCCTGTCTCATCCTCGTCAGGCCACCACGGCCTCGCCTCACGCAGATCCGGCCGTCGCCGACGTCGCCTCGCTCCTCCTCCCCTGATTTGGGGAGAGTGAGCGGATCTGATGGTGACCGACAGTGGAGCGGGGGAGGGAGGGGAGGAGGCGGCGGCGGCGCGGGGTGGGAGGGAGGGGAGGCGGCGGCGGAGCGGGGTGGGGAGGGAGGAGGAGGAGGTGGCTGCGGCGCGGGGTGGGGAGGAGGCGCCGAGACGGGGTGGGGAGGAGGAGGCGGTGCGGTGGCGCGGGGTGGGGAGGCAGAGCGGAGTGGGAGAGGAGGCGCCGTAGCGGGGTGGGGAGGAGGCGGTGCGGCGGCGCGGGGTGGGGAGGAGGAGTCAGTGCGACGGCGCGGGGTGGGGAGGCGGAGCAGAGTGGGAGGGAGGGGGGAGGAGGCGGCGCGTGGAGGTGGGGAGGCGGCGTATGGGGTGGGAGGGGAGGATCCGGAGTAGGATCGGAATTTAGGGAATAGGCGGCGTCGTGCGGGGTGGGAGGGAGGGGTGAAAGACGGTTCAGATTTTATCTTATGATCAGATCGAATGGCTGAGAAGAGAGAAGTGACGACGGGTCAACCACCAACTCCTTTTATAATAGTAAAGAAATGACTGGAAATCACTGCCTAGAAAATATCTTAAAATAAGAAGAAAAATGTGTACTGCGTACAGTTTCTACGAAGGGCATGTAAATTCAGATGACAATTATATAGACAATTAACAACTTCCTTTTGTAGTATAAAGTATGGAGGCACATTAAAGATAGTGGATGATAAGCTACCTACTCAAGCGATGTTAAGCAGCTGCCACGTTCGATCTGAGAAGTTAGAAATTTTCACGTTAAACAGAAAAATAGAAAAGTATACAACACTGCTTATTTGGTGTATAACAGTGCAAATTTATTATATATATATATATATATATATATTAGTTAAAATTATTATAGACTTATAATAATACAAGTATACAACAAATACAAATTAATTTTTTCAAGAAACTATATTTTTAATTGTGAGTATGAGAGTTGTATAACAAATACAATTATATTTCTAATATATAAATATATATTGAATTATCTAGAAGTGAAACTGCGCATGCAATTCGGCCAGTTGCAAGGAACTGTTTATATATTTTTCGGCTCTAGATTATAATAATGAGATTAATCGGATAACAGTGCTGGAGTTATTACAAGTATACTGAATACAACTCTATTTTCAATTATTAGATAGGTACAATGAATAAAACTTTGAGGCCGCTCGGTTGGGCTGAAATTTAGTGGTTTATAATTGAAATTGTACTGTTGTTGGCTGAAATTACACTGCAGCTGATGGTGATTTATTTGACGTAATTAATTTTAAAAATATAAAAATAGAAAAAACATGTTAGTCTATCACGTACAATGCAAACGAATACGGGAAAAAACGGGTAAAAAAGCTCAAAACATTACCAAAAATAAAAAAAACAAAAATTATGAATAGTGAAAAATAAACTAGAAGTCAGAAGCTCAAATCCAAATGAGCGGAACCTTTTATCTTTTTTTTTTAAAAAATAAGGATATGCATTATAGCGTGTAGCTACGGAATTGCAAGACATTCACAGCTACTTAGCCCGGCTATATGTACCCATCCGCCAATGTAATAAATTTTATGACATACTAATGAACAGTGGCGGAATCAGGATTGGAGCACGCCTCAGGCTAAATTTGAACCATGTAATAGTCTAGCATACTATAAATGTATCATTGATATAAAAATTTTGCTTAATGCTCAATACTTAAAAAGTTCAAGTTTTCAACACAAATTACAATAAAAAAGCATATGAAATCATACAGAATGTAGCGTAAGAAAGATACATCAAGTACCTCAAATCTTAAATGGAGAATGTAGCGGCTAGTCCACCATTTCCTCATCAATAGTAGGACAAGAACCAGAACCTACAAAGACAATATATAAAATAAAATAAAGATAAATTTAAAGAGCATGAATATTACATTTAAAATGAACTAACTTACCACTTGCATGAGAAAGTTGTTTCTTGCGTGACCTCATCCCTTGAAAACGCTCTAAAATCTTCTCATCTTTAATACTTGCAAACACATCTCGCTCAATATAGCATACCATGCTATGATTCATCCACTCATCGTTCATCTTGTTTCGTAAATCAGTTTTAATGATGTTCATAGCTGAGAAGGCTCTTTCTACAGTTGCTGTTGCTACTGGTAAAATCAAGGCCAATTCAATGAGATGATATACCAATGGAAAAACTGTATGTCTGTCAGTCTCAACCATCTTCACAGCAAGATTTGCAATATCGGTACAATTTGCAAAAGATAGATCACGTCTTGCATCAACAACAAATGTGTGAAGTTGGTCCTTAAGGACTACACATTCATATTGAGAGAAGTCAGCAGCATACATTCCAGCAAGTTCAATTAATTTGTCCTCATCGAAGTTGGCGAAAGAATTTTTTGGATCAAGACAAGCAATGCACCTTAATAACTTAGTAGATCTTTCTGCAAAGCGATTATTCAACTCAACAATAATTTGATCATGCACCACAATGAATATTTCATGATGGAAATGCTCATAGTAAGTTACCATTTGACCACCACGACCCCTTGAACGACCTCTAATCGGTATTTTATCAGACATATTCGGCACATTGATATTATGTTGGAGACAAAAGGCCTTTGATTTTTGAAAGCCTCGCAATGTTTTCTTGCTTTGTTATGAGCACTATTGACTTTACCAACATGTTCATTAAAGGATTGAGTTCCATTCTTCCAATAACTAAATTCAATTTTTGTGAAAGCATCAACACCATAGTTTTCAGCTCTTTGTTGCTTAAAGAGATAACAATAAAAACAAAAAGCTGCATCTTTAGCAATGCTATATTCCAACCAATCATGCTTCTTGAACCATGATTCTTGAAATCTCCTCTTTTGACTTCTCTGTTCCCTCCATGGAAATTTATATCCAATTGGTTGGCATGGTCCCATTGCAAATACTCTCTTCTAGCGGCATCTCTAATATTTACATCCAACTCCTCTATCGATTTTCGAAGCCCAGGATCGGCAACAATATCATTTGGATTAAGCTGAATGTTTTGCCCAGTGTTACTAGCCCCAGTTCCTAATGTTTCTGCCTCTGGAGATTGGTTTGACTGTGTTTCTTGTGTTGGAAAATACGATGACAATGTCTTGCTCCTCTTCATTTTGTAATTTGTGTCCTTAAATAGCAAATGTAAAACATTAAATATATAACATTTGATCATTCATATTATTTTAAAACATTAAATATATCAACTAAGAATTTAGATAATATTCATTTTTTAAGAATTAAACTATTAACTATCTCATATGTCATATCTATACAACACAATTATACACTGCAAAATAGTAAATTAAGAGAGATAAAAAAATTACCAAACTCACTCAATCTGTCGATCCCCGGCGCACACGCACAGCACAACCTCACCCTCACTCGATCTGGTCTCAAAATATCTCTCCGGACTCCGGTCCCTCTGTCCTCTCTTACTTCCTGTCTTCCTCTATCTCTCAGCCGAAAGCAGTCCCTACTCCCTGGCCGAGAGCCTCCTCAGCCGACAGCCCGACAGGCGATAGCCCTCGCCGGCTCGCCCCTCAGGCCCGCCTCCTCACCAGACGCCAGGCTCCCTCGGCCCTCGCCGCCCCCGCGCTGCTCGGCCGCCCGCTGCTCGCTCGCTCGCTCCCCTCGCCCCCCGCTGCTCCGGTTCGATGGCTCCTCGCCGCCCTCGCGCAGCCGCGCCGCCGGCCTCTCGCGCCCGCGCGCCGGCCGGCCCCTACCCGGATGGCGGATCGCTCCCTACCCTCGGATGGCCGGATCTGGATCCCCCAGTGGCCGGCGACCGTGAGCCCTCTCTCCCAGCCCCCAGGTGACGCAGCTCGCAGGTCGGTCTGTTACTCGGTTGTAATGTCCAATTGTGCTAGGGTTTGTCATTTGTGATTTGTGAATTGATGATGTCTACTGGGCTGGACCGATGAGATGGATCTGTTGGCGGCCGGCCGGCCGGGTGTGCGCCCGTGGGGTGGGGGGCTACCATTCCTGGGCTCGGGCTGGGCTGTAGGGGGGATATTTTTTTGAGTATATATTAGAGGGGGGTAGTATTAGAAGTTTTGCTGGGCCTCGGGCTATAGCCTACCCAGCCCGAGGCCCAGTTCCGCCCCTGCTAATGAATAATGTTGATAAAAAATAATGAATAAATCACGTGAATCAGTCAGTACCTATACAAAGCTGGGGGGATTCCGCCCCCAGCGTGTCCACGTCGCCATCCCCGCGAAAAAACCCGCCAAAATTTGAAATTATGTATAGGTCCCTAGTTTTTACAAAAAAGTCCTTGTTTTTTGCAAAAAAACTCCTGCATACTTTTTTTGCTCGATAGCGACCCGCGGTTTTCCGTAATTACGTAAAGGCCCTTATTTCTTCCGCATAGGTCCCTGATTTTTACGAAAAAACCCCTTCACTCTTCTTTTATTACAAAAAGGCCCTCATTTTTCTAAAAAAACCCCTACGCTTCCCTTTTGCTACGAATTTTCGCTTCTTTTACTTCGATCTACATGGTGGCTGGCGTGGCGTGACGCCACGCCTATGTGGCTAGTGCTATAGACAGCTAGTGCAAACAATAGATGGGTCCTAACTTTGGTTTGAGCTTTTAAAATTACAGATGTACTTATCTACTCTATCCGTTGTATCCTCCGGGCCCAGTGAAGTGAAAATGTGTGCCTTTCATCATGTTTTTTCGTTTTTGGCTTCTCCGAAAGTTAAAATAAACATGATGGTTTCTTAAAACAGATTCTTCAAGCAGCTTCTCAAAACTGTTAATATGAGCGATATGGACTCGGGGATAGAGGATGACTCTCGAGACAAGAAGAAGAACCAGAACTTTATCGGCATGTGCTTCATGGCCAACGAGGAAATCGCCAACGACGCCATCAACGACACACTCCTTACAATGATCTCGATAAAGTATATCCCTCGATTGAGGATATGAAACATGCTCTTGTTCTAGCTGAAAGAGAACTTAGAAAAAAATCTTAGAAAATCAAGAATCATGATTTTATGATTGATAACTTGAACTTAAAAATTGTTAGACTAAAATCCATGATTCATGGTAATGAAAACTGTGATTCTTGACTTGTTTTACACTCTGAGTTGGATAAGCTTAGGATTACTTATTCTTCTGTTGTTAGCTAACTCATAGATACTAAGGATGAATTAGTGATACTCAAGTTTAGCAATGATCATATTGGCATAGGTGCTATTGCTTTAGGTGTTATTACTTTATCTTACTTTAATCGTGTCTTGCTTGAACTAAAATTTGAAAGTGACACTAAAATCTTGTTTCAATTCATGAATATTTATATTCTCATTATAAGTTTAGGGAGGAAAAATTGAAAGAATTTACTGAAATGCTTCATCATTTTAAAAACAAAACATGTGAAAACTGCCCCAAGATCACTAATGAAGTTTAAGCTCTTAACAAGACACTTGAAGATAAAAATAAAAAACTCTTATCCATGACTGCATATCAGAAATCCATTAATTTTATTGCTTGTGCATTTTGTGCTAAGATTGAAAATGATTTACATGTGATGAATGAGGCTTTTAATCAAATATGAGAATTAGCTGGGTAGGATTAGTAATACTTCTTATGTGTCTTGTGAGGCTTTAAAAGTAGAAGTAGTTGTCCATAGAAAGATATGCTAGGGCAACTAAGAATATCGAGTGTACCACATGTGCCAACCTAGCAAAAGAAAATGACTGCCTCAAGAAGACCCTTAAAAAATTTTATAGCAAAAAGAAAACCTCAACACGATTCTCAACCAATCTAAGGTGAATGTGAAGAATAGAGGTCTAGGGGTTCAATTCCTTAGAGTATTCTAGAAACCACCCATCTAAGATACTGAGAGTTGTGGAAAGTGGCAAGTTTAAGGTCAAACCACTTGAGTCTTCAAAGATTGTGTTTAAGTAGGCTAGATTTAACTAAATACCTTATAGCAAGTTAGATGCTTCTACTTCAATTGGTTCGAACCCTCAAAAGGTCAAGTAACAATGCACCTTTTGCAAGAAGAATATCCACATTGTTGAGTTTTGCTCCCGCAGGATCAAGTTTGAGAGGAGAGAGTAAGTGCATGCCTTGAGAGCTATTAGAGGAGTTCCTTCACACAAGAGTGCCCCTAGAGCTAGGCCTTTAGTCTCGAGTACTACTAGAGTTAGGCCTAGGTTTGTAGACTACTTCTTCGACTCCTTTGGTGGAGCTCGGCAGCGTCGTGGGTTAGGATTTTATGAGGGTAGACTATGAGTAGCTTTTAGACAGGGGGAGTACCGATCTTTTAGTAGGCCAATTCGGAGAGATCTAAGTGGTTCTCATGTGTATCCTCATGATTTTCATACTAACCTTTACACTACTGATGTTCCTACTCATCGTGTGGCTCAATATTAGATTCCTAAGTCTTTCATTTCTAACATCAGTACTGAGACACTGATGTCTTCTATTTATAACCTATCGGTACATCGAGTGAGGAAGGAGGATATGTAGCTTCTTGACTCCGGGTGTTCTAGACATATGACTATAGATTCTCGTTGGTTCTCCTTCCTTACTCGTGCATCTGGTGTCGAGATGATCACATTCGGGGATACTTCTACTAGGACCGTGATGGCTAAGGGCTTTGTGCATGGCAACAATAAGTTCATATAAGGACAAAATGGTCTCATAGAGATGTTTTTCTTTAGACGATTTTTGAGAGTTTTTATGTTGAGAACCATATAGCATATAAAGACTCTTCTTGAGATGTTTTTTGAGTGTTTTTGAGTGTCTTTTACTACCAATACGTCTCTACGGTCTTTAACACGGTCCATGGGGAGACACTTTTAGGACTCTTTACAAAATGACTCAATAACCCTATAAGATGATTTAACACGTCTCTAACCTATAAATAAGATGTATCTACAAGGCTTTTCTCTTGTATCGGTTTAGTAAGTAAGTTGAAATATAATCTACTATCTGATTCTCAGCTTTTGGATGAGTTTCTAAAGGTAGGGATGGAAACGGATCGAATACAAATTAGATAGTCTCAAATATGAATACGAATTCATATTTTTAAAATAAATACAGATACAGATACAAATACAAATCCACATTTTTTAAACAAAAATGAATATGAATTCGAATATTCTTGAATATGAATACAAATCAAATGTCGTAACAAATATGAATTTGAATCGAATATGTACTTAATTTAGTCTAATGCAAATATCCTAACACTTTTGTAACAAATCTTGGTAGAACAAATTTATGTAACATGACTGCACATCTGCACGAGCTAGCAATGTAGTGCATAGAGTTAGAAATTATGTAAAGTAATTTTCACTTCTTACTTGTGAATCTTGGTTCATTAGAAAATTGCTTTATACAATCATCACTTGGGAGGTCACCAGGGAAGGAAATAGATCAAATATGAATTGAATAGTCTCAAATATGAATACGAACATTTCGAGAAAATAGATTAAATATGAATTGAATAGTCTTGAATACAAATATGAACATTCTCGAATATGAATACGAATATGAACATTCTCGAATATGAATATGAACATTCTCAAATACAGATACGAACATTCTTGAATACGAATGTGAATATTCTCGAATACCATATTCGTGTTTTCTCGGATACAAATATCGGATAAAACATATTATCCTTTACCGTTTCCCATCCCTACTAGAGGTGAGGTTCAAGAGAGATGAGTGTAGAGTTCTAAATTTCTCTGGTAAGCTTGTGTTTGGGATCTTTAGGTTGGAGTAGGTCTTTAGTGTTGATTTCATTGTCTCGCCCAGTTCTAGCCCTAGGTGTTGATTGTCATGATCTAGTAAAGTGGCATCGTAGGCTTGGTCATATAGGCTTCGATCACTTAACTAGAGTTAGTAGTATGAATCTTATTAGATGTTTGTCTAGGCTTAAGAGTTACGTGGATCTAGTTTGCTCACACTGCAGATATAGGAAGATGGTTGATGTTTCTCATCCTCCTCTTACCACTACTATGAAAACTATCATGACAGATGGTTCAAAACCGTTATCACAGATGATTTCTGAACCATTTGAATTTATATGCCAGTGATAACAGGTAGTTATCGAAGATAACTCTTAAACCGTCTATGATAAGATACAACACAGACAGTTTTTAAATACAAGATGGCTCTCAAATTGTCTGTGATAAGATACAATAAAAATAGTCTTTAAATACAATCGTATGTGATATGTCAGATATCATAGGCGGTTTTTGGTATTAGCTGTCTGTGATAACTTACATATCACAGACGATTTTATTTAAAAACTGTCTGTGATAACAGATACATCACAGATGGTTGTATTTAAAAACAATCTATGATAGCAGACATATCACTGACAGTTGTATTTAAAAATCGTCTGTGATAGCAACATATCATAGACGGTTGTATTCACAAACCGTCTATGATAGCTATCTGAAAACCTACATTCTTTTCTGTTTTTGGGTAGCCTCAAAAAATGCTAGTCATACCCTCTGAAAATAAACAAGCAGATCACACACCTATATACAACACATGACACATATCTCACAAATGAATTAAACAACGTAAGTAGATCACACATGACAATAGTTACATGTACATATCTCACAATTGAATTAAACAACTGAATAAAGTACAATTGAATTAATTGTTCGATTTAAGCACAACTGAGTGAATTAGAATTGAATCAAATATTTGAACAACTAATAATCATCTCCGCCGGGGTAGAACTTTCTATTATGGTGAATGACCTCCATCATCAAGAATTGAGAGAGCTGTCCTCAAACTTCGGCGAGGTTGGCAAGATGGTATGTACTTGAGTCGAATTCTACACCCTATTGCTAGGAGTGTTAAATTCATTAGCATATATATACACATATATAGAAATTGATAATCATGAAATAAATGTTGGAAGGTTGACAAACATCTGAATCTTTCATCTTAGTGTCCATAATTTTCAGCATATGTCTGCAAACATAGAATCTACATATGTTACCCTATAGCTGCTGGTGTCACTATAAAAAATAGAATTACAACATAGGTATGGTTAGTTTTGTAGGCATTATTATGAAGTGAGATATAGAATTATGTTATTGTGGGTACCGAAAATTGCACCCTGTGTCGCAGTGCAGCGCAGAATTCCCTGTGTCTCCCTCCCTAGGCAATGTAAGCACTGAACGACCTACATGATTCTAAAAAGTTAGCCTCGGTAATTGCAAATGAAGAGAGGAGTACAATAGAGTTATGTATGAAGGAAATGAGTTTAATTACCTGTCAAATGTTTGTTGCACTAGGGTAAAATCATAGTTACCACTAAGTAAGGAATCAAGATATATTATCTTGCTTCACTTTGGTACAATCACAAGTAGAATCCAATGACTCCTAGTCATGTATGTCGTCATAGTGATTAATCCTAAATTCATGTTGCGTATAAAGTACAAATGAAATTTGTATGACAACTAGTGAAATACTTACCCTTGGTACAAATGAAGAGTATCATGATGTAGTCCTTGTCACTCTGAGCAAGTAATTCCTTCGTTATGTAATCTTGGATGAAGGATGCATTGTCCTTGATGCATTGCTTAGAGACCAAGTGTGGGTCGAGGAAACACGTGGGTTATCACCGTCACTGAACTTTTTGGATCATAAATTTATATATAAGCAATGAGTTATGATATTTATCGGTATTACGTGAATATAGAACTTGATTGTACAGTACACTTGTAGTGTCCAGCACCATAGAAGTAGTGCATTAAATTTGTCGAGGTTAAATAGTACGAATAAGTTCACGAAGGTCACGACAAAGTATCCCGAGTCGTGGAGGAAATGCCCCTCTATGAATTTTACGATGAATCCACTTTGGAGGTTTGGCTTCCTATTGGACCTCTACATGTACCAGGAATGTAATGACATGCAAACCAATCTAAGGCTAGATAGTTCTGACTCCGGGACCAACGAAACTTCGATCTTGAACTTCCAGGTCCCGAAAGGCGCCTTAGCTTAACCTTATTTGATTTGGCCTTAGCTTGGGCCTTACCATCTCGCTTGCAATATATTTGAAGTGGAGCCAATGCAATGAGTTTCTGAAGCGGAGCTTGAGGTGGAGCCACGGGAGCTGATGTGATGGTTTCTAAAGCGGAGCTTGAGGTGGAGTCATAGATTGTTCTGTTTAACAGGGATAGTCATGTGGAGATCACAACACAGAAGGGTCTAGAGTGATGTCCCTCTTGGGCCACTGGATGAATGAGTAGATGGCATCTCCTAGTGTCATAATCTCTTCATTTGGGGGTTTCTCCAAAGGGACGACTCTAAAAACATTATTAATCATGTCTACCTGGACCTTCATAAAACTGGTCTCTAGCTGGGTACCATTGTCGAAACTCGGAACAACACTCCAAGTCCTTATGTGTAAATCACACTATCCCAGGAAAAGCTAGTGCACACAGGGTAAACAGTGATGTATATCATGCAAAATCACCACAATTATATTAAGCAAATTTACGGCCATATGGCCAAGTCTTACAACAAAATGGCATAAGGCCAACTGAAAAATAGAAGCGACGGAAGAACAATAAAGGTAGTAGCTCAGCCCATCCAGCTTCTCACAGGCGAATGACTGTAAGACGCGTCCTATTCGCTGAAGTAGTCCTCACCGTCGCAGTCGCCGTCGAAGTCTGACAACAGATTTTAGCAAGGTGAGCACTTTAAAGTACTCCACAAGTTACACTGGGAGATATAATAGAGTGATGCATGCATAATGGATTTCAAAGGAAGGCTTAGTAGGGTAAATATGTGTAAAAGCAGTACTGAATTTTAAATACAGTAACGTAAGTATGAAAAGCTAAATTTTAATACAACATATGAAACAAGATTTAACAAAGTAATATCGTTAGTGTAGGCTCCGACCTACACTAACCTAACCATGGGTATCCCACCCGGACCATTTTCCAAACCATCATTTTTATCCGTAAAACTAGTTTTATAATATCCAGGTCTAATCTGTGAAGACTCTACTCAGTATGTCCATGACCGTGGACACGGTTATCCAGGATAAATTTTTAACTCTGCGATAAACACACTGCCTTAGGTGTGCGGTGGAGAGTTCATGATAAGGCTGTTATAATGATCCATATCCAAAACAGTCACGCCGCCACTAAGGTTTCACCACAACTCGAATCCACGAGTTGGAGCCCTCTCTAGTGCCCTGTGAGACTTCTCGCGGCCTACGCCACGCTCACATTCAGCCTATAGCGAAACTATACTTGGAGCTTCACAAGTTACTTAGCCAGGTCCGTCCCATACCGGACTTGTGGTAGTACGAAGTGACTTCGTAAAATGATTAATAGAAACGGTCTTTAAGTTGACTTAGGCTCAACCACATTCCCTTATGCACGACAATCAACTAGGTGTCACCAAACACGAGGCATGCCAACACCCCACCACCTAACCAGTAGCCTAAGTCCAAACCATTTTTCTATTTTCAATTTTTTAAAAATCTTTTCATAGCTTTTCTTGACTCACCAAAGTCAAGAACTCATTTAAAAAGACTGTCATTCCATGTGAAATATTTGATCCCACCTAAGATTATACTAAGCCAAGCTAAGTAATTCTATAAAGTTTTCTAGTTAATACTATGGTACTAACTAGTTCTCAGCTAAGGTGACAAGGTATATGGATTTTCGAG
Source organism: Melocanna baccifera (assembly GCA_036346265.1). NCBI lineage: Eukaryota > Viridiplantae > Streptophyta > Magnoliopsida > Poales > Poaceae > Melocanna > Melocanna baccifera. Next base: position 33,659,001 of record CM070677.1, on the reverse strand, counting down.
ATTCAAATTGGCTATAATCAAGGATCAGGGGTATAACTACAATTTAAATCAAATTTAAATTACGCTTGAATAAAGTACGCATGCATATACAGTAAAATAATATAATTAAATTTGAAATAATAGGGTCAACATGGTTAAAGGTGTAACTTGCCTTGCTCGAAGTCCTGCTGGAAATCGTCGTCGAAATCGAACTCTCTAGAAACGTCCAAATCTAACGTGAAGAGCCAATTCAAAAGAAATTCAAAAATAAAATTCAAATAAATTCAAACTTTCAAAAGGAGGGCAGAAATGAAAAGTTCATGATTTTAGAAAAATGTAGAAATTTGAATGGGTCAATTTGGAGTTAAAATGAAGAAGTTATGCCCTTCTAAAGTTTTAATACAATTAAAAAGAAAATACTTAATTTCTGAAATTATTTTTAAACCAAAAATCATTTATGACATCATTAAGCTTTTAACTGAATTATTTTTGTAAAGCAAAACATGAATTATGACGTCAGCACCTGAATTACTTTCGGCCGAATTAAATTTAAACGAGAAAAATCAGATTATGACATCAGCATGACGTCAGCACAGGGATTATTTTATTCGGGCGAGGGGCTGGCAAGTGGGCCCGGTCTACGGTGGACTGGGTCCATAGACCGGAGCGGTGCTGAGGTGGCATGTGGGCGCACGGGGAGGCGAGGTGGCGCTGCGTGGCGCGGTCGGGCGGACGTGGCACACACGTGGCTGCCATCTGGCTGCCACTCGGGTGCCACGTGCGTGCGGGCGACCGACGTGGCAGGGCGGCCGGCGGTGGCGCTCGGGGCCCGATGGCCGCCGGCGCCCCGGTGGACGGCGGCACTAGCCATTGGTACCAACAGAGAGTGGGGGCCAAGGGGAGTTCGCTGGTACCTCGCATAGAGCCCGAGGATGGCTGGAGAGAATGATCGACGGGGAGGGGCGGCGGTCGGAGGAGGCTTCATGGCGGCGGAGGTGCTCCGGTGGCGCAAATGCTCGGGGTAGAGGGGGCTTCTGGCTGCCGAGGCACGGGCAAGGTGTCGGTGTCGTCGGCGAGGAGCGGGGAGGCCTAGGGCGACGGCGATTGCTCGCCGGAGTTAGTGAGACCGGCGGAGGGGAAAACGAGCGCGGGGAGGCTCCGAGGGTTATGGTGCTCGAATTGAGAGACGAGAGAGAGGCGGTGTGAGTAGAGGGTGCTCGGGGTATGGGTTTTATAGGCGGGGAGGGGAGGTAACGGCCACGCACCGCACGCCGGAGTAGAAACGGGCCGGGGGGGGGGGTACTTGCAACGGTGTAAACAGGCGTAATTGAGGGTGAATATGGCTAAAACGAACGCGGTGTAAAGAAAGGTTTAATTTGCCGTTGGCACGGGAGAGAAATCGGGAAGGAAAAGCTTCGGTTTCGGCATCAATGGCGGCAGCGGACGGTGATCGCGCGGGGAAGAAAGGAAAGGGGGCGGGGATGATGGTTCTGATCGGTGGGCTCCACCAGTCAGTGAGAGTAGAAAAACGGAAGGGGCGAGGGCGATGGTCGGATTTGTGACATGTGGCAGGAGGAGGAGATTGGGGCCGTAAGATCCCGGGCGAACCGTTAAGTGAAAGGGAACGGCCGAGATTCCAACCTGCAAGAGGGTTTAGATCGGGGCCGTCCAAGGGCAAGGCGAAGGGTTAAGTGGCTGCGGACGGGTGCGATTCAATCTGGCAACGACGGATGGCTCGGATGGAGACACGCGTCGGACAAAGGGGAGAAAGGGGTGGGCGAAGGGGTAAGTAGGCGCAGGCGGCTGTGATCAGTTTGGAAGGCGAGGAGGGTGGTCGGATGCACGACACTTGTTGGCCAGAGAGAGAGAGAGGGAAGGTGGGATGCAGCGGTAAGTGGGATCGGGCGGCCAGGATTAAGTCCGGCGGTAGGGATTGCTCCGACGGTGACAAGTGTCAGCGCCGGGGAGGGTTTTGGATTTAGATTTTATTTTTGATTTTCAGGAATGCTAATAAGTTTTAAAATACTCAGAAAAATACTAAATAAATTTTAAAAATTCCAAAAAAATTCAGAGAATCATCTGAGATCATTTTAGACTTAATAAAAATATTTTTAACTTATACTAGCATTTAATTTCTAGTAAAAGCACAAATAATTTCATTTAGGTGAGTTTTTAATTTTTATAAATTCCTGAAAATTGCTATAATTATAGATTTGACTTGGAAAAATAAAATACATTTATATTGACTTTTATGAAATAATTTGATTTTTCACAACCAGGCTTGAAATAAAATCCAGAAAAATCCAATAAATTTCAGAAAGCACTTTAAAAAGGAAAATAAAATTTTAGGATGTTACAACCGTGCACCAGTGTCTCTGGCAAGCATAGATACGCCATCCCCCATGTAGCATCAATGGGAATGGAGCCAACAAGCCTGACTCTGAGGATGCACGATGTGGGCTCCTACATAACGATACACGATGAGCTAAAGCACCACCATGTCTATCTATATAGTATTCTAGAGAGGTAAAGTACCTGGATGTTGTCGATAGGTAAGTGGGCGTCGATAGGTTCAAAAATTAGTGTGGACGCGCAGCTACTCTAACATTGAGGGGGATTGGGTACTGTAGTGGGTTGCGATTGGTTGTAAACTTGTTTTAGTTCTTCTCTCAGTGCATCTATCTCTCCTCGAAGTGAGGCAGTTATGTGCTCTTGAAGTGAGGCAGATAGTTGTTCCTCAAGTTGTACACGAAGCTCATATTTCATTTGTTCCTCACGATGGGCCTTGGATCTCTTCCTACTCCTATACGCCTCGAAGTATTTTGGGAATATGTGGCTCCAAGGTACGTAACCTTCAGGCCTTGTGTGCGACTTAGGTGCTCCTTATTTCCCAGGGCTTGTGATATTATATCCCTCTCCTAGTCTTTTTCAAAGGAGCCTTGGGAAGATTTGCTTGTCAATGTTTGTTGCAAGAGGCAATCATGTTATTTTAGACCATATGAAGTTATGGAGCTATTAGCTAGGTAGTTTAACATATCTTATCATGTGTTAGGACACTTTCTCGTTTGTGGGGTTTCTAAAAGAGGAGACACCTAAAGATATGGTTGCTGACCTCTCTCTTAACCAGTTTTAGGCGTGCTCATTTGTGATCCTGGCAAATGGCGAGGAGGCCTCCGATTGAATTGCGACCTCATCCTGCATCCTCCATTACGGGATTTTACCCATGTATCCAGCGGTGTCGAGTCTGTAGGGGTGAGTGTTTTATGCCTAGAGAGCCTTGTGCGCTACACTTTGCCGTTGTCTTCATCTGCACAAAGGCGTCCCATATTTTTAGCGACATGAAAGGATACCTTGTAAAAGGCATGCAATCCTTGATCACGTACTGCATGACAAGTGTGATCTTGAAGTTCTTTCACCGTGATGGTCATTTGACCCTTTGACCTTTTTGATACTCCTCTTCCATGCATAGTTATCCCAGTCTTCAGAGCATCATACCCATTCGGTGACGTCGATGGCTACGACGATGACTGTCTGGACGTCATCTCTCTTATAGGAAAAAACTAATTACAATGAGATGTGAGCTTGAACATTGGCACATGGTTGATCTTACAAGAAATAAGAACATTCGACGACATATATTATTGTTATAAGGTCTCTTTGCAATACTAACGTCCCAAATCACAGTCTAGTGTCTCAGGTTCTATAACATAAGTTGTGGCTGTAGTCTCTTCCTCCTCATCATTATGCGTATTGTGCTTGGTTGTTGTCTTAGGCGTTAAATTTTTTTGAGCTACCGTGCCCTTCATTTACATATGAATGACGCGACAGCCCAAAGGTTCTTTTATGCCTAAGACAACAACCAAGCCTAACACACAACATGATGATGAGGAAGAAACAACAGACATAACTTACTTTATAGTACTTGACACACTGAAATGTGTGATTTGGAATATATTATTGCTACAAGGTCTCTTTGGCATATATTGTTGCTACAAGGTCCATTTGGAACAGTAACATGCCATTCCAAATAGATCTTATAGCAATAACATAACCCTCCCTTAATATTGTCTCTAAGAACTCCAACTCACTTAGGAATAATAGCTCCAACAATTTATCTATAAATTCATTATCAAGCGATTTTTTAATATTCTCACCACAACATGTATTTCTCAACAACTACAAGATGAATATTAAAGCACTATACACTTGAACTTCAAAAGGATTGAAGCTAATTAGCTTTAATCCTTTTGGAGCCAAAATGTTCAGTGCCGTAATGTTCCTCTTATAGTGAGTATACAGTAATCAGCTTTGTACTCGGTCAATATAGGAAATAATGTACTCAAGGCATTGAGCAAATAAATAATTAAAACTAGCAAAAAGCTCATGTTGTAATGATTATTATTGCTCTCAGAGGTAGAGTTACTTAAGATTAATTCTTGGCCTTCTCGATATTTTGTATATACTCTTCAAAAATTAACAAATGATAACTAAAGTTTAGAATTTGAGCTCTTAAAATTATGCTTTAGTGAAAATTTATAGAAATCTACCAACACTCAAGAAATCAATTTACTGTGAATTAACAGGACAGTACAAAAAGACTTATTCTCAAATTAACAGTACTTGTATCAACCATGGAAACTTGAGCAACATATAATAAACAAGATCACATGACCTTAAAGATAGTAGGATCTTCTACAAATATGTTGAGAACAAGCTAGATAGTACCGAATCTATTCCAAACCATATGGCCGAAAGGAACCAGTACAGATGACAACACTGCTAGCAAATGACAGCAATAAACACCACTTGAAAGAGCCCAAATCTAAACTAGTTTATCATCTCAATTTCAGTAATAGACAACTATCATCATTGAGCATTGAACCATGCCCACAAACATTTACAATAAAGTCTAATGCATATCATTTGATGTAGTAGCATCATGTAGGGAGGAGAGAATGTCCAAACTCATCATGATCTACCCCCCAAAATAAGTGGGATTTGGGAATAGGGAGGGAGAGGCAGTGTCGGGAGGGAGAGGTGGCGTTGGGAGGGAGAGGCGGTAGCGTTCGAAGAGACAGCGTCGAGAGGAGAGGGGGCATCAAGTACATGAGTGAGGAGTGAGAGCAAAACCTAGCTACCAGGGGCGGCGGAGATGGAGGAGTGTGCGAGTGAGGAGTGAGAGTACAAAACCTAGTAGGGCCTATTTATAGAGGAACTATCACAAACGGTTCCATTATGCAATCGTCTGTGATATGCCAACATCACAGATGGTTTCGTTATGCAACCGTTTGTGATATGTATGTCACAGACGATTTGTTCTAGTAAACTGCCTATGATAGTTCCTTCCTCTTTCTACAACAAATTCTGTTTTTTTAGCTAGCTAGCCTGAGGAAATTCTGGCCATGCCCTATGAAAAAAGCAAGCATAATCACAAATGTAATTATTTCTTAATTACTAAATCAATTACAATGGGATAATTTCATAATTACATACCGAGTTTCTTATAATTACATTGCAATAATTTTCAAACAAGTGTTCGTCGTGTGGGATTGTTTATTACACTTGGCTATTTTCTTTGAAATAAAGCCCTTCAAGATGATTGACACTCATATAGCTTGCTTCATCGTCTTGTTCTTCCTCGAACTTGATGCCATCTCTGAATAGAGGCAACTCGTCAAATTGATTGTACTCTTCCTCATCCATGATATTTTCAACTCTAACAATTTTTCTTTTTCCATGAAGAACTATGTGATCCTTCTTATTTACCAGGTCAATTACATAAAAAAACTTATACAATTTGCCTCACAAGTACGAATGATTCATCTTTGTATCTTACACGTTCGAGGTCCACAGTAATGACGTCGTACTTATCGACCTTTACACTCTGTAGGAGTTGGACCCAACAACACCGAAATAGAGGGATCTTAAAAATTACATAGTCAAGCTCTCAAATCTCCTCTACAAGTCCATAGTACGTGCTTGGGTCAGCGGTATTAAAGTGCGTATGAAATGCATCTATGCGGATACTTTAGTTTTGCACTATGCTCTTTCTATCCTGATCTGTTGTATAAAATATGTACCCATTAATGTTATATCTTTCCCATGTCACAATTATATATTTTGGCCCTTTTGCCAACCATTACAGCATTTCACTTGACAACATCTCAGTGAATCACACCTTCAATAATTCGTTGAACTGATGATTGTGTTGTCTCATGATCCAAACCTCTGATTGGCTTGGATTTTCTTTGTGTAGCATGTCCTTGTGCTCTTCAATATGTGGGGATATTTCAGTCATGTGTTGCAAGACTGTGAAATAGGCTTGATCATACGTATCCAGATCTGGAGTTGTTGCTTTCCTTCTGATGGTCCCGATGTCCTATAGCCTCTCCTTGTGACGAGATAGAGGTATACCCATCGGTTTGATCTGAGCCATGTAATCGATGCAAAACTCAATGATCTCTTTAGTTGCATAACCTTTAATGATACTTGAGAATTCCTATGTACCTATCAAATAGGTATATATGATGTAGAAACACAGGGTTGTATATCTTTATCTTTCACAAGGTGGACGATGAGACGGGCCATGTATCAAAAAATGATGAAGAAAAATATATCTTAATATGACATAGAGTCGTCACCACTTCAGTCTGTAGAGCATCTAGTCTATTAGGATTAATGACCTTCTAAGAAATTACGTTAAAGAAATAACACAACCTTATGATTGTCACTTGAATCTTGGCCAGTAAAATACTTTTAATTGCAATAGGAAGCAATTATATCATTAGCACATGACAGTCATGAGATTCTATACCAATTAATTTCAAATATTCCATAGAAACAAGTTTCTTCATATTGGTGGAGTGACCGGATGGAACTTTTACACTATGCAGCACTGTCACAGTTCAATTCTCTCGGACTTAGACAGAGTGTAGCAAGCTGAAAGAAGGTACGTCTGGCTTTTATTGGTCTCTATCGGTGCTAACTCGATCATAATGTTCATGGCGATCAAGTCACGCTGTGCATTGATACCATTCTTTGTTTTGTTATGAATGTTCAGTAAGTAGCCAATCAAGCTATCACATATATTTTTCTTTACATGTATGATATCGATGCAATTGTAAACATCTAAGTACTCCTAATAAGGTAAGTCCCAAAATATTGACCTTTTCTTCCACATGTTCTTCTGACGGGTTCTCAACTTATATCCCTTTCTAAGCACAATATCGATATGCTTGACCATACTATAGAACTCTTTTCCGCTAAAAGGCCTTGGTGCTGAGTCATCATCTTTTTGTTTGTCAAATTGTTTCTTCATCTTGCGGTATAGGTAATACCTTGAAAGGAACCTACGGTGATACATGTACACAGTTTAACAGAGTTGTTTAACCACACATTCTTGGTATAATCTAAGCAGTACAGATAGGCTTTGGGTCCTTTTGTACTCAACCTCGATAGGTTACCAAGCGCAGAAAAATCATTGATGGTACAAAACAACATAACACATAGAGTTAAGTTCTCTCGTTTGTTTGTATCCTATACCTGTACCCTTTCGTTCTATAGTATTACAAGATCTTCTACCAATGATGCTAGGTACACATCAATATTATTTTTAGGTTGCTTCGGCCTTTAGATAAGTAGAGACATCAAAATGTACTTCCACTTCGTACATAGCCAAGAAGGAAGGTTGTACATGCATACATTAACTAAGCTCCATGCAATAGCAATTACCTACCGTCTACTTTACTACAACTCTAACCATTATATATGATTCCATTACCAAAACTAGCGGAATAACCCACGCAATTGTGTGACTAGATAGTACGATACAATTATCTTCGATATACACCTCTACTATCTATAATTAATTAAAAATATATGATTAATCCGCACCATTATAATCTGGTCCTATCAAAATGAGCGGTGTAGATCCTTCTCTTTTTATCTCGATTAATGTGAGAATTTCTAGAATTTCTTCTTTTTTAAGGTTATTATGTGATTTTCTTATTCTCAAAACGAATGAGATGTATTAAATCTCACCAATTGTTTGTATTTATATATATTTTACACAACAAAATTATATTAGATCTAACCGTGCAATTGCGCACGTACTAAAATTGATATTTCCAGTTTTGTTGACTATGAATTCAAACCAAGATACAAGATATCTATCGTTATTCGTACAACAAAGTCATAGTGAAGCTAGCCGCGCCGCGCAATTACCGGGGCATCTTGCTAGTTACAGAAATAAACCCTTTATATTTAGTTTAAGCGCTCTACAGTCATGTGATCCATTAGGTAGACGTCGCTGTTTTTGTTAGGCAGATTGACTGGCCTCCTCTTGGCTAATTTCTTGGCATCCAAGGTGCTTGCTTGGTTCATGCTTGCCCTGCTGGTCAAATCTCCTATTTTTACTTAGGACGCGCTCGAGGACCAGCAGATGTCTTTCTTATTCTTTCTCCCTTCTGTTTTTTTATCTGAGCGTCAAAAGATGCTTGGTCTTCAAGGCGCATGCTTCTCTCCCAAGGCAGCGCTTGTGGAGAAATCAGTTTGATTAAACTAATTAACCCTCAAGCAAGAGGATCTCTATAGCATCATGCCCCGTGATCTTTTTTTTTTCTTCCGGTCTCTAACTAATTTCAACATTCTAAGTTTCACATACCAGTTTCCGTAAAAAAAATTCTAGCTAATTAATTAAACTGTTGAAGAAAGACATGCAATTACAACCTACTCATATTTCATAGTTTATACCCTCCCCCATCTCTAGTCTCGACTAGCTTACGACGTGAACTAGACAAAGACGGGGGAAATCCACTCTTAGGGTCACCTTAGTCTCGCCACTGAACTCCTCAACCATCGCACAATTGTTTCTTGTTAGAATCGAGGTCTTCAAATTGACACATCTTTGTACCTTTTCTGCTCCCGATCGGCAGTTCGGCAGCTCATCGAGCAGCTGGTACCATGCGCAATTGGTTGATCTCACAGTGCTCAAACAACATTTTCTGCTCCCGATCGGCAGTCCGGCAGCTCATCGAGCAGCTGGTACCATGCGCAGTTGCTTGATCTCTCGGTGCTCAAACGAATCATACACTATTACACACAGAGTCAACACAGGTGGTTATAAACCTTCGTCACAAAAGGTTTCTAAACTATTTAATTTCTCTCATCACAAATGGTTTCTAATTTTAATTTATTACGTCTGTGATAACAGGTGATTATCACAGACGATTTGTATAAAGAACTATATGTGAATACCAACTATCACAGACGGCTTTAACCACGAAACCATCTATAACATGTCAATTATCATAGAAATAATTATTGTGAGATTGACAAACCTTTGAATCCTTGGGCCTACCGCCCATGATTTCTTGCATATGGTGGCAAACATAAAATCTACATATGTTGCCCTGTAACTGCTGCTGTCACTACAAAAATAGAATTGCATACATAGCTTTATTCAACTTGAGAGGCATCATTACGCAGTGTGATATAGGATTATTGTGTACTAGTGTGTACCGAAAATTATGTCATATGTTGCAGTGTGGTGTCCCTTCCACGTGTCTCCCTATTTTGGCAATGTATGCGACGAACGACCTACGTGATTTGAAAAAGTTACCTTTAGTCATTGCAAATGAAAGGTACATAGAGTTATTTGTAGATGAAATAAATTTATCTATCGATTAATTATTGCACAAGTGTAAAATCATTCATGCTCTTGATTAGGGAATCAAAGTATATTACCTTGTTCTAGTTTGGTACAATGACAATTAGAATCCAGTACCATCTACACATGTATGCTATCATAGTCTTTAAAATTAAGTTCGTGTTGCATATGAAGTACAAATCATGAGTATAGCAATGAGTGATGCACTTACCCCTGGTTGTAGGGTAGAAGTATGTACCTCTTGTCATTGTGAGCGTGCAGTCTCGTTATTATGTAATTCTCAACATAGGATGCATTTTGGTTGATGCATTACTCAGAGATTAAGTGTGGGTTGAGAAAACTGTTTGGTTCTTTTTTGTTTGGCTTCTAGAATCATGTGTCTATACATAAGCAAGGGGTTATGATATTTATCGGTATTACATGAATGTAGACTATAATTATACACACTTATAGTGTCTAGTATCTTAAATATGAGGCATCGAGGGCATTAAGGTTAAAAAGTTCAAACAAGTCATTGAAACCCACCACGAAGAAGCCAGGTTTGTGGAGAAAATACCTCACTGTGTACTTGGCAGTGCAACCTGTAGGTCTTTGTGTCCTCGTCTCATCGGTCTTTCCCATGTATCATGCATGCAAACAAGTGGCAACCATTCCAAGGCTGACTAAGAGCGTATCTGGGACCAACAATTTTCCTAGCAAGAATATCCAATGCTTTTGAGACGCCTTCATTTTCTTTAATTTGGTCTTGATGGCAGCTAGTATGTTTTCTTCATGGGAGACAAATGGGCACACTGTTGATCTATGCTCAATGTGGTCTTCATGGGAGCTAATATGGTGGCCTACCGACACAGATTTGGTGCACGAGGTGACATCGAAGGGAGGATCAGAGAGACCACAGGCTGTAGATGGTCATGTTGAGAGACCAGCTATTTCATGCTGGGTAGATGCCAGCATGGAAGGGTCCAAAGCAATGTCCCTCTTGGGCCATTGGACAAATGTGTGGAAGGCATCTCCTAGTGCCATGATCTCATCGTTTAGGGGCTTCTCCAGTGGGACAGACCTAAAAACCTCCATCCCCGCCTAGCCTCAACGAGAATAGAGCCAACAAGATACACGATTAGCTAAGGCGTCAAACAGGTCTATTTATGTAGCATTCTAGAGATGTACATTGCCTGGATACCATCAATAGGTAATTAGACGTCGCTATGTTAAGAAAGTGGCATGGACGCATAGCTACTCTGACGTTAAGGGGGATTGGCTCCCAAAATAATGGGGGCGACTTGCGACTGGTTGAAGACTTTATTCAGTTTTTCCTCCAATGATTATCTATCTTCGAAATTTTGCACGAATCTTCTCTTTCAACCATTCCTCATGCTCGGCCTTGGATCTCTTTCTACTCCTATAGCCTCGGAGTTGTGTGGTTGATTATGTTCTCGTTATGTTAATGCTGCGGTTGTGCCCCTTTTATCTGTTTTTGATCTACTCATTAGTTGTTATTGATGGTTTGTGGTTTGCATCTCTGCATCTAATATTTAAAACTGCTTGATAGTTTGGAGATGTCCTTTTTTAGTCAATTGATGAAATGAGCTCAACTGTTGACATGTGTTGCAACTGATTATTATGCTATTCTGCTGTTCTCTTTAGCATATTCTGCTGCTTGATGTTGGCAATGGCTACCTCCGCTCGCTCTCGCTCACAACACACACAGAACGTGAAGAACACAGAAGTTTTTGTTGTGCTGTGATGCTCCTACAGCTTTTGGTTCTACATCTTATTTATAGAGAAACGAAGTCCTAAACATAGTAAGTCCTACAAATCTGCCATGATCGGAGAGACGCATGCCTTCCTTTTTTGGTTCGCACTGTTTCCAAAAGAAAGAAACAAAGAAAGGAAATAGACTGAAAGAAAGAAAACAAACTGCAAACAAAATAGGCAGCAGATTATCTAACAAAACTCCCTCTAATTTTGCTGCTTCCTCCTGATCTCGATCATGTCAATCTTGTTGCGTAGCTCCAAAAACCAGACACGACCGAGAGGCTTAGTGAGAATGTCCGCGAGTTGCTTCTCAGTCTCAGTGAACTCGAGGATGATTTGTCCTCCATCGACGGCTTCACGGATGAAGTGGAATCGAGTGTCGATGTGCTTGCTTCTGTCGTGGAGGACTGGATTCTTGCTGAAAGCGATGGCGGACTTGTTGTCTACCTTGAGTCCCGGCGCCGGAAGCTTCTGTTTCAAGAGCTCCTGCAGTAGTCGGTGAAGCCAGACACCCTGACAGGCTACCGTTGTAGTAGTGATGTACTCTGCCTCGCACGAGGAGAGAGCCACAACCTGCTGCTTTTGCGACTGCCAGGAGATTGGGCTTGTGCCGAGGAAGAAGAGGATGCCAGTGGTGCTCCTTCGCCCGTCAAGGTCATCGGCCATGTCGCTGTCGCTGTAGCCTGACAAGGCCAGCCCGCCTCCTTCTCTCGGGTAGGTGACGCCGAAACTCCGTGTCTCGGCGATGTACTGGAGGATGTGCTTCACTGCGGCGAGGTGATCTTCCCGCGGATCCTCTATGAACTGACTCACGTACCCCACGACGAACGTGATGTCCGGCTGGGTATGAGTCAGATAGCGCAGGCTCCCCACAATGCTTCAGTAGCGGGTTGTGTCTACAAGCGGTGCTGTTGATGCCTTGGATAGCTTGAGCCTCTCTTCCATCGGCGTGTGGCAAGGATTGCACTCTGCCATAGTGCCATGCCGTTCTGCTCCAGGAGCTTCTTGGCGTATACGCTCTGACAAAGTGTGATCCCGCTGACGCCTTGGCTCACCTCAACGCCGAGGTAGTACGTGAGTAGTCCCAGGTCGCTCATGCAAAACATAGACATCATCTCGCGCTTGAATTCGTCGATGCCTACTTGAGTTGTCCCGGTGATAATCAAGTCGTCGACATAGATGCCGACGATCAGCGTTCCTTCGGGTGCCCGCCGCGTGTATAACACGTGCTCGTCCTTGCACCGATGAAACCCAGTTCCTGGAGGTTGGCGTCCAGCTTGGTATTCCAAGCACGAGGTGCTTGACGTAGCCCATACAACGCTTTGCACAGCTTGAGTACCTTGTGCTCCTGCTTGTCAACGACGAAACCCGGCGGCTACTCCAGATAGACTTCCTCCACGAGATCTCCATTCAGGAACGTAGACTTCACGTCTATGTGGTGCATGGACCACCCTTGGTGCGCCGCCAGAGCCAGCAGTAGTTTTATCTGTAGTCCGAGTTGTATGTTGTAGGACTTACTATGTTTACTATGTTTTATCTGTACTCCGAGAGCCAGCAGTAGTTTTACGCACGGGAAATAAGTACTGGCTCCTGGTTACGCACTTACGCGCGGCGACTCACCTAGGCGTTCAAGCGCCCCTCGCTCGCCGTGGTCGCCGACTCCACCGTGACAACCATGGTATGTTTGCTATGACAGATTTAGCAAATGTAGGCATCTCCAATGCACCAAGTTGGCAGGTGCTTAGTGGTAGTTTTCTTGCCACGTCAGAGAGGGAATGTGCCAAAACTTAAGCATGGATGCTTAGCTAAGCATGAATGCTTGATGGGTGCTTGTGAGTTTGTGGGAGAATGTAGCCACCTTCAAGAAGAGGTGTTTGTGTTGGAGAATCGAATTCCTAAGTAGGTTCTTGAGGATGAGGCACACTCACTTCTAAGCACCTATTTAAGCATCTTTTGAATTGGAGACGGCAGGTTTAGATTGGAGTTAAGAGTGATGAGTATAATCTGTACATGTTTTAAATTATCGCTGGAGGTTCTGGAGATAATTAGATTCATGTCTTGCTGTTACTATTTGATCATTTCTGTGGAAGGCTAGCTTTTTATCGTGTCCTGATTGACCATTTTAGATTATAATTGAATTTTGTCTTACAGTCTGTGTCCATTGTACAGAACAAGAGGGTTTTGATTCTGGTTGACTCTTTTTTGTAGCTAGGAATGAAGTGTTCATAAAAACTTAAACATATTTTCAATTCAGTTTTATAAGTTTTTAAATTCAGTTTTATAAGTTTGGAGGAGTTGCGTCTGGGAGAGTGCATGGTTAAACTCTGTTTTGACCCATGCTACTTTCTACTTTATCTGTGATTGGTCAAATGCGATAAAGTACCAAGGCTTGTAACAATTAGGAAACCAGGGATAAGAGTTTCCGTTTAAATGGATTCTTTCCGTTTAAACGAATCTCTATCCATATTGGGCACCTCACCCTCTCCAATAAATAGAGAGCCATATGGCTGATTTTGTACCCAATGCATATGAAGCAATAAAAGAAAGACCAGGAGTTCTCTCTACCTCTCTGTGTTCAATCTATTATTCTGTTGCTTTGTGATTGATTCGTTCTTGTTCTAAGCAGAGGAATCGCTTGGACTGGTCGCCAGCGAGAGTTCCTCAACACGTTATCAGCACAAATCGCTCCGGTGAACGAAGGTAATCATCGAAGCACTTAATAGATTGGTTTTCTAGATCGCTTTGAATTTGCTTTTTCTTCGCGTTCTAGATTGGTTTTTCTACGGTGCAAATCCCTAATCTACCGCGAGCGGACACGGTCGCCGCACAATGTCGATCGGTAGATTGCGAAACGGGTAGATGTTGATTGCATCAGAAAACGATGCAATCCGCCTAATCTACCGCGAAGCGCACACGAAGTCGCCGCACAATGTCGATCGGTAGATTATGAAACGGGTAGATGTTGATTGCATCGTAGATGAGAAATAAAATTTCTTTTGCATTGCCTTTTCGCTTGGTTGGCCCTGTCCTCACGCGCGACATACCAACCGCCGCCTCCCGCACGAGGCGCCGCCATCGCCGCCACGCTCGCGCTTCGAACGGCGCGCGCGCCTCACCGCCTCGGCTCTCGCGTCGCGCCGCACGCACGCGCCGCCATCGCCAGCCCCGCGCTGCCTCCTCGCGCGCGCCGCATGGCGCCGCGGCGGCCAGCCAGACGTGTGCTCGTATGGCACGCGCGCGCCCCGCGACAGCGGCTCGCCCCGCCACAGACGGCCTCGGGCCACCGCCCGCGGCGGCCCGCACGGCCGCGCCCGCATGGCCGCTTCGCGCTGCCCCGACGGCCGCCGCCCGCCGTAAGAGCAATGGCAGCCTTACAACAATCGCCGGGCGATGCATGTATAATTAGTTCCGAAGAGCCACAATTATACTTCCCATGGGCACAACTTTGGTCATTGAAGACGCATTATTGTATCCAGATTCGACTAGAACTCTCTTAAGCTTTAAAGATATTCGCGCCAATGGTTTCCACGTTGAGATCAAGAAGAGTACGGTAAGGAATACCTACTCATCACGGCGCAATGAATGGCAAAAGGGTATTAGAAAACTTCCTTCACTAGAAACGGGCTATATTATACCAACATTAAGGCGTCATAGCGCATACATCGCCCCAAGATGATTCGAAGCTCAACTATTCTGCTCGCACGGTGATTAGGCCACCCAAGTCTTAGGATGATGAGAAATATAATTAACAATTCTCACGGACATAACATTAATGTGAAGAATTTCCTGAATCATGAAGATTTTGTGTGCCCTGCATGTGCCACCGGGAAATTAATTATTAGACCTTCTACTCTGAAAGTGAAGGATGAAGTCCCTGCATTTCTGGAACGCATCCAGGGAGACATTTGCGGTCCTATTCAGCCCATCTCAGGGCCATTTAGGTATTTCATGGTGCTCATTGATGCTTCCTCAAAGTGGTCATATGTGGGTTTATTATCCACAAAAAACTATGCTTTCGCCAAATTGATCTCGCAGTTCATTCGCATCAGAAATGTGTTCCCTGATCATCGCATCAAGTCCATTAGAATGGACAATGCCAGAGAATTTACTTCAAAGACATTTGATGATTATTGCATGGCGATGGGGATTGTAGTTGAGCATTCGGTACCGCATGTCCATACTCAGAATGGTTTGGCAGAGGCATTGATCAAGAGAATTAAATTTATTGCCCGACCACTTTTGCATAATTGTAATTTGCCAGCTACTTGGGGACATGTAGTCCTACATGCAGCGAATCTCATCAACTTTAGACCTTCGGCCTACAACATCCATTCACCTATACAACTAGCGCAAGGGTCACCACCGAAAATTTCTCATCTCAGAAGGTTTGGATGCAAGGTTTATGTACCTATACCCCCTCCGCAGCGAACTGCAATGGGCCCTCTCCGTAAGACTGGGATATACGTTGGTTATGAGACTGCATCCATAATCAGGTATTTGGACCCCATGTCGGGAGATTTGCATACTGCCCGCTTCGCTGACTGCATTTTTGATGAGGATAATTTTCCCACATTAGAGGGAGGAAATCAACCCGTTCATGAAAAATGTCGGGAAATTACGTGGGAAGCCACGGGAATTCATGCACATGAGAAGGGGAGCCAGTTGAGACCTGACACAAGTATGACACCTGTTGAAAAGGACATACCGGATCTGAATATCCCCATCGGCATGGATGTGTGCGCACACATCGGAGCTGAAAAACTAAAGGGACTTGCCACCGCAATGGAAAGAAGCGATGCGCAAGATGAAGCTCTAGAAGAAGCAACTCATGAAGAAATAGCTATAAATTATGTGCACACGGGAGAGTCCCTGAACAGGACAACAGCCAATGTCGATATCTACTTCGCAAAGAAAATTGCCACAATCATTGATCTTGATTCCGAGCCTGCATCGCTCGCTGAATGTAAGAAAAGATCAGATTGGGAAGATTGGAAGAAGGCAATAGCAACCGAATTGCTATCTCTAAACAAAAGAGAAGTGTTTGGGCCCGTATGCCGCACTCCTCCCCATGTGCACCCTGTAGGGCACAAGTGGGTATTTGTTCGAAAGAGAAATGAAAGAAACGAAGTAGTGAGATACAAAGTAAGGCTGGTAGCACAAGGTTTCACTCAACGTCCTGGAGTTGATTATGAAGAAACCTACTCCCCGGTCATGAGTGGAATTACCTTTAGATACTTGATCTCAATGGCAGTGAACTTGAATTTAGAAATGAAACTGATGGATGTTGTGACTGCATATCTTTATGGTAACTTGGATTCGAGATTTATATGAAAGTCCTCAAGGAATTCTCTCCAACCAAGACAGAGCTAATAGAAATCATGCAGTGTGAAGCTTAGAAAGTCCTGTATGGACCAAGCAATCGCGTAATGTGGTATAATCGCTTAAGTGACTTTCTCTGCAAGAAAGGCTACACGAACAATGAAGACTGTTCTTGTGTATTTATACGGCGATCCCAGAATGGATTCTGTATAATCTTAATGTATGTAGATGATCTGAATATCATTGGGACAGTGGATGATATAAAAGAAGCAAGCTCCTACTTGGAGTCAGAATTTGAAATAAAAGATTTAGGCAAGACCAAGTTTTGCTTAGGCCTGCAGCTTGAGCATGTCCCTGGAGGAGTCTTGGTACATCAGTCGACCTACACCCAGAAGGTGCTAGAAAGATTCGGCTTTGAGAAAGCATTCCCATCAAAAGTACCGATGATCGGGAGATCTTTACAGCAAGAAAAAGATCCTTTCCGACCTAGGGAAGAGGGGGAGGAAGTCCTGGAACCGGAATTCCCATACTTGAGTGCAGTTGGAGCACTCATGTACTTAGCGAACTGCACTAGACCAGATATTGCCTTTGCTGTGAACCTATTAGCAAGGTATAGTGCAGAGCCCACCAAAAGGCATTGGCAGGGCATAAAGGACATCTTCCGATATCTCCAAGGAAGCAAGGACCTTGGATTGTTCTACAGAAAGAATCAAGATCTGAACTTGATTGGCTATGCAGATCCGGGTACTGCTCGACCCGCATACCGCAAAGTCACAAACAGGCTATGTATTCCTGTGTGGTGGAACTGCAATTTCCTGGAAATCGTCTAAGCAAAGTCTTGTAGCTATCTCGATGAACCACTCAGAAATAATAGCGCTGTATGAAGCCGCACGTGAATGCGCTTGGCTACGCCGAATGGTTCACCACATCCAGCAGTCATGTGGGATGAATATTGTGCAAACCCCCACTATTATCTATGAAGATAATGCCGCTTGCGTTGCACAAGTACAAACGGGCTATGTGAAGAGTAATCTCACAAAGCATATCAACCCCAAGTTCTTCTATGCTCATGAATTGCAAAAGATGGACGAGATTAAAATACTGCACACTAAGTCTTGTGAAAATCTAGCAGATTTATTCACAAAGTCCCTCCTCGCATCTAGTTTTGAAAGGTGCGTGCGAGGGATTGGTATGATGAGACTTAGAGAAGTGCAGAATTCAGGGGGAGAATTATCTCAAGCTCGTTAGTGAATCTTGATCCTAAAGATCAAGTACCAAGAGGATAAAAGTCTTGAAGGCTAAATGAAACTGGGTGAATTGTACTTTTTTTCCCTTGACGAGTTTTCCTGAAGTTTCTCGACCAAGGGTTTTAATGAGGCAATTCGTGCAATCACAGCATAACATACATCATGTACTCTTTCTCTAAATTTTTCCCACTGGATTTTTATGGAGTTTTAATGAGGCATGAGTATGTCAGATGAGTGCCCATGGGGGAGTATTAGGAAACCAGGGATAAGAGTTTCCGTTTAAACGGATTCTTTCTGTTTAAACGAATCTCTATCCATATTGGGCACCTCACCCTCTCCTATAAATAGAGAGCTATATGGCTGATTTTGTACCCAATGCATATGAAGCAATAAAAGAAAGATCAGGAGTTCTCTCTACCTCTCTGTGTTCAATCTATTATTCTGTCGCTTTGTGATTGATTCGTTCTTGTTCTAAGCAGAGGAATCGCTCGGACTGGTCGCCAGCGAGAGTTCCTCAACAGTAACAATGTTTGCTTGTCCACTCATTTCTGTTGCCATGAATATGTTCATATGGGTGGGCACATAGTAATCCATCTGTAGATGCCTGATATGTCATTTAGATGCTGTTTCGAATTTGATATCTAGCTGTCATAAAACTTCAGTCCAAATCCAAGACCTAGAGTAGCTAATGTGTTTGTTGGCTGGTAAAATCCTTTCCAACAGCTCCTGAGATGATCGTATCTGATCAGTTTTGGTGGTACCTTGGCTCCTTGTGGAGATAAAATAATTGTTTATACAAGTATGTCGGTACAGTGCTTTTGAAAGATTGGATGTTTGTTTGTGCTATAAGAAGATTGTTCTTCACGTGTCTGGATACGTTTGATGAACGTTTTTCATGTTTACTCGGAAGTCTAGACTCATAGCTAGCTAGTACAATACTACTTTTGTAGCTGAAAAGTAGTTTTTCTGGGATAGTTGGATGAATCAATGACGGCTGCCAATTACTATTTTTGACTTAAAATGGCTGGGGAACTTGATATGACTGGTTATCAAAAAGGGCGGCGAAAATTGTAGGACCTTAGTTGTATGATTCTCACGGGGTTTCTTTCATTTGCAATATTTCTACATTACCTGCGCTGTTTGATTTTCGTTGCAAAAGGTTTGTTAATCCCTAATTGAGCTAGGTGTTGCCGTGTTATTTTTGCTTCTAGTATTTCCTGCAGAGGCCTTCTGGTTCAATTCATAGAGCAGTAATTGATGGCCATATAAGCTCAATGTCGTTATGGAGGAATTGTCTAACCATGGCGCTGTTCAGCATTGTGCCTGCTCCCACAGATGTGCAGAAAAAAATGGTCTATTGTCTAAACTAGACGGGAGAAACGTGTTTTTATCTCCTTGTTGACTTCTGTCTCCTTTCTTTTCTGCTCTTCTTTTTCAAGGGACTTCTGCTTCTTCCCTGCAGATGGTTGGAGTCTAGCTCCGGTCATTCCACTTCCACGTCCGTCCCAGACCTCGCCGAAACCGTACAGTTTTCTGAACTAGCTATGACAGCGTTCTTCAGATGGCTTTGGCACCAGCAACTCCAACTGTCCATACTTTTCGCTCACCTCTGCCCCGCGGAAAATCTATGGTGTAGGCCCCCAAATCCTACCTTCAAACGCCTCTCTGTAGGATCATCGACGAAGATGTGCTTTGGTGGCTGGTGCACGGCTGAGGGAAAAGAAAAGGCGCATTAGGGAGAGGAGACGGAGGCAAACACGACGGGCATGAGTTTTAAGGTCGAAGCTCACTGAGTAGAAGGGGACGAGGTGGCAAGGTAAGCGACGGCGTTGTGCATGGCAGTTACGTCGGGGCTGCGGCCTTCTTAGGGGGAAAATAAGCATGAGCAAAGCACGCATTAGAAAGAGGAGAGCAAGGCAAACTCAAAGCGCACGATGGCAGTGGCGGAAACTCACCAGATGGTGAGGAATTTGAGGACAGAACCGGCGGTCGAAGTTGGGTATGACAGCCAAATTCACCTCCATCGAGGGCGGAGAGGAACGAGAAGCTTTGGGGGGAATGCTCGGCCTTAGCTTAAATAGAGAGGGGAAGGGAAAAAAGTGAGGGCACCAACAGCTTGGCTTCAAGTGCAAGGGAGCCGAGAGGGAGAGAGTACGTGAGAGAGAGAGAGAGAGAGGTGAGGGAGAGAATGGGCACATCGATGTGACAAGGTTGTGGTGACGTTGCACTTGAGTTTACGGATGTTGGCGTGGCTATGGCTTGCGCATGCATGTGTACGACATCACAGGTGCAAGTGAGAGAGAGTTGGTGTGGGAAGAAGAACAGTGCATGATACTAATAGGTGGGGCTTAGGCCAACATGGCAGTGGCGGTGAGAGAGGAAGAGAAGAGAGGTAGGCTATGGGGCGCGGGCGAGTGAGCGGGCCGGTTGGCTTGGGCCACAGTGGGGAGAGGGAAGGAGGCCAAGCCGGCCTGCAAGCAAGAGAAGCGAAGATGGTGTGTGGTGTGCAGGTTAGCTGCTTAGCTAGACCGTGGGAAGTAAAAAGAGAAGGGAGAGGAAAGCGGGTCGGTAGGGGAAGAACAAGGGAAAATAGGCTGGGCCGTTGGTTGGATTTTGGCTCGAAGGCGAGGGAGGGAAAAAGAACTGATTTAATTTTTTATTTGAGATTTAAACTTGGTTTTGAATTTGAACTTTTGGGAGGTTTTTGCGCATAGAAATTTGTGAGGATTTTTATTTGCACACAAATAAATTTTAGAAATTCATAAATTTGATTTTTGAGCGAAGGAATTGTTTTAAATTTTAGATTCAAGGCAAAGCTTTCTGACATTCTTGAAATGCAACGAAAAATTTTGAAATTCATGAAATTGAAGAAATTTTAAATTTGACCTAAATTTGGGCTGTTACACACACATGCAAATTTCCGCTTCGACACGGGCAATGTACATTTCAAAATCAAGATCAGAAGCAGAAGCTTTCCTTCTAAATGCTTACAGTCTTACGCTACAGTCGAATTCCTCTTCAAAACCCAAAGAATCAATATACTCCAATCACAGGAACAAAACGAAACGGGTCAAGGAAGACGTATAACACGCCTAGTTATAGGACCAAGCACTTATCCAAGTATTACGACGAGGACGAACGAAGTTCGACGAGCGAAGCGTAGACCCCATCCTTGATGTTCATCAGCGCATCATGTCTTCCTTTCTCCACTATTGTACCGTCCTTCAGAACAGCGATGATGTCGGCACCTTTGATCGTCGACAGGCGGTGCGCCACGATAACCGTTGTCCTGCCAACCATCGCGCGATCCAACGCATCCTGCACGACCCGCTCCGACTCGGCATCCAAGGCGCTCGTCGCTTCGTCAAGCAGCAGTATCCTAGGATCTTTCAGTATGGCCCTCGCGATAGCTACCCGCTGCTTCTGGCCACCGGAGAGCTGAACCCCCCTCTCCCCGACGCTGGTGTCGTATCCTTGGGGCAGGCTCGATATGAACTCGTGTGCATTGGATGCCTTCGCTGCCGCCATGAGCTCCTCCTCGGTGACGTCCCCGTGCTTCCCGTAGGCTATGTTGGCGCGGACTGTGTCGTCGAAGAGCACAGGCTCTTGGCTCACCAGCCCCATCTGGTCCCTCAGCCAACTGATTTTTAAGCTCTTGATTTCCTCTCCATCCAATGAGATGCTGCCGGAATCGGGATCGTAGAATCGCTCCAACAAAGCGATTATAGTTGACTTGCCGCTACCACTCTCTCCGACGAGTGCAACAGTCTATGTAAACCATGATGGAGGTAAGTTGCTGATTATACTACTGTAGAAGGTGTAACAAGGATACAAGTGGGCTAACCTTGCCAGAGGGAATGTGCAGGGTAAAATCACTGAAGATTTGAACATCTGGACGGGTTGGGTACTTGAAGCTGACATGTCGGAAGTGGATGTCGCCCTTGACCTCGTCCAACGTCAAACCCTCATCACTGTCTGAGTTGATTATTGACTTTCGGTCCAGCAAAGCAAATATGGAGATAGCTGAATCCTTGGCTTTTGTAGAATCAGAAGCCATTGCACTTGTTTGAGATATTCCCGTAGTTGCCAACATCAGTGCAAAGAAAACCTGCAAAGTATGAGTTACTTTGTTAAATCTCCCATTAAAAGTAGTGGTTGTGGTTAAGGGTGTAGGAATTAAGACTGCAAAGACCGAATAGGAAGATCAGAAACTCTGAAGGAAAAAAAATTCACTACTGAAATAATGCATTTACAAACCTTGAAAACGTCGCCAAAAGTTGATTTGTCATGACGCACGAATTGCGCTCCAACATAGAAACAAAGACCGAATGTAAGGAACATCATCAAGAACGAGAAACCAAATCCAAGGCCTCCAACCATTCCTGTTCTGAGTCCTTGATTCAATGACGCTTCACATTTATGATCATATATTCTTGTAACTCTTTTCTCAGCACAAAACGAAGCTACAGTCCTGATACTGCTAATTGCATCGGTGGCCACTTGACTTGCATCTTCATACATCATCTGGAGAACCAGCAACCCATTGTCACTAACTTACCAAGTTATGAAAAAACAGTTATCTAGAGTGAACATTGATTCTTATTATGCTTGATAAAATTCAAAAACTCGATTGTACATAAACTTCATAGAATCATAGTTCTAGCTTGACAGTGAGAAAATGAACATTCTACATCTTTACTAACATTTAGTTTCAGTAATTATTTGCAAAACGCCATAGCACAAGATGAACAGCCCAAAGGCTTTCTTTGATGGATTACCTTAGCATCCTGACTAAACCCCTTCAAGAACTTCACTTGAGCATAACCTTGAAGACCCACTAGTGGAATCACACAGAGGATGATCAAACAGAGCTTCCAGTCTGCTATCATAGCGATGAGAAATCCTGTGATAAGTGTTGATATAACCTGAACTGCCAAGGCCAAGTTATCTCCCACTAAACGTCGGACATTCAAAGCATCAACTGACAGTCTTGCACCAAGTGCTCCACTGTAAGATATAATTTGAACATTAGTACCCGAAATTAAAACTCACAAATTCTGGAGGTAGAAGAAACCAAGAAATAAACTGTAACCAACCTGGAATTTTTAGGATCATCAAACCAAGCAACTTCTTGGTGCACGATGCTTCGAAATGACAAGGCACGAATGCGCTCTATAAGCTTCCCTCCGGCTATTCCAAACAAGAAGTACTCTGCTGGTATTGAGATCATCGAAATTATACCCAGCACAACACACATCAAACCCCAAAAGCTAGAATCCTTTTTTAGCTTATCTGCCGGCTCATAGAAAGTTTTGATGGCATTGGAAAGCATTAAACCAGACACTGGGAAAAGCACTCCATGAATTCCTGCAGCTAGTGACCCTAACAAAAGAACCGGTACCTCTGGCTTGTTAAGAGATGCTAACCGTCCAATAGGAGCTTTCTTTGGGACCTCACCATCACCACCCTGCTCTTTCTTATTCTCCCCATTTGTATCATTGCCTTCCGGCAATTCAACTGAGCCAGGCAGGCCGAAGGGGAGGCTAGAAGAATGCCGACTACTATTCGACCGCTTCAACGACAAGCTTCTACTTTTAGACCTTGGATCAGATATTCGACGGTCCACTTGCTGTTCTTCTTCTTCACGACTTTCTTGAAGCCGAATAAGTTGAGAGTAAGCACCGTCAGGGTTCAGTACCAATTCGTCGTGGGGACCTATACAAAGAAATACATTTATGTAAGAGATCGATCAATTCAGTTAAAATATTTCGAAGAGGTAATGAATAGAAAATGAACAATGGGAATGGGATCCCGACCTTGTTCAACTATTTTTCCTTGTTGAACAACTGATATGCAATCAGCATTCCTCACAGTAGTCAAACGATGTGCAACCACAAGCGTAGTTCTGTCCACCACGATCCTGTTCAATGCCTCCTGAACTATCCTCTCTGACTCCACATCCAATGCGCTAGTAGCCTCATCTAACAAAAGTATTTTTGGGTTTTTAATGATTGCTCTTGCAATAGCAATCCTTTGCTTTTGTCCCCCCGAAAGCTGAGCACCACGTTGGCCAACCATTGTGTCATAACCCTGGTACGAGATAAAAGTAAATATTAGCACTCAGCTCAAACAGAACAACTTCGATTTACACAAGTTAACTCATTGAATATTTGTCCACATACATTGGGCAACTTATCAATGAAATTTGCTGCATTAGCAAGCTCTGCTGCTCTCTTGATCTCTTCGATTGCTGCATCCTCTTTGCCATATGTTATATTGTCTTTGATGGAGGTCATAAAGAGCAAGGGCTCTTGGCTAACAAGACCAATCTTCCCTCTTATCCAATCAAGCCGTAGACTCTTGATGTTGGTCCCATCAATCAAAACCTCACCAGCTTGTGGATCATAGAATCTCTCCACAAGACTAATCACAGTTGACTTACCACTTCCACTCTCCCCGACTATAGCCATTGTAGTGCCGCTAGACACATGTAATGAGAACCCATCAAATATCAGTTGCTCAGGTCTTGCTGGGTAGCTGAAGTACACATCCTTCAGCTCAACATCACCCCTGATGTCTTCTAACTGCTTGCCAGTCATGTCGTCAGAATCAATCTCTGCTTTCCTCTTGATTGTTGAGAACAATCTGTATGCCGCAGATTGTCCTGCTGCAAAGGCTGTCATACACGGGGTTGCATTGCCTAAAGACCTGCCACAAACAATTAGAAATTGTCACTACCAATCATGCAGCATTACGCTATGAATTCTATTTTGAAGTATATTACTCACATTGCTCCAGTCATGATTGCAAACAAGACACTGATGACTTCTCCTCCTGTGTATCCTCTGCTAAGAATCAACTTTCCACCGTACCAAATGGATAATCCATAGCTAGAGAAAAATATGAAGAAAACAGAACCCATGCCAAAACCATTGGTAAGTCCTTCCTCAACAGCAGACTTGTATGCCTTGTGTATGAGTTTATTGTACGATGCAATGGCCTGCTTTTCACCATTGAAGGAGACAACCTATTTTACAGACGTAGCCACAAGATAACTAGTGAGTATCCAGAGCCCTTTCTTTTTCGCGAGGAACATTGATACTTGCTATTATTCAAATTGATCTGAACTTACTGTTTTTATGGATCCAATTGTCTGTTCGACAACATTCCCTGCATCACTGTATGACGCTTGACCCTTGCTAGATATTTTGGATAGCATTTTCGAGACAGCTCCTCCAGCAAGTACCACTGGAGGTATGCATGCCAACATGACAAGAGATAGAAGCCATCCTTTCACAAATGCTACGACGAAACCACCGATGAAGGTAGCCACAAGCTGTAGAAACTTGCCGACCTGAACAATTTTACAATAGTCAAATTATGTCAAGTTTTTATATGAGTTGGAATATAATGAACATAGTTTTGCTTCTGCGCTCTTCATTTTACTTGAAGGAAGTTCTTACCTTCTCACCAATAGCGTCCTGAACTAGCACAGTATCACCAGACATTCTTGAAACTACTTGCCCAGTTGTCATTTCTACGTCAAAGAATGCTATATCCTGTCTCAAGACAGATTTGAGGTACAGAGATCGAATGCGTGTCGCCTGCCTTTCACCGGTCATTGTCCAGCATGACACCTCTGCACAGATAACAAGTTGGCTTCGGACTTAGTTATTCTACCTTGATATGAGCACTATATGGCTTAAACATGTGGAATTCTGTTCCAAATTTTCCATCAGTTGCGTCGACTAGACAAAATTCTACCACTGCCTTCGCTGTTGCAGTTTTTCGTATGCTTCTTCATCTATCACGTTCCAATTGAAAAATAAGACATGTGAACACAATTTCTCCTAGAATTTTAGGAAAACAAAGCCAGAAACTTCTGTTCATTGGAAGAATACAGAAGTCAAAACTTGGATTTTGCACCGTGATGACAACTTGTAAGTTTGAAACAATAGTATGGGCATAGGCTGCCTATTTCTTAAACATATCTTATGCCCCGTTATTTCTAGCTTATAGCTTCCGGTTTCTCCGAACAAACAAACGGGACGGATTTTCCGCTGTCGTTTCGAAGCGGCTTAGTAGGACAGCTTTTTTGAGTAGCTTATCAGTATTCGGTTTGTTCGCACAGGCGCTCGCACTAGAGCTAAAATCTATCAACCGTAACCATAAACCATAAGCCGCGGCTGAAAAGAATGCACACTTAATCTCATTATTGCCTTGAGATAGAATACCAATGATGTTCAAGTACTACCAGCAATAATCTCAGCAGGTGGTGCAAACGCATATTAAGAGTTTAACGAAGTCTGCTCGCACTTACGAAGAAAAGAAACGACTGCTGTTCCAATGCCCAAGTAGACAAAATACAGAACCACCTGAAAAAAATAAAATGACAATAGGGTGAGAATTTTATTCTTGCTCTCCCCCTCTTACCATAATATAATACTACAACTATTCTTTTTTAAGTGAGGCCCTAGAATCTATGTTGTTGACCACTAATATATTTAACACTATCTAGATTGGTCATATAAAAATTATATAATTAGATTTATCATTAAAAATACTTTCATAATATTATAATTTTATTAGTATATAATATAAAAAATAACAATCAAAGTTACATATCGGAGATCGTGAAAAATAAAAAATATCACTTAAAAAAGAATGGAGGGAGTATATATAAAAAAGAGAAATATGTAAGGAGATGAATTCATCGGTTTTTATATAAAAAAAGTGATGATTCGTGGTTAATGCTCTTAGGGAAAAAGAGAAATATGTTAGAAATTTTTGCAAATGGTGGACCCTAATTACGACCAATCCACAACAATTAGATATATATTATCTGCTATATATGTCAACTCAAAAATGTAAGAAAGAGTATGTTGATTGGCCATATGAAAATTATATAATTAAATTTATCATTAAAAATACCTTCATAATATTATAATTTTATTAGTATATAATAAAATAAAATTATAAAAAGTAACAATCAAAGTTACATGTTGGATACCGTGAAAAATAAAAAACATCACTTAAAAAAGAATGGAGGGAGTATATATAAAAAAGAGAAATATGTAAGGAGATGAATTCATCGGTTTTTTATATAAAAAGTGTTAGACCATGTGACCATGTCTAGGATATTTTAGGTGACTAGTCATGTGCCCGTGCGTTGCAACGGAAAAACTTTAACAGTTAGATCGCGAGAGAGAGAGGGAGGGAGAGAGAGAGAGGGGGGGAGAGGAAAGGGGCGGTTAAGATTTTATTGTTCAGATCAAATGGCTGAGAAGAGATATAGGAGAGGACTCATCAACCACCAACTCCTTCTTTAAAAGTAGTAAAGATGAATAATTGACAATGTTGGTTATGATATTACTTATGATGTGTTGCGTGTACAGATTGACGTATGTTGCATGATACGCTCGTGTGAGGTATTGTGCGGATTGACTTGAGTCAAGTCGTGGACTTGTACTCGTACGCAGTTGGTTGTTTATTCATGGGCAGGTGTTGCTTGAGGTGGAACATGGTCGATGACGGGACTGAAACTAGGTTCAGGTGGAACTGAGGTTTCGGGACTAAGTTCAGAGAGGAACTGAGATCCTATCGGTCAAGAATGTCATGCGAGATGTTCAGGTTAGAGAACAAATGCGTATGGAGATGATGCGTGGAGAAGATACAGGAGGTGCGGTCATAAAGGCTTCGATACATGGAAGTTTGGAAAAATCGGAAGTGTAAAAAGAATTAAAAACTCATGTTACGAAAGGTTTTAGATCTCTTGAAAAGTAGTGGGTCAAAAAGTTAGTTAAAGACGTATTGGAGTAGGTTGAGGAGTTTTAGGAGGGCTGTTTAAGGGAGACGATAGCTGTTTATTGTGTACGGCTTTTGATCTAATAGAAAAAGGTGCACAGCTTTTGTTCGGTCGGGCTTTTGGAAAGAAAACAGAGGGCTGCGACGGCTTTTGAGTCCGACCATGATTTGGAGAAACTGCAGCGGCGTTTTGTTTTTCAGATCGGAACCGAAAGAAACTATCAGAGCGCTAGGCGGAAGAAAAGTGGTGCGCGCTTTTGGAGAATCGCAGCGGCAGGCGAGAACAGAGAAAACGAAGAGGCGGCGCGCACAGATAAAGAAACAGAAGGCAGGCAGCGTGTTCAGGAGGAGATTGGAAATCGAGTACCGCCTGTGAGCTGTCCGCCGTGGACTGGGTTTCCGTGCGGAAGAAAAGCAGAAAGAAGCGCAGACGCGGCACTCGCAGGACGTCTGGCCGTAATTTTTGTGCGTAAAAAGAGGGAGCAGGCAGCGATTTCGTTCGACACAGAAGAAAAGAGCAGGCGTGCTGGTTGTTTTTCTTGGTGAGAATAAGAAAAAGAAGGTGCGTGTGTGCGTATTGATGATTAGGAAAAGTTGTTCTTGACTGATGCTTCTATTCAGCAATTCTTGCTTTTTGACATCTCCTTTCATGTCAATTAATTGCATGCATAGTTGATGCTTGTGGCTATAAGGTCTTGATCGTTTCGGTTTTTTTCGGCTTCAGCTTCTAACTTCAGTTTTTTTTCACTATTCACTACACTATCCACTAACTCAGCTACAATATTTTTTCAACCAGCTACAGTGTTTTTCAGCCAAAAACCATCTCTATTCTGATCACCCTCTAAGTCTGATGTGCACGTTCTGTTGTTGCTTCTAGCCACAAGTCTTTTTGTTTAAAGTAGATGCATGTGGCTGATGTTGATTGAAAAAGAAAAGGTTTTCTCCTATTGCTAGTTACTTTTCCTGTGCTTAAGTGAATGCATGCGTTACCTTTTGGCCGTGATTTACTCTGGTAATTAAATAAGTAATTAGTGAGGCAAATTGAGGTTTTGTGTTTATGGGAAAGTCTTAAAATTTATTTTTAACTTCCGCAATTATTCATCTTCTTTGATTGCCTATCTTAATATAAATTGATCCTACAAAAAGTGATAATTCGTGGTTAATGCTCTCAGGGAAAAGAGAAATATATTAGAAATTCTTCCAAATGGTGGACCCTAATTACGACCAATCCACACAATTAGATATATTGTCTGCTGTATATGTCAACTCAAAAAGGTAAGAAAGAGTATATATTTAAGATCATGTAGGGCAATTGCGTGGAGCAATTGGAGTAGTTCTTACTGGAGTTTACTTCAAGCTGAAATTCATGGTGAATTGATCAGTTTTTTTCCATTCGTGGTCCTGATGGCAAACTGATGATGACAAACAAACTTCAATCGGACAAATGTGACATAGTGTGGATTATGTCTGTCCCGTTTCAGAAGAGATTAAAAAACTGCGTGGATCTCTGACACCTTTCTTGGACGGAGTTTCGGATCCTTTATCAGGAAATGATTCCACACATTATCTGTGGTTGGTTGGTTATCTCTTCATATTAATGTTAGTCTAAAAGAGATATCTTTTATTAACTTGCATGTTGTAATCAATAGGAATAACCTAGAAGTTACTGTCTTTAGCTACTTCAGAAACGTAGCTTTCATAAAAAGCACACTGTAAAGGCAGTGATAATTTAAGAAAATAATTCTACCTGCTTGGTGAAAGAGGGGGGGGGGGGGGGGTGATTATCGCTAACACAAAATCCTATCAGGAGTCATAACATTACTGAACTGATGAGGACAAAAATAGAAAATCCAAGAAAAGAAAGTGATCGATGCAATAATTGAATTAAGAGGCATCACGTTGATATCGGAGGCCAGTGGTTAAGTTTATATCAACAAATGGATCAAGGAATTATTCTGACTTCTAAGAAGAATTGATTCCATAAAGGATTACTCCATTCTTTCTCAACAAGCCAGGAGAAGAAGAGAAATGAAAAGACCAAGAAAACAAAATCAGAGGCAAAGGAACAAAGAGTTAATAGCGCCAAAATTCAAGATACAGCCCATCGTTCTCCGAGCACAAACAGCAACGATATTTACCGGAGCTTTCTCAAGATCAAGCACGGTAATCCACGACTGTTTTCGTGTGTTCTGACGAACGGCAAGCGCGCGTGCCATTGAAGAAATCGAGCCGGCCGGATTATAGCTGGCTTACCTTGTTGACGCGGTGGAGGACGGTGTCGGTGGTGGCGCCACCGAAGGCGTCGATGACCTCGCCGAAGAGGACCGTCATGAGCGGCTGCGAGACGCCGTTGGCCAGCGCAGCCGCCGTGCCGACCAGCATCAGCAGCACGTCCGTGCCGTCGGCGTATCGGAACAGCCCCGTGAACGACACCCTCTTCCCCGCCTCGGCGTTCTCCTCCTCCTCCTCGCCATCCCTCCCTCTCGCAGCTGCCGCTGAGTGCATTGCTCGCTCGCAGTTCAGCGTGTATAGAATACACTGCTTGTTTAATCCTGTTTCTTACGGCTCTAACTTGCAGGGTATTTATTATGGGGTTGGCTACTTGGATTGGTCACAGGGTGACGTGGGTGGACGGAGGAATATTATACAACTGCCGCCCTCCGTTTCCAAATGGAGTATTATGCAAATAAATTATAGAGAAAATGACTGGAAAATCTTAAAATAAGAAGAAAAATGTGTACTTCGTACAGTTTGTACGAAGGGCATGTAAATTCAGATGAAAATTATATAAGACAATTAACAACATCCTTTTGTAGTATAATAAGTATGGAGACACATTAAAGATAGTGGATGATAAGCTACCTACTTAAGCGATGTTAAGCAGCTGCCACGTTCGATCCGAGAAGTTAGAAATTTTCACGTTAAACAGAAAAATAGAAAAGTATACAACACTGCTTATTTGGTGTATAACAGTGCAAATTTATTATATATATATATATATATGTGTGTGTGTGTTAAAATTATTATAGACTTATAATAATACAAGTATACAACAAATACAAATTAATTTTTTTAAGAAACTATTTTTTAATTTTTTTTCTATATGTAGAACCGTCTGTGATAGTGTTTTTCACAGACGGTTCTAGTTACAAATCGTCTGTATTATATTTATCACAGACGGATTACAAACCGTATGTGATAATTAACCTTCGATTATCACTGACCCATAAATTCAGACGGTTCAGAAAACCGTTTGTGATGACGTTTTTGAACCGTATGTGATGATGATTTCTGTAGTAGCGACTTTGTGCGTACAACGAACCATGATACATACATAATTTGGGGCAGGGGCTTAGTGCATATGAGTTAGGTCCTGTTCTTTTGTGGCTTCTAAAAGCTGCTTTTGGCTTTTGTTACAGTAACTAACTTTTAAACGGAGTATTTTTTTAAGATGGGGTTTACAAGTTAATTGTAGTACATGTTAAAAAACTAATATCTGTACCATCAAAAATCGCAAAGAGTATCTCTCTTTCCGCAATCTCTGTCGCAAACAGCTAAAAAGCCATCAACCGCAGCCAAAAGTCATCAGCCGCAGCCAAAAAGAACAGACCCTTAGTGTTCTATCAAGACGACATCATCAAATATGAATCAACTAAGCTCCATGCAATATCAATTACCTACCATCTACTTTACTACAACTCTAATTAACCAAAGTGTGTGTGTGTGTATATATATATATATATATATATATATATATATATATATATATATATATATATATATATATATATATATATATATATATATATATATATATATATATATATAGGAGCATATCTAGTGCTAACATGTATTGAGTGCTAACATGCTAACACTTGTCTATAGCCATCCGATTTGGACGGTTTGGATCAAGAAAGGTGGAACACCCACCTCATAAAACTTAATCTATACAGGGTTTTGTGAAAGATTGATTAAATTGATTAAATGAGGTGGGGTTCCACCCTCCTTGATCCGGGCCGTCCAGGCCGGATCGATGGCTACGGACAAGTGTTAGCATGTTAGCACTCAATACGATGTTAGCACTAGATATGCTCCATATATATATATATATATATATATATATATATATATATATATATATATATATATATATATATATATATATATATATATATATATGAATGATACCATTACCAAAACTAGCAGAATAACCCACGCAATTATGTGACTAGATAGTACGATATAATTATTTTTGATATGCAACTCTGCTGTCTATAATTAATTAAAAAGATATGATTAATCCGCACCATTATAATATGGTCCCATCAAAATAAGCGGTATAGATCCTTCTCTTTTTTTCTCAATTAATGTGAGAATTTCTAGAATTTTCCTTTTTTAAGATTATTATGTGATTTTCTTATCCTCAAAACGAATCAGATGCATTAAATATCACCAACTGTTTTTATTTATATATATATTTGACACAACAAAGTTATATTAGATCTAATCGTGCAATTGCGCACGTACCAAAATTGATATTTCCTGTTTTGTTGAGTATGAATTCAAACCAAGATACAAGATATCTATCGTTATTCGTACAACAGTCACAGTGAAGCTTGCCGCGCCGCGCAATTACGGGGATATCTTGCTAGTTACAGTAATATACCCTTTATATTTATTTTAAGCGCTCTACAATCATGTGATCCATCAGGTAGACGTCGCTGTTTTTGTTAGGCAGATTGACTGGCCTCCTCTTGGCTATTTTCTTGGCATCCAAGGTGCATGCTTGCTTGGTTCATGCTTGCCCTGCTGGTCAAATCTCCTATTTTTACTTAGGACGCGCTCGAGGACCAGCAGATGTCTTTCTTATTCTTTCTCCCTTCTGTTTTTTGTTATCTGAGCGTCAAAAGATGCTTGGTCTTCAAGGCGCATGCTTCTCTCCCAAGGCAGCGCTTGTGGAGAAATCAGCTTGATTAAACTAATTAACCCTCAAGCAAGAGGATCTCTATAGCATCATGCCCCGTGATCTTTTTTTTTTCTTCCGGTCTCTAACTAATTTCAATATTCTAAGTTTCACATACCAGTTTCCGTTAAAAAAAAGTATAGCTAATTAATTAAACTGTTGAAAAAAGACATACAATTATAACCTACTCATATTTCATAGTTTATACCCTCCCCATCTCTAGTCTCGACTAGCTTACGACGTGAACTAGACGGGGGATATCCACTGATAGGGTCACCTTAGTCTCACCACTGAACTCCTCAACCATGGCACAATTGTTTCTTATTAGAATCGAGGTCTTCAAATTGACACATCTTTGTACATTTTCTGCTCCCGATCGGCAGTTCGGCAGCTCATCGAGCAGCTGGTACCATGCGCAGTTGGTTGATCTCACCGTGCTCAAACAACATTTTCTGCTCCCGATCGGCAGTCAGGCAGCTCATCGAGCAGCTGGTACCATGCGCAGGTGGTTGATCTCTCGGCGCTCAAACAAATCATGCACTATTACACAGAGAGTCAACACAGGTTGGTTCTAAACCATCATCACAAACGATTTCTAAACTGTTTAATTTCCCTCATCACAAATGGTTTCTAATTTTAATTTATTATATCTATGATAACAGACGATTATCACAGACAGTTCGTATAAAGAACTATATGTGAATACCAACTATCACAAACAACTTCGACCATGAAACCGTCTATGACATGTCAGTCATCATAGACGGTTGTATTTACTAACCGTCTGTGACGCACAAAACCATTTGTGATAGTAAGCATTCACAAATGGATTGCTCTATGTATAGAAATTTTTATATTTTTCAGCTAGCCTTAGAAAATATTAGCCATATCCTCTGAAAATAATATGTAGATAACAAATACAGCAAATACACACATACATAGATATATCATAGATACACATATATATCATAGATAAACAAATTTATAAAAATTTACAGGATGATTATTGATGAATTGTTATAATGTTTTTACACCATGTTTACAGATACAGTAAGAAAACATTGTTTGTCACTAGAAGTTTTATTCAGCTTTAGCCATGTCAAACTCTCTTTTTGGATCAATGACCTTCGTCATTAAGAAGGTGGCAAGCTATTTTCGAATTTCGGAGAGTTCATTCATTTGGACTGTATTTAAACAGATGTTGATGCTTTGTCGCTAGGAAGAGTAAAGTCTATACATACATACATACATACATACATACATACATACATACATATATATATATATATATATATATATATATATATATATATATAATATTAATTGATAAGTAAGAAATAATTATTGTGAGATAGACAAACCTTTGAATGCTTAGGCCTACCATTCATGATTTCTTGCATATGGCGGCAAACATAAAATCCACATATGTTGCCCTATAACTGCTGCTGTCACTACAAAAATAGAATTGCATACATAGCTTTATTCAACTTGAGAGGCATCATTACGCAGTGTGATATAGGATTATCGTGTACTAGTGGGTACCGAAAATTATGTCATATGTTGTAGTGTGGTGTCCCTTCAACGTGTCTCCCTATTTTGGCAATGTATGCGACGAACGACCTACGTGATTTGAAAAAAGTTACCTGTCGAGACCCAAATATGCAAATTCAGACTCTCTGTGTAAACTGCACTAGTCCAGGATTACGCTAGTGCACACAGTCAAACATAGATGTAATCACAACCATACACACGATAATAATAGAGGGAAAGCTCAAATATCGATAAATCTCAAAGGTACGACCTTATGGCCAAGCTTACAATATCTCTAGCCGGAAGGGCTTAACAAAATAGCAGCGAAAATCCAAGTAAAGCGTAGCGGCCAATCGACAAGCCCACAGGCTATCGAGTGGAGAACGAAGCCTAATCCGTGAAGTCGTCGAAGTACTCTCCTTTTGGAACCTCCTGCTGATAATACTCCTCGTCCTCAACTGAGCAACATAGGCGTAAAGCCGTGAGTACATTGGTACTCAGTAAGTCGTTTGTAACAATTGAATGCAATATAATATGCAAGGCTTACCAATGGAAGGCTGGAAGGTTAATTTGCATAAAACGCATTTCACAGTAAATATGATAAATAGATTGAAAGCGAGATTTAAGTGAAAATAATAATAATAAATAATCAAAGGAATAAACGTAAACCACTTACGAACACCTATTCACAAGCTAACCCCATAGTGAACTGCCTGTCTACCTCCAACATAAATCACCAAGTTTAAAAGATAACACTAACCCTCGTGTGAAATCACTGAACATTGTCTATGACCGAGGACGCGGCTATTCAAATAGTTTTACACTCTGCAGAGGTTGCACAACTGTACCCACACGATGTGATTAGTCTAGACCTAAGGAAATCACAACAAGGCCTTTACAATGCTCTATCTCAACCTAATCCTGCCCGCTAGGGTTTCGCATCACACCCCCTTGCGCCACATGGAAATCAGCAACCATGTCCATCTCAATGGCAGAATTGAATTAAAATATTACAAATTAATCAGCCAGGTCTATCCCATACTAGACATGTGGTTTGCACGATTAAGCTCAGATCAATGGCGCACAAAGTTAAGTCCTTAACATTACCCGGGCGAGACTACCACATCCCCCGAAGTGAACCTGCACTTCCCCCTTTACTGCACGATCACTCGCCCGAGTGCAAAACCAATTTGTATAACCAAGCCAATGACACACTAATATCATGGCATAAATTTTAATACACGTAGCACCAACCACAGTTGCATAAAATATTAAGTCAAATTATTAAATCACATGCGATGATGAATCCATTCATAAATATAAGCAAGCTAAGCAATTCTATCGTACAACCCATGTGACAAATATTCTAGCATCACTAGTGTACTACCCAACCTATGGTGACAATGGCATCAGGGTATTCCACATTATCAAGGGGGAATAAATCAACTGGGACGATAACTACCAATTACAACGGTTGAATAAAAATAGCGATGCAATGTAATTTAAAACAAATTAATTAAATAATAGATTGCAAAACTGGGTTCAACATGATCAAAGGACACGACTTGCCTTGGTTATGCTCAGCGAGGTACTCCTGGTCTTCGGGCGTAGAACCTGCTCCTCCGGAATCCGAATCTAACGAGAGGGAAAACGACTTAAACAAAGAAAACACATAAAATGATAAGAAAATAAACTCCAAAAATCATGAAACTAGAACCAAAAGCTACAGCTCGATTTTAGATGAAATTAGAAAAAAGAATGGGGTCAATCGGAGCAAGGACGGAGGAGAACGGGCTCTCGAAAAATAAACCCTAAATTTAATCGGGAAAATTGGAAAAAGGGCACTGTGCTGTGAACCCGGCCCACAGAAGACCAAGTCCACCGTAGACCCGGTGTATGAAACAGTGTCACGCCACCGGGGCTGGCGTGGCTGACGTGGCGACACGTGGCATGCTGACGTGGCACCGAGGGGCGGGTTTGGCTGACGTGGCATGGCCACGTGGCGCTGATGTGGCGGTAGGGCTGACGTGGCTGCCACGTCAGTTAGGGCTGACGTAGCAGGCTCAGGCGTGGGCGGCGGCGGCGGAGGAGGGGACATGTGGCGCGAGCTGGTGCCTCCGGCTCCGATCTGGACGGACGGCGCCGATGGAGCGGCGCGGGAGCGGGACGGCAGCGATGGGCGACGTGTGGCTCAGGCACGCCGCGCGAAGCATCGCGCGCGGGCGTGCGGGGGTGCGCGGGTTCTGGCGCGGGGACCGAGGCAGGCGACGTAGGCGACGGGCTCACCGGCTCGATTTGGCGACGGCGACCGGCTCCGGTGGCGGGGACGGTTCCGACGGCGACGGGGACGCACGGGCGACGACGAGACGCCCCGGGAACGGCGGCGCGAGCGCGAGGGAGCGGACGCGAGGGTTCGGCGACGGCGACGAACGGGCACGCGAACAAACGCGGAGCATGTGGAAACATGTGGACGGCGGGGACGGCGCGGAGCATGTGGAAACATGTGGACGGCGGAACAAACGGCGAGCGGTCGCGCGTATAGAAACATGTGGACGGCGGGGACGGCGCGGAGCAAACGCGGACGCGGCTGGACGGCTATGATCGAGACACGTGGACGCATCTGACGGCGGAGACGCGAGGGCGCGGGCGGACGCTAGGGTTAGGGTTACGCGTGGGCGCGGGGAATGGGCGGCGGGGATGAAGCCACGGTGCGGGGAAGGCGGATCGGGTGGCTGAGGAAGGCACGAGGCACGGGCTGGTGCTGCCACGTGGCAGCGCGGATGCGCGACGCGCATCCGGGGCGGGGATCGGGCGACGCGGAGCGGGTGAGGGCGGGAAGGGGTACGGCGGTGGCGGGGAATAGCCGGATGGCCGACGCGTGGCAAGGGAGGCGGGGAAGATTTTAGTTTCTTTTTCTTTTTCAGAAAATCCAATTAACTTCCAAAAGCTCTAGAAAATAGCAAACAAATCCCAAAAATTCACCAAAAATACCAGAAAATTTCTTTGACCTGTAGAATCCAAATAGAATATTTTCAATTTATGTTAATGTTTATTTTAATCATATTAAATCATTTAAAATTCTAAAAATTTATTTGAAGCTTGAATTAATTCCAGAAAATTTATTTTTGAAATCCTGGCTTTTAAAAACTGCAGAAAAACAGGATGTTACATTACCCTTAGTCATTGCAAACGAAAGGTACATAGAGTTATTTGTAGATGAAATAAGTTTACCTATCGATTAATTATTGCACAAGTGTAAAATCATTCATGCTCTTGATTAGGGAATCAAAGTATATTATCTTGTTCTAGTTTGGTACAATGACAATTAGAATCCAGTACCATCTACACATGTATGTTATCATAGTCTTTAAAATTAAGTTCATGTTGCATATGAAGTACAAATCATGAGTATAGCAATGAGTGATGCACTTACCCCTGGTTGTAGGGTAGAAGTATGTACCTCTTGTCATTGTGAGCGTGCAGTCTCGTTATTATGTAATTCTCAACATAGGATGCATTTTGGTTGATGCATTACTCAGAGATTAAGTGTGGGTTGAGAAAACTGTTTGGTTCTTTTTTGTTTGGCTTCTAGAATCATGTGTCTATACATAAGCAAGGGGTTATGATATTTATCGGTATTACATGAATGTAGACTATAATTATACACACTTATAGTGTCTAGTATCTTAAATATGAGGCATCGAGGGCATTAAGGTTAAAAAGTTCAAACAAGTCATTGAAACCCACCACGAAGAAGCCAGGTTTGTGGAGAAAATACCTCATTGTGTACTTGACAGTGCAACCTGTAGGTCTTTGTGTCCTCGTCTCATCGGTCTTTCCCATGTATCACGCATGCAAACAAGTGGCAACCATTCCAAGGCTGACTAAGAGCGTATCTAGGACCAACAATTTTCCTAGCAAGAATATCCAACGCTTTTGAGACGCCTTCATTTTCTTTAATTTGGTCTTGATGGCAAGCTAGTATGTTTTCTTCATGGGAGACAAATGGGCACACTGTTGATCTATGCTCGATGTGGTCTTCATGGGAGCTAATATGGTGGCCTACCAACACAGATTAGGTGCACGAGGTGACATCGAAGGGAGGATCAGAGAGACCACAGGCTGTAGATGGTCATGTTGAGAGACCAGCTGTTTCATGCTGGGTAGATGCCAGCATGGAAGGGTCCAGAGCAATGTCCCTCTTGGGCCATTGGACAAATGTGTGGAAGATATCTCCTAGTGTCATAATCTTATCGTTTAGGGGCTTCTTCAGTGGGACGGACCTAAAAACCTCCATCCCCGCCTAGCCTCAATGAGAATAGAGCCAACAAGCCTGACCCTAAGGTTGCACAAAATGGACTCCTACATAATGATACAAGATTAGCTAAGGCGTCCAACAGGTCTATTTATGTAGCTTTCTAGAGATGTACATTGCATGGATACCATCAATAGGTAATTGGACGTCGCTATGTTAAGAAAGTGGCATGGACGCATAGCTACTCTGACGTTAAGGGGGATTGGCTCACAAAATAATGGGGGCGACTTGCGACTGGTTGAAGAATTTATTCAGTTTTTCCTCCAATGATATTATCTATCTTCGAAATTCTGCACGAATCTTCTCTTTCAACCATTCCTCGTGCTCGGCCTTGGATCTCTTTCTACTCCTATAGCCTCAGAGTTGTGTGGGAATCTCTGCCTCCAAGGTACGTAAACCCCAATGGCTCGCGTGCGACTCGGATGCTTTTTGTTTCCTAGGGCTACGAATAGTATATCCCTCTCCCTAACTGTTGCAAAGGAGTCTTAGGAAGATTCAATACTCAATGTTTGCTACAAGAGGCTATTATGTTATTTTAGACCCTATGAAGTTATGGACTTATTAACAATTAGGTAGTTTGATATATCTTACCAGATGTTAGGACACTTTTTTGTCTGTTGGGTTTATGAAAGAGATGGCGTCTGAAGTTGTGGTTGATGACCTCTCTCTTAACCAATTTCGGGCGTACTTATCTGTGATCCCTGCAAATGGCGGAGAGGCCTACAACCAGATTGCCTCCTTGTCTTCCCTCCTTCATTGCGGGATTTTACCCATGTACCTAGCGGTGCTGAGTCTGTGGGGTTGAGTGTTTTGTGTCTAGATAGCCTTGTGCACCGCACTTTGCTCCTAAAATCCACCTATCATCTTCATTCGCACAAAGGTGTCCAATGTATCCGGTGACATGAAAGGATACTTCATGAAGGATATCCGATCCTTGTTCACATACTTCGTGACAAGCATTCTCTTTATAGTCTTATACGCTTTTCCTACCATGAGGAACGCCTGAGGTCACACGAGTCCCTGGACTTCTACTAGGATCTTGAACGACTTTGAAATTTCATCCCACAACTGCTCTTTCTCTTCTCTTGTTAGAGACTTCTAGCTTGGTGTAGTGATGAGGACCCATTTCCTTGTAACTATCTCGTAGGTGGTTTGGAATGCTGCTGCTACTTTCTTCGGATGTAGAGGGACACCAACGGGAGTGACCTTCATGATGGTCATTCAGCCCTCATGCCTTTTTGATATTCCTCTGCCATCTCGCTTAGGTACCCCTTTCATTAGAGTGCCAGACACATTTGACAACGTCCATGATGGCGACGAAGACTGTGGATGCCATCTCGCTTACTTGCTATCTATGGAAACTTTTCAGCAAAAGACAAAAGAAAATTTTCTTGTTTAAAACTAAGAATGTGATGCAACTCAACATAGGAAGAAATCAACAGATGCCTTCCCCGCAATAAACTTTGTAACATAAAGAAACATGTATGAATGAGAGATGAACATATTTACTCTTCCAAATATTGATTTCTCCATGAATTTCCTCTACCATGCATGTATAAGTATAACCTATAATCTCGCTTTACATAAAACTGTTCAAACATAGTTCCAAGTTTAACATATATCATGCATACTTATTAAAACAACAAATCTCAAAATTCTCATGCTCATGTTCTCATTTCCTTTGTCGAATATATATTCCTAGTTACTCTAACTTGGCATCAACTTACTAGCTGCAACTAACAACAATACATATACTCTAACACAAAGGCATATACGTTTGGAGGACGAAGACTAACCCAAGGTGAAGCCCAGGAGGTCGGGGCGACGGTGTGGAGGATGGGGGGGTCGCCGACATTGAGGTCAGGGGTGGCGGCATTGAGGTCGGGGGTGCTCGGGTGAGGAGGGGGATGAAGACTCACCCAAGGTGAAGCCCGGGAGGTCGGGAGCGGCGCCGTGGAGGACGGGGGTCAGCGGCATCGAGGTCGAAGGCGCTCGGGTGGGGAGGGGGACGGGCGAGTGAGGAGTAAGGGCGCAAACCCTAGCGGGGCAAACTAATAAAGGGATATACGATCATGTCACAGATGGTTCTATTTTAAAACCATCTGTGATACATATCACAGACAGTTTGTTCCACTAAACCACCTGTGATAGTTCCTTCTATAACTAAAAAATATTTTATTTTTCAGCTAGCCTCAGAAAATACTAGCCATGCCATCTGAAAACAAGAAAGCAGATACAATTACAGATAGAATAATTTCTTAATTACTGAATCAATTACAATGGAATAATTTCTTACTTACAATAGAACAATTTCTTATGCAGACGGTTTGTGGTTAAAAATGTCTGTGAATTATCATAGATAGTTTAGATTAAAAACTATATGTGATAATTGCAGACATTACAGACAGTTTTTAATTTGAATCGTCTGTAATAATTCACAGACAATTCTTAACAAGAAACCATCTATAATAATTATGTATCATAGATTGTTCTAGCTATCGCTAGTAACATAGACGGACATACTTGTAAAATCGTATGTGATAATTACAACACTGATAGATTTTACGGAACCGTCTATAATGAGATGTCCATTATATCCTAGTTTGTAGCAGTGATATAGACTACATAGGCTAATGCCATTCATGGGTAGGGATGTAAACGAGCCGAGCTCGAGTAAGCCTGGCCTCCCAAACTCGAGTTCAATAGAAGCTCGAGCCAAGCTTGAGCGAGTCTGAGTTACGGTTCGAGCTTGTACCTAGGCTTTAGCTTGGCTTGGCTAAAGCTCGATAACAATTAAAAAAATTAATATGCATTAATTTTCAACAATAAAAAAAATTCGGGCTCGACTAGAGTAACCTTGATAATAGTAAAAAACAATTCAGCATGCATTGATTTTTCAACAATAGAAAAGGTTAAGTTCAGTTTGAGTAAACTCGGTAAGAGTTAATATGCATCAATATTCAAGTTCAAATTGAACTCAAACAAGCTATTCGAGCTCAGTTTGTTGAAGCTCGCGAGCTTGAGTTCAAGCTCGAGCTTGGCTTGTTTAAAATTCGAGCCGAGTTTGAATCGAGTCTAGAGCGAACCGACTCAAGTAGCTCGTAAGTCATGAGTTTTTTTACAGCCCTATTCATGGGTAAGTATATATCTGATTAAATATAGCCAAACTGTACGGTTTGACGTGATTCTGCACTGGTCCGAATCCAATAATTTGACTTCGCCATGATTTCGTTGATTTAGGGCATCGAGAGGATCATCATTTTTGGGGTGTTGGGAGCTCTTTCTTATTCTTATTTTATCACTAATTATCTTCTAGAAAGAAGCGTAGCTGTCTGTGCTCTGTTCTCATGCAACTTGGCGCTATCGTTGGTGGATGGAAAATTATTTAGCTGGGAACGCACGTCACATGCTACACGTTTATGGGATGCTATGTTTATATTTTTCAGTAGTTTCTACGTAAAGATACGGACACCACTAATTCTTAATTATCTTTTTGCGACGACAATAATTCTTAATTATACAAGTGCATAAACTCACGAAACTAAAAAAATGGAGCAATTGACAGTAAAGAAACTGAACATGCCTTTTCACTAAATGCTATATACTCGTACTGGCGAGACAGAATTGAAGTGGGAATTTCCTATCACTTGCCGCCAGAAAATTCTTTATGGCAGCACCGCATCTCTATGAAGGGTGCGGAAATAATCTCAAAATTTCAAAATTTTGAATTTATTTAAATTTTGCTTGAATTTTGAGTTTGTGCCAAATCCAGAAAGTTGCCAAAACAAAGCCATTCCCCCCCCTTTTGGAAATGCACTTTCCAAGCGCGGAGACACACTCAAGCCTTTCCATCATCACCTTGCTCCAACTGCCGCGCACCACAACGCCTTTCGCGCTCGTGCAAACCGTTTTTTGCATCTGTCGCCAATGTCCATGCCAAAAACCGCACAACACCCGTACCACCTCGCCAACCATCCGTACTAAGCCTTAACATCACCATTGACCTTGCGCCACGCCGACCCACCGTAGATCCGCGCCACCACAACTTAGCGTCGCCAGCCACTCAACACCTTGTGAACACCTCTACTCACCGCGTCACCTCACGTGCTCACACCAGTGAGAGGCAACACATCTCCCACCGCCAATGCGCTCACCAACTTCGCCGCTGCAGCACAAAAACCATACGCTCATCCACACCAATGTCCATGTGCCAAAGCGCATTCTCGCACCGCTACTGGTGCCATCTCCTTCACCGCCTACTTAGCCGAGCCCCACAACTCCCTCACATTCTTTCCGCACCGCCCTACACCCGCCGCCACCTTTTCTTCCCCAACTCCGACCATGCCGTGCCACTGCAGCTAGGGGTGAAAACGGATCGGATACGGACGGATAATGTTTTTACTATATTTGTTTTCATATTTTTTTTGGATACGGATACGAATACGGATAACTCGAATACGAATACAAATACGAATAATATCGAATACAGATACGGATCGAATACGAATCGAAACGAATACGGTTACGAATATTTATCGGAACATAAAAACCCCTTAAACTATATATCCAAAATTAACAAAAATACGTAAATAGTTTGTAACATCCTGATTTTCTGGAGTTTATAAAGCCCTATTTTTAAAAATAAATTTTCTGGAATTAAATCAAGCTTAAAATAAATTTTTAGAATTTAAAATAATTTAATATGATTAAATTAAACTTTAACATGAGCTAAAAATATTTTATTTGTGTTCTCAGGTCTTAAGGATTTTTCTGGTATTTTTGGTGAATTTTTGGGATTTAATTGCTATTTTCTAGAGCCTTTTGGATTTTATTCAGATTTTGAAAATAAGAAAACGTGGAGATTTTAAAAAATCCGGATATCCGGTTTCGTTTTATCCGGATTATCCGTATCCGTATTCGACGGATACTAGGCTTACCGTATCCATATCCGATAAAAAAAATCCGTATCCGTATTCGATCCGAGAATTATCCGAAAAAAATCCGATCCGACACAATCCGTATCCGTATTCGTCCGGATCGGTCGGAAACTATCCGATCCGTTTTTCACCCCTAACTGCAGCCAATGCCCAAATCACCACTAGTGAGCCCAACTTTGATTTCTCATCTCTGCTTCCAATCTAGTCTAACTGCTCGCGCTCATAGCTATGCCCCTACCACCATGAAGCTAACCCCTAACTTTGCTTAGCCTCACTGCCTCTAGTTTGCCACTATCGTGCACCATTGCTCCGTAGCCTATGGCCACCATCGTCAACTCTCCTCAAATCATCCCGAGCCAAGCCAACACCACCACCACACTCGCTTAGCTCCAATGATGCTCAAGTTATCGCCGATATGGCCTCATCACTGTGTTGTGTAATCATGCCATTCCCATGTTTCATCCAAGCTCCGCCGCCACAAGCCACCTCCGTTCGTGACAATGCCCAAAATGAATTCCCTTCCCTTTCTAGATGCTCATAGCACCACCGCTCGCCACCATCTACTATTACTAAATTCGGCGCCACCACCTCCTTTGTCTTGGCCGCCATGAGAGCGAGCTCCAGCTCATTCTAGAGTGAGCTGGGGCACGTGCTCCATAGGCCACCAAGGCGGGTTAGCAAAGCCAGTCCGAGCTAGCTCTTGGCCTAGTCGATCACACTGGGCCAGCTCAATACTATTTATAGCCTAGCCTAACTCTGTGCAGCTTGATAGTCTTAGATAAACCCATTATTGTTCACCCGAAATCTGTTAAGTTTGTTTATAC
Source organism: Melocanna baccifera (assembly GCA_036346265.1). Taxonomy (NCBI): domain Eukaryota; kingdom Viridiplantae; phylum Streptophyta; class Magnoliopsida; order Poales; family Poaceae; genus Melocanna; species Melocanna baccifera. Next base: position 33,614,661 of record CM070677.1, on the reverse strand, counting down.
TCGTTTCGACCGTCTCAAGCCCGTCTAGTCTATTTTCAACTCCGTTTGATCTAACCAAGCACCGCTTAGACCCTAACCACCCAAACCCTCCAATGTTTAAACTTCTTTTATGGATTTTCTTTCAAGCCTAGACTTATTTGATTCCTTTTTCCTTTGCGATAGCACCTGGATTCATTGAGTATATCATCGAAGGAAAGTCACATGTTTTTTTACCATGTTGATCCTATATTACTTAAGTATCTTTATTGTCATTTACATTAATTATGCTATTTTATTTACATAAAATAATAGCTTGGAATGACACGATGGATAATTAGATCCTACCACCAAAAAGCCCAGTCATTTCTTGAAGGCAATATTCACCTTGACAACTTTGGTATAGCCTATAATAGTAATTAAACACCATACAGATGTCTAGTAATTAAGTTGGACAACTAAAATGATTTACTTATACTAATGAGGATTATTTGGCTTCGCCCGGGTAGACTTTGAAATGGAGATGAGGGTTGAGGCTACTTGGTGGGCAGCCACTAAATGGTTAGAGCTCATGACCTCACCTGAGGATTGAGGCTTTGGTATGATTTTGGTGATATTGTGCTATGATAGACATGGTATGTGAATGATAGCCTCATATGTGGCAAGTAAGGATTAGACCCTTATGCCAAGTTAAGGACATAGATCTCGCTCAACCATAAGCTTGACTTATCAACCTAGCCTAGTATACTGTTTGATTCGATCAAATATCTATAAAAGAAATCACTATCCTAGGATCTCTGGATAGCCCGTGTGATAAAGGTGAGATGAAAGTTGGGCTTTTTATGTCACTTGTCATTCTTCATATCAATAGGCTCATTCAATATTAGGCCGTGAATTCCATATTGGCCAATGGATACTGAATTGTTATTGAATGGCCTAGACCTATCAAGTAGAGACTAGAAAGGAAAGAGCAGTAAAACAGCCTTGTTACCTCAGCTCAACCGTACACTATCATGTTGCACATCTATTGCATGGCATTGTGAGTTTGTGGTACCTTGTGGGTAAAGGTGGGCAACTCTGCAGAGCATAAAAATATAGTATTTGAATATGTTTGCTTCCGGCAATGGAGCTATGTTTAATGGGTGATGCTAACGACAAGGTATAAGTAAGATTTAAATGATTTTAAGATGATAAGTAAGGTTGTTGAATCCCCTATTCTCTTAATAAAATGATGTTTTGTATTTCAAGAAAGATCTTTGCAAACAAACATGCATTTATACCTATAAAAATAGAACCTCCATATTGTGTTCTATTGAAATCCTAGTAAGTAGTTAAGTAGATATCCTCTTGCGGTTTACTGAGTATGGTTGTACTCATATTTACTTAATCATCACCAGAAGGAGCTTGGGAGGAAATTGAGAAACTTTTGAGAGATACTTTGATGACTCCTTAGAAAGTGAAGACTACTAGTTCTAGGTCTTGACTACTCTCAAGTGTGTTGGTGGTTTAGGAAGATCTTTTGTCTTGTATCATAAATTTTGGGCTTAGATGCCCTTAATATAACTCGACTGCTAAGCCGTATTAATATTGTAAAGCTTGACTGCTGTTGTGGTATTAGCACAACAGGGGTACAGGGTACCCTTCTCCATGGGATGAGATAAGAACTACAGAGCTAACCACAGGAGAGAGCTTGGGTGTAAATGAGTTAAGGGTTTATATACATGAATGAGGTAGAATAGAAAATATCTATTTTATCCCTTAATAATTACAAAAAGTGAGAGTACATTGGTATGCTCATCTATACTATTGGGCCCATTACATACGAGACCAGTTACCAAGCCTCATCACGGGGGTTGGGCCATCCCTATAACAACTGCTAAGCCGTACTCTCTTGTAATAAAATTTTGGTTTTTATTACTAAAGTTTGAGCATACTTGATGTACACTATTTTTCACTCTGCAACTGATCTTCCTTGGCAGTTGTAGGGAAATTCAATGGCCTTATAAATGGGTTCATCATAGGTGCTCTCTGGCAGCGTATGCGACGTACTAGCTGATTTTTTAGCAAATCAACAAAGTCGATAATAGATAAACCTGAACGAAAGCCGATTCTGGATGAAATATCAATGCAAAGCAATACGAACAAGAACAAATCTCAAAACAGGGGTATGATTCCACTAGCTACGGCCTACTCCTAAAATATAGAAAAAGTAGATGCAAAAAGGTAGTAAAATTTTATGTGTTTTTTCGTCAATCGATACAGGGTATTTATAGTGTAAAACAACCGACTCAATCTTGGATTGCACTTCAAATCTCCCTCCTCATGTCGGCTCAACATTTCCTTTGATAGAATCCCAATCGACTTCTGAATCTTCATGTTTCCAATATCCTATTGACGATTTCCTTCTTCGCATCTACATTTCTTTAGTTGGCATCTTTTAGAGGCTTTTAAGGTGGCCGATGCTTTATTCTGATTTTGACAATCACCAATCATTTCTTATAATTATGTCAAATGCCAAAAATACTCTTGCTAACTATTTTGCATGCCAAAATCTGATGGCAATAGTATGTAAGAAATATATGTACGTCAATACTAAGAAATGTACAGTAGCTAAGAATTACAATTGCAACTAACATTTATCTCGCAAAACAATGGACAAAACTTGAGATTGATTCCCCTAGTTTGCATGTTACTACTTATTTGCCTTAATTTATTCTATCATCTTCTCTTGATCTCCTAGCCGCCACAGCTAGTGTGCCACACTGCATGCGTGTACCTTCGTCTTCATCGGCCATGGCATACTCCAAACTCATCGGCCATAATGCACCACCATTGATGTAATCATGTAGACTAGCCACCGGCCAGCCACCTCCTATAGACTATAGTCCTCTCTCTCTCTCTCTCCACTAACACACATGGTTGACAGGCCCACACAGTAGGGGTGCAGCTGCGGCTCGTTCGCCGTTGCGTGTTGTCTCCCTCCCTCCCAATCTAGCATAGCCTCTGTTGGGAAATAATCCTGCTGAATTCATTTTAGAATCAGGTCCGAATCAATTTAGAGATAGAAGTTCACGTTTCAAAGTCAATTTTTGTATCTAAGTCATAGTCAATATTTAACTTGTAAACTGTGTATAAATAGTAGAGAAAACCAAAGAAAAAGGGCAGAAAAGCACCACCAAAAGATTTGTGTTATTCCATTGCTCAATTGTTTTCGTGTTGACGCCGCCATACTTAAAGAGCAAAGGCAACGATTGGAAAGAAAAGGAACGTTTGGACCAATCCGAACGTTCATAAGGAGGTCGAAGTCATCCAGACTGTCCAATCTACATTAAAACGATCGGACTGTTTTGATCAGCGAGGATATTCGGACCAGTCTAAACGGCATCAAGACATCTGGCATCCAATCATTATCGGAAGGCTCTAATCATTGAAGACACTCAAAGCATTATGATCAAAGTCTGAGATGTCTGGATCGTTGGATCTAAAGTTAGGTCGATCGGACTAGTCCGATCAACCACCTGAGTCTCTTTGGACCAATTCGAAGGGGTATCTTCCTCATGAAGAACAAATCAAAGCATTCATTTCTCATCAGCTAAAGTGATCATTTCTCAACATCTGGTATTAGAGCAGGTGTCGATCAACTTGTAGAAGGAGCAGCTCATGGCAGGAGGCGGATCTTCGTCGACAATGAAGGAAGTACCAAATTTCCTTCCTATCCGGTTCTCAATTCAGAGAACTACCCGGCATGGTATATGAAGATGTGAGTGAATATGTGTGCCCAAGGAGTCTGGGACGCCGTAGCTGATCCGATCAATACTAATGGAAATGTCGATCCAAAAGGAAAGGATAAAGAAGTCAATGTGAAGACCAATCAAACTGCGTTAGCTCTCATCTACGCTGCCATACTCGACTCGATGCTCAGTTAAGTTGTTAGAAAAGATACAGCATGAAAAGCTTGGATCGCTCTTTGGACTATACATGAAGGAGTAGATCGAGTAAAGAAAAATTAGTTACAAACTCTTAAAAGAGAATATGAGGCAGTGTATATGGGTGAAACTCAGTCAGTAGATGAGTTTATAGGAAAATTAATTATGGTGGTCAATGAGATTCGATCTCTCGGAGGGACATTGGAGGAAACTACGGTGACCAAGAAATACTTGCGAGTCCTACCCGGAAGGTTCATACCAGTGATCACAACTCTTCTATATTCTAATGATCTTCAAGATATGAAAATAGAAAAAGTAACAGGATCTCTCAAGGCACATGAGGGATTGCTTAAAGGATGTAAAGCCAGGACTGATCAAACATTGCTAGTGAAAAGTGAAGCAAAAGCTGAAAACAAAACTTGGTGAGAATCAAATCCAAGTCAAGGAGGTGGCCGAGAATCTGGCAATTGGCATGGACATGGTTGTAGTCCAGGTGGCCGTGGTTTTGGTCGAGGAGGCCGTAGTTTTATTGCGAGTCGTGGAGAGAAAACAATGAGAGGTGAGTTCTCTTACAACCGAGATAGGTCAAGAATTAAATGTTTTATCTATGGAAAAGAAGGTCATCATGTTGCAGTCTACAGAAGTCATATTAAGTGTTTTGAGTGTCAAAAGTTTGGACACTACTCTGATGTCGATATAAGGAGGCAAACTTGATTCAAATCAAAATAGAGCAGGAGTCAGCACTTCTGTTGTCCATATGTGAAGCGAAGATCACACAACTTATGATGCTAACTGAAGAGCATGTTCAGCCGCAACTGCTGAAAGTTGGAGAAGAGATTGTGGAGTTAAACTTGTGGTATCTTGACAATGGTGCTTCTAATCATATAACTGAACAAAGGGGAAAATTCAGTGAATTGAATGAAGGCTTTCGAGACAAGGTAAAGTTTGAAGATGGATCAGTTGTTCAAATAGAAGGAAATGGCACTATTTTATTGTAAAGTAAGAATAGAAAGCAAAGAGCATTGACCAATATCTATTATATACCATGATTGTGCAATAACATCATTAGCTTGGGTCAGCTAACTGAAGAAGGTTGCGATATGTCTCTAAGTGGATGTAACAGTCCAGCTATTTTTTTTAAAAATAATTAATTAAATTCTAAATTAAAATAAAATAATTGATTTTGGTTGTCTAAAAATTTTGAAAGTTTATTTGATCTGTTTTGAAAGTTTATTCCAAAAGTATGTTATGTTGCATTACAGTGTGACTGTCTTTTTATATTCTACTTAGTCACTGACTTGTGATCAGCTTCTTCCTATGCAACAGCAAATCAGACTTTGTGATCTACAAGCTCAAAGAAATGGGGAAGATCGATGAGAAAGAGATCATAATGATCTCAGACCAGTTTGATCAGCTAGGCCTTGCAAAATGTGGAAAGATCACTCTTGCCGATATAATTGGAAAATTACGAGTACGATTAACGTAACTTAGGGAAATATCTTATACTCCAATGATAGCTATCATCTGATACTTTGTTAACTAGCCATCTAAACATGCACAAGTACGAGTAACCTATTTAATAGCATTGCATATCACAAGTATGATTTATGTAACTTAGAGGAATATCTCATACCACATGATTGATATCCTCTGATACTTTGTTAAATAGCCACCAAAGCATGCACATGTATGGGTAACCTATTTTATACACTTGCATATTACAAGTACTCGAATACGCTGTATATTACAGTTGAACTTGGAGTCGTATATTGTTGTATACAGTTGATTGTTGTATTATGGTTGAACGAGAAGTTCATATGCTGGTTGAATGAATTCAATCATAGCTGCAGCTTCATGATTTCTTTACATATTTTCTGGACTGTATGGATATGTAATTAGGTATACAGGCAGCGAGGCAAATACACAATGAAAAATCGATACTAATGTTAAGAATCATAAGATAGCCTCATAAAAGGCAGTACTGGATAATCTGATATTTGTATAGTGCAACTGAAGCAATGAGACAACTTACCAATGAAAGACACGGGGCTTGATGTTATCAATTCACTGTTTTGTAGTTTGCTACCATCTCAAGTCTTCAGATCCAGTCTCACTTACTGTATTATCCAAAATCTTTGCAGTCCGGAAATAGTTAGTTACTGTAATGAAACTCAAACACATTTGTTGCAACGAAGCAATGACTGCCTACCAAAAAGAGAAATTCATGCACTTTGAATGTATTGTGTTTCCCCTCCCAGACTCACCTTTCTCTAGTTTCAGTTACAAGCTTCAATATATCTGACAATTTGTGCCGCTTGACATTTATGGGCTTCTGAATGTTCACCTCTCCTGCTAGTTGGGAACTGATGAACTGCTCAATTTCATATTCTAATGAATTGAGTTGTGAATCAATATGGTCTAGAAAATCATCATATCCAGAACGATTCTTTATGCTGTTTGTTGGGTCATCATGATCCTTGGAAAATACGAAGCTATCAGCCATCTGAAGTTCATTTTGCTCAGAGTGGCCAGCCATGTTTGAATATACAACAGTTTTCATCTCAAAAGACACCTTTTCAACTGATTTGGAAAGAGAACCACTAGTCTCATCAGCCTCATCATCAACTTTACTGGAGAAGACTCTTATCTTGTTATTGGAGTCTTCGCCGTTAGGCATCCTTGGATGCAATGCGTGTTCGATTAACATATTCTGCTTCATCAAAATTGCCTGGATCCAACAAATTTGCTAATAGTAGGATCACGCACATCACAGCATTTCAAATATACAGATGAACTGACATAGTGACATTTGAAAAATTAGTTTCCTGAGTGGGAGCGGTATATGTGAGATATCATTATCATTATGTGCTTGTTATATAGCATATTTGAAGAAAAAGCTTGTAAATTTTCATACTTGAAATCAGCAGAATTATCACAACAACAGTATGACATAGAAGTGCTGAACAATAACTCAGCCAGTTATCTTGAGTTCTTGGCACAAGTTAGAGAACATATATCCATTTTAGAAAGAAAAAATATATCATATGTTAAATGATGATAAAAGAACACGTCATCACCTCACTAATCTTGGCAGAAAGCTTGTCAAGCACCTCAATGCGCTCTTTTATGTTCTCCAGAGCTTTGGTCAACTTCTTCTTTTGCACAAGTCCACTGCCTCATTCTCTTCGGCCATTCGAACGCTGACCGTGGCTCTTTTCCCTCAGCTGCCTCAGTCAACCGCACAGGCCTTACCCTCGTGCTATTTGCTACAAGAACAAAACACAAATTTTGTAACAAGGGTGATGCGCAGTGCAACAAATACTACAGCACGCCCAGGTTGTAGGTCACTCCAAGATCTTTAGTTCCGAACAAAATCTACTCGAGATCGACGAATCATAAAGTAATATTCGGAATCACACTTATTGCCTGGAATGTAGTAGCACAGGTTTGGTGATTAAAACAGATGAGTTCCACATACGTGTTCATCTTTCCAATCTACCGTAAGTATCAGCCGCGGGATTCCTGGGCAGCCGCACCATCCACGTGGCGATTTTTGCAAATAAGCCCCCCAAATTTTGTTAATTGCGTATAGGTCTTTGTTTCTTACAAATATGTCCCTGGATTTTTACGAAAAGCCCCCTACACTTTTTTAACCTTGATAACACCCCGCGGTTTCCGAAATTACGTACAGGCCCTCGATTCTTTTAAAACAGTCCCTGCTTTATTACGAAAAAGTCCCTGCACTTTTCTTTTATTATGAAAAGGCCCTCAATTTTTTGCAAAAAAACCCCTACGCTTTACTTTTGCTCCAAATTTTCGGCTCTTTTAATTCAGTACACACGATGGTTGGCGCGGCGTGGCACCGCGCCTACGTATCTAGTTTCCGAAATAGGAAAGCTAACTAGAGTAACAGCCATGGAGTTCAGGAACATATATACCTTTGGATTGGGTGAGGTCGGCTTCGGCGTGGAGTTGGAGGAGCTGCTCCCGCAGCCGCTCGAACGTCGGCGGGGCCGGGTCGCCCTTGCGCGCCTCCCCCATGCCGCCGCGGGCAGGAGGCGGCGGAAGCAGCGGCGCCACTAGTAATGACGCGAAGTACATCTCCTCTCTCTCTCTCCCTGCGCTCTAGTGCCATGGAAACATGGGCCGATGGCACGCGCCAGCGCGATGGTCCCCCACCCGCACTCCCGTTCCATGGCAGCTGGCCCAGATAGCGCATGTGTTGATGGCTCAGCGCGCGTGTGCGCTAGTCCCTGCCCCGCTGCCTTTGCCCGTGGGCAATAAAAGGACTCCTGGGTTCGGTCCCCCCCACCACCATTTCATCCATTTCATCAAGAGGCAGGAGAGAGAGGGAGAGAAGGGAGGAAGGAAGATAGGCCATGGAAATTTGGATTTTTGAGTGATTTTGGTTTGGAATTTGAAGTTCACGTAGTTACGAAAGTTGTAGATTGGTTTATGAGCACGAAGAAAAGGTAATTTTTGTGCACATACAACTATAATTTTAGCAATGTGATTAGCATATAATTAGTTAGATGGTATCTTCTCAGTGTAGAAAAGTAGTAGCTAGCCTTAGAAAAGTAGTAGCTAGCCTTGTGTAGTTGGTATGTGTCCATAGTTAACTTAGAAGACGTAGTACTGTTAGTGTTGTTTATTACTTATTAGTCACGGTAATTATGTGCATGATGTTGCATATGTTTATCTAAAAGAGTTTGTATGCAGACAAAATTGTTACAATTAGTGCGTTAGAAAATAATTAATATGCAATGTGTAGGTTGTTATTTTGTACATATCGCCTAAAATCAGAAATTTTGAAAATATGAAACATTATTAGCTAAAAGTAAACTGACTTTTTGATGGAAGGAATCACAAATCATTAGTGCATTAGAAAATAATTATTATGCAATGTGCACAGTGTTAATTTTAACATGTTCCGTAAAAGTACGAAATTTTAAAAATCTAAAGCTCTTTTAGCTGGAAACATTGATGATTTGATGGGAAAAAATAAAAATACTTAGCTTGTCGTGTTATTATGCAATGAGTAGGGTATTAAATTTTACATGTTTTATAAAAGCCAGAAATTTCAAAACTCAAAAATATTATTACCTGTAAGTACATAAACATTTTGACAAAAAAAAAACAAAATCATTACTGCGTCACAAAATAATTATTATGCAATGTCTACGGTGTTAATTTTGACATGTCCTATGAATGTCAGAAATTTCAAAAATCTAAACCATTTTTAACTGAAAGTACACAGACTATTTGATGAAAAAAATAAAAAATATTTAGTGCATTACAAAATAACTATTACACAATGTGTAGGGTGTTGATTTTTACATGTCCCCTAAAAACCAGAAATTTCGAAACTCAGAAACATTATTAGCTGTAAACACACAGACAAATTGAAGGAAAAAATTGAAAATACTTAGTGCGTTGCAAAATAATTATTATGCAATGTGTAGGGTGTTAATTTGTACATATCTCATGTGTTGATGTTTTAATATCGATCTTACATATGATTTTTTGAATTCGGGGGAAAATACTCAAGGCTTTCGTATGATCATATAGAGTAAGACAGAAATTTTATACAGGTTCGAGCCTTCTCATGTAAGAATAACAACCCTACGTTCTATGCTATTACTGATGAGGAAAGGCTTACAAGCGTAGACAGTACGAGAAATTATACACTGCTTACAGAACTGATTGCTTTCTACAAAGACTTGTCTCTCCCTCAGACTCGCCTCCCTCCTTCCAAGATTTGTCTCTTATATTGGCGACGAATCGACGGCGGTTGCTTCTTGCTAGAAGACATCTTGACATTTCAGGAATTAACCACTGGATGGCGTTTATTGTCAGAGAGACGTGGACAGCAATTTACTGTAGGACGGTTGTTGTCAGAGAGACATAGATAAGATCATTTTCCTATATCACTTCCATCTTTCTTACTTTTTGCACTCGCCGGTGGGCCCGCCTCCTGCCGCGCTGGCCATGCGCTTCCGCGCTCGCCGGTGGTGCCACAGGGGTCAGGACGTGCTATGCTATGAGGGCGAGGTAGGGCCATGTATCATGCGTCAGTTTTTCCGCGCTCTGAGAGGGGGGCAGATCTGTAAAAAAAACCTTGACATGGGAGCCATAATTGCAAAAAGGATGACGCTAGGGGGCAAGAAAACAAAAAAAAAAAAACTCGTATTTCCTTTGTACATGAAAATGAAGTATCACCAATCGGCAGTTGATTGACACCGGTGGCAGTACAGATACGGCAAAAGAAAATATGAGCTAGCACGCACGTACGCAATGTCCATTGCAATTAGTAACACAGACGAGCTGTGCGTACATATATAGACTGATAGACCTGCAGGATTATGAGCTGTAAGCACTCAAATTAACCGCTCGATCGACAGGTCGACATAATGCACACATGAGAGATAGGTGCGGACATTAACTGACATCTTACAGTAGTTACCAATGTCTTCCATATGTTCTTCCATCACTGACGCTGATGATACACAATCACCAGTCACCAGAGAAGCAGTTCGTATGCATCTGCTCATGATCAACTTATTCACAACCCAATTCACGGTTAACAATACAGTAAATCATGCATTATGTTTCCTATGATTACGACGGCGTGCTGTGTGTTCTTAGCTCTGAAACTCATGCATCAGCTAGCGCCACCCTGATCGTTCTCAGCATTAACATTGTCGCGATCACCATTACCCTCGACGACGTAATCGACAAAGTGTTCTTCGTTGATCAAGGAATCCAGAAACGAGGAGAACGCGTCGTCGTCCACCAAGGCGCAAGCCATGTCGTCGAAGCCGCCACGAGCAGCATCCGCTGCACGGAACGGAGAACCAAATCCTTCCAACCCTTCAGCCTCGGGGCCCACCATCGCTGCGAAGTCACCGGCTCCATCGTCCGGCCGCGCACGATCGTCGCCTCCAGTGCCAGCGGCGAACGAGGTAGCTTGCACTGGCGGCGGCGGCTCAACCAGCGACGCCGTCTTGTCAGCAGCGGCGGCGCCGGTGTCGTGGGAGCGACCGGCCTCCGCCAGCGGTCTGTGTGTCCGCGGGTCGATGCCCTGCGCGATGAGCTTCTTGCTGAGGTGCGAGTTCCAGTAGTTCTTGATCTCGTTGTCCGTACGCCCCGGCAGCCTCCCGGCGATCAGCGACCACCTACGTGCACGTACGGACACATGAAGCTAGCAGTTCTTGCACAAATGAATGATTGCTCAAATGCATGTAGGTGCATGTATGTATACGTATGCATTTCAGGAAGCTACATGCGCGCACCGGTTGCCGAGGACGCGGTGGAGGCGGAGGATGAGGTCCTCCTCGTCGCCGGCGATGGGGCCGCGCTTGATGTCCGGCCTGAGGTAGTTCATCCACCGGAGGCGGCAGCTCTTGCCGCAGCGCAGCAGCCCGGCCCGCCGCGGCAGCGTGCGCCACCCGCCCTCCCCCTCCCGCGCCACGAACCGCGCCAGCACCTCGTCCTCCTCCGGCGTCCACGGCCCCCGCTTCAGCGGCGGCCCCGCCGCGCCCCCGCCGCCGCCCCGCTGCGCCGGAGGCTTCCGCGTCATCGGCGCCCGATGTCCGTAGGCACGTGGAGATGCAGAGGAAAAGGTTTGGGTTTTGGCTGTTCACTCAATCGCTTTGCTTGCTACCAGTGCGCTCGATCGCTTTTACTTGGAGAGGTTTGCTCGCTTTTCTCGCCGTGCATGGCAGTGCCGCCTCCCAGAGGGGTAGCGGTCGGTGGGGGTAGTTTGTTTCTTCTGCTCGCGGCCTACTGTGTTTTCGGAAACGGGAGAATTCCGTGGTGATTTGGTTGAATTGCACTGCATCATGTACCGCAACCATACACTGCATTAGGCCTTCTCAAATGTAATACAAGAAGGAAGCGTCACGTAGTTAGGCCTGGGCCAACCTGTTCTAACCGAGCCTAATTAATTAGTTCCCATGCTAAGCCCTGACATGTTGGGACCAAAGTCAACAACGAACTCTTTGTTGTCTCGTGGAATGGTTACACCTCTCGTGCGGCTCCCGAGCACGAAGGAGCCACATGCTTGGCACTCGAGGAACGTTTGCCTCGTGTGTCCATCCGTTGTCCTTCAGGCCAGCTGGGCCTTTCAGTCGAACAAGAGCTCCGTCGACCATTAAATCGAGGATACTACGAATTGCGGGAAAAAAGCTAAGCCTTTTTGAAAAATTTAAGAGGAGAGCGAAAACTATTTTTCTTGCTATAAACTGATTACATAATACTTTTTGATGAGATATTACAAAAGAGATGCTACTAGTCCTAGAGCGCTACTTCTTGCCTCTGTAATAAGCTATCTGGTCGAGAGATCTTTCTTGATTCTCTAAAATATGTCTATGTCTTTCTTTGTCCATTCTGTTTGTTCATTTCTCGTCAGACTTTCAATAGCGCCGAAGAGGTGTCGGTTGTTCAAGTGAGTAGATGCCTTGTCGATTCATCACGTTCGGTCGGATGAATGGTTGTTGCCAGCGAGAAAAACTTGACAATAACTATTTTAGTTATTGTCAGTGAGAGAGAATCATGAAGGAGAATCGTAAGGCGGTTGTCATAAGAGACATATGGCTGAGTCATTGTGCGGTTAGGATGAAGATAAAGCGTGTGCTTTATCCTACCGCGCATAAGGAGTTGCCTAGAGACGGACCCATTTACCAGTTCAATAGTTCTCCGAGTGGTAGCAGGTCAGATGAATAAACAGTGACCGCAGACTAGGGGTACTTGGGTAATGTAGCCTTTGGAAGTTCACAACCACATTGGTCTGAGGCTTTAATTGAGTTTTGAAAGCTATATTTAATGGATTATTAAATCCTCATCAAACCTGATTGACGAATCACCTCACCTTTTCCCTCTAGTCAAAGTTTGGCAAGTAGCACTTCATGCTACATCTACTTGAAGCCGAATGAATAGTATAAAACCTATAATATTAAAAAAAGGATTTGGGCCAAGCTAGCCTGAGTTGGCCCATGCCAACCTCTACATAGAGGAGAGGTGGGTACGTGCACTAGCCCTAGCCACCACTCCCACCTTCCCAATGTCGCCACTCTTCCCTCTACCCATCGCCATTGCGTGTGACGCCACCCATCTCCATTGTTGCACGACCGCCAAAGCTCCTTCCCCTTGGCGCCACCACCACTACTTGACTGCGCTGTCGACATTGCGGCCCCAAGACACTGCCCTCACCTCCACGTGCATCATTGCCACCAAGCTATTGCCCTAGGCTCGTCATCCCTGTGTGTCACCATCGCCTCCTCTGCTTCAACTGCACCACCGTGCCCTCTTCTTTCCTCTATTAACAGACGTCATCCCCGTGGCCTGGGGGGGTAGGGGAAGGGAAGAGCCCTGGGGGGTGGGGGAAGGGAAGAGGGAGGGTAGGGCCCTACTGAGAAGGGGGAGGGAGGGAGGGAGGAAGGAGTCCAGTGAAAGGGGGTTGTATGTGTCGAGTTTCACATAGGAGCGATGCTATTTGTTCGTGTGGGTATATACTATTTTAGTGATATATTGAGATGGCTTATGTGTTGTTTAGGTGGAGGCTCAGGAGCTATGTCGTCTACACATCGCCCACGAGATTAAATAGGTAAGTGCATGGTAAAAAAATAAATTGGGTTAATGGGTGTTACTAGTTAAACTTGATGTGATATTTACCATGCTTTATTGCTATGTTTAATCATATTTCCATGATGATTAAATGATGATGATGGCTAAGTAACGAGGAAAGAAAATGGTAAATAATGATAAAACTCATGCATATTTATGGCATGAAAGAGATCCACTCCGGTGGACACGAAAGACCTACTTTAATAAACACCTCCACAGGATAAAGGGCAATACATTTCCACGAGATGGAAATAATAAGATGGTGGTACATCGACAGGTGTCCAGTCAGCTATACCGGTATAAGCCAGAGAAAATAGTAGAGATGTTCATGTGCATGAGCATTGCATTGCATTAGAATAAGAGGATGGCACATCGACGGGTGTCCACTCAGCTATACTAGTATAAGCTAAAGAAAAGAGTTGAAATGTGCATTTGCATTGCATTAATGTAACAGTCCAAAAAATGCATAACTTTTTTTTGAAAATCTCTTGAATTATTTGTTGCTTTTCCTGAATTCCTTGAATTTTTCATGTGCCAGAAATGCTATCTTCTTTTCAATAAAAATCCTGTAAAATCACCTAAAATTTTCAAAATCTCTTCTCTCTCTCTCTTTTGGGCCATTTCTAGCCTAGCCCATGGCTATTTCTTTTCCTTCCTTTTTCTCCCAAGGTCATAGCCCATTTCCTTCTCTCCTTTTCCTTTCTTCTCTCCAGTCGGCTAGCATAGCGCTACGCTAGCCACGCACCATGGCCCAACTCCTGCATCACCCTTACTTATCTCAAACCTGGTCACCAGCTCGCTTGATCAAATGCCGTCGTCAAAGCTTCACCCACCTCTGCCACCTTGCCAACCACATGCCCTAACCACCGCATTCACCCTTCTATGCCACCGCCGCCTTAACTCCACATGGTGACTTCCGCACCACCGCATGCCAGCTCATCGGCGAGATGCACGCACTCATCCATGCCAATGCCCACACATTTCCTCTACTATTTAGCTTACCCTGTGTGCCACCGCCTTAGGACCCCTTATCGCTGTCACTAACGCTAACATCATCTCAAAAACCAGCAAGAGCACTGCCCATTTTCTTTGGCCATCTCAGGTAAATTGCTCAAATTCGTCCCTACCTTTGAGCTTTTCTTAAAATTAATCTTCTCATTGTCTTTTCGACTTCATCACGCCCGTCTATGTGTCTTTGTGCAACCACTTCATCGTCGAAGCTGTCGTCACCATTGGTCGCGCTGTTGGTCTCATCACCGCCACCATCGATCCATCACCTTTGTCATCTGCGTTATGAGAAGCGTCTCAATACACTATTGCAGAATTCCACCTCTATCGACCATCTGCAAAGAAAGAAGGAAGAAAGGAGAAGAGTAGCATCTGTTGGGCTAGAGGAAAGAAAGAAAGAGAGAGAGAGGGGGTGATGGGCCGGGTCAGATGGGCCATGAAGAGAATTGGGCCGGCACAATGTGGCATTTTCATTTTCGATTTGATTTCAGTTTTTTATTTGAATTTGAATTTGAGTTCTGAATTTGAATTCAAATTTCATTCTTCTTGTTGCTTTTGATTTTTCATGGAATTTTTCCTAGATGTAAATTTGGCTATCCTTTTATTACTCTTATTGTTATTAATATTTATTTTGTATCTCTCCTTGTTTTAATTTGCATAACACAAATTCTAGAAAATCCCAAATAAATTCAAAAAAAATGAATATCAACAAAATGCATTAAAATTTTAATTTTTTTTCATATTTTCAAGCACACAAATTTTGGGATGTTACAAACCTAACCCCTTAAAAAAAGGGAAAGCAAAGTGAGGAATAGATCGTGGTTCTACAAGTTCCTCATTTGGGTAACAATTTGGTTTTTGCGACATCCCAAAAACTTGGCTTTTAATTTAATTTAATTTAATTGGATTTTCCTAGATTCAAAAATCCCTTTTTCCTAAAATCTTTTATTTTAGCCTAAAGAGTAAGTTTTTAAATTATTTGTGTAATTATGGTCAAATCAAGCTGTAATTATTTTATTTGATTTTCTTGCTTTTTCTGAATTTTTACAAATTTTCTGGTGTTTATTTGGAATATCCTGCTATTTTCTAGCCTTTATTTGGGTTTCTTGGGTTTTCTGAAAATCAAAATCAAAAAATAAAATTCAAAATTTCCCGCCCCACCTCTCTGGGTGACACGTGGGTGGCCAGGATGCGCCCACATT
Source organism: Melocanna baccifera (assembly GCA_036346265.1). NCBI lineage: Eukaryota > Viridiplantae > Streptophyta > Magnoliopsida > Poales > Poaceae > Melocanna > Melocanna baccifera. The sequence goes on along the minus strand of CM070677.1, from coordinate 33,598,925 downwards.
GCCACCCGCACCATCCCTACGGCTCCCGCTCCGCGCCCCTTCTCAAACTGACGTGTAGACGGCTGAGATTCGGCCACGCCCCCATGCTGGCCCATCTCACCGCCCCTCTCTCCTCTCCCATCTCCACTCCTGCTGATCGGTGGGCCCCACCCCCTTCTTCCTCCTCACGCTTCACCGCCCCCTTTCCTTTCTTCCCCTCCTCCATTTTCCGTCCGTTGCCCGAATCCTTGCCAGTTTCCCTTTCCTTCCGTGCCTCTCTCCAGCTCAACCTCCGCACCGCTTGAGGGACAAATCCCCTAATGCCCACGCCCCTTCCTTCTCCACCTTGCTCCTTTCCTTTCCCCTCCCGCTTTCGAAATCTAAGGCCGCCATCTACGGCCCTATATAAACCCCTACCAAGCACCCCCTAGCCTCATCGCCCTCACCTCCCCCTCCAATTTCCCCCTCCACATTGGCGAACCACTTTGACGAGCTATTCCCGCTACTTCAGTCATTCATGAGGAGTGCCACCACCTCCATCAACTGCCCCGCGCCTTGGCGAAGCTCGGTGATGCCTCCACCACCCTCGCAAGCGAACAGAGCACCACGCCCGCCAGAGTCCGAGCACCGTCACTACCCTTACTCAACGCTGACCATCTTCCGGCCATGTCCGGTAATGTCACTGTACTCTACTACAACCAGGTCGCTCTCCTCTTCACAACGCACACCTCGTCAACCGCCGCCACGGACCACCACGCTGGCGACTGTCGATACTAGCGCATCGCTCACCGCCGACACCGCCATGTCAGCGCCTAAGCCCATGTGGCAGCCAGATGGTGCCACATGGCGACCCATGTTAGACCTGAACCGCCACCCGGCCGCCACATCGCACATTCCCCGCTGAGTCAAATCACGTGCACATGTCGCAATGACATGGCGTGCCACCTAATGGTATAGGTCTACGTGACTGCCACCTAGCAACCATGTGGCATGCCACATCAGCACCAAAACCCCCCTGAGCCATGTTAGTGCCATGTGTCAGATACGTGGCAGTCACGCTAGCAAATTTTGCCATGTCACATGCCATGTGTAGGGCTGACATCAGCATGACATCACAAATCAGAATTTCCTTTAAAAAATTAATTTGGCCAAAAATCAAATTCCATGCTAACTGTTATTATATTTAATTTCCTTTAGAAAAATATTTCCATAGATACCCTGTTGAAGTCATAAATATCTTTTTCTTCTAAAAATAATTCTAGAAATTCCAGTTTTTCCTTTTACTTAGGATTTAAACTTCCAAAATGTTCTTCTTCATCCTAACTCCGATTGAGTCCATTCAAAATTTTAAATTTATCTAAAATCAAGATCTATTCAAATTTGCAATGTTTGTAAATTTTAGAATTCATTTGAAGTTTATTTGAATTTAGTGAGTTATTTCAACATGTAGACTATGATGATTCCGAAGAGTTTTATGTCGACGATTCGCATCAAACTGCAGAGCAAGGCAAGTCACACATCCTTAATCATATTGATCTCAGTTTACAAATAAAGTTATGTTATTTTTAAATTATATTGCATGCTTAATTTATATTCTTCGTATTTCAATTCACGTTTTACTTTTACTAATACCCATTTGTTATGACACCTTTGGCTTCATAAATTCCTATACCTTGTCACCCTAAATTAAAAACTCTAGTTAGTACACTAGTATGGCTAGAGAATTCTTTTGTAGTAAATGCTTATACCTGCATTGTTATAACTCCAGGTTTGAGATACTTTTTCACATAAAATGATAAGATTTTAAAATGTATTCTTGATTTCGGTGAGTCAAGAAGGTCTATGGAATATTATAAAATAAAATATAAAACTTAATTTAGACTTAGGCTATAGATAGGTGGTGGGTGCTTGCTAGTATATGTTGTAGCTCAGTGGCTCAATGTGGATATTACGCATGAGGTGAAGGTGGTTAGAGCCTAAATCAATTAAGGACTGGTCTGTGTGCTACTGCTATAAAGTCCAATCATACTACCATAAGACTGGTATGGGACAGTTCTGAGTAACTAATTAACAGGTCTCAACCTAAGCCTCGCTATAGGCTGAATGTGAGCGTGGCATAGGCCATAGAAAATCTCACATGGCACAAGAAGAGGCCCCGATTTGGTGGATTTCTTATTAAGGTAAAATCTTAGTTGAGGTATCGCCAGGTTGAAGACTTAGCTTTGTAAAAATCTTGTTATGGTTACTCAGTCGCACGCCCAAGGAAGCGTGTAATAGCCGACACAATGAGTTAATCATATCTTGTGGGTAAAGCTGCATAACCTCTGCAGAGTGCAGATAGCTGTGCCCGCGGTCACGGGCATGCTAAGTAAAATTTTTTACGAATTAGACTTTGGTTTTCATAAAAAGATGGCTTTAGCCGAAAATGTGGTATCTTTTTGGAGAAAGATAGTCCGGGTGGGATACCTGTGGTTAGGTTAGTGCTAGATCAGTGCTTGTACTAATATTATTATTTTGTTAAATTATATTCTTTACTTATAGTATTAAATTCAGTAATTTCAATCTATTTATTGTATTTTATTAAATGCTATTTTATGCTCAAATATCCATATAAGTGTTCATTTGTTGCCTTTATCATTATATTGCATTTTCCTGTGTGGCTTATGGAGTACAAGTTTGTACTCACCTTTGCTATCATCACCTTTCCTGGGCTGGCTTGGGCTTCGCTTTTATCAGTTGCTTTCGCAGTTATTTTCCTTTTTTTTTTGCTGCCAATGAGCATTATTGTAATCTTTGGTCATAAGATCGTACTCTTTCAATTAATAGAGTTTGTCATTTATGCATTATATACATCTCTGTTACCGCTGTGTGCACTAGCTGATCTTAGACTAGTTCGATTTACACAGAGGATTCAGAGTCATCGCTCTAGGGTCTGACAGACATGGTATCAGCGCCACGATGACTCTAAGATGTGACCGTAGCTAGAATACAACTGTTTCACCCTAAGGACTTAGTTAAAATATATAATTTCAAAAGTTCAAGTAAAACACTTGTCACTTTCTTGCTCTTTCTTAACTATTTTTCTTCATTAAAAGTTGTTTTCTAACTCTTTCCTCTTCAAAACTTGTAGATGTCCAAGACGCCTACCCAAGTCAGATATGGTATCTGCACCAATCACTTAGCCGAGTGCCTTTGGAGTCTTTTGCAAGAGATAGGCTTTAGGACGTGCCCCGTCCATCAGGGTACCGACAGACCATTGGGGAACAAGAGTACTGACATGTAGAGGTGCTGATCTACACCAATGTTGGAGACGAGGTAGCCTTCCACATCTTCGACGCTTCTCAGATACGCAACACCTTCTTCACCAGAATCCAGGATGCCGCACGGGAGGCCATTTGCAAGCTGAGGGAGATATATGTCTTAGAGCTCAGAGACACCACCTTTCGGTACTTTCCCAATAAGTACCCTGTGAGATCCAGCAGCATTTTCACATCCACGGAGGCAGAAGATAACCTCCAGCTTGTTCAGCAGGTGGAGTTCACCCAGGTCCTAGACTACATGTACCAGGTGACATTGGATGACCTAAGCTTCACCGCTTATAAGCTTCGTCGAGCGAAAGAAGAGCTTGTTACACTCCGAGCCGCTGACGACTACTCCTTCGTCACTGGAGCCAACTTTGAGCCATCACCTAAGAGGCATCGCATAGGCCACAAGAAGAAGTATCTAGCCCAGTTTAAACCAGCCCCATAGAGTATCTTAGGTTTGGGCCATTATAATAAATAAATGATACTTTTGAGCTATTATTCCCTTGTCAACAACCTCAAGCCTATTTAAGATATTAATATTAATAAAGGTTGCTTTTTGCCAAGTTGCTCTTTTTTTTGAAAATTTTTCTTGTGTTTGTTTTTGGGATAGGAATACAAACCCCTCTTAGTCTCTTCTAGTCTATCTCTAATCCTTGAGAAGCACCAAACAGATGGTGAACACCAGGAACAACAGCAATGGCAACATCAACAACAACAATGAAATCCCACCACCACCACTAGTCAATGGACCCAATTGGTATTTACAAAAAGATATATTTTAATTGTGTCTTTAATTAGTATTTGAATTTTAAAATAAATTTTAATGGCATTCTATTATACATAATTATACTTTAGCATAACTTTTAATTAAAGTTGTAATTTTAGCCCAAGTACTTAATGACATATTAACTAATTACGTTACTTGGCCATTAATTACTAAGGACCCAATGTTCATGTGCCATTTATCTAAGGAACAAAGTTTTAATTGAGACAGTGGATAAATTTGTAGCTAAAAAATAGTACTAATGACACTGACTAACTTTAATTAGCATCTACTAAATTACAAGATAATCCTTATTTAAATATGTATTTCTAGGCAAACATTGGTGACATAATAACTCTCCTACACTAAGTATTTTTAGCTATTAATTAATTCACCAATCGTTATTGACTTGCAACTAATCAAGACATAATTTTCAAATATTTTCAATTTGCATAAAACCTTACTCTAGTTTCATAATTGAATTTTTTTTCTTATTTTTATTTATAACTAAATTATATTTCATCATATTTTTATTTGAATTTTTCTTAAATATTTGAATTTGAAATTGGCCATATACTAATTAGTTTAAATTTTACATTTACTTATGTGGGGCCCACCGGTCATACAGAGAGAATAGAGACAAATAGGGGTGGCAGAGCCAAACAAGGGAGGGGCGGTGCACGGCTGTGGCCACATCAGGGCAACACCAATCACAAAATGGAATGCTAGAGGGGAGGAGGAACGTAGGGGATGCAACGGTGTGGCTCGAGCGGAGCAGAGGCAAGCTAGTGGTAGCACAAGGCAACTGAAGAAGGGGAGGAAAAAGGGACGACGGCGGCTAGAGTGAGATAGGGAGGAAATGAGGGGAGCACGAGTAGAAGAGGGGTGGAGGGAACTCACTAGAGAGGATGGCGAGGTCGGGGAAGGTCCAATATGTGCTAGCGATGGTGACCCGATGCAACACGACAGCTTCAACGACGATGGTGAGCTGGAGAGGTCGGCTACTGGAATTGAGAGAGGGGATTGTGAGAGAAAGATAAGAAGGTTCTCTAGCAGGAAGGAATTTGACAGGGGCTCATCGGAGAGAGAATGGAGATGATGGAGGTAGATGCGGCCGGAGGTGGAGAAGACAACAGCGTCGGTGAGCTTATGTGGAGTAAGACACAATTGCGTGAGGGAGAGTGAGGAAGGCGACCAAGTGCTCAATTTGACACGACCGAACTAGAGAGGAGCTCACCAGAGTGACAGGGACGGTGAAGTGGTCATGGCGGTGCACGGCGGTGAGATATCCTAGCTCGGCTCAAGCTCGGTGTGGCAATGGCAAGGTATGGGAGGGGTGGACGAGGGGTGAGGAAGGTAAGGGAGAGCTTGGTGGCTTAAATAGTCAAGCAGCGAGGGAATTTGTGCTGCACATGCACAGTGCACAGCGTGGCGGCCGAGGGTGGCATGGGCGACGCAGGAGGTACGGGTGTAGGCGTATGGGCATAGGCGTGCGGTGCGGGTGAAGGCGCATGGGCATGGGCGGGCAACACAGTGCAAGCATGGACGCGAGTGGCAAGATGGTGCGATGAGCTGAGTGCGAGTGGCGAGACAGTGCGATGAGCAGAGCGCGAGTAGCGAGGTGGGCACGACATGGGCGTGCCGGAGCGACGCGATGTGGTGCATGTAGCGGGGCCGAGTCGTGGTCAGGCGTGCGGTCAGGCCAGGAGGAAAGAGAAGCAAAGAAGAAAGAAAGAAGTAGAGCAGCAGCTGCTAGGCAGGATGAAAGAAAGAGAGTGTGATAGGCCAGACCAGATGGGACGTGAAGAGACTGGGGCTGGCCCAATGTGGCATTTTCATTTTTGATTTGATTTCAGTTTTGGGTTTGAATTTGAGTTTCGAATTTGAATTCAAATTTCATTCTTCCTATTGCTTTCGATTTTTCATGGAATTTACCCTAGATGTAAATTTGGCTATCCTATCATCATCATCATCATCATTATTATTGATATTGATATTTATTGCGTATATCTCTTTGTATTAATTTGCATAACACAAATTCCAGAAAAAACCAAATAAATTCAAGAATATCCAAATATCCCTAGATGTAAATTTGGCTATCCTATCATCATCATTATTATTATTGATATTGATATTTATTGCATACCTCTCTTTGTATTAATTTGCATAACACAAATTCCAGAAAAACCCAAATAAATTCCAGAATATCCAAATATCAACAATTAATTTTGAACCTTTGCACCTGCCATAATATGAGCCGCGCGCCTGGTCCATGCCTTTTTCCATCACTATCCTTCCCGGTCGCTTCGAGGCACCAACGACGGCAGGCAGCAATGTGTATATATAGTCCCTCCACTATCCGGGGACTGAAACCACACATAGCAGTGCAGATTCGAGCACATCAGCAAAGCCAGAAAATGGACGAAACGGCAAGTGGACAAGGCGAGGGAGGAAAAGATGGCCGCGAGAAGAGGAAGGAGGCGGCCAAGAAGGTGCCGTTGTTCGGCATGTTCAGGTACGCCGACCGCGTCGACGTGCTGTTGATGGTGGTCGGCACGGTGGGGGCGGTGGCCAACGGCGCGTCGGAGCCCCTCGTGACGATCCTCTTCGGCAGCGTCATCGACTCCTTCGGCGAGAGCACGAGCCGCAGCGTCCTCCGCAGCGTGACCAAGGTGAGTGTACTGATCATGATAAACCGGCGGCCGATTTAATTGTTAGTGACTCGTAAGTCGTAACTCACAAAGTCAGAATTGTGCCTCTTTCTTTCGATCTGCAGGTTGTTCTGAACTTCGTATATTTGGGCATTGGAACATCGGTTGCCTCCTTTCTTCGTAAGTGTGATTTAATTTCACTCTGTTTCCATATTTGCACAAGCTGGTCGATTGAAACCATGGATGTCAAGCTACGATATACATAAAGAGAGATATATATACAGGGAAATAAGTTTTGTTCAATATATGACATTTCACAAAGAACTAAACTACTTGAGATAACGAAGCAGCTGTTGTATATATCATTGCAAAAAAAATATCATATGTCGTTGTGTTTTAGGATGTTTTATGTCCTTTATCTAAAAAAGCTGTGTTTTAGGAGACACAAAACAGTTCTCTCAAAATCATCTCACCTATTTGTTCGTTAGATTCCAAGGAATAACGTAATACTTCAATTTGAAGATTTTGAGAATGGAATAACATGGAACTATGACAAGCAAATTTGTTCTCACATACATGTACAATGATCTGAACAGAACGTTCTTTTTTTTTTTTTTTGAGGAACAGAACATTCATTACGAACATCCTGCTTGTCAGTTGTTACTACTTACTACATGTTACAACTTGCACATTCCTGAATGGCACAGATCTCAACTATGATACAATAGTATAGTAAACATTTTCATGCATTCATCCTATGGAAGTACCACTGCATTTACCAACCATAATTTACCAAAATTTTCAATAATCTGATTTGTTGAGTTGAGTCACATGCTTATGGCACAACTTCTATTAAGAGACACACCTTCACTTGTCCCAGAGGTGTCATGCTGGACCATGGCAGGAGAAAGGCAGTCATCCCGCATCCGTTCTTTATACCTGAAATCAGTTCTGAGGCAGGATATTGCATTCTTCGACACAGAGATGACAACTGGTGAAGCAGTTTCTAGAATGTCTAGCGATACCGTCCTAATTCAAGATGCTCTTGGTGAGAAGGTAAAGCCTTCCTTGGGTACTAAATAAAGGAAACGGTATTTTCATCACACTGCAGAAACAAGTTTACGCAGACCTGCATAGACACAAGTTAATGGCAGGCATCAGTATTTGCATTTTTTTAAAACCAAATCAGTATTTGCATTTTTAGAAAATATATTAGAGATATAAGTTTTTGTGTTAGCTAAGTGTATTATTTCATACATTCTAGGCAGCAAGGCACACCTTGTGCTGCCGGTGGCAACATTCATGCATTTCTTAACTTACCATTTACAGGCAGGGAAGCTTCTACAACTCTCATCTACCTTCATTGGTGGTTTTATCATAGCATTCACAAAAGGCTGGCTCCTGACTCTTGTCATGCTGACATCACTACCACTAGTTGCTATCTCTGGTGCAGTGTCTGCTCAGATGCTAACCAAGGTTTCTAGCAAGAGACTGACATCATATAGTGATGCTGGGGACACTGTTGAACAGACCATTGGATCTATACGAACAGTGAGTTCAAATTATATCAATTATCTCAAGCAATATCAATTATTTGGTTAAATAGCAGACGATAAATTAGCAAGATATTTCATGTTAACAGGTTGTGTCCTTCAACGGTGAGAAGAAAGCTGTAGCAACGTACAGCAGTTTCATAAAAAAGGCATACAGGACTGCTATCGAGGAAGGCCTTATCAATGGTTTCGGCGTGGGCTCTGTCTTTTGCATCTCATTTAGCAGCTATGGCCTGGCCTTCTGGTATGGTGGAAAGCTAATCATTGAAAAAGGTTATACCGGAGGAAAGATCATCACCGTTTTGTTTGCCGTGCTGACCGGTGCAACGTGAGTTTATGAAATCCTAACATTGGAAACACCATTGTTGATGATTAACAATACGTGATGTTTTAGTGCACCAAGCATTCAATTTATTTAATAACTATTTGGATGAAAGGAAACATAAAAGATTTACATATCATTTTAAAATCTAGACAACCATTTTCCTTAAGCATGTAATAAATTCTATAATATGGCAGTTTGATGTTGCTTTTAAGGTGCTTTTCAGAATTTATCTTTAAAGATTATATATTTGTTTTCTTATTTGTCATTTAGTAATAGACAATGTTAGCTATCAATGCAGCAACAACAACAACAAAGACTTTTGTCTTAGATAAGTTAAGGTAGACTAGAAATAAAACCCTTCAAAGTCAAAGAAACGAAATCCTTATAATAAAACCTACAAGATTAAAGCCCTAAGCTCTACATCTTATCATCTGAACCGAGAGCTTAAAAGATCACTCCTAAATCTTCTTATATCATGGTTCTGGTATGTGGATCGCTAACTTCTATACGCTCCCATCCAAAGCCAACTTTTTTAATACATTCAAATCCCTTAAGTTTTTTTTAACTGCTTCCTATCACGCTAGTTTTGGTCGACCTCTACCTCTTCTTATGTTTGCGGTATGTCTTAAAATTCCACTACATAACAATGCCTTAGAAGGTTTCGTTGGAGATGTCCAGATCATCTCATGCGATATTAGATAAACTTCTCCTCAATTGGTGCTACCTCCACCCTATCACGTGTATCATCATTACGAATTCGATTCTGTCTTATGTGACTATAAATCCATCGCATCATCCTCATTTCTGCTACACACATCTTCTATATATATATTATCTTTTAGTTGCCCAGCATCCGCTCCACATAGCATCGCAGGTCTGATCGTCGTCCTATAAAACTTACCATTTAACTTTTGAGGAACTTTTTTATCACACAAGACATCTGATGCTTGGCACCATTTCACCCGTACCTCTCTTATCCTGTGGCTCATGTCTGCATCAATCTCGTTGTCCTACTGTAGCATCGATCCCAAATATCGAACAGTGTCCTTCCTAGGCACTACTTGTCCCTCCAAACTAATATCTCCATCATCTGCCCTTGCGCCACTTAAATTACACCTTATATACTCAGTTTTAGTCCTACTAAATCTAAAACATTTCGATAATGGACACCATGCGCTGCTATATTCTGCACTAACTTGAAAAGTAGAGAAAAATGTTAAGATTTTTGGACATTGACGGGAAGAAACATTCATCTAGAAGATGTCATATGCACAAGATTGGGTTATGCTGCTGTATCATGCACAAGAACTCATACAGCAGCATGTATATGAGTTTGAATTAAATTACTGTTTCTACCTACTATACATTAGCCTGAATTAAATTACTAGTTGATTTAAATCTCATACATGGGTATAATTCACCTGATACATAGCCTGTAAGCCCTCCATAGCACTGTATTTATTTTATTTACATTGCTCTATCTTCATGTTATCACTATGTCTCCTCAGCAAAGCACACATAGATGCGCAGTTCTCTTGCGTATTCTAGAAAAAAAACAGTGGTTATTAGAACAATACTTCATATTCAAAAAACAATAAATATTAATTTGAAAATAGCATGTGGTATGATAATGTCCTGAACATGGCACTTTTCAATTGTTTGTGACAGTTCTTTAGGTAATGCAACACCCTCCGTTTCTGCAATTGCAGAAGGTCAATCTGCAGCATACAGATTGTTCGAAACGATTGAGAGGAAACCGGAGATAGATTCAGATGATACCAGTGGCATTGTTTTAGAAGATATCATGGGTGACGTTGAACTAAAGGATGTGTACTTTCGCTACCCTGCAAGGCCTGAGCAGCTGATATTAGATGGATTGTCATTGCAAGTAGCCAGTGGAACAACAATGGCCATAGTTGGAGAGAGTGGTAGTGGCAAGTCAACGGTTATCAGCCTAGTTGAAAGATTCTATGATCCACAGGCAGGCGAAGTTTTGATAGACGGAATTAACATCAAGAATCTGAGGCTTGATTGGATAAGAGGGAAGATCGGTCTTGTTAGCCAAGAACCGTTGCTCTTTATGACCTCCATTAAAGATAACATAATATATGGAAAAGAAGACGCGACACCTGAAGAGATCAAGAGAGCAGCCGAGCTTGCAAATGCAGCAAACTTCATCGACAAGTTACCAAATGTATGAAGAGGGAAGCTGAATTCTTCCAAAAACGTCTTCAAATTTCAGCGTATGTTAATGCAATTATCAGTTAACAATGTTTTATTGTCACTAGGGCTGCGATACATTGGTTGGCCAGCGTGGTGCTCAGCTTTCCGGAGGACAAAAACAAAGAATTGCAATTGCAAGAGCCATCCTTAAAGATCCAAAAATTCTTCTGCTAGATGAAGCAACAAGTGCACTGGATGTGGAATCTGAGCGGATAGTTCAGGAGGCTCTGAATAGGATAATGGTAGAAAGGACCACGCTCGTCGTCGCTCATCGTTTGAGCACTGTAAGGAATGTTGGCAGCATAACAGTTGTTCGTCAAGGGAAAATAGTCGAACAAGGTCAGGTTCTCTTAAATATACATTATTTTTCTATTCTGGATTTTTCTATTATCAACCTGTGATAATTCATTTGTCCCACAAACATGTCCTATATACACAGGTCCTCATGATGCATTGGTGAAGGATCCCAATGGGGCTTACTCCCAGCTTATTAGGCTACAAGAAACTCGTGGTGACGAAAGGCGTAAAATACCAGATTCTGGAGTGCCAGATTCCAGATCAAAAAGCAATAGTTCGTCAGTTAGACGGTCAATAACTAAAGATTCTTTTGGAAATAGCAACAGATTTTCCTTCAAGAACCCCTTAGGTTTATCTCTTGAGTTGCATGAAGATCGAATCACAGGTGGACAGAAAAACGACGAGCTCCCCGATGGTGAGGCCCTTAAGAAAGCACCCATTGGACGACTTTTTAATCTTAACAAGCCAGAAGTGCCATTTCTTCTGCTAGGATCTATAGCAGCATCAGTGCACGGAGTCATTTTCCCATTGTTCGGTATCTTAATGTCTGGCGTTATAAAATCATTCTACGAACCACCAGATAAGCTGCGAAAAGACACTAGCTTTTGGGCATTGATATCTGTTGTTCTGGGGATTGCTTCTTTGATTTCAATCCCAGCGGAATATTTTTTGTTTGGAATTGCTGGCGGCAAGCTTATAGAGCGTGTTCGTACTCTGTCATTTCAGAGCATTGTACGTCAAGAAGTTGCTTGGTTTGATGATCCCTCAAATTCCAGGTATGATACTCAAATGATTTAATTATTTTATCATTTCTGAACATATTTAAATTTACACCACGAGTCCGCGTTATCACTTACAGTGGGGCACTTGGCACAAGGCTCTCAGTTGATGCGTTAAATGTCCGGCGCTTGGCAGGAGATAACCTGGCCCTTATAGTGCAGTCTGCAGCTACAGTAATCACTGGCTTTGTCGTAGCTTTTGTGGCAGACTGGAGGCTTGCACTGATCGTCACATGTGTGATCCCTTTAGTGGGTGCACAAGGTTATGCTCAAGTGAAGTTTTTGAAGGGGTTTAGTGAAGAAGCTAAGGTGACGCATAACAACTGTAAAATTTATTCCCTGTTTTGTTGAGAATGAGCTATCCTAACAATCCTTGAATCGCTTATCATGATAATGTCATCTTACCATGCAGGAGATGTATGAAGATGCAAGTCAGGTTGCAACTGATGCTGTTGGTAGTATCAGAACTGTAGCATCTTTCTGTGCAGAGAAAAGTGTGGTCACAACATACGACAAGAAATGTGAAGCTTTGAGAAAACAGGGAATTCGAAGTGGAATTGTTGGAGGACTAGGTTTTGGTTTCTCATTCTTGATGCTGTATCTCACATATGGTCTTTGTTTCTATGTTGGTGCACAGTTTGTACGCCAGGGAAAGACTACTTTTCCGGATGTTTTTAAAGTAAGAACTCCTAAATCACTTCAAGTTGTCACTTTTGTCTAATTATTAATTTTTATCAATCATTTACAAATTGCTTGGATGCTTTCCAGGTTTTCTTTGCTTTAGTTTTGTCAGCTGTTGGGGTTTCACAGGCAAGTGCATTGGCTTCTGATGCAACAAAGGCAAGGGATTCTGCTATTTCCGTTTTCAGTATTCTAGATCGGAAGTCCAAAATTGACTCCAGTAGTGATGAGGGCGTGACATTGGAAAACGCCACTGGCAACATTGATTTCAGTAACGTCAGTTTCAAGTACCCATTACGCCCTGATGTCCAAATATTCAGTGACTTTACCTTGCACATTCCTTCCAGAAAGGTATCATTGAACTTGCAACTATTTGCCATCTTTGTTATTATTTTCTTGCAAAAAGGAAAAATCCATGTGCATAATTAACTTGAATTGCAACCAGTTGGCATACAACGAAGAATGCATACTTAAAAATGGATGTGACCTATCTAGTTCCAGTGATATCATATATGCAACCTTCAGCTGCTTTATTTCACATCTGATCATTCCCAAGCACTGGAACAGTTGTGATCCAACCTTTTCCTTCCTTTTCCACAGACCATAGCACTTGTTGGGGAGAGCGGCAGTGGCAAGTCCACGATAATTGCTTTACTGGAGCGTTTCTACGATCCTGATGCTGGTACAATCTCCCTAGATGGAGTCGAAATCAAGAGCTTAAAAGTTAGCTGGTTAAGGGATCAGATGGGGCTGGTAGGCCAGGAGCCAGTGCTTTTCAACGGCACAATCCGTGCCAACATAACATACGGGAAACACGGAGAGGTAACGGAGGAAGAGGTCATGGCTGCAGCCAAGGCAGCTAATGCTCATGAGTTCATAGCAACCTTGCCACAAGGATTCGACACTGTGGTCGGCGAGAAAGGGGTGCAGTTATCTGGTGGGCAGAAACAGCGGGTAGCTATCGCAAGGGCCATTGTAAAGGACCCTAAGATACTACTACTTGATGAGGCAACCAGTGCCCTGGATGCGGAATCGGAGCGCATCGTTCAAGATGCATTGGAGCGAGTCATGGTTAGCAGAACCACAATTGTCGTGGCGCACCGCCTCTCCACAATCAAAGGGGCTGATACGATTGCAGTCCTCAAGGATGGCAAAATTGCAGAGAAGGGAGGGCACGAGTCCCTGATGCGCATCAAGGATGGAGTCTATGCTTCGCTAGTAGAACTCCGCTCAAATTCTGAGTAGAATCATGTATATTTTGACCTTTCTTGTTTCTACAACTATTATTTGGCCATAGTGTCCAGTTGTTTCTGATTTCAGAAGTGAATGCAAGGTTAGGGGTGAATCATTTCGCAGTTTGTTGCATGGAAGACCTATCATTCTGATCTTGGTACTTGGTAGGTAATGAGAGTAATTCAACCGTGTGAAAACGCACTGAGTACACCACAAAATTTGAGCCTCTTTTTGGAGGAACACAAGACTCAGCCTGTGAACAGCATTGCACTTTCTTCTTCTATTTTGCTTCAAATACTAATCTGCATTAATAATCATAAGAGACACATAGGGATTTGTTTTGGGCTGCGACTGATGGCTTTCATCTGTGATTTTCAACATGGTAGCAGATGATGCAGACACCAACGCGACTGATGTGTTTTGGACTCGAGAAGCCGTTTGGAGAATCCGCTAAAATGTCGTCTCGTTTTGACATTTGGCCTTTTGATTTTTGAATAAACAAAAAACCAAAAACAAAAGTCAAAAACCAAAAAGAACAGAGCCTATGGTTTATGGCTGCGACTTATACCTTTTGATCTTAATGCGAGCATTTGTGCCAACTAACCAAAAGTTGATAAGTGTTTTCTAAAAAGCTATTATGATAAACTATTTCAAAATAGTGACAGAGAAGCCCTCCTATTTATTTATTCAAGAGAAATCACAAGCTAAAAAGGATATACCACTTGAAAATTATCCTAATAAGGGGGTGTTCAGAATGACGTTGATTTATGACTTTTTATTATAACTGATTTATTTTTTACTGTAACCGAGTTGGCTTATTTGATATAATTAAACTTAAAATATTTTAAAAATAGAAAAAAACATATTAACCCATCACAGCCAATATAAAGAAATACGAGAAAAAAGGATAAAAAACCTAAAAATAAAAAAAAATAAAATTAATGAATAGTGAAAAAAATAGAAGTAAGAAACTAAATTAAGCATGCCTAAATCACTTTGAAACGCCCACTTGTATGTCCGCAGAAAGTCATAACTCATGACCTAAATACAACGAGGCTCAAATCTCAAGCTCTAAGCCTCTAGTGCACCAAATATGTAGGTTCCGCGCCAACAATTTCGCGTGCGGCGATGAGCAACCCTCGTCTCCCGAAGATCAAATGGGTACGAACAGCTACAGTTTTAAGGGGAAGGGCGACGATGTTCTAAGCTGCTAAACGCGCCTACCGAATGTGCGTGATCAGAAGGGACAAATGAACGCGAATTTTAGAACAGGGAATACTGCATACCTTTGGGCTAGCGAGTTCGTCCTCATGGTCGCGCCGCCGCCGCCGAGACGCCATCGCCGGCAATCTCCTGGGCATCCTTCGCTGGTCTGTGCTACTGGGCTACACCGAGATCGGCTCCGTTTACTGGGCTGGGCCGAAATGGACTCTCATAACAGATGAGCCCAAGCAAATCCAAGCCCTTGAATTAGTTTGTCAGACGGCTGGCAGGCAGCGAACGGTGGAAGGGCGAAAGGCACGCGCTCGCCGTTTCAATGGAACAGCGGCGGCGAATCTGTCTCCGCCGGCCAGAGGCAGCGAGGCGGCTGGCTCCCTGAGGCCAAGAATGACGGAGTCGCCGGCGGGCTCCAGCTCGGTCGCCGCGGCTAGCTTGGCGTCCGCTGGTCCAGGACGACAGGAACGCGACCTCGCTGTACCAAAGGTACGCCGCTCTAAATTTTACATACGCCGCATCTTTATTTCGCGCAAAAGCGCAAATTGGTAGCTGCACTTGATCCAGATTTATTCTTTCCTGAGAATCTGGATGTGATAGCTCATTGCTGTGTGCGGAGTTGTTGTGAAGTTTTCGGCCATGTACCTTAGATATAAGGCGCATTGTGTGAATTTTTGGCTAGTGGCATTGTAGAGATGTTGCTGTTCATCAATCCCGTAGTTATCGCTGTAGATAGTTGCAGAGTGAATAGAGTGATATGCTTATTGTACTATTAATACATAGATCTGCGGTACCCCAGAACAGCTGCAACACATGCCGAGGTAATCTTACCTTTGATGTCTTAGGCCTAACAAGACCAGAAGGATAGGCGATTAGCCGATTAGTCGAATGCGTGTCGACTGCCTTTCTCCAGCCATTGTCCAGCATGACATCTCTGGCACAGGTTAATGTTTGAGCCACTCATTTGAAAGTCTGCTGCATAATGTAATCCAAGTAAACAGAGATCCTGTTGCCAACTGCTCCAAAGTGTTTGCTGCTTAGTCCAAGTGCTAATTAGAAAAATTAGTCCTGGTAATTTTACATTTTGACTGTGGTAAATGTCATGTATTATTTCATGGAGTGCCAGATCTGCCTGGTATCTATTGCTAATTGTTGGGTACCTGGATATGAACGTGTGGTGGTGCTTGGAAACACCAAATTTGTGAAGCACTGACCCTAATGTAAAATGCAGGAATATTAGTAGCAGCTAGTATTCAATTATTGGCAGCACGTTTTATACTCGCCGTGGGTGGACTACAATGATGAATATATGTCCCTGTTTTTCTTGGTTGATCTTAAGTGCTTGACTGTTTATCATGACCTGATCAGCAAAATGTCAGCTGTTTCAACTCAGAACTGACAAGGATTGGGCATCAGTTATCCGTTCTAGAAACATGTACTCCAAGAGCAAGCATACTTACGGAGGAACGAAGCAACTGCCGTCCCAATTCCCAGATAGATGTAGTACATAACAACATGGAGAAAGCAAATGTCAAACTGAAGTAGTATTGAACTTTTGGGCCGGGCATCCATGTGTTGTTATGCAAGAGCGGGGTAAAAAGATTAGGAACGAGATCAAGGGAACACTTGTCCCGGCTACCTAGCACCAAACTTGCTTACACGCATGCAGGAAGCACCAACAACCGGGATATGCTGCAGTGTCGTCTCTACGTAACGCGTATCCAACTGTCACCTCAATAGGGATGGTAATGGTGACCGATTGTCTACGGGTAAATACCGTAATAAAGCTAGATATGAGGGTCTCTCTTTGCCCCATGGGTATGAAAATAAGGGCAATCCTCTACCCATCGGGCAGACACGAACAGGCATGAATGAGCTCCACCTATACCTGCTTCGCCCATTTACTCGACATCTTTCTATGACAGGTGGGCCTCTAGGGAAAATCCTAATACTCCATGTCTCCACCCTGACCCCACTTGACCACCTCTACCCCCCATCCCTCTCCAAACTCAAATCATGCTGCCTCCCTTCCGCATCTATCTCACTCTCTCCTGACTCCCGCAAACCCTATTGCACTGCATGCTTGCACTGCGTCCATGCCTAGACCGGAGCCCATCACTGGCAAATCCTCTTGCCCTCCTCTGGCTCCAGCATACTCCCTCCTCTCTCTTCACGTTCTCCATCCCTGGCGTACTCCCGTCATCAGGTTGCGACGCAGGGGCACTTGAAGAAGTGGACGACGCTACGGAAAGAGGCCGGCCCCAACTCCACGGTTCATTTTTCATCCATTCCTCTCCCAAATCTCGATCTGGTGCTTCTGATTTATGTTACCCTAGATTTACTTGCTATCATTTTTTTTGTTAGATGGTAACTCCAGCAAGTAGTTGCTAACTTGGACAATCTTCACAAGTCTCAATACTTCGTCCTCAACTTGGATCTGAATTGTAGTGAGCTATTGTTTGATCATTGATTTTGTCATGTACTATGTGATAAGTTGTTGGCTACTGTGTTGAGTGGTAGTGGGTAAATGGGCATGTCCACAGGCATCGGGCACCTGTGGGCGGCGGGCATGGGCGAGGTTATCTGCCCATTGCCCTTCACGGGTATGTTCGTAGGCAAGGACTTGGCTAGCGGGCATGGGTATGAATGAGTACTATCCATGTCCGTTGTGCCTTATTACCATCCCTACACCTCGCCCATGAATCATGATGCCATGTACACACGTAGCTGTCCCACCCCACCGTGTTGTACAACTTGTAGGCCACACCCGATCAACGTAAGCGCCTACTACACACCACGAGCTACCACCAGGGGCGAAGCTAAGGGGGAGGCTTAGTTAGGCTTCATCCTACCCTCCCTTGGTGGAAAGAACCCCCTCCTCCCCCTCCCTCCCGCAATCAGTGAGTAGGAGACCAGCGATGACAACCTTGAAGATGGCGAGAACCAATAGCGGCAGCTTCCAAAGAAAAACTAAAATAAAAAATGCCTAGTCAAGTGGTCAGCCCATTGCCCTTAGGAGGCCCAACAAATCCATCTCACCAGCCCACCAAGACACCAACTCCAACTCACAAACCATAGCAAATTAGCAATTGGATTTTTCGATTTCCAGAGAGGAGAGACGGCACAGAGGGGGCAGGGGCGCGACCAGGCAAGGCGATGAGCAGAAGGGGGGATTGGGCTAGGGGAGCCGGATCTCGCGACGAGGGCCGAGCCATTGGCCTAGAGGAGGCTGATCTACGGGCAGGGGGAGCCAGACTAGGGCGGCGAGGGGGAGTCGAGCTGGGTAGGTGCCGTAGGGGGCAACCTGACAAGGCAGCAAGCAAACGAGGGGGACTGGGGCCGGGGGAGCCAAATTTGGTGACAAGGGTCGAGCTGCCTGCCGAGAGGAGGCTGATCCGCGGACGGGGGGAGCCAGACCGGAGCAGCAAGGGAGCTAAGCCAAGGTGGCAGGGCTGAGCCGCTGCCGACAAGTGTAGGTGGCGTCGATCAGGTGAACCGTACGATGAGAATGCTCCTATCATATGTCCGAATGCTAGCAAATCCCTATTTAAAAAGACATCAATAGTTAAAGTTTCAAAAGTTTGACTACACATATTCCAAAATGACATATATATATACACACTACTACAAAAAAAAGGCTATACTAGATGCCTTTTCACAAACGGTTCCAAGGAACTATTAGTGTTGTAATTATCACAGACGGTTTATTTTTACAGCCATCTATGATACCTAATTATCACGGTTCATTTTAGAGCCGTCTGTGAATCATCACAGATGGTTCCAGTAAAAACCTGTCTGTAATAATGGGATACATTCTAGACGGTTTTTAACTAGAACCGTCTGTGATGTCACAGACGGCTCTGAAAATGAACCATCTGTGATAATTAGGTATCACATACGGCTCTGAAAATGAACCGTCTGTGATATGTTTATCTTGAATGCAAAAATCGCTCTTCGGCTTTCCGATGTGTCTCTTCGTCTTACATGCTGAATTTATAAAAATAAATCCTTCACCGAAGATCATCCTTCATTCCATCAACAATGATGCCCGTTCCTACAACAACCATCCTCTCCTTTCTTTCATCCATCCACATGGAGTTATTTGGTTGTAACCTCACACAGGCGAGAAAGAATTATCGTCTGAAGAATATCATCCACTCGCACCCTGCTCACCTTCCCCAGGTCTTAGTAATGCAATTCGCCAACTAAATCTGATCATTTGCCGTCGATGGAAGCTACTCTCTATGGTTAGGGAAAGGGACTTGGCTCTCAACCTCATCCTCCTCTTTGAAACACGTAAGGCCTTAGAAGCTGTTGAGGCTATGGAGAGGCGCATGGACTCTTTAGCCGATCAAACAGTAGTGGTCGACTCTGAGCAAGCTAGGGATGGCTTCCTCTACCAGATGATAGATCTAATTCACAATTTCGAAAGGTTGGAATATGAAGTCAAGATGAAAAGGCAAATATTGAAGTCATTCGAGGACACAGCTGCTGATCGTCCTACTCCAAAAGCCGACGAAGCTTATGAAACCCAAAAAACCAAACATTAGAATTTTTTTCCTTTTAACTTTGGCATAAAGACCAAAGTTCTCATGTAAAAATAACTAATGTATGTCTATGTCTATGTTTTAACTTTGGAATTTTACTTTTTATGTCTATGTCTATGTTAATGTCTATGTTGAACATGTTTACTGAATAACATGTTTATCTTACTGTCTATGTAAACTAGTCATAGACGGTTCTAATAAATAACCGTCTGTGATTATCCAATTATCACAGACGGTTCTAAATGCGAACCGGCTATGATTATCCTATTATCACAGATGGTTCTAAAATACGAGCCGTGTGTGCTAGTTCTCCTATAAGTAGTGCCCTGCTAGGATTTGTGCCCGTACTCACTCCCATGGCCTCCTCCTCGAGCACACGCCTCCTCCCCGAGCACGCCACCCTCTCCCCAGTGCACCTCTTAAATTATTTGCACCTTGTTTCAGGCTACCAGCAAAATGCATCCGAAGATCTTGCCGGGGCCAAGGAGGAGGGAGACGAGCGGAGAAACCCTAACCCTAGCCATGGCCAAGTACAGTGGGGGCAGTGGTCGTGGCCGAGTAGAAGAGGTGTGGCCGGTGTTGGGCAAGCAGTAGGGAGGCGTCGGCGGGGAGAAGGGGCGGCGCGCAGCACCAAGCGGGATAAATGCGGTAGCAACAGGCGGGGAGATGGGGGCCAGCGGTGGGCAGGGAGAAGGGGCGGCACCGGCTAGGAGACCTAGGGTGGTGCCGCGTCGGCTGGGAGCAGTGGGGAGCAGACATAAAGCAATTGAGCATGGCACAAAGGCAGCAGCCAGCGGACGCAGAGCAATAGGGACTTGGGAGGGATAGCAGGCTTGGTCGCTTGGCTTAGCTGGGCCTGACTTGACTCGGGAGGGATAGTAGGTTGGGCCTTGGCGGAATGAAGTGGCTGGCGTTTTGCTTCGACGAGCCTAATAAGTTGATTGAGCGGCCCACAAGCGGCTTGAGCTTGGCTCGTAACGAAGTGAGCTGGGGACGAGGCTTAGCTCAACTTGCTTGTGTCACAAGCCGAGCCGAGCCTGTTGTGAGCCGAACTGGTCCATAAGCCCCGAGCTATTTTTTTAACCCTAGCTGTGGGAAACATTTCTTCTCACTAAAATTCAAAAAATATCTGCCCTATTTAGACCACAAAGATTAAGAAATGAACTCTCTTATAAATTTTGAACGAATTTTTGCTTTCCAAACGGGACACTAAATTGCAAGTTCTAAAGTAAGGATCATTTTAGTAAAGTCCTGACGTATGTGTGACTGTTTGGGTTCAGTAAACACCAAAGATAGGTTTTTGTTGGTTAGCATAATTTTTCACGTGGCACTCTCCGTACTGAAGTGGCACATCCTCTTCTTTTCCATTTTTTTTCCAGGTCACAAAAAGACATACACATATACAAATCATCACACATTTACACTACACGTACGCACAAGTACGTCCTCTCAAGGTATGTAGCCTCAGAAAAATCCTAGTAAAATATATACCAGTATTTAGACTTTGACGGATGAAATTGTGCATCCATAACTCCGCTACCACATCTCATATCTCTTATTAGGTGTTTCTCTGAGCAATAAGATGAGCTTTTTTGGGCTATAGCTAATGGTTTTTAGCTTAATTTTTTTAATTCTGGTTGTTCATAAGAGAATACAGAGAGAAACACTTATATATGATTTTGACCGATATAGATGAATTCTATACAATATCTATTATAATTAACTTATAAACTTTATTTTAAAAAAATATATCATTTAAAAACTAATTACTATAACCCAAGTTAAAAACCTTAAGCAAAGCATAAAAGAACCGAGCCACATGAACGGTGATGGCAACGACACAGCGTACGAAGCGCCGTTAAAATTATGAGTAAAGAAATATCAGTCTTATAAACGTCGCGATTAAAGCAAGTCAATGTTCGGAAATCTTGTTTTGATTCCGTAGTTCTTACTGTAAAACCGGGAATTTTTCTTGTCAACCGCACAGTTGTTCCGGATCTCCACCGAAAAGCCAGAGGAAAATGACTCGGCTACTGAGGACAGGAAGACCTGACAGCGACACCACACCGCAAGCAAACCAGCGCAACAAAATACTATGTAAGCTATTACTAGAAGCAGCGAAAGTTCTAAAAAAACAACACGAGATAAATAAGACCGGCACGCTCGCCACACGTCTTGTCGGCCTCGACTTTCGTTCGTTCATCCGCTGATCTGCCCGTACACGCGCGCACCAGCCCACACAACACAAAGATACTGCATTTATGGCCGCAGCGGGGACGAACGAAGCGCGGCCGGAGGCGGCGGCGGCGGCGGCGTTCCGACGGGTGTACGGCACCCTCAAGGCCGAGCTCCTCCGGGACCCCTCCTTCGACTTCAACGACGACGCCATCCAATGGCTCGATGGCGTGAGTACTAACTACTTCTCTACTGGAGTTCTTGTGCCCCTCCCCCAGAAACAGTCGTTTAGGTTTTCTTTTCTTTTCTTATTGTTGGCTACGAATTGAAGTTGAGTTGGAGATCGCTGTGATACGATGCATGTTGTAAGAATAAATAGTTGAGAAAAATCTGTTTATCCGTATTTCTCAGAAGGAAATTTGAAACTGAACAGTGAGTTTTCCATGAAAAAGAAGAAAGAAAATGAACTGCGTATAAATTCATCTGGCAACATGATGTATTGTCGTTTACGCGTAACTTGGGACAGCTTGGTGGTTGTGAAATTAATGCAAAAAAGAAAATGTGGCCTCTAGCTTTCTCTGGGCACTTCACTGATTCACTCTGTTTTTTATCACTGGCATGAGACTCATGTGATGCTAACCATTGCAATTTGCATAGGAATTACTGAAGAATGTTGCGAGGCTTAGAGGTCATATATAGTTCGATTGAGAAGAGAGATTCCAAAAACTTGCACCCAGAGAAGTATTATCCACCAGGCTGATAAAATGCAATTTTACAACTTGTTCAAGATGGCATTGCAATGGTCAGATAAGTCTGAAACTTCGAATGGCATGTCACAGCCCTTAGTTAGTTCATAATGTTTGAATCTGTGAAATGAGCAGAACATCTAATAGTGCTGAATCTTCAAGCTGCCGTCGATTTCACTGTTAGGCATGATGTCCACCTTTCTTTATCCATAACTGCTTGCCTTTCTAGCTATGTAGCTTCTTCCCCAGTTATTTACAGTTTGTTTTGTTAATTCCAATTAGTTGTACATGTTTTGCTTAAATTTACTTGAACCTTTTCTCTGAGCAGATGTTGGACTACAACGTGCTTGGTGGTGAGCAAATGCATGCTTTTTGAGACAATGAAGTCACACGATGGTACACAACGATTTGTGGCTGCCAAATGATTTATACTTTCTCATGTACAGGAAAGCTGAACCGTGGGTTGGCTGTTATTGAAAGCTATAAATTGTTGAAAGCTGGATATGAACCGAGTGAGGAGGAAGTGTTTCTAGCTTGCATCGTTGGTTGGGGCATCGAATGGGTAAACGATACTTCTGTGATTTGAGTATTATGAAACCATATTTAGCAGGTTTAATTGATTTTTTGGATGTTCTTTGACTAACGTACAGCTTCAGGCTTATTTTCTAATTCTTGATGATATTATGGATAATTCTCAAACAAGGCGAGGAAAACCTTGTTGGTATAGACTTCCAAAGGTTTGTCAAGTAACTTGTTGCTCTGTCTAAATATGGACTTGTGTTCTTGTAGATGCTTAATTGTTCATTAGAAGTTTTACATTTTTTTTAAAAAAAAAAGTGAAATGTTACAATTGTGTGCCAACTAAAGAAAGGCATGAGTAAATATTATTGTCTGAATATGCAGTCTTTTCTTGACTTAAAGCCAATCAAAGGGGTATTATGTCACTAGAAATAAGATGCTATCATGCTATTGACTTGATTACTATGTAAATACACAGATTAATGTTTTTAAAATTCTATGCTTTGATTGACTTTGATGATTTTGTTATGGTTTAGTGTGTTTTGTCTTAACTTTAAGCAGGTTGGCCTCATTGCTATAAATGATGGACTTGTCCTTCGCAGCCAAATTTCCCGGATCTTTAGGCGTTATTTTTTTGGGAAAACTTACTATGTTGATCTCCTGGACTTATTCAACGAGGTAAGTCGTTCTATTCAAAACTACTCTCGTTGTAGGGCCTCTTCCGTTACAGGAGCATAATTGTTACTACTCATCTAGGTTGAGTTTCAGACAACTTCAGGCGAATTGTTAGACCAAATTACAACAAATGAAGGGCGGAAAGATCTGAGCAAGTATAATTTACATGTGTATGTCACCTGATTATGAAATTCTCTGCTGTTATTATGTGCATGCTTAATAAGTTAGAAAACAATTATTTGTCATTTTGTATTTTACTCTTTTTTACTGCTAATGGGAAATGTTTTGAATTTTATGCAGCTACCGGCGCATTGTAGAATACAAGACAGCTTACTATTCATTCTATTTGCCGGTAAAGAAACACGTCCATTTAACATATTTTGACAGCATTAGTTGAGGTTATTGTTCATCAATAGATTCCAGAAGGAAACATATGCATGGAAAGTGTTTTCCTGCTATTGTGAATACTTGCATCATTACTCTATGTATCTGGTCAAAGTAGAACTAGCAATCCAATTCAAATGGTGACTGTTTCCTACCCTCTTCACTGTGTCATGTGCAAGATTCCTCACTCCGAGGGTACACATAGCTCTGGGTGAATTGTGAAGTTGATCTTAGAAGCAACAGTTTTTTTTAATTTGTTTTTGTCGCAAGTGTTGATGTTGTGAACTAACACAACAAGAGAGCAATTATCCGTCGGAGGGAGGTCGGATGACGACGACCTAAAGTAGAACAGCGCTAGATGAAGAGGGCACCAGTTGAAGGAGGAATAGATCTAGAATAGATGGTCAAGGGAACGGTCACAGTTGGACTTTTAAGACTAGAGACTTATTTATTCATCTTTACTTAATTAAAAAGAATACAATATTATTCTTTCTGTATGGATAACTTGACTTAACCTCTAAGCAATAATCTCTAATTTAAAGAAACAAACTAATCAAAGATAAGCTTCTATCTAATTCCTAAAAAAGAAACTAATAGCGACTGCTACAATAAGCCCGTGGCTGCTACAGTATCTCATGAACAGTGCGTTCGGTTGCTACAGTATCATGCGTGAATAGTGCGATACAGTAGCCATGCGCGTAACAGTTGATGTACATGTTGTAGTGATGCTCACTTTTTGTGATCGATACCTCCTTACTCTGGAGTTCGGATTCACCAGCAGCAAAATTCTTTTAACCTGTTACAAGGTCGCATGTGCACTGCTATTGTCCGGTCAGAGTTTGGACGATTATGTTCAAGTGAAGAACATCCTAGTTGAAATGGGTGTTTACTTCCAAATTCAGGTATAGTCATTTTCACAGTACAGTTTTTATCTTTTCACTTGAATTAAAATTTTCTTGTTGGTATTTCTGTTTTCACATTTGGTGTTAATAGCTGGATTTCCTTTCAGGATGATTATCTGGACTGTTTTGGTGATCCAGAAGTTATTGGCAAGGTAGCTTCATTACTCTATCACTGTCAAAAATTCTTTGGATTTGATTTCCAAAAGCATCTTATCGTAGATCGGTACCGACATTGAAGACTTCAAGTGCTCTTGGCTGGTTGTTCAAGCACTAGAGCGCGCCAATGAGAGGCAAAGAGACGTCTTAGCTGTAAGGCCCATGGACTGTATCTTTCTATGACATTATTAGGTACAATATCTTACTCTTTGTTACGTCATGCACAGGAAAATTATGGGAAATCAGACCATGCTTGCGTCGCAAAAGTGAAGGATCTGTATAGAGAGCTTGATCTCGAGGTTTTCCTCTCTTTTTTTTTTAGTTTTATCATTGGATTCCTTTTGGAGGAAAAAAATAGCTCTACCCCTTTAAAGATGCCTTGTACTAGCGTTCTAGCAACCCTTGATACTGAACGTAGGCAACCAAGATGCTTCCTCAACTAGACCATGCCATTGTTTACAGAAACAGAGAGAAAACTCACAGCGACCTATCACCTATCGTTTCTTTTGGTAGTTACTGCACTCTTCTCTACCATGCAATCATGCATGACATGCTTTTATCTTCTTTTTCTAGAGGGTGTTCTCTGAGTATGAAAGTGAGAGTTATGAAAAGCTGATCTCAGCCATTGAAGCGCAACCGAATGAAGCAGTACAAGCGGTGTTGAAATCCTTTCTGCGCAAGATCTACAAGAGGAGGAAGTAGTAATTTCCTCGGAAGCAAAGAAAAAAAATCTGGTAGAATCATTTTGGGTTCTTGTGTTGTTCTACGCTAGGTGTGGTAAGTTGACTTACAGGACTGTGCTGAACCTTTAACACACTAGTTTTTGCTATGTTCTACGGACTATGCCGCAAGCAAGATATTTCACATTGACCGATATGACTAGTATACTGAACAGTCAGGTGAAAATATTTATCTCCTGTTTGCGTCCAATATGGCTAAGACCTTGTATGTAACAAATAAATGACCGTCGTCATGAATTTTCTTGTGAAAGAATGGAATAAGAAATATACTCCTTTTCTGTTACTTCCCATCCAAGTTTTTAAGACGTATTTTCTATTAACATATAGGCCAAAAAGATAGTAAAAATAACTAAACTACCTTTAATTATTATCTCTAAACACTATATTCAATGCATGTAGGTAGAGAATAGAAAGTAATGCTGTATATTTATTAGATGCATAAAGGATTATCACACTATTTTTACAGTAGAACATAAAATACATCATATATTTATAGACAAGATTATTTAAAAAAAATACTTTATAAACATAGACGGGATGGAGAGAGTATTTTATTTGTATGTATAAGATCATTTATCAAGTTATTTTTACAGCTTTCCTATTCTGTGAGCAACACCGTTGCAGGAAGGGTTGCGCATGCTTCATTGTATGTTACAAGACAGCTGTCCCTGCGTCCAGGCCTCAAATTGTCACTTGAAAATGCAGATTGCAGAGTGATGCTGCTGACAACCTTCAAAGTTGATGCTCTGTACATTAAACCTCTTCTGTCCCAACAGTCTTATGCACGATCTGATCACTAGCAATACACTATGATACGCCATAGCTCAGTAGCTTCAGCTGCAAGTGCTACTGCGCCCAGTGAGGCTGGTACTGACTATGAACTGTACCCAGCCGTGACAAAGCAAAACATGAGAACTTGTATACACAAAATTTTGTTGGAAGTTAACCAGTAGCTGAGCAGATTTTAGCAGACCAAGTGCACCCTCCAATAGATGCATGGCCGCACTGTAGAACTTCCTGGCAAATAGAAAACATGGAATGGAGGTACCATTGCATTGGCACCAGAATAGCGATGGCTTCTGATTGAAATTTCACTGTAGTTGGTTTTTTATTGTAGCTGAGTTGGTTTATTGGACATAATTAAATTTAAAAATATATAAAAATAGAAAAAAAACGTTAGTCCATCACAAACAATGCAAAGAAATACAAGAAAAAAAGAAAATACAAAAAAATCTAAAATATCTAAAAACAGAAAAAGATGAATTACTGAATAATGAAAAAAAGCTGAAACTAGAAACTGAAATTGAAAAAAAGCTAAGTTAAGCGGGCCTGTACTCCATCTGATAGTTCACATGATCGATAGTCTGCAAAATTAGTCTTAAACAAACTATAAGTGACACGATGTTAACTGAATGATATACCGTATCTAATGGAGGTCTTTTCAAATTGTTGTTTCCGATGTTAACTGATTGGCGCTCCCAGCAGCTTACAGCGGTTGGAAGAAGATATGACGGTTAAGTCGCGAGCGTGACAACAAGAGACACCTTTAGCGAGATGGCAAGCGAGAGTGGTTGATGGCGTTAATTTTTTTTTTCTCCGATGATTGGTCGTAGCTTGGTTGGGTGCGGTAAACATGTTATACATCTCTTGGCTGATCATACGAGGCAAACAATTATCGAGAGCTTTTGCGAGGTAATATGCTTGGAATCGATCAAATGGATATCATAACTTGTTGTGATCCTCCCTCTTAGGCTATTTCAAGAGTTGGCACGGTCTGCTTCTCGTAGACTGCTACTAGCTACTGGGAATTTAGGCTACCAGTACTTTCTTCATTAGGTTTCAAGTAAGAAATCAATACACTGAGTTTGGACTGAGGGATTCATACATAAACTGGAGATGCTAATCTCTACTAAAAAAATTAGACCTAGTGTCTTGTAACACCGGGGAGAATATTTTGGTTCCGCCCCTATATGTCTTCTACACATACTTAAAATTTATAGGTACTAAAGTCCTTACGGAACACAGATATGTTTTTTTTATTAAACATGTATATATGTATATACTATTAAAATTGATGGATCAAGCGTCGAATGTAGAACTTAAACTCTAGGAGCTAGATGCACGGCCGCACATCTAGTAATCTAGCCGCATGCCAGCTTCCCTCGGCGCGGTAGACCTGTGAGTGAGGATCTGTACCTGTTACGGGGTTTAACGTCTCTGGACTCTTAGCATTTTTTTTTCTTTTCGAAGGAGTTCTTGATTTGGGGATGCAAGGAATCTTAGCCGACGCTCTTTGGAATTTCAGGACATCTACTTTGGACGCACCTTGTCGTGACTTGGTTGGTTACGGTACTTTGTTTCATTTTTTTTCTTTTTGTTAGGGAAGACTTGGTTTCTAGATTTTATGAGTACAAATCAACGGCCTGTGCAAGCAGCGTCATTTGGCCTCGAACAAAAAAAAAACACCAGACAGTCGCCCTCGAATCTTATGTTTACAAGTCAAACAAGAGAACAAATGGTGCTGGTTTTTTTTTTAAAAAAAAGAAGACAAATGATGCAGTACCAAAAATAAAAAGAAAAGGGTTTAATAAACATAACCTGGATATTTTCTTCCAAACAATCATCTAAATTTTTCACCATTAGATGTACGCAAAGATTCATACGCCGTCACCTCCAGCTTCCTCTCCAACGACCACTTCTTCATTCTCTCCGATGACCCTTTCTTCTTCCTCTCCGACGAGCCCAAGGGGAGAATTCTGTCCCCCATACCCAGGATTCACATTCCCCCAGGGCATAGAGGGAGGCTAGGGGGTAGTGGCCCGACGGTGGGGGGCGACGGGCAGGGTAGTAGGGTAGTGGGTGGTGCTGGAGGGCGGCAGCAGCGGAAGGTTCAGTTATTAGGTTGGGTGGAGGGCACAACAGGGAGGGGTCGGGGGGCGGCACGGCGAGGCGATGGGGCACCGTCGGCCATGGGTGGTGGAGAAGGGTGCGGGGGGGCCGTAGAGCTACTCCGAAGAGAAAGAAGGGGGCAACGCAAAAGGAGGGGGTGGCCCAAAGGGGGCGGCGTGAAAGGGAGCAACGTGGGGTAGGAGGCGACGGGGTCAAGATGGGAATGTGTTAGGGTTATATAGTAAGGGGGGAAAGATAAGGGCATTTGGATTTTAATCTAAGGGTCACCAAATTTGAATGATTGTTTAAAAAAACATCCAGGTGATTACTAGACGCACCCAAAAGAAAATCAATGAACGGCCGATGGCCCTGTTCAAATGTGATGTGGCTTTTAGCTTTTGGTTGTGGGCTATTGGCTGAAATAGCATTGTAACAGTTACAAAGAAGCTACGGCTGAAGCTGGGGGTGTTCAATTTAGTTGTTAGCTTTTGGCATTCTGCTGAGCTGAGTAGACATTATTTTGCTGAGCTGGGCTGATTACATTAATTGTGGTCATGTCCACATACAAACTAAGGTAAAAAAATTGCACATGGCGAGTTAACATTTGTAATTTACATATTAGTGTACATAGCATGGCGTACATCAAGCTATCAGACACGATGCAATGGCATCCTACAACTCGCAGTTGATAATGAAGTTGTGAAGCACCATCGTTGCCACTATTATGGCCTTCTGCTTAGGCATGGCGTAGCTAGGGACATTGTTGAGGATCCGCCACTTTATCTTACACATGCTAAATGTTCACTCAACGACGTTGTGGAGGAAGAAATGATGGAAGTTGAATACCTTCTGCATCTCACCGGGCTGGTTACTATCCTAAAACTTTGAAATGTGGTACATATGGTTCCAATAGGGAGTGAGGTGCATTGGCCTGTTCGGGTAAATAGAGTCCACAAGGTAGTACTTTTCTACACGAACAAGGTGAGTAGTGTTAGTAAATGCATTACATTTGTACAAGGTTAAGATTGGCACTTCAGGCACAAACGTAGAGTCAGTGGAACATATTTTCAACTTGCTCGGACTAAAGAGTTGGCACCAAACATAGTATCGGGTCAAGGGTTGCCAGCTACCCACTTCTTCTGGCAGCGAAGCTGGTCTTGAGGGAAGGTCAGCCTATCTGGGGAGCGTCATATGTCGCACAAGTCGTATTGCGTTGGTGGACGAGTGAGAACTGGTGCACCAGACAATTGACTGCAACCAATCTTCTAAGCATTAAACATCTATTGCACCCAGTTCTTTGCAAAACTGGCGGTGTCCTATGAAGGGAAAACATTTTTTAGGCCGATAGAAGGTATAACTACAGCAATAAAACTCGTAATTGTAAGCACTGGTGTCACGTGTTGCGCAGAAGATGAACCTCCTAGCACTCCAGTCCACGGTAACCCGTTGTAGCGAAGTCCGATGCTACGTAGTCCGCACTATACTAGTGAACTATGTAGCATCATATGTTCGATTGTACCACTCGTCACGCTATTGGAGATGCGGGTGATCTGCGGGTGCGTACGTGCCGTATTACACCTCATAGTCTCGGATAGGGGAGTCGACGCCGCTGTCTGGGGTGTCGCATGAGTCAGGTTGTCTACGTAACGAGGACAAAAGTAGAGTGGCCCCTCGTCCCCCTCTCCCTAGCGAGGGAGGTCTGAGGTTAGGCTGCCTCTGCAATGAAGATGGAAGTAGCACAGTGTCGACGCAAATGTCCTGCACGAAGATGACTTGTATGACAAACGATGAAAAAAGGCATCTTGTGGATTGTAGCAAAATATGAAATTGTCAAACCTAAACAGTACGCTGCATGGATTGAGAATGACTGAGGGTGGGGGACTGGGGGGTACGTTGACAAGCTAGGACAGGTGGACAAAGCTACTAACGAACTATGTTGCGGCATATCACCCCCGGGATAAACACGTCGCTAGCACGGCTGCAACTGATGGCCCCAGTGTGTGTTTGGCATCCTCATACATGTTGCGGATAGACCCCAGCAATCATTTGATCAAGCTCAACTGTCCGCATCACAATGTGGTCCACCTCGGACACAATGTTGCACAGTCGATCGACCTGCAACGATGGACAAAACATGTTAGGTGTGTATACTTAAACAGTAGGATAAAAAATAAACTTTAAGTATTTTATGCTTCATCATGTCGTGACACATGGTGTCTGTTGTAACATTCCAAAAATTTTAGCTTTATTTATTTTATTTAATTAGGTTTTTCTAAAATTCAAAATCCCTTTTCTAAAATCCTTAAATTAAGCCTAGAGTGTAACTTATTAAATTTATTATGCATTTGTGATCAAATCAACCAAAATTATTTTATTTGGATTCCTTGTCTTTTATGAATTTATAGGAATTTTCTAGGATTTATTTGAAGTTTTTTGCTATTTTCTAGCCTTTATTTAATTTTCTCGGGTTTTCAAAATCTAAATCACAAATAAAAGATTTAAATTTTAACTTCCCCGGGCGATGTGTGGATTGTTAGGATGAGTCCACATCGCCATCCAAGCTCATCCCACTGCCCTCAACCCATCCCTCCTTCCTTCCCTCTCCGCCCGACGTGTGGCAACCATCCGCACCGACCTGGCCTCTAGACTGCCCGATCTGGCCACGCGCCACACATCCAATGGTCTAGCCTCACCCTGCCCCCTTTCCTTCTTCCTCCCTCCTCCTTCCTTCTCTCCGCGTGCCTGATGCCATTAGCGCCGCCCGATCCGCCTCCAACTCCACCTCGCTTTCCCAATTTTGGACGACCGCCTTAAGGAAAGTCATTCGCAAATCCATGAATTACTCAATTTCCATGCTATTACTTCCTTTTCGGCACCCCTCCGTCAGCCCTTTCCCGAATCACGCCGCTGTGATCACGGCAAGCAATTGCCACAGCACCTCCCTCCTCCACCACTATAATAAGCCCCCTCCATCACCCCCGAGGCTCACCACACTGCACTCCACCTCTTACTTGCCCCCATGGCGTCAGATCAACCCTCGCACCGAGCGTCCCATGGGTACGGGTCGACACTTTCCTCCAGCGAGGGATTCTGGCTAATCCGAGCAACTTCAGACCTCGACGCTGTCACCTTCTCTCTCCGCACGCCCTCGCAAAGCTTGTCCACTGCCTCATCGAGCCTCTGTGCCACCAGAACGGTGTGTTCGCTGGAAGCCATGCATTGTCGCCGCCAGACCACGTCGCCGACCCTTCTCCGGTCATTGCCGG
Organism: Melocanna baccifera; assembly: GCA_036346265.1. Taxonomy (NCBI): domain Eukaryota; kingdom Viridiplantae; phylum Streptophyta; class Magnoliopsida; order Poales; family Poaceae; genus Melocanna; species Melocanna baccifera. The sequence continues at coordinate 33,566,922 of CM070677.1, read as the reverse complement.
TAATGTTCGCATGCATCCTTGCATTCCTCTCATGCTCCTCTACATATTGCACACCTCGTTGGCCGCTGCCGAGCGCCGGTGAGCCGTTGGTTTCCGCGCGCCACCATCACTGATGAGGCCACGTCATACGGCACAGCCACCGTGGACGCCACCAGGCCGCCATCTGTCCGACCACATCAGCGCACATGGCACACGGTATGCCACGCCAGCGATCGGTGACAACGCGCGTAGCCAGCAGCCACGCCAACCTCCCTGTGCTACGTGGCAACCGCCTGTAGTGCCACCTCAACAAGTCAGTCCACGTGGCCGCCACGTGTTAGCCACGTGGCCTGCCACATTAGCATAGAGCCAACCCCACTCCACGTTAGCACCACGTGTCAGACACATGGCAGCCATGTCAGCAAATTCTACCACTTCACATCTCACGTGTAGGGCTGACTGACAGCATAACGTCATAAAATAGAATTTTCATTAGAAATTTATTTCGGACGAAAATCAAAATTTTCTTGCTGACTTCATAATTCTATTTTTTTCTTTAAAAAAATAATTCCATTAATTCCCTATTGACGTCATAGATACCTTTTAATGTAGAAAAAAATAATTCTAAAAACTACAATTTTTCTTTTTAATTAGGATTTAAGCTTCTAGAGGCCCCTTCTTCTTCATCCTAACCCCGGTTGAGCCCGTTCAAATTTTTAAATTTATCTAAAATCAAAATCCACTAACATGTGGAATGTTTTTAGAATTTAGAGTTTATTTGAATTTAGAGAGTTATTTTCACGCGTAGACTGTGACAATTTCAGAGAATTATAAAATGATGATTCGCATCAAACTACAGAGCAAGGCAAGTCACACACCCTTGATCATGTTGATCCCAGTTTACAAATAAATTTTTGTTATTTCTAAATTATATCGCATGCTTAACTTCTATTCTTTGTCTTAACCATGGATAGATTAGTGCTAGATCGATGCCTGCACTAACATTATTATTTTAAATTATAGTCTTTACTTATAGTATTAAATTCAGTAATTTTAATCTATTTATTGTATTTCATTAATTGATATCTATGCTCGAATAATCATATAAGCCATTCTTTGTTGCCTTTTATCATTATATTGTATTTTTCGGTGTGACTTACGGAGTATAAGCTTATACTCACCCTTGTAATCATTATCTCATAGGAGGATGACTTCGACTACGGTAAGGACCAGGACAAGTAGGCTGCGTATTACTATCGTCTGCCTATGGGCAAACTTGGGCTTCGCTTTTATCAGTTTGCTCCCATAGTTTTTCCCTTTATTATTGTTATCAATGAGCATTGATGTAAACTTTGGTCATAAGACCATACTCTTTTTTTTAATAAAGTTTGTTATTTGTGCCTGATATTTGTCGCGGTTCCCACTGTGTGCACTAGCTGATCCTGAACCAGTGCGATTTACACAGAGGATCCAGAGTCATTGCTCTGGGATACGACATTGATGTAGGTTGGGTGCTAGCCTATCAGCAAAAGTGGCCTGCGTGGAGGCTGCATAGGGAGAGTATCAGACTGCAACGAGTTCGTGCCACATACCACTCCAAGTATGTAGGGTACATGTCTGGGCCGTACGGCTGTCGCTCCTACTCGACCTGTGTCCATGCTAACTACTCCCAAGCATACGTCCACAACACCTGTCTCTCTCCACTTGTCACTCCTCCATCCCTTTTTCGTTTACCGATGGAAAAAGTAGGGGTACGCAAATGTTACTTCAGTGGAGAAATAAAGCAGATACAAATGGTACACAACGAACTGTATGAAATGAGGTAATAGACAAATTTACTTACAAGTGAATATAACTGGGTAGAGGTTAACACGATGCTGGTGGCACCTGCTAGTGAAGCCCAAACAATCTCGTGACTCGTTGGGGGCCGTGCAGCTCCACCATATGGAACAAGACGAGGTGGTAGGTCGTGAGCAAGTAGTCCCTGTCCTACTCACACTGCTTTGACAATCTGAAAGGTATTGTCTCAATGATGAACTATGTGGTCCATATAGTCCACACGATACTACCCTCGTCCAAGGTCTCGAACTCATTGTGAAAATCTAGGTACGCTCGTCGTGGCCTCTCCCTAAACCATCCTAGCTGGCAGTCCAATGAGTACCCATGGTGGGTCCATCCATCGGGTCATCGCCATCGGTGTCAACGTAGAACCATGACTCCAACTGGTACGGGTGCACCTGCACCTAAAATTATGACCAACCAACAGGGAAGTGCTCTTACGACCATAGCTACAACAAGATGTAGCAACCGACGAGGTTTGACTCACTAGTAGCACGCTGCGAGCCATCGCACAAACCCTTGTAGGTCACACACAAAACAGCCGAGCCCCAACTATACAGCAGGGCCTTAGTAGGCATGGCGTTGACTAGGGACACAGCGATGTGGAGTAGTTGGGGTACATTCAGTCTCCTTAAATCATAGAAAAAATGATCCACCCGAACATGAAGAGCAAGTAAGCAAGTGGGTAGAGGTAGGATTAAGGAGGGCAACTAGAGTGTGGTGAATAGGCGGTTCTAAAATTCTTTGGCTAAAATCAAGTTTATAATGCGAAAGTGTAAATCAATTCAGTTTAGCACAAATAAGGCTTAAATTAACTAGGTTCACCTAAATGCACCAACAACCTAAGTCTATATCAAAGGTTTGCAATCTTAAGGTGACAAGCAATTAATTTAATTCTATGAATACAAATTTCTTGAATATAAATTGAGCATAAAAAAATAAACCACAACAACACGGTCCCTTTTCACCGTAGTGTTCAGAGACTTGCCGGTCTCCCATAATCCATACTAAAGTAAGCCTAAACGAATTATACCGATTCCATGAATTAAATCAAACACCTCAATTCCACTAGTGGTAACTCTTTTCTGCTCTGGGTAGGTGAACTTCAACGTTAACAACACGCCGAGTCTTCTCACAATCTTCTTCAAGAAGATCACTGCGCACAACACCTCCAATACCATCTGAAAGTCAGCAACCTTCAAGAGTAATAAGTTAAGCCCCTTGCTTGAATCTCACAACATGCAATGAATGCATAAGCTCAAATGGATACAAAATTCACCTCTAGATACAACACATGCAACTAGAGATCTCTATCCTTACTCACAAGGTGCAACACATGCAGAATTGAGTGGAGAAGCTTACACTAGGTCAAGAGAGTAAAATAAGGTGTCAAAGATTGTCTCCCATTCGGCCAAGGGGTATTTAAAGTCCACATCACAAAAATTAGCCGCTGGAAACAAGGAACTCAAAAAACAGCATTTGTGGTATTACCACCGTTATAAGAGCGGTACTTCCGTTTTCCATCATAATGGCTAAAAAATAGCTGTTATTCAGCTATTTGTGGTACTACCACAGTTATAAGGGTGGTACTTCTATTTTTTGGAACTATCGTAGTTATAAGGACTGCAGTTTCGTTCTCGTTTTTTCAGCACCGACGACACTCGGAAAAATGATCATAATTTTTTACTCTGATATTGGAATTGAGTGATCTTAGACTCTATGAAAAGCCTATTCAGAGGACTACTCAACTCATCTTTTTGCATGATATCAAATATATTAGATCAATACGTAAATTATAAGAGATCCAAAGAGTCACAATCACAGTTTAAGTCCAAAGAAATAGCAACAAAAAATTTTAGACCATACCAAAGGATAATACATTATATTAACCTTTTGCAAAATATATTTGCAAACTTATATCATACCACAAGGAGTAGGTATATGGACTTCAACCATTTGCAAAACATATCTACAAAGTATAGTTACATGATACAAGGATTAAATGCATGAGTCTCAACTATCTACAAACACATTTGCAAATAATAGCAAAATGCCATAGAAAGCTAGAGTAAACAAGATTGAGCTATCAACATATAATGAGACTCAAGTTACTAGACAAGACCCCTCTTAATAGTATGGTAAACCTATACTAGTAGTCTGGTCTTTCAACCAAGCACCAAGACCTGTAAAAGACTATAAATACATCCTTAGCTATAGCTAGTCATACTTTTATCTTAAACATCCTCTTGAAGCTTGATGACGCATATATTCACTTTAACTCTGGGTCATTCTCTTCTCTTGACTTAATGATTAACTCATGATCATCTCTTTTCGAGATCATGATGTGCATCAACACATGATGCATCTTCTCTTTGACATGCATCGACATATGATGCATTCTCTTATTTATAACTTTCAACTCATGAATCCATCTTTCATCCTGAATCTTGATTTGATGATCTTCAACACATAAAGCTATCCAAAGTCTTCATCGCTATGGAACATAACTTATTTATTCAACTCATGAAAAATATTAGTTTCATAATATGGTTATCATTAATTACCAAAGTATGCCATTAACTCACAATGTCTGGTCTAAATTCTTCAATCTTCCCTTTTTAGGAATTGATGATAACCACCATAATTGTAAATAAATGAATATAAATCTATCAAACTCAAAGTGTGGTACTACCGTCATCTAAGATGCAGTAGTTCCACTCTCTAGTAGTTCTGATTTCATGTGTGGTACTTCCGTTTGTCTTGAGGACCAAAAGTTAATCCTTTTTGGAAAAAATGTACTGCTCAAATTTTTGGAACTTCTAAGTTTTGGTAGTTCCGCTTCAAGAGTGAGATCATATCGCTCTATGGTAGTTCTACCGTTTAAATCTTGGTACTACCGTTTTTAGAGAGATTAAGTATTTCAAGGGGTGCTCTCTGAAAAATATTCTACTAACTACACGTCGGTACTTTCGGGTTCCGATAGTTCTACACTACCATCCCGATCATACTGCACTGCGGTAGTACTACTAGATACACACCGGTACTACTAATTTTCCTGTTAATGCACAGTTGGCTTTAGAATTTAAATTCAAATACATGCGTAACTTTTGTCTCGAGCCATATCAATTTTCTTGTCAATCTTAGTATGCATTTCCAAGTCGTCAAGCAAAATCTAGAACTAAACCTTTCAAACACTATATAATCATGTTAGTCTCATATACAAATACTTGAGTATAAACCAATATGAGTCAATATGAGTACATATGAACTGCACAAGTTTTACATACTCAAAGAATATGTTTTAAAGTAGAGATCCCCAATATAGTAGAAAAGAAAACATGGATCAATGCTAAAAAAACCATAAAACATAGAGTGAACTCCTCCTAAATGTGTGCATATTAGAATATGTACTGAAAATATATGCACATATTCAAGTTAAACTATTGATTAAGTTCCGAGGAATGCAACAAGATATAAGAATGTAATATTGAATGCCTATCTCTTATGATTTTCACCTTTTCATCCAAATTAGACTGAGCAATAACGTACTCACAAATGAGTTAGTCTCATAATTGTATTTATCATTATCACCAAAATCAACTTAATAGAACTTGAACTTACAGTGGAGCCTCGCAACCTATGCAGGCGCGTCTGCTGGACATTGCCTGTACCACCTCAGCCACGAATGTGGCACTCTATGGAACTTATCTGGAATAGGATAACTAAACCAGTGCAATAGATGTGACTTCCAATCGGGTGATCTGGAGGGTGAAACCACGGAACGACCCTGTATTGGCATACCAGTAAGGTACGCAACATCCTAGAGGATGATGATTATCTCCCCCACCGAAATTGAAACGTGTAGGTCTTTGGCCTCCACCGATCAACGAGTGCCAACAAAAGTGATGAGTCTAGTGCAAACGACCGTCCAATGTGCACCATCGTTGTTATGGGCAGCAATCTAGCACGTCACAGAACTGGAATGTATCGACCGTTGAGAGGCCAGTCCTCCTGAGCTTTCTAGAGAACAAAGGGGGTGGTTCATCACTGCTCGACCACGCTCAACAACGATACAACTCATCCCAAGGTGGGTCTAGCAACGTGCCACGCTCGTGACCGCCACCAACAGTCATCATCTGTAGTATAGAAAATAATGTCGGTGTCCAACGATGCTAAATACAAATAATCATAACCGAAAATAATCACATCACATACCTACATACATATTTCCTAAATTGCGCATGCACCGAGAACACTACAAATAACTGTGCATATTTCCTTTAGCTATATCGAAAAAGGGTACTCTTCAAACAAATGTCATTGTAGCCATTTTTTTCCAAATTTGTCCCGCGAACGCTTGTTTTTACTAATCGCATTCTTCTTCTTGCGCTAGCTTGTTGCTAGACAATCTGGTCTCCTTGACTTGCGACAGACTAGGGACAAAATAACTGATAGCCTTTTGGACTGAAGGACAAAAAAATTTCCTTTTCTTGGACCGAAGGACAGAAGAGTTTCCTTTTATTTAACCTGTAATAAAAGTTTATTCGCCCAAAGGATAAAATAGTTTCTTTTTCTTGGATCGATCGATAGAAGAGGATTTTATTTTCTTTGTCTCATAATGCAAAAGAATGATGTTGTCTCTAGACCGAAAGAAAAAAGGTTGCTATCATTAAATGTTCACTAATAAAATAAAATGTGATACATTTAATGCTTTAATTAGCACTAATTAAATATGATTAGTTTTAATTAATTGCAATTAGTACTAATTAATCATGATTACTATTGATTAATTATAATTAGTACTAATTAATTATGATTAGTACTCCATGCCTAACGATATGTCCACGTTACAAAACCACAATTAAGCTAATTAAACACTAACGATATATTAAGCACGTTGCTTGCATGTGAATGAAGTATACCTTTTTGAAGATCTTCACCCACTCCACGATGCTTCTAACTACAAAGGACCATAAATCATAGCTAAACCACGTCAAAATTATATTACAAACTCGTCCTTCAATATCTCTTTTCTTCCCTCCCTCGATGTGCTCTCGCTCGGCAGGAAACAAATCAAGCGCGGTTTGATTGAGAGGGTAGGCTGAGGCCTCACATTTTATGCACACGGGAATGCGTTTATGATGATATTCCCATGCGAGTGCACGCAGGAGCGAACAACAGCGCAATCAATGGGCGAATAAAACTAGAATCTAACATCGCATCGTCGCCCCCTCTGCGCCGATAGCCAAACCATCCAGCAAACCTGGACCCCTACCCCTGCCAGCACGCTTGCCTGCACTCGCCTGGCCCAGCCAACTGCTCGACAACATCTTACCGATTGAGTAGGGGCGCTCGGCAGGCTGTTTTCAAGTAGGTGCAACTCGACAACGCCTAGGCCCACCACCTGCTACACCTGTCGCCTTGGCCTGCCACACGACCTGTCCCTGCCGAGCTGCCCAGCCGCGGTAGGTGACAGGTGTCGTCTGCTACGCCTTTCGGATTTAGGGATGAAGCTATTATTATAAAAAAATAGATGTTTAGAGATCAAAATTGAAAAACAATAGCTGCAGTGCAGATTACGTTGCCCCCCCCCCCCACACACACATGCACTCAGTAGTATGAGTATTCTATAGTCTTAGGCTCGCCGGTGCCTCCTGTGTAGGGATGACAACGAGGCGAGGGCCAACTCCGCGCCCCTGCCCGATCCCCACGAAGCCTCCCCCCACCCCGCCCTGGGAAGCTTGACGGGGGGCAATGCGCCCTGTCCCCGTCCCCTGTGGGGATCCCCGCGGGGATTAAAAAAAGTGTTTTATATATATTTAAAAATATTAAAGCGGCTTTATTAATTATTTTATATATACTTTTTATGAAAATATAGCTTCAAAACATAAATCATAATGTATAAATGCACATTTTATCTAAATAAATAAAAAGAATACATATTATATATTAAAAATCTATATTATATAAATAAAATAATATATTTTTAATTTTTGATAAGTCCGCACGGGGCCACGGGGTTCTTTGGCCCTGTCCCTACTCCCGTGTTGCTCTGCATCCCTCGCCCACGTACCTGTCGTTGGTCATCGTCGCGTTCCGCTCCTGTTCCGTCCCCTCTCTTTGCGCGTGGGGAAATCTGTTCGGTTGATTTGCATGACTTCTCACGCGAGCAGTCAAAAAGGGCAGCTTGATCCGGGTTGACCCGCAAGGCCACGGAACGGACGTGAGAGGCCTTTGCCTTTTTCTCTCCCGGAAATGGGAAAACATGAGTGATTCTGGCGAAACTGACGGATCAAGGGATGAAGCAAGAGGGGGCAGCTGTGACGTGAGAATTGAGATGCGAGATGCATCAAGGAAGCTTTGGTGAGCATCAGAGACGAGTTTCAGACAAGAAACGCTTTCATTTGGTTGTTTCGCCCTCCTCCTCGCCGTGCTTGTCTAGGGACAATGTTTTGTCCTACGAAAAAGACTACTTTTAAGGCTCAACGAGAAGTCGAGAACATTGGGAAACCGAGTGCTGCTCTCGGCCTTCTGTTCTGTTTTTATATCCCAACAAAATCATATAAAGGGAATAGATCCGCATGCTTACCAACCAATAGCAAGGATTCACAATGACTAAGGGAATATATTACTGAAGATAAAACGGTAGCGGTAATACAATTTTACTGCATTTCATCTTATGCTGTCATGTATGTCTTTGATGATTTGATCCTCTTATCATTTCCACATGCTAAGGTCTTTGCTTTCAACAAGTTGCAGCAGTGATCATTCAACACTTTAACAGCAATGAATGTAGCATCCCTAGCTATTTTCTCAGGAAACTCTTAAATTCCGTTAAAAGGAAAGAATTAACACATATATCACAGATAGGTGGTAGGTATTAGGGAAGCCATGCAGAGTTTATTAGACTTCGCATATAGGTGGTACAATGGTACATCACACATAATCTAAAAAGTAACAACAGTACAGGACCGTTAAAGCCAGTTTTATCAAATCACCCAGAGGGGATGGGTACTAACACAAGCTCACTGAGTTCAGAATAACAAATGCAACACCAAATATATTAAAAAAAAGGCCACATGAAATGAAGCCACTTTATTTGTCGCGCATCTGGGCCATCACTTGGTCGCGATGAACAGCCCCCACCTTTGCTCACCAGCAGAGCTCCTCTGCAGTTTTGCCTTCCATCCATTCACAATATCGTCATAGTCCTCCTGAAAATAAATGAAACTAAGAATTAGACATGACTGTCAGCAACATTAAGAATGCAGGCTTCCAAACTGCCAGGTCATGGTTGGACTTATCAAGGGCTTCGTCTAATCACCTGGGTGAAGTCAGACAAGAAATCATCTTTGTTCTTCTCGACTTCAGCTAGCTCCCTCTGCAGAACACTCAGGAACTGAAATACAACATGGAGCATTGATTAGGAACTGTAGTCTACATCTTAGCGGAAGAGAATATGAGCATGCAAAATTGCAATCCAACGAGCTTGTCGGAGGGTATAACCTGATCAGTGCAGTCTTCAGCAACGACATCATGGAAACCAGCATTCTTGAGCATCTGGATAGCTTGACGAACAGAAGTAAACAGGGTTGTACAATTTTATTAAAGCAACTGTATTAACCAATAAAAGTGCAGTTAAGAAGCACCTGTCCATAAGCCTCCACATCATGAAGGTCGTAACCCCTCTGCTTAATGTACGCTGCAAACTCTTCAGATGGTTTCCCAGGACTCCTACAGTAATCACTGATTAGGACCTTACCCCCAGGTTTTAGCCACTTGAAGAAACTTCCAAACAAGGAGGGTTTATCCTGCAAAAGCAGTGCTTGTCAAAATAATTTTATTCAGGGTGCCACATAGATGGTGGGCACTGGCGGAGCTTCATTGGGGCCAAGGTGGGCCTTGGCCCCCTCAATAATTACTCGATTTCATAGGATGACTAGTAGTATTTAGGGTATTTTATTGATTAATCTTCAAAATGGCCCGATCTAGATAGACTAATTCATGTATCATAGTGTTGGCCCCCTCTAGTTCCTCACTGATGGTGGGGAACAATATATTTGCCTTAATAATTTAAAGTTTAGATGTAAAAGCAACAGTGAGGCTTGCTCAAAAAATTCCATTTCCAACTGGAGGTGCTTTGCATGATTGCTTACATTTAAACTGTAATTCAATAAACTAGGAAGCAACAAAACCTCCAAACGGACAGTAAATGATGTGTATAAAACGTACTTGTATGTGAAGGATGGTGTCACGGCTGTAGATGACATCGAACTTATTGTCTGGGTATGTCTTCGTGGTGCAATCAGCAACTTCGAACTCAACTGAGCACTTACGCACAATAGCACGTTCAAGTGCAAACGAAACCATGTTTATGGAAAGATCAATACCAACAACATGAACATCATACTTTTCGGCCATATAAAAATCACCACCCCCGATTCCACATCCAACATCAAGCACCTTCTGCCCAGGTTTAAGATCCAGCTTATCCACAAATTCTTTTGTAGTCTCTGGTGAATGGTGATAAACAATCAGTTTTAAGGGCATATTACAAATTACAGTATAACACAGACACAGATATCATAATGACAGAAGGATATGCATCCACTCACCAATCCCACCAGTGCTCACAAAACCTTCTCCAAAAACACGCTCATAGCGTAATATTCCACTGGTTTTGTACTGCACATTATCTAAAAATCTTTGAAATCCCCGATCTTCTGTTGAATTGACTTTTTGCCATAGCCAACAAATCTGCAAAGTATGGAGTCACATCCATCACTAATTTCACTTTGACCATGGAAGGTGCATGTGTATGTAAGAGTGCAACGACAGAGAAGTACCTGGTTTTGATTCTTCTTGTTTTTCACATAAGCTCCGATACACTTGCAAGTAAGTAGAGAAAGTTCAAAGGAATTCCCATTTTGATCATTGGCATGGCACTCTTTAAACACCTATTTGTAAATCAAATTGTTAGCTATTTTGAAGAAAAGTGTACAGCACCATTTCGTTGGCAAGCACAGCTAAGAAAAGAGGAGTTGGGCATTAGATCATTCATAGCATAAAAAATAGTGCAAATGACACTGATTTGTGCTATGATATGCAGTAAAGTAGGTAACCTTTAAAGAGATCAAATTAGCACAAAACAGAAAGATAAAACAAAGCAGAAAACAAACACTTCTAAGTCTGAGATTGAAATGATAGAAGGGAGAGTAGCAGTAGGAGAGTATGCATTGCCACCTTAGTATAAAACCTTGGTTCCCGATAATGTGTTGGATTCACTTTCCTTTTTGAGTCTCCAGATTGATGGAAGCAGGATTCCCTAAAGAAGATATAGCCACCAACTTTTAACCATTTTACCATTCTTTCTACTAGCTTCTCAACCTACAGTAAGGGATAAAAGTTAGAAAAACTCACGAGACACAAAATAAAAACATATCCCAGTTTAACGCATGCCAACAACAAATTTAACTCGTCGAGGCAACTTTTGCAATTCAGGTTTCTCAACCAGGGTTCATTGTATAAGAACTATTGAGCTGGACAATAAAGGATCACAATGGACCTTAAATTTATTTGTTTATTTATTCAAGGAGTGAAACAAAATATCCAGGTTCATAAGTATTGCCTGCTCATTACCTCCTCATCTGAAAGATACATCAGTAACCAGTTTGAAAATATCAGATCGATGGAGTTATCTTCAATCACCAGGTTCGGAGATGTAACATCAGCACACATAAAGGATGCATTCTTGTAGTGACCATTTATGCTTTCATTCTGCAAGAATAAAATATATAAAAATAACTTAATGAACCAGGCATGGCATGCGAGAGGAGATTAAAAGAAGGTCATTGTATTTCAGCTACCAAACATGTTTAGAAAAACCAGAAGCAATTTTTAAATGTTAAGACCTTCTTGATCACACTTTCAATGAAATCCATTGCACGAACATGCCCAGCAGTTTTAGCCAGTTCTCCAGTAAAGCGACCTATTCCAGCACCAAGCTCCAGTACTGATTTGCCTTCATATGGAGGAAGTAAAGACAGTATCTGCAGCAGGAGGGCAGAACCATATGAAAATGATAACACCACAAGTCTGGGGAAAATATGTTCTAATATGCAAAAATCGTGACAACTCAATGCCAAGAACTACATATTGTTCAAGTCCTCAGCGTCTCTAGCTCTTCATGAATATACAACAATTTGATAATAAACTAAGAATGGTATGAATTTCATGCTTTAGTTCTCAATGTCATAATGTTATTTCCAGATGTTACACTACACAGGAAATATCATAGTTGCAAAGTGAAACATATCAGCAGACTCCCTGTGAAGTTCAGAAAGCCAAAAAAATGTATCATTCAAAGATAAAAATTTAATATCCTGTTAGAAAAGTCAAGTTTCCTCTAACAAAACAAATGCAAATGAGCTCTTGGACTTGCAATCTCTGCTGTTCAAGGCAAATAAATTTTGTGAAAAATCGATATTTGACAGTACAGAATGTGGAAAATAAAAGGAACGTTATGAGGACATCCGTCAGAAGAGGGCACAATCCGAATCGCCTTAACAGGGATATTCCGAACAGTTACCAAACGTATTCTTATGTGAGCAGTCCCACAAAAATGCTAAAGCAGGTACTTCTGTTGTCGAATAAAACTACATTTATTTCATAGTAGCACACAACTAAAAATACTGTGCTCAGCATTTCTGAGAGCACTGTATCTTAACAACCAGCTTCAACAAGCAAGTTTACTGATCCAAAGTAAACAAGGTTGCTGACCACATTTGATCAGGGTAAAAAGTTTTCGCATGTTTTGTCTAGTCTGACGAATGTAAAACAGCTAAATAGATCTTGCACTAAGAGTTAAGGCCAATAGTGGCACTTGACCTCAGGTAGCTTGCCACTCTGCTATCTTATAAGCGAAGTTAAGGTTTGGCCTCAATTTCGTCTCAAGTGGACGCTCAATTTCCTTGGGCCAAATCACTTTGGGGCTGCTCCAAAGAACTTAAGCTTAATCTGTGGCTGTTGACTGAAATTACACTATTGCGACTGTTAGTTTTTCCTGTGTCATTTAATTAAAGAAAACTGAAGAAAAATAAGAAATTTTTGAAAACACTATTATATCTCCACACACAATGCAAAAAAAAAGGAAAAAAAACAAAAGCAAAAAAAAAGCTTTAATTAGAAACCCACCTGTTTCAAGTAGCTTACGGTCTAAATAAGCTAGAAGAAAAAAAACAAAACCAAAACCGTTTGAAGCGGAGTATTTGACGAGGATACCCAAAAATAAGTGTCAACATCAGCCTCTCCGGTCTCAATCGGCACACTTGTGTAGAACAGTTATAGAAAAAACTATTTGAGAACTAAAAGCATCCCCCATCGTTTCACCACGCGTCTCTTTTAGAGATTATTACCACTGCTATAATTGGGAGGCACAAAGCCAAAAGCACACACATGCTCTCCAGATCTAACATCTAAGCCGATACACGGTTCGAGAACCGAAATGATGAGCGTGTTTCACGCAAAGTAGTACTAAACACCACTAATCTTCAACTAGACAAGGGAGAGAATGAGATCAAGGTGTCACCTCGGGGCGCTCCTCCTTGTCGAGATCGGCGGCGCGGGAGTCGAGCATCATGGCCTCGACGGTGAGATCCCTGGAGTGCTCCTCCCAGTAGCTCTTCTGCGCCTCCCTCTCCTCCACCTTCTCCAGACCGCCTGCAACACACACACACGCAAACGCACCATCCCATCATTCCACTCCCGCGCACAGGGCAGAGATCCGCACACCCATGTGCTGGACTCTTCTCCCCAACCAAAACGAGAACAAACACACCGCGAACAGAACAGAACAGAACAGATCCGATCCGGACGGATCGGCGCGCGTAGGGGTGACCTCGTGCCTACCATTAACAGCGACTCCGGCGGCAGCGTCCATCTTCGTTCGCGTGGCCGCTAACGACTTGTTCCGTGCGATTTTAGAGGGGAGGATTCCTTACGAGAGGGGGTCTATGGGCGGGATTAAGATCCCTCGATGGCGAGGCGGGAGCGGGAGAAGCTCCGGGAGCGGCGGTTGAAGGATCGCCCACGCGGCTGCATCCACCACCGTATCACGGCGAGGCGGTGAGGAGAGAGAGAGGATGCGATGAACTGCGACGAGTGGAGGTGGGAGGGGGCAAGGCTAGTAGGGATTTTATAGGCGGGAGGGTATCAGGGTCAGTGGAGCGATCCACCGTGAGATCTGGGCGGGTGGGGCTCCCCGCACGTGGACGCTGGATCCTGGATCGGCGCTTTTTTCGCCCTTTTTCTTTTTGTCGCATCGGCTGAGCTGATCTGTTGCGCTTGATGCCTTTGTTGGATCTTGGACTTGAGCCAGTATGATGCGCCTGACGCCGGATTCGTCATTCGAGTGGTGCCTTGATTCGGGTGGTTCAACCGTCTGTGACGACGGATCAAAGGGTAAACTTCCCTGGGAACATTTCACCGTGACACGAGAACGAACTGGGATTTTGGGAACGACTAAGGTGAAGTGAAACCGCGCAGACTACGTGGACTCGGAGAGGACGAATCCTAGTTACATGACAGTGCTCATTTTGAAAATATAGACAATGTTTTAATTTTAAATTTTATTAGAAGATAAATATAATAAATTAGTGATGTAAAACACATAACTAATAGCAAACTACTTATTGTATTTCAGAAAATACACAAAAAATACAGTATCAAAGTCGATTGAACGCGCAAACGACTTACTGTTGAGCTTGATAAAGAATAGAAACCTGCGCAGGTTCAATGCAATGCAGGCTTGATGTAAGGCCAGACGTAAATGAAACAGAACAGGAGCGGTCGCGCAAATACGCTACCTAGAAACCTTATTGCCGCTCCGTGCAGGTACTCTCTGTGGCAATAGTTTAGAGATAGTCACTCTCTTTTCTTCAAGGTGCACACCGAGAAGAAAGATCCACGAGGTTCGGTTGCTTAATACTCAATACAAACTCTCCAGAGAGGAAAAAGACAATGAAAGAAGAAGATGGAGGAGTTCAATCTATTTAGCCTGGATGTCACAAGACCTTTTTATTGACATACTAATTATCATTAACATGCTAATTATCCTCTAGTAACTGACGCCATTAAACTGAAATAATACTCTCGAGTAACTGACTCCATTATTCACTGGTAACTGCAAATATTCAAACCAGATAATAATAATTAAGCAGTCTCATAACCAATCAAAGAGAGATGATGCATGGTTCAGCAAAAATAAAATAGATTTAGTCTGCCAAGTGGCACGTCACGTCACAGCGTGGTCGCGTATCACAAGTCACAAGTTATACGATTTTCAGGCAAAAATATGCGAATACACGTGCGTGTGTGCGCATATGTGTTTATCCAAACCCTTCCTTATGCCATCCACATCCATAATTCAAGGAGTAGTATGAACTTCACCTTATAAATTGGTTTCCCCCACCTTGACTTAGCAATATGGTACTAAACTATGCACACTTCAGAATTAAGAAAATAGGTCTCACTCATGAGTCTATTTTTAATAACCCCCACCAATTCCAAAGCAAGAAGTAAATAGATGCCAAAAATATTGTACTAAAGTGTTGTTAATATACTAGTCTTATAACGTAAGTCCCGTACGGGTTGAACTTACATATAGATTAGCAAGATTCATCTTCTCATAGCTAATAAATGGACTACGTCTTGAATTCCAGCTTTTTATGATACTAGGCTACCAATGAACCACGTCTAAATGGAGTGTTATATAGTCATGCTCCCTTATCTGCTCATGAGCTTTCGAGAGAATGCACTGTTCTTTTGAATTGTGACCACACAGTTAGGATTACACATAGATTAGCAAGATTCATCTTCTCATAGCTAATGAATGGACTACGTCTTGAATTCCAGCTTTTTATGATACTAGGCTACCGATGAACCACGTCTAAATGAAGTGTTATATAGTCATGCTCTCTTATCTGCTCATGAGCTTTCGAGAGAATGCACTGTTCTTTTGAACTGTGACCACACAGTTAGGATCAAGTAGGTATATTCCTTTTAGGTATTCTACAGGCTAATACATTATCCTCTTTTGGATAACAGAATATATTAAGACTTTATGCTAACCTTCTATATAGTCTAGAGTATTTTTTATTAGAATATGGGTACAACAAATATATACTCTTTTGTTACAACATCAACTTTTTTTCATTGCCAAAGACACGGGATCTTCGATCAAGAAGGTATGGTTACTATTGTGATATACTTAAATGTGCCTCATTCCTATGTCTATAGATGCAACAAAAATCGCTTTCCATTTTAACCCCTTTGTAAAAGGGTCTGCTAAATTTTTCTCAGTGTGAATATAGTTCATAGCAATCACTCTGAAGTTTCTCAGTTTTCTGACAGATTTAAATCTACGCTTCACATGTCTAGAGAACTTCATATTATTTGTTGTACTTATGATTTTAGCCAATACAGTTTGATTGTCACGGTACATCAGGATTGCCAGTATTGGTTTCTCACCCAATGGCAAATCCATCAGTCTTGTCTTGTATTTCTCAATAGTACCCTCAGATCTTAGTTTCTTTTTAAAAACCCACATACATCTTATATGTTTGCACCCAATAGGACGATCAGTGATCTCCCAAGTTCCATTAACCATAATAGAGTCTATCTCGCTACAGATTGCCTCTTTCTAATACTCAGCACCACAAGATACATAAGCCTCTGAAAGAGTCTTTGGCATATCATCCACAAGATATACAATAAATTCATCACTAAATGTTTTCTCAACCCTTTGTCTTTTGCTCCTGCGAGGAGCTTCTGCGACTAGATTGTTATCCTCCTCAAAGACATCATAAATTGATTCAAAAATGGTAGAAAGTTCAGAAGTTTGATTATTCCCATTTTTTATATTATCGGTTTGAACAATCTCAGTTCATGAAGTGTTGTTATCATAAGAAAGAAATTCTCAAAGAATGAAGCATCTCTATACTCCATTATTGTGTTAGCAATAATTTCAAGAATTTCTAATTTGACAACTAAAGACTATAAAGTATTTAGGCAAAAGAAGTCTCCGCTCATAGCCTTTATCAACAAATTTTTCAAACTTAGACACTACAATTTTATTTAACTCAAAAACTAACTTATAATCATACCTACATAGAAGAGAACCACTAATAAGATTCTTGTTTACTGTAGGAGCATGTAGCACGTTCTTCAAGTGGATAATCTTTCCTGAAGTAAGCTTTAGATTAGGATGGAGAAAGCCCCTGCTGCTTGGTAAGAAGAAAATAAGAAAATATCAAAACATACGTGAACATTAGCACCAGTATCAACACAACAATTAGTGGATTTGTGCTATAGTGCATCTCACAACTCTTTGGCGGATTTGTAATCCATGTACACATCGTAGAGAAGATCTGCCAAAACAGTTAGAATGCAGCCAAGAACAGTGTTGTTTGCAGTATCAAATTGCATGAACAGTTTAACCGTAAATGGATATTGCAGGTGGATAACCCACCATAGCCCCAAAGATAAGAGCTAGAACTTGGTTCTAGTTTACCATCTACGAAAGTTCTAACTAGAAAACCTCTTAGGTTTCATCGCATCAGAAGTACTAATCATTTCTGTATTACAACAAAATTCATAATAAGATTTCTGGAATATTAAAATGTTGGCAATATTTTAATTCTAAATTTTACTAGAAGACAAATATAATAAATTAATGATGCAAAACACATAACTAACAGTAGAGTACTCATTGTACTTTAGAAAATACACAAAACAAATACAGTATCAAAGGCAATCAAACATGCGAATGACTTATTTGTTGAGCTTGATAAAGAATAGGAAGCAGCGCATGCTCGATGCACGATAGGACGTAGATGAAGAAGAGCAGGAGCAGTCGTGCAAATGTGCTGCCCAAGAACCTTATTGCCGCCCCGTGTAGGTACTCTCTGCGACAATGGCTCAGAGATAGCTGCTCTCCATTCTTCAAGGTGCACGCTGAGAAAAAGGTCGACGAGGTTCAGTCACTTAATACTCAGTACAAACTCTATAGAAAAGAAGAAGACAATGGAAGAAGAAGATGGAGGAGTTCAGTCTATTTATCCTGGATGTCTCTAGGCCTTTTTATTGACGCACTAATTACCCTCTAGTAACTTATGCCATTAAATTAAAATAATACTCTCGAGTAACCGACTCCATTATTCACTGGTAACTGCTAATATCCAAACTAAATAATGATAATTAAGCAGTCTCATGACCAGTTAAAAATAGAGAGATGATGCATGGTTTAGTAAAATAAAATAGATTTAGTCTACCAAGTGGCGCGTCACGTCACGACGCAGTCGCGCGTCGCAAGTCATAAGTCACGTGATTTTCACCTGAAAATACATGAATATGTGTGTGCATACGCGCGCGCATGTGTTTAGCTAAAACCTTCCTCATGTCATCCCTATCCATAATTTAAAGAGTGGCATAGAGTTTACCTTACAAATTGGTCTCCCCCACCTTACCTTAGTGGTGCCTTGTGGGTGCTATGGCAGTGAGTAATTGAAATATGGCGATCAGGAGTGGGAGATCAACTGAGTGGCTCACCGGGCTCAGGGGAGAACGGCAGAGGAGCTGTGGTGCAATTGGGCTCAATTGGATGGCTTTGTGGGGAGATTGGGAGTGATGTGAGGCCCTTTACGAATGCAATTGAAATGTAAGGCCACGGAGAGATGGTAGGAGCAGTGACCTAGTTCGGGGTGGCACCAGCGTATGGAAAGGAGAGAGGGAGTGGCGCTCTGGTGGGGTGTGGGGGTGCCAGCGAGGTGGCGTACGGTGTCTATAGAGGTTGGCGAGAGATAATGATAGATTGTATGGTGGGGTGTGCATGTCGGGCGGGGAAGACCGAGAGTTGCGGTAGGAGCAAACTCGAGTGAAACGGCGCATGGTGCGAGGGAGTGGGGGTGAGGTTGGCAATGAGGTGAGCGACTGAGAAGTGGGGGCATAACGTCAAGAGCTGACAAGCCAGGTGTGAACGCCAAGGGAGCCACGACCGCAATTTGGGGCGCAGACGGCCAGCCATGTGGAAGGGAAGAACAGGGAGGTGGGTTCCGAGAGGGCACCGATGAGAGGGGGAAATAGATAACAAAAAGGGAAAGGCACAATTTCAAGGTGATTACCAAATTGGCAAGGAAATTAAGAATTCAAGCAAAAATTCAAAAAGAACTGCAATCGCTTTGATTTTTTAGGTGTTTCAACGTACCCCCCAAAAAGAATCTTGACCCTAAGATTAACTTGGTCCAGGGAACATGTTGGAAAAATCCCACTACAGATCTGACTCCTTTTCCCAAGTTGACTCTACTGTAGTGTGGTTCCTTTGTTGTACCCTGCTGAATCTAATATTTCTATTTCTGAGCTACCTTTTTGTTATCTCAAGTATTTGTAGGGGTTCCTCTGGGTATGTCAGATCATCCTACAAATCAATCTCTTCTACTGGGATTTCTTCTGTAGGCTGTCGGAGACACTTTCTGAGCTGTGACACATAAAATACATTATGTATTCTAGCCAAGCCTAGTGTTAACTGTAACTCATATGCCACTTCCCCAACTCTTTTTGTAATTTTAAATGGACCAATATATCTTAGAGCTAACTTCGCTTTTATTTGAAATCTCTTGACGATCTTGAAGTGAGTGACTTTGAGGTATACATAGTCTCCTACTTCAAAACTTAGGTCCTTTCTGCGGGTGTCTGCATAACTTTTCTAACGGTCTTGTGCAATCTTCATCTTGTCTCTAATAATCTTCATATGGGTTTCTACATCTTGAGCAATCTGAGGACCAAGAAATTGTTATTCTCCAGTCTCTATCCAATTTAGTGAGCTTTGGCATTCTCTTCTATATAGTGCTTCAAATGGTGCCATTTTAATACTGGCTTGATATCTGTTATTGTAAGAGATTGTGTAAATGGTAAGCATGTACTCCATGCTGCTCCATATCTAAGTGCATAAGCTCTCAACATGTCTTCTAAAATCCGACTTATTCTTTCTGTCTGTCCTCTAGTTTGAAGATGGTAGACTATGCTGAAAGCCGGATCAGTGCCCATTGCTTCATGTAGTTTCTCCTAGAATTTTGATATAAATTGTGCTCCCCTATTTGAAAAAATTATTTTAGGAACTCCATGCAATACAATAATTTTTATGAGATATAACTTTGCTAACTTGTCTTTTTCATATGTTTATTTGATCGGTAGGAAATGTGCCAATTTGGTTAATCTATCAATAATTACCTAGATAGCATCATATCCTTCTTGAGTTTTGGGAAGTTCTGTAATGAAGTCCATTCCGATGTCGTCCCACTTCCATCCTGGAGCTAGCAACAGATGTAGTAGTCTTAACAGTCTCTGATGATCTATCTTTATTTTCTGACACACATCACTTTACTACATATTCGGCTATCTCTTTATTCATAGCACTCCACCAGAATCTTATCTTCAAGTCTTGATACATTTTTGTACCTCTAGGATGTATTGAAATTTGTGATGAATGAGCTTCTACTAGTATCAAGTCTTTTAACTCCTTTTTGGGTATGCAATAATGGCCATGAAATTTTAAGATTCCTTGCTCATCTTCAATAAATTCAGTTGAACTTCCTTCCTGATTGTTTTTCTTAAGTTGTTGGATCTCTTCATCTTCATCTTGGGCTGCTTTGATCTAATCTGTCAGTAATGGTTGAATCTCTAATGCTGCCTTAAATTCATCTCTTAGTTGCCTTAAATTCAGCTCTGGCTGTGAAAATATGTATTTCAAGATTTTGTGATATGAGAATATTTTATAATGGTTGATTAGTAGATAATGCCTCCAGATTTTCAATGAATATACCACAACTACTAATTTCAGATCATGGGTTGGATAATTCTCTTCATGGGGTTATAGCTATATCGAAGCAAAGCTACAACCTTTCTATCTTGCATCAGTACACATCCTAGTCCCTGTCTTGAAGTGTTACAATATATTTGAAATTCTTTTTCTAGATTTAGAAGTATTAACACAGGTGCTATTGCTAATTTAGCCTTCAAATGTTGAAAACTCTCTTCACAATTTTCTGTCCACTCAAATGGCTTTTATTTCTTGAGCAGTTGATTAAGTGGGTGGGCGATCTTCGAGAACTCTTCTGTGAATCGGTGATAATAACATGTCAATCCATGAAAGCTTCTCACTTCTGTCACAGTTGTCGACTATTTCCATTCTATGCCAGCTTTAATCTTTTCTAGATCAACTTTGACTCCTTCTTCAGTGATGATGTGGCCCAAGAATGCACTTCTTTCATCCAAAAATCAAATTTGGTGAATTTAGCATATAGTTGATATTTTCTATGCTTGGTCAAAGCAATATGTAAATGTTGTTTGTGCTCTTCTTCATTCTTGAAATAAACCTGTATGTTATCCGCAAAGACTACCACAAAATGATCTAATTGATCCATATACACCAAATTCATCATATTCATGAAATATGCTGGTGCGTTGGTCAAACCAAATGGCACAACTATAAATTCACATAGCTCATATCTTGTTGTGAATGCAATCTTCTCTTGATCTTGTTCTCGGATTTTAAGTTGATGATAACCCTATCGCAGATCAATTTTTAAAAATATTTTGGCTCTTTTGAGTTGATTAAACAAGTCATCAATTCTTGACAACAGATATTTGTTCTTGATTGTAACTACATTTAACCCTCTGTAATCAACACACATCCTTAAACTTCCATATTTCTTTTTAGTAAATAGCACTAGAGCTAACCAAAGAGATACACTAGGATGTATAAATTCTTTTTCTTTTAATTCATCTAATTGCCTTTTGAGTTCCTTTAGTTCACTTGCTAACATTCTGTATTGATGATTTGTAATGGGCTTGGTTCCTGGAATTAGTTCAATAGTAAGCTCAATTTGTCGATCAGGTGGTTTCTCGGGCAATTATTTTAGGAACACATCTGGGTATTCTTGAACTACTGGCACTTGAATCTTTTTGCCTGTTAACGCATTATGAATACACCTCTTCATATTTTTCTATTAATTCATGATCTGTCTTCTCTATTATTTTTTTGATTTTCTGGACTAGTCAGTGTCACTGTTTTGTTTTCACAATCTACATTGGCTATATTTTTGGTTGCCAATTCATTCCCAGAATAACATCTATCCCTTTCATCTCTAAGTAACAACAAGTTGGCTTTGAACTCTACCCCATAGATTTCTATGCTCAAATCACTACATCCGAAGCGGGATTCCATCCTACTCACGGGTGTTTGAATAGCACAATACTTTTGCAAAGAGACAAATGGCAATTGATTTTTTATGACAAAATCCATAGAAAGAAATAAATGCGTTGCTCCAGTATCAAATAAAATCAATGCAGGCTTTGAGTGTATCAGGAACATACCAACAATGATGTCAGTTGCTTCGGCTGCATCCTTGGCGGATGTGTGATTTACACTTCCTTCCCTCGAGCACGAGATTCCATGCTCTGTTCGCGGCCCATGCGCGTCGGTTGGAGGAGGCCGCATTCTAGATCGGGAAGGAAGGAGGTCGGGGAGGATGGGGATCGGGGAAGGACGACGAGCGGCGGGAAGCGCGTGGGGACGGCGGGAGGGAGGCGCGGAGCGGGGTGGGGGACCGGCGGCGCGGGCGGGCGGCCGGCGGCGCGGGGTGGGGACCGGGAGGAGGCGGCGACGCCGGGGCGGGGACCGGGACGGCAGGAGGAGGCAACGGAGCGGGGTGGGGACCGCGCGCGGGGTGGGGACCGGGAGGAGGCGGCGCGCGGGTTGGGGCGGGGACCGGGAGGAAGGCGGCGGCGCGGGGTGGGGGCGGGGGACCAGGGACGGCGGGGAGAGAGGCGGCGGAGCGGGGTGGGGGAGAGCGAGCAAATGAGCGATTGGAGGCCGGATGCATTTGGAGTCCTCAAATCGTGATTGGAGACCGGATGCTCGAGTCCGGCTCATTCGGTCGCGAGTGGCTCGTGAGCGGTCTCAGGCTCGGCTCGTTTCAGTCACGAGCTGGACACTAGGCTCGGCTCAGCTTGAATCAGTACGAGCCTGAGCTGAGCCGGCTCGAGCTCATTACGAGCCGAGCCGGCTCACAAGCCTTAAGCCAAATTTCCACCCTTACTCGGAAGAAGCTGCACAGAATCTGCGTTGCTAGGCTCGGGCGGAAGGCCTCCGAGGTGGCCGAGGCTGGGAAGGTGTGGGGACGTCGGGAGACTCCCCATAGTCGAACATCTCCCCAGCCTCAACCATGTTGCACTGGTGAAGATCTTGCCTTAGAAGGCGCACCTCCTACTATGACTGGTACAACTGTCGGTGCAGGTCCTGGTACTCCGCTAGGGTTCTAGAATACAACGTCTCCTAGTAGACAATATGCTGTGACGCCACATCCAGACGAGGGTCATCACCAGCTTTTGCTTGCGGCGTGGAATAGGTTGTTCCGTTGTTGAGCCACTAGAGATTGGTCAAGATCATCCTTAGTAGCAACTATCAGACGAGGAACTTTGTAGCTGGTATTTTCTCCATGCGTAGCTACTTGCACAAACAAATCTTTTGCTGTTTGCCAAGAACATTCATCACAACTACCATTTTAACAGGCGCCACACTTAGCATATGCAAGGCAAAGAGATTTATGTAGAATTGAATAATTGTTGCAAATAGTGCACAGAATAATAGAGACAAGAGACACGAATTTTTACGTGGAAAACTCTTGCGGGAAAAAACCACGGGCGCTCGAAGACAATCACTATAATGTAGGGAGATTACAATGGAAAGTTTCTCTCTTGGCTTGTTCTTTCTATGGACTACTGAGGTGCTTATATAGTATTGGGAATAGAGTCCCACATGGAAAGTAAACAGAATAAGAGTCCTACACGGACACGGATCCGAATTCGGATCACTTTTCAACAATCTCCACCTTGAGCCGAATTTAGATCACTTTTTAACAATGTATCTCCACCTTGAACCGAATTCCCTCCAGTTGTCGAAACAATGTCATAAACTCCTCCAAGAAAATCAGCATGTACACCTTGAGCGCCGAAAGTCCAAAAATGACTAGTGAGTAATACCAACTAAGTCTAAGCAAAACTCAAACTTAGATGTAGGAACTGGCTTTGTCAATGTATCAGCTGGAATATTATGAGTACTTATCTTGCAAACTTTAATATCACCTTGAGTAATGACACCTCGAATGTAGTGATACCTGATATCAATGTGCTTTGTTCTCTCATGGAACATTTGATCTTTTGTAAGGCAAATAGCACTCTGACTGTCACAAAATATTGTAGTGCAAGATGTATTTTCACAAAGCTCAGTAAATAAACCTCTCAACCAAATAGCTTCTTTGCAAGCTTCAGAGATAGCCATATACTCAGCTTCTGTAGTAGACAAGGCAACGGTAGCTTGCAAACTTGCTTTCCAACTTACGGCACACCCTCCAACAGTGAACACATAACCAGTGAGGGGACCTTCTTTTATCCAAATCTTCAGCAAAATCAGAATTCACATAACCAACGAGTCCATCTCTTGTCCTCCCAAACTGTAAACAAGCATTAGATGTGCCCCGCAGATATCTAAAAATCCATTGAACTGCTTTCCAATGCTCTTTTCTAGGGTTAGCCATGTATCTACTAACCACACTTAATAATTGAGATAAATTGGAACGAGAACATACCATGACATACATAAGCGAACCAACTGCACTTGCATATGGGACTTTAGACATGTACTCTACTTCATCATTAGATTTTGGACATGATGCTGAAGAAAGTTTGAAATATGCAACTAGGAGAGTAATCACATGTTTGGCCTCATGCATGTTGAAACGACGAAGAACTTTATCAATATACCCTTTTTGACTTAGATATAATTTACCAAGTTATCTGTCTCTAATAATTTCCATACCAAGAATTTTCTTAGCTGCACCGAGATCTTTCATCTCAAATTCACTACTTAATTGTGCATTCAACTTTGAAATTTCAACCTTGTCTTTTGTAGCAATCAACATATCATCAACATATATGAGCAAATAAATGGCTGAACCATTAACAATCTTGAAATAAACACAGCTATCATAATTAGATCTTTTAAAATCCTGAGATATCATAAAGGAGTCAAATTTCTTATACCATTGTCTAGGTGACTGTTTCAAACCATAAAGAGATTTCTTCAATTTGTAAACAAAATTCTTCTTTCCTGGAACAACAAAACATTTTGGTTGCTCCACATAAATGTCTTCTTCTAATTCCCCATGTAAGAATGCAGTTTTCACATCCATTTGTTCAAGCTCATAATCACGTATAGCCATAATGCTAAGTAAAGTGCGAATAGAACTATGCTTCACAACAGGGGAAAAGATATCTGTGAAATCAATACCTGAAATTTAACTATATCCTTTAGCAACTAACCTTGCTTTATACCTAACCTCTTCGGTTGGTGAAACACCTTCCTTTTTCTTGAAGATCCATTTGCAGCAAATAGGTTTCTTCTCAATTGGTAACTTGACCAGCTCTCAAGTGCTATTCTTGTCAAGAGATTCCATCTCATCATGCATGCCAGCCATCCACCTTTCTGAATCACTAGAAGAGATAGCTTCTGAATAAGATGAAGGTTCTGCAGTACCTTCAATTTCTTCTACCATATTTAGACAATAAGTTACAAAGTTGGCTTCTTCAATAAATCTCTTAGGAGGCTTAATGTTCCTCCTTTCTCTATTAGCTGCAATGGAATGTTGTGTTGGTGGCGCAACAATAGGAATTTCTAAAGTATTTTCCTTGTTGATTTCTGGTATAGATCCTGAATCAATAATATGATCCACCTGCACGCTTGGTTGCTTCTCAACGGGAACATCAATAGATGGTTTATCATGCAACATAGCAGACTTATCAAAAATAACATCTCTACTAATAACCACCATTTTAGTTTCAGGATTTCATAACTTATATCCTTTCACACCAGTTTTATAGCCAAGGAAAATACACTTAACTACTCTAGATTCTAATTTACCATTGTTGACACGAGCATAAGCAGGACAACCAAATATTCTCAAATTTAAATAATCTGCTGGAGAGCCAAACCATACCTCAATTGGAGTCTTCTTATCAATAGCCAAATTTGGTGACCGATTAATCAAATAACAAGTAGTGCAAGCAGCTTCAGCCCAAAAACTATTTGATAATCCAGAGTTTGATAACATGCAACGTACCTTCTCTATGATGGTTCTGTTCATGTGTTCTGCCACACCGTTTTGTTGAGGAGTGCCAGGAACGGTGTAATGTTTCACAATACGTTCTGACTTGCATAGAGCTTCAAATTCTGCTGAACAAAACTTCAAACCATTGTCAGTACGAAGCTTCTTTACATGCTTACTAGTTTGTCTCTCGATCATAATCTTCCACTCCTTGAATGTGCTGAATACATCCGACTTCTGCTTGATGAAGTATGCCCAAACTTTTCTTGAATAATCATCAATAATGGTCAACATATAGCTTGCACCTCCAAGTGATGGAACGCGAGATTCTCCCCACAAATCGGAGTGAATATAATCCAATATGCCTTTTGTAGAGTGAATCGCAGTGCTGAATTTCACCCTCTTTTGCTTGCCAAAGATATAATGTTCACAAAACTTCAACTTGTTTATGTTTTTACCATCAAAAAATTCTCTTTTGCATAATTCCATAATTCCAGCTTCACTCATATGCCCCAGACGCATATGCCAAAGATTAGTAGCATCAGAATTAAATGATTTGTTTGAAACAACAGCAACATTACCTGAAATTGTAGTGCCTTGCAGATGATATAACTTGGCAGCTTTTATATCACCTTTCATCACAACAAGAGAACCTTTGGTGACCTTCAGAACTCCACCTCCACCGAAATACTTATACCCTTTAGCATTAAGAGTACTCAATAAGATAAGATTTCTCTTTAAATCCGGAATATGACGAACATCTGACAAAGTCCTGATGGTGCCATCAAACATCTTGATCTGGATAGAACCAATACCTGCAATCTTGCATGGTGTATTATCACCCATCAATACGGATCCACTTGGCGTAGCTTCATAGGTAGCGAACCACTCACGGTTCGGGCTCATGTGGAAAGTGCAGGCTGAATCAAGAATCTATTCATCGTCGGTTTTGCAATTACCGGCAAAGGCAACGAGAACATCTCCATCAGAACCTTCTTTGGTGACAACGGTGGCTCTAGCTTCATCCTCTTGTTGATCCTTCTTGAAATTATTATTTCTCTTCTCCTTATTCTGCAACTTCCAGCACTCGGATATGTCATGTCCATCCTTCTTGCAATACCTGCATGACTTACTGTTCCTAGATTTAGATCTGCCTTTGAATTTGCTTTTGCTTCTGCCTCTTGAATTGTCGTATGAACTCTTCTCATATTGCCTGCTGCGGACAGACAAACCTTCTGCATGCGTACTTGAACTCCCACCGGGAACCACAAGTTTCATCTTTTCTTTAGCATGCAGAGCTTCATAAACTTCACTGAGAGTAAGAGTATCTCGGCTATATAGAATAGTATCTCTAAAAGTAGAGTACGAACTAGGCAGAGAGCCTAGCAAAATAAGACTCAAATCTTCTTCATCATATTTTACCTTCATAGACTCGAGGTCAGAAATAACTTCCTTGAAAGTTGTCAGGTGGTTCAACAATGAGGCTCTCTCCGCCATCTTGTGTGAATAAAGCTTCTACTTCAAATGCATCTTACTGGTCAGATCTTTGATCATGCAAATCTGCTCCAACTTCAGCCATAATGCGGCGGCGGATGTCTCCTTCATAACCTCTTATAAAATATTATTTGATAGATGAAGATGAATTTGGGATAAGGCCTTACGATCTTTACGTTTCTTCTCATCGACGGATAGTGTCGCTGACATCTTATCGATCCCCAAAAGAGCATCATCCATATCAAGTTGTGATAAAACAGCCTGCATCTTGACTTGCTATGGAGAAAATCTCGTGTCGCGATCCAACAACGGAAGTTCTGTAGTAACACAGAACTTCCCTACTATAGGTAACCCTTTTCAATTGCCAATTTGTTGTCCTAAGGCAAAAAGACTCAAGCAAAAACAATAATCTTCATGAATTCAAGTCAAAGGAAGATAGTGCCTAGACATTTTTCCAATAGGTGTAACCAGACATACCACTTGGATTCCTGTAGTTGATGCCGTATGCTGTACATCTATTTGGGCATTATCAACCGATTTGTCCTTGTTAGTGTATTGTAATCCTTGGCAGTTAATCTACAATCATAAGCTACTTAGGGAGCGCTCAACTCGACTTTTTTCGGCTTCAGCTTCTAGCTTCAGCTTTTTTTTCACTATTCACTACACTATTCACTAACTCACTCTGATGTTTTTTTTGCCAGTGCAGTGTTTTTCAGCCAAAAGCCAAAAGCCATCGCTATTCCGATCACCCCCTTAGGTATTCCTCTCAGCAGTTCCTAAAAAGACAAATGCCACAAACGCGACAGAGAGGGGTACCTAAAGTTTTTCCCTTTGTATTTTGAATTTTGCTTTATTTGTAAATGTTTCTTGTGTAATTCCTGCGACACGTGAAAGTCAAACAATACAGTCAGTAACTTGAGAATAAAATATTCAAATACATGAACAATAGACATTATGAAGGAAGCCATCATGTCTTAGGGGGCGTTCGGAATAGCGATGACTTTTGACTTTTGCTGAAATTTCACTGTAACTGGCTGATTTTTTACTGTAGCTGAGTGGCATATTAGGCATAATTAAATTTAAAAAAAATGTAAAAATAAAAACGGCACGCTAGTCTAGAGCGGACAATGCAAAGGAATACGAGAAAAAAAAACAAAACACAATAATACCAAAAAAACAAAAAAATTTCACTACGAGATAAAATTGCTACAGTACCAAAAATCACTGCTACAGTAACTTCATCGCTAAACAGTGAAATAAAAGTGAAGTTGAGCAGGGCGTTAGAGAAAAAATATGTTGGCAATTTTGTTGTTTAATTCAGGGTTGAGATTCTTGAAAATGTGAATTTCTTCTTTTATACTTGAATTTTTTCTTAAAAAGTATTGAGACCAGCATTTGATTGAAGATCTTGGTATGACATAGGGGTGATCGGAATAGCGATGGCTTTTGGCTTTTGACTGAAAAAACACTGTAACTGGCTGAAAAAACATTGTAGCTGAGTTAGTGGATAGTGTAGTGAATAGTGAAAAAAAGCTGAAGCTAGAAGCTGAAGCTGAAAAAAATCGAAACAATCAGGCCATAGAACACAGAAAATCACATCGAGTTTAGCACTGACAAAATGCGGGTAGGAATGTCTTTTCCATACTTCAACCCAAACTCTAACACGCAAATAGAGGTTCCAATCGACACTCTACAGAAGTGCTAATGTTACATTTTTTCTATGTTTGGTATTTTCTTTAATTTATTACATTCATCAATGTGCTCGTACAGTATGCAAGTTTGCTAACTGGAGAAAAATAGTACCCCTCTCCATTTCCACAAAGCAACTTTGAATTCCATAAACTAATTATCATGTGTTTTTTCTTTCTGAATATTTCCAAGTACTTTGGCTCCTTTTACTGCGTCATTAGCTTTACACAAAAAAACTACACTATTAACAATAACAAGGTATTTAATCTTTCAAAAAAAATAACTGGGCATTTTCACAAAGGCTGAATAGAAAATGATCAAAACATAAACTGTCCAACACTTCAACTATCAGAAGTTGAATTTATGCCTACAGTACAAAGGGGGTGATCGGAATAGCGATGACTTTTGGCTTTTTTGAAAAACATCATGAGTGGGTGAAAAAACATCAGAATCGAGTTGGTTTATTGAGTATAATTAAATGTAAAAAAATTGAAAAAAACCTGAAAACAAAAAACGAAAAAAGTGTAAGTAAATTTAAAAAAATCGAAAAAAATCGAAAAAATAATTTTATCAGAAAGGTGCATCGTGTAGCTCTGACTGCTGCATGATGTTTTCATCGCCAACGCCAGCGACAAGAAAAGCCGAGTTGATCACCACCAAAGTCTAGACATCATCGTACCATTTTACATGTTTAATTTTAAAAAACAACAACTCATGAATAACTTGGTGTTGACGCCAAGCAAGGACGGCACAAGAAACCCAACAGTTAGCTTGATTTCCAGTTATTGACCAAGAAATTACTGATATCCCCCTGCTTTAGTGAATCCGTCGTGTCTTATTCATCTACTTAAACACAAGCAACTCAAACATGTACAAATAATCAAACCAACAAAACCTCAAACATGTTAGTTTATGCATCAAGAAATTAAAAAAAGACCAATTTTGTCCTGCCCTAATGTGTTTCCTTTGTAACTGCACGAACTAAAATGATTAGAAACAAACATCCCTGTGTGTGTGGATCAAGAACAACACAAGATTCGCATGAACATTCGAGAAATCCAAGTAAAAAAGAGGAAAGAAGGAGGTGGCGGCGGTGTGGGGTGGGGAGGGAATGGCGGACGGGGAGGAGGTGAGTACGACCGGTGGGTGGAGTGTAAGATCAAGGATAACCGACTAGAGAGAGGTGAATAGGAAGTTATAAAAATTCTTGCCTTCTAAGTTTGAATATCACAATTTTTAGCTAGGCAATATTTCAATGTAAATAATACCTACACAATTCTAATAAACCTAAGACACCACAAGAATTAGTCTTTTCAAATATCTTTAGCACAAGCAAATGTAAACTATCACAATTATCACAAAATGCTAGATATATAAGTGTGAAAGAGAGACAAAGAAATGACCAATTGACACACGATGTTTTACTGTGATATTTAAAAATTTGCCAGTTTTTTCTAATCCACGTTGAGGAAAGCCCAAACGACTTGAACCAGCTCCACGAATTAAACCTTAACTCCTCAATCCATTATTGGTTATCCTTTCTCTGCTTCTGAGATGGTGGACATTAAACCACTCACAATTTGGCGCCGAGTCTTCTCGGCACGTGGGTCGGCACGATATGACCCGTTTATTAATCGTGCCTAAATGGACCATGCTACGCTCAGGCTCGTACCATGTCGGCCCGACACGGCCCATTGGCCAGCTCTAGGTGCGCGGATCAAATCGTTTTCTAGAGAGGAGTGAAAGAAGGACATATATGCTACAACTTTTTTATAAAAGTATTAAGGGCCTGTTTGGTACAGCTCCTGCTCCCAGCTTCTCAGTAGATTCTCATGGAGCTATACTAAACACCTAGATTCTTAAAATGAGTAGATTCTGCTTCTCGTGAGAAGCACTCTCCAAAATGAATTAGCAAGGAGAAGCAGCTTTTTGGTGGATTCTCGTGGGGAGCTGTTCACCTTATAGCATATTTGCCCATTAAAGTTCATAAGAATTACCCGCAAAATGCCACTCAACTACCCCGTAGCCTCTCCTCTCGCGTTGCCCCCCTCCCCCTCATTCTCTGTCGTGCCGCGTCCCTTTCCCCTCCTCCCTTCCCCTCTCGCCCTGCCGCCACCCTCCCTCCTCTCGCCCCGCCGTCGCCCTCCAGATCCACCCCCATCGCAGCCCTCCCTCCTCTCGCCCCACCGCCTCCCTCCCTCCTCTCGCCCCGCCACCGCCCTCCAGATCTACCCCCGCCGACGCCCTCCCTCCTCTCGCCCCGCTGCCTCCCTCCCCCCTCTCGCCGCCGCCGCCGCCCTCCAGATCTACTCCCGCCGCTGCCCTCCTTCTCTCACCCCGCTGCCTCCTTCTAGATCTCGCCCGACGCCGCCTCCGTCCGGTCCACAGCACCGCCGCCGCCTCTCTCTCTCTCTCCATCTCCTTGCCCTCCCCTCACTGTGGCGGCCGCACACTGCTGCAGAGACGCTTCGGCAATGGAGGATAGAGGAAGATCCAGTGAAGGTTGTCTTGGAGTTGATGTGTACAAGCGTGTTAGGGAGTTGCCTACGACATCAGAAATTGCAAGTGATGTGCTTCCTCAAGCTCTGAAGGCATGAGGTCGAAGCTGCAATTTTCCAAAGCTAATAATATGAATATACTTTTTGTATTTTACTTCTAGTTATTGTAAAATCCAATCATTTCTGTTATTTTTTGTAGGTGGTGAACATGTGTGCTTTTCTAACAGATTTCATAACTATAACATCATGACCTTGTCACTACTGC
The DNA here is from genome assembly GCA_036346265.1 of Melocanna baccifera. Taxonomy (NCBI): domain Eukaryota; kingdom Viridiplantae; phylum Streptophyta; class Magnoliopsida; order Poales; family Poaceae; genus Melocanna; species Melocanna baccifera. The sequence continues at coordinate 33,534,943 of CM070677.1, read as the reverse complement.
TGTTTATTAGAGCAAGGACCACTGGATAATGTGGTCAACTAATGGTTCATAGTTCCCAAGTCACGGGTTTGGACCGCGCTCACATTGGCTTATAGCAATACACATTCTAATGTCATACTGTCTTTTAGCAAGAGAACTAGAGAAGTATCTATCATATGATTTCAGTTCAGTTCATGATGTTTAATTTTGTGCTAGTTATCCTACTGTTAAAAATTTTGGCCTTGGAAACAAGATATCATATAGAGAGGAACTGAATACAATCCTTACTGAGTTCTTCAAATTATTGTAGGTTACAATTTCACTAGACCAGCCTGGTGGCCGTGAATGGTTCTATCAGCACTCTTCAACACTGCTGCAATGGTGTCCCCAACTATGCTGGCGCGACGAAGTTTCACGAATATGGTAATTGGCAAGCTGCAAGAAGGCCTTGCTGATGCAAGGAAAGCAGAGGAAATATCACCTGAGTGGCCAACTGCACACTATCTGCAAGGGATGGCACTTCTTGGCGTTGGCATGGAGCTTGAAGGTCATGAAAAAATAAAGAAAGGGCGTTGCTTTGGAAGCTGGAAGAAATGGTAGGACTAGAACTGTATAGCCCTCAGTGTGATGCCTTCTCTTGTGTACCTAGATCGCCTGCATTTTGGGTGTCCTATGCTTTGCCACCAGTAGGGCTATTTTTGGTCTTCCCTAACTTGTATTGGTATTTTCAGTGGTTTTACAACTCCTAGGTTGGTTGTTATTACACCTCCAATATATTCATAAGTACAAAAATGGGCAACTAGTACTGCAATAGCATTCCGTGGGTGTGAGATTGTAAAGCGACATTGTTTTATGTCATCTCTTAAAAATTCATGTATATACACAACTTCCAAATCTTTCTCAGCCTGCAAAACTTGAATTGCTATGGTAAATCAGGCAGTTCCCTGTGTTTGCCTCACAAATACCTGGATTATATTTATGATTCGAAACTGCGGCAAGTGTGTATTCTATGGTTGATAGTTATCCTTCGAAAAAAGATTACAGGTCTCCACAATTTCAGGGCTTCTTTGGAACAAATGAATTTTGGAGGAAATTTGTAGGAATGAATCATATGTAAAATTTAACAATAGATAAATAAAAGAGTTACAACTAGGGGTAATATGGTCTATTTCCCTTAAATCTCCTTTTTTATGAACCTGAAGCCAACTCACTAGCCAAACGTTTTTCTTTACTATTATAAAAGAAGCAATTGGTGGTTGGTCCGTCGTCACTCTCCTTCTCTCAGCCCTCCGATCTGATTACGAGATAAAATCCTAGCCGTAAAAATTACTCCGCTCCCCTCCCCGTTCGCTCGCGCGCTCCAAGCCCTAATCCTCGCCCGCCGCCCATCCTCTCGCTCGCCGCCCCTCGCCCTCACCCTCTGCCTCTCCCGCTCTCCTTCGCCTGGTTTCTTCCTCCCGCCGCCGCGCCGCCCTCGCCTCCTCCCCTCCGCCTCCCCCACCGGCCTCCTCCCCTACTCCCCCAACCCCCCGCGCCGCCGCCTTTCACCATCGCTCCTCCCGCCGCCGCGCCGCCCTCGCCTCCTCCTCCACCTCCTCCGCCTCCCCACCGGCCTCCCTTACTCCCCCAACCCCCGCGCGCCGCCCCTCTCCGTCCCCGCACCGCCGCCTCCTACTCCCCACCTCTCTCCTCCTCCGCCGCATCCTCCCCTCCTCCGCGCCGCCACCTCCCCTTCTCCTCTCGCGCGCCGCCTTCCCTCCCCTTCCTCTCGCGCGCCACCTCCCCTTCCTCTCGTGCCGCCGCCTCCGCGCCGCCCCATCGCCTCACCCGACGCCACGGAAGGGCATCACCAAGCTGTCCGGGTCAAGTATGTGCGGACATGGCCAACACAAACCGAAGGGCACTGCGGGACATCAAGAACATAATAGGAGCCTCTCACCAAAGACATGGTGTGAGCAAGAGGGGCTTGCAAGAGTAGTCCATCGATCTTTGTCGAGTTCTTAATTTGAACTTGCGTGTCTTGGATCTCTAATTGCATTGAATTTCTTTCCATGATTCAAGAAATCCATGGTTGTTGATCCTAAGAACGGATCGCTTTGCGGGCACCGTCCGATTACAAGGTTTGCAAGTCGTTCATCCTTTTACTTACCAATAGAGCTGAATTTAGTGGAAGAATAATGGAGTTCTTGTGTTACTTTCTTGGCAGAAATTTCGCAACGCCGCAAGCCAACCTCCAAGTGCTCCTCGTAATAGTCAAGAATCGTTGTTCTTTTCTCTAAACTTCCCCATTATGTTTGAGTGAAAGCACAAATTCCATATATTTGAATGTTGGCAAGTGATTCGATGCTTTCCTAAATGCACATTGTGTCTCTCGGTTTCATATGCTCGATAAATGCTCTACTATTTCCATTATATTCGAGTGGCTTGAATTAGTACATGTGGACCTTGAAGTTTGCACATAGAAGCTCGATATGGTAAATTCAAATATTGCAAATAGCATATCGATTTTGATCTATGCAATCGTATTTTCTTATTTAATTGAGTGCTCTTATATGTTAATGCAGTTTGAATGGATAGTCAGAGAATTTGAATATATTGAATTTTCTCCTTTGCCCTCATTCAGTAACTGAGTCTGTGTTTCTGACTTTTTTATGCACATTGTTGTAAAATTTGTAGTCGATTAACAATAGCAAATTTGATACACATAGTCTTGTACACCAAATAGCAATGATCAAATAATGATGAGTCGAGTGTCAACTCAAGAATTTGAAAATTTATTGTGCAAGGCACCCATTGGAAGTGAGAGGCGAAAAGAAATGCAGATAGTGCATTTCATGCTCCCGCAGATATGGAATGCACAAAATATCGATGAGTTGCCACTATCGATCCGCCTCGAGATGGACGAAATGGTACATTATTGGAGAACACTACCATCATATACTCGTAACACATTATCTAGCATTTGGTAGTTTCATCGCTTATCAGTCATACTTGTTATTTCGGATGAGTTCGAAGTGAAAGAGATCGAGATGGAAGACATCGAGGAGGCAAAGACTGATATTGACAACTGTGATGCAAGTAACTCCCTTGCGAGAGTTGACTATGTAGATGAAATTTACTGACTTCTCTGTAAGAAGTGAGGTAAATTTTTGGAACCCGTGAGAAGTTATTTGTTGTTACCAACTTCTAAACATTGGTGATCTCATTGCAAAATTCTGTATGTGTAGGGTCCGAGTGTGTCTCTCCTAATTACATGTCAACCCAAATCGACATAAATGAGAAGATGCGTGGCATTCTCATTGATGGTGATAGAGGTAAGAATTACATCCGTGCTTGGTGAATTCGGTATAAATGTATAATATCCTTCGTATGGTTTGGGAATTCTTAGCATTCCATACTTCCTTGTCCAATGCAGTGCACTACAAATTAGAGTTGTTGGACAAGACTGCATTCTCATCAGTAAATATCATAGACAGATTCTTGGCTCGTGAAAATGTGGTGCGAAAGAAGCTTGATTGGTTGGTGTAATCGCTATGTTGCTCGCATGCAAGTATGAAGAAGTGAGCATTCCTGTCGTGGAGGATCTGATCCTAATCTGCGACCGTGCCTACACTAGGGCAGATATTCTGGAAATGGTAACAATACTCTACCTGTTGATTCGATGCAAATAAGCTCTTGTCATGAACACACTCTCACTAATATGATGCTTGATTTATTTACGAGTATGAACATGTATGTTTTGTTTGATACATGATGACGTAAGAAAAAGTTGATATTTATTATTCAGTTTGAGATCATATTTGATAGTATGTATTATTTTTATTTGGTTTTTCGTTGCAACGCACGGGCACCTTACTAGTCAGAGATAACTTCAGATTCTCAAAAAAATAGATTCTTACAGAATTTAGGACAAAAACTGAAAAATAATAATATGATATCTACCAAACAGGCCCTAACATTATCATCAGACTTCCCTCGTTTCCCTTCCTTCCGCTCCTCCCCGTGGCCCGCGCCTCGCCTCCCTCGCTCCGCTCTGCTCCTCCCGCCGTCGTGCCTCCTCCTCCACGGCCACCCAAGCCCAAACCCTAGACCACTCCCATCGCCACCACCTCTGTTTCCTCCTCGTAACCACAAACCCGAGAGCCCTAGCCCTCTGCGGCGGCGGCGAGCCCCGTGAGTCGCTGCGCCCGAGAGCTAGGGTTTGGGGCCATGGAATTCGAGGCGGACGGTGCCCGGTGGCCGGAGCCGCGAGGCGACGCATCTGAGCCGCCGCCGCCGCCGCCGCAGGACCGCGGCGAGGCACCCTCCCCCCGCTTCGATTCGTCTCGTGCCCTAAGGTGAGCGGCAAGGCCTCCCTCCTTTCCTGTAATTTCGAATCCCCGTGAGTGATGAGCCCACGCTCAGGTGCTCCGTTTAAACTGTTTTCTAGGATGGGGTAGGTTGTGTTCAGGAATTTTTTGTGGCATGTAAATGAAATTGCTGGGAAAGTTGCCGTAGGATTTACTTTTGCAGATTTGCATGCTTAGTTCTTCTTTCGAACGTTTACATTCTTGTTTTCTGAGAATGTTGTGAGCATGGGCTTGGCCAAGTTGTTATATTTGTTAGTGGTGCTGATGGCCTCTCGAGTCTCTGCGGAACTGGTAGTCTCATGTTGAACCCTGCACTGTCAATAATAAGAAATTAATTATGAATTAGTTTCGCATAACTGGCAATAAAACGAGAAAATTAAACTGGTTTCACATGAATTGGTAGATGCCATCTAGTGTTATGTGGAACAAGGAAACTATATTATAGGAGAGCGGATCAATAATGGAAAAGGCTGCTCGTCATACCTTTGTCAGTAATTCTATTGAAGGATGAAACCCGGAGTGATAAATAAATAGGAGCAATGGGGCCTAGTGTGGTATCCAGCCATAATCAGGCACTCATTTAAATCATTATTAGGACTTAGTCGAGAAGTTTGTGGTGAAAACAGAGTAGGATTCACGAATACTCTTGTTTAAATTGATATATTATTTCTGATGCCAGGGTGTGTAACTGTGTACATTGCTTGAGCATGGATCATTTGCTGATAATTTATTTATCTTGTTTTAGGGTTTTTATTATATGAAGTTTCTTTGATCTGTTTTAACTTGTTGAAATGTGAATAACTTAACCTACAATTCACTAAAACAATATCTTTGTGCTTATTCCTGTGTTTCATAGCTTCTTGGTTTGAGAAAATATTTCAGTGTTCCTCATGGATCTCTTTCTTGCTTACAGATTGCTGAGAGAGCTTGGCACAAATGTAACAGAAGATTTGGTTGTGCTGATGCCAAATTTGCTGTCATTTTTGAAACACGACGATCCTGCGGTTGTTAAGCAATCTATAGCTAGTGGGACAAATTTATTTGCTGCTGTATTGGAAGAGATGGCACTTCAGGTCCTTTTTGTAAAACAGATATTTATCGATGAATAAATCCACTGTTGTTGTAACTACTATCCGTTGAGATGTTGCTGTTGTCGTTTGATGGGGTTATTTTACTTGCTTCTCCTAATCGTTTTGGGAGTATATCTAAAAAATTAACAGAGTGAAAAACTACGCCAAAAGAAATACCTAAAAAAATCATTTTTTGAAAAAGAGGAGTTTACAACCTCCAAGTGCAGCGCATTTTGATTGCAATGCATGTTCTGTTGATATGCTCTTCAGTGTCATTGAAGGCGCTGCTTAGACCCAGCACTTTGTTGTTATGTCAGTTTCATACAGAGCAGTAACTGCTTCTGACTGTCATAAAGTACTTATGATGAGAGCAGTGTTGTCTGTTCTTGACTGTCAACATGCCTGAGTGCATGTTTCTCTTTTTGGTCCTAAATGCATTGAAGATCACAAAACTTACTGTGCTACCTCTAAAAAGTGAACCATTTCAGTTATGACTTGGCTTGATGCATCCACTGATCATACCTCCACATCCTTGTGATTCTGCTAATACCATTTCAAGTCTGCTTCCATCATTCATTCTGCCACTCATTTATCAGTTTTTCTGATATTTCCCAATAGTCTCCCATTCAGACAATTGGAAAAAACAACTGACTTAACCCCAGAAATGTTAAGAGTAGTTGGACCAAGGAGCAGTTGCAGGACAGTTTGGTGCTTATCTTTTCTTAATGGAAAAGTAATCAGTTAAAAATGAGTTTCTTGCACTAACTAACCATCTTACACAATCATACCGGTAATAGAAGTGATAATAAATGCACTGGATTTTCCCTTGTCCATTCTTATTGCTGTGAAAAAGAAATACAGCCTAAACTTTACCCAGCTATAGATTTGAAGCAATGTAAAAAAATCTATATGAATAGGTTATTGCTCAATTTATCTTTAATAACTAATGCTTTCCAATGGTACCCATGATCATATCCATTCACTGATTAGAACTTCCAAAAACTGATAATAGTAAGAGAAAATATATCTTTCGTGAGTTTATAAGCTGAAATAAGCTTCTAGAAAAATGTTCTCAATTATATTATGCAGTACATATTAAACTACTAAATTTACATTTTGTACCGAAGTAATAAAACTATGCTATAATCCTAATGGAACTTCTTTTAGTTTTCTGCAACAACTAGAGTTCCATCTAATCAAGAACAAAATGAAGCTTTCAGTTACATACTAATTGAACTATTGAAGCATACAATGCTGATAAGTTGGTTGGGTAAGTATTTGTTTGCACTAATTTACAAGCAATTGTTTTATGATTAACTGTACATGTACAAGATAAGGTGGTAATGTCACCTATAGGCAGAGTGTTCAGGGAAAACTCATGACATGTTTCCATTATTTCTAGTTTGATTTGATAATACAAAGCATTGTCTGGATTGTATTACTCTGAAGTATTGTCTTCCTTTCAAAATTTTCTCCTGATCTGAATTGATGTTACTTATAATGTGGTCACTGACATATTAGTAACTTGCTACTGATAGCTTTGTTCTTGGTACTAACTTTTTTACGTTAATGCTAAATCTAGATTAATAAGCGTGGAAAAGTTGACGCTTGGCTTGAAGATTTGTGGGCTTGGATGAACCAATTCAAAGATGCAGTCCGTGGTATGATACATGAGGTTAGTTTACTAGTAGTTTATGCTACTGTATGCCTTGTGCAATTTCATACTACGGTGAAACTGCTGTTGTTTTGTTGTTGTATTGCAAAAGTATTTAGCATATCATGTAATTACCTGAGAAAAGAAAAACCTATATATGTGAGAGGTCTTCATTGTACCATTCCCCTTCATTTTTTAACGTACAATTTTTTTTAGCAGTGCTTGTATACTTTCCTTTCTAACAAAAGTAGCACTAATTTTAAAGTAAATGAAGAGATAAATAACATCTATCTACTATTTATCATACTTTAAAAATTGTGCAAATCACTGTTAAGAAAAACATTGAAGCATCTCCCTTTTTTTTAATGTAATATGTGCTCTGTAGTGTTTTGGGTAAACATAAGTCCTCAGAAGACTATCTTTGTGAAAAAAATGTGACTGTTGCACTTCATGACATTGCCTACTGAGAATATTACAATTTTATACATAATGACATTGTGATATTTGAAATGATGGTTAGTACTGTAATTTCTGCATTTGTAGTCCAACTTACTGGCTGATACTATTCTGATGTGACATGTAACAGCCTGGTCCTGTTGCAACTAAACTATTCGCTGTAAAGTTCATTGAAACATGGATCTTGTGTTTCACACCTCAAGCCAACAGTGACCGAACACAGACAATTGAAGGTATCATTCACCAGATTTATATTAACAATCAAATGGGTCATATTGTGAATGTGCTCTAAATGTAACAAGTAAGTATTCACTTACAAACAGGAAAGAGCTGGGGATTTGATACTTCACGATTAGCTAAATTTCATCCTAGTCTTGATCCCGTTGTTCTGGAAGCTGACGCAAACAGGTCTTTCATCCTCCTGGTGGATATTCTGCAATCAGCTTATGCTCATCGAGGATCCTTCCTAGTTGGCACCATTAATTCGTAAGAGTTTCTACCTGTTGTATTGCATACATGAAGTATAAGCGTTTCATCTCACCCCCATCCCTGGCCTGCCCACTTTTTACTAGCTTCCTCCATATATGAAGATGAATATTTGTGCTAGCTCTAAATTATTGTTTACTTATTTGGTTTATTTAATGCATGGCATCCATTTCTCATGTTTTTTCCTACCTATCTACATGTTTAACCTGAATGCTGAATATGTAAGTATATTGCCATAGGTCAAATGGTTTAGTCACTTCACTGGTGTCCTACTCTTCACCCCATATTCCCATAATATAGGTGCTTTTTGAAGTGACTACTTGACCACTTATATAGGCCTTTGTGTTTGTTAATTTTATTTGTTTTGGCAACCATGTGTGGAAGTATAACTGTGAAGCTTAGTGAGTTTCATCTGTAAGTAAAGATTTGGGACTGCACCCATATCCATGTGCTCTGTCTGCCCATTCAAAATTTCTTTTGTGATGTTGGATGGGACATCTTTTCCTATTTGAATTTTTGTTGTTTATCCCATAAATGAGTATAACTGTTTAAGCTGTATTTGTTGTTTTCGGAAATATAAGTTGTTCGTCACTTGTCAGTCTTGCAGCTATTGCAAAGAATAGGCCAGTTTACTATGACCGCGTGCTGCCAGTGTTGCTTGATTTTGACCCTAGTTTGGAGACTACAAAAGGAGCTCATTCTGCAAGCCTGCGGTATTCCCTAAAGACAGCATTTTTAGGGTTTCTACGGAGTCCTTGCCAGGCAATAATTGAGGTGAATTCACCATATATTTAGCACTATGCCTTCTTGCTAATATTTCTTGATGTCCAAACTGCAGTACTGCACAAATACTTTACTTGCGGTTATATATTTCATTTTTTTTCATGACCTCCCTGTTGAAGTATAAGTGAATTGCCCGTCTTTCCTCATCAGCTTAAGTTTTTGGGTGAATTGGTTGGTGCATATAACTTAATATGGTATCAGAACCAAGAGATCTTAAGTTCAAGATCCGGTCGGCGTAATTAAACAAAAAATAATCACAGACCACTTCTATTCCACGTCTTAGGCATGAGAGAGCCTATACGTGAGGGGGAATGTTGAAGTATAAGTGAATTGTCTACCTTTTCCTCATCAGCTTAAGCTTTTGGAAGAACTGGCTGGTGCATGCAACTTAATATAGTATCAGAGTCAAAAGGTCTTGAGTTCGAGATCCGGTTGGTGCAATTAAATAAAAATAATTGCAGCTCACTTCTATTCCACGTCTTAGGTCTGAGAGAGCCTATACGTGAGGGGGAGTGTTGAAGTATAAGTGAATTGCCTACCTTTCCTCATCAGCTTAAGTTTTTGGATGAATTGGTTGGTGCATGTAACTTAATATGGTATCAGAGCTAAGAGCATGCACCAATCAATTCACCCAAAAGCTTAAGCTCATGAGGAAAGACGGACAATTCACTTATACTTTAACACTCCTCCTCACGGTAGGCTCTCTCAAACCTAAGACGTGTAATAGAAGTGGGCTGCAATTATTTTTATCTAATTGCGCTAACCGGGTCTCGAACTCAAGACCTCTTGGCTCTGATACCATATTAAGTTCCATGCACCAACCAGTTCACCTAAAAGCTTAAGCTGATGAGGGAAGGTGGACAATTCACTTATATTTCAACACTTTCCCTCACGTGTAACTTAATATGGTATCAAAGCCAAGAGGTTTTGAGTTCGAGACCTGGTTGGCGCAATTAAACAAAAAATAATTGCAGCCCACTTCTATTCCACGTCTTAGGTTTAAGAGAGCCTACACGTGAGGGGAAGTGTTGAAGTATAAGTGAATTGCCCACCTTTCCTCATCAGCTTAAGCTTTTGGGTGTATTGGCTGGTGCATGCAACTCAATACTCCCATTTCTTTTCGTTCTTTGAGCCTGTCACATGATGTATTTGGAGATTCTAGTGCAGGTACCTTTGATAACATATTCAATTAAAACTGAACTTACTTCATACGAAAAGCCATTTGATACAGCTAACAGATTCTAAAACCGTTGTTATGGTTGATTGTGAATTTGTGACAAAATGTAACCCAGTTAACTCGCAAGGTTGTTACATGAAATAATGGCCACTTGATTAATGATTGTGATGAAACCAGTAAGGGGTATAGATTGTAATTATTGCTCCTGAAAATGGATGTGCGGCTGTCTTCATTGCAGCCCATCTCATGCATGAAGGCCACGTGTCATCAAGTAATGCTCAAGCGAGGACACAGTTCAGCTCGTGTATCTTTGTTTCTAAAATCTTTGAGCTGTATCTACTTTTATCTCTAAAAATCCTCGTAAGGGAGGTGTTCCCATTTAAGTGACCGGTGTGAGCTTTAAAAGAAAGTTTGGTTAGCACTTCCTGTATTTTATGATGGAAAGGGTAGCTTGTGTCACTCTTCTTTGTTGTATCTGTCGATAACTATATGAACTGGATTTTGTTAGCTCTCTTCTTAAACCTGTCTTGGCTTCTTTTGTGGATTCCTACATCAGTTTTTTATGCCATTGTTTTCCATAATCATGTGTCATATTTGTTTAGGATTTGCACATATCTCTGTAGCCTGTATAGCCTTGTACTTCTTTTTAAATGTTATTTGCTGGACTTAATTGCATTCATGCACCTGAATTGGGTTTTGAATGATACTTCTCAAGCTAATCGTAGCCATTATTCTCTGGACAGTCCAAGGACATATTGGTAAGGCGACTTCGAGCTCTGAGCCCTGGTGAAGCAACAGAACAGATTATTAGGCAGGTAGAGAAGATGTCTAGAAATATAGAGCGTGCTTCTCGTGCTAGCAAGGTATGTTACTGCATGCTTATGCAGTGTAGCATCAATGGATTTGGCATGTATTTTCCAAAATTTGCTTTCTTGAAAAACTGTTTATATATGTTTCTTTTGAGGAATTTTAAGGTGTTTTCTTATTCACAGGATGAGCCTCCAACATGGGAGATGCCTTGTGGAGATATTAATCGGAAGAATCCTGCTGCCAGATCAAGTAATGCTCTTGCTATGGCTGATGGCATAGCTAAGAAAGCGAGATTTGATACCTCTGCTACTTCAATTCCATCAGTCCAGGCAACATCTGATTACTCTGATATGCTAGTTGACAATGCCGTCAATGTGGGTCATTCGTATGATCCAGCTCTCTTGAGTGGTGATGTGTCTCCTGTTGAGAAGATGATTGAAATGATAGGCGCTTTACTTGCTGAAGGGGAAAGAGGAGCTGAATCCCTTGGTATGCTCATCTCAACAGTAGAGGCAGACGTCATGGCTGACATTGTAATAGAAACAATGAAACATCTACCTGAAGCTCCATTTCCACTAGCTACAAATGATAGTGGCCAGCAACCAAATTTTCATTCTTCCTCGAGTCTCCCAACAGAAAACTTGCCAGCCTACTCCACTCCACAATTAGCACCACCTGCGGATGAAGTTGGCATTTCACCATCTGATACACTTGCTATGCCTGGTGTTCATGATTCTAAGCGTGACCCAAGAAGAGTATGAACTATTTTTACTTCTCATTTTATGAAGTCAACAGAAGTGCCTATTGTGAAAATGTCAATGTGTTGCAGGATCCTCGTCGCCTTGATCCACGGCGGACAGTGACACCTGCTGCTACTAGTTCCATACAGGTGAAGGTGGAAACCACCAGTGTGCATCAGACAAGTACTTTGTCAAATATACCTTGCCCTGTTTCCGAGAAGGTTGAAAACAATTCAGACTATTCAGGAGACATGCCTAAAAATGAAGATGAACAGCATACATCTTCTCAGCCCAATCAAACAATTACCAAAGAAAAGTCTGAGTTTTTGGATGATGCCACAGAACCAGAGCTCAGTTTTGAAGTGCAGGCACTAGTGCATGTTGGATTTAATTATTCTGATGTTGGCGAAAAGATGGTCAATCCTTTGTCTCCAGAAGTTATTTCAAACAATGAATCTGATAGTGTGGATTTGGAGGTTGATCCTTTTTCGCCAGTTTCCAAGACATCGACACCGGAGGATACTAATCATGACTTGCCAGTTCTTCAATCTCATTTGGAATTAAGTGACAGCGAGAAAATCTCATTGCACAAATTAGCCGTTAGGCGGATAATTGATGATTACAATAAAAACAGCCCTAATCCAAGATTTTCCTTGCTTGCTCATTTGATCGTTCAGGTAGTCTTTTGGTATTGTAATCTTTATAATCTTAAATATTGTTTCCTATATTCCTTTTCTGTAAGCTAAATGCTTAGCACTTTTAATATCTGAGTTTACTTTTCTGTGTTCTTCGAGAAATATTGAGAATGTTCCTACACTATGATACTGTATGCTTGTTCTCACACGAGTTTCTTTTCGTCATGTGTAACTTTACAGAGTGCTGATGATGATAACATTATGGATTTGATTCAGAGGCACATTATCTTTCATTATCACGATCAGAAGGTACATTACTGATAGTGCACTATGTCTCTTTGTTTTGTGTTCCTTCAGCGGTGTAAAGGGAGCAGATAGCATCCAACTGTTCGATCAACGAAATTTAATAGGATAAAAAAAAGCATTTGGCTAGGTCCCCCCCCCCCCCCCCAAATTTCATAACAAGGCAATCGTGAGCACAACATTAAGCTTGAAATTGATTTCAAATTGATCTTGGATTTGCTTGAATAGGCTCACATGTGCATGAATAAATCCTATTCGAGCCAATCTCATTGTTGCTCATTCTATCCCATTTGAGCTCCATATATGTAGACAGTTGTTGTGTCTAGGGTTCAATTGTGTAAGTGATCTTGAGTTTCTTGGACTTGCATACAGTTGTTGAGCCCATTTTTGCTATGCTTGAGCTGATTCAAGCTTCCTTCAGGTTGAGCTTGTGCTGGTAAATCAAGCTTGTACACAAGACATGCTGATCTCAAATATGAATTGAGCTGTGTTTGAGCTGGCTAAGCTTGCTCGGCTTGTTTTATTCCCTGCCATAATTGTCATTTTCCAAACAGAGCCCGAGTCTCATAATGATCCATGGCTCTGCATATTAGGTGTCTACTAATTTTTGCAAGATCCTCACTTCTGAAGCATTTGTTTTCCTAGGGGCACGAACTGGCAATGCATGTGTTGTATCAGCTGCAGAGTATTAGCACTGCTGATTCGCCAGAAAGCTCTACATGTACTTCTGAACATTACGAGAAGTTCTTTATATCACTTGTAAGCAAGCACATCATGTTCAGCTATCATTTTGTCTTCTTGCTGAAGATTGAACTTAGGGAAAAGAATAATATTATGTCATTTCCTTTGCACTCAGGCAAGGTCCTTGATTGATTTGCTACCTGCTTCAGACAAATCTTTCAGCAAACTTCTGTGTGATGCACCATATTTGCCTGAGTCTCTGTTTAGATTACTGGAGGGTCTTTGCATGTCACAAGGCAACAGCCATCTAACAAAGGACAGTGATGGTGATCGTGTCACCCAAGGCCTGGGAACTGTATGGAGTCTTATTTTAGGGCGACCTCCACTTCGGCAAGCTTGCTTGGATATTGTTCTGAAGGTTTGCAATGTTTCTTTTTGAACTGATAGAATACTATAAATCATTTTGACTGATGTTTGAAAATTTTATAATTTCTCTAAATTCTAATATAATGAAGATTATTTGTGTTGAAAACCGCAGCTTCTGCTATTCTTTGACTTCAAACATTGTGGTGTTGAGTTAGTTATGTTTGTCTTTGTTTCAGTACAAGTACCCCGTTTACCCCAATATCAAATATTTGTGGCTTATATATTGTACTAGTATAATTTTAAATTCATAGCAATATTAATCTGAGTTCACAAAAATGATAGGGTTTTTTGTGGCTGGCACTACAATTTTTATCATTTGTGTGCTATGCCTCACTTATCCTTTGTTATGAATTTGTAGTGTGCCATTCACCCTCAAGATGAAGTCAGGGGAAAGGCGGTTAGATTGGTATGGAGCAGCATTGCTTATCTTTTCTTACTTTGTTGATTTGATATAATACTGGGCTATATAATGCTGATACATGTATATTTGTTAGGTTGCGAAAAAACTATATGATCTAACATATGCATCAGAAAAAGTCGAGCAGTTTGCCACAGACAGTCTTCTGGCAGTTGCTAATAATCATGGTGTGGAGACATATGTTAATTTCACAACCTCAAAAGAATCTATAGCTGAGGTAATTCTTGATGATTTTGATCCTTGTTATGGTTAGGCACTTCATAATGCACTGAGGCTCAACTAGGAGTGAGAAATAGATGCAGATCATCAGAATTATTCGATTACCGAATTCAATAGCAGGAAATATGATTTATAATTTTAGATTCTCCTGTTTGAATAATAATTTTTGTTTAATTCAAATTCGTATTTGAATCAAATGTAAACAATATGGATGTGAATATGCCCGAGACTTTTCCATAAAAAATGTTGTAATATCTGCATTTGAACTCTAATTCAATAAGGTAACATAAATATTTTGTTGCAGCATGTCTAAATAGTTAGACACCTTTTTTTTCTTTTAGTTTGAAGTTGCGTTCCTTGAGCTTAACTTATTACAACTATTCATTTTGTCGCATGTGAGAATACTGTATCATTATTATCTAGCTAATGTACATATGCGGATGTCCTGTGAATTGTGCTGAAGTTCGTTTCGAATTCGTATTTGAGTCTGAGAATATATAAAGTCGACTTAAAAATATAGATACAAGTATAGTTTGACTGATATTCAATTCATATTTGATCTTTTTTCTGTAAGAATGAGGCTTTGTATTGCCAAAGGGCTAACAGTGTCGTAGCAGCGATAACCCTTATGCTCATGACTGTAACCAAGGAAAATACACTCAAGTGACTAAGCAGTTACCCTAGTGCGCTCACGAGGTGGAAGAATGACGAAGTAGACAACCGAAACTGCGAAAGTGACCGTACTTTGGGGATGGTGCCACTGAGCGAAGGAGGTAGTGGATAACGACGCAAGACCAGAGAGTGGTAGCTACTGATTGGCTGGTGGAGACAGTGAAAGGCAGATGAAGCTAGTCTAGCTCTCAAAGACGCTGCGAATCATAGCGGCGAGAGCCAGTACCAAGCAGAGTCCCCGTGCGGCGATCCTAAATAGAACAAGAGCCAGACTCAAGAACACCACGACAGTCATGATCAGTGATTTGACCAGCCGACATAAGCTGCATAGTAAGTTGAGGAATATGAGAGCCTGTAGGAACATAAAAGGAGGTAGAAAGCGTGCCTCGACGTGCCTCGATCTAGAACAGATAGAGGTACCATCTGCAGTCTGAACAGTGGAAGGAAAAACTGTGGGCAGCATGGAAGTGAGGTGTGTGGAAGTTGGCGTCATGTGAAAAGAAGCATCAGAGTCTAAGACCCATGGAGACAAGATACCTGACGAGGAAGGAGGCGGGGGCGTGGAAGACTGCTGAGAAGTAAGAGCCAGACGAGCTGAACCCGAGGAGTCTGAGGATGTGTCAACACCGAGGCGCTAGAGAAGCAAGAGTAGTTGCTATGCGGTATCACTGGAGAAGCCTTGGTGGGAGGCACCAGCTCCTGGGGAGGAGGAACCACTAGAGCCCTTCGGGGGACGTCCACTGCGGTGACCCTGGTCCCTCCTTCGCTTGAAGCAGTCCTGATACCTGTAACCATCATGCTGACAGTAGGTGCAGTGGAGATCCATAGTAGAAGCAGCAGCTACAGGGGCGCTGAGAGCTGGGGAAGGGATCTCGGCCGGTGCTAAAGAAACAGGTGCTGAGGCAGACAAGACAGCCTGCATCTGAGCTGCGCCACGGAGACGAGTCTCCTCAGCATGCACAGCTGTGAGAACCTCCACTAAGCTCGAGCGCAAGTGATGAGTCAGGAGCTGAGCTCGCACAGTCTTGAACTTGGGCCGGAGACGTGTAACACCCCGGCCCAATCCTTGAGCCCGGAATGCTACCACGACCCTAAAACTGTACCATTCACAATCATTGCTGCCAAGGTTATTAAGTTGACAAGTCGACACTACCCTCCTAGTGACCGACTTGTTTACTAGTCGACTAGTCTCCCGACTAGTTGCTGACTAGTCGACATGTACTGTTTGTACTATTTATATGAATATGTATATACAGAGAAAGATTTTATTGCAATTTTAGAAACTAAGAGGGTTAAATTGCAAAATACCAACCCTCAAACCCCCCTGCCTGTCGAATCCTCGTAACCCTCCAGCGCCTCGCCTCTACCGCCTCTTCCTCTGCCCCCAGCGCCTCACCTCTGCCGCCTCTTCCTCTTCCTCCTCTGACCCCCCTCCGCCTCTCCTCTTCCTCGGACGCCGCGCCTCCACCCTTCCCGGACGTCGCGCCTCCCCTAGACAATCGCGCCTCCACTCGGACGCCGCTGCCTCCCCCGGACGTCGCCGCCTCGTCTCCACCCGTTCGCCGCCGCCTCCACATGGCTGTCGCCGCCTCCATTGCGGATCCGGGCTCCCCGTCTCCACCTAGACGCCTCTGCCGCCACTAACGTCGCCCTAGCCCAGATCTGGCCTCCTCACGCCGGATCGGGGCTCCCCGCCACCAGATCTGTCTAGATCCGGTCGGCCACCGCTGCCTTCCCCCCCAGGCTTGCCTCCCGCCTCCCCAAGGCGCCCGACTTGCCGTCGCCTGGTCGACTAGTCGAAGGGCAAGTCGACGACTAGTCGACCAGGTGCCTGACTTGCCGGCGCAAGTTGAGTCGTTGGCGCAAGTCGTTACCAGGCTACCGACTTGTCGACTAGTCGACGACTTAATAACCATGATTGCTGCTAGAATCCGACGGCAACTCCTCTGTTCCACTCAACGACATGATAAGCACACATGCTTACCGGTGAGCGTTGAGGTAACAATTCTCGATCACCAACTACCAAAAGAGGCATAATCCACACTATACGAGACATTTCCAACAAGACAATTTTAATGCTAACTCCTGAGCATACTATTAAAATTGGATCATGACAACTAGAGGTGATTTGTTAATTACTGTTACACATGGGAAAATACGAGTGCTACTTCCGCCCATGCATGTCGCCTTCATCAAACACCTAAAAATAACAATAAAGTAAGGGTGAGTCTGAAGACTCAGCAAGCACAAAATAAAACAGTAACAACAGATGCGCATAACATTCTGTATCCAACACAGATGCTTCTATTCATTTTCAGACAACCTTTCTCATTTTTCATCACCCTTATTTATGCATTGCTACTTTTCTCTATCGCCATGCAAATGCGTATGCTCATGCACATGTCTTTCCTTTCTTTAGCTTATACCGGTATAGCGGAGTGAGCACCCGTCGATGCTCACTCAAGCCTGCCCCGTTTCATACGGGGACCTTAAGCCCGTCCTCTTTCATACGGGGACCTCAATCTCTACTCTCGTGGAGTGTCTACCGAAGTAGGTCTTTCTCCACTCTTGTGGAGTGTCTACACAGAGTAGACCATAGACGCCACAGAGGCCGTCTATTATCATGACATGAATGTATGCAATGTAGCATCTCCATTTAAACATTCCAACATGTCATGTTCCATTAACTACTATTCGCTAACCCAGTAGCATCGGGTATTCATCATATGTGCCATAACTCAACATTCATCGTTATGCCAATATGTCAACAGAAATAAACAACTCATAATAGCATGGTAGGTAGTGCATCAAAACCAAAATCATAGTAATCACTAGAATTTACCATTTTACCATGCACTTGCCTGTTAACCTGGCGGACGATGTGTGGACGACACCAAAACCGAATTGCCACCTGTACAAGCATCAACCCACAATGCATCATATATGCACACATTCTAATGGCGGCATTCCTACACGCCAACACACGCTACATTTTTTCCCATAAGATATCGTCCCACTGTTCCGGTACTTAAACGACCGCATCTTTCAAACCCGAAACATAACATATCAAATAATCTGGTTTGGTAGTCTATCTAGCTTACCCTCGTAGGTCTAATTGTCTCAATTTACAAACTATAACAGTTAAACCACGGTTTTCAGTCCTAACGGTCCTGGTATCCCATACCAGCTGCGGCCGTCCCAAAGACATGACGCCCAAAACCTACTATCGAACTTATCTTTCCAGCCTTCTGTAGAGCTCTAGCAATTACCTCTATTAATTAGTCTATACTAATTAACCCATACCTCTTAATTCATACTCATCATCCTCTTACCTCATGGTCCTCATGTACTCATCCAGAGTACCCACTACTACTCACCGACTCACTAATCATTCATTGAATACTAGTCGGTCACGTATGCATCGACACAACACAACACAACACGGCCAACATTCTTTACCAGTTCTACACTCACATGGCCACAACATCACCGCTCTGTACATGGATTTCAGCCGCTAGCTATGTTCTAACCAACGTACGCATTTATCTCGCTACTCGACAAATCGGCCCCTTCATGACCGAATCTCAAGAATCGACATTTTAGCTTCTACGCAAAATGATACATAAGCGGGGAAATGGTTTCGAGGCATTACAATAGCCTCTAATGACTGGATTAGGGCGCTACCTTGGCCGGATTTGGTAGATCGGGCACTGGATCGGTCTTCCCCTTCTTTTTCCTCTTTTCTTTTCTTCCTCCTCTTCTTTTCTTTTCTCCCTACGCGCCGTCGGCTTCTCCTTCCTCTCTTCTTTCTCTTCCTCCACAGCCGGCGGTTCATCCTCCTTCTCTTCTTCCAGCCAGCCAACCCCCTCCGTTCCTGGCCGACTCCCAACTCTCCCCTGACCCTCTGGCGCAGGGTGTGGCCGGGAGGGCGGCAAGGGCGCGCGGCCGGTGGAGCAAGGGGGAGGCAACAACAACGGTAGCCAACGGAGGCACGTGAGCTGGGGCGGTGCTCGACGTCGTCGTAACTGGGGAGGCACACCCGGAGACCGGACGATGACGGCGCTGGTGACCCACAACATGGCAGGAGAGGCAACGGCGGCACACGGCAGCAGGGGGAGGCACGAAGCGGCGACAGGCGAGAGCACACGGGAGAGGAGCGGCGGCGGTGGTGTTCGCACAGGGGGAGAGTGGCGGCGGCGGCGTTCACACGGGGGGAGGCAAATCTGGTTTTTGCCTCCTCCCCCCTCTTGGCTCCCCTTATGTGGGGGTGGCTGGGCCGGCCGGCTAGGCCTTGGGCCTGGCCTAGCTGTCCCCCTTTTTCTTTTCTTTTTTTGAATTACAAGACGCGTCAGGAGGTCGTAGATACGGTGAGTCTCCTGGTGAGCACGGAGCCGCACATAGCAGGGATAGGTCTGGCAAACATCCGGCCCTAGAGAGTCAAGCTGACGCCACACCTCGGACATTTGCTGGTAGAAGTCATTGATGGTGGCATCAAGCTGCTAAAGGGAATGCGCCCGGTGTACGACTGAGAGATACATAGCATCACTTGTCGGCTGATAGTGAGCTTGGAGGTGCTCCCACATAAGTTGTGTTGTCGACAGTTCTGTCACATTCATGAAGATAGCTACTGTTATGTTACCTACCAGGATGGCAGTAGCACGAGCCTTAGCCTTCTGCCACCACTCGTAGGCGTGTAGGGCAGATTGATAGAGCTCCAAGGCCTCCAATGCAGCATTGGCCTCGTCCTAAGCCGCTTGATCCACATCAGCAAGGAGAGCGGGCTGGATGGGCGGTGTAGGACAAGGCGGATAGGGGTATTCCCCAGTGAGATGGCCTTACAGACGCTGGCTGTTGAGGAGGATCCTCAGGTGAACCACCCACTTCTGGAAGTTCGTACCGTCAAAATGAACAGCGGGGAGCGGGATGGTGAAGGAGCCGCCGATGGTTGCCATCTGGAGCAGATCAGACCTGCCCTTTTTTTCTTCTTTTTTTGGTGATGGCTGTCGATGCTGGCTGGGGCGATGGCAGCCTGGGCTGGAGACGGCTGCAACGGGGCTGGCCGGGATGTTGGAGGCGGCCTGGGGCGGGAGCCGGCCGGTGCTGGCCAAAGTAGGCAACTCCGACCGGCGGGCGGTCTCCGGCGTGGACATGCGTCGGCGTGGGAGGCGCTGGCACTGAGGAGGAAGCGGCGTGGGCGGGCGCGAGCGCTGGCGCAGGCACACGTGGGCAGCGCCGGGAGCAGGCGCACATGGGCGGCGGTGGTCGTATCTGGCGCCACCCGGAGGGAGGAGCCGACGGCGACAGGCTGGAGGCCAGCTCAGGGACGCGGGCGAGCGGGGAAGTGAGGAGGGCCAGCTCGGGGGCGCGGGCGAGTGAGAGAAGTGAGGAGGAAAGGGAGGGTGGTTCGGCGGTGGCTTCCATCCAAACCCAAATCTAAACCGTAACCTTGCTCTGATACCTTGTAAGAATGAAGCCTTGTATTGCCAAAGGGCCCAACAGGTCAATATGTGTCCATGTACAACATGCAAAGAGACCTCTAGACTATACACATATCTAACATTTTCATCCCTAGGTTCAACCATTATGTCCCAATCAGAATGTGCTTTGAGAGCCTGTTTTCTAATTGTATTTCTTTGTTTTTTGTCATCCTCACAAAAAGGGAAAAAATAAAATGTTTTGGCGCTCATATGTTTCGGGCACCTGCATGTTTTGTATTTTTGATCTTTCTGAGCAAAATATAAGAGAAACAATATAGTTCTGGTTGGTCTTAGTTCAAGCTTCTGGTGACAATCATGCTTGAATGAAGGACACTTGTACCATTTGAAGGGGTTTTGAGCTTGTCGGTTGGATGTGGGGCCCTCAATTGATTGGTTTTGTATTATATTATTTGCTTATTGTAGGTGGATTGCCAGTCAGGATAGTTAGTGGCTTAATTGACTTTAAGCTATTGGGTGGAGTTTATCCTAACCTAAATATTTGCAGCTCTTCTTACAATTTCTGTACTGCAGTTACAACTTTTCCTCGGTGATATAGGGAAAGATCAAATGTCCTAGTTAGTGTTTGGTTCTTAGCCACACTCAAGTTCAGTAACTTTGAATTTTTAGGCCACAGTTGAGTTCACGATCACAATTGCGGCTTTCCACACTTCCTTAGCACCTTGCCCTACTTGTCATAGACTCGTATTATTGCCCAACTTTGCCTATTTTGTGGTGAGTTGATGACGATTTGGCCACCACAAAATGTGTGGCTTGCAACACTTTGTCACAACTAGGTGTGGCAAAGTTGGGTAGTAATCCAAGCACTCCCCTAATTTTCTTCAGACAGTGACAAAATGTCTTAGATTATTCGAGATACATACTGCATTGGTTGAATTTCGGACTGATAGATGGTTTTTATGAAAGCAATTTGAGGTAGGAAGTCAGGAAACTTCAGTTAGTGCCTCCCAGATTACATATGCTGGACCTTCTGAAAGTGGGTCTACCATGCCCTCTTTGGTTTCACCTAAGCAATCAGCAGTATCTGTATCTGAGGCCAAATGCCATACTTCATTGTTCTTTGCACTTTGCACAAAGGTATCCAGATGAACATAGTGTTGTGCTCCTTTTTTTTTGTCTTTTTTTTTCAAGAGGTAGTAAAACCATTTCCCCTTCTTCCAGAGGCCCACTCTTCTTCAACATCTGTTCAATGTTTATGGAAGGTCTCCAAAAGTTGTCAAGCAGGTGCTACTTTTAACTTGCATTGTGCTAATTCATGTTTTTAAATATTAACTACTGAATTACAATTACTGGCTGTACATTGTGGTCCAAAATTGTGCAGTGTATCCATTGGCATGTACCCATCCTTGTAAGAAATCTGGGATCCTCTTGTCCTGCAATGCTGGACATTATTCATAGTCCACCTGATGGCAGTGAAGAACTTGTTACCTTGGTATTACAATTTATCTCTGACTTCTCTATGTACATTATTGCGAAACATAGAACTTCCTTATGCTTATTGCTTCTTTTGTCTTCTTCCTTATGCTTATTGCTTCTTTTCTCTTTTTTAAGATATTGCAAACACTGACTGAAGAATCAAATCCTTCAGCCGATCTAGTTGCGGCTGTTAAACAGCTATATGTGACCAAGCTGAAGGTTTGGATACTTTCTCCATACATTGTGTACTACTGCAACTCACTTGTTCATGCCCTTTTTGTAGTATTGTTTACTCACCGTGTTTGCTGAATCTTGTAATTTTCTCTGCCAGGATGCATCTATTCTCATTCCATTGCTATCTTCGTTTCCAAAGGAAGAGGTATTAGTTTCGATTATTTTTTATGTATACTCTGATTGTCTAGTTCTTTGTTAGCCGAGGAATAGAAATGCTTTTCTTGCCATGACAATGTTTGCAAGGACATGTATACCCTGCACAATCTGGATCGGGTTATCCGGGCCATCTGCTAATTCGTGGGGCAACTGCAATCGCGATTTGACAGGTGATAGTGGACTTGTGGTTACTCAATCAAGGTTGTGTGGTACTCTTGGAAATTAGCTGGTGGCCTGGAGCCCTGGACCACTAATCCAGATCGTGTGGTGTGTAGTGTCTCCTTGTTGAATGCTAGCTCGCTCACTAAATCTATTTTTAAAGATATTTTTCCTGTGAGGAAAAATATTATCGAGGGACTTAAACATATTATCAACGCATACCTGATTACCTTTTCATATCATGATGTCAGCTACAGACTTACAGTTATGCCTGGAGTGTTATTGTGTGTCCTGATTTTAGGTTATGGAATCCTATCATTATTAGTTTCTAGATACTCAAACTCTGCTTTCTTAATTTTTATAATCTGTCCAAGTAAGTTGCTGTCTTGCTGAGATGATGATTAGTTGCTGTGGTCATGATGGGTCAATAGGTATGCAGTTTGCATTTCATGCATACTTATTTTAAATATTATCACACCATAGACTAAACTTACCATTGAAGTATCTTGACATAAATGTGAATTTATTTTGGAGTTACACATCAATCTAGAATGCAACCTTATTTTGCAGCTGGTAATAAATGCATGTTAAAAATTCATTTAGAAAAAATTGTCAACAATGAATAATCTGTTTGGGTGTGTTTCTTTTTTCGGAATATGTCACATGTTGTGTTGATCTTTTTTGTGTATAATATATTCATCACAAATGCCATTTTTTATGTATGTCTCAGGTGCTGCCCATATTTCCAAGACTAGTTGATCTCCCACCTGATAGTTTCCAAGATGCACTTGCTCGGATATTGCAGGTAATTTTATCATGCTTATTCAATTCTCCATTAATGGGTTTGGATGCTCTGTGCAGAATTCCACAGGATTATCTTATGGTGTTTCATAAAAGTATGGATTGGGTAGAGTACCATTTGTGGAATATATTGAGACCAATCTAGCTGGTCACATTGGTCTGTGAATCACATTTTTAATGTTCAGGAAAGAATTTTTGCCGTATCAAATGCCCATACATAATGAGAACAACTTATCCAGTTGTCTTGCCTCTTGATTTATTTTTGCACTGAAGTAGTCATTTGTACTTGTAATCTTCAGAGTTCAGGAACGAATGAAATTTGTTTTAAAATATCCTTTACCAAAATTTTTTCTGCCTTACAGGCTCCTCATTATTTTTCCTAGTTGGACCATGTACCAGTATGTGCGCTATCATTGCTGGTTAGCCTGTGATAATTGTACTAGTGATGACGCGTAAGTTAAAAGGGGTATACCCACTGGTAGGCACAAATGCCCTTGTTGGTATGTTCTGATTGGCTAAGGGTGCAAGTGGACAGGCTGACCCATTGGCCTGCCTTGAAAATTAGTGGTTGGAACTATGAGTGAATCGAATTCTGATTGTTAAATTATGAGTAAATTGCATTGTGGATATTTCACTAACAGCTTAAGCATTTGGATGAACCGGCTGTTTCATGATACCCAACATAATATCAAATCTCAGAATAATCATGGTGGTTGAAGGATCTAGTGGTAAGATCGGGAGGTTCACAGGGGTGGACCAAGTTCCAGCCCATAGCGAGTCCACATCATAGGCCTGGTGGAGTCTAGATATGATGAGGGAGTGTTGACGTATGAGTAGGTTGCGCACCTCTCCGTAAAAGCTTAAGATTTTGGTTGAATTGATTGGTGCATGAAACTCAATGCTGATCTGCATCAGCATATTTTGTCCTATTCATTCTGGGAATATGTTATTGATTTCATTTCACAACTTCATGTTTCTGTGATGGCTTTTGATAAATAATTTGTTTTACGCTAACACCATCTTTGTGTTGTTTGCCATGATTTTATATTTATATTGACTGGAGACAACCATGTCAGTGATTTGTTACTAAGGAAGCACTCTTTAAACTAATTTCTAGCATGACATAATTTGTTTTTTAATCTTGGATTAAATTAACTTTGCGTTGGACAGGGATCTGCTCATACTGGGCCAGCGTTAACCCCTGCTGAAGTTCTGATTGCGATTCATGATATTAATCCTGAAAAGGATAAAGTTCCCCTAAAGAAGGTAATACCATTTGCCATTGGTGGTTCTAATTCTATATCATGATATTCCAACATCGCTAAACTGTATTGTAAGTGTGCAAATAGACAAGGCTTCCAAGTATCTTGTTATGGTACTTGCACTCCAAAGTCATTTAGTCCTTGAGTAAATTACTTTTTTCGTGAATGTCATGTGGATGTCTAGATTTTATACCCAAACACATGCACATGCATCTGTGACAATGTGCAGTATAGATTTATTTGTTGTCATGAAGTTTGGTCAATTGCTGATGGAAATGAAAATATTTTCAGGTCACAGATGCTTGCACAGCTTGCTTTGAGCAGCGCACGGTATTTACTCAGCAAGTTTTGGAGAAGTCACTGAATAAATTGGTACTTATATGACCACCGTTGTTGTGAGCAGTAGTGTGTGTGTATTTGTTTTGCTTAATTGATTGGACTATCGTGCAGGTTGACAATGTACCAATTCCTCTTCTTTTTATGAGAACAGCTATCCAAGCACTTGACGCTTTCCCAGCTTTGGTATGTTGATGCTTATGTTAATTTTGTAAGAGTTAGGACTTGTATTGCCAAAAGGCCCAACAGCCAATATATGTCTATGTACAATATGCAAAGAGACCTCTAGATTATAGATATATCTAACATTCTCCTTAAACTCATAGTGGATCAACAACACTTGAGTTTGGATAGATAGAACCGATGCTGAGCTTCAGTTTGTGCCTTGGTGAAGAAATTAACTGAAACTCCGAGGGCACATATTGAAGATCAATAACTTTGTCTTGCACCTGCGATCACATGTATGAAACATCTACTCCAATATGCTTGGTGAGCGCATGCTTCACGGGATCTTTAGCAATACTGATCGCGCCTGTACTATCTGATAAGAGAGGAATCGGTGCAGTAGTGGAAACACCGAAATCCTCATGTAGCCACCGAAGCCAGGTGATCTCAGCTGTAAACGATGCTATGGTTTTCAACTCAGCCTCAACGATCGAACGGGAAATGACAGTCTGCTTCTTGGTCTTTCAAGCAATCAAGGGGGAATCAAAGAAAACACAATGGGCAGAAAGAGACCGGCGATTACAAGGATCACTAGTCCAGGTCGTATCAAAATATGCCTGAAGCTGCAAAGAACTAGAGCGAGGAAAGAAAAGGCGGTGAGTAATGGTCTCGTGAAGATATCATAGAATACGAAGAAGGTGACTGTAGTGGAGTTGAGTAAGAGCAGAGATGAACTGACTCAGGATGTGAACTAGGTGAGAGATACCAATACAAGTGATCACTAGGTGAGAGATGCCAGAACGAGTGATGCCAAGGTAGACAAGGCTCCCAACAAGATGGCGGTAGTGAGTGGGATCCTCAAGAGGCTCGCTATCGTTAGGCCGAAGGTGAGCACTAAGCTCCATAGGAGTATCCATCACACGTTGATTAATAAGACAAGCGTAAGTAAGGATATCCTGAATGTAACACTTCTAGGAGAGAGTGTAGATCTCAATCTCAAGAAAATAATGGAGAGGACCCAAATCAGACATCAAGAAATGCTCACGAAGATGCTCCTTCACAAAGGCAATTGAGAGTTATCACTAGTAATGATCATATCATCGATATATAGGGGAGCGTTCGACCCCGAGAGGTGTGAACAAAGAGGGCAGGGTCGTGATCACTAGCGGAGAAGCTGGCTGCAGTGAGAACAGAGGAGAACCGGGCGAACCAAGCACGAGAGGCTTGTTTTAACCCATAGAGAACGACGAAGGCAACAGACCATACCAGCAGGGACAGAATACCCAGGGGGCGGCTGCATGTAGACCTCATGCAGCTCACCATTGAGAAATGTATTCTTGACGTCCAACTGAGAGATGGGCTACTGTCGAATAGAGGTACATCAAGGAGAGTGCGAACGGTGGTTATGTGAGCGACAGAAGCAAAGGTCTCATCGTAGTCACGGCTTACTCCTGCTGAAAATCACGCGTTACGAGACAAGCCTTGTAGCGCTCAAGGAAACCATCCAAACGGGTCTTGATCTTGTATACTCACTTGCATGTGATGGGAGTGACGTGCGGGTAAGGGTACAAGATCCCAAGTGCTAGTACGCTCGAAAGCAGCAATCTTCTCAGACATCGCGAGCTGCCACTCAGGGTGAGCAGCAGCCTCACGATAAGTCAAGAGTCTCAGAAGAGGCAGCAGCTGCAAAGTCATAGTGCTCAGGCTGCCTAACAGTGTGGCGATCACGAAGATTGTATCTGGGAGGAGAGGGTGGAGCAGGACCCGACAAGGATGGAGAACTAAGAATAGGTCCCAACAAGGAGAGAGAGCCAACTAGAGAGGGAAGAGGCCGAGGACAACGAGAGTAGTGCAGAGGAAAAGGTGAAACCTCAACAAGAGAGTGGGAAGGAACCTCTGACGGAGATGGAAGAGGATCAGCCGGAGGAGAGGGAGATGAAGGAGGTGGATGAGGCGAAGCAATTGTGGAAGTAGGTGGAGAGAGGAAAAGTCAGAAAGGAAATCGACTCAACAAGAGAATCAGACCTGACTGTGGGAGAACAAGGGTAGTAAGGTCGGGACTCGTCGAAAGTGACATCCTGGGAAATCCTCATCTTGCGAGCAACAGGGTCGTAGCAGCGATAACCCTTATGCTCAAGACTGTAGCCAAGGAAAACACATTCAATTGACTGAGTAGTCAGCTTAGTGCGCTCACGAGGTGAAAGAAGGACAAAGCAGACAACCGAAACTACGAAGGTGACCGTACTCTGGGGATCGACCAAAAAGACGCTCGACAGGAGTAGAACCCTGAAGGATGGTGGAAGGCTGCATGTTGATAAGGAAAGCAGTGGTGGAGATAGCTTCATCCCAAAAGTGAGGGGAACAGAAGAAGCAAGCATGAGATCTCGAGCGGTCTCAAGTAAGTGATGATACTTATGCTCAGTGACACCATTATGAGCATGAGCACTTAGACAAGAGTATTGAGCAGTGCCCTGTTTAGCGAGAAAACGACGGAAGACAGCAGAGAGACTCACCAGCAGAGTCAGCACGAAACATACGAATAGCCAAATCGAACTGAGTGCGAACTATAGTGGTGAAACTCTGATAAATAGAAAGAACTTGACTGCGAGAGGACATAAAATAGAGCCAAGTATGACGAGAATAATCAACAATAAAAATCACATAATAACCATGACCCCCTTTCAAAACGAAGAGAGCTGGTCCCCAAACAGAGTGTACAAGATCAAAAGGACGAGTAGAAATAGTTATTAGAGGGATAGGAGAGCTGCAGCTGCTTGTTAAGCTTGCAACCCATGCAATGTAAAGAGGTGTCCCCAGAAACAAACCCAAGAACATGACAACCGACGAGTGACGAAAGATATGATCCATAAAGATGATCGAGACGATGGTGCCGCTGAGCGAAGGAGGTAGTGGATGTCGAAGCAAGACCAGAGGGAGTGGTAGCGGCTGACTGGCTGGTGGAGATAGTGGAAGGCAGATGAAGCCAGTCTAGCTCCCAAAGACGCTGCGAATCATAGTGGCGAGGGCCAATACCAAGTAGAGTCCGTGCGGCGATCCTGAAAAGAACAAGAGGGAAAACTCAAAAACAACTCGATAGTCATGATTAGTGATCTGATCAGCTGACATAAGCTGCATATTAAGCTGAGGAATATGAGACTGTAGGAACATGAAAGGAGGTAGAAAGTGTGCCTCGACCTACAACAAACAGAGGTACCATCTGCAGTCTGAACAGTGGAAGAAAAGACTGGGCTGCATGGAAGTGAAGTGTGGAATCTGGCATCATGTGAAAGGAAGCACCAGAGTTTAAGACCCACGGAGACAAGATACCTGACAAGGGAGGAGGCAGAGGTGTGGAAGACTACTGAGAAGCAAGAGCCAAACGAGCTGAATCTAAGGAGTCTGAGGACGAGTCAACACCGAGGTGCTAGAGAAGAGTTGCTGCTGTGCAGCTTCACCGGAGGAGCCCTGGTGAGAGGCACCAGCTCCTGGGGAGGAATCGCCAGAGCCCTTCGGGGGATGTCCACCCCGACGACCCTGGTCTTTCCTCCACTTGTAGCAGTCATGATATCTATGACCATCACGCTGGCAGTAGGTGCAGTGGAGACCCGTAGTAGAAGCAGCAGCTACAAGGGTGTTGGGAGTTGGGGTGGGAACTTGGTCGGTGCTAAAGAAACAGGCGCTGAGGCAGACAAGACAGCCTGCATCTGAGCCGTGCCACGGAGACGAGGCTCCTCAGTACACACAGCTGTGAGAACCTCCACTAAGCTCGAGCGCGGGTGATGAGTCAGAAGCTGAGCCCACACAGTCTCGAACTTGGGCCAGAGACGCGTCAGGAAGTCGTAGAGACCGTGAGTCTCCTGGTGAGCATGGAGCCATACATAGCAGGGACAGGTCCGGCAAACATCCAGCCCCAAAGAGTCAAGCTGACGCCATACCTCCGACATCTTCTGGTAGAAGTCATCGATGGTGGCATCAAGCTACTAAAGGGAATGACCAGGTGCATGACTAAGATACATAGCATCGCTTGTCAGCTGATAGTGAGCTCAAAGGCGCTCCCACATAAGTTATGTCGGTAGTTCCACCACATCCATGGAGATAGCCATTATCATGCTACCTACCAGGATGGCAGTAGCACGAGCCTCAACCTCCTGCCACTGTTCGTAGGCGTGTAGGGCAGATTGATAGAGCTCTAGGGCCTCGTCCAATGCAGCATTGGCCTCGTCCTAAGCCACTTGATCCGCATCAGTAGGGAGAGCAGGCTGGATGGGTATAGGATGAGGCGGGCAGGGGTGCTCGCCAGTGAGATGACCCCACAGATGCTGGCTGTTGAGGAGAATCCTCAGGTGAACCGCCCAGTCTTGGAAGTTCGTATCGTCAAAACGAATAGCGGGGAGCGGGATGGTGAAGGAGCTGCCGATGGTTGCCATTTGGAGCAGATAGGATAGTTTTTTTTTTGCGGTGGCTAGGGCAGGGTCCGGCTAGGGCAGTGGTGACCGAGGCGTTGGAGACGGCTTGGGGTGGCAGCGGGCCGATGCTGGCTGGAGCATGTGACGTCAATCGGTAGGAGGTTGCCGGTGTGGACATGGGTCGGCGCCGAGGAGTGGCGCGGGCGGATGCGAGTGCCAGAGCAGGCGCACGCGGGCGATGGCTGCCATATCCAACTGGATCTGAGGCAGCGGTGGCCGGATCCGGTGGCGGCGGGCCTGGAGGCCTGCTCGAGGGCGTGGGCGAGCTGGAGGAGGAGCTTGGGGGCGCGGGTGAGCGGGAGAAGTGAGAAGAGGGAGTGGGCGGTTCGACGGCTGCGGCGGCTGGCAGCAGCGGCCAACCAAAACCCTAACCTTAACCTTGCTCTGATACCATGAAAGAGTTAGGATTTGTAGCCAAAGGGCTCAATAGGCCAATATATGTCCATGT
This sequence comes from Melocanna baccifera, assembly GCA_036346265.1. Lineage (NCBI taxonomy): Eukaryota > Viridiplantae > Streptophyta > Magnoliopsida > Poales > Poaceae > Melocanna > Melocanna baccifera. The sequence continues at coordinate 33,505,147 of CM070677.1, read as the reverse complement.
ATAATATGCAAAAAGACCCCTAGACTATATACATATCTAACAAATTTATACGTAATGAATATGATCTAGTTATGTAGTTAGTAGAAATTGGTATGTTGTTAAGCAGTTCATGTATTCTCTTTGGATTATATATACATATACATATATATAGACATGCACGCACGCATATAGGAAAATAGTTCCATACTTTTTTTTCTCGAACACAAATAGTTCCATACTCCTGAGAGTACATACTCTCTCTCCTTATATACCGTTTTAATAGTGTTGTTATACCACTTTATCTATTTGAACATACTCTAATAATGATTATAATATACTCCGAAGTGAATTCCCTGAAAATTTCATAAAAATCCTATTTTTATAGCATAATTTGCGTATATATTCCTTTTTTGTATGGTAAAAGATATATATCAAAAGTAAAGGGTTCCGATGAAAAATTTTCAACCAAGTCGCATTGGAGTATCTTAGAATTAATATTTAAATATACCAAAAGTAATAAAGTAGCATAAAATATATTTTTAAATGGTATATTGGAAGTGGAAGTACGTACTCTCAAGAGTATAGAATCATTTTCATATATATATATATATATATATATATATATATATATATATATAGGAAAAATACTTTCTACACCCGGGTGTAGTTACACCCACCTCTAATATACCACCTAAACAAACTTAAAATACTCCTTTATCACTTTGGATATACTTTTTTTTTGAGAGTAAACAGCAGGGGAGGGCCCCACTGTGCATTTTATTAAAAGCGAGAAACAGTGTACAAAAGAAAAAACAACCGAGGAAAAGAGAAGTTACACAAGAAGCAAGACCAGAGGGGAGGAAGAATTAGGCTAGAGGAGTTAAGCGGGAAAGAAACTCTAAACTCTTAACATTATTTAACCTATGAGCCTGAAGCCTAGCTTCTACACAAAAGGAGTTCTTCCAAGAAGAAAAAGACACTGATCGCTATCAAAGATGAGGTTGTTGCGTTGCTTCCAAATTTGCCATGCCGCAATGATGAAGAATTCCATGAAGAAAGGGTTACGAGATTGGGTTTTAGCTCACGCATCATCTTGAAAAATTCTCTTGTGAAATCCCAATGAATTCCAAGTTGTCTTTAATGAGTTTGACTAAAAGGACAATGAAAAAAAGATGGAAAGTAGTTTCTTCAATATTGTTCTTTGCAGAGGACACAGTTATAGTTATTTCCTTCAATCTTTTGCTTTTTCCTTCTCAAGATATTTCTTGTATTCAATCTATCCATAAAGAGCAGCCAAGAGAAGACTCTGAGTTTATTGCAACATTTAGACTTCCAAATCCAAAGGAAGGGGGCTGGGGGCCTTATATTCTTATAGGGAAAGTTATAAAACTGTGAGGAAGAATAAACTTTATTTCCCCAAATGTAATGCCAAGAATCTTTTGAATGGTGATTGATCTGAAGGCCTTGGACGAAATCTTGCAGACTTTGGAACTCCTGAAAAGCTTGCTCTGAGAGAGGCAGGTAGAATTGAGTCTCCAGAAAATTATTTGTCAGAACAGCTCTGAAATATTCTTGTGTCTTGCAAAGGAGAAAAGTCGAGGGAACCTGGTTTGCAAAATATTGTCATTCCAAATATCAGACCAAAAAAGAACTGTGGAGCCAGCCCCAATTTTGCACTCAGCAATGCCCCTGAAGAGTCCACATAATTTCATAACATCTCTCCACCAAAAGGATCCTCTAATCGTAGTTGCATGGGGAACTTGGCCCTGTGGATAGTAAGCATTCCAAATCAATTTGACCCATGGGATATCCCTTTGGTTGTAGAACTTATCCAGGTGCTTAAGGAGAAGAGCTTTATTCTGAGTTTTGAGATTGATGATTCCCAGCCCTCCTTTGTTTTTGGGTTTTGAGCACTTTTTCCAGGCCACTAAGGGCTTCATTTTGGCATTAGATTTAGATCCTCTCCAAAGGCAATGCCGTCTTGCTCTATCAATATAATCCAGAACTGCTGCTGGAATTTGTAAGGTACACATAGCAAAGGTAGGCAAGGAAGATAGGACCGAATTAACCAATTGAAGTCTACCTGCATGTGTCAGGAAATTTGAGGTGGAAGTGAGCTTCCTTTCTGTTTTACTCATAATGGATCCAAAATGCTCAACCCAGGGCTTTGTGGTACCCAATGGCAGTCCCAGGTAGGTAAATGGCAAGGATTCCAGCTTACAGCCAAAAACTCCAGCTAAGGAATGAGCCCTTTCTAAAGAGAGGTTTAGCGGAACAAGGCAAGATTTCTTATAATTAACTTGAAGACCAATTGACTGGGCAAATGATTCCAGCAGCCCTTTTAACGTGAAAAGTTCTCTTTGTGAAGCCTTCAAAACAAGAAGAGTGTCGTCTGCATATTGAACAATTGGGAATTGATCTTGCTCATAAGAGGGTATTGGCAACTCGAAGAGACCTTGATTATAAGCTTTATTGATGATACATTGGAGTAGATCGGCAGCAAGCACAAATAAAAGAGGGGACAAAGGGTCACCTTGTCTAACCCCTCTACGACAATGAAAATGGTTACCTGGGACACCATTGAGCAAAATGGAGGAAGAGCCAGAAACCAGAATTCTTTCTATCCAATCAATCCATTGGTAAGAGAAACCCAAGTGCTTCATCATCAATAAAATTGCAGTGTGCTCAATTGTATCAAACGCTTTTGTGAAATCCAACTTTAGAATGATAATTTCCTTTTTTGAATGTTGACATTGATAGATGTACTCATAGGCCCAGGCTAGACAATCTTGAATTGTCCTGCTTTTTATAAAACCATACTGATTGGTATGAATCAAGGGGATTATCCTTGCCTGCAGTTTATTTGCCAAGAGTTTTGTGATAATTTTGAGGATACCATTCAACAAAGAGATTGGTCTGAAATCACTGACACTTGTGGGATTATGAACTTTGGGGACCAGTGTGATGTAAGAGCTGTTAATGGCTTCTAGGTTCAAAGCTCCATTGAAGAAGTCAAAACAAAGAGTGTAGATATCTTCTTTGATGATGTCCCAACATTTTTTCAGGAAGAATCCATTGAAGCCATCTGGTCCTGGGGCTTTGTCAGAGGGCATTTGTTTTAAGACATTATCAATGTCAATGGTGGAGAATGGTCTCGAGAGAGAATCTAAATCATCCCTTGTTTGGATCAGTTGAGAGAGGTTGTACTGCATTGTTGGGTTGGAAGAGCAGCCCATTCTTTTTCTAAAATCTTCAAGAAGAAGCGTTGCTTTTTCATTATGCTCTGAAACAAGATATCCCTCATCAGTGATTAGACTAGTGATGGTGTTAATTCTACATCTTTCCGTAGCTGCAGCGTGGAAGAATTTTGTCCCCTCATCTCCTAATTTAGTCCATCTCACAGTATACCTCTTCTTCCAATAAGCTTTCTTATAGCTGTGCAATCTGAGAATGTGGTCTTTTAAGATCCTTCTGAAGTTGCTTTCTTGTATAAAAAGAGATCTTTGTTCCTCGAGGACATCTAAGATTTCAAGAGTGTCATTGCAAATTCTGATAAGCCTGTTAAGGTTTGATAACTTTCTACTCCATTTTTTGAGGGCAGCCCTGAGAAGTTTGAATTTTGTCGTGATTCTAGTAGCACTGTTCGAAGCACTGACATTTGTATTCCACACTGATTTGACCAGATCCATGAATCCCGGGTGATCTACCTAGAAATTTTCAAATCTGAAAATATGGGCTTTAGGTATTGTGGTGCCAATTTGAATCTTGCAAGGGATATGATCTGAAGTTGGCCTGGACATTGGGAGAAGGAAAGTGCTTGGGTAATCAGAAATCCAGTTAGCAGAGGTGAGGGCCCAATCAAGTTGTTCCAGGAGAGGATCATTCTGCATATTGCTCCATGTGAATTTCCTCCCTTTGAGGGGAATTTCCAAAAGACCCAAATTGCTGATGACTTCATTAAAAATCTTAATATCATTCATGTTTCCACCACTTTTATTCCTGTCAGAGAGGGATCTGTAGAAGTTGAAATCACCCACCAGCAGCCAGTTGACCTCATCGTCAATGTGAAGATTATTGAGCCATTGGATAAATTCTTCTCTTTCAGGCCCTTGACATGGACCATAAACTGTGGTTAAGAACCAGCTAAGACCGTTGTGAATGGAGGAGAAATTAACCGTAATGGAGAATTTGTTGATTTCAATAACTTCACCATTAAAGATGGAACTGTTCCATCCCATGAGAATGCCTCCAGAGCTGCCATTGGATGGAGAGAAAACATATTTGTTGAAGCGCTTGGGAGCCAACTTTTTGAGGAAGTAGTGGTCAAAGTGGTCCCTTTTTGTTTCTTGGATACAGAAGATAGCACAGGCACTTTCCTCAATCGTTTCTTTAACAGCAGTACATTTGTCTTCTGAGTTGATTCCTCTAATGTTCCAGTTAAGGATATTCCATTCTCTAGTTGGACTGTTGCCCAGTCTGTTGCTGAAAGTGATGTTAGTCATAGAGACAGATTAAATCTTAACCAAAAGCATCTTATCCCAGAGGGAACTAAGAGGCCCATTGAGTTGTGTCCGAAAACAATTAAAACAATGACAGCTAGGGTATGCACTGGGACCGAGTAAGGGATTGAAAACAACCACCAAATAGTATCAAGCACAACAGGCACAATGAGAGGGAGCCTCCAATCAATTGACAACAGGAATAAAGAGCAACTACTGAGAGTTTTAGTGCAACCCATCTTGACAAAATGAGACCAACTAGACCAACCAAAATGAGGATCGCAACTGCAAAAAGGATCAGGGCATTCCCTGACCAAGAAAGGAGAAAAAAGACACCGGTTCATTGAGACAAACTAACTTCAGGCTCCCATCCCACGCTGGCCTGCTTCATCTTCAGGCCTGGGGTTGAGGAGGAGATCGGCTGTCACCTCCGAAGGAGGAATGCAGCAAGTTTCAGTGGCCATCTTCCAGCAGTTCAGTCTGGGAATGCCTTGGATATACTCATATACTAATTATAAGATACTTCAATGTGAACCACATAAAAAAATTGTAAGGGAATCCATAGTTTTTAGCGTATTTTGTAAATACCTTCATATACGTAGATAAAAAGGAGTATGTTTAAAAAAATGTACATACCACTTCTAAAAATAGTTCATACCATCTAGATGATCTTAAATACTCGTATACTATACATACATACTCCATTACGCGAAATACTCCCTACGGTATGAGATACGACATAGGGTGTAATTACACCGGTGTAGAAAACAAAGCTTCCTATATATATATATATATATATATATATATATATATATATATATATATATATATATATATATATATATATATATGAAGATAGTACGTACTCTCAAGAGTATAGAATCATTTTCATATATATATGTACTTCCACTTCCAATATACCATTTAAAAATATACTTTTCCGTACTTCCAATACACACACACTTTTCCGTACTCCCAAGAGTATATACTCTCAATTCCAATATACCACTTAAACAAGCGTGTTATGCTTATTTATCACTTTCGATATACTTAAATACTAATTTTGAACATACTCCAATACGATTTTGTTGAAAAAATTCATCAAAGTCCTTTATTTTTGTTATATACCATTTTTCATATATAAAAGGAATATATGTACAAGTTATGCTATAAAAAGTGGACTTTAATAAAATTTTTCATAGAACTCACTTTGCAGTATACTTAAAAGGATAAAGAGGTATAACAACATCATTTAAACGGTATATAAGAAGTGGAATATATATATATATATATATATATATATATATATATATATATATATATATATATATATATATATATATATATATATATATATTCAAATGGCTATGCGTATAATAAACGCGCCCTAATCGACCTAATCAACCAATGGCCCCACCATCCCACCCCACAGACGGTTATTAGTGTTTGTTAATTATAGAAAAGTTATTATTGTCTGCATATAAAGTTATCATCTATAATTTATGAAATTATTTACATTTGGCAAAGTTACTATATCATGCACGAAAAGTTATCATCTATAATTCATGAAGCTACTTACAGCTCTCATGTGAGTTAAAGTTACTATCATATTTATAAAACTGGCAGGAACTCTACATTTATTTAACATTAACTTCACTAATGCACAACAGTAACTTTATATATCCGTATGAGCTATTTGCTATTGACAGTAATTTCGCAGCGTCGAAATATATTCAACATTGATCTTGTTTTGTTAAGCTTGTAATTTCGAACATAATGGTGTAAACTGATCGTAGATTGTACCTTTGGTGAAAGAGTTTTTATATTATTTAGCTTATAAATAAGATAAAATATCATAGGTTAAGTGTATTTATTCTCCTCTCTCCTGTTGCATGCATGCAAGTGCATGCAAGTCAAGTTATTATCTTCCGAACATAAAGTTATCATCGATAATTCATCAAATTACTATATCCTGAACATAAAGTTATCATCGATTTACTTACAGATGCCAACGTTACTATCTCATACACATAAAGTTATCATCAAACATAAACCGCATCAGGATGCTTGTGCGCGCAGCCAGCGACCTGCGCGTAGTGTGCGTGTACGCGCTGATTAGCGCAACCGGACATTGGTGTATAGATTTGTACCTGATTTTTCCCTCTACATTGTTTACAAATACTTGACAGTTTTGCTACATAGAGAAAACAACTCTTTCTTGCCAATTTGCATTTTTTTTAAAAAAAATTTCACAATAGATCTCTTCAGGGATAAACTGCATGAAAGTTTGAAGAACATTGTTTTTCAGTCATTTGTTCATTGTTTATATCTTCAGGTTGATTTTGTTATGGGAATACTCTCCAGGCTTGTCAATAAGCAGGTTTGTGAATTTCTTCTATTATTTACATGATTTGTTTCATTTGTCTTGCCTGATATTGGTTGACCAAATGGGAGTCCCTATTCTATCATGGTAATTTTGGCTTCAATAAATCCTCAAGACAGTTATCTGTATCACTATATTCTTATGTAGTATAAACAAGCTAGTTTAAAATATGGATGTCCCTTAAGTGTTCTGACCTAATTGGTGTAGTTTCCTTTTCTTATTTATAAATTAATCATGCCTTATACAATAATCATGAGGAAACATAGAAACCTAATAGCTCCATTGTGCTATATTCAACAGATTAATGACCAGTTACCAAAGTGTGCTGATGTTGTTGACTGACAATTTGAACTATTATCTAGTTTGTTTTGAGAAGAAATTTAGGGATGAAAGTTGATTCAACAGTTTTTTATTTGCAGTTCTTAAGCTTCAGGTTGTTTCTCTTGCTGCAGATATGGAAAATGCCAAAGCTATGGGTTGGGTTCTTAAAATTGGCATACCAGACTCAGCCACGCTCTTTTGATGTTTTGTTACAGGTACTATGTTATATTCCTGGATATACATTCTAGAGTCTACTATTTTACTGACACGACATTAATGCTGCATGTAGTTACCTCCACCACAGCTTGAAATTGCCTTGAATAAGTACCCCAATCTACGAACTCCTCTTTCTTCCTTTGTTAATCAGCGGAACATGCACAGCACCTTGCCCAGGTACTTCCCCGGTATTTCTGTTAGTCTTAACAACTTAATTTTCGTAGTACTCTTTTTACGGTTGAGCAGAAAATACTTAAAGCTCTTTTTACGGCTGAGCAGAAAATACTTAAGCTTACAGTTAGGTGCACTAAAAGAGTAAACACTGATTCATCAAAACTAGCACCCATTTCTATACTGTTTATCACTTTGTTGTATAAAATTGCTGCGCTAGCAAACTATTGAGGTGTTGCTAATAATAAATTAGGACTCCTAAAGAGGTTAGTTAACGAGTTAGGTGTGCACGTCATGATGTATAGCTGTGGAGAGCGCTCAGATACCTTTAATTGTGCTTCAATTGGAATTTGGTGCCATTGTAATTCAGTTCTATTCTAGAGTCTTCCTGTAAGTCATCTCCTAGCTATTCTTTTTGGGTTTGTGAATGTCTTTTTATGCGTATGGCATTTTTTTTGTTGCTTAAGCACACAAGAATACAGTTGCAATGAAAATTACGATGATTTATTTTCATTACTCCTAGTTGTATAGTTGTACTTCCATATTGATATTGTGTGAAGTTTTGAACCAATAAAAAGTAATCAGCTTTGTTTACAGTGTGTACTGTTTATCCTGGTCTATAAGTTGTTATAGATTTTTAATCCCCTCAGTTTCGTTTGGTTCATGTGAGTATTTGATCAGTTTGTGGGTCAATACATGATATTTTCCACAGATTGCAAAGTATTAGTTGCCGCATTCTTTGTTTTCTTATTTCGAACATGTCTTATGTAATGATTTCTGCGAGTGCAGACAGATTTTGAAAGTTCTGGGCTACTTCATCAACGAACCACAGCAGGCACCAATGCCTTTTGTGCCTGCTGCATTGCAAACAGCAGACCCGACCTCCTCTCTTCCTGGTGCAACCCTAATGTGAAATGCGATGTTGTAACGCCGATCAGGTGCAAGAAAGCTATGTCAATCACAGATGCACATATGGTTCCTTGTAAACAGTGATGATATGGGCGTGAAATGGATCACAGATGAAGATGGCAGTGTCATTCGATGCGTCTGCTTTTATTGGAAGCAACTTTACAAGGAGCTGTTAACAAGAGGTCAAGACCTGCTGAGATGTTTGTGCTGCAGGGGTTGCTTCTATGAATGGAAGTCGGTTAAAGTTGTATAGTAGCTGTACTCATGGTAACAAGTTCCGTCGTCGTCGTCCCTAATGTCCTGCAATTGTAGGCTGAGGCTTCTGTGGCAAGCAAAAGTTAAAGCTAATGTTATTTACAAGGAGCTAAGCGATATTACTTATCATCATCATGTGTTCCATCAAAGAAGGGACTTGGTTGCAAGCTGCCGCATTTTTTTATAGGGAGTAAGGAGCCGGCATTTTACTGATTTACTAACCATTGCTGCTGTTCTAACAATGTCTGTATTGAACACTAATTGAGTTCGCTTGAGCAGACGTACATCGTTTGTTTTGTTTAATTAAGGTATTTATTGGTGCTTTGATTGATTTTCAAGACGTGGTCAATCAAAGAACAGAGACAAGGTTCCTGTACGTGTGATTTCTGTTTTTAGTCGAATGTGATTGATTTCTCTTGGAATTAATTTACTGTCGTCATGAGTAACAGCTGTTCAGTAAGATTGGCCTTTCTATGCAAGATTGAATTATGCTTGGTGTATCGTTTTACTTTTCGCAAGCGTTGATTAAAAGCGCGATGACCTGCATCTGCATCTGCGTATATTTTGACATATCAGTGGTCAATTTGCGTGACAGGCCTGGTGGTAAAACATTCCATATGTATTATTTATGCCTTAGATCTTTGTAACATTCGTCCGTGTCTAGATTTAATGTTATTTGAAAAATAAGTTTCACTTATTGAACGATAGCACCAAGGGAAAATGCTTTAAATACATCTCTGAATTGTAGAATAATATGCGTTTAGAAACAAGTCGAAAAAAACTACAGATGGCATGACAATAGTGAATTAAAGGCTAAAATTTTTTGTGTTGAAGAATACCCGCGAAACCCCTCCCATCTTCCGCTTTGGCATTCCCTCTCCCCCCAGGAATACATTGGAATGCTCTTTGCACGGATGCAGGGGTCCGGTTCGGCCCGTTAGTCCATATGATCTGTCCAAAATTCTTAGCACCAAAGGGTAACAGACTAACCTTAAAATCAAGAGGTTTGGTCTGGCTCATTTCAGCTTCTGATTCACTATTCCTAAATTTTATTTTATTTTTTTACTTTTTGACTTTTTTAACTATTTTGTTTTTTTTTTGTATTGTCCATGATGAGCTAACATATTTTTTATTTTTAAAATTTTAAATTTAATTACGCTAAATAAACCACCACTAGCTACAATAAAAATAAGTTAGTTACAGTACAAAATAAATTATAAGTCAGCTTCTTTAAGTCGAGCTGAATGCCCCCTGTAGTGGACAGGACCCCATTGACCCTAGCGTCAATTCGATCCCTTTCTCTACATGCGAGACACAAGGAGCGACAATGCCGCCACTCCCCCTCCACCACTGCACTTCTGTCACTGCTCCACCACCGTTGTCGTGAGCTCCTCTCCGCGTAGCTCCTTGCGGGGGACCTTGGATTTACTAGGAATATTTGTATTTACGTAACTGTTCAGAATTTTAGTTGCGCACATATTGATAAACAATCTACTTACGATTACAAAAACATAACAAAGTTTTTACATAAAGTATGGCATAGTAGTCGATCTCAGAGTTTTAAGGTTTTCAAGCTAAACTTATATTGCAGACAAAAGATGATAAAAGACGGCAACACCACATGCAACGCTTGAGTGTAGGGTCGACCTAAAACAAACCATCGTAGTACTCGTCATCTGTTGATATGTCTACATCATATTATTCATTGCCTGAATCCAATGCAAGAATGAGTACATTCGTACTCAATAAGCCACGACATTAAAATTTTATAATGCAATTGAGGATTTCAACGAAAATGTCTATCAATTAGGGTTTGTCTTGGACCTATTGTCACTAGTACCCATACAATTTTATTTATAAATATTTGTCTTAAATCAAAACAATTTCATAAAGAAGGTTTTGTAGGGGGTTGTATATCAACAAGGTATCACAATTTTAACTAATAATGTTACTTATGCCTTGATTTAGGAATCACCTATTTGACACAACTCTATTAACCGAAAGCACGGCACATTCGAATGATGTGGTTTAATCTCTGCAGAGAATGTGGAACTTTACCCGCATGATATCCACAACTTGGTCAAAGACGGGATAACAGAATTCATCACTGATTTACAATGTTAGTACTATCCAGTACAAAGAATATCCCTCTCAGCAGCAGGTCCCTTGCCAGGCCTAGGCACGGGTGACTTCTCTACTGCACCTAGGGGTCATACAGTGGCATAGGGCGATCTGTGGTCCACACCACATTGAACTTACTCGTGGTAATACCAAAACTAATGCAGTAACTGAATCGAGTAATCGATCCTGTGGATTGGTGGTAATCGTATCTTTTCTCATAGCACAATTTAATTTCTTATATGCTTGTGGCAGAACCACCTGTTCTAGTAGAGACTTGTGCATGCAATTACCAGATAGCATATACGCATAGTCACTTCCAAACCACAGACCCATGTCTGCCCTTAGCTAGTATTTTCTACAATATCATTTCAGGCGAGTGATCCAACACTTTATTTATCATGCCAAGATAGTCATAAATTCTGACATGTCAACTTGTGATGGCGGACCACAATGTAATGAGATTATTGTTGTTCATATCCATTGCTATGTTAATCTAAAGTATGATATAATAACTCTAAGTTTATAAAAGAAAACCAGATCAGATTATTATCAAGGATGGCAAGTAAACAATGTAACTAAGACATTAACTAATTAACCAGGATCATTCAAAAGTAACTAATAACAAATAGCATTAATAATTAAATGATGCAGAAATTAACCCATACGTAATATAACCCAACTAATAGAAATTCAACATAATCAAGAAATGTGGCTTGCCTTGCGACTCATAGTCGACACTTACTCCTTAGTATGCTTCAAGATTGTCACTTCTGGTTCTAGTTGTCCTAGGGATTTCTTCCATGTAAGCTAGCGTATACACACACGAACAAAGCCAAATAAGCCTATTGTAGAGCTACAAATAAAACACTGTCAAAGGAAAAGGAAAAACGAAGCTGAAAAGAGATTGGAAGGGAAAACCGATGGAAGAATTGACTTGGAAAGCTTGGATTTGGAGATGGAGAGTGAGCAGTGACAAATGAGTGGTTGACAAGGGTCTAGGGTTAGTTTATTATGCAGAACCAGTGTTAACTCTATGAGAAACGGTCTAGAACTAAGCAAATTAGTTTTAAATCAATCTAAATCAGGCTGAATTGGTGGGAATCAATTTGGACTTGGACTACATGGGTCTGACTTAGTTTAAAATCGGTTTGGTCTGGTTTGTCTCTACACGACGAGGTCTGGCTCGACCGTGTGAGCATTATACTAAGCACAGGCTCGTTCATGTGTTGTAAGATCAAGGATAACCGACTAGAGCTGGGTGAATAGAAGGTTTTGAAATTCTTTTGGCTAAAATATAATTTTATAGTAAAACATAATTTTATAGCAAGTATGAACTAATTAAAATTATTTTACACAAGTCAAGGTCTAAATCCTCTGTGTTTTGCTATGGTACCTTAATCTTATTTCTAGGCAAGATATAATTCTAGCTACACAAATAATCAAATAAATGCTAGAAATACAAGTGCAAAGTGTAAAGGCAAGTGAGATAAACTACAAAGGTGACATGCTATGTTTTCCTGTGGTCTCAAAAACTTGCCGGTCTCCCCTAATCCACATTAAAGGAGCTTGAACTAATCAAGTCGACTCCTTGCACAATCTTGAGCCTTTTCTCAATTCCCTATGGTAGCTCTTTTCTGCTTCGGAAGACAAGCTCGACCTTTTACAACCGTACCAGGCCTTTTCACAATCTTCTTTGAAGAGATCACCGTGCAAGCTCCTCCAAACTATCTAGATGTTAGCAACCACCGAGAGTAATAGACTAATGATGCTTGCTTGAGGGTTTTCAAGTGCCACAATGATCAACTAGATAATGCAATGCATTTGAATGCTCTCAACAACCACAAAATTAGAAAATAGAGCAAATGAGTTGAAAAGAGAGTAACAAGAGCTCAAATGTATTCAATGAGGTGAAAGAAGTCTTGCTTACTGCTGGTGGGGAGGTATTTATAGCCTCCGCCCACTAGGATGATCGTTGGGGTCGAAATCCCCAAAAATCAAGGGTATTGCAATACTACTACCATGTAAAGGCTGGTACTACCCCACTTACTGTTCAACGGCTACTTAAGATTCATTAAAAGAATATAAACTAATCGTTAAATCAAATATTAGTAGTACCACACTCACATGCCCCAGTAGTACGATTCTGCAGTAGTACCAATTTTCAAAGGAGAGAAAATGCTCCAAAAATATACCTCTCTGAAAATTAGCTACAGCCAATTAAAGTGCGGTTATACCGCACTCGGGTAGTACCGAACACCAGGTGCGGTCATACTGCTGCGGTATTATTGGCCAACAAATGCGGTAGTACCATTCTAAGGATAGATCAGAAATGCACCTCAGAGTGATCAACCCTAATCGTCGTGTTGGTCTTAGGTGCACTCAAGGTCTGGGGCTGACCCGGAATACGCCTAAGATCAAGAACCCGATATCTCTACGCGATCTTGGCTCGCCTGAAGCATCTCTCGATCATGTGTCCATCCTTCTGACCATGTGTCCATCTTTCTGACAGAAGATACAGTGAAACTTCGCCTTTTAAGAGGTCGAAGCAACAGGTGTTACCACCTTACTGTCGGAAATCTCTTGGACAAAGCCCGCTGATTTGAATTGAACTTTTTCAGTTCTGGGCTTGACCTCGATTACACCTGAAGGGGATCACTATCATCGTTAATTATCAAAATCAATTTTTGTGGGCCTAGATGCTTCAATCTCTTCTTTTTTATTAATTGATGACAACTTAGACAATATGAATAAATTGAAAGTTTTGAATATTGTAGGATCGGAAATGTCACAGAGGGGGGGTGAATGGTACCTTTAAAAATTCGTCCCAAGTATCCACTCGATTTTCCTCTCCGATAGCTATAGAAGCTATGAAGTTAGATTCATGCTAATTGGAAAGATTGAAAGCATTTTAGCCGATTTGACTGAAAGGATTTAAGTTTTGCCGAAAACTGAAGAAACTAGATGCTCCAAAAAAATCTTGCCGAGTGACTGCGAATATTTGCCTTGACCCTAAAAAGAAAAGCTTACTGATAAACTAAAGCCAGGCCAAAAACAATTGACTTGACCAAAAGCTACAAAGATCACAACAATGAAAACCGAAACTAGAAAATAGTGTAAACTGCTTGCTGCTGAAATCTGCAGACCGAATGAGAACAAGGCTGTGCTGTTTTTGCTGCTAGCCGAACAGAAAAACAGGAGCTGAAGACTGGAATCTGCAGACTAACTAAAAACAGAGAACTGAAGAACCGAAAACAGGAAACTGCAGAGAGCTAAAACCTGGAGCTGCCGAACACATACTGGACTGCTGAAATCTGCACCAAAATCAGCAAATAGTGTGTACTGCAGAGAGACTGCTGCTGGCCGAATGGGTTTCAGGCAACAGAAGACTAAAGATAATGCAGTTCGGCTAGAGAAGGGCTGCCAGCAGACAGCAGTTCGGCAGGGAAGAAAAATGCTGCAACCTGAAAATATTTGACTGCAATCGGGAGACACTGAGCAGTTCAAAAAAAAAAAAAATGCAGAAGACACAGCTGGCTGCTGCTGGCCGAAACAGTAACTACTAAACCAGAACTGAAGATCAGAGAAATTGAGGAGTTCTTGCTGCAGATTTCAGTAAAAACCAAATGGACTAAAAACTAAATAGCACACCCACCTCAGGGAGAATAAGATCCAGACTCAAACCTCTAGAAGAAGAGGAATGCTGTTTTTGCGAAAACGAAATCTGCAGGAGTGACAACAATCCATATTTCTCACGATTCTTGGAATCTTTGCACAAGGGACTTTGTAACCCTAGAAATGCAAAGACAGGGGAAAACAAGCTGCTCACTCAAGGAGACAAAAATTCATTGATTCTTGCTATTTCTCTTGGGAATAACTAGTCACTTGACCTTGAGGATTACCTATCACTGAGCTAACTCATTTTGCAAGAATCAATCAATACCTCATCTCTCAAACACAAGAACTTAAATAAACGAAGCACAGACAGCCACTAAAGTGAAATGCTCAACCTCAATCCTTCTCAAATTGATTCATAACTATGAATGCTTACAGAGGAATGATTATAAGGAAATGTTCTACATCCTTTCACTTCATTCTCACAACCCTGGAAGCACACAAAGAAAAACCAGTGACTGCCCTGCTCACTACATGCTTCTCCTTGAGAGAACACACACACACACACTCCAGAATACTACAGCATGCTCTAGAACTCCCTCTCCATTTTCTACTATCACACATGTCTGCTCAGCTCATCCCTTTGCATACACGAGAACACCACCTGAAAAACCCCCTTGGTTAATAGAAGGGCACACATCCTCAATTAGCAAATCAAGAAGTGTCATCCCTCTCCCACTCCATGCCTTTCATCTAAACAAGGCAAAAGTCAGCAACCAGAATTTTTGGAGGGAAAACACACATTCCCTCATTTGCTTGAGTCAATTTACCAAATTGCCCTCAAGCACTTTCCCGGAAGCTTCCGCATCCGGTACCTTGACCGTCTGGACCTCGACTCCTCCCTGAGCCTAGTCCCGGTCCGCTCATCATCGCCCGTCGTGTTCGTCACCGGTAGCTCCGGTTCCTTGTCTCCCGGTTCGCAACCACTTCAGCAACCTCGATCATCTTCGGCAACTCTGACCGTCTGGACCTCTACACCTCCTGTGCCTAGTCCTGGTTCTCCTCGCCTCACCATGACCTAGCTCCGAAGTCTTGCAGCCACACAGACAAGAAACACATCACATAGCACCGCACGAAATAACATAATCAACATTAGTACAAGTAAAAGGTACTCCACCCTAGAATACTCAAAACAAACTCAAACTCACTAAACCAGCTATCAATTACTCATTACAAACATAGGGATACCTCCACATGGTCTCTCAAATATACATTTAGTTCAAGAACAAGTTGCATATTCTATATTTTGACTTTTGATTAGCAAATAATTTTTGAGATGAGATCAAAAGAGATAAAGAATTAGTTGCTCTCAAAGTCAACAACAAATAAACAAAATTCTCCCTAAATATGTGCATATACATTCATGCGTATCTGTGTAATGTTAGAAAATTTTTGTGGAGTTTTTTTATTGATCTTGAGGAAGCATAACAAGTAAATAAACAAGATAATCAATATGAGCACATTGTAATATGACATAGCACAAGCAAAAAGGTAGTGTACAACAAGAAAATTTGGTGGAGTTTTTTTTATTTATTGCTTAGTCATGTTTATAGTCTCGTGGGTTCATCGTCACATGTGATCAATTAATTAATTTTGACTTAATGAGATATGGAATCGTAGTTAGTGCCACAGTTATAAAATTTGTGTGCCATGACACTGATATGCCATTGGTGTTAGTTATATAAAATTGATTTTCACTTAGACAAGTGATCGTATAGTAAAGAGGGAAGTGTGGTTAGCACTTCGAGGGATGTGGAAATCTCATTTAGGTACTGTCTAAGGACTTAAATTTATACACTATTGATCAGAACCTTTTCGCACAAACCACATATTTAGTATGAGATAAACCTGACTGACTAATTTGTGATATTTCAATTCCAATTTTGCCATTAAGTTGAACATTATTGCTGATTTTCATGAGATGCAAGAGGGGGCAATTATTGACTAGGGAGTTAACCTACTCAACGATGAAACCTTAGCAGGTGGAATTGGGTTGAGATTAATTATTGTAAAGGCTTTATTGTCATTTTCTTTAGTACGGGGATGATCAAATTGTTTGGGTACAGTTGTGCAACCTCTGCAGAGTGTAAAACTATTTGAATAGTTGTGTCCCCGATTGTGGATAAACCTCGGTGATTTCATCTGAGGGATAGTTATTTCATAAAATTGGGTTGGGTAACTTTGAAAAGTGGACAGCTAGTTCACTAGTGATTTATTAAGTGGATGGTTACTTTATTTTTAGTCTATTTAATTCCTTTAGTTATTATTTATTACTATTTTCCTTAAAATCTGCTTTCAATTTATTTATTGTATTTACTTTAAATTATTAATTTATACAAAATAACCTTTCAGTCATCCATTGGTAAGCCTTGCATATCATATTGCACTTTTGTTACAAAATAACTTGTTGAGTACCAATTTACTCATGGTTTTATGCCTACTATTGCTTAATTGAAAAGGAGGAACTATTTCAGTAGGAGGTACCAGAAGGAGGATACTTCAACGACTTCGCAGATTAGGACTTTCGCTTCCCAGTCGATTTCCTATGGGCATGTCGAATAGCTACCTTGCTTAATTTTGTTTTCCAATACTAGTTTTTTAAGCACTTCAAGCTATTATTTGTAAGCTTGACCATAAGATCGTACTCTGATAATTATTAATATTTGAGTTTTTTTCCTTTATTTATCATGTTTATGGTCGATATTTCATCTATATTTATGCTGTGTGCACTATCATGATTCTGGACTAGTGCAGAATATACAAAGAGTCTGAATATGCATATTCGGGTCTTGACAAAGGTGGTATTAGAGACATATTGACTGTAGGATGAAGCCCTAATTAGATCTATTTTCTAAATCAAAAAAACAAAAATGAATATCCAGTGATTCTCTATTCTTACCTTATTCTTAGGATTCTTAATCTTTGCCTTGTCTGGAATATTGCTTTTAAAACTTAAATTGACTTCTTATTCCATACTATCCATAGATGTCTCAAGTATTTCAAAATCAGAGCGGAGGTTGGTCTGGAATTCTTCAAGCCTTGCTGTGAAGTTTGGATCAAGAAAGCACCCAATATATTCCAAGACACGATTGGAGACTACCATGAAGATTGAGATCCATCATATTAGAACTCTGCTATAGTTTTAGCATCGTATAGATGGTGTTGTTTCTCTTTGCAGTTGTGTGTGATGTCAGTTGCAGTTTTTTTTCTGGCATTACGTTGCAGTCATGTCAAATCTTTATTTGTGGAGTTTTTTTGGTTCTTTTGTTAGACTCTCGGCTAAATGTTTGCTTAGTCTAGATTTACCATTAGAAATCTCCTTAGACGAGTTTACCTCTCATCTATACTTTCCCCCTTACCTTTTGAGCCTTGTAAGTCAGTTTTCAGCAGTTGTGTTTCCTTCCAAAATAGTGAAAAGATGGTTGATACCTAAAACTCAGCTGGTCGTAGTTAGATGAACCAATATCCAGAAAACAGCGCCGCAGATCGATCGGCTCACCGTCGCTCGCGTGAGAATGACTAACGACCTGGGCCGAGCCTTAGACCTGTGCTTTGGTGTGGTAGCAGGCGAGGGGATTTTTTTTCCCTCAGCCTGAAAATTCGCTCCCACTGGGAGTCGAACCCAGGACCTGAGGGGTGCTACTAGAGCGCTTTAACCATTACGCTAGAGGCCCATTCGCAAAATGTCCAGGTTCAGAAGATAAAACTTATCATGCCCTCCAAATTAGTTTAATATATGGCAGCAATTCACCACATGTAGCTTAGCTAGGCCCAGGCCTGAAATACAAGTCTTCTTAATCTAGTTCCCAGTCTTTGTTTGCCTTGATTCTCAGATTACTAGCATGGTAGACAAGTATAGTTAATTAGCCTGAAACTATGATGCATTTTCTACTTGGGATGTCCCCTTTCTATAGAGTGACATAATTGTACTTCTCTGCTGATTAATGTACTTATGTTTGATTTTTGCGCTGCTTGTCATAATTACATAAGCACTGTTCTACTTCCTTTCCTATGTGTAGTACTTTTGATTTTACATTTTTTTTACTGCCCGTAGCATTCCTCAGTTTATAAATCATTGACTACTACTAACCTCTTTTGAGCTGACCAAACATCTCTGCTCTTTAGATCTGTATGCAAGTCCCTGATTTTCTTACTATATATTGGCTTCGTTCTTATTTCTCATATCTGTATGTAGTAGTGTGACTGTTGTAAAGAAAACAAGTGTTTATTCATGATTTTTTGGGTTCCAGATTGGGCATTGTGTTGATATGTAAAAGTCCAGCAAAAGTTGCATTATTTTGACAGCAAAATGAAATTGAAGATTCTATTGCATTATTTTGATAGCAAAATGAAATTGAAGATTCTAACTCCTTTTGGGACTTGAGAGCTAGCGAATTTTACAGTTTTATTGTACAATACCTGATAAGATGTTATAAACTTACAACTACTTTTTTTTAAAAACTTTTCTTTTGGTCATCACTCATCACCATTTAGCATTCTTACTTTCTTTTTGTTGTTGTTTCCCATAAGTAATCAACGTCAAGAACCTGCCATGATCGAGCTTGGGAAATCCTTATGAATCATGTTGTTACTTAGTTTGTGTAAATTTGTACTCAGCTTCTTACTTTGCAAGCTTAATGTTTTTGATTGGTCACTATTTTGTATTTGGGACTGTGTTGACTAATTACTGAAGTTGGCACTTACTATGCAAGAATGAATCCAACGAAATGAATCATTGGTGTTACTATACTAAGGCTCTTTTTGGAATATAGGTTGAAGAAATTGTACTTATTTCTACACAATTCTTGGATCCTAAACATGCTCTAGCATAATCTTAGAAGTCCAACATACACACGTTGTCCTGACCTTGCCAAAGTAAACTGCAGTGGTGCTCTAACACTCCTAACGATCCCAATATAACAACTCGTAATAAAGCACCAAGACAAGATTACAACCTAAACCATTACGAGAAAAAAAAAGGAGGGCACTGTTTATTCAAGCGAGACGGAGACGCAAAGGCGAGCACAAACACGCGCTCATGCAGGTACGCCCCCGAAAATGAGAGCAAAGCTCGCACCTCACTTTGGCTACTGACTCTTGCCAGAGTAGGACACTGTCTAGCTAGGAAGAAATTGAACTACTGGTCCGGGCTCACACCCGATCTACCTACAAACAAACAGGTCAAGCCGCCCAATCCACTTCGTTCCGCCCGGTCGCCGCACCACCCCCCTCAAACACCGGCGGTGGTCATGCCGCCTCCGCCGGAACCCTCGCCCCCTCCTCGTCCTCCGCCGCCTCCGCTTCCTCGTCTTCTCAACGCCCGCCGCCTCCCTCTCCCGCCCGCACCCGCGCCTCCCACATCGCTCCTCCTCGCGCCGCCCTCCTCCCCATCCCGCGCGCTCGCGCTCCTCTTCCCCGACTCCTCCGCCCGCCTATTCCCCACCCTGCCCACCCCCAGCTCCGCCTCCCCGCCCGCTCCCACCGCCGTCCCCGCCCCGCTCGCGGCTGCTGCCTGCTTCGCGCTCCTGCTCCCCTCCTCCCACCTCCTCTTCCTCTCCGCGTACCCGTCCCCCTCCTCCCCCGCGCTCCACCTCCGTGCCTACTCCCTTGCCTCCGGTCGCTTTGCTCCCACCCCCCTCTCCTTCAAGCGCCACTTGTCGGCCTCCGGCCTGCCCCTCCACGGCCTCCCGTTCGGCCTCGGCGTCCGCCTCGCGGGCGGTGTCAACGCTGTGGCGCTGCTCTCCATGGCCGCCGGGCAGATCTGGGTGTTCGCTCAGAGGATGGCTGCGGACGGGCTGACGGTGGAGTTGCAGAAGTGCGCAGTCGTCGAGCTCGACCCGGCGAGGCCGGTGTATGCGATGGAGATCGCCTTGGGGAGGCTGCTGCTCGGCGAGGCTGGTGGCGTACGCGTGTTCCCTCTGCGGGGTTTGATGAAGGGTGGCAGGGAGGGGAGGAAGGAGGGTGCCGGGGCAGCAGGAAGGAAGAGCTTACACAAGAAGAACGGGATTCTTAATGGGTTGGTTGTGTCGGTTGGGCGTGGTACTGGCGAGGGAGGTGGTGAAGGAGATGCTATCTCCACTTGTGAGTACTTCCCGCTTTACTTGAAGTTGATTCTATTCGGTGATACTGTGTTTTATGTTTTACACCTGCAGTGATAAAGTGAATGGGGATATAAGCTACGTCTAATCTGCAAAGGAGTGTCGTTGTCTTGATATGTGGATCTTTATATTGGAGTGCTTACTTAAGATGTTCAAGATGAATTAACTGTGGCAGAGGAAAAGATGAAATAGAAAATGTTTTAAAGTTCAATCAACTCACAGTGTTTTTTTAATTGCAAACAAGGATGATTTGGTTATTTCCATTAAATTAATGGTGAAGTACTCTTGTCCTAACACTGTACGTAATGTGTTCGTTGAGTCAGTTCACGTCTCTTTATGCATATCCAACAGCGAAGGAGCGAAGTCTGGAAATCTATTTTTCTGTATTAGTATGACTTAAGGTTGGGCAAAGGATTCAGAGTTTTAGATAATGTATATTATTCTCTTGTCTCAGCCTCGTTTTTCTCTGACTGGTGGTATCATCAGCAAAACATTTTTGAATGTACTAATTTGGAGTATCTAAGCCTAACTATTGGGAGTAAACTTTAAGCTTGATAAGGCTAAATAACTTTTGGGGTGTTTGGTTTGAGGGATCACCTCATCCAAGGATGGATTAATCCGTCATGGGATCATCCTATGGAATTTGGTGGGATGATACCATCCCTCATTTTATATAACCTTGTGCTTACAAGGGATGAGCTGATAATAGACCAACCCATTCCATTCCTCGAACCAAACAAGTGAGTTAGATTCGGAGTTAGGATCGGATGATCCATTCACCATCCGGTCCCTCAACAACCAAACACCCCATTTATGTACCACATGCTAATCTTTTACTTGGATGGACTCCAGATGTCATATTGTCTGATTGTTAAAATCCACTTGAATTTTCTTTGCAACTTTGTAGTGAAACTGCCAGCTTGATCTCTAATATAAATGATCCGCATAATTCTATCATTTGAACGATAACTTTTACAGGAATTATAAAGAGGAACTATGTAAGATAATTATGCTTCTAACTTTGTTGTGTTTATAGTTACTGGTAGGTGCACATGTGCGTTGCTCGCCATGTTTATTAGGAACTGTTAATGTAAATAGCAATTTAATAAAGGGCACATGATGAGTAGCTTTAATTGGATCTGATGCAGGTCCATGCAGAGACAGTGCGCATCATATATGTTTGGTCTTTGGGTATAAATTGCTGGTTTCACAAATCACAACAAAAAAGAAAGAAAGAAGGCAAACCCAACTATGCGTTTAGACCTTTTGGTCTTGTATATCCAACAAATAAGAAGAATGTGGGTACACAAAGTTGGGGGAAGAAGAAAAAAAATCAGCATTTGTACTTTATTACAGGTTTCTGACACCACTAGCCTTTTGAAGGACCGCTTTCTTCAGAGGATGTCCTGTGAGGGAATGATCATTACAATCAAACCATGTCAACTGTATAGCATTCTTAGATAATTATACAGCCATTCATATTTGGTTCCTTTCCGATGCTGGCCAGTTTGTAGGCAATACTAACAACAAAAACACTTACGATAGAATTGTACATTTGTACTATAGCACTAGTAGTTGTACTTTTACAACGAACAAGGTCTTTGACTCTTCGCTTGCACTGCTTGCAGCATTTTAGCAAAATCAACTAATATGTGGTCCAAAATTATTCTTTCAGGTAAGCTTACAACTTTGAGGGTCAAACAGAGTTCAGGGAGCTGTTTCTCTTTCTTTTTGGCATTTAATTATGAGGATCACATCTTGCAAGGTGATGTAGAATTGATAAAATCAGCGAAAACTGTTTCAGTCCGTCCTCTTTCCAAGGATAAGTTTTTGGTACTTGATTCAGCTGGAGTGTTACATGTCTTCAGTCTGTCAAATACGGACATGGTCTCAGAAGCTGCCAGCAAGCAATATTGTGAAAATATCCGTATCTACTGTTTGGATTATGCCATGAAAGTGCAATTGTTTGCTGTCTTTCCAAGTAGCTCTACAAGTGAGTTTATGTCCTAGATTTGTTGTTTTTTGCATCATGGTGGTTTACTTCATTAATAAATGTGTTCAGAGTGTTTGTACAGAGACACAAATCTTTTGGGTTTCAGATGGCAGACATTCCATACACATAATGTCAGCATTTGATGTTGAATCCCCTAACAGCGTAAACGACAATGGAGATGGTGATGGAGAAGGAGAGTTGGCAACCATTAAACTCTCAGGTTGGTAGCATTGACCTAGTTCTTTTGTGCTATATTCTCCCACTGTTAATTATTTTAATTCTTAACTTAATCAGATCTTCAGAAAATGTGTAGTCATCAACACTTTCTTACAATTTTACCGTATTTATTGCCTATTGAAATATGGAAATTATAATATGAGTTTCTCAACATCATAAGGTTATTCCAGACGTTTGAATACTAAGTTACTTTCCGAAAGAGAGTAGTGTTGCCTACTAAGGGCCTGTTTGGTAGTGCTCCAGATTATCAATTTTCAGTTTCTGCTATGGATTCTGAGAATCCACCTCTCTTAAGAATCTGGAGCTGCCTTTGAAAAACGTTTGGCTAATAGGTTGGCTCCAGAAATATAAGAGAGGGATTAAAGGCAAATAAATCATGCTACCCCTAGTTGTAACACATCATCTTTGTTTGTGTCCTATTCCTTTGTATTTGTAAACAATTGATGATATTTTTTGTCCAAAATTTGTAAGAGCTGTGTAAGTAACAAGCTTGCCAATCTTTGTACTTGTGTGCATATACAACAAATCCATATATACATAAATCAGCAAATTTTTTGCGTCGTGTTTTTGTGATCTCTTACAAATGCGAGTGTAGAAAGGTAGAGAGATTGGGGCAAACACCACACAGCTAAAGGGCTGGGGTGGCTTGTATATATATTGGCCTGGAGTAGGCATACAAGGAAAGCATATACATGGAAGGCGCACGTATGGAAGGTATATACATGGAAGGCGCATACATGGTAAGCGCGTATATGGAATTATATCTAATTATTCTAATACCCGCATGATCGTGCGGCGATCGGACGCAAAGGCGGATCGAAAATCTGAAGCAATTTGCGTCGGAGACCTTTTGTCATGATGTCCGCGAACTGATGAGAGGATGGTACGTGCAAAACACGAACCTCACCAAGTGAAACCTTCTCGTGAACGAAATGAATGTCAATCTCGATGTGCTTCGTATGCCGATGCTTGACTGGATTAGTTGACATGTAGATGGCGCTGACATTGTCGCGATGAGCGGCGGTCATTGAAATGGCGGGCGTGAAGTTCTTGCGAAGTTGTCGCGACGGCAACATTCGGCTTCTGACATGGGGGCAACGACGCGGTGCTCGGCCGCGACTTGATCGAGACACGGTTGTCCGGCGCTTGGAGGACCAAGACACGAGATTATCCGAGATAAATGCGATGGCGGAGGTGGAGCGTCGCGAAGTCGCGGCCGGCCCGATCGGCGTCGAGTAAGCGGTGATAGATGTCGGCGGGAGAGGCCGATGTGTAGACCGGCGTCGAGTACCTTTGACGTCTCGCAGATGCGTTTGATCAACGCGAGATGGGGCTCCGTGGATCATGTATGAAAAGGCATACTTGCCGGACGGTACGCCAAGTCGGGGCGTGTGAGTGTCGGTCTTGAGAGCCCGCAAGGTGCGATACTCGGACGGATCGGCCACGGGAGCTCGTCGTGGCCGGATAACTTGGCGTGAGTGTCCACGGTGTGGTCGTGAGTGACACTCGGCCATGCCGGTAGCGTCGTAGAAGATCAACGACATCGCATCGCCGAGAGCAGAAGAGGCGTTGGAGGAGCGCGACGGAGATGCCGAGGAAGAAGTGCAGTCACCGAGGTCCGTCATGGCAAACTCCGAGTGAAGCAAGCTTTGTGAGATGTTGAAGAAGGTCTTGGGTGGAAGCCGTGAGGATGATGTCGTCGGCGAGAGCGGCAGAGTAGGCCATGTCGGTCCTCGACGGAGGACAAACAGGGACATGTCGGAGGAGGAGGCGGCGAAACCGATGCCGCGGATGTAGGAGGCGAACCGTTGGTACCATGCTCGGGAGCTGTTTCAAACCATAGAGGACTTACGGAGAAGACACACATGGGTGGAGCAGGCGAGGTCCACGAATCCGGAGGGCTGGCGCGATGGCTGTCTCATTAAGAGTGCCATGTAGAAACGCATTCTTGACATCAAGGCGATGAATCGGCCAGCGCGGGATGCGGCGATGGAAGGCGATCGGATGGTGGCGGTTTGACCACCGGTGAATGTCTCGTCGTAGTCTACACCGTCTTCTTGAGAGAAGCCACGAACAACCCAGTAGCGCTTTATAGCGGGCGATCGCCATCGAGTGAAACTTGTGCTTGAAGATCCACTTCCGAGACAGCGTTAGCACCAAAGCGCGCGGGGCGAGGCGCCAGTGTCGTTGTCGATGAGGGCCTTGTGCTCCTCGCCATCGCGGCGCGCCGGTTGGGATCGGCGGCGCTACGATAGTTCGCCGAGCAGCGAGCGGGAGAGTGGTCACCGCTAGGAGAAAAACTCCACAGAGGATCGGCGGCATCGAGCCCGTGTCACCATCGGATGATCCGGGAGGCGCGATATAGTCGTGGCACCGAGCGTGGGTAGCGGTCTTTGCCGTGCGGTGGTCGGAGGAGCCGCACGTGGCGTGCGAGTAAACCGGATGCGGCGGTCGTGGTGGCGAGCGACGGATGGCACGTGGGCGAGGAGATGATCGCTCGACACCATGCGGTGGTGGAGCGATCATCTGGGTACTGCAGGGTGCCATTGCGGCGATCACGCGAGGCACCCGGCATGGCGGTCGGCGTCGAGAAAGTCGAAGTCGGAACAAGGAGGGGTGAAGATCGGTCACTCGCAAGCGGGAATATGCTCTCATCAAAGACAATATGACGGGAGATGATGACACGTTTGGTGGCGAGATCGAGGCAACGGTACCCTTTATGGTGAGAAGGGTAACCGAGGAAGACACAAGCCGTAGAACGTGGAGCAAGTTTATGAGCAGAGGTAGCAGAAAGGTTTGGAAAACAAAGACAACCGAAACCCGAGATGACTCATCTTGTGGTGGGGAGCGATGAAGGAGGGTATAGGGAATGTCACCACCGGAGAGGAGGATGGGCAACGGTTAATGAGATAGGTGGCAGTTGCTAGTGCCTCGGCCCAGTACTTGGGAGGCATAGTGGCGTGGAGCAGGAGCGTGCGAACCGCATTATTGAGGGTGCGAATGATGCGCTCGGCTTTGCCATTCTGCGGGGAGGTATATGGGCAAGAGAGGCGTAGGGTAATACCGCGGGAAGCAAGGAAGGATGTGTTGGTGTGGTTCACAAATTCGGTGCCATTGTCGGCCTGTATGGATTTTAGAGGAATACCGAATTGTGTGCTAGCATAGGCGGTAAAATCTGCTAAAAGTTGGGAAACTTCTGATTTCTTTCTAAGGGGAAAAGTCCAACAATAATGAGAGAAATCATCAAGTAATACTAGATAGTAAAGAAAACCAGATATGCCAGAGGCGGAGATGTCCACACATCACAATGAACTCGCTCAAAAGGCGCAGAGGAGCGTGAAGAAGAGGTAACAAAAGGGAGACGCGTATGTTTGCCAAGTTGACAGGACTGGCAGAGAGAGCGGTCTACTTTATTACATGGGATGAGCGAGTTTTTGTGTAGGGTGTCGAGGCTGGCGATGCCGGGATGACCAAGACGCTGATGCCATAACTGGGAGAAGACGACGATGTGGGTGCTTGGTGGAGCTGCGGTGGTGACTGGAGGTATGGTGTAGAGGTCGCCTGTACTATCGCAGCGAAGCATCATACGCTGTGTCCGGGGATCCTTAATAGAAAAACCAAAGGCGTCAAACTCAATAGAGCAATGGTTATCACGAGTGAATTGTCTAACAGAAAGATGGTTATGGACTAGGTTAGGGACAACAAGAGTGTTGGGAAGAAGAAAACGGGTGGTTGGTGTGTGAAGAAAAGTGTGACCACGAGAAACAACAGGAGACGGAACCGTTGCCAACGAGAACGACCGAATGAGGTGGAGGTGGGAAGAGAGAGTGTACCGTAAATGCGCCGTCATGTGGGAAGTGGCGCCACTTGTCCATGACCCAGCCACCATGTCCTTGAACAAACCAGTTGGTTCGGGCGATAGAATGAGGCCTGCGATCCCAGTGTCGAGGTGGAAGCTGGGACAGCGTGAAGGCGGTATGAGCTCGAGTGGAGCGCCGAGGAGGCGGGAGGCGGCGGCGCCATTGACCGCCGGTAGGCGATCCATGGGTTGAAGCGAACCGTGGACCGGTCGATGGAGATGATGGTACGCGACCACCACGGCAAGATCGGTGCCACGGCCGGACCCGGCCTGCGCGCCACGGCTAAACCCGCCCTGCCTGCCACGGCGGTTGCGGCCACCACGACGTCCATCACGAGCATTGGCGGTCGGAGTAGTGGTCGAAGACGTAGCCGAGGAGTCGGCGGAGGCGAACAAGGCGTGGTGGTGGCGATCTTTGCCTCGTTGCTAAGGCGAGTCTCCTGAGAGCGAGCATGGACCGCGCTCGCGAAAGAAGGGAACGGCGATGCGGCGTTGGCGATGTCGTCGGCGGTGGCGGAGAAGCGGGTTGAGGCCACGTAGCAAGTTGAGGACGAGCCGCGAGTCGTTGATGGGGTAGCCGATGGCGCGTAACTCGTCGGCGAGGACCTTCATCTGCCGGGTGTAGTCGGTGATGGACATATCGCCTTGGACAAGCGAGTGGCGGTTGTTGAGGAAGACCGCGCGGACTCCTTGTTGTCGCGAAGCAGTGCCTCGATCGCGACCCAAAGATCTCGTGCGATCTCTTGATCCGTCATTCCGAAGTCGAGGATGTCGTCGGAGACGAGCCATAGAGCCGGTGAGAACAGCGAGTCGGCGAGGACCTGTAGCCTCGTCGTGATGCGCGATGTCGGTCTGCGTCGATGTGGGAGAGGAGGCCGAACTTTGTGCACATGGTCCGAAAGAATTTGGACCATCGGGAGTAATTCGGCGTCTTCGGATCGAGAGTGGTGGGCACATGAGACTTGACGATGACCGTACAGTAGGGGTTGAGGACGATCGGAGGAGCAAAGAGCGCGATCGCGCGGCGGGGTAGCAAAGAATCGCTAGATCGGCGGGAGGGTTTGCCATGGTCAAATTGCTCGCTCTCTCTCTCTTTCTTTTCTTTTTCTCTTTTTTTTCCTTTTTTTCTTTTTTTTTTTTTTTTTTTCTATAAAAGGAGGCAGAGGAGGCCGGATCGGATCGAACGGATCTGGGCTCTGGAGGCGGCGGCGCTCGAGGGGAGCGGCGGCGGCGGGGCAGCGGCGGCCGTGTGTGGGCGCGGCGGCGCTGGAGGCGGCGGGCGACAGCGGCCGAGGAGAAGCGGCGGAAGCGGTGGCACGAGGCGGCGGCGGTGGCGGCAACGGCCGAGGGCGGCGGCGGAGCGGCGGCTCGAGGTGGCGCGGCGGCGGCGGGCCGGCGGAGCGATGGCATGGAACAGCCGGCGGCCGGCTTTGGCGGCGGCGGCGCGGCGGCGGCGTGGCGGGCGCCGAGGGAACCGGCGGCGCTTGGGAGGAGGCGGCTCGAGGAGCGCGTGTGGCGGCGGCGACGGGGGCGGATCCGTCGGATCCGGCAGCAAGCGTCCGGCAGAGGAGGCCGGAGTCGTCCCGTTCAGGAGGAGGGCCGGATCTAGCTTCCGGGTGGAAGAGGCGACGGTGGCGGCCTGGTGGTGCGGCCAGGAGAGAAGAGCAGCGGATAAGCTTAGGAGGTAGGCTCTGATACCATGTAGAAAGGTAGAGAGATTGGGGCAAACACCACACAGCTAAAGGGCTGGGGTGGCTTGTATATATATTGGCCTGGAGTAGGCATACAAGGAAAGCATATACATGGAAGGCGCATGTATTGAAGGTATATACATGGAAGGCGCATACATGGTAAGCGCGTATATGGAATTATATCTAATTATTCTAATAGCGAGAAACACAACGGAAAATCCAATGCCACGGATTTGGCAATTCTAGGCTGCCATGTGGCAAGCAAAGCACTGAAAAACCACACGAAACATAGTTACATAGAAACGGCAATGAGCAACGACATGCAAAATATATTGTGCATTTACAGCTCATGCAAAATTTATTTACAATGTCACAAGAAAATGGCGCGCAATTTTTTTAGGGAGAATCTATGTTGTCATGGCGACAAGGCGAGGTGAGGCGCTTCGGATGCGCCAGGACGCCTAGGTGGGCTCCTAGGCGATGATTTGACGAGGGCAGGAAAATAGGATAATTTGATAGTTCATAGTTAACACTTGCATTATTGTAATGTATAGATTATAGAGCTATAGAGTATAGACCTGAGCAAGTGAGCTCCAATAATGTATAATTTATATGTATTGATGTTGTCCTACATGAGAATAAAAGGCTTGAGTTATATCGAGTAGTTGAGTACATGAGAATGAATCAATGAAATGTTGTTGTCATGACTCATGAGTAGCATATGCTTGCTTACCTGTTGCCTCAATCAGTGGCTTCTTGCCAAGTTGCCAACTTGCCATGAGTAGCATATCCAATTATCTATACTCCTTTCAATCTGCACAAGAAAAAGATCAGCAACATACTTAGTATTCACTATTCAGTAATCAGTACATATTTAAACATCAATACAAAACATCAGACTCATCATTCACCAGTACTTCATAAACTGATAAACATCATAACACAAGTCCACAACTAGCAGTACAAATCCACAATACATGTCCACAACATTAGTAACAAAAGCAATAAACATCACAAGTCCACAACTAGTAGTACATAAACATCTCCAAATCATTCATCATCCAACATGAACACATCGAAATGCTCCTCATCATTAGCATTTCCTTCACCCATCTCTTCAGTAGTAGTTGGTTCTTGGACAAAATCATCTTCAATTTCCTCATCATCACAAACATCTTCATTGTCAGAGTCTTCATGAGTTTGATGTAGAACTAAAATCTTGACGTCGAGAATAACAAATGACATCCTCACAAGCTCTCCTAGGAACATTGTGACCCCGAAGCGATCTTGATGTGCCGATGGCCTCATCAATGTGAGCCCATGAAAGATCATCATCACCTCTATGGACTTGTGCTACATCCTTGTCAACCCATTCATTCGTTCACAGGAACTCTTCTAGGAGCAGTCACCAAATCCTCCTATGAGATGTTGTTTGAACCTCTTGATCCCCGAGTGCACTCGAGTGCCACATAGAGTGCATTGTACCAAATCCTTGTTTTTAGTCGGCCAAAATGCATACTTCCACCCTGGATCTTTGGACTTTGCTTTCCTCTTTGGATTGGTTGATGGATCATAACTTTCAGTTGCAGCATCACTCCCTGTACCTTCCTTAGGCTGATGAGACATCTGTAAGCAGTGCGGCAAATCACTTACTAAGCACTAGAGCACTAGGTCCAAGCAATGCACCACTCCCTGTACCTTACTAAGCAGTAAGCAGTTAAGTAGTACTAATGTACTAGAGCACTTAGCCAGTTACAGTCAACAGAGTAGGGCGGCAGGGACAGAGAGGGGAGGCCGGTCCAGGCGGAGGCGGTGGGGCAATGTCGGGTCGGAGTGGCGTCGGGGTGGAGGCGCTGAGCCGGTGCCGCAGAAAGCAACACGAGGCCAGGGCGGAGGCAGTGTGGTGCGGAGACACAGGTGTGGAGGCGGCGGGGTAGAGCTGGGTTGGAGTGGTGTCTGGGCGAAGCTGGGGCAGAGGCGTGGAGCCGGAGGCGGTGCGGAGCGGAGATGCAGGACGTAGTGTGGAGCCGGAGGCGAAGGGCGACGCACCGACACACGAAGAAAGCAGCGCGAAGCAGATCTGTTTTCTCACTCCTTTCCACCCACCCCTTTTTACAGCCTCATCTTCTCCATGCGAGTGCCGCATCTTCCACCTGGACAACGCATCTTCTGCCTGGACTCCAGGAATGGCTAGTCGAATGCCTAACTGCGAACGACTTAGGCGACGGACCTGGTGTCCACACTGGAGTGCCAGGATGCCTAGGTGTCGCCTTGATAACATAGCGGAGAATAGAGCATAACTACATAACAGAACATCAACATTTGCTATGTCTTTATATCTACCGTAAGGGCAACATGGGACCAAAATATAAGTATCAGAAAGGTTGCAATGAGTTACACAAGATACAAGGAAAATACTATGGAAATATAAATTTTTTTAACTATTATTGTAATGCAAACAATTCCCCTTTGCCTATTCAGATTATTACGACTAACATGGCAGATTTGATCAACTTTCAGCAATTGCCTTTGCAAGGTCATCACGAAACCTATCCATGGTTCTATCACTCGATTGTGACGTTGACATATTCGATGCATCATGAGAAATGACATATTTTGTATATCTTGATGGTATTGTGGGCACATAATTAGGATCTCACTCAAACCGATGGAAATGCTTGTCCGGCGAAGCATGATCACATATGAAGTTGTGAAATCCCATATTAGCCATAGGCCCTATTCTTTGCGGTTTCTAAAAGCCGCTTTTGGTTTTTGCTATAGTAACTAACTTTTAAACGGAGTATTTTTTTAAGATGGGGTCTACAAGTTAATTGTAGTACACGTTAAAAAACTAATATCTGTACCATCAAAAATCGCAAGTGAGTATCTCTCTTTCCGTAATCTCTGTCGCAAACAGTCAAAAAGCCATTAGCAAACAGGCCCATAATAATCATCTTTTGCTTGGACATTTTAAAACTCGGCATCTTGAGAAGAATTCTCTATTTCATCTTTCATACACCAAAGTTCCTCTCAATGATGTTGCGACCACTTGTGTGCAATTTGTTAAATTTCTCTCTCACCACTTGGAGCAGGATCTCTTTGAAATTCAGGAACGTAATACCTTTGTTCCTTGTATGGTGCTATAGATAACCGTCATCAACAAGATAGTCTTTACCTATAATATAAGGTGCAAATTACCTCTGTTAACATCAACTGCATGAATATTACTAGTAAATAAATTCGCAAATGATACGAAAAATAAAAATTACCCTGTGGAGGATGTGGAAAGGTATCAATCTTTACATCAAATGCATGATAAAGCACACTATTATTGTGCATAGCGCTTGGCTGACCAACAGATGTGTATGTGAAGCGCATGTCAAAACCACATACGTCATTATATTTTGAGATGTACTCCCTGATCTACAATATTTCTAATCTGATCTTGGGCAACTGTTGTAAGAATGTGTGTACCATCAGCAGCTCCAATGCAGTCTTTGAAATGTTGCCACATTCTTCTATCGTTTCTAATTCTACTATGAACATTAGAGAAGTTAGGATCCTTTGGCTGCACAATATCTTAAGACATCTTCACACACTCTAAAACCTCGGCAAACTTCTGCTAATTGTCTCACCAGAATGCTTGAAACAATTCTGCACTCGGTTCGATTGAAAGCTACCACAAATGTATATGAAAATAGCCAATACTTCAATGGAACTCATATAGGTAGTTGATCGCAAATTGTAAGTACTGACCATAAGGTCATGTAGGCTATGAAAGATTGTAACATTCATACGAAACATATGGTGGCTTTCTCTTGAAGTGGTTAAGGTTTCTCTTTCCCAATCCATTCATCTAAGACGTGAAGTCTTAGGCTCATTCTTGTCAAGGTAGGTTGAATAATAATTCTCCATGATAATTGCAGTAGCAGCTAAGTGGCCTGTCATGTCTTGTTGTAGACGCATCACGCATCATCTGGACATCACACTCATGTTCTTCATCGGAGGTATCACTTCATTTTCGCCTTTTGAAGAGGACATCTGTGCATGAAAATAGAAAAAAACAACTAAAATAAGATCATGTATGCTATGAAAGATTGTAGCATTCATACGAAACATATGGTGACTTTCCCTTGAAGTGGTTAATGTTTTTTTACTCAACCCATTCCACTAAGACATGAAGTCCGGGGCTTATTCTTGTCAAGGTAGGTTGAATAATAATTCTCCATGATAATTGCAATAGCAGCTAAGTGACCTGCCATGTCTTGCTGTAGATGCATCATTTGGACATCACACTCATGTTCTTCATTGGGGGGTATCACTCCATTTTCTCTTTCTAAAGAGGACATCTGTGCATGAAAATAGAAAAAAACAACTAAAATTAGATAAACACTAAGAAAAACAAACCATCTGTGTATGTCAATAGTAGAATATGCTAACATAAATGAGACAAATAGTAATGACAATAGTAGTACTCACCAAAATAAATGAGACAAATAGTAATGACAATAGTAGTACTCACCAAAATAAATGAGACAAATAGTAATGACAATAGCAGTGCTCACCAACATAAATGAGACAAATAACAATAAAAATTTACATGACTAGGCATGAGTTCAATTGACAGTACATAACTAGGGAAATAATGTCTTATAATTAAAATGAAGTCTTACAAACCAATTGAGAAGAAAGATAAATACAAAATACAAGACAAACTACTTATAGGAATGCCTTCATAAACATCCTAAGGTTACCACATAACTTCTACTTGTCATACTTGGTATCATAACTTCTACTTGTCATACTTGGTATCATACTTCCTTTTAAGCCATTCAAATCGTCCTTCACCGCAATGTCACAAATATTTCTCTTTACTCCTTTGCAAAAAGTTTAGGTGCAATAAAATACTCATTTGTCCCCATAACACAACCGCACTCTTCGACCAGCTCCATCACATTCTTGATGGTACACACTGAGACTTCTCTCTTTTTCATGCAAATGATGCAAAAGATGCTTGCGACATCTCACTCAACTCAACAATTCGTTTCAGTTGGTGTTGCATGTTCATAGATCCACTCTCTGGTTTCTTTCCCTTCTCATTGCTAGGACCACGCGCTCTCCTCTCTTTAGTATTAATTGGCGACTCATCTTCTTGTTCACTATCATCATTGTCGTCATTGTCACCTTCTTGTTCTTCAACATCAATAGGTGTGGATGCACACACAGGACTTTGAGGCAAGGTTTCCATTGTAGGAGACCAGTGGTCTTCACCGGTGTTGCAAGTATCTTCAAACATCGTGTGCAACAAGCCTCGTTTTGAAGTTCACCCTTTTCAAACTTGCCACATCCTTTATGTTTCTATCAACAACAATGATACAAATTAAATATAGGTAGGAGTGTACATATGTGCATGAAAGAGTGTGTAATGAGTAAATTCCTTCTACTGTTGAGTGGTGGTCTTAATTGTTTTCTTCTCAGGATTCCAACCTAAGTTTGTCTCCGTTGTTGTCAATTTCTTCTAAGTGTTGTAGTTATTCTTCAGTTTGCCCTGTTTGTTTTTAAATTGTCTTTTTGTGTATTTTATCCTGGTATTCTCCTATAATTTAGCAATTATTAAGGTATACCCAGGATTGTTCTGATGGATATTTGGACGATTCTCAGCAACTACTTGTTCAGCAAACAATTCACATACTATCCTAGTGTATTCATCATTTCACTCATCATTGTCACCCATCTGCTACGTTAACATCACCCAACCATGAATTCATTGCATTAGCATCTAGAAAGCACCGATACGCCGGTTGCACGCCGTACCCGTACTCGATATGTATCCGATACGGCGATATGTATCGATACGGCGTGATATGGTATCGGTGGAGTACCGGAGAATTTCGCTTAAAAAATAAATGAAAAATATACCGATACGTTGACACGTCAGAATACGCCACCGACACGCACCTCCACGCCGCCGCCTTGCATAACCGAACGCACCGAGCGTCTCATTCACGTCGTCCTCAATAGACGAGGACGAGGTCCTCCGGCCCGAGAGAGAGGCGCGGTGCTGCGGCCGCGCCGATCCGCATGAGGAGGCCGAGGCGGAGTGCGCGCGAGCGAGCTTCGCCGAATCAGCGCGAGGCACTCGGGATCTGGCGGGCGAGGCGGTAGCGCCGGATCCGCACAGAGAGGCCGGGCGGTGCAGCGAGCGGCTTCGGTCGGATCAGCCGCGAGGCGCTCAGATCCGACGGCGAAGCGGTGGCGGCCGGATCCGCGACGGAGTGAGGCCGGAGGCGGGTGCGCAGCGAGCGAAGCGGGATTCGCCGCAGAGGTGCTCGGTCCGAGCGGGCGAGGCGCGTGGCCGGATCCGGCCTGGAGGCCGTCGGATCTAGAGGCGGAGCGGTGGACGGCGGCGGGGAGGCCGGATCCCCTCTACCGCCTCGTCCTCCGCCGGCACTGGCCGGAGGCCACCGGCCAGCCGCCGTCGGTCCCGTCGCCTGGAGCTCGCCGATTCCATCGCCTGGAGATCCGTCGATCCCGTCGCCGATCCATTTCCTGGAAATCCGCCACCTCTCCCTCGTTGCAGTTGCCTAGAGGGCGCCGGCTCGTCGTTTCTCCTCGTCCTCCGCCGCCACTGGCTGGTGTGTTCGTCGTCGGCGTCGTGGGCGGGAGGGGGAGCCAAGGAGGACGGACTAGTGGATCTGGGCCTGGCGGAGCGTAAGCGCAAGCAGGGCGCCCGCCGCGTAGCGCTGCGTCGGTGTCAGCGCGGTCGCGATCGATTTGGGCGAGCGCGAGCAGTTGTTGGGTTTTGCGGGGCGTTTGCTTCGAGACCAGACTTTGGGTTGGTCGCTTCACTCGGATGACGCCAGCTGTTTTTTATATGCTGCCTGCCAGCCTACAGTGCACGAGACGGCACGGTCAAATGTCCGAGGGGGAGGTAGTAGATTTTTTCCAGCAACCCAACTACCGCTGAAGCTTTTACCACGAAGGTATGCCCATTCAAACTTTGCAATTTGTATTTTTTTCATTACTAGCTAAGTATTGATAGTTATACCATTAGAAATATGTTTACAATTGTTTCATTTTCATATACATATATATATGTACTTGCCGTATCGACGTATCCTTGTTTTTGGAAAATATCGTATCGCCGTATCCGTATCGCATATCGGGGCATCCTAGATTAGCATAATACACAATGCATTACCATAATACACAATAGTAGGAAGACACTTAAATTCTTTCTTTAGGTATTGTCAAAGACTAAATCAGTGACTGTACCACAAAAAAGGAAAATTACTAGTACATTAACATCAACGTTAGGAAAATATTGTCATGACTATATTTAATTTGTGTCATGAAATGTCATTAACATTAGCATCAACAGTCAGTAAAATGTCATGAAATCAACAATCCTAGGGATTCCATCCTAGTCAATTTGTCATGGGAGACAATAATGTGATAGCTTTTTTCAGTTGTACAAGCAACAAAACCAGAAGATCCATTTAGTACGATCTTACAAGATTACTTCTGAAAGAAGTTCAGAAGTAATCACACAACAAACATAATGGCAAGTCTGTTAGGTCACAACAATATTAATTGATTTGTAACAACCTGTATTGATTATGTTGAAAGCAGCAACCTAAACAGATCATGGAATATGGCATTCATCTGCAATCTCCTGAACTAGATCGCTGAGGATTACATGTCACCTGTTACTGAAGATTGGGCAAACGAATTATGATGTTTCAAGGGAAATGGAAAAAACAAAACTAAGTACTAAACAATTCATTTGCAAGAAGAGATATGAAAGAATGCTAGATATGATAATGCAGACACGTAATTTGGCCCCTAAAGCTGCATTTCAGTTGGCACATAGCATAGTAATTTGCAGGCAAAACAACACTGGAAAGGGGAGAGATGTTTCACATGACGAAAGAAAAATACACCGATCTGTAAGTTATAGAAGAGAATTTATCAACTGTCGCCATCCACAGATAAATAGCATCAAGAAAAAGAAGAAACCAAAACAATCTACAGAAAATGGCTCCAGACGTGCAGTTACATCATCGAGAGGGCAGAGGTACTGCAATTTGCCATGGCAACAGGCTGGTAATTTTATCAGATGTTCTCACTTTTCAGTTTTAAACACCAAATCAGGTAAATGTCTGATCAACATGTTGACATTTTTAGGCTGGTCTACTAGTTGACTTCGGTAACATAATAATCTCTGACTCTGGTTCTCTATATATTTAAGAATTTTTTTAGCATCTACATAACTGTAGATCGTAACTTCATAAAGGGCAGACCTCTTGATTTCATGACTTCAACAGGCCAAGAGGGAGTGTGTGAATTGAATTGCATTATAATATCATGATCCAACTCTTTAAACCACCGGAACTAATCATATCCACAAATTAAGGTTATTAAGTCGACAAGTCAACACTACCATCATAGTGAACGATCCAACTCGTTAAACCACCGGAACTAATCATATCCACAAAGTAAGGTTATTAAGTCAACAAGTCGACACTACCCTCCTAGTGACCGACTTGTCGACTAGTCTACTGTTTGTACTATTTATTCATATATGTACATACAGAGAAGGAATTTATTGCAATTTCAGAAAATAAGAGGGTTAAATTGCAAAATGCCGAATCCTATTAAACCCCCCACTGCCTGTCGCCCTCCACTGCCTTGCCTTCTCCTCCGCCCGCCACCCCCCACTGCCTCCCCTTCTCCGCCTTCTTTTCCTCCGACCACCGCCCCCACCTGCCTCGCCTTCTCTTCCTCCGAACGCCGCCCCCCACTGCCTCGCCTTCTCTTCCTCCGACTTCCGCCCCCATTGCCTCGCTCCTTCTCTCCTTTCCCATCTCGGTCTTTGGCGGCCGAGCTACCGCTGACGGCCGCTCCTCTTCCTGCCGCCACTCTCACCGCCTGCAAAGCCATGAGGAGGCGGCGGAGAAGACTCACCGCCCAGAGCTGACGGAGCTGCGGAGGAGACTTGATCTGGCGGAAGCCGTGGATCCGACGGCGGAGACGGTAGATCCGGCGGCGGCGACGGTAGAGACGGTAGATCCGGTGGCAGCGACGGCAGATCTGGTGGCGGTGGTGGTAGATCCGGCGGCGGCGGTGGCGGCGCAAGTCGAGTCGACTGCTCCAGTCGTTCCTGCGCCACCGACTTGTCGACTAGTCGTCGACTAGTTAATGACTTAATAAGCCTGCCACAAAGAACTGCCATATAATCGAAGACAATGATGTATTTAACATCGTGAAAATAAGACCATGGCCGTATTTAACATGGTGAAAATAATACCGTCATTCCCAACACTGCAAAGTTCAGTGCAAGCAAGAGCATATTCATTTAGATGGGAATTTCACATGTAAAAAAATGTATATTTGAATGCATTATACAATGCTATCAGGATGGTGAAGATGAGGGGAAGTAGAGAGGGCAGGGGGGAAGGGCGACCGGAGAACAAACCTTCAAGGGACACCGAAACTAGTGCTTGGGGAACGACGGCGGCGATGGCTACGAAGCTCCTGATCCGGCAGGGGTCTGGGCTGGCCATGAGGGATCCAGGGCGGCTGTGATAGACCCGGTGGAGAGGAGGGCAGGGCTGAGAGGACGCCGACGCATGGCCGAGATTTGGGTAGGGGCGAGATGAGGCGGAGTTTTGGGGCGAGATCCAGTGACGGAGAAAGAGGCAGTGGTGGGGTCAAGCGGAGGCGGGCCGAGAGGATGGCGGGGGCTAGAGCTACAGGAGGGAGGCCCCAAGAGGAGGCATAGGCGGGGGCGAGAGGAGGGCGTGCACGAGCGGAGGCAATGCGATTGAAGGTGCACGTGCGCGAGAGAAGGGCATGTGGGCGATAGCATTCGAGGGTACAACGATGGCATTTTGCGGGTAATAAATCCGAACTTCAAAGGGTATTTTGGTTTTGAGAGTGTTAGCTTCCCACAAGAATCCACCTCAAGGTTGCTTCTGTACACTAGTTCATTTTTGACTCCACGCGAGAAACTGAATCTGGTCGTTTTGGAAAGTTGATTGGTATGGTTCCACGGAATTCGAAGAAGCTGGGAGCTGGAGCTATACCAAACACCTCCTAAGTCATGTACTGGTTGCTTCAAACATTTTGTTGTTTGCCTGGCTGTGCATTTTTTACATGTTTAACCTCGTCTGGTTTTTCCCAGTCAGGTCAGGTCAAAAGAGTAGCTCAACCTACTATTGAATTTTGGAATTCCTTAAGTTTTTATTGGTTGCTTTCACATATATTTCCATTGACTAATGCACTAAGCTCATTTGGTTTAAAGTAGTTTATGATGCTGTCTAACATTTACATCATAAACCTCTTATCCTTAGGATTTTAACTTCTGTTTTCCTGCAGCTATTGAAGCAATCTTTACGAGTGAAAAGGTTCAGGACATTGTACCTATCTCCAAGGATTCACTCCTTATCCTTGGTCAAGGTACGAGTGAGTGATGTATCTTGAAGCATGACATTACATCTTCTGGATATGCTAGTTTTGCTTCTCTTCTTTTCCTTCTTTTGTAATTTTCCTTACATCATAAATATTGTTTTGCAGGCAACGTGTTTCTGTATGGAACTGCTTGAATTTGGTCGGTTATCATATGTGTGGTAAATCTATCTGAAGAACCCTTTTTCCATTTCAGTTCATTTTTACATTCATTGGTTTGGTCTAGGCCCACAAATTTTATTTGATATCAGGTGGAGACATGACTGTTGTTTAGATCACGAATTTGCAGTTTTGGATGTGTTTTTGGCTAAAGATAGGGTGAGTTTAGTCACTTACAACTGCCTTTTATTTCCCCACTTCTGGACCACTCTTATCTGTCGCTCTAATGATTCGCCCTTTTCTTCCAAAAATGTAGTGTTGTTGATTCTGAAGATGCACTTATTCACCTGTCTTTGTAGTCATGAGGATCACTAGTCTTCAATTTCAGTAAGCAGATGAAAAACTCATGACTTGCATAGCAACCAGTGAGGGGTTGAAAGGTGCAGACTGTTCTCTATCTTTGTCAATCTGAAGGCATCATTGGAAAACTACAAGCCATCTTTCAGCACAGCTCATGGAAACTTCTGAACAGATGAGGCCAGATTATGCACGGATTATAACAACCCAGTTCTGTATTCACATTTGCGCACAAGGACGACGACAATTCTGGTTGCTATGGCTGCAAGGTAAGGCTACAGCCCTAGGCCCAGGATCAGCTGTCGTGGAATGTGGATCATTGTCAAGTGGGTCGGTTATGAAGCTACACGTCTGGTGTTCGACAGGGATGTTGGTCTTATTGCACTTCAGAGACTGGACTGGGATGTGTTGGAGTTGAGTGGGCGCTTCCTTGTAATTGCCAGGCTCTGGGAGAGACCTCAGAAACCAATAATATAGTAGTCCTGAAAGGTCAGGCTTACACTAGATCGATTGCTAAAAGGCGTCCACTAGTATGTATGATGTTAGCTTGCTACAGGATGCTAGACTGCTAGTTGTGCCTGTTACTAAAATCGAAACCCAGTTATTTATCTTCCATTACAATGTTGGCTCTGTTGGCGCCGCCACTGTTTTTTTATTACGAGTTTTTTAATTACATCGAAGGACGTACACTTACATATATTATACCACATTTATATATGTATGTATGTTCCATTGGAATACACGTTAGAACTTAAGCGGCGATCCCTGTAAACAGTCGAAGATTTCTAGCAGAGGGAAGCTCGGTCCTCCGCTGGCCACTGTTTTCATCGTGGCTCTTACCCCGCCTCTCTCTGCGGCTCTGCGCCATGGACAAACAGTTGGTCTGGTTCAGCCAGCCCAGCCGAACCCAGCCCAGCCCAGCCCAGCTTGAGAGCTGATCCAGCCTAACCGTGCCCGTCTTACCTCTTTCCTCTCATTTCTGGCGGCTTCTCCGCCCGTCCTCGTAGGTTCCCGCCTCCCGGCGACCAGCCTCCATTCCGCCGCCACCAACCAGCCAGGTATGTTGATGCGATGGAAATGGAATCGTACAACTAAGTTTTCCCGTCCGTGCTCTACTTGTTCCCTTTGGGCTTCTTGGTACTGCGTTTTTTTAGATTAAGGAATAGTTCATATTCCGATCTCCAGCATTCACAAGTGAATGAGTACAACCGCTCCACAAAGTCAACCACAATACTTAAACCATAACTCACCACATAACTCACCACATGGTGATACAAAAGATCAGAACTAACACACAAAAAAAGGACTCAAATCTCTATCCTGTTTCTACTTGGTTGTATCGTAATGCGATGGAACTGCACAGGTGAATTAGTAGCTAGGGTTATCATTTAGGATGGTGTCCACGATAAGCCTTTTCGATCGAATTATCAACTTCCGGTGTGTCTATTTTGGTGCTCGTAATTGTAGGGGGGAACGGAATCGATCTTGATACAGAAGTAATTTGGGTGCTTCATCCCATCCCCCCCCCCCCCCCATGTCTTGTGATGATTGGTAGACATGTATGTTCTGCGGTTCTGCATAGGATTGCCATGTGACGGAGCTTCTACTCCAAGTAAGGATTTTAGGTTTGGCAGTTGGGTTCGTTCTGGCGCTGGGAATGGGATCGGTGTTGGTGGAGCCATGGTTAGTAATCGGAGTGCTTCCTTGCGTCGATTAGCAACTGGGATGGAACTCGAAATGTTGCTACTTCTTGCCCTCGCCCCATAATTTAAGAAGTGACATAGACTATGTCTTATAAATTAGTTACCTCCATCTTATCTTAATAATACAGTACTAAATATTACATACTTTAAAATTAAGAAAATAGACCTCATTACCTATTTCTAACACAAAGGGATTTGTCTTGCGACTGGAGCCTTGCGCCGGCAGTAGCTAAGTTGGTGTGGGGTAAAGACGGGAGGAACCCCGTCGTCCATGCCGACGCGCTGCAGCCCGCCGCGCGACTGCGCGAGTCGACCAAACGCCCGTGCCGACCGGTCAGCGCCCGTGCGCGCGGTGCCGCCTGCCTCCGGTTTTGCTTCGAGTGGAAACTCCGCGGCGCGTGTGGGGATATTTGCCGCGCACAAAACGCGAAAATGGCAAACGGAAACCGGAGTCGATTGATTAGGCGACCGCCTGTCAGATCAGTCTCATACCGGATACCCAAACACCGGCACGCCCTTGTGCCCGCAGCCCGCCGTCTCGGGCGAGACAAACTCGAACGGCCATGGCAACCGCGCACCACTACGTACCGTGGGCCGGCTGATCTAAACAAGGCCCAACGCGTATACCCCGCCGCGCGCGGAGCCGAACGGCATCCTGAGCACGCGAGCCCGAAGATTCGTACAGCATCCGGCCGCGCCGGCCCCATCTCCGGCCCGGCCGTTCATTTCGCGGGGGCGGTGCGGCGACCTCTGCCGTTTGCTGTCCTCATCCCCCACACAACTCGTCTCCTCCTGCCGCGAGTGCTTGTTCGTCTCGTCGGGCTGGGGGGCCTCGTAAACACGTACCAAAGGCCGTTTTAGGCCACCCTGCCCTCGCCTGCTTGCACGAATTCCCACAGGCCACAGCGTCTACGTATACGGTATAGCAACAATTTCTAGCCACAACCTTGTCGAAATTGTTTGGCATGTCATACCAGATGCCGTGAATACCCATTGTAATCTTGCAAGTTTGTATCATTCGATTACTTGTTATTTAGTACCACCAAAGATTTCTACTATTAAAACTAGAGGATCTTGAAAAAAGATGCAACCTTCCTCAGGATCACCTGGAGGAAAAGCCCTCTTTCAGCCACATCTTTCATCGTCATCCTTTCCTCGGGCAAGTCTTCCGTGCAGTGCAAACCCAAATCCAGCATCTGCGCTAGGCTGCCTTGGCTTCTCCCTCGATGGCCAACCGACATCTTGGAGATCACCACTGCTTGTTGTCTCGTCGTCTAGAAAAATGTTAGGATCCACGACCACGACGTCAGCGAACCTTGATGGGGATGTGTGGTTCACCCACTCCCTCAAGCTCAGTTCTCACGTCGCTCTTCCGTGATGCTTTGCCCGTTGAGCCGTACTCTGTTGTGTTGATAGAAAAAATGGCAGAAATTAGTGATTGCAGGGCAACCAAGAGAGCAATGTTGAATTAGGAAGCAATTGCCTGGTGCCATAACCGATTGTTCCGGGCATGCTCCTAGAAACTATGGAAATATCATCTCCCAACAGTAACCTGGCGATGCCGAAGTCAGCAACACAAGCCGTCATGTCTGCATGAAGCAGCACGTTGCTTGGCTTCAGATCACAATGCAGGACTACCTC
This sequence comes from Melocanna baccifera, assembly GCA_036346265.1. Lineage (NCBI taxonomy): Eukaryota > Viridiplantae > Streptophyta > Magnoliopsida > Poales > Poaceae > Melocanna > Melocanna baccifera. The sequence goes on along the minus strand of CM070677.1, from coordinate 33,462,473 downwards.
AAAGTGCTCATGGTGCAGGTAAGCCATCGCCAGTACCACATCCAGCATGATGCTCACCCTTTGGATCAATCCTAGGCCACGCAAGTTATTAGAGAACAACCATTCATCTAGGCTCCCATTTGGCATGTATTTTAGCACTAGGGCCTTGAAGTCCAAATTCGAACAAGTTGTATCATAACCAAGTTCTGATGTCGAGCCATGCGGAGTGCACGGCACTCCTCGTCGAAGCTCCTGCTGTCTCTTTCCACTTCCAGTTTCATATTAATGACCTTTATCACGGCGATCTGCTCATCATCCAACTTGCCTTTGAAGACTTTGCCAAAGCTTCCAGCTCCTAGTAGGCTATCACCATCGAAGTTGTTCGTGGCACGTACCAGCTCATAGTAGGAGATTGTACTGTAGCTGTTTGCCCCCAAGCTAGTGATTGGTGTTGGATCCGCCCAGGATTCACCTCGCGCAGCAACGCGAGCTCCCTTGCCTGCAACTCACACGAACACAAACAAGAGCTAGTTTGGAATGAACACACTCAAGAGTTTCAGCAATGAACGCCCTTTTTGGCTTTTTCTCTGTATTCAACTCAAAATAAAACAACTAATACACGGCTATAAGTAGCCTTGTTTACATGCATAGAGCATGTTAGATTTAATCTTGACTTAAGAGTCCTAGCGTAATTGAGTTCGTTTTCATCTGTAATTCGAATTGAAGTAGTGTCCAATTCGAAGTCCTAGTCGTTTGCTATTAGGAGTTATAGGCATATAAATTGAGAGGCTTGTAACCAGTTTATGCATTGCAATTTTCGCAAGAAATAAAGATCAGAAAATTAGGGCATAATTTGTAACAAGTGGTATCAGAGCTAGAGGGAAAAAAACCTGTTTTTTTTCGCTGCTGCCCCCGGGAGGGGAGCTAGTCCCGGGGGCGGCCATCCACGCCGGCTGCTCGAGTCGCGCAGATCCACCCGGATCCGGCCGCCCTAGCCGTCGCCAAGCACGGATCCGCCGAGCTCGAGGAGGAGGACGCCGCCGTCCACCGCGAGGTGAAGAGAGGGAGGCCGCCGCCGTGCCGCGTGCGGAAGAGGCGGCGCGGAGCCGCCGGCGCCGGAGAAGGACGCACCGGTGAAGGGGGAGGCGGCGGAAGAGGAGCCGAAGGGGGAGGCCGTCGCTGAGTCCACCGCCGCCGCTGTAGAAGGTCGAGCCGAAGGGGGAGGCCGCCCGAGTAGACCCCCCGCGCCCGGCCGCCGCCCGACCGGATCCACCGCCACCGGCCGCCCCCCGACCGGATCCGCCGCCACCGGCCGCCGCGCGCCGCGCCACGCCACGGGACATGCAGGCGCGGTAGGAGGCGAAGGCGCGACGACGGGGGAGGCGCGGAACCGCCGGCGCAGAGGAAGGAGGCGCGGGTGGCGCCCGCGCAGGCGCAAGGCGAAGAGGAGGCCGCCGTCGCATCCGCGCGCGAGGGAAGAAGAGATGGGGGGAGGCGCCTGCCGAGGAAGGGCTGGCCGAGCCAGCGGAAGAGGCGGCTGCCAAGCGAAGGAGGCCGGGCCGGCGGGCGAAGGAGGAGCGCCGGCGTCCGGATTCGGGTGGCGACGGCCTGCGCCGGGTGGAGGAGACCAGCGGTAACCCGGGGAGAGGCGGCGGCGTCCCGATCCGGCAAGAGGAGGCCGACGGCGGCGGGACATCCCGAGGGGCGGGATCTTCGGGCGGAGCCGTCGAAGAAAAGGAACCGTATTGCTGCATGCGCTTCGGGCTCGGAAGAAGAGTCCGAGACAAACTACTCTCTGGTCTTTCCGTCTCCGAGAAAGTCAGCCAAGCGCCCAAATAAAAGGAGATCCAAGCACCAAGTCTAGCACACCCAAACGCAGAGCAACAAAAGCAGGTCCAAACAAGAGCAAAATTCAAGGAAAAGAGAAAAAGGAAAGCAGTAATTTTTCCTTCCATTTCTCTCGGTCCAAGAGACTTCAAAGTAGCCGGAGTTTTTTGATCCGTGCCCAAGATCATGTCGCGTGATTCGAGAAGCGGTCTCGACGGCAACGAGGTATCATCCGGTACGATGGCGAAGGGGAGTTCCGCTATCTCGCTGCATTATCCGATGCTCACGGAGAGCAATTATGCAGCATGGGCAATCAAGATGAAGGTGTACATGAAGGCTCAAGGTGTGTGGGATGCGATCGAGAACGGCAACGTCGATATGCGCAAAGATCAAATGGCATTGGCGGCCATCTACCAGGGCATCCCAGAGGAGACGCTCTTCCTACTGGCCGAAAAGGAGACGGCCAAAGCCGCGTGGGAGGCGTTGAAAGCGATGCATCTTGGCGCAGATCGCGTGAAGGAAGCAAAGGTACAAACTCTCAAAACCGAGTTCGAGGTGTTGCGTATGAAGGAAACGGAGTCGATCAATGACTTCGCCGTCCGGTTGACGGTCATCGCCAACAAGATACGGCCCTTGGCGAGAAGGTGGAAGAGTTGTATGTGATGAAGAAATTCCTTCGTGCTATTCCTCACGTTTCTCCCGATTGCTTCATCATAGAGCAATTTGGAGACCTAAAGGCAATGACTATGGAGGAGGTCATCGGTCGTCTTAAAGCGTATGAGGAACGTATCCAGGACACTAGAAACAAAAGTGAAGGACAGCTCTTGTTGACTCAAGCCGAGTGGGAGGCCCGATCTTCGAAGCGTGAAGGCAAGAACACTTCCAGAGGTGATGGCCAAGGCCGTAAAGGTCGGAGGTTTGATAAGGCAAAAGTGAGATGTTATAACTGCAATGATTATGGACACTTTGCTTCAGAATGCCCAAAGCCGAAGACGAAGAAAGCGTTTGTTGCCGAAGCGCTCAGCGAAGAAGAAGACGTGCTCTGAAGATGAGTTGAGTCAGGGACGTTTGAGATGTGTCGCCGTCCAAACTCAAACAAGATGAAAAGATAGAAAGTCAAGATTAAGGGGGAGATTGTTAGATTTAATCTTGACTTAAGAGTCCTAGCGTAATTGAGTTCGTTTTCATCTGTAATTCGAATTGAAGTAGTGTCCAATTCGAAGTCCTAGTCGTTTGCTATTAGGAGTTATAGGCATATAAATTGAGAGGCTTGTAACCAGTTTATGCATTGCAATTTTCGCAAGAAATAAAGATCAGAAAATTAGGGCATAATTTGTAACAGAGCAGTAACAACTTAGCTGAGTCTTCGTGCGCACGTACACATGCACGATCGTTCCATCTGTACATGAGCCACTCACTCTTGTACACGAACTGGTCGTCCTCCGCACTGGCCGCAAGCCATATTGCAACATCCTCCACTACTCATGCATGCTGCTCCTATTCCACCGCTACAACTTGCAACAAATGCAGCTTCTAAAAACTAGCTAACAGCTTGAAGACTAACTCCACTAACACATGCATCACACGCACATGCTAACTAACTAGCTAGCTAATTGGCCCAAGTACACGTACGTAGTAGACTTGTACACGTACATAGTAGACTTGTACATGACACACATGCACTACAACTGGCGCCAGCCAACATGAGCTCAACACGTTTCTAGCAACATGCAACAAGCTAATGCAAACACGTCTAACAAATGATGTGATTAAACACATCTATCCTACATGCAAGACTCAAACTAATTCAAGTCATGATTATTTCCAACAATTGGCAGCTCTTTTGATTTCTTGTTTACATGAGTCTCAGTCAGAATGAACAAGCAAGCTCCTATTATTCCAGCTAGGGGCGAATCCAGCGGAGGGCGACTGGCTCGGCAGCTGGTGAAGGGAGGCGGCTAGGCGGGCGCAGATCTGCCAAGGTGGCGCTGGTGGGACGCAGCCACGCAGGAGCAGATCAGCCTCTGCCGGCGGCAGGGGCACGACCGTGTGAGCGACCAGGGGTGGAGGGGCCCAGCCGCGCTTGGGGGGAGGGGAGATCCGAGAACCAGAGGGAGAAGTGCCTGGGGCTAGGGAGATTTGACGGCTGCAGAGACTTGAGGAGAGGCCGTGTCGATGGTGTCGCGGTGAGAAGAACTAAGAAGGGAAAAGTGTGTAAGTGACGACGGGGTCAAGTGGTCAAGGACCTCGAGGAGTCAAAGGTATCTAATTTATAACTCAAGTAGTATTATCTGTTAATTCAAGTATAATTATCTCTTTACTAAGGCTACATTTAGTGAATTATTATTTAATATTTACTATTATTTGTTAATTGTTATATATTATACAATGTTAGACTGTTAGTTATGAATCTTATAATTTATTTATAGATTTACAAATTGCAATAATAGAAAAACGAATTTTGCATAACTATTTCATAAATAATTCAAATAGTACCCCTCCAACCATTAAGAACACGACTAAACCAAAGAGGTTTCGACTAGAATTTAATCCTAATGAAATTATTGCTGATCTGGCACACCGCATACCAATAAAAGGTTATGCCAATGAAATTAGAGATGAAGTGAGGAGAGCATATTTGTTGAATGGTTCAACTCGAGCAATTGGTCATGCCTTTCCAAAGATATTGGATGCTAAAGTATGGAGATTCTTTCAAGAATCACGTTTTAATAAGTTTGATTGGTTGGAATATAGTGTAGAAAAAGATGCTGCCTTTTTGTTTATATTGTTTCCTTTTCAGGAAGTTATCACAATCCAACACATTTGGTAATGATGTATATGTAAAAGTTGGGTTTTTTCGTTGAAAGATGACTATAGATGCTTTTAATAAACATGTTGGTGCTCCATATAGTTTTCACAACATAGAAAGGGGTGAGTGTGATGACTTCAAGAATCAACGGTCAAGTGTGTCTAGTAAAATAAATACTTACACTAAGCAAACCAAAATTGCATACAAAATTCATTTGATTGCATCTTTATATTATACAAGATATCTTATAGCACAAGGAGAAGCTTTTCATACACGATGAAAATAAGGGCTATTCCAAAGAGTTGTTGGATTGGTACAAAAAAAAGGAGGAAGTGAAGGAGGTATGCGCATAAGAGATTACAGAAGTCATTAAGGATGAGATTGGAGATAGAAATTTCACACTGCTTATTGATGAGTCCCAAGATTTATCAATAAAGGAGCAAATAGCAGTAAATTGTGAGGCTAGTTCTATATCCCTTATTTTTTTAGTTGTTCTAAGTTTGCATTTATGCATTATTACGTTGATCAGTTGTTCTAAGTTTGCAAAATTTGTGTCATGTAGATTTGTCAACAATCAAGGTAAGATTATGGAAAGGTTTCTTGCTATTAAGCATATTATAAGTTATACATCTGCAGCGTTGAAGGAAGTTTTGGTTGGTTTACTTGGTTGTTATGGTTTACCCGTTTCAAGGCTTCGTGGGCAGGGTTATGATAGAGTTTCAAATATGATAAGTAAATTTAATGGCTTGCAAAAACTTATTTAGCGTGAGAATCTATATGCTTTCTATGTCCACTGTTTTGCCCACCAGTTACAGTTGGTTGTTATCACTGTCGCAAGTTGTCACTATTACAGATTTATGCTGGTAATTTCACGTTAGCTGACCGGTTCTTATTAAGAAGTCAACTTTAAATCTTCATTCTCAATATTAGAAGTAAGGAATATTTTAAAACTTGCTCAAACGATGATTGAAACAACAAAGATAGAACTTTTCCATTGCTATATCGCCTCATCGAGTTGACAATGATCCTTCTAGTGGCAATGGTATCTGTTGAGAGAATATTTTTAGTAATAAATATTATCAAAATAAATTTACACAGCAAGGTGGCTAATGAGTGGCTCAATGACTTGATGGTGTGCTACATTGAGAGAAAGATTTTTAGAATAATTGATGATGATAGAAGTATAAGATGCTTTTCAAGGTATGAAAGCCTAGGATCGTATTTAGCACATTTGGACCTATGACCCGAAGAGTAAACCCGGTGGACCTAGGTATATGGCCAGTGTCCAATTTGGCACCTCTACAGTGTCGCGGTAGTACCACTGCAGCGAATTCAGCCTAATGAATAGAAAATTCAGCATTATGCATCGAGAGAATCATTGTCAAAGTTATAATATTTTTTTAATATGAATGAATGTTGAATAAGAAAGGGACAAAACATAAAAAGGAGAAAACAACTTTCTCGTGGATGGATGATGGTCAAGATGGTTCTAAATATATTATCACATATCGTAGCAAGGTAGAACATCCATGAAATTGAGCCAAAAGCAGTTGGATCAAGAAATCATTCGTAGATGCCAAATTAAGCAAAAAGTAGGCAACTTCAAGAACTTGATATATTGCTACTTGAGAATGAAAATATTATAACCACTTCACTTAGAATACAAGAGAGTACACCACTGTACTCACACTTCTCAAACTAGAACAGTTGGATTCAAAGAGTAAAGTTAGGATATTGGATGGTTAACTATCTAGTTTCCATCTCAACCTGTTAAATAGATAGGTTGGCCAGCTTTATCTAAATCGATTGGATACTATCCACTTAGCATAAATTGGAAAAACCGATAACCCCATATACATGGGTTTTAACTTACACACTACACTTATGCATATTTTGAAAACACACAAGCAAGAATCCACAAAGTCCTTAGCCTTTATTCAATTTGATCTTCTCAACTTCTCCTTGACCTAAACCACTAACCCAAGCACTGCTCAATCACCGCGGTTTTGAACCAAAGTAGTTTTAGTATTTTGGTCTAAGTACCAAAATACATTTTTCTTGACCCGATCTTCATCTTTCATTACAAGCAATCATCATACTTACCATATGTAGGTGCACAACTAGCTTAACATGCATCGTCAAATCTTTCTCGTTCCCGTTCCACTGGACCACGCGATCAAGCCATGTGGTGCAACCCATCACTCGAATTTACCTTCAATATTTTTCGCCATTCTCGTGCCATGCTTGAGCTTAGCCACCTCACCCGTCATTAAGCGTAGCCCCGATCCTTGCCATTGACGATGGTTAACTCCAAGCGGCCTTACACATCCAAATACCAAGAAATCATTTTTGGGTATAAGTTCTTCACAACTTGACCCATGTTAGTTAAACATATTTTATGCAACATTAATGCACTGACCAAAAGCACCGTAAATCAATCCATAACTCAATTTCCCATAAACCAAGAATTTCCATTTGGATCGGTACTACTGTCCTTCATAGGCCAGTACTACTGCACTCCCGTACCTCGCAACCGAACCTCTCTTCAAACTAACTACCGCTTGACGGTCTGACCCCCCCTGTGGTATGACCATCATGGTATGACCACTGCCATATCGGTGATATGACCAGTTTCTCTAAAAATTTCAAAAAATGATCAAAACAAAATGCAATCTTTGTAAAATCAAGTAACCACTCCATATAACTTGAAATAGTTTATAACATTACCATGAACCTTCTCCTTTGGTCCTATAATCTCCCTTCTGACGAAACCATTGTCAATTCTTCAAAAATAAAAATAGGAGGTGGTTTTAGACATATAGAAAGAATTTTACAAAGAGATGCTCAAAATTGTCACAAGAAGAATGCAAAAACTAAAAATAACCATACGGGGACAGAAATAGAGTGAAACTATTGAAAATAGCAAGTTTTTCACAAAAAGTTTCAAATACACCAAATAAATTAGGAAATCTTACTTTTAGATCCATCGAAAGAATAATTATTCTATTTGACTGTGGTCATTGTGATAAGAGATAAAAAGATCAAGATAATCACAACAATATATTAAAGGTCTAACTTAGCAAGATTTTGTACAAAAACTCCAAATCATACTATAGAAATGTATTTTTATCAATTTTTCTCCCCATTAGACAATAGAATCATCAAGATGCAATAAAGATGATACATCACAAATGAAATAAAGTAGTTGTATTTTATTCTGTTTAGCATAATGAGCTATGAAAATTATCCAAAGTCACTCTACAAGTATTACCAAGCCATATTGTGTGAAGTGGATATTTTAGACTATGGCAAACCATATATAGCAAAACTAAAATTAAATGAGCAATAATTTGAAATTAAATGGATTTTTAGCATGTTAAGTTGCTCAAGATTATATTTTAGCAAAAGGTATATAAAAATAAGTCAAACCATGTCAATAAACTAAATAGAACCAAAAACTAGGTTTGAGTCAATTTGGAGTGCTATAAATTCAATATTGAATCATTTTGCACTAACACTTGGAATTAAGCGTAATAATCATATTTAGCACTTGTGAAATTTATTTGTAGTTTTATCTTAACAAAGCAAGCCTTAGACTAGTAGACATCTATAAATACGTCCTAAGTTTTAGCCACTTCTCATATTTTTGTTTTCTTAGCCATATACTAAATCTCAAGATTTCCTACAACTATCTCAAGCAAGAAGCTTAAAAAGAGGTCTAGGTCATCCAAATCTCCTCTTGAGTTTAAGTGTAGTGCAATGGCAAGCCGTCTTATAAGAAAGAATTGATTAGATCAATTTTTTCGCACGAAAAGAGTTCATTTTTCAGATTTTATTTTTAGTTTAAGAACAATGAGCTACTTCTTAGTCCATAAGGTTTTCTCAACCCGAGCCACAAAAGCTTTGGAGAAGTAAGTTCATACTTCAATAAAGAACGAACGTAGCTCAATCTAAAGCTCCATTTAGTTTCAAGACTCAACTTCGCCTATTTGACATGGCATGAATCATAAGGATTATTAGAGCAAAACTAGTCACAAGATCCAAAACGACATGGTTTAATTCAAGTTTCTCATATTTAATAGAGCTAGCATCGCATAAGTTAAGCTACACATAGAAAAACATAATAAATCTAACAAACTAGCATAAGATATGGCAAGATGTAAAGTAAGATAGCATGTTACATACGGATAATAGTCAAAGTTCTATATATTTATATTACAATACAAATTATTAAAATTTAATATGCAATGTGATACAATGGATAAGAAAGAGTCAAACTCCTCCTCAAAACATGCCAAAAGGACTAATAACGCCCAACACTCCCCGCAAAGAAGAAAAATGAAAAGAATCAAGAATCAAGTCCAAAAGCAAAGAAGCATAATGTGTATAAGAATCTGGAGAGATAAATCTAGAGCGAGTAACTCGCTCATAAAGATCCCCAATCATCTGTTCTTGTGGGTGTTGACGATGAATATAAAGAAGATGTCCTAGTACAGACGTGGCTTCTACCACATAGACTGTGGAGGTAGGAGCATAGCCACTTAAAGCGTCAGCGAAGGTTAGAGGAGGCTGCTCTGCTGAAGATAGAGTAGTGGAAGCAAGCTCTCCAATCAACTCAAGAGTGACTAGAGCAAAGATTATTGGGATACGGGTAGGCTACAGTAACGTAAATTAAAATTTTTCTACCGTATAAACCAGGAAACCATACGAGTAAGAGATCATAGATCGTTACTACTAGATGCGTAGTGCAGCGAAAGTAGAGTTGAAGCAGCCGATTCAACAAAGAGCGTGTCGATGTAGTGGAGGCAGTCGATCGTCCTCTGGCCAACCATCTCCTCCTTGCGATCATTTCGATCAGTGCCACAGTCGTAGCAGCACCTCTACCAAGGTTCACATGTCTAGGAGGGGAACACCATGCATCGGTATGCTAGAACCAGCGCGCACGGCAAAGGTGATGAGAGGAGGCGGCTAGGGTTTTGATGGAAGTGTTTCAAGATACCTCTCTCATTCCCCGCACCTCTTCTTATATAGCCTCTAATTAGATCCTTATCTGATACAAGTAGAGATTATATCTCACTCGGAAACTATCATCTGAACCTTTATCGTTTCAGCCAATTAAGTGTGTGACTCTGTAGATTCATGTATATTTGGTCATGGGCCGAAAATTCCTTTCTGGTCTATAAGTCGGTAGCGATCTCTAGCAGGGCATAACGACTCCCAAACATACATAAAGATCATATCGGACAAACATATATAGTGCTTTTGTATGGATCCATTTGCCTCATGATACCAGATCGAACTCAAGATAAGAAGTGTGTCATCCTATGATAGCTTGATACTTCACTTGAACCTGTAGTGGATTACTTAGCTGTAATTGACCATTCAATCACATTCGGCATGGCAATACACTTTCTTAATCCAACCACAACGAGGGGCCCAGATATATTTCTCGTATTATATAGGAGGAGCAAATTACATCTTGATCGCTCATAATCTTCCATATATTTTATAGTAAACCCGAAAACTATCTTTATGACTACCTAATTACGGAATAGTGCTTGGTAACATCTAAGTAAATTATTACTCATGTAGGAAACAATAATGACCTTAGGTCTAAAAATCATACATACACTAAGTATGAGACTAACTGATGACAGTTAAGAATATAATAATTCTCATAGTGTCTCATGGTGGGTCAAATCAATATCATGTTCTCTAACACGTGTCCACATTATTGATTTGATATCCTATATCCACGATCCGTGAAATATGATCATCAATGAAAACATGTGATAATCTGTAAATCATAATTGTCCTACATAATGATATAAGATTAGGAATAATTTAGAATAACATTAAGATATAAATAAAAAGTTATACGAACAAGTCACATACTTATTGATCAATATAAAAGACATTTATTTAAGGGACAAAATAATATATTATTCAAAAGACCATAAACATTGAAATAATACAATCATCTCTATAATTGTCTCTAAGATATATCACTAAGAATGATTGGGTGTTCATCTTCTATGTCAGAATCGTTGTCGATGTAGATGCTCTTACAATCACCGTCTACCTATGTACCTTGACTGTCAAGTCTGGTACCAGGATTAGCCTCATCAAAAGTGACTTCACAAGTCTCAATAATATTATTAATATCCAAATTAAGTATATAAAAGCCACAAGAATGAGCAAGATATATAAGACAAATGCCATCATAATATGTAGATTCAAATTTATTCAAGTTGCCATGTTTAAGAATGAAACACTTGTAACCAAATATATTGAAATGAGAGACGCTAAGTCTATGACCAAAGCTAAGCTCAAAATCAGTATTGCATGTGGACAATAGCAAGAATACCCTATTGGACACATAGCAAGCAGTAAAAATCGCATCAGCTCAAAATCTCCTAGGGGATCTATACTCATCTAGCACGGTCCTAGCCATCTCTATAAGATTTATATTATTTCTCTCTATAACCCCATTCTATTGGGGGACTCTAGGTGACGAGTACTAGTTCTCTAATCATCTCTTAGTGCAGAAACTGGCAAAAGATAAGTTCTTGAATTCTGTGCTATTGTCATTCCTAATGGCTCACAAGGCTCCTAGAAGGTCAACTGCTAATCTAAGGGCTAACTTTCTAAAGTAATCAAATGACTTATCCTTATAAACCAAAAAATACACCTAATAATACCTATAGAAGTCATCTATAATGATAAGCACATACCACTTTTCTTATGCAGACTAGACTCTAGAAGGACCAACTGTGTCGAAGTGCAATAGCTGTTGAGGGCCATTAGTCATCACTAAGCTAAGAGAAGGATGAGAGTTAGAAACCATCTTACCATATCTACCAAACATGCACACTAGGTCTCTAGAACTCTTAAGCCTAGGTAGTTTTCTAATAAGGTTTTTACGACTGACTCTAGTCAAGTGATCAAAGCCTATATAACTAAGCCTACGATGACACAACACTAAGTCATGAGAGTCAGAAAGCACACAACACCAAGGGCTAAAAGTAGAAGAGATATTGAAATCAGCACTAAAGATTCTCTCAAACTAAGAGATACCAAAGACATACTCACCTGAGAAGTCTAGAACTTTACACTCTCCACTCTTGAATCTCACTTCTAACTATCATCAAGAAGTTGGGAAACAGATAATAGAGTACACCTTAGCTTACTTACCAAAAGCGGTGTCCTTGAGTAAGGAGTTGTTGTTAACGTGCAATGTGCCTTTGCATCACGGTCCCAGTATAAGCATACCCAAATGTGATCAACTTATTGCTGGATGCATGTGTGAGGAAGGAGAACCATTTAAAATATTCGGTCATGTGTCGAAAACACCCGTAGTTAACAAGTCACACGTACTCCTTCTCACATGCCAGACCTATAAGGTATGAGCATAAAACATCTATGCCTCAGTAATGGAGTTAGTGATAAAAGACTTGAGAATCCAGTACTGAACCATATAATGTCTAGGAATAGCAATTGAAGTAGAAACAAAATGGTTAGCAAGATAATTATAAGAATGCATATGAGAACCACCTAAACCTCTCCAAATCAACTAACCAAAAGGCTAGTACTCCTCTGTCTAGACGCTACCTGTGGTCTACCATCATAATATCCAAACTCATAGCACTGCCTAGAGCCACCAAAATAGTCAAAGAAGTCATCTATAAACCTAGGTCTATGTCTAGAAGGAAAGATAAGCTACTGACTCTAGAGACACTCATAAATAAAGGAACTCCTCTAATAGACCACAAAGTACGCATCCTCTCTTTTCTCTCAACCTTGACTTTATAAAAGCAGAAATCAACTATGTGGTGCACCTTCTAAGGTGTAATGGTACTTGACCTTTTAAGGGGCCTGACTTGCTGAAGTAAATGCACCTAACTTACTAGAAAGAGTTTGGGCAAATCTGCTAACTTAAAGACAATCTTGGATGACCTAGGGCTTTTACCTCAAACTTGTCACTCTCAACTACTCTTATAACTTAGATGGAAGGTTCTTGGAATACTCTAGGAAATTAAATCCTAGGCTTGTCTTCTTCATACTCATCTTAGATTGGTCAATGATCATATTAAGATTTTTCTTCCCACTAGAAAATCATTTTAGAGTCTTTTTGAGGTTCTCACATGTAGCATACTCATTTGTTTTTTATTACCCTAGCATATATCTCCTTATGAACAATTATCTCAAGCTTCAAAGCCTCACAATACACACAAGTGGAACTTCTAATACTAGTCAACTGCTCCTTATACCTGATCCTAAAAGTCCCACACATCTCATCTAAGTCATGGACATGTATTTTTCAATTTTACATTTCTCTTCAAGTGTCTTGTTAAGAGCATTAATCTTAATTATGAGTCTAGGATAATTTTCACATAATTTAGTCCTAAAATGAAGAATCATTTTAGTTATTTCTTTCATTTTAATGTTTCTATCTTTACAATGAAAACAAGTACGATTAGGATTAAAATTATGTAATTCTTTAGTAGCACTATCCAGTTTTAATGTAAGCAAAGCACAATTTGAGCAAGTTAAATGAATAGCATCCAAAGGAATCACATCTAAAGGAATAACATTCAAGTAATCACGATCACTACAAGACATGAGAGAGTCTAGTTCATCTAGAGCACCTTTAAGCTTACTAGCATTAGCGGAATATGCAATTTTCAGATTAGCCATTTCATCATGAAGGACAAGCAATATACACAATTATCATTAGGATTCATGGATTTGAGCCTAACAATATCTAGCTTTAAATTGTCAATCATAATACTCTGATTCTTAATCATTCTAGCCTATTTCTTCAGTTGTTGTTCAGCAGCAACAAGAGCACGTTCCATCTCTTAAGAGGAGGGCATTCCTTATCGGGATTGCTGTAGGACTCGTCGGAGGAGGAGCCGACGTCGGGCTACCCTTGGTGATAAAGCACATGCTAGTGAAGTCCTGAGCCTTCTTTTTGCCATGGGAGTCATCATCGTCGTCTTCCATTCTCAAGTCCACATCGCTCATGCTGACGTTCTCACGAGCTATAAGGACCCAATTGATGAACTTACGGTAGTTGGGATTCTTGGTCTTTGCGTCACGAACGATAAACTGGGTCCTAACCTTTCTCCAAATTACATAGCGTTGAGCGCGAATGTAAGACTCCATCCTACTCTTCTAAAAAGGATAGTCGACCCAATCGAAGATAGGATGCTTGGAAGAAAAATTTTCTGCTACCATGGCTTTAAAGACCAGTTAAGATCTATATGAAGAGCAATTTGGGCTCTTATACCACTTGTTGGACAGGATGGCAACAGAGAAGGTTGAATAGTGCCAACTCGAACTTTTTTCAAGTATTCAAGATTCTATTCCCACACAATAACAGTGTCGCAGAAAATATAATTTTCAACCAAAAGTTCAAGACAAATGGCTCAAGAACATAAAACTATGAAGCAACCACTTTCTGGTGGTCTAACTAGCATATAAATAGCGATTTGACAGGTCCCGACAGTCTGACCGCTCCTTCGAAGGTGGTCTGACCATTGCTACAGTAAAATTAGGCTAATGAATAGTGCTTAGTATGATTTTAAAAACCAAAATCAAGAGATCTTTTGATAAGTAGATCCAAATGACATGAAAATTTGTAGAGATCTACTCTAGGATATCAAGAACCTATTTCAATAAACGATCATGGAAATCATGGCCAAACTTGAGAACTTTTTTAGTTTGTCAGAAGATTGCACCAAATCCGAGCCAAAACCCCAAACGCTGAATACAACTTGCTCTGGGTAGATGATTGCCAATATGACTCTAGATGTATTCTCACTTGTCACAGCAAGTTAGAAAATCGAAGAACACGACCCGAAAACCCTTGGAACAAAAAATCACACATTGAGGCCAAATCAAGTAAAATCAAGTTTCTTCATGAATTTGCTAGCAAAGTGCCTAGATGATAGGAGATTAATTTTCAGATGTTACCTCCATCTTAATCACACCATTAGTACAGCAAGATCAAGAAGACAAAAGAGGAGACATCAAAACCAACCGAATTAAGAGCAAATCAATCAAAATAAGAAATAGACAGGGAGATAATCAAATATTAATGTATTACCACTTGAAGAGGTAGATTTTATTGCCACTACATCTTGGAGAATAGAGAGAACCCAAGGCACTTAACTCTCAAACTCTAACCCTAGACATGAAGGCACAAGAGAGATATATTGGATGGCTAATGACATATCTCCATCCTGACCCTTTAAATAGGTGGGCAACCAGCCACACCTAACCTTTAGTGGATCCTATCCGCTAACACAATGGAAAAAAACCCATTAACCCCACACACATGAATTTTACTCACACATATTCACTTATGTTTGTTTTTCAAAACGCATAAGCCTGCATCCACTAAATCCTTAGTTTTGATCCATCTTGATCAAACTAGTTCCACCTTGACTTAAACCGCTTTCCAACACGTCGCCCACACATTGCAGTTTTGATCCAATATTGTTTCTGGTATTTTGGTCAAACTACCAAAATACTCCTCATTGACCCGAACATCTCTATCCATGGCAAATAATCGTCATGCTTACCATATGTAGGTGCGTCACTAACTTACCATGCGCCGTCAAATCTCTCCCGTCCTAGTTCTACTGAACCACGGCTCACTTGGACCGTTTAAGCCTGATGGTGCAATCCTGTCGTTCAAACACTACTTCATGACTGGGTGGTTATAAAAGTAGCTTTTGGATTTACTATGAAACATGCGGAGGAATATGGGCGATCAAGATGGAATTTGCCCCTCCTATATAACACGAGAGATATTTCTGGGCCCCTCAATGTGGTTGGATTAAGTAAATGCATGACCATGCTGAATGTGGTTGAAGAGTCAATCACAACTGAGTAATCTATCACAGGTTCGAGTGAAGGATCGAACTATCATAGGATGGCACGCTTCTCGTATTGAGTTCGATCTAGTATCGTAAGGTAAAGGGGTCGGTACATAAGTATTATATGTTGTATTTACCTAAGGGTAAATAGGGAATTTCCCATATTGCTAAGAGAGAGAAAGAATGGGCCCACCTGTCGGTGGGCCAGGGAAGAGATAAGAGAGGAGTTGTGCTCCTCCTCATTTGGGCCGATCGGTTTGGAGGGGAGACGAGAGCAGCAGCACGGGGGAGCCAGCGGCGGCGCTTCCAGCAGCGGTGCGCAGCGCCCCCCCCCCCTGGCGGCCCGGGTCTCCCGCTCGCTCGCTCTTCCCCGTCAGGGCCGGTGCTCTCCCGTGTGCTCTCCCCATGCGCCCATGAGACTTGGTCCTCGATCCGGTTTTCGTGGACACAACTTGGCTCGGTCTTCGCATGCGGGGCGGAGGCAACGGAGGCGGACGGCGCTAGTGGCAGGCGTGGGCTTCGGCCCGGCCGGTGTAGGCCACTGCGCAACCCCTCCTCTCTTCGCCTATAAGAAGAGGACTCCTCTTCTTCCTTGAGACATCCGAAACCAGTGAGCTTCCTACTTCCTCTCTTCTCTTATTGCCTATGGTGACTTTGGTTGTGGTGTGTGGCTTCGGTTCCCGACGCCGATCTGAGATCCCCTGGTGCTTATCGACGAGGTGCTTGGCCGGCTCCTCCCCTGTGCTTGTGCGGCATTCCTGTACCTCGACTTTGCTGATTCGTGAACAGCAAAGGTGGGGCTTTGTATCTCCGTGCCTACTGCTCTCTCTCACGGTGGTGTGAGGGCAATAGGTTTTCTGGGACAGTGCTGTTCAGCACGCCTAGCCCTGTGATCTTCTGGTGATTTCGAATATCACATGTTAGTGAGTATATACAATCTTTGTGGGCTGTGCTAGTTTGTTAATCTTCTATTTACTATCTGGCACTGGGAGACATAGATTGCTCGTGGAATCGGATTGTTGCTCGATGATGACATTAATCATATGCTGATATTAGTTTATTCAATCTGTGAGCCCTAGTTTACATTAATTTCTATCATTGCTAGTGATTTTGCTAGTTGATGTTCAATTAACGGTATATTGTTACATAGCATTCGGTTTATACAGTCATTAGATTCTACCAATCTTTTACATATTGCAAGACTGTTATATATATTTGATTTGATTCATATGCAAAGAAAACTAGTGTATATGTGAAAGGGGTAGATCTATTTGAAACATTCTTTGGACTGTTTAGGGGCTGGCCGAATTGCATATATGTTGGATATATACATGTTTTGAACTATAAAAGTGCAGAATATAAATAGAGAGCTCATAGATTGAATTATTTAGACATAACTAATACATGAAGAGTATATAATCTAGTAGCGGGACGGCAAGATTAATCTTGTGTAACCTTAAAATCTGAGAGCACAAATAATCAATTAAAACTTGAGCTTGTTGCTAGTCTTAATTGATGCATGCCTTTTACATTGTCGTACATATTCATGATTAGAAGTTTATTTCCTTCTTTGATGAATATGGGTTATATTTTGAATGATATGTTTAATTCATATGGTTTCATACATGCTATGTTATTTATATTTGAATTGATGTCATTTGTGTGCTTATATAATTATACTGGAATTATATTGCTATATATGCTTATACCGTAAATATTACAACATTATATAGGTTCGTCCGCTATGATGTTTATGTATATTTGGGGGTCGTTATGTCCTGCTAAAGACCGCTACCGACCTATGGACTGGAAAGGAGTTTTCGGTCCATGGCCAAATGTACATGAATCTACAGGGTCACACATTTAATGGGTTGGAACGATAAGGGTCCAGATGATAATTTCTGAGTAGGATTCGATCTCCACTCGTATCGGATAAGGATCTAATTGGAGGCTATATAATGAGAGGTGCGGGGGATGAGGGCTACATCCCAAAAACCCTACCCGCCACCTCTCATAACCCCTGTCGTGTACGCTGGTGCTAGCACACCGACGCACGGTATTTCCTCCCTGGACGTGTGGATTTCAATAGAGGCGCTGCTACGACTGCGGCGCTGATCGGGACAGTCGCGAGGAGGAGATGGTTGGCCGGAGGACGATCGACTACCTTCACTTACATCGACGCGCTCTTCGTTTAATCGGCTGCTTCAACTCTACTTCCGCTGTACTGCGTGTCTAGTGGTAACGATCTATGATATTTTATTCGTATAGCTTTCTGGTTTACACGGTAAATTTTTTTAATTTGCACTAGTGTAGTATATCCATATCCCAACAATCTTCACTGATCATTTAATGGAAAACTTAACAGCTGCAGACGCAGAAATTGGAGGCCAGACCGATATGCCGTATGTATGTTGCTTCAGGCTTTGGCTGGCAGGGTAGAACGCTGGCCCCAGGAACCAACGGTGGTTTTCAAGACGGTATCTGCGTATCTGTGATCCAATCCATCCACCAGGGACCCACCCCAGTAGAAACAGTTGGAGTGCAGCTTCCTGGAAGTCTCCAAGTAGAATACGACACTACTACTCCCACTATGCAATCTTATCTGTAGCTGCAGATCAGGGCAAACTTGTTCCTGTTAAAAAGGCCGAGTGGTTCCAGATATTGGGGAAAATGTGTTTGCGCTTTGGATGCTTTCCGGTGGTGCGGGCAGCGGGCATGCTACTTTGGCTTGGTCACACTGTTTATATTCTAATGCCTGGCTCATGTTTTTTTCCCTAGTTTTCGAAGCGCCAGTTTGCTTGCTGCGTGTTGGTTGTTTACTTGTAGAGTTCAGATGCGCCTTTCGGCCTTTATGCCGTACGCGTGAAATACGCGTTAGCAGCAGGCACATATGGGCCGAAACTTGCCTGTTTTTTCTTTTGAAATTTGACAACAAGCGCTATCATTCACTTGAGAAGTATGCAGGCGTCGGGCGAATCTTCAGATTTGAAATCTGGTGGGCCAAAGGCTTGTGCAACGTACAGAACCGAGGTATAAATTCGTGAGAAAACACCATGGTATCTATGTAGACTTGGAGCGACGTGGACGTCGTTAACTTGCAACGTTAGACGGCTTACAGCCAGAGGAAATTAAATGGCGGTATTTACTTAGTGTTCACCGCCAGCTCTGGTCAAAAAACAAGGACACTGCGATGCGTACGAACAACTTGTTTACGAAAGTTCATAAGAAGCGGTTCGCAAAACAGATCCACGCGCACAAAGCAGAATCGAAAGTTGCCTGCCCGTTAATTAGTGGTGCGCTGATGACACCAGCAAATTTAAAGGACTCTATTAATTAATTTTTCCGTATATGTGGACTGAACTCTGGTCAAATTTAGGGGGTGATCGTTTCGGCTTTTTTCGGTTTCAGCTTCTAGCTTCAGCTTTTTTTTCACTATTCACTACACTATCCACTAACTCAGCATTACTGGTGTTTTTTCACCAATTTCTGATGTTTTTCACCAAAAGCCAAAAGCCATCGCTATTCCGATCACCCCCTTAAAAGACTATTAAATGGCAGTATTTATTTACTGTTCATGCAGGCTCCGGTCAAAACACCAGGACACGGCGATGCGTACGAACAACTTGTTTACGAAAGTTCATCCGTGGAAAACAATCTTCACATGGAGAGGATAAAAGAAATGGTAGAAGTACACCTCCACTCACCCCCATTGGTCAAGGGCATCTTAAACAAATCAAACCCCGGTCAAATTAAAGATCTGTTCTTTTTAACTGCGGCTGATGATTTTTGGCTACGGTTGATAGCTTTTTGACTGTTTGTGATAGAGATTACGGAAAGAGAGATACTCGCTTGCGATTTTTGATGGTATAGATATTAACGTTTTAACGTGTACTACAATTAACTTGTAGACCCTATCTTAAAAAATACTCCGTTTAAAAGTTAGTTACTGTAGCAAAAGCCAAAAGCGGCTTTTAGAAGCCACAAAAGAACATGACCTAATTATCTGAGTAATGATATGAGATGCGTTCTTCTGTGCTATAGCTTATGGATTTTAGATTATTTTTTAATTTTTGCTGTTTGTAAGAAAGAGTATGAAGAAAGATACTCATGTGTAATTTTGATTGATATAGATAAAATCGGTATAGTATCTGTTGTAGACCACGGGGGCAAAATGAGAATTTCCCATCTGATTAAAAAGGAAAAAAATAAAAGAGGGATGGCCCACCTGTTGGTGGGCCGGGCTGAGGATAAGGAGGAGGAGCTCACTCCTCACCCACCCGAGTGAGCGGCAGAGAGGGCGGCAACCAGGCGATTTGGGCGGCGGCGGCGCATCCGGCGACGGGGGGTGGCTCACCCGGCAGCGGGCCCTACCCGACAGCCCGATCCTCCCACTCGCCCGTGCGGTGCGCTCCCGTGCGACGTGGCCCCCGATCCAAGTCTTCCGTGGCTAGCTTTGGCTCGGTCTGAGGACCAGCGGGCTTGGCGGGAAGGAGAGAGCGGCGGAGGCCCGAGGGACTTGGATCCGGCCGTTGGTGGCCCTATGGCCAAGCCCTCTCCCTCTCCTCCTTCTGGCTATAAGTAGGGGATTGCTCCTCTTTGAGATGAATCCCGAAGGCGAGTGCGCTCTTCCTCTCCTCTCTTTTCAGTTTCTATACTGCCTGTGGTGTGTGGTTGTTTGACGTCGACCTCGGTCCTTTTCGGTGCTTGACGGCAAGTGTTGGCCGACGCTTGCCGTGTGCTTGTGCGACATTCCTAACCTCGACTTCGTTGGCTCAAGTGCATACTCCGACGAAGAGGGCTTTGTATCTCCGTTGCCTACTACCCTTTCTCATAGCGGTGTGTGGGGGCGCTAAATTTTCTGGGACAGCGCTACACAGCGTGCCTAGCTCCGTAATCTTCACGGTGGTTTTGAGTATCATCGGCTTTGTGAGTAAGTTCAACTCTTTGCATTTTAGGCTTATTCATATATTGAAGATTGCAAAGAACATTGTGGGCTGTGTTGCTCGATGATGATATAAATCATATGCTGAGATTGGTTGAATTATTCTTTGAGCTCTAATTACTGTCAACTCTGTCATCACGATTAATTTTGAACTTTGTAAGACAGTCTCCAGACATTGATATACTGTTCTTGTGCCATTCGGCTCTTGCTGTTTTCTGATTATAGCAATTCCATATATTGATTACATATCTGTTAGAAATCATACTTGGCAAGTTTAGTTTGATTCATTGTGAAAAGGTTAATTTGCATGTGATTGGATTCGCTCTGTTGACTACTGTACGGCTATCTGAATATTCACATGCTGGATATATTTTGATCTTGAGATTGTAGAGTTTGAATCTAGAGCTCAAAGACTGAATTCTATTTGGCATAACCAATTGATGAAGAGTGTATGATTTTTGGTAGCGAGACGGCCAAGAGTTAATCTTATGCAACTCTACTCCTGAGAGCACTAAAATCAATTAAAACTTGAGCTTGTTGCTAATCTTAGTTGATACATAATTTATACAGTAGCATACATATTCATATTAGAAGTTTATTGCTCTCTTTAATGAATATGTGGTACTCTACAAGTGATATGTTCAAATCATTTGTTGTTATATCATTTGTATTCGAACGAACATCATGTTTGTCTTTATATAATTATACTGGAATTATATTGCTATATATACTTATACCATAATTATTACAACAGTATTTACTATAATTAATTTGTAGATCTATTTTAAAAAGATAAGATTATTTTAAAAATAATTACTATAGATAAATTATAAATCGAAAAGAAAATAACCGTCTATTGACGATGACGGAAAACTCCCAACGCTTTTGATCTTCTCCGGCTGGCTGGCCGGTCTTCAATGCATGCGTCGATCGATCACCGGATTCAGTCGGATAAACCCCAGCATTTGTTAACCAACAGACGCTCCTATCAGCTCGGCTCGCAAGCATGTGATGTGAACAGAAGCTTACGTACGTATGTGTGTATGTGACCGGCCTGACACCTGTAAGCAAAGGCAATGCCTTTAAGGCATGATGCGTAGGCGAGCACCGGGAGAAAAGCTAGCTAGGCACAGAGATTAATTAACTGAAACTCCTGTGCCTTTTTGGCGGTATGAAGCACATAGGCGTGCTACTGCTGCGTGGAGTTAGGAGTTTGGACCGGATTTATCTATGTCAGTTTGAGGTCTAGCTGGTTTGATACGGTTTTAACATGACACAGATATACCATGTGGTGGGTTGTGCTGGAACGGCACGAATAGCTGGCCGAATGGGTCTAGAAAGTCGGCCTATCGGGCGGCATGGCACAGCACGACATATCATGCCGTGCTCGGGCTGGCCCGCTCCGACAAGCACGACCAACACAAGGAGCATGGCTGGCACGCCAGTGCCAGCGGCCGCCTCGGCCTCGGCCTCCCGCCTATCGTCACCCTACCATCATCATTTGCCTATCCCATGGATTCCCCAATCCACACAATACAAGCCATCACAGAGCAGAGAGGGGAAGTAGAGGACCAGAGAGGAAGGAGTACCGGATCGCCGCCATGCACCACCAGCAGCGACAGCTCTACCAGCGCCGCCCAGGGACTCCCTGTGGAGGAAGCATGGTAGCGGCGGTGGGTAGTCGGCTTGGAAGGGGGCGAAGGTGGCCTCGTAGTTGTCGAGCACCGGGCTGATGTCCTAGATGTGGCCGTGGAGGCCCTCGGAGAAGCCGGTGAAGCCATGGATGATGGCGCCAAGGACAGGTGCGCCGTTGTTGGGGACCTAACGCTAGGTCAGGCAGCAGCACCTATAAATAGTAGAAACCCATTAAGAATGGTAGAAATCGATGGTGATGGCACCTCCAAAGCCTAATCAGTTTTAGCCATCCGCACGTGTACATCAATTGTCGAATAGAAACTAGTAGAGACAAAAGAAAATAATGTGCGATTATGTTAATGAGACAAGGACATACAATTTCTTTATTTACCACACATAGTCAGTTACCCTAGACTTGCTCTCCGATCAGGAGTTTGGACCCACGTATCTGATCATAGACATGTCTGATCGAGAGAGTGGTCGATGTCCAATATGATCGTAACATATTCTCCCCGACCGAGGGTATATATGACGGCTATTTAACTAAGTTATGTTTTGACTGTTACTATAGGTAGTAAGCTATTTATTATGAATTATTTAATTTCGTCATTTGTAATTATGTGTAGATGCAATTGTTTAAATGCAACATGTGTGTGAAAGCATGTATTGTTTTGGAGAAATCACGCAATGAATTGATTAATGAATCAAGAGTTATATATATAGACCTCTTATTTCTATATGTGAACAACCGGTTTATAAAAATAATACCCAGGAGATAAGAAAATTTCACTTTTCTCTAAATTTCACTTTTCTCTTAAATATTTACGTCATTGTGTACCCATATTTTCATGTAACTAATTCAATTTTAACTTATTTTTAACGAAGTGGGTACAAGAGAAAGGAAAATGACGGCCGCCGCAACAATCATCGCCGCCGCCTTCGTTGTGTATAGTTACTTCAGGTTGGGCTTGGGCTGGCACGGCACGAACGCCGGCATGGTAGGCTTTGGGCCGTGCTTGGGCTTGGCTAAAGGTGAGGCGGGTCAACACTGCATGGCACGGTGGGGTGACTGGGCCGAGCCGACACAGCACGAAGCGGCCCGAAGCACAGTGGGTCTGGGCCTTGCCAGCATGGCACAGCCTAATGCCCACCTCTACTGCTGCGCAACTGCAGATGAGTCGAAACTTGAAAGCCATTTCCTGCATCATACCTATCCATCCATCCATCTATCCATCTATGGGTGATTATAGCATTTGCAGTATAATATAGGGCATGTTCCACGGAACGGACCGAACTGGAGGTATCGAGATGATGACAGGGAAGGGGGTGAATCTAGCTTGCGCAGCGGTGGAGTAGAAGAGTCATGAGAAGAGGTGGATGATATTTGCATAACATGGGCACGCATGGCACGAGATAAGGATGGGTGGTGTGGGGCTGATGGGTGGTGTGGAGCTCGTGACTATTTTGGTCCCTAGCGGCTTGGAAATACTATATTTGGCTCTCTTCTGCGTGTATTGCCGTCTTTGGCCCTCTCTAGTGGCTAGAGAGCACG
Organism: Melocanna baccifera; assembly: GCA_036346265.1. Taxonomy (NCBI): domain Eukaryota; kingdom Viridiplantae; phylum Streptophyta; class Magnoliopsida; order Poales; family Poaceae; genus Melocanna; species Melocanna baccifera. The sequence continues at coordinate 33,438,843 of CM070677.1, read as the reverse complement.
CGAGGGGAGGTGGCATGGTTGGGGTGCGCACCAGAGGAGGTGGCAGCGGCATCATCTCTCCTCCGATGACGGTGTTCCCTCTTTACTAGCGTTGTCATCCTATCTTTGCCGGCTTCGTCGTCCACGGACTCGTCGTCGTGCTACTTCACCGGCGCATCACTGCGTACCGTGCCACCTCCTTGCATGGCCCTGTACCACGCCACCTCCCCCTCGCGTGCAGCCCGCTGTGCCATTATTCTCGTATGGTCCCCGATCATACCACCTCCCCTCACGTGCTTCTTAGTCTAGCCGCAGGAAGAGACCAAGATGACAATATGTGCGAGAGGAGATCAAATATGACCGCTGGGCCAAAATGGCCAAGAATTCGGTGGTGTGCGCTATGTTTGTCGGTGTACGTACTCCGTATTTTCTACGATTGGGTGATATCGACGCGGCAAGTTAAGGTGGTGGCTTGTGAGTGATGAGATACTTACTACTAGTACTAGCAATTGGCTGGCTAGGTGGAAGGAAGTCAAAGAACACGTGACGGGAGGGCTGGCCGTAGTTAGCAAAACACTCGTACAGACAGCGTTGCGCCCTGGGGGATCTTCCTTGACGCGGCAAAATCCGATTGATCCAATGTCCTTTGCTTCACGAAGAAAAGTCTGTGTATGCGCTAGATCATTTTGCTGAGGAATAAATCTATATAACCTCTAAACTTTACTTAAAAGTTCATTCAGCACTCTAAACTATAAAATCATATATTTAACCCTCTGAGCTTTGTAATCTAGTTCAAATAATACCCTGACCCAAGTTCACATAATGGTATTACTCGCGTAACAAGATTAATAGATGATTGTACTACATAAAATGACACGCTGATCAAGTTAAGTTAATAAAATGTAAAGCCCACAAAAGCTTCTCCCCCCATCGAGCTCCTATGGCCACCGACCCCTATATTTCAATTTAAGAGAGAAGGCCCTATGACCCCCCTGTCATCCACCTAAACTTGATTAGCGTGTCATCGTACGTGGTAAAGCTACTCACTCATTGCGCGAGCAATACCACTATATGAAACCGAGTCAGGGTGCTATTTAAACTGGATTGCAAAGTTCAAGAGGTCAAATATCTGATTTTATAGTTCGGAGTGCTGAACGGACTTTCATGCTCATCCTAGTAACTCTCTAGCCCAACATAGTTGTAGCTTTTTTTGCAACTTAAACCATCTAATTATTCCATCCGATTATAAATACATGTCGTTTTAGATATCGTCGTGGTCTGTAAAATACAACTTTGACCTATAATTTAATTTTTATTGTAATATATTTATAAAACCAATAAAGTTATAATATTATGAAAATATTATTTGAGACAAATCTACATTTATAGTTTTCATGTATCCAATTTAAATATTTAAAAAAGATATTGATAATTAAAATTTTGAAAGTTTGACTGTATCTATATCTAAAACGACATATATTTGTGATTAGAGATATTAATATCTTGTAATAACTACGATTAGAACTAGAGATCAACTTTCTTCTTGAAAGCTCAAAAATGATACTCTATTTATTTGTTTGTATATGATGTTCTAGTATAAACGTGTGTTAGAGAACACACACATATGTGTATATCGTATGGTGGTATATGTGGAATGTAAGTTATGTGTATGTGCCTGTCTTGTATCATCTAAAAAAATAGCAACAGGACAGTCCCATGTTTCATGCACATCCGCTATATTCCACCTCACCTCTCTCGCACACACGCACAAAACGCACATAAGCTCTCCGATAATTTATAGGTACAAAATGTAAATAGTTTCATGGGAAATATCAGATAATGAAATAAAGAGACGCACCATGCGCGTATTGCCTTTTCTGTCTGGAAAATTCCAAATTCCAAATGCTATGTGCTTTAAAACTTGCACAACATGTGCCAACAGTTTCAGAGAATATTTAATTTAGTTGTGTTGTACACATGTTATGTCCGCAACAATATTTAATCATGCAAGTGTGCAGTAGTTTACTGCTACCTCATGTGAACAAGACAGGAATAAACCACTAACCACCGCGGATAGCATCAATTTACAGAGAAAAACTAGCTAAAGCTATACAGTTCAAACTATATACCTTCCCTAGCTCTCTCCACCCCTCTCTCTCTCTCTCCTTCTGTCTCATCCGTCGGTGGAGCACCATGAGAACGATAGCAGAGGCTGTCGACTGGAGTGCTGTTGTTGCCAACGAGGGGTTCACCGTACCCTTCAATTGTAGAGGGAGGCCAGAGAGGCGGTGGCCCGGCAGTGGGCAGCGACAAAGGGTGGTGGGTGGTAGCGTTCCCAACTGTTATACACCCTCAGATTCCGGCCATTGAATATGGCATACCACTTCATTCAGCCCTGCACCATACGAACACACACTCAAATGCACGAACAACGGCGAGAAGTACTCCAATAAAAACCGCACAAAGAACAACCAAATTCACCCAGAAGGAGGGCCAAATTGAAAATACCTGTGTAACCTACATCCCACAACTACCATGCCTCTCTCGGCTAGAATCAACGACGGCGAAGATCCAACCCAAGCCTAAAGCACTAAGTGGGCGGCGCTCGAGTCACTTTCATCGTCTCCTATACGATTCAAGGGAGAGAAGTGTAGCACCTCACATAACTATATGAAATACTACTATGGAATGTTATTCCCAAAACAAGGAATACAATAAAAGCAACAACAGAATTTGCAAGGAATTAAAATTTTAATAGTACTTTATTAGAAAACCAACAGAAACTAAAATAAATATATGAAACATAGGACCGGTCCACTAATAACCAAATAAAGAATAAGTAAAATGACATAAATAGTGGTAAACTACGGTGCTAAAAACTCGAGTGCTCCTACTCATGCATGATGCTATCACTCCACTGTCATTTTACTTGAGAATAAAAGAGTAAGCGTGAGATTAAAAATCTCCGCAAGTACCTAACAACACCAAGAACTCGAAGAGGCCATAATGGGTGTGAAAAGCTAACTTTGGAATATCAGAAGCCTTGGTCTGAACTTGGTGATAACCAGACTGTAGATCTATCTTAAAGAAAAACTTGGCACCTTTGAGCTAATCGAAAAGAGCATCAATACGAGGTAAGGGGTAGCACTTCTTGATAGTCACCTCATTGAGAGCTCGATAATTGATGCACATGCATAGACTCTTATGTTTCTTCTCCATGAAAGTGATCAGGGAAGCCCACTTCGAGGTACTGTGCTGAATAAAGCCTTTCCTCTGAAGGTCGTCCAGCAGTTGCTTCAACTCCTCTAGCTCAGTACGCGACATAAAGTAAGGGGTCTTGGTGATAGGTGCAGTGCTCGGGATAACATCAATGGCACACTCAACTGCCCTAACTGGAAGCAAACCTGGAAGCTCCATTGGAAAGATATCTAGAAATTCTTAAACAATTGGCAAATCTTCTGATAAAGGTCCGATGGTAGGCTTCTCTAACATGATGAAAAGATACCCGAACTTGGCCATCCTACGACAACCAAAATAGGAGGCCAAAAATAGAAGACTGATATATCGCTCCTTGCCATGATAGACGATCTCTCCATCATGTTGTAAAAGAATAACCTTGCACTCAAAGTAATGAATAATAGCATGATGATGGGACAATCAGTCCATGCCCGCAATCAGGTCGAAGGGTTGAATTGGCGCCATCATTGTGTTAATGCAAAATTTATGGCCTTCAATCTCTAGGGCAACATTGAGACAAGTAAAATTGCTAGTAAGAGGTCTATTGGCGGTGGACACTACCATTTGGGACACCAGGATACTAACTAGTACATAGTACTGCTAAATAAAGCAAGATGCCAAGAAGGAAAAGCTAGCCCCCCGAGTTAAATAATGCAAGAGCGGAGCGAGAGTTCAAGGTAACCATACCTAGAAGGTTAGGGTGTAAGAAAAGACAGATTAAGAAAAAAGTAGGTAACAACGAAATGTAAGCGTGATAGGAAAGGAATATTACCATGCACTACATCAGAGTGACGGTGTGACTCCTTAATCGGTAATGCGTAAAGACGCGCATCAATACCCCTGGTGCGGTAGCAATAGGAGTAGGAACCGGAGCTAGAACAACTAAAAATAATCAATAACTGAGAACTATACTAACAGAAGAAATGAACCGATGAAAGAATTGAAATCACAGTGGTAGACTGGCGGTGCCAGCCGAGGTCTTGTGCTTCTTGAGCAGCCCAACCAGGGCCTTGCGCTTCTTGTGCCCCTGAATCCCACAAGTGTGGCACTTGCCAGAATAACCATAATCGCTACCCTTATGATCCTCACCACAACAGTAGCACACTAGCTTTTTCCTGGAAGCCATCTGAACTGCGAAGCGATTCCCGCCCTTGGAATGGCAAGAAGGAAAAGGAGAACGCTAGCTCTTTCCATGGTGACGACTCTTCTTAGAGCTCCAAGAGCTGGACTCACGCCGATCCTCCGATGGGTAAGGCCTAAAAGAAACAACAGAAATTAAAGGTCTAGGAAGAACGAGGAAAAGGCAGAGCTGGAGATTGAATTAGAAAGGGCAATTGAACCTCTTCTTGTTGGAACTGGCAGCTTTTTGGGCTACGGTCTGACGAAGTTAGACCTCCATCTATCGGGCTCGATCCACTACATCCCGATAGGTGCGAATGTCCATAGCAGATAGGACATGGTGAATCTCCTAAGCCTTCTTGTGCTCATTTGAGTTCACCTCTGGGAGGAAGCAGCAAATTTCCCAGAATGCTTGCTCATACTGCTCTACCAGCTAACCGTCCTTCTGCCGCAAGGAGTCTAGCTCAAAGTCCTTCACCCTGATTAGGGCAAAAAGATAGTACTCAGTGGCAAAGGTAGTGGTGAAATACCCTCACATAGGTGGCTCCGCATGAGGTCCACGAGAGCTACGAACGTCAGCCCATCATGGGTCCATCTCCCCCAACAAGTGCTAGGAGAAGAACAACACGTTCTCCTGAGAAGTGAGCTCCATGGTGTCAAACTTCTTGTTCATGTAGCGAAGCCAATCGTTTGTCTTCACTAGCCCCGATCCATGAAAAGACCGCAAGCCCAAGCGCTGCCACTTCCTCATTGCCATAAGAGGAGCAGGGGGAAATAGAGCTTGGACTGATGCCGCTGTAGCGGCCACTGCCCGACTAGCAAGCATCGTCAAAAGAGCAGTCTACAACAACGTGACTAGTTTCTGCACTTAAGTTGAAAGCTGATACACCTCGCTCTGAGAAGCAGCCGACGCCAAAGAAGGAGGAGCGCCAGCTGTGCCTGGAGTAGGATCCACTGGTGGTGGTAAGGTTGATGCATCAGAAGAGGAGTTTGTCGTTAAAGAAGTCTGACCCTGGTTGTTCGGATCATTGGTACATTTACAAACCCAGTCCACATACTCCTACACTCAAGCGCTAGCACACCTAGCAAGAGGCATACTGTTGCATGGGGGTAAAAGATTGGAAACAATAACATAGAATAATGATAGGATAAAGGGAGTGGTAATCAAATATGGGAATATGGTAATATGTCAGTGACTAGATATGCATGTATGAATGAATTAACCTGAAGTCCCGTGTACGTGCAAAACATTTTTTAAAAACTACAGCCTGAGCTCTAATACCAAGTGTAGCACCACACATACTGATATGAGATATTACTATGAACTATCATTGCCTAAACAAGGAATACAATAAAATCAACAATGGAATTTCCAAGGAATTAAAACTTTAATAGTACTTTATTAGAGAACCAACGGAAGCTGAAATACATGTTTGAAATATGAGACTGGTCCACTTCTAACCAAATGAAGAACAAGTAAAATGACATAAATAGTGGTAAGCCACGGTGCTGAAAACTCGAGTGCTCCCACCCATGCATGATGCTATCACTCCACTGGCCTTTTACCTGAGAATGAAAAGAGCAAGCGTGAGATTTAGAAATATCAGCAAGTACTCAACAACAGTCGCAATAAAGTGAGTGTAAAGGACAAGTAATGCAAGCAAGTAATCAACACAGGTTAATTACAATAAAATTAGGTTACCAGAAATACTTATACAGATCAGGGATGGAGATAACAGAAAGATGGAATTAAAGGTAATTGGTATTTAGCAAGTTATGGTAATGCCATTGGCAATTACTTCATATATACCCAGTTATACGAGAATAGTCAGACACGTCACTGTCATGAACTATATAACCATAGACAATGTGTAATATCTTGAGCAATGAAAGCGTACGACCCTCCGTACATTAGTAGGTAGGTAGCAATCTCCCCTATATATGGGTAACTCCAAACCAGGTAACCGTTATATTATTAATAGATAATATGATAAGAGATTGATGTAGCTAAGAATAGGTCCGGGTAAGATTACGATGAGTGAAAAGGTTTGCTAAGGTTGAGAATAGAAAAGCATAATTTTTTTATATGAGGCGATGAGGGATGATACTATAGTGATGGAGATATAGAAATTATTCTAAAAAGGATTAATAAGCATAGCACACATAAGGTTGTCAACCATCCCAGGTTTAGTGCGTGACAAGTGATTAGTAGTCAGATTAACAAATATTATAAATATAACTCCAACATGGCCCATAGTCAAATCAACAGATATTATAAATATAACTTCAACATTGCCCACATACAACATCATATAGGTAATGGATCACATTATCAGGAACTAAACATAGCAGCCTTATTGCTAACAAGGTACTAATGGGCTAATATAAACTATAGCATGTTTATATGTTACCCTCCATTAATGATTTAAGCATCAATTCTAAATCCCTATTTAAAGCATTAATTCTAGAACAATATAACAGAGCATTTAACGAGCCTAAAAGCATAACACCGGTTAACTTAAGTCATCAAAATATAAAATACTACATTAGCAGGATAAGGTCAAAAAGCAATATAATGTGAAAGTTACACTCAAGATAGAGGCAATAGTTAATTATGGACAGTAGCAGGATAAGGTCAGCAAGCAATATAATGTGATAGTTATACTCAAGATAGATGTGACAATTAATTATGGACATGTGATATGCAGAACAGAAAAGTTATCGTCGCGAGATACTTGCTATGAGCACGCTCGATAGACGCGTTGCACGAGGGGTCGGAGATGCGCAACTGCCCGAGCGTTTCCTCAATGGCTGCATGTGAACCTATAAGGTGGAATGTTGATGGATTAGATCAAAGCTGAGATAAACTGTGGGAAGAATGGGCGGAAATACAATCGGCTGGAAGAAATCACGTTCGTTGGATTTCGCCGTGTGAATCGCCATTCGGCCAGACGAACCACGTTCGGCCAAGCGAACGACGTCCCGCTACGCGAGTCAACAAAAACTCCCATGTGAATCCATATTCAGCCGTGCTCCGGCCAGCCTGGCCGTGTGGCCACCGTGCCACAACCGCATAGGCACCTCTGTCGTTGCCAATCGCCGTCGCCCATGCGCCGCTGTTCCAAGCCGCCACTACCATGGCCACGCCGACCATCGTCATCGCCTCCGCCGCCAACATCACCACTCACCACGGCCACTGCGCCCGTGCGCCTCCCATGCGCTGTAGCTCCAAGCCACCGCCTCTCCAGCCGTCGTTGGCCGTCGGCCCCACGCCACCCCTTGTGAGAGAGAGAGAGAATAGGAGATGAGAAGGAGATAGAAGACATAGCTTTTGGAAGTTGGAGCCTACGCGAGGGGAATTAGGGCACCCCCTTTTATTAGCCCTTAAACCCGGTTAGGAAAGGTAATTAAGGTTTTTTTCTTAGGGTGCTACAAGAAGAGGGAATGCGTGAGAGTGCGAGAGGGGGGCAAGGAGAGAGCGTTTGTGACGATCTGGTCTACCGCATGTTTAAATAGCCAAGCGCGAGAGAAAATGATAAGCAAAAATGACATTTGCGAAGATGAATCGTGCGAAAATCGGCTCGACGAACGAGGGGGCCCTCTTGCCGTGCCTAGGGCTGAGGGCAGGCGACCTGCCGCACCCAGTACGGGGGGCAGGAACACTATATAGGGGCTATATTTGCAAATTAGGTTGGAAGAGGGTTAGTTTTGCAAAACATAATTTTTAGGGGGGCAAAATCCCTTCTTGGTTTCTCACCGTTCACCACTAGTGTTTAGATATTTCTCCCTCTCCCCAGAATGGCAGCTTCTGAAAGCTTATTATTCTGGCCTATGAGTGGAGATGACAGTAGAGATCATGGAAAGATCGGGATCTGCGAATGAAAAGAGTAGTCTAACACCTAGCAGAGTACATGCGGTCTCGCTCGCTAACCTTGACACTGTTTACAATTATATCAGCTAATTCTTTTTCAAAAAGAAAATTAGCTTATCAGATATAGTTTCGCATCGCTTTGTTGGGCTTAAATACAGTGGATGTAATTTTCACCCTTAAATTCTACATCAATTTATCGCATCGCTTTGTTGGGCTTACATACAATGGAATGTAATTTTCACCCTTAAATTCTATATCAATTTATCTGTCGACGTCCTTATAGACGCAGAGAAATTCTCTCTTGCGCACATCAAGATATATCTGTCAAGCATATACGCTTACAATGCGTCGCGTTCAAAATTAGAATATAATATAACCAACAAAATCTATGGGTGAGAACTAATAATTAAAATATATAGCAGAAAACGATTTCGCAGTGCTTTGTTGGGCATCGGGGCGAATCCACTGAAGGCTTCGTCAGGCTCTAGCCTATCATTCGGAGCCAGAGCCCCTCCCCCTCCCCTGTTGCGTGCCACGGATGGACTGCACGGAGCCATAGACGCCATGGATTAACAGACCATGGTGGCATGGAGCTGAAGAAGAAGAGATGGAGATAGGCTGGCCCACAACCTTAGGTCCTTGTATCCAAGGCCAATCCACCCCAACCACCCCATCTCACATCCAGAATTCTAAATCCTCACATCCAAAATCCAAATCGAGCTCAAAGAGAGAGGAGTTAGGAGTGTGGCACACTTGAGCAGGCCGACAGGCGGCGGCGAGCTGGCGGCCATGCGAGGGATTTGATGCGGCGAAGCCTGAGTGACTCAGCAGACAGCGGTGGGCCGGCGACGCGCGTTGGGGATTAGGGAAGGAAGGAGGAGGAGAGCTGGTGGAGCGAGGGACGCGCTTGGAGGTGGAGCACCTAGAGCCTGGAGGGGAGCTGTCGCCAGTCGAGTTGGGGATTGGGGAGGAGGAGGGGATCAGCCGAGCTGCTGAGGAGGAAGTGAAGAAAAGGAACCGAGCTAGGGACTAGGGATGAGGGGACTGGCCAAGAAGTAATAGAGGAAGTGAGGAAGAGCTGAAGAGGAACTGATGCACAATAGCCAACATGATATTTAGACTATCAATCTATTTTTTATTCATGTTAATGTTATATCATATATTTGTATAGACAATCAGACAATAAAACCTAGACTATCTATTTGTATTTTGTGTAGTGATGAATTTTACAATTTGTTGATATATTTGCAATAATTGAGGAAAAAAACTTTGTGAAACTATGTCATAAGCAATTTGAATTGCACAAGAGTAAAGAATATGTTTGCATCAATTTAATTTAATTTGTTGAGCCTATTCTCTATATTTATTCTGGCTTTACCACTAGTTGGGCATACATATGGAGGAAAGTATTTGAACCTTTATGCATTTTAGATATCTATATATTTATATTATAAAAATATACGTGTTCAAACTTCTAGGATGTGTACATCTCGATTTTTTTTTTCTCTCAAGATGTACACGGGACAATGCGCATGTCGTATTCAGAATCAGAAGATAATAATCTATGGGAGGTATTACAGATCGACTCACGGGGGGAAATGTAAAAACAAAGCCAGTCAACTTTACTCCATAGTATTCAATTCCACGAGCCGTGACTTCGTGAGGCGCGCGCGACAAGCTGCAACATGCAAGTCGCCATTGCAATTACTCTACTGTTTCGTAGCCAGCCACTTGACGATCGAGCTCGGCCATATCGCTCCATCGCGTCGCGTGGCAACAAATCGACCTGGCCAAATTTCTCGCGCTGTTGTTTTCGCTTGTGTACCAGCGACGTCCTGCCAGAGCACAGCGCACCCATGAAAATTCTAAGCCAACTTGCCGCCGGTTTAAGCTTAGGCATGCGCCGACTTATCAACCACTACTCCAACAACATTATCTTTGGGATCGGATAGCTTAATTAGTTTAGGATAAAATCAACATAGCCGATTTGTAATGCTAAGGGTATCTACGATATTTAGCATGCAGCATGGCGTTTTTTTGGGAGTCAGGTTGATCCGAATCAAGTCCGTGCCGTCACTTATGGACAATTACTGTGAGACCATGTGATAGCCGTGCATGGTGTTGACCATGAATAATTGATATTTAGTTTTATTGAAATTTATGTTTGTGAAAGTTTTGGTTCAGCTTCGAGTGGTTTTTGTCTGCTCCGAGTGGTTTCAGTCGGGACCAAGCAGTTTTGTTTTCTCCGAGTGTTTTTGGTCTACTCTGAGTGTTTTCGATCGGGTTCGTATGGCATCGGATGACATTCGAGTAGCTTTGGAGTATCAGACAGTTTTCGAGTGGTAGTGGAGTAACGGATGGACAGTGATCCAATCGGCTTTGTAATGGATAATTCGAACGACCTTGTATAGATCGTCTGAATAGCTCTATGCTGAGTGGTCCGAACGGCTTTGTCTGATCAGCAGACTTCGACCACGTCCAGCTTCGATCACATCCGATTTCGACAACGACAGACTTTGATCACGTTCAATTTTGACCACATTAGATTTCGACCACATTTGGCTTCGACCATGACAGCCTTCGACTACGGCAACAACAGAACGACCATGCCAGGTAATCGGTAAGCTTTGATCTCGACCAATGAACTGGTCGTAGCTACAATACTTTTCGATGGTCGTAGCTACAGTTCCTTGTCTATGGTTGTAGATACAATAATCGATCGATAGTCGAAGACTTTACTGGTCGACACTTGATAGTCATGAACTTTCCTGGTCGTACTCGATAGTCTTAGACTTTTTGATTGGTAGTCGTAGAGTTTACTGGTTAGTGGTCTTAGACTTTTTGATCGGTAATGTTAGGTTTTTGCGATCGGTTGCCATAGGCTTCTCGGTCGGTACTCGTAGATTTGGCAATCGGTATGAGTGCTTCAATTCTAGTGATCTTCAAGTACTTCGAGTACTCGTGTTAGGCCAGCGGTATGACTGGCCGATGCATGGTAGTCAGTGATCGGTGAACAGTACTCGGTTGTCGGAAGGACTCGGTACTTAGTAGTCGTAGACTTTGCTGGTTGGTAATCGAAGACGTAATTGGTGGTCATGGGTTTCGCAACTGTGGTTGGTAATTGGTGGTCGTAGACGTAGCGATCGGTACTTGGTAGTCAATAGCGATGCTTGTTATTCCCAAATGTTTTGAGCAGAGTGATAGGAATTCCGAATACTTGTTGTTTTTGACTGCTAGTTGAGATAGCAGTCGTATTAAGTGATTTAATGTGGATTTTTGGATAGCGATAAGACTTATAGTCGTGGATGATCTGGTAGGTGTTGATGGTTTATTGAAGTTGTGGTTATGTGTGTATGTGTGTGCTGATGATGGTCAAGTTGGGAAGTACTTAGGCCGAAAAAAAATTATTTCTTTGGTTTTTGCATATGCAGGTGAGCGTGGAGATGATCATGATCGGTGACGAGGAGGACTGGAACTAGGATAGAGAGATCTGAGGTTCAAACGGTTGAGGATGTTATGCGAGGTGGTCGGGCTAATATTGGAGCACGTGGAGATTAAAGGTGTGATGCGTCAAGAAGCTACGGGCGGTGCAGTTCCTAGAGGCTTTGACACGAAAGTTGATGCAACATGAAGAAGATACAGAGGAGCAATCCTGGAGGCTTGGAATTCATAACATGGAAGAGATAGAGTTGTGATGGAGTACATAACTTTGAAGAGATAGAGTTTGGATAAAACCTGTGTTTGAAAGGGTTTCGGATTTCTTGATTTAAGGAAGAGATAGGATCTCGTGTTCGTATTTGAGTCATACATGACTTAGGGCACTAGCATATAAAAGCAGGTAGAGGCTAGAGGTTTCCGCGTGGGCTTTGAGGAAGCTTTTTGTGCTAGGGTTCTTAAGGGTGTTTGTGAGGGCGCTTTATAAATCTATGTAAATCTAGCAATAAAGAACATCTTAAGTCAATCTGTTTGAGGTGTGTTGAAGATTTCTGGTGATTACCGGAGCAACAGAATAGTATGACTATGTGCAACACTAAGCATCAGGTTCTAGTGCAACATACGACTATATGCAACGGTAAGCACCAGATTTCCCTGGCTAAGAATTTTCTTGTTGTTCACTTTCAAAAAGAAGTTTCCGGTTGAAGTTACATATGGTCATATTCATATTGGCTTCTAAAAACTGTTTTTTTATATACATGGTTTTTTTACAGTACTTAGCTTTCAAACAAAGTGTCTTTTTAAGACGGAATCTACTAATCGATTATAATAACACTGCATCGACTTTATTTATATCGGCTAAACTTGCACACAAGTATATCTGTAAAAGCTTTTTTACAAGCTATTTTATTTATAAATTAAAACCGAAAACCAATATAAATAGACACTGTATTCCACCAGTTCCCTTAAAAACTTCTAGAAAAGGGGCCACTAGTCCATGACACAATCGACATTACACGAGTAGCATGTATGTACAGGTCAGCACACAATCCATCTGAAACACATAAACCCAGATATTTAAGCAACATTAATGCAGCCACAACCTGATAACAGAAAGGCAAAATTAAAGCTAAAAAAAGAGAGAAAAGGGGTGATCAAGGGTGACATGGCAAAACTGCACCCATGGGCAGGCAGCCAGCTCACACATCATCATCCGCAACAAGAGAACAATCTTTCCATAGACCAGGCCAGGCCAGTGGTACACAACACGGCAACACTAGCCACACTATCATGTCTCCGAAGACTCATCCCATGGGGGTGACATCATCCTGCTCTCCTTCGATCCAAGTACAGCACAACATTTTTATATCAATCCAATCACCGAAAAGATAGAAAACCCAACCTAAAACACAGCAGAGCAACAAAGCAAAGCAGCAAACCATCAGCCTCCTTTTGCCCACGCGTACATGGTATGTGGTAGGCCTAGCACCCCCCACCCCGCCATACGCTACACCACTTCCATCGCTACCCACCGACCGCTCCTATATATCCATGCCGCCTCCCCGGCCTTCCTCCCCCACCTATCCTAGTTGCCAATTGCCTTCTCTAACATCGCAACAGAAGAAGCATAGTTTGCTGAGGTAGTAGTGAAATGGACAGCACGAGCTGCCTCGTGGACGACACCAGCAGCGGCGGGGCGTCCGCGGACAAGCTCAAGGCGCTGGCCGCGGCGCCGCTGGAGCGCATGGGCAGCGGCGCCAGCGCGGTGGTCGACGCGGCCGAGCCGGGGGCCGAGGCGGACTCCTGCGGCGAGGGCGCGGGGCGCGTGGGCGCGGGCGGGAAGCTGCCGTCGTCCAAGTACAAGGGGGTGGTGCCGCAGCCCAACGGGCGGTGGGGCGCGCAGATCTACGAGCGGCACCAGCGCGTGTGGCTCGGCACGTACGCGGGGGAGGCCGACGCCGCGCGCGCCTACGACGTCGCTGCGCAGCGCTACCGCGGCCGCGACGCCGTCACCAACTTCCGCCCGCTCGCGGAGGCCGACCCCGACGCCGCCGCCGAGCTCCGCTTCCTTGCCTCGCGCTCCAAGGCCGAGGTCGTCGACATGCTCCGCAAGCACACCTACTTCGACGAGCTCGCCCAGAGCAGGCGCGCCTTCGCCGCCTCCGGCCCCTCCGCCCCCACCAACTCGCTCCCCAACGCGCACGGCCACTCCTCGCCCCCCTCCCCCGCCGCCGCCGCGCGCGAGCACCTCTTCGACAAGACGGTCACCCCCAGCGACGTGGGCAAGCTGAATAGGCTGGTCATACCGAAGCAGCACGCCGAGAAGCACTTCGCGCTCCAGCTTCCGGCCGCCGGCGCCGAGAGCAAGGGCGTGCTCCTCAACTTCGAGGACGTCGCGGGCAAGGTCTGGCGGTTCCGGTACTCGTACTGGAACAGCAGCCAGAGCTACGTCCTCACCAAGGGCTGGAGCCGCTTCGTCAAGGAGAAGGGCCTGCACGCCGGCGCCGTCGTCGGGTTCTACCGCTCTGCCGCCGTCGAAGACAGCAAGCTCTTCATCGACTGCAAGCTGCGGCCGAACGCCGCCGCCTTGACAGACCCCAAGGATCAGCCAGCACCGGTGGCGAAGGCGTTGAGGCTCTTCGGCGTGGACCTGCTGACGGCGCCGGGGGAGATGGCCGGGTGCAAGAGGGCCAGGGACTTGGCGACGCCTCCGCAAGCGGCGTTCAAGAAGCAATGCTTAGAGCTGACACTGCACTATAGTGTGGAGTAGTACTATTAGTTCGATCTCTCGAGCTAACTAGCTAGTTTTTTTTTGCTCGCACAATTCAGGCGGTAGCTAGCTTAGTCGTCCTTGGTGATATCTTACTTCGTTTGTTTATTTGCCATGTTCTTGCTTTGATGTAAATCTTTTCCTCCCAAGTGTATACTAATTACTAGTATGCCCTAGAAGAAGGCTAGATCTACTGACACAAAAGAAGATGAAGAGAAAGCAACATTTTGGAACCGCCTAGTTTGCCAGTTTCCTGTCTTGATATGCCAATTAGGCTTAACTGGAATAAACGTGTCTTGACTTTTTAAATTCGGTTTTTGGCTATCTTCTTTTTTTTTCTTTTACTTTGCTTTTCTTTATTTCCTTATTTTATTTTAATTGAATGACTTAGAATAAGCTAACAATCGCTAAATGCAATGTCAATAAAAAACAGATAGTCGAAAGCCGGAATCAATTAAAAAAGCCGGATTGAACGTGTCTTAGCAATTTGACTTGGGATGTTTATGTTGGATTTTGTTGATGACTTTTGATTTTGGTTTAGGAATAGTAACAGTTTGTATAGAAGTTTGTAGAGAAAGAGATATTTATGTGTGATTTTGATTAATATAAATAAAGTTAATGTAATATGTATTATAATCAATTAATAGACTCTGTTTTTAAAAAATATTTTATTTAAAAGTTAAATTCCGTAGAATAGCTATTTATCATATAAAGATGGCTTAGAAGTAAAAGGGTAGATGACCTTAGCTTCTCTGATATCTTTATGCAGTCTGAGGTGTGGGGTGTTGCGTAGCCACACCCCAGGTGCATGCATGCACCCTAAGTTTGGAAAAAAGAGGTCTGGGGAGCTAGCTATCTGATGGCAAAGGGGTATCATGGCCGCATACAGACATATGCTACTGCAGATGATATCATGATATGCTAAACTTATCAGCAACAGGAGAGAGGAACAGTCTCTTTTTACAGGGATATGCTCGCCAATAGTGTTTAAAAGTGCTGCGATTTTGGGTATAGCTTTTAGTTAATTACAAGATAAATTAAATGATATTTATGGTGACAAATCACTTCGTGTAAAATAATTGTTACAGTGACTTCTATAAATAATTTATAAAAAATTATCTTAAAAAATTACTCTATTCCGCTCGTTTCAGCTTCAGCTTCTAACTTCAGTTTTTTTTCACTATTTAGTAATTCGTTTTTTTCTGAATTTTTTTTAAATTTTTTGGGCTTTTTTGTTTTTTTCTGTGTTCCTTTGCATTGTCCGTGATGAGTTAACATATTTTTTTTATTTTTTTATTTTTTTTAAATTTAAATATACCTAAAAAACTAAAATAGTTACAGTAAAAAATTAATTATAGTAAAATTTTAACTAATAATCAGAATAATGCCTAAAACGAACGCCAGCTTCGGAAATGTACTGTTTCTATAGCAGCGGCTGTTGCTTCTGGCTGCGACACATAACAGCGCAGGCTAGGTAGGTGGATGCTAGGTAGTATGTACTAACCAGTAGTACATTTATGCTAGTTTGTTCGTGCCTTTGTTTTTTAATCGTCTGCATGCGAGGCGTGGTCTAAACATGTGCAACGCATTGCCATGTCAGCTAGTATATGCTTGCCAGCTAGTGCTTGCTCGCGAGCCGCCCTCCAGCTCAGGCGAAGGTAGGATTGCGGCCATCTGAAGGTTCGATGGGTCCTGCATGCGCTCGCCGCGCCACGACGTACGTGCAGGCTGCAGCTCGTAGAAACCATGCATCATCGTAGCGGTAAGAAACGGTAAATGATAATTTATTTTATCCGATATTTATATTTAAGAAATACAAATATGATAAGTAAATTTTATATTTAAAATATTTATATTCATATTTGATAATATTCGTATTAGTATTTGAGATATTTGTATTTAAGAATATTCATATTCGTATTCATATCTAAGACTATTCTATTCGTATTCAATTCGTTTGTTATGCCTACCAGCCGGTAACTGAAAAAATGAAAAAAATCGAGCAAATTTTAAGTGTTAAAATTTGAATTTAAAACCGATAATCGAAAAAGCCAACCGGTTACAACATTCATAGGAGTATATTCGTATTTGATCAAATTAAGTACATATCTTATTTAAATTCGTATTTGTTACGAAATCTGATTTGTATTTATATTTGAGATTGTTCAAATTTATATCTATATTCGTTTTAAAAATATAAATTTATATTTGTATTTAATACTATTAAATTTTATCCGATCCGTTTCCACCACTGCATCACCGTCGTGCGATGTCTGTCACTAGACTTGAGAAAACCAACGGCATGTTTCGTTGGTTTGGACCGGCCGGGAAGAGGGGGGAGGGAAACGGTAGGTGGCCGGTGGAATCTTGGATCGAAGCGGCGCCGATTTCTGGAAGAATAATTGGGAGGAGTACTGGAATAGGAGGCAATGATATGCCATCGATCGGCGACAAGATAGATAGATAGATAGCCTTCTCTTAGTGGTTTTTTTCTTTTTCTTATAGAATAATATAAGCTAGTTTTTTTATTATGTCTAATGATTTTTATTATATTTTTTAGATGATGGAGAACGGTGAAGATATTGATATAAACGATACATGTATTGATATATTTAAGAAGTCGTTTAAAGAAGTGATTTTGAAAAATCACTTTAAGAAACTGTTTCTTCTGTTTGAAGGAAAAAACTGAAGTCAAAAGAAAAAAAACAGGAGAGATTAGCTTGCATGAACGACGAATATATAGAGTGAGGTGGACCACTGATTTATATAGGTCAGGCCTAGTCACCAACAGGTAGACTCCATTGGGCGCCACGTACGGATAGAGACGCGGCCGTACACGGCTCTTGAGGAGATCAGGAGGGTGTCTGCTTCAACAATAATCTGCACGCGGGGGACAAGTTGCAGAAAGGCTCTCCTCGGTCGCTTGGCTATACCTAATACTGTTGGCGGTTGTAGCCGTGAGGGAGAGACCAAGGAAGGTAGAAGAGTGATCTGATCCAGTGGGAATGGATGAGTGAGAGGAACGACCGACGCGTACCCACTTGCACGCCGGATATGACTGTATGCATGGCAGCACAAATTATATAGAGTTTACTCCTTATCTGAATTATGCGTACGAGTTTAGTTTGGCACTTTCTAGGAGATTTGGCTAAAATTCGCGCTCTTCTACAATAGGAGAAAAAAATTGATAGCCCCATGTGAAATGATACGATGAAGTAATAAAAAAGTGTGGAACTTTTCTTGCGCTAGATACCAACCAAACCAACACTTAGCATTTTTTTTACATGTGTATCGCGGCCAAGTCATCACTCTGATCTGGTTTGGGAGCCTAGATAATGTTTTATCCCTTTATTTGATTTGGTAGATAGAATCATTCTATCTCTAATGAGATTTAGGTGGTTTGGTGGATAATATTTCACCCAGATAGTGTATCACATAGTTCGGCCAAATCGAGCGAACCATGTTGTTCTAGATAGGATCATCCCATCCACCTTGATACCGTGAACTACTTCGCTCGATTTAGCCGAACGACACGATGCAATATCTGGACAGAATATTTTTTTTTATCAAACCGCTTAGGTGAAACCATCTCGTCCAAGGTGAAATAGTTCTATCTATCAAATCAAACAAGAGGACAAAACATCATTCCAGATAGAATAGTTCCATCCACCAACTATTTAGCAAGCACACCGCACACATTCTTGAGCGAGAAGAAAGAAATATCTAGCAAGCACCGCATACGATGTTTCTTGTAAAATCATGAATACCATTTGTATAGTTACAATATGGGAGGTGGTTCTATACTTTTGTCAATAGTAATTTATATAATTTTTAAAATATAATAAATAGTAGTTAGATGTTATTTATCTCTTTATTTACTTTAAAAGTAATACTATTTTTATCATAGAAAAAAATATAAAAGCACCGCTCTAATTATTTGGTTGCCTCGTTCTTTTCCACATGCATGTTGGTCATCGCTTCAGAGCAGCAGGCTAGCTAGGGGCTCCGGTAGAGACAGTCCAACCTAGGCAGCTTTCGTTGCATTCCATGTCCTGAAACCTGCATCCAGGCCGTCCTTTCGAGAAATTGTTGATCTGTCAAAACAGCCAGCACCTTCGCATGCACCATCACCAAAGTCAAGTCCCCGCCATCCCTTCCAGGAAGTTTCCCTCTGTGGACGAGCTTTGCCTCATGAGAGAGCGATACAGGAAGGAGACACCCTAAATGGCTCATCGCCACAACAGCATGCGCAGCAGCAGCACAAGGCTTGGCTGGGCCTCGGGGACACAGGAATTAACAGAGCGGGGGTATAATGGAGATCGAGAGCGAAGGCGCAGACACGCCAACAAAAATCCAGAGGGGCAGCCCGACTTCGGAGACCATTGACGCACTGCTGCTGCGTGTGTGAACGCTTGCGTTGCGTCTCCCTTGCCTCCCTCTCGCAAGTTGCAGAGCCGCAGCTGTGTTTTCTATCGCGGCACTGTGTCTGTCCGTCGTCGCTGACGCGGTGGCCGCGTGCTGCTGGCCAGTGGCCGCACCACTTGCAGCAGGTTACTGTAATCGCCGTGTGGTTTCTTCCCTTCTACTTATTAATTTTCCTCGCGATGGTCGATGAGCGAATGAAGTAGCAGCGCATGAAACGTGCACAGGCGAAGTGATCTTCTTTACGACTTGATTATTTCAGCTGCAGGAGCAACAAATTACTCTTGTTAGATATGTGTTGCGATCTCTGCATTTGGAGGGGCTGCTGTTGCGGGCTTATGGCAAGTCAACTCTGCCTTCAATAAATGTTTATTACTCCGTCCATCTCATATCATAATAAAAGTCTGGAGGAGCAATGTATACATAGGAAACATTATAATTAAATAATATTTAATAACATTAGACTATAGTCACTCTATTATACTTTTTATTAAAGATAAATATGAGTAATTTTATTAAATAATACCTACGTATGGCAGTATCGTTGGGTCGTTTGCCTCGGGTCCGCCAACGTGGGTGTCTTACATGTGAGCCCTTGCGCTTTTGGAGATTCACAAATGGCGGCCTGGTCATCGCGATGCCTTGGTTAGTCCAGGCTTCGTTTCCAGCCAAGAGAGGTGGTGAGTGACAGCCGACCCTCCTATTGTATATGACTTGCTGTGAAGACAAAAACAAGGACCATGAATATTGCATTTCGTACTTAAGCATGTTTATTGCGAGATTAGCTGCAGCCTGCATCTGAAAGTGGTGTACTGTAGTCTAGAGAGTAACTACGTCTGCAACAAGTGGTGTACTCTTAGTCTAGAACCTATAGATTTTTTGTGATGTACATTGCATTTCGTACTTAAGTATATATGTTTATTGCGAGATTGGCTGCATCTGCAAGTGGTGTACTGTAGTCTAGAGAGTAAGTACGTCTGCAACAAGTGGTATACTCTCAGTCTAGAACCTATAGATTTTTCGTGATGTACAGCTTCGCATACAATGCTTCAGGCAGGACAGGTTAATCCTACTAGTCAAAGTCAACAAGTCTACCATGCATTATTTCTTGAAAATATTAGTGATTATTTTATTTTCCGTACCCGGCTCCACGGAAATTAGGGCTGTTCTGTTTGAAGGTTGCCAGACTTGTCTGGCTGCAGACCAGATTTCGGCATGTGTTTTGACTTGTTGCAAATATTTTGGCAAAATTACATCATGCTAGCACTATCATTGTAGTTTATTTTCTTTCTAATTAAATTAATCTAAACCATTAGTGTCCAACCAAATTTTGGCACGATCCAGATAACCCCTTAGTTTCATGCGTAGTAGTTCCCATAGTGAGTGGTGACTACTTACAAAATCAGAGGGCACCTGACAAAATGCGATTAGTTTAAAGCTTCAGGGCTGAACTACGATAGTCGATGTTCTAAAAAAAAAATACGAGAGTGGTGACCACCTAGCTAGCTGTCTCATCACAATAGCAGCATTGTGAAATCGACAAATTGGCCTGTTTCCTCCACCCAGCTTGCCGAATCAGAAGCAATACGCAGATGCAGAGAGATATTTTAATGCCAACTAAGCTCGCCCCGGATTAAATTAACCCGCTGTGTGGCCCTTGGGGAGTACGCAGGGCGTGACAAAAACGGCATGCCACATGTGCTACAGATCACTTCAATCGCGATAAGCACTACCTGAACACGGACACATCTGAAGGTAGCTCAGCACGCAACGCCATTGGCAGTTTTGGACATTGGTCAAACTTCGCAGGCGATGGATGGATAGGCTGGTGCATTCTGCCTAACTAATCAGCAGCTTGCGGCGCATCAAAAGCAAAAAAAACTCGGTCAAGTCGTTAGGCTCCATCCCTGGATTAGTTGTTTTATTAACTAATCAGCACGGCTGTACTCTCAGTTCAGTACCGTTTGAAAGCAACCTCTCCACGAGCGCTTTCTTTTGACTAGCTAGGGGAAAACAGAGCAGACTTGGTTACCTGTTTCGTTGTTTATTTTGTCCTAGAGTTGTAACGCACTGTTCGACTTGTGTATTTTATGTGGTGTGTGCGTCTGGCACGTACGTATGCAGATACTAGTATATTACATATTAACAGTGGCTTTCTCGCTTGATGAGAGCAAGTTTCAGATACACATCGTGCAAATGTTTTAATTAACCAAAAGCAGTCAGAATGGTGGTATTACGGCAGTGTTTGGTAGCATAAGAATGCGGAAAGGTCTGCAGATATATGCAGCATGCACATACTTTTCTTCCGTTTGACAGCTTTTACTTGGGTGCAGCTAGCTGGCAGTGGACGCGCCCATTCACATCGCCGCGAGCAACTGACCGCTATATCGTTATGCTCTACCTGTTAGTCATTTTAGTTTAAGTTTTGGTTTCTGATTTATTTTTTATTATTTTTAATTTTTTTAATTTTTTTAGTTTTTAAAAGTTTTTTGTTGTTTTTTTGTACTCGTTTGCATTATATATGATAGAATAACCTATTTTTCCTCTATTATGAGATTTTGTAATTTTAATTATGTCCAATAAACCATCATCAGTTACAATGTAAAATAAATCAATTACAATATAAATTCAGTTATAAACCATCCATTTTTAACCCAAATGAGCGTCTCCCTGACCAACCCATCTGTACGACGTCTTTGATCATGGATTAGCACCTAGTACAATGTAAGTAAAGTGCAAACATGGTGAGGTTTTTCAGAAGGAAGAGTACAAACAATGTGTCAAGTGTCAACCCATCTATTTTTTTTCTAACAAAAGAGAGTTGATAAAAAAATTGATTAAATGCCACCGAAGCGACCACTTCTACAAAATATCATTAAAAAAATATACTCTCTATTATATGCCAATGAATAGCACAAAATTTCTATTATATGCCATTGCTGTTAGTTGATCATTCTACTCTAAAAAAAGACGGAAATGCCTCAAGTAAAGACCAAATATCTAATTTATTTAAAATAGCAAACAACCTCTAAAAATTATAAAAATTCATATAGGTGTTGTTCAATATGTCAGTGAGCTAGAAAAAAATTTCAAAGCATTGTTCAAAGAAAATTTTTAGATTTTTAATTCAAATGCTAATAAAGATGACTATTTACAAATAGAGACTAAATGAGGTCTAAAAATTCTGAAACAAATTCTCACATGCTCATAATATATCACATAGCTCCTGAAAAATATTATTTTTCATTTTTCTAAAGTAAATTTGTCCCAGATTAAAAAATATCTCAAATAGGCTAATTTTGGATCTAAATTTTAAAAATGAAACAAATGAAAGAGTTAGTTCACAAAATTTTATATTTTAGTTGTGCACTACCTCAATGATCCTTCAAAAAACTTTTAGTATTTTTGGCTAAGCCAATTTATCCTATATTTAATTCTTCTCATAGGAACATATTTAAACTAAGATAGTGGCCATAATTTACATTATAGAACCTGACATACTACAGTTGGTGATTTGCTTTTGTGCCTTTTGAAGATCTTTATGGTATATATTATTGCTACAATGTTAATTTGAAATACTAACATGCCATTTTAAATAGATATTGTAGCAATGATATGACCCTTCTTTAACGTTGTCTCTAAAAACTCTAACTCACTTAAAAATAATAGTTCTAATAATTTATCTCTAAATTTATTCCCTAGTTTTTTTTAATATTTTTATCACAATAATATTTTTCAATAACTACAAGACAAACATGAAAGCACCATACACTTGGGCTTAAAAGGGTATGAAGCAAATTAATTTGCTTCATGCCTTTTTAAAGCCTAAGTGTTCAGTGTTGTAATGTTCCTTTTGTACAACTACTACTCCGACTTCATCCGCGTCATAGGCAAAATCAGTAAAATTGATAAAAAAAAGATTAGGACTATACTTTTTATATTTTTGTGAATTGAGTGCTTGATCGTTGGTAATGCGACCCTGAAATAACATTTTGAGTGTAATTTTTCATATAGAGCAAGAAAATGGTACCAACCAGCAAAAGAAAATGGATAAATACAAATACATTCCCTAAATGAAAACAATTATAAATTACATATGTCCCTTTAATAAGGGAAGAGATACCATTCATAGTTCAAGGATTCAAATCAGAGTTATAATGCAAATAATATATTGCCAAAATGAACATAGGACCTCACAACTTTTTGTTTTTTTGTTTTGCGATGAACAAATACCATCTCCTTGTACATATAGACACACGATATATCCACCTGCCTCCACATAAACTACATCTCTATAAAATTGATATAAATGATTGAGACTATACTTTTTATATTTTTGTGAGTTAGTGCTTGATCATCGACAACGCAACTCTGAAATAACATTTTAAGTGTAATTTTTCATGTAGAGCAGGAAAATGGTACCATGGATACCAGCAAAAGAAAATGAATAAATACAAATACATTCCCTAAATGAAAACAACTATAAATCGCATATGTCCCTTTAAGGGAAGAGATGCCATTCATAGTTCAAGAATCCAATTAAGAGTTATAATGCAAATAATATATTACCAAAATGAACACAGAACCTCACAACTTTTTGTTTTTTTCTTTTCTGATGAACAAATACCATCTCCTTTTATATATAGACACACGATATCTCACCTACCCCCACACAAACTACATCTCTACAAACATTCCACCTAAACCCAATTCATCTAGACATATACCATCTCACCCTCCTAAAAGAGAATGTCCAAACTCACCATAATCTACCTCATAAAAGAAGTAGGATTTGAGATCCATACCTTCAGGAGGAGAAGCAATAGGAAGGAGAGGTGGTGTTAGGAAGGAGAGGCAGCAGGGAAGGAGAGGACAGAGACGTTGGGTTCTACGGTGGTGATGCTATCTGACATGGCGACGAGGAGACGGAGGGGTGGGCGAGTGAGGAGTGAGAGCGCAAAACCTAGTAGGGGTGGAGACAGAGGAGTGCGCGAGTGAGGAGTGAGAGCGCAAAACCTAGCAGGGGCTCTATTTATAGAAGAACAATCACAAACGATTTTATTAAACAATTATCTATGATATTACTATCATAGATGGTTCCATAATGGAACTGTCTGTAATATGTGGCATATCACAAACAGTTTTATAATGAAATCGTATATGATATGATATATATCATAGATGGTTTTATAATGTAACCGTCTATGATAATATTATAATAGACGATTCTATTATAGAACGATCTGTGATATGTATAGCATAAATGATTTGTTTCACTAAATCGTCTGTGATAGTTCCTTCTCTATCTATAATAAATCATATTTTTCAGCTAGTCTCAAAAAATACTAGCCATGCCATATGAAAAAAGTATGCATATACAATCACAGATGTATTTATTTCTTAATTACTGAATAAATTATAATGGAATAATTTCATAATTACATGCCGAGTTTCGTATAATTACATTGCAATAATTTTCAAATAGGTATTCACGGTGTGGGATCATTACACTTAGCTATTTTGTTTTAAATAAAGCTCTTCACGATGATCGACACGCATATAGATTACTTCATTGCTTGGTTCTTCCTCAAGACTGATGCCATCTCTGAATAGAGCCAATTTATCAAATTGATTGTACTCTTTCTTATCGATGACATTCTCAACTCCAACAATCTTTCTTTTTCCATGAAGAACTACTTGGTACTTCTTATTTGTCTGATTGGCTATATAAAAAATTTAAACAATTTGCCTCATGAGTATGAATGGTTTATCTTTGTATCCTACATGTTCAAGATCCATATTATTGATGTCGTACATGTCGACCTTTACACCCTGTAAGACTTGGACCCAACCAAAAATAGAGGATCTTGAAAATTATATAGTCGAGCTTACAAATCCCCTCTACAAGCTCGTAGTAGGAGGTTGGGCCAGCGGTACTGAAGTACGCATGACATGTATCTACGCGGACATCTGAGTTCTGGAGTATGCTCTTTTTATCCTGATCTATTGTATAAAATGTGTACTCATTAATGTTGTATTCTTGCCATGTTACTATTATAAATGTTGGCCTTTTGTCAACTATTGCAGCATTTGACTTGACGACCTCCCAGTGAATCGCACCTTCAACCAATCGTTGAACCGACGGTTGTGCTATCTCATAATCAAAACCTCTGATTGGCCTAGATTCTTTTGACGTAGCATGTCCTTGTGCTCTTCAATATACAGGGACACTGCATTCATGTGTTGCAAGACCGTGAAATAGACTTGAGCGTATATATCCAGATCCAGAGTTATTGCTTTCCTTTCGATGATCTCGACATCATTTAGCCTCCCCTCATGATGAGATAGATGTACAAGTATTGGTTTGACCTGAGCATGTAATCAATACAGGACAATGGTCTCTCCGGTTGTATAACCTTCAATGATACTTAACTCCGGCCGAGATCGATTACGTACATAGGACTTGAGAATTTTCATGTACCTCTCGAACGGGTACATATGATGTAGAAATACGGAGCTGCATATCTTTATCTCTTTTACAAGGTGGACAATAAGATGGACCATGATATCAAAAAATAATAGAGGAAAATACATCTCAAGATGATATAGAGAGGCCACTACCTCGGTTTGCAGAACATCTAGTCCATCGGGGTATGAAAGATCATGTAAGAAAGTTCTAGTTTATGATGAACCATTGTAATTTAGGAGATTTAGAAATTTGATTGACAGTGTTACTGGTTGGTCAGACCAACAGTGTACGAATGGTCTGACCGGTTGGTGTAGTTGTCAGACTGCTCGAGGGTTGGCGGTCTGACCGCTTGACGATTGTTTAGATGGGGACTTTTGGCCAGAATTTATATTTGTACATTTTGAGTTGAGGAATGGGTTATGGTGAGTATGGTCAGTGGTTTTATGTTGTATGGGTTATGTTATAGCTAATGTGAGTCAGGTTGTGAAGAACTTGTGTCCAAAAATGATTCTTTGCCTTTGGATGTGTAGGGTCGCTTAGAGTCAACCGTGGTCAACAACGAGGATCAGAGCTAGGCTCAGGGAGGAGTTGAGGTGCAGAATAATCAACGATGCCGAGTGAGACAGTGACCTTAGGCTTGGCACGAGAAAGGAAAGAAATATTGAAGGCGAGTTTGAATAGTACAATGGCACCATGATGCTTGGACAGACCAAGTGAGTCATGGTTCGGTAGAACCAGGATGGGAGAGACTTGGCATCACGTGGTAAGCTAGTGGTGCACCTACACGTGGCAAGCATGGTGATTGTTTGCAGTGGTTGGTGATGACTGGGTCAACAAGGGGTATTTTGGTAGTTTAGCCAAAATATTAGAAACCACTTTGCATCAAAACTGCAGCCTGTGGGCGACGTGTTGGAGTTGGTTTAGGTTAAGGTGGAGCTTATTTGATCGAGACAGGTCAAGGCAAATGACCGAATGGATTTAGGCTTATGCGCTGTGAAAAGCACGCATAAGTGATATGTGTGAGTTAAAACCCATGTGTGGGGTTAACATGTTTCTCCTATTATACTAAGTGGAATGTATTTACTAAGAGATAGATAGAGCTGGCTAGCCCATCTATAAAAGTGGGTTGGATGGAGACATATGGAAAACCATCCAACCCACCACTCTTGTACTTTGATATTTTAGGGTAAGCGTTTTGAGTACATAGTGTACTCTCTATCCTCCAAGGTGGAGTAACTATAAAACTATCTCTCTAAAGCATGCAATATATCAATCTTTGATGATTTCCATGTCTATTTCTTGTTTTGATTCATTTGCTCTTGTTTCAGTTGGTTTTTGATCTGTTTTATTTTCTTTTCTTGATCTTGTTGCGCCAAGGACGTGATTGAGATGGAGATAATCTTTAGAGATTAATCTCTTATCATCTAGACACTTTAAGAGCAAGTTCATAAAGAAACCTGATTTTGTTTGATTTTGGTCTCATCGAGTGATTTCTTCTATCAAGGGTTTTTGAGTCATATTTTTCGGTGTTCTAGGTCGCTATAATATGTGAAACTATATCTAGAGCCATCTTAGTCATTATCTACCCATGAAAAAGTTGTATTCACCGTTTGGGGTTTGGCTGGGTTTCGGTGCAACCTTCCAATAAACTGAAAAAGGTCTCAACTTTAGCTATTATTTTTATGATCATTTATTGGAATAGGTTCTTGATACCTAGAGAATGTCTCTGCAAATTTTTCATATCATTTGGATCTACAGATCAAAAGTTTCATTGATTATTGCATTTGAAATCAGGCTAAAAACACTTATTCATCGTATTGATTTTACTATAGTAGCGGTCATACCGTCCTTACACTATCAATTAGACCGTTCGAGCCGGTTAGACCACCGTTTGGAGGTCAGTCAGACCATCGGGAAGGGTTAGAGTATAAGTTTTGTTGATTTAAACTAGTTGGTTTGATTTTTCACTGAGGATTCTGTGTTTTACATCTTTGTAGGTGTCTGAGAATATAATCTTGAATACTCGGAAAAAATTTTGAGTTGGCATCATTCACCCCCTCTGTTGCCATATTCGGTCTTTCAATTGGCATTCGAGCTTGGTTAGCTCTTCTCATAGATCTTATTTAGTCTTAAGAGCTATGACAGTAGACAAGTATTTCTCCAAGCTTCATATCTTCGATGGGATTGACTATCTCTTTTGAAAGAGTAGAATGGAGTCTTACATTCAGACTTAAGGCTATGCAATACGGAAGAAGGTTAAGACCAGATTTATCGTTCTTGCCGAGGATGACATCATAGCTATGAATATGCTATATGTGTAGGCAAATCCTAAGGTAAGGAACATCATCATTCAAGGTTTTGGGCAGAGTGAGTTTGATTGCGTCTCTCATCTCACATCAGCGTTTGATATCTGGGTGACCCTTGACGCATACCATGAGGGTACCACTTAGATCAACACTGTCCGACAGGACCAATACAAGCGAGAATATAATGAATTCGAGATGCTTGCTGGTGAGTCCTTAAATGAGTGCTTCGACAGATTTCATAAAATTCTGAACAACCTCTGAGCTATTGGTCTCACATACTCAGACTCAGATAAAGCTCGTCAGATGCTTTCTGCCTTGGATCTCAGGGTTTGGGAGATGAAGGAGACCACCACCAAGGACCTCACACACATACAGGAGGGTTAGAGAGAGGAAGAGAGGAGTCCGGTGATTTGCGTCGAGTGTGGTGGCCTCAACCACATTCGAGCGAATTGCCCCAAGCTAGAGAAGGGCAAAAACGACTACAACGATATGAGCAAGAACAACTACATCAATAAGAACTGCAACAAGAAGTGACCAGTTCATGATCAAGACAAGGAGAAGAAGTGTCATAACCTTGGCAAGGCCAAGAAGCTCTTTTACCGTGTCCTCACTGCCTTCGACAACTTTGACTTCAATGACATGGAGCGCTAGGGTGATGACGATGGTGAGGATGATCAGCAAGTGAACACCAAGGACAGCGATGACTTTACCAGCATGTGCTTCATGGCTGATGAGAACAACATAAGTAATGATAATCTCTACAATGATTCTAATGATGTATGTCCATCTTACAACTAGCTTAATGATGCTTTTATTAAGTTAGGGAAGTTTTATGCTAGATATAGGACTAGGTGTGGTGAGTTAGAGAAGGAGGTATCACAGAAACTTACTTTACTTAGATATGCTTCCTCCTGTGACGATTGTGATGTATGTGCTTCCTTGCTTGGAGATATAGAGAAATTAAATACCTCACAAGATAGTGTGATTTATGAGCTGGATTTGCTTAAAGTGGAAAATGTTAGTCTGCTAGCTGAGTTAGAATTGTCTAGAGTTGCTCTATTACTTTCGGATTCTGTTGAGACTACATTCTGCATCTCATGTCAGGATAAGGACAATACTTTTAGATGATTATATATCATACTTTTTGACCTGCCTGAAACCTGTGATAGCTATAACAACTTGAAGATTAGTCTAAAGAACACAAATCATAAAATTGCTGAGTGCAAGCTACATTGATAGAGCCTGTTGTTTCTTGTGCCAACTATCATAAATTGACTGCTAAACTTGAATCTGTCTCTAAACAATTTCAGGACATTTGTGATCAAAAATAAGAAAATGGCTTAATATGCTTCTAAGACACATGTTAGCTCACCATGCAACAATTGTGAAAAACTAAAATCTACAATTATTGCTTTGGATGAAAGTGAATATAATTAAGGAGTTACTAGAGAAGCCACAATCTGGTTGCTCTTTTCTGTGCTGAGGTAGAGGAGATATAGTAAAATATGTAAGAGATCTTTAGGAAGAGTTATGTGGCCCATATGACTAGAATCAAGACTATCCCTTGTGTACCTTATGAAGCTCTCAAAGTTAAGTAGGCCTTGTATAAGGAAAGATTTGCTCGTGTTATTCGATCTTTTTCTTCTAGTTCTTCATCCTCTCCTTCTGATTCCTCACCCTCTGCTTCTCCTTGTGCTTCTTGTGCCTCTCTTTTTCGAGAATGTGAGTATCTCACAAATATTCTCGAAAAATTTATTGGAGGTAAGAAAAAGCTCAATCTTATCCTAGACAAATCCAAGAGGCACCATTCACCTCCCTGTTTTTATATTCGGTCTTCCAGGATTGACGACCTTATGAGCAATTGCGTTAAATAAATAACATAGTCTCATGATTGTCACTTGAACATTGTTCAGTAAAATACTTCTAATTGCAACAGTAAGCAATTATGTCATTGGCACATGATAGTCATAAGACTTCATACCAATTAATTTTAAAACTTCCACGGAAACAAGTTTCGTCATGTTAGTGTAGCAAACTGGAAGAAGATACATTCGGCCTTTATCGGTCTCTATCGATGCTAACTCGGTCCTGATGTTCGTAGCGACTAAGTCACGTCGTATATTGACATCATCCTTTAATTTATCACAAATATTCAATAAGAGACTAATCAAGCTATCATATACATTCTTCTCTACGTCCATGACATCGATGCAATTACGAAGTTCTAAGTGCTCCCAATAAGACAAGTTCTAAAATATTGATCTCTTTTTATACATGTTCTTTTGATGGGTCCTCAACTTACGTCCCTTTCTAAACACAACATCGAAATTCTTAACCATATCGTAGACTTCTCTCCTACTAAAAGGCCTTGATGCTGAGTTATCCTCTTTTTTTCATCAAATTATTTTATCACACACTCTCGGTATAATTTAAGCAGTGCGGATAGGCTTTGGCTCTTTTTGTACTCAACCCGACAGGTTACCAATGGTAGAAAAATTATTGATGGTGCAGAACAACATAGCACGCAGAGTGAAGTTCTATTGTTTGTCCGCATCCCATGTCTATACCTCTTTGTTCCATAGTATCACAAGGTTTTCCACGAACGGTGCTAGGTATACATCAATATTGTTGTCAGATTGCTTTGACACTTGGATAAGTAGTGATATCAAAATATACTTCCGCTTCATACACAGTCAAGGAGGAGGGTTGTACATGCATACATTCATGGGCTAGGTGTTATATCGACTGCTCATATTACCGAAAGGATTCATTCCATCTGTACTCAACCCAAACCTTATATTCCTTGGTTTCACACTGAAGTCTATAAACATCCTATCAATGTTCATCCACTAGGTAGAATTAGTAGCGTGTCTTATCATTCTATTTTTCTTACACTCCTTCAAGTGCCAATGCAGTAATCTTGCATCATTTCGATTCACAAATAAATGCTTCAAATGGATAATTACAAGTAGATACCATAACATCTTAGTAGGAGGTTCTTACTTCACCTTGATGTCCTCGCTGTCATCGGAGTCATTTTTACGCTTGTATCAGGATGCTTTGCATATTGGATAAATATGTAAGTTTGCATACTCTTTACAGTAGATGATACAATTATTTGGATATACATATATTTTTTATACTTCTATTCTCAATACATAAAGAACCTTCTTAGCTTGGTAAGCGGTTATCGGCAACACATTTCCCTCTAGAAGGATATTCGCTAGGAGACCTAACAATACCATGAAACTCTTATCAGACCAACCATTACATGCCTTCAATTTCAGCTATTCAAGAACGGATGACAACTTTGTGTTTTGCATTTTACAACCTAGGAATAAAAGTTTCTCCGAGTCCTCCATCAAGCCATCGAATTTACCAAACTCTCTCACTATAGTTCCATTCTATATCACGTAGCATCTGATCTAAATTATCATTATGTGACCTATTCTCATCGAAAGTATAATCCGTAATCAGCATATCATTATCTCTCTCGATGATGTTATAACTATATTCCTATATAATCTTCTCTTCACCGTGATTGGTCTAATATGTATACCTCTTTTGAAACCCTTTCACATCAAGTGAGTTTCGATTTGTGTTGAATTGATAAACATCTTCAGATTATATTCACTCACATGGTTGTCAACGTACATCCAGTATCGGTCTATCTACGTTACGCATGTAACAAATTAGTGTCAAATTAGATTATTAATGCTACTATATATAGCTAACCAGCCTAATACGTACATATAATTGTCATTCACCTTATAATAAATTGTCCATATCTAAATTAAGTAGCTAGCCATGTACTATTCATAAAGCAATATATCAAGCAATAATATATTGAAGTAAACTAGAAGTAGTGACCTATTCTTAAATTAGAGCAAAATACCAAGAAAGCTTGCTAGATCTAAACCTAACTAGTTATCATCTCTCTCTATTATAAGGCATATAATTAGAAGTAAATACTAACATCTAATCACCAAGAACAAACCAATCTAGAAGCGGTATATTTTCACCAAACTTCTCAAAGCCGGTCGCCTCCTTCAATGCAACACAATGAAGGCATATCTGTCGGGGCCCCGCCGCTAGCTACACATTTAATAACGAGGCGTATCCCAAACACGTCCAACCGCGAAACGTCTGTGATAGATAATTATCACAGATGGTTCTCATTAATAAACATAAGTCGTATGTGAAACGTAACTATCACGGACGATTCGTATTAATAACTGTCTATAAACTATCATATATGATTTTTAATTAAAAAAGTCTATGATGTCTACCATTATCGTAGATGGTTCGTATCAATAACCGTCTGTGAAATATCGTATATAGATATTCTTAAGAACTATCTATGATAGTTGCATATCACAGACGGTATACAGTCATGCTTGTAAAATCGTCTGTGATAATTAAAGTAGAGATGGTTTTCTATGAATCGTTTGTGATGAGACATGCAGTATAGCTTGTTTTGTAGTAGTGCGAGAGGACGCTCTGCTGCGTTCTGGAGAACTACCAAGAGGAGAATGGTGTTTAGGTCTAAATCAAAAGGAAATAAAGGAACCGTTTGTAATAAAACGTTCAGTA
Source organism: Melocanna baccifera (assembly GCA_036346265.1). Taxonomy (NCBI): domain Eukaryota; kingdom Viridiplantae; phylum Streptophyta; class Magnoliopsida; order Poales; family Poaceae; genus Melocanna; species Melocanna baccifera. The sequence continues at coordinate 33,406,642 of CM070677.1, read as the reverse complement.
TATATTGTTTTGTAGTAGTGCGAGAGAATGCTCTGCTACGTTCTGAAGAACTACTAGGAGGAGGATGGTGTTTAGGTCTAAATCAAAAGGAAATAATGTTGTTGAGACTACCAACGTCGGTTGTTGCTTGGCTTCCCCGTAAGATTCATGCAGAAGCACAACTACTTAGATTGAACCAAGGAATCAAGCAAGAAAGAAACAATGGGAGCTCAACGGAGTCTTTCTTTTCATCTTAGGGCATGTTCTTTTCAGCTTCTTAAAACGGTTTTTAGCTTTTGCTACAGTACCTAACTTTTAAACGGAACATTTTTTAGATGGAGTCTGTAAGGTAATTATAGTACATATTAAAAGTCCAACATATGTACCATCCGAAATCGCAAGCGAATATCTCTCTCTCTGTAATCTCTGTCGTAAACAGCTAAAATTCAAAAATTTCAGTCAAAAGCCATAAGTCACAGCAAAAAAGAACAGACCCTAAATCAAGTTGCTAACTATATTTTTTTATTGAGCATTTCAATTTTAGGTTGGACTTCATATACAATTTCAACTATTAATTTTTTTTCGAATTTTAGTTTTAATTTGAAGTTTCTATCGAAGTCAAATTGCTATTTTTTATTTTTATCTCAATTTCAGTTAATTTGTATTGTACTTGATATTAACTCTTTCTTTTAATCTAAGTTATTATAACTTGGGTTCACCAAATAAACGTAGTGTCGTTTTCTGAACTTTAATAATATAATAGATAGATAGATATTAAACCATTGTAAATAGAGCTATGCAATGATCTATTCTATAAAAAGTAAAATCACACATACATACATACATACATACATACATACATACATGGAGCATATCTAGTGGTAAAGATCTATTCAGTGCTAAAATACTAAAAATTTCTACAGAGCCATCTGACCTGGCCTGTACGGCTTGGATCAAGGAGAGTGGAACCCCCACCTCATAAAAAATAATCTATGCGGGGGGTTTTATGAAAGATTGATTAAATAAATTAAATGAGGTGGGGGTTTCACTCTCCTTGATCCGAGCCGTATAGACCAGATTAGATGGCTCTGTAGAAATTTTAGCATTTTGGTATTAAATAAGCTTTTAGCACTATATATATATATATATATATATATATATATATATATATATATATATATATATATATATATATATATATATATATATATATATATATATATATGAAGCCTCTTTTCTACACCAGTGTAATTACACCCTATATCGTATCTCGCAATATAGGGAGTATCTCGCGTAACAGAGAGTATGTATGTGTAGTATACGAGTATTTAAGACCATCTAGGTGGTATGAATAATTTTTCAGAGATGGTATGTATATTTTTTGACATACTTTATTTATATACGTATATAAAGGTATTTACAAAATACGCTAAAAACTATGGACTCTCTTGCAATTCTTTCATGTGATTCACATTGAAGTATCTTATAATTAGTACATGAGCATATCTAAGAAGATAAAGGAGTATTTTGAATTTGTTTAGGTGGTACATTAGAGGTGAGTGTAATTACACTCAGGTGTAATTACACTCAGGCGTATCTGTTCTTTTTAGCTGCGGTTGATGGCTTTTTGGCTGTTTGCGATAGAGATTACGGAAAGAAAGATACTCGCTTGCGATTTTTGATGGTACAGACATTAGGTTTTTAACTTGTAGACCTCGTCTTAAAAAATACTCCGTTTGAAAGTTAGGTACTGTAGCATAAACCAAAAACTAAAAACTGAAAAGAACAGAGCCTATATATATTACTAAGCCATTGCTCATGCAAGTGTGCACACCATCTTGCTAGTTAGACAAAGTAAACCAAATCCGTAAATATTATTATGCATTGTTCACCGATCTCGATGCTTTGCCTTGCCCACAAGAGAAGCCACTTCAGAGTCGCACATAGACAGATGCATGTGTTCAGTTTGAAAAGACTTACGAATTAATAATCTAACCGACCGGTGGCTTAAGTTGAGGTCCTCACGATATGATTCGGTCAGTCGTATGCAGCTCTGCTCTACACAAGAAGTTTCGGCTTTCGACGCGCATTAGCATGCGAGTCAAGCTGTTTGCCATCCGTAATATTTTGAAGCCATGTGCATTGTGCTGCCTACTTTGCCTGCAGTGTGCTCTGTGGTTTGACAAAACTGGCATCAGACAGCTGCCAGCCAAGAGATCAAAGGGTCCTAAGAGCATGTGCAACGTGCTCCCAAATCCGAAGCTAAAAGCAACTTTTACGTTTTAGAATGGTTTTTTTTACTGATGGTTTATAACTTATAATTTAAATATTTAAATTTTGACTATTTACGAGAGGTAGTTTCTATAGAAAAATAGTCACATACAATTTTGGCCGGTACAACTGAACTCAGTACACTTTTTACTCCAATCTTTCTATTGATCCCATCTTAAAAAATGCACCATTTAAAAGCTAGTTACTGTAGACAGGACGAACATAAACCACTTGTAAGTTGGTTCGAACCCAGCCTTAACCTCGGTTCCAAGCATTGCACAAGAAGAGGCTAACGCCCTGTTCTCTACGGCTTTTAAAAACGGCTTTTGATTTTTGCTATAGTACCTAACTTCCAAACAGAGTATTTTTTAAAGATGAGGTCTACAAGTTAATTTAGTACAAGTTAAAAGTCTAACATCTGTACCAGTCAAAATCGTAAGCGAGTATCTCTCTTCGTAATCTCTTTCGTGAAGCAACTAAAATTCAAAAATTTCAACCATAAACCATAAGTCATAGTCACAAACCAAAAAAAGAACAGGCCCTAAGAAAATTTTTGCTGGAGTCAGAGTAAGTCAAGGGTTCAGAACTAACACGATAAAAAATCGAGCAGACCCACCTGTTGGTGCAGAAGCCTCGGAGGTCGAGGCTCGGAGCCATAGCCAACCTCGACAAATGCCTCCGCCCGCATGGCCACACCACCATTGACCTCAATGCCTCCACCCGCATGGCCGTACCACCGTCGCTTTCGAAGCCACTGTCTCCAGATCTATCGTCTGTTATGGACATCGACACCGAGGATGTCAAGATTTGCGAGGGAGGAGGACGGCTACCACTCCGGTATGGTGGGTGCAGCATTGTCAGGATGAGAGAGAGATGAGAGAGAGAGGAGAGAGAGAGGAGTATAGTGGGTGACACCAAGGACGCCCATATTTGCAAAGGAGAAGGACAGCGGCCACTCCGGTGTGGTGGGTGTGGCATTGTCAGGATGAGAGAGAGAGAAATGAGAGAGGGGGGAGTACGGTGGGTGCGGAAGATAGAACGAGAGAGAAGGTGACAAGAGGGGATTCTTTTTTGTTTTCTATTCAAGGTATGGGACCCACGGATGAAGATGTACGAGGAGCTAGGTACTATAACAAATTTTTTAAACTTAGCTCCTATATGACGTGATGGTGAGGTGAAAAACTTACCCCCTTCACTCGTGCCCTAACGACACAGATTATGACTAACTTGTAAATTCTTTCCTCTCATCCGTCTTTTCCTGACCTTATTTTTCTTCCTTGGTAAATAAAGTTCTTGTAGTTTGTACACATCAGAGAATAGAGATGATTAGATGACCCAAGAATCCAATGCAAACGTAAGGATCTCCTTGTCCCCAAAGAACAACTACACAACTACAAAGTGAGTGATACACCTCTGTAAAAAGAATAATAATTACTAACTAGGTAGTACCAACTAATCAGCAGATATGCACAACATGATTCATACATGAATCAGAATTGGTCATTTTTTTCCAGGATTTCAGAAAAGCAGAAGACCAAAAAGAAATCTATGAATGGACACGTACGTCTCAAGTGTCCTGGATTACTCGTTAATACATCCGGATATTGGGTTGTTGAGATATTAATTCAGGTCTATGCAGTTTGGTCAGACCTCAGAAGTGAGAAGGACACATCATTGAAAATTTTGATGGCGTGGGTGCCACATAAAGCTACGATTTATGCCTCGAGTAGTCCAGTGGCCACAAACAATTCAAATGTGCTGAAAAATCTCCATGTCAGGTAAGTCGCCCACCATTTAATTTGATTGAATTGAAGCCCCACACTGGACCATCATCTATCTGCTGCGTCTTCATGATCAATTCCAACAAATAATGCATCCTTCACTGAAAAGTTTGAGCAAGTGCATCATGGCGTTTATCAACAGTGAAGACAAATGCCTTCTCGAGGGAAAAAAAGAGTCGACACGTGATGTTACAAGAAAGTTACATTCACACTACAATCTACTACCTTTGTTGCCTAAGTTGATTATGTGAAAAGAAAATAACAGGTTGGGTTCCAAGTTTCCAACTGTTGTGTAGTTAAAAGATCGGCATCATTTGCCGCCAAAAAAGGGGGAAAAAAAGAAAAGAAAGAAAAGGAAAAGAAAAAAGAACGGCGTCATAAATCATTCATATTGTAACAAAATTCTTGTTTTTTAGAATCAGCCAAAAACTCAGATCTGTTTGATTAGCAATCAAGTTTCTCATCATCTTTTTTTGGTCTAAGAAAATGGAGTCACACGTCGGTGTGTCAGGTTCAGCTTGCAGGTCTTTGTCTATTGTAAGTGAACGAGGGAATGCAGGTCCAATTTGGTCATGATGTGCAGATTCCTGGATACTGAACAGATCCATTCAAACCTTATCATCTTATTCAAAGTTCAAACTAACTCTACAGTCTGTCGGAGTGGCCACTAGCCCGACAGAGCAACGTGATTTTCTTGGAACCAGGTGAACCACTTCAGGGAAGGCCGGAAGGGCAACGTGATACTGTGATTGATGTAGATGGAAGAAGTGTAGTTTCAACGAACTCCAATGTCTTACAAATTCATGGAAATGTTGGTCACCTGAATCACATGGTGGATGATGAACCAGACAACAACAGAGCAACCAACTACTCAGTTCAGAGAACAGAAGCAGAAAGTGACCATACACAGTACAGGAAGAAAGGCTGAAGCCACCAGGATGCATCAACCAATTTTGGCTGATACCGACCATAACTTTATGGAAACTCATTTTTAGGATTGAGGCCATGCTAAGCTCGTGTTTCTTTGCGCTACATGAGTGCGTGACACATCTGCATCCTAGCACATATATGCTCCAAAAACCAAGTGCTGTGACTGTGTTGAATATTGACCATACATAGAATCATCAATCATGGTCTCGGATCCTCACATCTCATACTCCAGTTTTGCAGCCGTGTGGCATCTACTATTGTAGTACTTGGTAAGGACGATAGATGAACCTCAAAATTCTCCGTATATAGCGCGGTGCCTCAGATTTCGATTGTTTCATTTCGTAGAAGCGTTGTGTGTTCTGCGAAAGTTCAAGTTAGTAGTCCACATGACACCGCACCATGCATGTCCAATTTTGAGGACATGGGCCGGCCTTAGCAGATGCTCTCTTTTCGTAGAAGTAAATGGGCCGTTTCGGTGGGCGTAAATGGGCCTACAGTCCAATGCAAGTTCCTTTCCAGGGCGGCGATATGCACCTGTTTTGGGGAAGCTGACTGCTGGATCAGAGGGGTGCTTCTGCCTTCTGATCATCAGTTGCTGTAGGTGAGTGCCGGTTTTATTCCCGGATGCCCCGTCAATCTTGAAAGCGGAAACCCTACCTTGTGTCAGTACATTGATCTGGGGGCGTTTCATCTTCTGCGTTCACCGGTAGCGGTAGATGAGTGTCTATTTCAAAATTTTTGAAATAATTTATTTTTTATTTTAGATTACAATATTATACCTATATTTTATTTTTTTACAGTTCAAACCATCTGTCGCTCCACGGTCGCCCAACCGTTAGACAGCACATCGCCAAATCGCTCAACAGTTGGACGACAAGCCCCAATCAGCCGGTGTTGATACGCAGCTGGCCGGATCGATCCAGAATGTCAGGTAGCTGATTCCATCTTAGATGGTGTTTGGTTCAAGCATCGCCAATGTAAACGTAAAGGGAATTGGTTTACACGGGAATAAGAGATGGAATGGTTGATTACTCAATTTGTTTGGTTCGAACACGGGATGGTTTTTGATAGAAATAATTTTCTATTTACCATTCAAATAAGACCACTTTAGAAATATACTATCAAAAAAATTAGTTCAATTTAATACCATCTAATTTTTTTGAAGTTGGGTAAAATACCATACCGTCCGATTATGTTTACATCTCCATTCACCCCGCCCCCTATCGTAGTCGAAGCATCGCGGTCGAAGACATGGTCGAAGCTAGTTCCGTTTACGTCTCTGTTCGCCCCGCCCCCTATCATAGTCGAAGCGTCGTGGTCGAAGATGTGATCGAAGCACTATGGTTGAAGCTGGTTCCATTTACATCTCCGTTTGCCCCACCCCCTATCGTAGTCGAAGACGTGGTCGAAGCTGGTTCCGTTTACATCTCTGTTCACCCCTCCCCCTATCGTAGTCGAAGCATCGTGGTCGAAGATGTGGTCTAAGCACCGTAGCCGAAGCGTCATGGTCGAAGACGTGGTCGAAGCATCGGTTGAAGCACTGTGGTCGAAGCGCTGTGGTCGAAGCCATGGTGAAGCGCAGTGGTCGAAGCCATGGCTAAGCGCCGTAGTCGAAGCGTCGTGTTCGAACTTCGAAGTAGTCATCGGGTCGGTCACCTAGGGCATTTTGTGTAATTTCGGGTTGCTCTAGTAGACATTTGGGTAATCTGAGCGCCATATGTAATGGAGGGTTGACAGAGTGGTATTTTCAAGAACTTTGTGATGTTTTGATGATATTAAAGTGAACCTGGATTTTTCGATGGCAACTGAACGAACTCGTGGGCTGCGACAGCGGCTCCTGTAGAGACTGAGACAGAGCAAGGCACCAAGATCACTGATGCAGGATGGGAGAGGAAGGCAACTGCCGAGGTTCGTCATCGCATGGGGAAGGGGATCACTGCTCGGCGTCGTTGCGTGCAAGACCACGGAATCGAGTGGAGGCGTTGTCACCTGTGAGATACGATCGAGTAGACGCGAGGAGTCGCACGTGCGTGGGGGGCTTGTTGCCCAACCGTTAGCTATAGAGATTGATCATATATCGCTCAATGGTTAAATGACTAATCTAAGTCATCTAACTGTGAACTGATATATAGTTAGAACTGTAAAATAAAATAAAATGCAAGTATAATACTGAAATTCAGAAAAAATAGATTATTTAAAAAAATTGTCATTTTCAGCTCCTCCCATTTGCAGGTTCAATAAGGAATCAACTCCGATTTTTCATCTATACCAAAAGCCAATTTTTGATCAAAAGTTACGATAACCATAAAGAGATAATATGGGAGTAAATTTCATGATACTCTAGGTATTAGAGCATTGATAACACAGAACCATATGTTGATAGGTATTACTTATTCATTCATTTTTTACTTGACTTTTTAGAATCTATATCATTAATCTTTCCACCAATAGATTTAAACTTATCTAAGTTGGTTATACAAAAATTATATCATTAGATTTGTTGTTAAAAATACTTTTATAATATTATTATTTATTAGTATATATTAATACAAAGTTATAAAAAGTAGTAATAAAGTCGTATATCAAAGATCGTAAAAAGTAAAAACATCAAGTAAAAAAGAACGAAGTAAATAGTATTTCTTCGTAAAACCACAAGTTCTCAAGCACAAGATAACACCACTGTAGTTTATTTTTCTCGTCCACTTGGCTCCGTTCTGACTTGGCTGGCCGACATGCAGGCGCTTACATGAGAGAAGTGACACAAGGCAGTCAATGTGGCTTGGTGCTCGCAAACAACACATGTTCGGAAGATCGGCAGCGATCGGCTCACGTGGTGCAAGGTTTTTTCCCCTCCACGTGTTGATGATGTGTAGGATTGTAGGTTTCGATGTAATATCGACTCTCATACAACCATGCAGGGTAAAGATATAGAAATTTTTATATAGGTTCGGACTTTTTTTTAGGAGAATAACAACTCTACGTCCTGTGTTACTATTACTGATGAAAAGTTTACAAGTGTGGATAGTGCAAAAATTCTAGCACTCTTTTCAGAACTAATCGCCCCATCATACTTCAACATCAACCCTTATATTGGCGATGAAGTGATGACATTTGTTTCTTGCCAGAAGATGCCTTGACATTTCGGAAGTTAACCGTTGTTTGGTGGTTATTGTTAGAGATATATAGGTAGTCGTTTGCCATAGGACGGTTGTTGTCAGAGATACGTGGGCAAGATCATGCGGTTATAGAGTATAAACGCATGTTCTAATTGTCTTGTCAAACAGACTTACTGTGAGAGTAGGTTAGTCGAACATAGGAGAATAATTAGAGAGTCGTAGCATAACTTATGATGAGATAGTCGTAACAGATCTTATGACTAGATAGTCGTAGCAGAATTTATAACTAGGTAGCCATAGTAGGACTTACGACTAGATAGTCGTAGTAGAACTTACAACTATGGAGTAGTCGTAGTAAGACTTATGACTACTCTACAAAATTTCTCCTTTATCGTTAAGGTGTATATTCAAAGAATATGATGATGTAATAAATAGAGAATTATTATATTCTCATTATCTAGCCTCCTAACTTCAAATGAAAATAACTTACTTGTGCAAGCGGAGTCGTAGATGATCAAAAGTATTGTCTTTTCGATTGTTGACCAAGAGTACGCTTGGACAGAAAGGTAATTTCATCCCCTATTTGGGAATTCCTCCGCAAAGTGTATTCGTGTCCCTCCGCAAAGCATATTTGGGAATCCCCTAGACCTGGAGGTCTTGCGGTATTATCGTAAGATACCCCGTCAAATCGGAATCGCTGGGAGCTATGGATTAAAACTCTATGTCAGGAAGTCAGAGGCATATATCTCGATGTTCACCCGGTTGTCGTGGCCCGGGTAGAAGAACAGGTGGTTGTACTAGGAGATCACCAGTAAAGACAGTCTTTCCTTTGTGGGGAAAGATGCTGAGAAGAATTCATCCTGGAATTTAGTCCCGAAGGACTCTACTAGGATTGCTCCATACATCTCAGCTATCAAGGAGCTAAGAGATAAGAGATTTACGGGATAACATGTAGTGAAGGACTACACCACCTATCGCATCAGCCCCCCTGAAGAAATGACATCATCCCATGTGGATGTACTCAGGTGCAGCTGATGCTACCAGAGATTATGAAACTGGTATGTATAGTCGTATCCATAGAGATAGATTTAAATTATGAGCATTGTATACTAACCTTTTGGTTTAAATGAAACAGATATTGACTTGGAGGAGATCGACTTTCGAGTCAGGAATATCTGTGAAAAGGCTCCATCGCTACAAGTGGAGGCTCCTCGATCTTGGTGGATGTATCCACTGAAGAAAGAGAAGAACATCAACAGGTAATCGAAAGACTGATATTGCCCTTTAGGACTATATAGTCGTAGAAGAACTTACGACTGAATAGTCGTAAGAAAACTTACGACTAGATAGTCGTAAAGAAACTTACAACTAAATATTATTCTTTTTTTCTTCAGAATGTAGGCGTAAATAACCGTCAGGACGATCAAGGGGTCAAATTGATAGTTATCGAAAAAATGGCAAGAAAGCAAACGCTCCTCCAACCAAGTGGCGTCGGCATATTAGAACCGCTGACAAGGGGAAGGAAAGCTCGAGTGCCGCTGTTCCTCTACCACTCTTCCCTCCGTTGCTCAGACTGGGCCAATCCAGAAAATCGTTGTAGACAGAAGTGCTGCATCTGAGAGACCATGTGGAGGTAACTCCATGGGTGTAATGAGTAATTGACATGTGGTCTGGAAAGTTTGAGTTTGTTTCGGGCATTTTGTGCTATCTACTGATGCGAATGTTTGATTATAATATTTTATGCGGTGCTATGTAATGTGTTTTCTTGCCTGTGGTGGCTGCAGGACTTTGAGACGGAGTCGTGGCGAGACACGTGGTGACTGGACTAAGCACAGGCGGTGCTGAGGTCGGAGCGGTCGGGATGTGTCAAAGACGGCAAGGACTCGAAGCGATTGCGAAGCTTGGACGGCAAGAAATGAGGAAGCTTCCCGGAAGGTGCAAGAGTGGTATTTTGGTAAATGCGCAAGGCTGCACAAAAGGAAGCGGATTTGGTTGTTGAGAGCTAATGGGTAAAGGTTGTTGTAAACCTATTAGTGAAGGCTATAAATAGAGGGTGCTCTCTAGTGGAGAGAGTTGAGAGAGAAGGGTGTGAGTGTTAGGGTTTTCTCTAATGCTTGTGCTATATGAGTGTTAAAGTTTTCTCTCCATATGTGGGCTTATGTTCTTGAGAGAAAGTGGGTGTTAGGGTTTTATTTGTTTCTCTCCATGTGTGTGTGAGACTTTGTTCTTGAGTGAGAGAGTTGAAAGAGATAGGTGTAAACAAATTTGTTATATAACCATTCATCTCTTTTCCTCTATTCTCTATAGAGCTAGTCCTGTGGCATGATGCATTTTTGGTTTTGATATTTGAGCTGACCAGATTTCTTGACTACTTCTGTTTTAGTGTTCTTGAGTTGTCTCTATTCCTTCATGCTGATCTGGTTGTGAGTTGTGCTTCTGTTTGAGTTGCTGAAAATCATATTGCTTTGAACTAGGAATCATCTCAAAGTCTCTTGACTGGTACATTCCTGAGAGCAATTATTTTCACAGCAGATTTATCTCCAAGAAATGGATTGCTACACTTTCTTTGTTTCCCAAATTTTTAAAAGTTTTGGTGCCTGTGAGCAGAAGATTCAAGTCTCCTTTGTTGTGTTCGGCTGTTGTTAACCTTTGGTTGTTCCTCCAACCTGTTCTGTTCTCTGTTCAATTGCTAATGTGCAGCATCTATTGCTCTTTGGTTTTCAGTAGTTTTGGTGTTTTCGGCAGCAAGTCTATTTGTTAAAACTGCTCTCGGTTCTGCTGCAAACTGCTGCTCTTTTCGGTTCCTTTCTCAGTCCTTTGGGCAGCAAAAGGCTTTCAGTCTTTTGCAACAGAACCTATAGTATCTGTCTACATTCGGTTGTTCTCTAGGTGCAGTTTTTGTTTGGCCAGCACTGCTTGCAGTCTGCTTCTTCTGCTGATTTTCTACTGCAAAGCTGCTGCTTTTTCGGTACAGCAGCAGGGCTGTTTTCTTTACTCGGTTAGCTGTCCTGTATTCAGCTTCTTGCCTCAGCTTTTGGACAGCGTTGAGGACAGGTCCCAGGTGGTGTTTCAGCCTTTGTTTGCACCTATCTTTTTCAATTTTTAGGCTGCTCCAATCCTCCTAATTTCAGTAGTTTTTGTCTCCAGTTTTGTCAGCTAGAAGCCTGTCTATTTTCAACTTTCATCCAGCAGATCCTCTAGGTTCCTCTTGCTGTTTTTATTGTTGATCTGGGCTCAAGTTTTCAACCTTTATTTTGTTCGTTACCTGCTGGATATTTTTAGTTTTTACAATTTCTGTTTTTGTTAATAGCACTTGCAAAATCAAAAGTATGCTATCTCTTTTAAATTAATTGTCTGAGATCCTTCTGTTTTGGCAAGGTTGTTTTAATCTCCTTTTCAGCTTACTGTTAGCATTTATTTTCTTACTTCATAGCTGCTATAGCTATCGGAGAAGAAAATCGATGTGAATACTCGGGGTGATTTTTAAAGGCACCATTCACCCCCATCTGTTGCCTATTCCGATCCTTCAGCATCTGAAATAGGGGCAGTTGTATTTGAGCAACCAACTCTCAAGATCAAGGTACCCTTCTACTATAATACCTAAACTCATTCAGTATGTGCTTCTTGAGGTTTTATCAAGCAACACAACAAAGAATGCTGGAAGGATTTCATGCCTTCTATAAAGAAAATTGCTACTACAACATAACCTGTGATCAAGGAGGGGTTAGCTCTTCAGCTAGTCGAATCTAGTTTCTACTATCAGAAGAGACAAGAGAATCAAGGAGCAACAAATCTTACTCAAGATTCTCGGCCAGACGTGGCCGAGAGCGTTCCCATCTGACCAAAGATGGTCGAAGAGAAAAAAATCAAAGAAACTGATCTCCAAAAAAGGTTTCTTCTAAGTTCAAAATCAAGAGAGCAAAAGCAACGCACGTATAGACATGCATATAGTTTTTCACTTCCATATTTTATTGGAAAATTGCCTTACTTTTGTGGCGTGCAGATCGGTGTCTCCATCAAGCAAAGATGATACTGCGAAAGGGTCTTTCATGACTTTGCCCGCAATCACAGAAGGGATGGAAACAGTAATTGAACAAATGACCACCACAGCGATAGAAGCCGACGCTGGCGCTGTAGTGCCCATAACCACGGAGATGGTCGTTGAAATGGAAAAAGAAGGAGAAACTTCTGAGCGATGCATTGAGAAATTTGTCAAAGATGCTCCTTCTTAATTTCAAGAAGGTAATCTTTGGGAAGAAGATGAGTTTCTAACTCCTTCTCGTCTGTCTTTAACTCTCCTTTTGTAGTGAGTCATTCTCTTGAATGACCTCAAGCTCCACACCCAAACGATCTTCCCAACAAAGGGCAAATTTCCGACAACGAATGTCTCGACAAGGTGTGGTGGAGAATGGTCGATGAACTCGACCAACTACATGACTCTACAAGCGTTCTCGTGAACTTTACTTGAAGGGAGATGAATGTAAGTATCTAGTACTTAGACATTCATACAAGATCTTTTCTGGTTTCTCTCTGCTTTCTTAGACTTGTAGTGCGTTGGAGAATATGACCACTATGACTGAGTACCAGAAATAGCTCACTCTCTTACGGTAAGAGAATGCCAAGCTTTCTAATGACACGAGAGCATGGTGAGTTGATGTTTCTTGCAATCAAATTTTGTTTCAATTGTTCGACCAATCTTCTCATATTTGCTCTCAACCCTTCTTGATTTAGGAGTAATGCAAAATTTTTAAAGGCTGTGCTTGAGAACAAAAAGCTCAAGGTGCAAAAGCTCAATAAAGAGATCGCTGACCTAAGGATAGGCCTAATACAAATCGATTCCAAGGGTAAGACCTTAGAAGAAAAATAAATAGTAAGTCCTGAATTCAAGACTATTTATTTTCTTAACATCTTCCTTGTTTTTTCTGATTTCCTTCCTTCGATTGAAAAAGAAACGAAAATAAGCAGTGTCAGTATCGAGGTCGAAGAGAAGACCATGGTGATCGGAGCTCTTTCCATAATGAGCACGGAGAAAGAAGAGAAGATGAAAGTTGAAGTTAAAAGTCTTGATGCACGACTTTTAGGTAAGAGAAATTTCACCTTCAACTAGATAGTCGTAGAAGAACTTACAACTAGTTAATCGTAGAAAAACTCCACTTTCGATTAACTTTTGAGAACTAGTATCATGATAAGTCACATGACCTGACCATTGTTATTCTATTTGCAGGAGCTACAATCAAAATAAAACGGCTCTCTAAAATCTCAACTCGTGGTGAAGACGAGATGAAGTCAGTGAAGACAATTCTCCACGACAACGTTGAACTCTTCAACAATTTACTCGACAAGTTTTTTTATGAGAAGATGGATCTTTCCAAAGATACCACAACCGCTCATGTGAGTGCAATTGGACTGCAAGTGAAGACTTTGGAGACGTATTTGGCTTCTCTGAAGGGCGAGCAGGTTGTGTTATTGCTACAAGATGTTTTGGAATTGCATGTTACTGTTCCAAAAGGACCTTTTAGCAATAATATATGCCACATAAATCTTCAAATGGTGTGAAGCAAATTTCACAGTTCAGTATGTCAGGTTCTATGAAGTAAGTTATGGCCGCTATCCCAACGAGCAACATGATGAGGAGGAAGAGACTGCGGCTATAACCAACTTCATAGAAGTTGAGACATTTGTATGCGTCATTAGTTTCATAGAGCTTTATTTATGCTCATAGCTCACTGTAATTAGTTTTTTCTTGTAAGAGAGATGGCATCTACACAATCATCGTCACCGCCATCGATATCAATGGGTTTGACACTCCGAAGACCGGGGTAACTAAGCGTAGTATAGGAGTATCGAAAAGGCCAGATGGCCGAATGACCATCTTGGTGATCTTTCCGGATGGGGTCCCACTACAACTGAAGAAAGAAGCAACAACATTTCGGACTACCTGTGTTATAATTGGAAGGCAACGGGTCCTCATCATCGTAGCGAGATGGAAAGATTCAGAAAAATCAGTTGTGGGTGGAAATAATAGAGTCGTTCGAGATCCTAGTAGAAGTTCAGAGACTCGTGCAACGACAGGCGCTCCTCGTGATGGGAAAAGCGTGGAAGAACTTCAAGGGCATACTTGTCACATAGTACGTGGCCAAGGATCGCACGCCCTTCACAAGGTATCCTTTCGGGTCATAGGAAATATGGTAGGCCTTTGTGCAAATGAAGACGACAACCGAATTTCAACAACAAAGTGCAGTGCACAAGCCTCTCCAAGCACAAAACACTCACCCTCATAGACTTGGAACCACTGAGTACGCAAGTAAAATCCCGCAATGAAGGATGTAGGATGAGGTCGCAATCTGATTGAAGGCCTCCCCGCCATTTGCCAGGATCGCAAACGAGTACGCCCAAAATTGGTTAAGTGCGAGATCATCAACCATATCTCCAGGTGTCTCCTCTTTCGAAAGCCCCACAAACGAGAAAGTGTCATAACGCTTGGTAAGATATGTTAAACTACCTAGTTGTTAATAGCTCTTGAACTTCATGGGGGTCTAAAATAACATGACTACTTCTTGCAGTAAGCATTGACTACCGAATCTTCCCAAGGCTCTTTTGAAGAAGATAGGGAGGGATATACTATCACAAGCCCTGAGAAACAAGGAGCATCTAGGTCGCATGCGAGACCTAGGGTTTACGTACCTTGGAGGCACGGATTCCCAAATGACTCCAAGGTGTATAAGAGTAGGAAGAGATCCAAGGCCTATCACGAGGAACAAATAAAACAGGAGCTTGTGAACAACTTGAGGAACAACTGTATGCCTAACTGCTTCACTTCGAGAAGAGATAGATTTATTGAGGGAAGAACTGAGATAAGGCAACAACCAATCGCAACCCACCCCCATTAATGCAGTACCCAATCCCCCTCAACGTCGGAGTAGTTGCGCGTCCACGTCAATTTCTGAACATAGTGACACCTACTTACCTATTGATGATATCCAGGTAATGTACATCTCTAGAATGCTAAATAGATATACCTGGTCGTCACCTTAGCTCATCGTGTATCATTATGTAGGAGCCCACACCATGCATCCTCGAAGTTAGGCTTATTGGCTCCATTCCTGTTGACGCTGGGTGGGGGATGACGTATCCATGGCTATCAGGGACGCTGGTATACGGTGCCCAACTATAGATCGGTTTTGTGAAGGTCCAGGTGGACATGATTAATGACATTTTTCAAACCGTCCCTCTTGAGAAGCCCCCAAATGAAGAGATTATGATATGAGGGGATGCCATCCACACATTCATCCAGTGGCCCAAGTGGGACATCGCCCTAGACCCGTCCGTACAGTGATCTCCTCAGCAGTGGCCCAAGAGGGACATCGCCCTAGACCCATCATATCGGCTCCCGTGGCTCTACCTCAAGCTTCGCTTCAGAAGTCGGTCGTATTGGCTTCTGTGGAGATGACGTTAAAAATGTATCACAAGCGAGGCGCTAAGACCCAACCGAAGATGATTAAGCTGTCTCCTGGGCAATGGAAGTTTATTCTCGGAGTGTCATTAGTCTCCTAGTCACAACTACCCAGCCTTGGATTAGTTTGCAGGACTTTGCATATGTTGTACATGCAGAGGTCTAATATGAAGTCAAACTGGTAAAGTGGATTCATCGTGAGATACATGGAGGCGCATTTTCTTCACGACTCGGGCTACTTCATCGTGACCATTACTTATTCTTACTATTCAATCTCGACAAACTTGATGCCTCACTTCTACGATGCTGGACACTGTAAGTGTACTATACAATCATATTCTACATTTATGTAATACCAAAAAATATCATAACTCATTGTTTATGTATAGATCCATGATCAAACAAGTCTGGCGATGGTGAGAACCGATGGGTTTTCTCGACCCACACTTGGTCTCTGAGCAATCCATCAATGCTAATGCATCTTTCGTTCAAGATTACATAATGAAAGGATTGCTTGCTCACAGTAACAAGGAGTACATCATGGTACCCTTCAACCAAGGATAAGTGCTTCACTAGTTGCCATACAAATTTCATTTGTACTTTATACGCAGTATGAACTTATGATTAATTACTATAGCAACATACATGACTAGGTATCACTAGATTCTAATTTTGATTGTACCAATGTACAGCAAGATAATATACCTTGGATCCCTACTTAGGAGCAACCATGACTTTACCCATATGCAATAAGCAATTAACAGGTAAACTCATTTTCTCCATACATAACTCTATTGTAGTCTTCCCTTCGTTTTCAATGGCTGAGACTAACTTTTTGGAATCACATAGATTGTTTAGCACTTACGTTGCCAAGGGAGGGAGACACGAGGAATATAGTGCCACACTGCGACACAGGACACGATTTTTTGTACCCGTTACAACACAACAATTCTATATTGCACTTCATTATAATGTCTCTAGAACTGACAATACCTATGTATATAATTCTATTTTTGTAGTGCCACCAGTAGCTACAAGGCAACATATGTGGATCTATGTTTTCTGCCATATGGAGAAAATCATGGACGCTAAGATGAATGATCTAGAGGTTTATCAACCTATCAATAATTATTTCATAATTATCAATATATATATATATGCTAATGACTTAACACTACTAGCGACAGTGCATGGAATTTGACGAAAGTGCAATCGATCTTAACAAACTCGCTGAAATTTGAGGAAAGCTCTCCCAATTCTTGATAGCGAAGGTCATAAATAACACTGAAGAGTTTCACCCTAGTGATGATAATTAAATGTTGAAATATTGGATACAATTGTAATCACTCAATTATGCTTAATCAAATAATTTATTTAATTATATTTCATTCAGTTGTTTAATTCATTTATGAGATCTATGTAACGATTGTCATGTACTATATATGTGATCTGCTTGCGTTGTTTAATTCATTTGTGAGATCTGTGTGATGATTGTCCTATGCTATATATATGTGATCTTCTTGCTTATTTTCAGATGGTATGGCTAGCATTTCCTGAGGTTAACCAAAAAACAGAATATAATGCATTTTTTCAAATAGCCATCATAGAGAGTTTGAAGTACCAAACCGTCTATGATATCTACATATCACATACGGTTTTGAAAAACAACTGTCTATGATATTTCCAAACAACCGTCTGTGATATTCCGCTATCACAAACGGTTTTCGAAAACAACCGTCTGTGATATGAAGATATCATAGAACAAACGGTTTCAAAAACAACCGTCTGTGATATGAAGATATCACAGACGGTTTTTTTCAAAAACCATCTGTGATAGTGAAAATATCACAGACAGTTATTTTGAAAAACCGTCTATATTTTTAACCTATCACAAATGATTTATGAGCCGTCTGTAATAACCACCTATTATCACTGACACATAAATTCAAACAATTCTTAAACTGTCTATGATAACGATTTTGAACCGTTTGTGATGACCATTTCTATAGTAGTGTACATAACAAATGGTTCATAAGAAAAATTGTCTGTGATATTAATATTCTATATATATATAGGGGCGAAAATCTAACTACTGTACTCCGGCACACACTTAGGTTTTTCAACAACCCACGCGGTTTCTCATCTCCCCCTTCTCCACCTCCTGCGCTGCCACCTCCTTCTCGGCTCCTCGTTGCCATCACCTCCACCTTAGCTCCCCATCGTGTGGCTCCTCCTCGACTCCTGTCATCGTTGCCTCCTCCTCAGCTCCCTTCGTGTGGCTCCTCCTCCCGGCTCCTCATCGCCGTCGCGTCCTCCTTGACTCCCCGTCACCGTCGCTCAAGGTGTGCATTTTCATATTTATATGAGTGCCATGACATGTATGAATGGTTGATATGTGCGTGAGTATGATGCTATATTTTCAAAGGTGATCCAATTTAATAAACTACCATGTGGTAAATCATTTAGAATTCTTTGCTACTAAAAGACAAGTAAAAATGAAATATTTAACATGCATAGGGAATACAACTTAAAAAATAAAATCCTACATGAATGTTACTACTATTCCTAAACTAGAATCATAGGATTGGCCCAAATATTAGTATGAATAGGGTTTTCTTTATGTCAAGCATGCCCTTGAAGTTATGAAATTTTACATGATTGATTAATCAATTCTAAGTATAAAAGCATATTAGTGTGATTCAATTTGCTATGCTCATATTGTAGTATTAGTATTGTGTTTTGGTTAATGCAAATGTATATGCATACATGCATGTACGCGTTATAGTTTCTAGTTTCTAAGAAAAATAATGTTCGTTGAAAATAGAGTGCAACTGACATTGGAGATAGCGTCCACACAGTCTTCGCCGAATACGTCCGATAACCATCATGGATGTCCTTCAAGATCGGAGAACAATTTCTCTTTTGACAATGAGATAGTAAACTACACAACATAAAGTCATAACTCACAACTTAGTTGTTCTTGATTTAGATAGATGATGCTCACATATTTCATGGTAACACCAACATAGTCTTGCACACCCATAATTGAAATGAGCTAGAGACTAAGTCAGATCTCATATCACACTTGACAGGTAAAACTATGTCAGTCAGAGTAATAGTTGTTTTAAAACACCCTTCAAATAGATCTTGTAGCAATAATATATGCCAAGATAAGAAAAAGAGAACCAATTATCCACAAGATCTCATTGGAATGGTGTTTTAAACAACTATTACTCCGACTAACATTGTTTTAGCTGTCAAGTTTGATATGAGATATGACTTTGTCTTTACTTCATTTAAATTGTAGGGTGTATAAGACTATATTGGTGTTACCATGAAATATGTGGCATCATCCATCTAAATTAAGAACAAGTTGTGAGTTGTGACATTGTTTGTCTAGTTTACGACTTTACTCCTCCTAACGACCAAGCATGACAATCAACTCAAGTACATTCGATCTTAACGAACTCTCCGACGTTTGAGGACGACTTTCTATCTTCTTGATGATGGAGGTCATTGAACCGAAGAGCGAGTTCAACTCCGGCGACAACAATTAATACATGTTCAAATATTTTGTGGTATTAGAATTCATTCAATTGTGACTCATTCAGATGTAATTCATTTGTGAGATCTGTATAATGATTGTCGTGTGCTATAAGATCTGTAATTATCTGTAATATGCTTACTTGTTTTCACAGTGCATGGCTAGCATTTTCTGAAGGTAGCCAAAAATCAGAAAAATTAACTATGCAAAGAACCATTACAGACGATTTTTTTGTATTAGCTGTTTGTGATGATTAACAACATAGACGGTTATTTTCTAAAACTGTCTGTGATATCTGAAATATCACAGACAGTTCGTAATAAAAACCGTCTGTGTTGTTAATTATCACATACAGTTCTTTTGAAAAACCGTCTGTGTTGTAACTTATCATAGATAATTTAGAAGCTGTCTATAATAACCACTTATTATCATAAATACAATAAATTAGATGGTTCAAAAACTATCTTTAATAAAAGCTACGAACCATCTATGGACAGCATCATGTACCATAATGATGTTACGGAGTCCAACCTTTCTGACCATGTCGCCGGTCATTACGGGCAGTCCAAACCACTGCAATCGTGCATGCTACTGCAAAATCGTCAAACTAATTATATTTATTTGACCGGCACAACTCGTACTCTCCCAGCATTAGCTAGCTATTAGCTAATTACTTCCAAAATATATATAGTGGCGTCGACTGTTGATATGGTCGATCGATTACTTCGTCCATCCCATTGCCGCGGGCGACACGGACTGACTGTTGTCTTTAGAAGAATCGGACTCGATCAACAATTGCATGCAAAGCACTGGATGACACACGCAAGCAAGCAGACACATAAGAGTAGATTTTTCCGCCACAAGCAAGCAATCATTTAGAATTCTCCACCATGGCCTGCAGCTGCAAGCTTCTTAGCTTCTCCTCCTTGCTCTTTACAGTGTCTCTCCTCATCACCCACGTTGCACCGCAAAATTCCGTCAAAATCGCCGTCTACTGGGGCCAGAGCGCCCAAGAGGGCAGCCTCAACGAAACATGCAGCACGGGCCTCTACGCTTACGTGAGCATCGCCTTCCTCTCCGTGTTCGGCAGCGGCCAGACCCCAGTCCTCAATCTGGCCGGCCACTGCGATCCCACCTCGCCGGGAGGCTGCTCCGCTCTAAGCGCCGACGTCGTGTCCTGCCAGTCCAAAGGCGTCAAGGTGCTCCTAAGCATCGGCGGCGCCGCAGGAAACTACGGCCTCGCCTCCACCGACGACGCGCAGAGCATGGCCACCTACCTCTGGAACAACTTCCTCGGCGGCACCTCCCCGTCCCGCCCGCTCGGCCGCGCCGTGCTGGACGGCATCGACTTCGCCGTCAGGACAGGCTTAATGAAACGCTACGACGACCTCGCTAGGAACCTGACGTCGCTGTACAAGGGAGCCAAGGGGGGCAAGAAGTACATGCTCACCGCCGCGCCGTGGTGCCGGTACCCGGACGTGGCCCTCGGCGCGGCGCTCGGCGCTGGGCTGTTCGACCACGTGTGGGTGCAGTTCTACGACAACGCGGGGTGCCAGTACGCGCCCGGGGACGCGAGCATGCTGCAGAGCGCGTGGAGGATATGGGCACGGGCCCTACCGTCGGCGTCCGTATTCCTGGGGCTGCCGGCTTCGCCCTATGTCCCGACTGGCGGATTCATAGACGTGGACGTCCTGGCGTTGCAGGTGCTGCCGGCGGTGAAAGGCGAAGTCAATTACGGAGGAATCATGCTGTGGAGCCGCTACTACGACAAGGACTACGGGTACAGTAAGAAGCTGCAGGGCACAATACACAAGAACATGGGTACGTAACAATGTACTGGTTGTAGGAATACCACTGTACCAGAATTATCTCTGTCTTTTTTGCGAGGACTATACCAGAATTATCTGTTTGATCTATTCAATGAGTGACTTAATTTATACACCTCTATTTTCCTCGCAAAAAAATACACGCTTCCTTTTGTAGTGGCACAAAATTAAATCACATAGTCAAACCATTGTAAGCACAAAATTAAATTGCACTGACACAGTAATTACATAGTCAATCAATTCTTGCAGGGGACGCGCCAATCGGCTCCCCAATTCCTGGCCCGTCACGAAGGAAGAGGATCATAATATGTAAGAAATTACTCTCTCTTTCCTGGTCTCTTGTAAGTTCAACAATTGTTCTTCCTTCCAGTCAGATTCTCAAATGTTCTGTGAACGTGTGCAATATGATTATAAGTTGTGACCACTCAAGCTCATGTAACTCTGATATGTACAAGAAAAGAACAACTCTGATTTTGAACCCTGTTTTACTCCTAGAAGAGCAAATAACGCTGCACATTTGTGTGCGAAAAATGCTCTCCTGATAACCGCCGGTGTCGTTCGATAGGGTTCTTGATCTCTGTGCTTATCATGAAATTAACGTCCCTCTTGATGAATAAAAATGAAAACTCCTATGTGAGTCAAAAAAAGAAAAGAAAGAGAACAAAGAGAAGAAGAGAAAAAAGTACAGCTAAGTGTTTGCACGTATCACATTTAAATATCACCGTCGCAACTTTGGGAGAAAAAATTCTTCAATACGTTCCATGTTATTTTACATTAGTCTTATATAGATGCATTTTCTTTCATGTTATCTTTTCAGATGTAATAGCTGGCACCTCAAGTCTAATTGGGGTATGCATATTTGTTCTCATATTCTTCCTGTGGCATAAGAGATATTACAACATGCTACCCTGGCAGAGGGGAATAAGGAATTCACCAAGGATCGAATCCTTCCTTCAAAAGCAAGGAACTTCACACCCCAAAAGATACAATTACTCAGAAGTGAGAAAGATGACCAACTCTTTTACTCAGAAGCTTGGCCAAGGTGGCTTTGGGGCTGTTTATAAAGGCAAACTCCCTGATGGCCGTGAGATAGCAGTGAAGATACTCAAAGACACCAAGGGTGATGGGAAGGAATTCATGAATGAGATAGCTAGCATTAGCAGAACTTCCCATGTCAATGTTGTCACCCTCTTAGGATTTTGCTTGCAAGGGTCAAAAAGAGCTCTCATATATGAGTACATGCCCAATGGTTCACTTGAGAGATATGCTTTCAGCAGCAACTGTGCTGAAGGAGACAATACTCTAAGTTGGGATAGACTATTTGATATCGTTATTGGAATTGCACGAGGGCTGGAGTATCTCCATTGTGGCTGCAACACCCGCATTGTGCATTTCGATGTCAAACCTCAAAACATTCTGTTGGATCAAGACTTCTGTCCAAAAATCTCTGATTTTGGACTGGCAATGCTTTGCCATCAAAAGGAGAGTAAAATCTCCATCGGTGGAGCAAGAGGAACAATAGGGTACATTTCTCCTGAAGTATTTTCAAGGCAATATGGAGCTGTGAGCAGTAAGTCCGATGTCTATAGCTATGGGATGGTGGTCCTTGAGATGGCAGGAGCAAGGAAAAGCATCAGTGTTAGCACAGCTAGTAGCAGCAAATATTTTCCCCAATGGCTATATGACAATCTGGATCAATTTAATGGCGCTACATGTGAGCTTAGCAGCGAGACCACGGAGCTTGTAAGGAAGATGACTATAGTAGGCTTGTGGTGCATACAATTCACTCCTGCAGATCGACCTTCCATGAGCAAAGTCCTTGAGATGTTGGAAAGCAATAGTGGGGACTTGCAACTGCCACCTAGAGCTTTTTGAGACGGTTAAAGACCAAGTCACAACTTGTAAATATTGCTCTTTTCAGTTGTGCGAGTTTTAAAAAAAACTTGTCCTTGCTACCCTTGTATACTTGAAAATTTGAGTTCACTATTAGAAAACATTACTAATATCATATCATTACTAGCTGTTCGTACAGATAATTTAGGGACGCCTGATATTGATATGTAGGGCAACTTGATGTGCGGCCTTGGTGTACTAATAAATTAATATTGATATGTAGGGCAACTTGATGTGCGGCCTTGGTGTACTAATAAATTATCTATTAACTCGTAGGACGTAATAGAAATATCCACCTTTGGATCATAAAAAAACCGGATGTCAACATTTGTAACATACTCTTATTCTTCCTCCAATGTTACTTCTCTAAAGCCA
Organism: Melocanna baccifera; assembly: GCA_036346265.1. NCBI lineage: Eukaryota > Viridiplantae > Streptophyta > Magnoliopsida > Poales > Poaceae > Melocanna > Melocanna baccifera. Next base: position 33,383,474 of record CM070677.1, on the reverse strand, counting down.
CGATCTTGATGGGCTGAGACTTGAGAAGACCCACGATCTTTACCCATTCACGTAGAATTTAGTTCAATTTCCACATGGATGGGCTGGGATCTTAGCCCCAACCAAGCAAGGCTAAATTGACTTTTGAACATCTACAGTATGATTACCAAAGTTCGACGAGTCTGAACTAAAATGTGCACAAGTAGTGGTGCAACCTAATAACCTAATAAAATAAGGTTTTAGGTGGTTAGGCTACAAGCACCTGTCATAAAAAAAAAAGGCATCATCTCAGAGTTTTGTAGCCGTGTAACATCTACTATTCTCCGTATATAACGTCTACTTGGTAAGGACGACAGATGAACCTCAAAATTCTCCGTATATAGCGCAGTGCCTCAGATTTCAATTGTTTCATTTCGTAGAAGCGTTCTGTGTTCTGCGAAAGTTCAAGTTAGTGGTCCACATGACACCGCACCATGCATGTCCAATTTTGAGGACATGGGCCGGCCTTAGCAGATGCTCTCTTTTCGTGGACGCAAATGGGCCGTTTCGGTGGGCGTAAATGGGCCCAAAGCCCAATACAAGTTCCTTTCCAGGGCGGCGATCTGCACCTGTTTTGGGGAAGCTGGGGCGCCGATCTACGCCTCCTCTCGAGCATCGCGGCTCTAGCTCCACCCTTCCCCTCCGCTGCTTGCTCTGTTCGTCGCCGCATCCGCACCTCCGTCGCTGGCTGCTGGATTAGTTGGTGCTTCTGCCTTCTGAACAACAGTTGCTGTAGGTGAGTGCCGGTTTTATCCCCGGTTCCCCCGTCGATCTCGGAAGCGGAAACCCTACCCTACGTCAATACATTGATCTGGGGATGTTTCTTCTGCGTTCCCCGGTAGCGGTAGACGAGTGTCGATTTCAGAATTTTTTTAAAAAATAATTTTTTTTATTTCGAATTACAGTATTATACCTGTGTTTGATTTTTTGCAGTTCTAATCATCTGTCGCTTCATGATCATCCACCATTAAACAACACTTGGCCAAGCCGTCCAATGATTGAACGATAAGCCCCTAGTCAGCCGTTGTTGATACGTAGCCAGCCGGCTCGATCGAGGATATCGGGTAGCTGATTCCATCTTAGATGGTGTTTGGTTCAAGCATTGTCAAGGTGAACGTAAAGGGAATTGGTTTACACGGGAATAAGAAATGGAATGGTTGATTACTCAATTTGTTTGGTTCGAACGGGAGATGGTTTTTGATACCATTACTGTGTCTGGTTGGGGTAGTGGAATCAAAATACAAATTTTCCTACACAAATCCAAACATGAAACAACTGATTCAACCATCAAACTCACAAGAACAACTCACTTTTTGTTGCCAACCGGATCAAAACCAAACACTTCTACTTCCGCTACCAAATCCATCACTACAAGAACCCTAAAAGGATCACAAAAAATAGAGAAAAAATCACATAGAAGTGGTGGCAGAAGAAATAACACACATATCACGTTGTCTCAGATTGGATCTAGGAGGAGTTTGGATCTTCTTGACCCCAATCAACTCAGTCGACAGCAAGCAGTGGGCACACATCTCAGGGCATGGCATAGCTGGAGGCGGCAGGTCCTCGTCACCCTAGGGGGTGAAGCTGAATGAGCTCATGGGCTACGGTAGCGGCGGCGCCATCCTATAGAGATTGAGATAGAGCGAGGCACCAACATCACTGACGCAGGATGGGCGAGGAATGAGGCAATTGCCGAGACTCCTCATCGTGTGGGGAAGGGGATCGCTGCTCGGCGCCATTGCATGCAAGACCGCAGAGTCGAGTGGACACGCCGTCGCTTGCAAGATAGATCGAGTAGACGCGAGGAGTTGTGTGCGTGGGGGCTTGTTGCCCAACTATTCACCGATAAAGACTAATCGTCTAACGGTTGAACGATTAGCCTAAATTATTTAACCATTAAATGACAGATAATCAGAATTGTAAAAAAAATAAAACATAAGTATAATACTATAAGTTAAAATAAAAAATAGGTTATTTAAAACATTCGTCGATTTCAACTCCTCCCATTTGCAGGTTCAATAAGGAATCATCTCTGATTTTTCGTCTATACCAAAAGCCAAATTTTGATCAAAAGTTGTGACAACCATAAAGAGATAATATAGGAGTAAATCTCATGATACTCCAGGTATTAGAGCATTAGTAACACAGAACCACATGTTGATTGGTATTACTCATTTGTTCTTTTTTACTTGACTTTTTAGGATCCGTATCGTTAAACTTTCCACCAATAGATTTAAACTTATCTAGATTGACTATACAAAAATTATATCATTAGATTCGTTGTTAAAAATACTTTTATAATATTATAATTTTATTACTATATCTTAATGTAAAGTTAAAAAGTGGCGATCAAAGTTACACCTCAAAGATCATAAAAAGTAAAAAACATCGAGTAAAAGAGAATAGAGGGAATAGTATTTCTTCATAAAACCACAAGTTTTGAGGCATAAGATAACGCCACCACAGTTTATTTTTCCTGTCCACCTGGCTCCGTTCTGACTTGGCTGGCCCACATGCAGGCGCTTACATGAGAGGAGCGACATAAAGGCAGTCAATGCGTGTAACACTCCAATTTTTGGAAATATAAATATTGTGAAAATTTGGCATTTGGATATTTTGGCATTTCTTAGCATTTCAAATTTTCTGGATTACTAAAATTTTTGGTTGAGGTTCCATAAAAATCAAACAAAGCATACATATACATACACACACACACACACATATCAAGGGAAGGAAATAAAACTAAATGGATATTTTGAGATTTTATGTATTAAATGTATATATACATATATACCCAAAATAAATTATGAAAAGGTCCAATCCAAAAAGAGCATCAAATATAATATGTGCAAAACCATTTATATAATAAAATTTAGTTAAGAAAATCAAATAAAGGAATTGAGGAAGAAAAGAAAAGACAAAAACAATGAGAAAGGAGCCAGCCGGCCAGGCCATCAGCCCAACCGACCAGCCCCCTCTCTTCTCCCCTCCTCTCTCTGCTCTTTCTCTCCCCTGCGCTCAATCGCTTGCCCGCTCTCCCTCTCTTTCTCTGGCGCGCCACCCTATGCCCATGCCACGTCTGAAGTCACTGTGCATCTCCGCCCGTACTGCTCCACCTGCTCACTCTGGATTCCTGCCGTCGCCCTGGTCTTCTTCCTTTTGCCCATGCCCTGTTGCCTCCCTGTCATCTCTCCGTCGGCCACGCCTCACCCATTCCCTCCGACGAGACATACAACTGCCCCGGCGCCGACCGCCATACCCTGCATTCGCCAACCCTGTCCTGTCACCGTGCCAGCCCGGCCTCCCCCGCACTATGGCCACGCCACCCCTCCCGTCAGCCACCATGGGCAACCACACCCCCTCCGCGTGGCTAGCCGCTCGGTTGGCTATAAAAGCCAGCCAAGGCTTGCAATGACCTCCCCACACCTCCCTCTCGCTCCCACATCACCCAATCGAACGCTTGTTCTCCACCGCTCATCGGCGCCGTCTTCTTCCTCAATTCCGGCCGAGAGGCTCACTGTCGATTACATCCACCTCCATTCAATTCCTTGCACCAGGAGCACCACAGGAACTCGGCAACGCCACCCCGAACCTTCCCCGAAGCTCCCATCACCCGAGCACCTCCCCCACCGTGCACCTCCTCCAAGCTCCGCCGCCGCACGCCGACAACCATCCCCGACCTTCCCCGAGCTCAGCCGTCCCCCGAGGTAGCATCAAGACCCTCCTTAGAGGCTCTACACGCAATTAATTGAATGCTACTACTGTAGTTCGCCGTAGCCCACTGTGTCCTATTCCGCCATCGCCCGAGCTCACCGCCGATAGGTGCTCCAGTCAAATTGGCCATCGAGACTGAGCACAGAGGTGGGCGGCAGGACAAGGAACTCATTTTTGCTAATGCTACCGTGCGATCGCCGCCTCCTTCGCCGGCGATTAGCCTTGCTGGCATCGGGAGAACGATGACACTGTTTATCGGTACTGGGCCACACATTAATGACCATCATTAATTGTATAGAGACGCTAACGTGTGGGCCACACATTAATTTAAATCGGTACTGGGCCCAGATGTCAATGTCAGGTTTAAAATAATTAACCCCTGGCCCCACCTGTCAGTGGCAGTAGCGAAACCGTTAATTAACCTTAGTGAACTCCACGTGTCAGTGCCCGGTGGTGAGAGAGAAATTTAAAACCCCGTGGGTCCCACCTGTCAGTCACTATGAGGATTAAAGAATTAAAACTTGTCAGTGGGTCCCACCTGTTAGTGTTAGCAGAAAAAGAATAAAATACCCCGAGGGCCCCACCTGTTAGTTTGACATACCCTCTCTCCTCAGAATATTAAATGATTTTTGGATTTTTGTTTTTGAATTTAATCCAGCTGAAACTTTAAAAATTCTTGAGCTTAATTGAATTTATGATGCAAAAATTAAATTTTAACTCCAAATTTGGTGAGAAAAATTTCTAAATTCATCCTCTTTCCAGAGAAACCAAAATCATGAATTTTTGAGCTTAATTGAATTTATGATGCAAATTTAATTAGTTATGTAATTACTTTTAAACTTCAAAAATTTATAACTAACTCATTTTAATTCCAAATTTAATGAGAAAAATTGCAAAATTCATCTAAATTCATTCCTTGTCTAGTGGAACCAAAATCATGAGTTTTTCTGTTTGTTTGAATTTTTGTTGAGATTTCTATGTGGTTATGTTGATTGTTTTATTGCTTTTTAAAAATGTACGTTCCACGAAAAATTAACGTTCGAGGCCTAGGAAGAGGAATTTAAGGCAGACCAAAACCAAGATCAGCAAGACCAGGACAACTGCAAATCAGATGAGTCAATACTTTGATCATCTTTGAATACCCATTTTTAGCAAGTTATTTTGATTTAAATTATCAAGTGCATGCTATTAGTTTAGGTGCTATTCTATGTTTGTTTTACTACTTAGTTAAGCTGTCCCATTTAATGGATGCCACTATTATAACTTTCCGGCATATTATTCTATGAACCTTGTTAACCCTAGTAATAAATATAGATGTAGCTATTTCCAAAATGGATAATATGTTTATGTCATATGATCTAGAAATGCTTAGTTGTCAGGGAAGTCGAGAATACCCTAACATCACAAACAAGTGCAAGGAGTAAATTTTGAAAAAAGTCGTAGTTGGCAATGGTCGTATAATTTATTTGTAATTATCATTTGTTATGCCCCAAAAATCTAAAAATTTCTTATACGTCTGGCGGATGGTTCGGGGGCATAGTGCACTAGAGTGCACGAGTGTGTGAAATGTGGTAGAACTGCCTAGATAACCCAAGGACCTAATCGGGTCACGACCTCCCATTGAAAACCGTACAACTACAAGTCTGTAAAGTGCAACTTGACTAAGTAAACCCTATCGAAGCTCGGACTCATCTCACAGGCTGAGGGGGAAAGAAGTGCCGGAATGCCAGGGCCTGTCGTGACTAAAGGGACACCAAGTGGAGGGTGAATTGTTTCTCTTATTTTACTAGCGTATGGGAAGTGGAGCCCGAGGCGCTAGTAAAAGAGTGATTAACATTTCGTGCAACGTATGAGACCCACCACAAGTAGAAGTGACTCATAAGGTGAGATGAGACCTCGAGGCCAGATAATGTTAAAAGGTTATTATGATGATCTACTCAACTGCATGACTAAGAAATCATACGGGGCAACGAGCGGATTGCCTCTTGTGGTGAAAGTGTATAAATTCTACAGAGTCAAAACTATTCGAATAGTCGTACCCACGGTCAAGGGCGGACATGGGAATTTAACTCCGATATAGTTCTATTTCAATAACAAATTTTAAATGTTGGGACATGGAATGGGAAAATGAAGGACGATGAATTGTCCTGATTTGAATTGCCCTGGGTGTCGTCCCAGTGATGAGTTAAGCGGCTATAATGTTGAAAACTGGTTATGTGGTTCAAGTGTCATGTGGCGATGGATGAGATCTGTACTTATTCTATAAAACTTTTACTCAAAAGTATTATGATTTTAATTCAAAGGCTAAGTCTAGAAATTTCTTATATTTAATCTTAAGTCTTTTTAAACGCAATTTTCGGCAAATAAAATAACCCGAGTCTAACATTTGTTAAGCCATGCATATTATACAATTGCATTATGTGTATTGGCTCATTGAGCACGATGGTTAGTGTGCTCACACTCGCATAATCAAATCCAGAAGTAGGAGGGCAGGATCACTATGTCTACGAGGATGTGCTAAGCTAAAGAGCCGACGATGGCAACTAGGGCAGATTTCAAATGTTCAGTCTTAGGCAGTAGGCTTGCCGTAAGGGTGTTCGCCTATATGACCCAGGGTTGGGCAATATAGACACATACATTTACCTCCAGTCGCCTGCCCGTGGCTTATGGTGCCGCTATCGGTTTTATCTTCCGCTGCTTTACCTTTTGATTGTAGTATTTGGCCTAGGAGGCCTGTTATGTAAAACAATTACTCGACATGGTATATTTTTAAAACTCTGATGTAAATTATATTCGATTTTGATTGTATGATCATCATGCGATATATGAATTGATCCAGCAATGTACTGTGAACACTATCTACTGATTCAGAAAATAGTACGGTGGAATCACAGAGGATTCTGGATTGAAAATCTGGGTCCGACAATGCGGCTTGACGCTCGCAAACAAACACCATGCACGCGAAAGTAGTGCGCCCTGACCAAGGTGGAGAGCGTCGAGGCAGGAAGAAAGAGCAAGAGGAAGGAGGCTTCTTGGGGGGGAGGGGGGGTCGGCGGTGAATTGTGCCCTTGTTCGGGAGATTGGCAGCGATCAGCTCACGTGGTGCAAGGTTTTTTCCCCTCCCTATGGTTGATGATGTGTAGTATCGTAGGACTTGTGGGTTTTGCCCTAGGTGTGGGTCTGGAGGCTTTTGATCTGGTAATATGAGATTATGAGGAGAAGTTGCTGTTTTTGTTGTCAATTTTGGTGAAATCTTGGATGGTGACAGACAGGGGCGAAGCCACCGGGTAGGCTTGGTAAGGCTCGAGCCTACCCTCCCCGGCGGCAAGCCCCCCCCTTCGGCGCGGGCGCACACGACAGGAGACCGGCAGCTTGCAATTAATGAAAACGGCCCACTTCAGAAGAAACCCAACAAATCCATATGGCCCTCGGCCCACTAAGACATCAACTCACATTCTCACAAAGCCACAAATCACAAACCCTAGCAGCAATCGGAAGTTTGGAACTGAGTGACCTGCGGATGTGCGGAGTACAGAGAGAGGCCGTGAGGCGCAGGGGCGACCGGGCGAGCATTCAACAAGGGGGTGAGGCCGCCGCCGCGCCGGCGCCTGGGGGGGCCAGATCTGAGGAGTGAGGACTGGGGGAGCCAGATCTGAGGGCGAGGCCGCCGCCGCGCCGGGGCGCTGGGGCGGAGCCGGCGGGACCGCTCGAGGGCTGGGCCGTGGGCCGCCGCAGGGAGCGGCCGGGCGTAGGGGCGCGAAGGAGCGGCCGGGCGCTGGGCGAGCCGCGGGACCGCCGAGGGCTGGGCGTGGGCCGCGCAGGGAGCGGCCGGGCGCAGGGGCGGCGGCGAGCGGCCGGGCGCGGGACGAGGCCGAGCGCGGGACGAGGGGCCGAGGCGCCGAGCCAGTGAGCCACCGGGCACCGAGGGAGTGCGAGAGCGAGACAGCGAGAGAGACGGAGACTCGGAGAGTGCAGAGAGCCAGAGACCGAGTTGAGTGGAGCGAGATTTTTATGAGTCTGTGAGGGGAGTGGTCGAGTGGACTCAGTGGAGACTGGAGAGCTTCGGTCCGGCGGTCCCGGTGGGCAGAGATCTTTATTAGTATTTTGTACTTGTGGTAAGTGGACAGTACTTTATTTCTAGATATTAGTACTTTGTATTTTATTTGTAGATTTGTACTTTATACTTTATTTGTAGATTTGTAATTGTGTGTAACAGTTCAATCTTTGTATTTTATTTGTAGATTTGCTATAATGGAGAAACGAACTTTACGTAACTATTTTGCAAGCAATTTAAATAGTTCTCATCCAACCGATGAGAGTACACCTCAACCAAAAAAGCTTCGACTAGAATTTAATCCAAATGAAATTATTGCTGATCCGGCGCTTCGCATACCAATTGAAGATTATGCTAACGAAATTAGAGATCAAGTGAGAAGGGCATATTTATTGAATGGTCCTACTCAAGTAATTGGACATTCATTTCCACAAACTTTAGATGGCAAAGTGTCGCGATCCTTTCAAGAATCATGGTATAAGAAGTTTGATTGGTTGGAATATAGTGTGGAAAAGGATGCCGCCTTCTGTTTCTATTGTTTTCTTTTCAAGAAACCGGCACAACCCAATACATTTGGAAGTGATGTATTTACAAAAGTTGGGTTCTCTCGTTGGAAGACTGCTTTATATGCTTTTAATAAACATGTCGGCGGTACAAATAGTTTTCATCATATTGCAAGGGGTCTTTTCGATGACTTTAAAAATCAAAGGTCAAGTGTGTCTAGTAAAATCAGTATTTATAGTAAGGAGGCTGAAATTGCATATAAAATTCGTTTAACCGCATCTTTAGATTGTGCAAGATATCTCATAGCTCAAGGTGAAGCTTTTCGAGGACATGATGAATCCTCTACTTCCATCAACAAGGGAAATTTCAAAGAGTTGTTGGATTGGTACAAAGATAAAAAGAAAGAAGTAAAGGTGGCATTTGATACAGCTCCAGGGCACGCGCTTATGATTTCTCCAGATGTTCAAAAAGAGCTTTCTAAATGTTGTGCACAAGAGGTCACAGAAGTAATTAAAGGTGAAATTGGAGATAGAAATTTTGCAATCCTTATTGACGAGTCCAGAGATGTATCAATAAAGGAGCAAATGGCGGTGATTGTGAGGTTAGTTATAGTTCTACATCTAATTTTACCATCCTATCATTTATGCATTGTTGTTTTGTTTTATCTTTATATTTTACAATCATATCATTTATGCAGATTTGTAAACAATCAAGGAAAAGTGATGGAAAGGTTTCTTGCTATTGAGCATATCACAAATTGTACATCTGCGGCATTGAAAGAATCTTTGGTTGGATTGCTTGCTCGACATGGCTTGCCTATTTCAAGGCTACGTGGGCAAGGCTACGATGGAGCTTCAAATATGAGAGGTGAATTTAATGGATTGCAAAAACTTATTCGGGATGATAATCCAAATGCTTTCTATGTTCATTGCTTTGCCCATCAGTTACAGTTGGTAGTTGTCACTGTGGCAAGTTGTAGTAGAGCTATTGCAGATTTCTTCAACTATGTTCCCTTGATAGTGACTGCTGTGAGTTCATCTTGTAAAAAAAAAGATGCATTGATTCGAAAACATCATGAGGTCTTGTTGGAGAAGTTAGAGAATGGTTTGATTTCAGCTGGGACAGGACTGCATCAAGAAGCTGGACTTGCTAGACCTGGAGATACTCGGTGGGGCTCACATCTCAAAACCTTGCTTCGAATATACCAAATGTGGGAGGCAGTGGTAGATGTGCTTGAGCTTGTAAGTGAAGATGCTTGTCAAAACTCAAGTCATGGTGGAGCAGCAGGTTTACTAAAAAAGATGGAATGCTTTGAGTTTGTATTCATCATGCATTTCTTAATAACCATGTTGAGTATTACAAATGAGCTATCAATTGCTTTGCAAAGAAAGCGTCAAGATATTGTTGAAGCTATGGGCTTATTACAGGATGTGAAACAACGCTTTCAAGATATGAGGGACAATGGATGGGAGCCATTATTTGACCAAGTCAAAAGTTTTTGTGAAATATATGAGATTGATGTGCCAAATATGGAAGATTCTATTGGAGTTATCGGTAAATCAGTTCGTCGAAAGCATAAAGTAACTCAACATCATTATTACAAAATTGATATTTTTAATGTTGCTATTGATGCAATTATGAATGAGATGAATCATCGATTCAATGAAGTTTCCTCGGAGTTATTGGTATGCATGTCTTGTCTTGATCCAAGTGACTCATTTTCTAAGTTTGATATTGATAAACTTATTCGACTTGCTGAAATTTATGCTGACGATTTCACGGATGCTGATCGGTTCTTATTAAGAAATCAGCTTCAAACTTTCATTCTCAACATTAGAAGAAGTGAAGAATTCAACGGATGTCATGATATATTAACACTTGCTCAGTTGATGGTTCAAACAAGAAAAGATAGAACTTTTCCATTGGTATATCGGCTTATCGAGTTGACATTGATACTTCCAGTGGCAACGGCATCTGTTGAGAGAATATTTTCGGCAATGAATATTATCAAAACAGATTTGCGCAATAAGGTAGCGGATGAATGGCTCAATGACTTAATGGTATGCTACACCGAGCGAGAGATCTTTAAAAGCATTGATGATGATAAAATTCTAAACCGCTTTCAAGGCATGAAGTCGCGTAGAATGCATTTGCCTCGTGATTCAAATTAACTTAATTCTGGTATGTACAAACATCTAAATTTTTATTGCCATTCACAATATTCTATTATATCACTAATTTTGATATGTTTCTTACGTAGGTGATTTATCGCTACTCCGCATTCACGGCAGAATAATTATATATTTTTGGATATGTGCTTTCTATTATCGAGGTACCTATTTTGTATTTCTCTGTTTTTCATTGTTTGTCTCTATTCAATTGTGTAATTTCTGTGTGCATTTGAAATTTTATACGAGTAAAAGACTGAATTGTGTCAACTTAGTTTAACTTTATAAATAGTTCAGCCCCCCCTCCATTTTATTCCTGGCTTCGCCACTGGTGACAGAGTAGGGATGGTGCAAGTTTTTTTCCCTGTGCGCATTTTCCCCTATTGAGCTTGAAAATCCGCAAATCAGCTCGAAATCCCCCAAATTGGGCAACAAATCGATCGCAACTCCATTCGAATTAGGGCCTAGTACTACCAATTTCGTGACAAATCACTCAATCGACCAACAAATTTCCCCAATATGCCAGCAGCCATATTTCTGTTTTCTAATGGGAAGTTGACCAGCGAGGGGGAGGTGGATACGGCATATGGGCAGGTGGTGGAACTGCCGCCTGCCAATAGAAGGGCGAATATTGGGAGGTGCAGGCGCGACGTGCAGCAGTTGGAACCTGACCGGCCGGTCTGGTCGTTCCTGGCGGGGAGTTCGGTCTATAAAAAAAAGATGTAGCCGTATGCAGAAAGTTTTGGTCAGCCTAAGGCTTCTTTGGAACACAAGAATTATAAAGAAATGCCGGTGCAATTCTATGCAAGAACAAAACAGAGAAATGGTGAAAAAGCAGTGTTTGATGCTTCACAGGAATTTTGCAGGACTTTGAGGAGAGAGAGGATACATACAAGACAAAGGAATTTTTTTTATCTTGTTTAGCAATTCCGATTTTTTTATGAGGTCTAACCTCATGTTAGAATTCCTCAAGAACACCTATGGAATGAGCCCTTCCATAGGAATTTTATAAGCTCAATCGTTTATTCCAAAGAGCTACATAGAAAAATTTTCTATAGGATTAAATTCCTTCAAAATTCTTACAATCCAGAGAGGCCCCAAGATTGCGGGTTTGTTCGGTTTGCTACCCTTACAAATCAAACCAAATATTGTAACACCAATGAAAATTGGTTGTTGTTTGCTCTGTTACGAAAATTTAGCAATTCCTGCAAAAAAAAAATGGTAACGTTAATGGAATCCAACGTCATACACAGCCAATCCAAAAATAAGAAAATTGCTCACCAATATTTTGGTAACGCTGGCTTTTGCCAATATTTAGTTTTATCTAGGTTTTCGTTAGACCAATATTTAAACTCATCCAGTTCTTTACTCAGCTCTTCTACATCACTCAAGATTGCGGCAATATTTGATCTTCCAGAGTGCCGCTCAATCCACAAAATAGCACTTGCGAATCAGTCTCTAGGATTACCCTTGTAAATCCCCTCCCTCTCGCAAGAGCCAAGCCATCTCTGCAGCCGAAGGCTTCAGCTGTGAGAGCATGCATCCTGCACTGGTGCATACCAGTTCGCCGTTGCTGCCATAAAATCTCCTTTGCTCGAACGAGATACCGACCCAGTCGCACCAGAGGAAGGAAAACGCTCCATCCACACTTGCCTTCACCCAATTCGGCGGCAGCGGCGACCAGAGTTGTTCATATTCTTCTTGGGCTTTACCAGCACCATGTCGCCGGTCATTACGGGCAGTCCAGAGTCCAGACCACTGAAATCGTGCATGCTACCGCAAAATCTATATTTATTTGGCCGGCACAACTTGTACTCTCCCAGCATCTAGCTAGCTAGCTATTAGCAAATTACTTCCAAAATCGTCAAACTAATTATATTTATTTGGCCGGCACAACTTGTACTCTCCCAGCATCTAGCTTGCTATTAGCTAATTACTTCCAAAATCGTCAAACTAATTATATTTATTTGGCCGGTACAACTTGTACGTACTCTCCCAGCATCTAGTTAGCTAGCTATTAGCTAATTACTTCCAAAATATATATAGTGGCGTCGACTGTTGATATGGTCTATTACTGCATGTAGAAAGATGAATATACTACTATAAATGATTTTGTATTAAGCCCCGAGGGCGGTTTATATAGGGTACAAGGCTTGAAGGGCAAGAAGTCTCTTCTAAAGATAAGGCAGGTATCACGGGATTACAAATTCTAAACTATTAAAGATAAGATAGATATCACGAGATTACAAATCCTAAACTACCAAATATAGAGATATACTAATATATAGAGGTGGGAGTTGGGCCGAGCTATTCTAGGCTAGCTCGAGGCCCGGCCGACCCGGCACGGTCCATGCACGGCACGAACGGCGGGCCAGGCTGGGCCTGAAAAGCCAGCCTGTTGGGCGGCACGGCATAACGTGCCGTGCTTGGGCCGGCCCGGTCCGATGGAGCACGGCCGGCACGCCAGCGCCAGTGGCTGCCTCGGCCTCCCCGGCTCCCCCTCCCGCGTCCCCTGGCCACCACATCAACCCACAGTTCCACACCCTACATTCACACATGCAATCACACCCGCAATCACAGAGAGAGTAGAGGGGAAGGAAAGGAGGTGCGTACTCGAGAAGTCGAGCTGCCGGTCGAAACCCCCACCACCGGTTCTTGAGGCTGCCGCGCAGCATGAACTTGTAGACAAGGAGGCCGACGATGTTGAGCTGCTTGACGGCGACGGGCTGGGGCTCGAGCTCCGGTTGCATGCTGGCGTCGAGGAAGGAGGGGCGGGGCAGCGAGCCGGTGATGGATCTGAGATCTAGAGATCTGGGAAGTGGGAAGTGGGAAGGGGAGGGGAGCAGCCGGGGAGGACCGGAGGAGTAGGGGGAGGAGGGGGCGGCGGGGGATCTGGGAAGTGGGGAAGAGGAAGGCGGGAGGAGGGGGCGGCGGATCTAGCCTGGGGAGGAGGGCGGCAGGCCGGCAAGGGGGAGGGGGGAGGAGTAAGGGGAGGAGGGGGCGGCGGGGAGGAGGGGCGAGGAGGAGGACTGCTGGACTGGTCGCAGGCGGGGGAGAAATGGAGGCGAAGAGAGCGAGAGAGAGGAGGGGAACCCAAGGGCTGCGATTTTTTGCTGAGAATTTGTAGAATGATCACAAGCATCACCATGTGAACTGTTCATGCTTATGGTTATCCGATCCACACATCCTTCAACCATTGCTTCTAGGCTTTTCCTCCGGGTACAGGAGCGCCCCCGTTCCCTCCATCCAAGTTTACACAGTCTAGGAAAGTATCTTTACTGTGAACTGATCCAATAAGTAGAAACATGAGTATTGTATGTCACTGTGTTACCTGATCGTAGTTCAGGACTTCGTCGGAGGCAGGGGAGAGAGAGGAGGTGGTGAAGGAAATCAAATGGCAGAGAAGACACGGATTCAGACTTCTTTTTCCAAATAGCCCTTGGTGGCATGCAAATTCATCGAATGAAGAAGGCAGTCTTTCTTCCTCACGAACAGGATCGGAGCACGTAAGGTTAAGCACTCGATTGGATGTTCTCATACGTACTCTAGAAGCAAGATCGCAAGACATCCCTATAACACATCGCTGATGTCCTCAATGCTTTTCGTTGTCGAAGAGTGAAAGATCTCACAAGTCCTCCATACGTCAGTTTTGCTAAGGCGGGTGGGAGAGAAAGGAGGATGGCGACCGCCGTCATCATCGTCGCCACCGCCTTCGTCGTGCATAGTTACTTCGGGCTGGGCTTAGACTGGCACGCACGAACGCCGGCACGACGGGCTTTGGGCTATGCTTGGGCCTGACCGCAGGTGAGACGGGCCGACATGGTGGAATGACTGGACCGAGCCGACACGGCACGAATCGGCCCGAAACACGGCGGCCCAACTCCCACCTCTACTAATATACTTTAACACTGCATCCATTCCATTGCCGCGGGCGACACGGACTGACTGTTGTCTTCAGAAGAATCGGATACGATCAATAATGGCAAAGCACTGGATGACACGCGCAAGCAAGCAGACACATAAGAGTAGATTTTTCCGCCGCTAGATCCCTAGTTCTCCACCATGGCCTGCAGCTGCAAGCTTCATAGCGCCTCCTATTTGCTCTTTACAGTGTCTCTCCTCATCACCCACGTTGCACCGCAAAATTCCGTCAAAATCGCCGTCTACTGGGGCCAGAACGGCGACGATGGGACCCTAGCCGAAACATGCAGCACCGGCCTCTACGCTTTCGTGAACCTCGCCTTCCTCTACGCGTTCGGCGGCGTCCAGACCCCAGTCCTCAATCTGACCAGTCACTGCGATCCCACCTCGCCGGGAGGCTGCTCCGCTCTAAGCGCCGACGTCGTGTCCTGCCAGTCCAAAGGCGTCAAGGTGCTCCTAAGCATCGGCGGCGTCGCAGGAAACTACAGCCTCGCCTCCACCGACGACGCGCAGAGCATGGCCACCTACCTCTGGGACAACTTCCTCGGCGGCAGCTCCCCGTCCCGCCCGCTCCACGCCGTGCTGGACGGCATCGACTTCGTCATCGAGGGAAGCTCAACGGAATATTGCTACGTCCTCGCTAGGAACCTGACGTCGCTGTACAAGGGAGACAACGGGGGCAAGAAGTACATGCTCACCGCCGCGCCGCAGTGCCCGTACCCGGACGCGTCCCTCGGCACGGCGCTCGGCACTGGGCTGTTCGACCACGTGTGGGTGCTGTTCTACGGCAACTCGTGCCAGTACGATCACGGGGACGCGAGCATGCTGCAGAGCGCGTGGAGGACATGGACACGGGCCCTACCGTCGGCGTCCGTATTCCTGGGGCTGCTGGCTTCGCCCGATGTCCCGGATGGCGGATTCATAGACGCGGACGCCCTGGCGTTGCGGGTGCTGCCGGTGGTGAAAGGCGAAGTCAATTACGGAGGAATCATGCTGTGGAGCTGCTACTACGACAAGAGCTACGGGTACAGTAAGAAGCTGCAGGGCATACACCAGAACATGGGTACGTAACAATGTACTGGTTGTAGGAATACCACACTTACCAGAATTATCTGTGTCTTTTTTGCGAGGACCATACCAGAATTATCTGTTTGATCTATTCAATGAGTGACTTAATTTATACACCTCTATTTTCCTCGAAAAAAAACATAATTTATACACCTCTATTTTCCTCGAAAAAGAAAACACGTTTCCTTTTGTAGTGCACAAAATTAAATCACATAGTCAAACCATTGTAAGTTGTAACAGTTCAGATAGGTTATTTCCTATGGAAATTGCACTGACATAGTAATTCTGTCAATCAATTCTTGCAGGGGGCGCGCCAATCGGCTTACCAATTCCTGGGGGCTCCGGCAGTGCACCACCAGTTGCACGACGAACTGGCCCATCACGAAGGAAGAGGATCATAATATGTAAGAAATTACTCTCTCTTTCCTGGCCTCTTGTAAGTTCAACAATTGTTCTTCCTTCCAGTCAGATTCTCAAATGTTTTGTGAACGTGTGCAATATGATTATAAGTTGTGACCACTCAAGCTCATGTAACTCTGATATGTACAAGAAAAGAACACCTCTGATTTTGAACCCTGTTTTACACCTAGAAGAGTAGGATAACGCTGCACATTTGTGTGCGAAAAATGCTCTCCTGACAACCGCCGGTGTGGTTCAATAGGGTTCTTGATCTTTGTGCTTATCATGAAATTGACGTCCCTCTTGATGAATAAAAATGAAAACTCCTATGTGAGTCTAAAAAAGAAAAGAAAAGAGAAGAGAAGAAGAGAAAAATGAACAGCTGAGTGTTTGCACATATCACATTTGAATATCACCGTCGCAACTTTGGGAGAAAAAATTCTTCAATACGTTCCATGTTATGTACAGCTGAGTGTTTGCACATATCATATTTGAATATCATTGTCGCAACTTTGGGAGAAAAAAATTCTTCAATACGTTCCATGTTATGTTACATTAGTCTCATATAGATGCATTTTTATCTTTTCAGATGTAATAGCAGTCTATTTGGGGTATGCATATTTGTTCTCACATTCTTCCTGTGGCATAAGAGATATTACGGCATGCTACCCTGGCAAAGGGGAACAAGGAACTCACCAGGGATCGAATCCTTCCTTCAAAAGCAAGGAACTTCACACCCCAAAAGATACAATTACTCAGAAGTGAGAAAGATGACCAACTCTTTTACTCAGAAGCTTGGCCAAGGTGGCTTTGGGGCTGTTTATAAAGGCAAACTCCTTGATGGCCGTGAGATAGCAGTGAAGATGCTCAAAGACACCAAGGGTGATGGGGAGGAATTCATGAATGAGGTAGCTAGCATTAGCAGAACTTCCCATGTCAATGTTGTCACCCTCCTAGGATTTTGCTTGCAAGGGTCAAAAAGAGCTCTCATATATGAGTACATGCCCAATGGTTCACTTGAGAGGTATGCTTTTGGCAGCAACTCTGCTGAAGGAGACAATGCTCTAAGTTGGGATAGACTATTTGATATCGTCGTTGGAATTGCACAAGGGCTGGATTATCTCCATCGTGGCTGCAACACCCGCATTGTGCATTTCGATGTCAAACCTCAAAACATTCTGTTGGATCAAGACTTCTGTCCAAAAATCTCTGATTTTGGACTGGCAAAGCTATGCCATCAAAAGGAGAGTAAAATCTCCATCGGTGGAGCAAGAGGAACAATAGGCTACATCGCACCTGAAGTATTTTCAAGGCAATATGGAGCTGCGAGCAGCAAATCTGATGTCTACAGCTATGGGATGGTGGTCCTTGAGATGGTAGGAGCAAGGAAAAGCATCAATGTTAGCACAGCTAGTAGCAGCGAATATTTTCCCCAATGGCTATATGATAATCTGGATCAATTTAATGGCACTACATGTGAGATTAGTAGCGAGACCACGGAGCTTGTAAGGAAGATGATTATAGTAGGCTTGTGGTGCATACAATTCACTCCTGCAGATCGACCTTCCATGAGCAAAGTCCTTGAGATGTTGGAAAGCAATAGTGGGGACTTGCAACTGCCACCTAGAGCTTTTTGAGGCGGTTAAAGACCAAGTCGCAACTTGTAAAGATTGCTCTTTTTAGTCGTGTGAGTTTCAAAAAAAATTGCACATGCTACTCTTGTATACTTTAAAATTGCACATGCTACTCTTGTAAGAATAGTTTGCTTTGGAGGATTTTTGGAGCAATTTTAAAATAATATCTAACTCCGTAAGAATTCTCATTTGTTTCCTACACCTACAATCACTATTCAAACTCTTGCAAATCTACTATAAAATGTCCAATTGTAAAAATATATATTGAACAATTCCTTTCTATTCTATTCATGTAGGAATACTCGCATGTATACACATGTATTCCTACAAAATTCTAATATTTTTCTATTTCATGTATTCCAAATGTACCATGAGAATGACATGAACTCTTCATAGCTTCGCCAAGTTGTTTTCTAAAATCTAAGTGACTCGCTTAGCTTAGCACCTTCATCGCCTAGTGGATCCTAATCAAATTGGTTTTGTTAAAGGAAGATCCATACTTGACAATTTCAAATATGTTCAGAACTCAGCTAGACAATATCATCAAATGAAGAAACCAAGAATGCTATTAAAGTTTGATATTTCAAAAGCCTTCGATACTTTATCCTAGCCATTTCTTTTGGAGGTGTTGCAGCATAGAGGATTTTGTTCACGATGGAGAGAGTACATATCAATGTTTTTATATGTCCTCGGTTAGTACCAAAGCGTTCCTTAATGGACAACCAGGGCAATTTATCTATACTGAGCGTGGCTTGAGACAGGGTGACCCTTTGTCGCCAATACTACTTATTCTAGTTATGGAGGTCCTTAACAAGATTCTGCAAAAGGCAAGCATAGAAAATTTGCTGTAGTCATTAGGCCATAGAGCCATCAAGTACATAACTTCCTTCTATGCAGATGATGTAATGTTGTTAGTCACACCATCACCACAAGAATTTGCCATGATTAAAAGGATTATGAAATTATTTGGGACTACTTGTGGGTCGCACACAAACCTGAATAAATGTTCGACGACACCAATTTGTGGCTCAGAGGATGACCTACAGGTGGCAGCTGAGAGTTTGAATTGCCAAATTTTAGATTTTCCTTGCTCTTACTTGGGACAACCCCTCTCAATTAAACGGTTAAAGAAGGCCCATTTATAGCTGATAGTTGACAGGTTTGTGTGAAAACTTCCAAAATAGAAAGGTTCTCTTTTGTCTTTGGGTGGCATACTGGTGGTGGCGAAGTCGGTATTATCGGCTATATATGCTAGTCTACAATTGATGGCTATGGAGTTTCCTACATGGATTTTGAAGGCTCTTGATAAACATCGAAGAAGCTTCTTATGGTTTGGTGAGAATTCGGTTCAGGGAGGTAAATGTTTGGTGCAATGGAATAAGGTCTGTTGGCCGCTAGAATTTGGTGGTCTTGACATTCAAAATTTGCAAATTATGGGGTTTGCACTATAAATGAGATGGTTGTGGCTAAAAAGGATAGATCATACAAGAACATAGTTAGACATGGAAGTTCAACAGGACTGTGTTGTTCAATCTATGTTTGAGACACCTATTAGTTTTCAGTTGGGAGCTCAATTTTATTCTAGATAGATGGTTGGTTGGACGGCTTCTCAATCAAAACCTTGGCACCAAATCTTTGGCAATTGATGGGTAAGAAAGTGTGTGGAAGAAGGACAGTGAAAGAAGCTCTAACAAACAATGCTTGGATCAAATATATACAGGGAAGTGTGTCCATAGTGGTGATCAGAGAGTATATTTAGATTTGGAATCGAGTGACACAAGTACAACTACAAGAAGAAAGGTAAGACATAATAATCTAGAAGTGGTCTTCCTCACACTCGTATACGGCAAGTTCAACATACAAAGCTTTCTTCCATGGTGCCATTAGGTTACCATGTTATAAATCGATATGGAAATCTAGAGCTCCATTGCGATGCAAGTTTTTCGCGTGGTTGGTTGTTCTAAAATGTTGTTGGACTACTGACTGGTTACAGAATAGAGGATTATTGCATCTTGAGGCCTGCGTGCTATGTGAACAAGAACCAAAGATAATTCAGCATCTCTTAATTAATTGTATTGTTGCAAGGCAGGTGTGGTTTGCTATCCTTTCCCTAACGAATCGTAGTGCTATCATGCCAGCTGTGGACTCTAAACTTTTAGAATGGTGGCTATCTACTCGGAGTTTTGTCCAAAAGGATCACAGGAAAGGTTTCGACACAATGATGATATTAGTTTTCTGGATAATTTGGAAAAAAAAGAAATGCAAGAGTATTCGATAATAAGTTTAGCTCATTGCAAGATATTTTGGAGGTTATTCGGCAAAGGGTGTTATGGAGTTTGGCGAGAGCTTCTTGCCTTTGCAACTGGATACTGTAATTGTGTTGCTTTTGTTGGTGTTATTTTAGTCTCTTATGTTTTCCCCAAAATAAGAGTGTAAACAAGGAAAATTCCCCAAAAACTAATCACATCGATCATAAATACATTGCAAAGTATATAACTGAAAAGAATTAAATTTCTAGAGCTAGCATAGTACCCTCATCAGAATACAGATGAATATATTAGCTATTTGCAATAGCTCTTGCCACAAATTAATCAATATATATCACTCACACAATTTCTAGCAGTACATTTGCTATTTACAATAGCTCTTGCCACAAATTGATCAATATATCACTCACACAATGTCTAGGAGTACATTTGAGATTATGATCATCTGTAGTCAGTAAAAACATCAGGTTTCTCATTAGCCACCACAAATCCCAATACAAAATAGCAAGGATGGCACCGCCAAACCTACGATCTTCCCAAGATATATGGAAATTTAAGTTAACATCTAAAACTTTGAACTGATCAATGTGAAAAGGTCATAGCTAGATACTATATAACAAGACTATAGCTAGGATTTATTTATATACTTTGAAGCAATTCAATCATATAGGAAACTTTATAAATATGTGGTTGTTTGTAACAAAGGAATGGCATCTTTCCTGAGAATGGATTATTCCACAGGATTTTGAAGCAATTTTAAAATAATATCTGACTATGTAAAAATTCGCTTTTGTGTCCTGCACCTAAAATCACTCTTCAAACTCCTGCAAATTTCCTATTAAATTTCCAATTGCAAGCACATATTTTGAACAATTCATTTATATTCAATTCATGTAGGAATACACACATGTATACACATGTTTTCCTACAAAATTCTCGTATTTTTCTATTTCATGTTATCCAAATGTACCATGGGCAATATATTGCTCATCATATAGAAGACAAAATTCAAAACTTCGAGTGGGTTCTTTTCGACTGCGGCTAATGGGTTTTAGTCCTAGCACGAGCACTTGTGCAAATGAATCGAATGCTGATAAGCTGCTTCAAAAAGACGACGAAGAAGTCGTCTCGTTTGTTTGTTCGGAGAGAAGCCATAAGTTATAGGCCCTGTTCTTTTTGGCTTTTTTTTATCACTTCTGGCTTTGGTTTCTCCGAAAATCGAAATAAACGAGGTGGCTTCTCTAAATAACTTCTCAAAGCTATTTCTCCAAACGGCTTTCCGAGCCAAAAAAAATGTGTGCGTCGTCCGCCGCCGTTTCGAAAAATATAGCCAAAAACTATGAACCGTAGCCAAAGCTATCAATCATAGTCTAAAATAGCAAAACCATAAGCTAAAATGTATTGAGCCTTCATCTTTACCCAGCATGCATGCCCTTTGGAAAGCAGGAATTTCACAACCCAATGTACTTTCCACTGTTTCTTAGAAAATCTATGTGAAATTCCTACATTCTAAACCGACCCTGCTAAGCACTATGGAATGGAATCTTGCAAGGACAAAATAAATAGGTAATACCATGAATAAATAGAGCAAGAAAAATATATTGGTAATATTGGTCACACGAATGCACTAAAAAGTACACGTTCACTGCAAGAATATCCATGCATAAATTAAAAAAAAATCATACTTATCCAAGGTTCCCTCGCAAAAAAGGAGTATCTATATAATATTCGTATGTTTTTTTAGGTTTAAATCAGCAAAATTCGGATGATCACTTAATTTTTTTAGAGAATGTATAGAAGGATCCGTTGGATAGAGGATCCAACAGTCCAAAATATAACAGATTTAAGCACAAAAAATATACGAATGTTGTATAGCAATTCTAAAAAAAAAAATCCAAGATGGCTAAATTAAATCAAGATACGCTATCCTTTCCGCAACATCTATCGTCTTCATCGCTGGAAACTACGGGATCGACAACTACACCACATCAAAACCTATTCGCACGCACCGATAATAGATCAGACGAACTGCAGGAACCCATTATTGCCACCGTCAGTTTCATCGAACGGCCCCTGCGGCTCGAGCTGCTTGCACATCTCTACGTACGCGCAGTAGAGAACCCGGTTCTTGGCGCCGGTCCGGTGAATCCCGGTGTTCTTGCAGAAGTACTTGAGCTGCTCCAGCGTGCAGCACCCCAGCATCTGGCCCAGCAGGAGGAAGAGCCAGTTGATCTCGCTCTTCTCGGCGGGGATCACCGGCCACACGGAGCCCCTCTTCCCGCACGCCTCGCAGTCCGGCAGCGCGGGGCTCATCCACACCTCCGGCGCGCGGTCGTCCAAGGCGTGGCGGTTGGCCGCGATGTAGTCGCGCACCTCCCGATACTTCGCCTCCAGGTCGTACGTCACGGTGGCCCTGGCGTTGCAGCGCCTGCACCGCGCCTCGCCCTCCACAGACGTGATTCCCCGGCGCAGCAGGCTCTCCAGGGTGTCGTGCCGGGCCGCCCGCTCCGTCGCCCACGGGAACGGAGCCGGGGGAGGAGGAGTGTCGGGCGGCGGGGCCGGAGCAGCGGTGGTGGTGGCGGCGGCGGCGTAGATGGATCCGAGGGTTAGGGCAAGCGGGTCGTCGACGACGACGTCACGGCTCATCGCTGCTTTTCCTTTCATTACCACGGCCCAGCCCCCACAAACAAGCGCTTGTTACTACTCTGTTTGCTGTCCAAACGACGGCCGGGGTTAGGGTTTTATGGAGCGGAGGTCGGGGAGACGTGCGGATCGTGTGATTACCCCGGGCGCTGGTTCGTTAGGCCTAATCAAGCAGGACCGTTCGATCCCAGCTCGCGAGGTCGCGGTTCTAACATCCACGCGGATCTTTCTCTCCCCCTCTTAATTCCACTATTTCTTCCTCTTACCAAATGGCGTGTTCAATTTATCTATAGGAAGGAAAAAATACGACGCAAAATTGCCGCATTTCCCTTCATTCACGGAGACGGTAATAACTGGCCCTCCTTGTCCCCGTGAGTCAGCCGATCACAACCGTCGATCATTGCCACGTTAGCTAGGATTTCTTTCGTTCCGTCCTAATGTCCGAAATGTTCAATCGATCTCTCCGGCCGGCCCCTAGCAGGCTAAGCATGCATGTCTGTTATCCAGTGGATCCTGCCCTTTGTGTTACCGAAAAAAAATTATATGGGATAGAGCCTGACTCTTGTCTCTTGAGGTCCCTCTTAGATTTATGTCACGTGAATAAAATCAATCTTAAAGTAGTTTTTTCCACATACAGTGGCGGCCAACACGCCCATGGTGACCCACCTCTCAAAGATGCTTTAAGATTGATTGTATCCACGTGTCATAAATCTAAGAGGGACTTTAAGAGGTGAGAATTAGGGCCTTGTCCTATAGAATTATTTTCCTCTGTTGCCTGCTGCGTGACAAGTTTTGAAAAATTTAAGATCTGTTATAACTGACTCTTTGTCGTGCTTCGCGTTGGGGTAGCTTGCACATAAGACTACGTTTGGTTTGAGGTTAAAACAATCGAGTTAGTTAACATTAATCTAACTAGGTTAACTTAACCTAAATTTTGTCTTTGGTAAACAACTTTGTTAATCTAATTTACTGTTTGGCTAGATAAGATGGGTTAGTATTAGAAAAATAAAATTTAGAAGGATTAGTTGTACTAGGTTAACTTATTTCACTAATTTGGTGGATTAACTTATTCTTAGATTAGGAGAATTAAAATATTTTAACTAGATTAAGTTAATTCTTTCAAATCAAATAGTGTTTGATAGGTTAAACCCCTAACTCACCTCTTAATCCAACCAAACGGGCCTAAGGTGCAAATGCATGAGAGCTGCACGCCAGTCCCATAAAATCTAGCCCGCCAAAAAATTAAATGGGCGCAAATCAATTTATCAAATTATGTGGCACTTGCAGGAGACCCACAAAGCCCACTAAGGTTCCGATTCGAATATATGATGAGTCAACGAAGTGAGTCGCTACTCAACGGTTCAAACGATGCTAAGGATCAGATTAGAGCTAGCTATCAAGATTAACGAGCTATTAAAGTTTCTTTCGAAAATTAATATAGTTTGACATATAATCATTTTATTTATCGTTTAAGTTATTATTTTAAATTTGAGCTAACAAGCTACTATCGAGTTGAGCACTATTAACCTTTTTTATTTGAATTAACTTATTTTAATTTTAAATCTATTAACTGCTGTAGTCCAAGCAATTTTAATTCGAGAGCTTTTTTTCAATGGCCTACCTCTCTGATACCACGAAGCGTCCCGTGGTCGCCGCCAGCGGCGGCGCCGTCGAATCGCCGCTAGGAAGGTCTGTATTCCTCTCCCTATGCGTCTCGATCTTTCCTCTTTGATGGTTGGCTGATGTGAGAATTTCTTGGCTGGTCTCCCTATGCGTCGACACTCGTGAGAAGGCATGGCGTATGGGGATGGCGAGGTTGCAGCGGCCAATCGAGTAGAGCCGCAGCTAGCGGGGCTCTCCGCAGACGGCGGGGAAGAGCCGCAGCTAGCGGTTGGCGGCGATGAGCAATGGTATCCGGGCGGCGGCGAGGTCCGCGACCGCGAGGAGCCGCCGCTATCCAAGAAGTGTCCATCCTCCCCTTCCCTCTTGCAGTTCTTGATTCGTCACGTGTTAGTTTTTTCCTGATTTGTTATTGCGGCGTGTTTGCCGGATGCAGATCCAGAAAAAGAACAGAAGAGGAAGAAGCTGGAGAAGAGGAAGAGGCTGGAAGAGGATATCCGACCCAGGGAGGCAGTGAAGATGAACAAGGTGAATCCATTCCTCGGTTTTGCATGTTTCTTTATCTTGCATGTATCATTCGCTTTGCATTCTCCCAGTTCCTGGCAGCAAGCCCCACTGATGTTGGTATTAAATTAACACAGTGACAATTAATATTGATGTGTTCGAATTTAGTGCTGTTCAAGCAAGAAACAAAAGGAATTTTTGTGCTGCGCTGTGTGTTAAGCCTCTTTTCTGTACCAACAAATGTTGTCTGTACCAACAAAGATTGGGCATACTGATTTCCCAAGAATTCATTCATGCTCATGTTATGGTTGTTGACCAGTAGTTATTGAGGTACGCATATAGCATGCCATCGATCTGCACTATCGATTGTTCTTACTGCAATAGAAGGATTTAGTCTTTTGTTCTCGCAATTGTTATTTTTTTTAAGAATTGCAGTTCTTGAGTTACTGAAATAATTTTTTTACATTCCAGTCAAGTAGGAGGTTTGCTTTTGGCTCTACCCATCTGAAAGTTTATTGCTTCCTTAAATGTTATAAAACTTCAGCATTTATTTGTAGTCGATACTGTGTGCATATATGCACCAAGATGTCGGTATTTTAATTCACTTGTTCTCTGTTTCCTAGGGAGGGGTTCACCAGATGTGATGTTTCTTACATGACTTGCTGTTTTTCCCCTCTTTGTAAGTTAGTAATAGGGAAGCAGCTGTTGAGCAGTATGAGGCTATTAGGGCATCCACAATATTTAGTGGCGGTATGGTTTTTAAACTGATACTCGCAGATAGTCTCTAAATTTAACATAATTTTACGTAATATCTAGAATGTACTACACCTCTAAAATCGGGCCCACAACTATAATAAAAAAATTAGAAAAAGTTAACACTCTATTCATCCATCCATCTTTCGCTATTTTTTTTTTATTTTTCTATTTGTTGGCACCGGCCTCTAAGGCTGGAGGCAACCTCAAGATTGGAGAGTCCCGTAATTGTTGGCGTCGCCTTCTTAGAAATTTGGACACAAATAGCTTATTTATTCCCCGAAATTCCAAAAATAGCCCCCAGATCACCGGAATTCCAAAACTAGCCCCCTTCCCGACCGCGGAACAACGGGCGCGTGACACGTGGGCGGGTGGTGCGCCGGGGTCGCACCACCGGGTGGTGCGCCCGGGCCGCACCACCGATCAGAAGCGTGAATTGGTGGTGCGCCCCGCCGCACCACCCATCGTTCATGCGTGTGGTGCGGCCCCCGGGCGCACCACCCCACTCTTTCCACCTCTCTCCTGAAATGCAGACCCAAAATATATATTTACTTATATATATAAAGTAATTATTTAAAAAAAATATATCTACATATATAAAATGAGTGGAAAAATATAAATTTGAAGTGGAGTCCATCTGTAATAGTTGTGTTAATTTTTGTGCAATTTTGAAAATTTAAAATATTGTTTGGTAGAGTACTAACGAAATTTGTGTGAAGTAACGATTAGTGTATTTGTGATTTTCATATATTGCCGATCGTGAAAATGTGTTAAAGTGGCAATAACAAATTTCAATCATGGTATGTTGTTTTATTAGAAGCAATTTAATGAAAAATTTTTTGAGCACAAATGTGATATGAACAATTGGACGAAATGAATGAAAGTGATATTGAACACGTGGGAATGAGTGCAGGAACTGTAATGATTATGAGTTTTGTTAATTTTGTAGTTGTGAAACAGAAAAAAATTTGTTAAAATTGTAAAACAAGTTTATGTTCATTGGCTCATTGTAGATGCATAAAAAATGATGTTAATTTTTTTAGGAACGACAGCGAGAACGATCGATATATAAAGTGGTAAGTGACTTTTAGGTTTGGTTTGTTTTAAGGGTTTGCAATCCGCGTGATGTTTGTATGTTTTGTCAATTTTGTAATTATAAACTACGGGAAAATAAGATAAAGGTGTAATAGAAGTTTATGTTCAATGTGAGTTGTAGATGCATAAAAAAATTGGGTAAATTTTTTTAGGAACGATTCGATACATAAAGTGGTAAGTGATGTGGCCATTGGCATGTGGCATGTGTGGAACTCTCCACCAGTAGTCCTAACATGCATGCCTTAGGGAAAATAACTTGCTGGGTCTATTACATTTCATCTACTGGGTGAAGCGTGGATGTTTTCCCTTTTTGTCGCGCCTTGAAGATGGCTCCGCTGCATCCTTCTTCCTGTCACTCTTGGTCTTGAGAGCTGCCTCACGAGCTTGAAGCTCTTCCTCCTGACGCTTGATGGCGCCTCACGCACTTAACCGCTCCCGCCTCCTTTGCGGCTCATCCTCCTTGCCCTTCGACGGATTTGGTCCACTCACGCGGCGCTCTTGCTCAAGCCGCGATCCGCTGCTCCACCTCGCGAGCCCGAGTCATCTTGACAAAGTATTGTCCTTTGTTTTCCACCGCATCGCCGGTTATTTGGCCATGCCGGCGACACCGATCCACCCATTCGATGAATGTGCAAGCCTATGTGTGACGTGGTAGATGTCATGGATCAAGTTGAAAACGATAACGAAACAAATGATTTAGTTGTCGTTGTTACCACGAAGTCGCCATCCGATCCGACACTTGAAGAACCTACGCCGATTTGGCTCGTTGTACTCGATCCGTCTGCACTTGCAACATCGCCCTAAATCCGCAATGGCACTTCGGCGGTCATGCCACTCCGCACTCCAAATGGGTCGGACCTCCAGAAGACATTGTTGTGTAGTAGGATTTTGTGATGGCTTGAGGAGGAGATGTGGTATGGAAGACATAGGAGGCCCTTATGTAGGCAGATTATCTCGTGCAGTGGGCATAGTCCATGGAGAGGACGAGATGGGAAGCTTTTGATACTCAGGATAGCAGTAGCAATAAATGTCCCTATGAAGGCTTGACAGAGCCGCAAATTTTACGCTTTTGTCATGTCACTGCGAAAGCCGGACTCTTTTGTAATGTCATGCGCGAAAGCCGCCCGTTTTGTCGAGTCACTGGGCAAAGCTGCCTCGTACGTACACATGCTAAGTGATAAACATGGAAATAACATAGCACACAAAGTTTGGTTACATGCGTAGCACGATAGAAAATAAACCGACATACTCCTACGATACATGTGCGCGTTGTTATGCGGACGAAAACAAACCCGATCACACACACACCTAATAACCGGGGCCATTCACGGACTAGCGCGGAATAGCCCCATCTATCGCGTGGACCGGGGCCATTTTCCTTCCTAACGACTCTGCGTCGAACTCCTCGGCTGCCTCTTTTGCCTTGGCCGCTAGTTCCCGCTTTCTTTCGCGCTCCCTTTCGCAAGCTTCGCGCTGTCTACGCGTGCACGCCTCGGAATGAGCTTGCGTCTCCCGACGTATACGGTCGGCCTGCTCGTCGATCCGCGCTCCGCCGCGCGAGTCTCGATGCCCTCTCGTCATCCCACCGCTGGAAGTCGAGAGTCCATCGGTCGTATGGGTGGATCTCTAGATCGATCCACTTGCGATACGCACAAATGTTCCGGGACTTCGAGTACACAAGAAATGTTAGTGCGTACATGAAGAGAGAAGTAGTGGGAGAGACACACTATAAGTGGTTCTTACCGGTGTCGATAGGTTCTTGTGTCCCAACGTCGGTCGGGATAGTCGCTGAGTAGTTTGCGCAACCTTGAGCGCATACCCAAGCCGAAGCGGTGCTTCGACTTGAAGAACTTACATAGGTCTTGACACCAACAGAGGGTGGCATCTCCTCTCTGGCGGGTCTTGCGCGAACGCTCGCTTGGAACCGCCGGGATGGGGGTCTGCAACGCGGATATCTTCTCGGGAGTGTCGCCCTTGCACGCACCGCTGCTTGGGCCCGCGCCGCACCTGCCCTCACCTGTTCGTCGCGCGCCGCCGCCTCTTGCTATGTCGCGAGTATCCTCCCATTGCTTCGCATCTTCTCCCACCGGGCCTTCTCGCTTCTTGTCCATCTTGAAAGTGAGGGGTTTGGATGTCAGAGTGGTTTCTTCCCAATCCCTACACCTCCTTATGTATGATTAGGGAGGGTATGGAGAGGTTACTTCACGCCGCAAAAGCTGGACCGGAAGTAATGAAACCGAGCGAGCCGCCACCTCGCCCCGTCGCGTCATGTCTTGGCTCATCAACGCAGAAAGTCGCGCGGCTTGGGTTGTCACCGTGAAAAGTCGCTCGTATTGTCTTGTCCCCGCGAAAGCAAAGCTAATCTTTGCGCGGATCGCGAAAGCTATGTACTCATGTGTCATCCTCGCCCAAAGCCGAGCGCCCAGCCTTGTCGCGCTAAAGCAGCAACCCATACCGCCACGCATAAAGCCGCCAAGATGCCGTACTCCATGTCTACTCGCTGCGTAAAGCTGACAGCGCTTCACCTTACTACAAAAAAGGTGCGCTGTCCTATCTTTGCAGTCTGTGGTCATGTCGATGCGCAAAGGTGGCCTAGTCCAGCCTTTGCAGTGGGTAGCCCTCACGCGGTTGGGTGGGCACGCGCAGAAAAAATGAACAAGCCATGAAATGACAAGATGACACCTCCCCCGGCCCCTACGTAGAGACCTATTTAAACCGAACGAAGCCCCAGCTCCTTCTCCGTCGTGCAGAAACATACCATGTCGGAAGTCGAGGTCCGATTGATTATGGGTCACCAAAGGAAGAACTTCCTTGGAAAGGAGGGACAACTTCGATTCAAACTACCGCCTGATACCAAGCCGGCGTGCTCAACCCGCATGGCGAAAATGCAGACACAAGGAGGATGCGGTCGTGCAGGTCTGGGATGGCCCAGTCGATGGCGGGCGACGTTTCTTCCGATGCCCACACTCAGGGGTAGAAATTGCTAATAGTACAATTTTCATTACTGCTTATGGAACCTCCTTGTTAACCGTTCTTTCCCGCAGATGGCGAAATGCGACTTCTCACGCTGGATCGACCCGCCTCACGAGCGGTATGTTGCCGCGGTACGTGACTACATTATGGGAGCGAATATTAGAGTTGGAGGAGCGAATCGAGACTCTCAACGAGGAGAACAACGACCTCGCCAGCAGATGCAACGCGAGAGGGGCAACGAGGAGGTCGTGAACATAGGCGGCTCGTGCACGATCCGGATGTTCTTTGTGCGAACCCTAGCTGTATATGTGCGTGCCACTACAACGATGCCCAGCCACGTCCGAGGCGTCCACCTCAGCAATACTCCACGTGGGTGCCACGAGGCTCGTTTGGCATGTAGGCAACGAGGTGTGGGTGTATCTTGTATTCGCGTGTTTTATTTTATTTTATTTGGTGTGTTCGTGTCCTGTCGATGCACAAAACTGCCAGTGTGTTCATGTCACCATGCAAAGCCAGGTTGTCTCGTCTTATCGCTGCATAAAGATGTCCTCTTGCATCTTGTCACTGCGTACAGCTGCCCTCTTTTGTCATCTCAGTGCCCAAAGCTGACCGCTCTTGTCATGTATGTCTGCAGAACTGACCACTTTTATCATGTCACTGCGCAAAGCTGTTAGCTTTTCCATTTCACTGCGCAAAGCTGATCTTTTACAAAGCTGTCGTCTTTTGTTTTTTCTGAGTGAAGGCCCCCCACCGAGCCTATAAGAGGGAGGCATTCCTCACCTAGTCCCCTGCATTGCTCTCCCTCACCTCCTGAGTTAGTTGTAGCTTTCTTTCGTGCTCACTCCCCCGGACGACGAAATGAGTCATCTCAAGACACTCTTCATCGGCACCCTCCGTAATTTGCCCGCAATGCAACGCGTAGTGAGACGTAAGACCTCACACACGGCTGCGAATCCTGGGCGGCACTACTACAAGTGCCCCTTTCACTCGGTGAGGACGATTGTTTCGTATTCGTTCAAATCGTGTAGGTACATTTCTTAATCTTCTTCTCATGAAGTGCAGGACGGCCCGGGCGGTTGCCGCTCGGGTGTGGGAGGATGAAATGGGCACTAGTACGTATAATGTTAAATCGTGAGAGAGTCGTCGTGGGGATAGCGACCTCGTGGAGATGCGACGTCGTTTCCAGGAGATGGGGCGTCGTTTCGACACACTGGAGTGGAAGATAAACGTAATATTGTGTGGTATTTTCTTTATTGTGTTGTGTTCATTTTTAGTGTGAATATGTCGAGCTGGAGGTTGTTATCGTCTATGTTCGTAATGTTGTATGCTATGTTGTATTTTGTGTTTGTTGTTAGCGAGTCTTCTCCTGCTGGAGAGTTATTATATGTATGTGTAATGCATGTTAAATAAACTTTGTGCGCTATGTGAATTCCATCTGCGGTGCAAGTCTATTTCCATGTACTACATCCCGTTTTAGTTTCAATACAATGCACAAAAATTATGTTGGAGGTGGTGGCCGCTTCCTTTGCCGACGTAAGTGGTCATGAGAGTATGTGAGCCTGTCTGGCGCATTTCTCCGGTCTCGAAGGTCGTACTGTGAGGCCTGCGGTGTTGCCAACAACTCCGTGGAGGGCTGCGATGTATTGCCGAAAACGGCGCTTAGCCATTCGGTCGCAGTCGGGTCTATGTCCTGTGCACATATCAAAGGTTGATTAGTACAAAAACCGCGCCATTTATAGTGCTGAGTACTGTAGTAAGTCATGTACCTGCGTATTCGGCAATGAAGACGAACGACCCTGGCCTTCGTGTCCGAGTTGTTCCGCGTAACCCTGCATTCATTTACAGTATGTGTTAGTGCGTCCGGGCGTACATATATATTATGTGTTGGACATTATATCGTACCGAAGTATACGGCGGTAAGTCGTGCATGTACTCCTGTGCAGTGTACCCTTCGTACGTCTGCTCATACATGTGACCAAAACTTCCATGCACGCTTGTCTGACGGCCATAATCGCATGGAGGCGGTGTCTCGGCCTGCTGCTGTGCCGAGTCGGTGTCACTTTCAATAGGGAGATCTTGTTGGCCCGAACGGAGCATTGGTTGTGGTGTCGCCCTCGGGACCGGCGGCGGTGCATGAAATCGCTATCTGTGCAAGCGCCGCAACAAATTGAAGCATCACACTTACGCGCCCAACGAGTATATAAACGAATAGTTGGCAAATATCACACCGCTGGGCCTAAGCGCGTGGAGGACGAGCGAGCAAAGCTTGGCGCGGGATCGCTCCCGATCTCGGCCGAGTCGGCTCGCTCCGTCTGGCCGATCTCGAAGAGGACGTTGCGCCTTGCGTGTACCTCCTTGACGGCGATGGCTCTAGCAAATCGGTGTCCCGTCGTGATGGCTGCAAGCACGGTGGAACTAGATAAATAAGTGCCAAAAGAGTGAATGAACAACGATTAGAAATTATCGCATGCCGTGTGGCCAAGTCGCACCGATGATGAGCGAAAGCGTAGCTGGGACGGGCACTAGATTGCGACGCCCGTCGGGCGAGGGTGGTGGAGCTGGATGTGGTCCTCCCACCGTGTCGTGCGACGATTTCATCTCTGCGTGCGTTGCGGTGATGGTCTTGATCGCACCTTCGCCTCGTTGAAAATGTTGCGACGAGAAGACATCCAACGATTCGCCGATTTCGCCGAAGCCCAACGTGTAGAAGGTCGCAGCGTCGTCATGTATACGATGGAGGCGGTCGATGCGATGAAACAAGTATTTAGTGCACAACGCGTAAAGAGATATGGCGGCGACATACGAGTATTGAGATGTATTATTAAAGTAAACACAATTACCACTTCGCGTTCGTGCGGCTCGGACGGTGCGACTCGCCAGATCTGCGACCTCGTGCACGACCTCTACCGGGCGATGTGGCATCGACCCGTAAGTGCTGCGGTGTTTTCAACATACCACTTAAGGTACTCCGTACGCCGCGAGGTCGAGGCCCGTGGCTCATACACAACCTCCGTGTCCCCGTAGTCACGCCACAAGTCCGCCCACCGCCGGTGTGTGGCTGTCGGCCATTCTCCTGTCGTCCTCTCCTCGTTTGCCTACAATTTGGGTGACACATAACACGGTTAGTATTACTATGCATACATAAAGCAATCACAATTACCTTGAAGATACATACCGATGGGAGTCTGCGGCAAGTGGCCGCCCCTGGCGGGGTGGAACGGTGGTGCAGCCCAAAGCGCCTCATGACGCGTTGTGGGTTGTGCGGCTCGACGAAGTCGCGAGAAGGCGAGGTGGCAAGTCGTCACCAAGACGATCGGTCCCGTGGCACCGAGATGATAGGCGCGTGCGGGGCCACCCTCGCAATGAACTCTATAGTCCATGGCAACCAGACTATCTCACTCTCGTGGAGACTCTCCAACTGGTTGTGGAACTCTGTGTACACTCGCCGAGGTCTGTCCTTAGCCCATCGAAGCTGCGCGTGTGTCCAACGACTACCCATTGTGGGCCCATGAATGGGGTCGTGGTCCTCGGCATAGAAATGTGGATCGAGGGCATAAGGGTGTACGCACGCGCTAAAGTCGGCCTACCAACCGGAAGTGCTCCCACGACCACAATCGAAGTAGAATGTAACACACGGCAAGGACCGGCTCGGCCACAAAGACTGTGCGAGGCATCACATAGGCCTCGGTATGTGGAGCTAAGCACTGCAGACCCCAAGCGCACTCGGGCACTGGTGTGGCAAGGCATACGCCAAGGACTCCGCAAGGTGTATGTAGCTAGGGTGAACGGAGTCCCCAGTGGTGGTAGGAAATAGGACCCACCCAAAGAGGAATAGCAGGTACACGAAGAAGTGAGTCCGCACCACGTCCTCAGCGCATCCTCGGGCGGGTCATGTACCGTCGAAGCCAAGAAAGAGGGACACGTCTTTGCACTCACGGGATCGCGATAGGGAACCGCCCGACCCGAAGCTCCTTCCGGTCCACGGATGTCGGGTGGCACTATTGCGGCACCACGTAGAGGTAGTCCGATTATCATGCACACATCACGAAGAGTGATCGTCATCTCACCCCACCGGAAGTGGAAGGTGTGAGTCTCCGGTCTCCAGCGATCAACAAGTGCGGACAACAACGCAGCATCGAACTGGAATGCGTGTGGTACATTTACCATGAGGGCAATAGGCAGCAGACCAGTGTTCCGCAGAAGTGGGATGTACCGTTCGTCCAGAGGCCAGTACTCGCGGGGGCCCCTAAGGATGAAGGCTGGGGGGACCTCACCCGATATCCACGCCTGACATCGGTGGTGCTCATCCCAACGGGGGTCTACCATCCCATAAGCCATGTCCTGCCATTGAAGCAAAGAATGTTAGTCCAAAACGATAACACAATGTGGAACAAACGTAACGACAGTGACATTTACCAAACATACCAAGATATAAAATAAATATACGTACCAACATACCCATGCGATGAAGTAAATAAAATACAAAATTGTCACATGACCTGTGTAGCGATACCACCATAAAATACAAACATAGCACCATAACGGCACGATAGCGAATTGTAACAAGTGTAGCCCCATACAAAATTGTAGAACATACCACTTGACTATAGTACAACACACACATAAAAACAACTAGCAAAAAACACTGCATAACTATGAGCTCACTCACGGCGGAGCATTGCTTGGCGTCGGCTGTTTGGGCTTTGCCTCAACGAGTGCCCAATCGTCTTGCACGATCGCACCTCGGACGTCGACGCCGATCCCCACGGCGGGTTGTCGTCCATGTCGTTGTGGATGCGGCGGCTTTGCCGTCTTCCTCGGCCGACATGCTTCAATGCCTCGTTGGGCACCCACTTCACTTGACCTAGCCATAGCTCCACGTAGTGCATGTCCACCGTGCGAATGGAACTCCGTACTCGTGTCCGTCTGGTCTTGAATATCGAAGTACACGGAGATGTAGGAGTCGGTGCACGGCGCCATACCGCGCATGCCGCGTATACATGGGAGCACGGCTTATGTAGAAGTTGCGGCTTATTACGGTGCAACATGCGTTGTCATCAATCGTGCGGACACCTTGCGATCCTCTTGTGTGACCCCTCATGTAGTTACGTCTAAGGCGTATCTCGAATTTTCTTCTAATGCCATCCATGGTACGAGCATTATGACAACGAGCCTTCTCTATCTTTTTGTCCATATGTGCTTGGAAAACCTCGAGAATTGTTTGCCCTCGTCTAGATGTTTTCGCCATCATGGCTCTGTTCACAAAATACCCCACGATGCGGTTCCAAGTCTCCTCACGACCCATTGTGATGGGTAGGGATCTAACACCTTTCAACACACCGTTGTACACCTCGGACATGTTTGTTGTCATGATTCCGTACCTTGCTCGCGGTGTCATGTAACAGGACCACATCGCCAAGTCGGGCGCGTCGGTGAACCCACCGTGTAAACTCCCGACTCTTGTAGAACCCCCTCCACAAGGCCGGCTTCACCACAGGCGGGTTGTTGTCCATGCTTCTGGTCTCCGATCAAGCGGCCTCCACAATGAGTCAAACTTCCGCTTTTGGTTACGCATGCAAAGCTTCTTGAATATCTTCATTAGTTCTTTGCTACGGAACCTTGTGTGAAAGTTCGCGCGAGATGCCTCATGCACCAGCGGTTCTTCATATCATTCCTTTGGAGCGGGGTTACATCGGTCGCATTTGCGCGCTGCGCGACAACAAGCTTTGCATTGCGGTCGAGATGATACACACATCCGGTCGATCTTGCACCACGGCCGCTTCACATTGACCAGAACCAAAGCCAGCTATCGGTGTTCTCATTCTCCACAATTGCAAAGGCCACGTGGAGTGGCGGTCGTTTGCATCACCGCAACGCAGATGAGGATCGTACCCATGTACTTGCCGCTAGAAATGTCCCATCCATTGTTAGCTGGGCGGCACCACTGAACCCTTCGATCGCTGTCGGAATGACGAACACTCTATCAAGGACATAACAATTCGGGCCTGGTTGGGATGAACCGCTCCTTCTTGTTGATGTATGTTCACAGGTTTGCTACGCAATCGATGAAGCATTCTTGGGACCAGTCATACGCCTCCTCGACGTTCCAAACATACGCTCTAGCACCTTCCGTTTCGCGCCACACCTTTTTGTAGCTGACTTGAACCCTACCATGTTAGCCACTTCACCATATGATAACTTGGGAGAAATACACACATCCGCCACCACGAGGTGGCTTATAAGCTCCGCAACATCGCCGATGTCATGTTGCGGTGCCTCTACTCAGTGGCGCCGCAAGCTCGCAGCTGTGATCTTCGACCGTAATCCGAACTCCGAGGTTGTACCCTTGAACCGCTGCGCACGGACCTTGCCGGGACATGAGTCGTCCACACATTTCACAATGTAGGTGTCGGGTTGGACCTATACACCCGATAGTTCCGGCTAATGCCGGCGGCATGTCTAGCAATACCTCTTTGGCGGCACTCTTGTCGCAGCACTCCCCTAAAATGAGTGCGCCCTCATTGAACCCCACTCCGCACCTCTGCTGTGGTAGGACTAGGCTTGCCGCTGCGATGTCGTCAAGTGCGGAGGAGGCGTATGAAACGTCCGTGGTCACAACACCACCTACAACACCTCCCATTGAAGCCTCGTCATCTTCCTCCTCCCAACATTTGTTTCCATATCCTCCTCGTCCTCCTCACTTTCAACTTCTTCCAAATGGTCCGCGAGGTACTCGTGACAATCAACACGAGGCGGCCCACCACCTCCCAACACCTTGGTCGCTGGAAATCCTCCACACGCCTCTGCAGCCTCCATCTCCCACTTGCTCGCGAGATCTTCTTCCGCATTGGCATCTTCATGACCGCCCGGTGAGCCTCGGCGCTTCATCTCGCCACCACCACCACAACCACTAGAACCACCAACGACGGATGCCTCCGCCCCGTCCTGAGTGAATGTACACCATTGGCTGCCGTATATCGATCGGCGGGGTTGCATCGACCTCCATGTACCGGGCCCATGCAACATCACTGGTCACCTTTATAAGTTGCCACACAATCTCTCGGCCCCATCTCCGGAGTAGCATACAACGCCTCGATCCGCAACTTCTTCCGACCGGTCTCGATCGAGCGCATAACGGACACACCTCAGAAGATCATCCAGGTCATGGTGTTCAAACCGGGTGCATGGATCACGATCCGTTCACAATTTGACACGCCCGCCCGCACGCCCATCGCGTCTGAGCCCACTCCCAAAGAACACGAGTAAGTCTTGAATGTTAGCCATGGGTACCTATGATTATTCCGTACAAAATACCTTAGTACACAACCAACAAAATTTAACAAAAAAAATCATACAGAATTCTTTACGTTGCGATACTAATTCTCTATGCAACATATGTGTACAAAATAACTTCATACCAATGAATTTAACAAAAAAACACTGCACATTTTATGTGTAATTTTTGTTTGTAGTTTTCAATATAGTACACAATCTACAAAAATTTTACTAATTTAAGTGCAGTACTCCGATACAACGTACATAATTTTGTAATTTTTGCACAAATTTATCAGATATGCGCATGACATAAGTTGTTACATATAACAAATGATTTCACAAAATTATAAAAGGTTATGTGAACCCTTCCAATAGGGTCACCTTGTTTACAGGGCACCGTGATTATTAATATCAGTTTACAATATAAATC
The DNA here is from genome assembly GCA_036346265.1 of Melocanna baccifera. Taxonomy (NCBI): domain Eukaryota; kingdom Viridiplantae; phylum Streptophyta; class Magnoliopsida; order Poales; family Poaceae; genus Melocanna; species Melocanna baccifera. Next base: position 33,346,431 of record CM070677.1, on the reverse strand, counting down.
CATCAATAACCTATCATAATGATATGCAAACCTTTCAACATATATACTTCAAATAAATTTTCAGACTTTCATGGGACATGTCAAAAGTAACACAGTACACATTGCATATTATTTATCATGTAACATAAAATTTTTTATTTGTACTAATGTTTCAAATTACTAAAATTTCTGGTAAACTTTTTTCCATCTAATAGTCTGTGTATTTTCAGCTAATAATGTTTCACATTTTTAGTTTTCTGACTTTTAAATCCTATGTACAAAATATTGCATAACAATCTAAATATTGCATAACAATCTAAATACCAAATAAAACTACTTGGTCTGCATGCAAACTCATTTAGCTAAATTTAACTCATAGTGACTACTAACTAATTAAGGATAATAATAACACTTGCTCTTCTACGTTTACTATGGGCACAGACCAACTACACAAGGCTAATACTATATTTCTACACTAAGAAGACATCATTCACTAACTACATACTAAAAATATTGCTAAAACTAAAATGACATATCCAAAAAAATTATAGTTACACGGGGAAAAATAATTTACCTCTTCTAGAAGTCCACGAGACGATTTACAACTTTGCAACTACAAAAACTCCTAATTGAAACGAAAAAACTGTCAGTTTGCCTAATTACGTAATAATCACACGGAAAAAATATCGATTACATTTGAACAAAATAATTACCTCTTCTTGAAACCAACGAGATGATTTACACCTTTCGCAACTGCAAAAACTCCTAATTGCAAACGAACAAACTGAGAGTTTGCCTAATTACTTACTAATCACACAAAGAAATTTTAATTACAGTGGCATAAAAAAATTACCTCCTTTTGAAGCCCGCAAGACGATCTCTAACTTTCTCAATTGCACGAACTGCTAATTGCACATGAAATTAACTGTGCACCGCGATTAAACCTTGAGTTCCTTCACTCCTTCTCCCTCTCTCACACGCACTCACTCGGGACTTGTGAAGAAAATGAAGAAACGGTCGAGAGCGATGAATTTATCGCATGCACCTCCTCTCCTCGTGATATAAAGCGAGGCAATGACGCGACATAAAGCGTAAATAAAGATGACATAAAGCGATGAATGACAAGACATAAAGATATCGTAAATAGTTTACCATCGTGTGCTTTCGTTTTCATTCGCATGCATGCCTCGAATCTTCTCACGCGGTAAGCGAGACGCAAATTATTGATGCATGCGAGCTCACCAATTATCGGCGCGGGGCGAGTGGGTGGTGCGCCGGGGCCGCACCACCGCGCGTGGCGATGGGTGGTGCGGCGGGGCGCACCACCAATTCACGCTTCTGATCGGTGGTGCGGCCCCGGCGCGACACCGGTGGTGCGCCCCGGCGCACCACCCGCCCACGTGTCACGCGCCCGTTGTTCCGCGGTCGGGAAGGGGGCTAGTTTTGGAATTCCGGTGATCTGGGGGCTATTTTTGGAATTTCGGAGAATAAATAAGCTATTTGTGTCCAAATTTCGCCTTCTTACCCCCTTTCTTTTTCTCTCCCTTAGAGGCCAAAAAATCCATCACACTGTGGATGCTCTCAGCGCATGACTTGTACTAGCAAAGCAAAAACACGGTAGAAGAAGCAATAGAGGTAGAGCATTACATGGTTTGCGGGCTTCGTTGGCACTGCGTTCCCGGCATCTGAGCTTGTGGGCTGCCGCATTGAACCGCACAAGAGCTTGCGGCCGAGTGGGCAAAGTGTGGCTAGCCTATAGGACATCCCACTTTCATCCTGAGTAGTATCGATAATGTATTCTTTTTTACTATGACTTATAGCTACAGCATAGATCAAATCAAATATTAATAAGCTAATAAGCCTCTTCAAAAATATTGTCAAAACGACAAAAAATATATCCTACTTATTTATTAAAAAAACTGAAAGCGGAATGAATTCACGCAATGAATATCTCCATTAGCCAGTATGGCGTATATATGGTTTGGTTTACAAGTAAACGGGAAGGATTACAAGTAAACGGGAAACCAATCAGGAGATTACGTCTAATATTGGACATGCCTAAAATAGCTAGCAGACCCAACGTCCTGCCGTGACTTGCGGCACTATTGCCATTCCGGCAATACGCAGGAGGGGCATGATTATATGTCTAACACTCCCCCGCAGTCGAAACGGGAGGAAGACGGACGTTGAGGCTGGAGCGAAACTCAGTGAAGACAGACGTTGGTAGGCCTTTGGTGAAGATGTCCGCGTACTGTGATGTAGTGGGCACATGAAGAACACGTACATCTCCAAGGGCAACGCGCTCGCGGACAAAGTGTAAATCAATCTCCACATGCTTAGTACGTTGATGCTGAACCGGGTTGGTGGAGAGATACACGGCGCTGACGTTGTCGCAGTACACCAAGGTGGCGCGACGAAGAGGGACATGGAGTTCGCCGAGAAGTTGCCGGAGCCAGGTAGCTTCGGCGACGCCATTTGCCACTGCGCGATACTCAGCCTCTGCACTGGACCGTGATACTGTGGGTTGCCGCTTGGATGACCAGGAAATGAGATTGTCACCAAGAAAAACACCGTAGCCCGAGGTGGATTTGCGCGTGTCTGGGCAGCCTGCCCAATCGGCGTCAGTGTAGACAACCAAATCAGCTAAGGAAGTTTTGTGCAAGATGAGTCCGTAGTCGAGAGTGCCGCGGAGATATCGGAGAACGCGCTTCACCAAGGCAAGATGAGTGTCACGCGGATCATGCATAAATAGACAGACTTGCTGAACGGCATATGCAATATCTGGCCGAGTGAAAGTTAAGTACTGCAGAGCGCCAGCCAAACTCCGATAATGTGTGGGATCAGGAACAGGGACACCATCGCGAGAAAGCTTGGAGTGGGTGTCGACAGGGGTACTGCAGGGCTTGCAATCGGTCATACCGGCTCGCTCGAGGATGTCCAGGATGTAGTGACGTTGAGATAGATGCAACGAGCCATGCTGTCGAGTCACTGATAAACCCAAGAAGTGATGAAGTGGCCCGAGATCCTTCATGGAAAATTCCCGCTGAAGGGCAGTAATAATCCGGCGAAGTAGTGCAGTAGAGGAGGCTGTAAGCACAATATCGTCAACATAAAGTAGCAAGTACACAATATCGGATCCCCGTTGAAAGATGAACAAGGATGTGTCTGTTTTAGCCTCGACGAAGCCCAGGGACAGAAGGTGAGATGCAAATCGATGATGCCATGCCCGGGGAGCCTGCTTGAGGCCATATAAAGACTTATTCAAACGACAAATATAATCAGGGCGAGCTGGATCAACAAAACCTGATGGCTGCACACAGTAGACTGTTTCGGAAAGGGTGCCATGGAGAAAAGCATTCTTCACATCGAGCTGGTGAATGGGCCAATCATGAGACAAAGCTAACGTCAGAACAGTGCGGATGGTAGCAGGCTTCACCACTGGACTGAAGGTCTCATCGAAGTCCAGACCGGGGCGCTGAGTGAAACCCCGAAGCACCCAACGTGCTTTATAGCGATCGAGAGAGCCATCCGGGTGAAGTTTGTGACGAAAAACCCATTTGCCGGTCACAACATTGACACCAGGTGGTCGAGGAATAAGGTCCCAGGTTGCATTTGCTTGAAGAGCATCGAATTCTTCGGTCATCGCGGCGCGCCAATTTGAATCGGCCAAGGCGCCACGATACGTCTTCGGAAGCGAGGACAGAACCGTGGCGTGAAGGTTTAGGCGATCGACCTGAAGGCGAAAACCGGTCTTTCCCCGAGTGGTCATACGGTGAGCATTCGTCATGGGTGCAACCGGAACGACGAGCGGAGGTGCCGTGGTCGGTGGCGGCGGCTGTGCCAACGGGCAACAGGGCGGCCGGACTAGGCGCGGAGGCGACCAACTTGCCGGGTGCGGATGAAGCGCAAGAGCCGCAGCCGGGGTGGGTAATAGCGACAGGTTGATGGCGGCGACCGCGGGTGGTGGTGACGCCCATGGTGGCCATCTGCGGCGCGGTGGTGGCGCGACTCGGTGGTTGGTGCGGATGGCGAGCACCACCGGTTGGCAAAGAAGAATGTCCGACTCCACTGGCAACAACCCGCGTTAGAGAAACAGCGGGGGCAGTAGGGTCGGAAGAGGACGAGCCACCTGGAAGAGATCGCAACCCAATGGGCAGCGGAAAGCAAGTCATGTCGGACAAAAAATCCAGGTCAATAGACGTCGGGGAGGTCGTCGCGTCAGCAAAGGGAAAACAATCCTCGTCAAAGGTAACGTGGCGAGAGATTATAACCCGATTGGAGCCCATATCGAGACACCGGTAACCTTTATGCTCGGAAGAGTAGCCAAGGAAGACGCACAATGTAGAGCGTGGTGAGAGTTTGTTGGCAGTAGTAGCAGAGAGGTTAGGGTAGCATCGACAACCAAAAACACGGAGATGATCATAAGATGGTGGGGTGCCATGAAGAGCATGAAAGGGGGTGGAGAAGTGCAGTGTTTTGGTAGGGAGGCGATTCAGAAGATATGTAGCTGTGTTGAGAGCTTCGACCCAGTACTGTGGGGGTAGGCTGGCCTGGAAGAGTAAAGTACGGATGACATTGTTAATGGTGCGAATGGCGCGTTCAGCTTTTCCGTTTTGCTGAGACGTATATGGACACGACATGCAGAGTGCAACGCCGTGGGAGAGAAAAAAGGAGCGAGCGGAGAGGTTGTCAAACTCTCGGCCGTTGTCGCACTGAACGCTCTTGATGGTAGAACCGAATTGGGTGTGGATGAGCGCAAAAAATGGGAGGCGTGGAAAATGTATCGACTTTAGGCGCATAGGAAAGGCCCAAAAGTAATGAGAACAATCGTCAAGAATAACCAAGTAGTACTTGTAACCGGAGACACTAGTGAGCGAGGTCCATAAGTCACGATGTACTAATTCAAAATTTTTAAGGGCACGTGTTTGGAAGAAGCAAAAGGTAAGCGAGTGTGCTTGCCAGTGACATGCATGTGAGAGAGAATCAATGGTGCTATTAGGACAAGAAATAGCCAAGTACTAGCTAGATGATGCAATGCTTGGCGCCGAGGTGACCGAGGCAGCGGTGCCAAAGAGTGGGAGAGGTGGCGGCGACCATGGCATGGGAGGCTGGCGGAAGTAGCGATGAGTGGGTAGAGATCGCGGAGCTATTGGACACAGCCATGATGCGTCGGTTCGGAGATCCTTCACGGAGAGACCATATGGGTCAAATTCAGCAGAACAATTATTGTCATTGTGAAGCGCGGACAGAAATTAAATTTTTTATAAGTTGTGGAGTTACTAAGACGTTCAGAAGAGAAAAGGAACCATGCGGAGCAGGCATATGTGTAGAACCAATAGAAGTGACCGGAAGCATGGATCCATTGCCAACAATTATGTTGGAGGGAGTAAAAGAGGAGGGTGGTAAAGTGGCAGAGAGATTACCGGGGTCTGATGTCATGTGATTACTAGCACCAGAGTCCAAATACCATTCAGTAGATGGCGGTGGTGTCAAAGAGACCGTGCTGAACGCATTAGCAAGAGCTGCTTGATCCCAACCCGTAGGCGCCCCGGGTTGCTGTTGATGGACAGGGGCATCTTGCGGCTGGTGGTGTGGAGACCAACCCATGGGCATACCGTGTTGTTGCTGGTGAACCTGGGCACCATATGGTGGTGCGCTATAGCAGTAGCCGTAGGGGAGTTGGCCACCATAGCCGAAAGGCAGGGGCGTCACACCAGGTGCCGCCATGAAGGCGTGCGGGGTAGGTGGGCGTGGAGCCTGGTTGGAGCCGCCAACAGGCGGGCGTGACGCAGAGGCTGGCCACACCTTGAAAGTGCCCGTCCATGGGTTGAACGAGGAGGACAACCAACGCACAGGGCGCCCATCTTGCCATCGCTGCTGACGTTGCGATTGTTGCGACGGCGGCGATTATTTGGACGATTGCCACCCGAGGTGGCTGTGTAGCTGGTGTTGGCGCCACTGGGTGCAGGGGCGTGTGGCGCACTGCCACCGCCAGAGCGCTGCGAGCCACCCTGGGCGCCGTGGGGACTGCTGCGAGCGTTCCCGTGGGCAGTGGAGAGGAGGGCCGTCGACGAAGGCTTGGAGCGATCGTTGAGCGTGAGCTCTTCCAAGAGCAAGTCGTTGCGGACGTCAAGGAACGATGGGAACGGCTTCTGTCTTTTGAGAAGAGCCGCCATGTGCGCGAACCGTTCGTTGAGGCCGCGCAAGACGGCCAAAACTAGAGTTCGGTCGAGCACAGGTTCATCGAGATCGCCAAGCTGATCTGCCATAGTTTTTAGTTTGCGACAATAATCAGAAATACTGAGATCACCTTGTACAAAATTACGAAACTCCACGTCAAGGATCATGGCACGTGTTTCCTTGTTGCCGACGAACATGTCTTCAAGGGCGATCCAAACTTGACGGCTAGTGGCACGGGAGGTCATGACACTCTCGAGGAGATTGGCGGAGATAGTGCCATATAACCGGGAGATCACGGCGCGATCCATGCGGTGCCGGGCGGCGTCGGGAAGGCGTCGTCGGAGAGCTGCGTGGTTTGTGGCGCGTACTTCGGCGTAATGAGATGGAGACCACGCCACTTGGAGTAGGACGTGGATCCAACATCAAGCACGATCGGGATGAGCGTCCGAATGTTGGCAACGGCGACAGCTTGGGCGTGGAGGTTGGCGACGATGATGGTGTCGGCCTCAGCCTCGCGGCGGCGGCGCCACGGCCGATGGCGCGGCGTTCGGCCTCTTCCGTTGGCCGGCCGGCGGCGAGGTGCTCGGTGCGGCGAGCGGCGCCGAGCCTCCTCGGCTGGCGATCCTCGTCGGTCTTGCGGAGGGCTTCAACCTCCGCCGGTGTGAGCGCCGCCATGGGGCCAGCGATTTAGTGTTGGATGCGGAGCGATGAGGAGGTCACAGGAGCGACCGTCTCTGATACCATGAAAGCGGAATGAATTCACGCAATGAATATCTCCATTAGCCAGTATGGCGTATATATGGTTTGGTTTACAAGTAAGCGGGAAGGATTACAAGTAACGCGAAACCAATCGGAGATTACGTCTAATATTGGACATGCCTAAAATAGCTAGCAGACCCAACGTCCTGCCGTGACTTGCGGCACTATTGCCATTCCGGCAATACGCAGGAGGGGCATGATTATATGTCTAACAAAAACCATAAACTGAATGACAGCCTTCAAAAATTGCCACTACCAACAAACCTAGATTAGTGCCGCACGGCGTGCCAAGCCGCGACACACGCTCTCATCATGCCTTCCGAGCCGAACCCACCACTCGTGTTGCATAAAAGAATCCTAAAAAATCAGGAAAAACAGTACAACTATTGTGTAAATTATGGAACTACCGTGTCTCTATTGTAGCAACAGTAACAGCTATGTCAAAGCGACAGAACTAGCGATTGAAATAAAATACGGTATTACCATCGTTGAAACCGCAGTAGTTTCGATTTTCGGTAATTTTGAAATTTGGCGCGGTACTTCCGTTTTACTTCGAGGCCAAAAGTTGATCCTTTCTGGAAAAAATGTACTGCCCAATTTTCGGAGTTTCTGAGATCCGGTAGTTTCATTTCAAGAATACGGTTATACTACTATGCGGTAGTTCTGTCGTTCAAATCCCGGTACTACTATTTTTAGATAAACTAAGACTATCAAATGGTGCTCTCTAGAAAAAATGTACTGCTCAAAGTGTCGGTACTTCCGGATAGACCAACCCATCTAAGCCTTGTCCTATAAAAAAAGAGTTGTACTTGAATTCCCCTAGGGCTGCCCCTCTCTCCCTAAAGGGCAGCACCACCTTCCCCAAGGGGCACACCTCTCTAGGGTTTTTTCTTCTGTTCCCTAGCGCTTTGCCATAGCTACTCCAGGAGATAGACGGAGAGACAAGAGATTGTGAAGGAAAAGAATTTGCAAGTTATCTTCATTAGATCTTCTTTAATGCATAGGTAATCCTCTAATACTTTCACCATATCCTATAGATAAACTATTGGGTAAATTAACTTGGTAATTAGGGTGTGATTAGCCCGATAGATCGTACTAATTCTCATTTAGGATTGCTAAATTTTTCTGGTTTCATGTAGTTCAGATCTAAACAATTTTTGAGGACCTTGAAGGTTGAATTAGAAGAGGTTATGTATTAAAGAGTTGTAGATAAATTTATAATATTTCCAACAAACTCAAGTTCATTAAATTCTAGGGGTGCAAACGGAGCGGATATTTTTTGACCGTCCGTCCGTCTGTTTTAATTCGGATAGAATTTGGAGCAAATTTTCGGATATCCAGAGGTTTTGCTGGATACGGATACGGATTCGGATATTTTTTGCCGGATACGGAAACGGATTCGGAACAAATATTATCCAACGGATATGGAACTATCCGGATATTTTTTTTAGATAGTCACCGGATATTTTTTTGGATAGTTACCAGATTCAAATTCGGATTCAACTCAGAACTCAATTCGGATTCGATTTGGGATAGCCCAATAGACACGTACTAAAAAGGCCACAACTTTTACAAACGGAGTCCGATTCGGGTGTTCTTGTACTCGTTGGAAAGCTTATTTCAAGACCTATGCAATGGATAAGGTCTCATCTTCAATACATCATGAGTTATCTGGTATGACCGAAACAATGTGACAGCTATAAAATCTAGTTTCATTTTTATGTGAGTTCAAGTCTAAAACAATATAGAGTTGAGTTGTATTCGGTTTGGGGACCATATAGACGTCCCAATGGGCTATATAAGCCTTGTAATCGTAGCCTTTAGGGCTCAGACTATCTTTGAGAAAAATCAATCTACTAAAATTTGTTCGAATTCATAATTGTTGCCGAAATTCCATAAGGAATTAAGAGTGTTCTTCAATTAAGATCGTTCAGCCTTTCCGCTGAGAATTGGGTGCACGGTAGATCTTCGCTTAGTGGTCAGCGAAATCAACGCTGAGAACTGGCATTAGAGGATCATTACAATTCATCAAGACTCTCGCGAGTATCCATCCTACATCGAGAAGATCGGATGACCCTGTATCTAGTGATGTACTTGACTATTTGGCTACGGCTAATTCTTCATTATGAACTGTGTGGCATGTAGCTAGTTAGCTACTACTTGTTTAACTAGTCTCTATCATTTACATGCTACTTTGCTAACTAGAATTTACTAGTTGCTTAACTTGTCCCTGTCATCGTGTGAAATTTACTTGTTAAACTACTAATGTAGTTCCATTATAGATATGTAGTATGGTGATTGATTCTTACACATGTAATATATATGGTTTTTGTTTTCGCATATTATCCGACTAAATATTCGTGACCGAGACTAACCGTATTCGAAGCGACATGTATTCGCTCCGTATTCATGACCGAGAATATCCGTATTCGTATTCGTATCCGGCATTATCCGTGTCCGATTCCGACTCCGATAAAAAAATATGAAAAAGGATACGGAATAAGTAATATCCATATGTATCATCTCCGTTTGCACCCCTACTAAATTCCATTGGATAGATTGTAAGATATGGTCTTTGTAAGTTTGTTGTCCTATAGGTCAATACAATCGAGCGATGCTACGGTTTTTAATGGTTTAAGATATTAATATAACTAGAGAGTTGTAGATAATTTCATTATCTTTGCACAAAGTCCTAGGTTAGTAAATTTGAATACTTATATTGGAAGTTATGGTTCTGGGAACGTATCAGATGCAGTTGTAGGAATTTGCTAAGTACACTTAGTAGATTACAGAATTAATTTCTAGGGTAAACTAAAAAGATGTAGATAATCTTTTGGTAGATTTTGAAAGTGGTATCACTTCCTATGTTTCGTATTGTAGAAAAATAGTTGTGAAATTGTGGAGTTTGCTGTTCAAAATCGTTTCAAATTGACCTTCGGGATAAAAATTGAGGGTTAAGAAGACCTAATCAAGAGATTTGCATAACTTGAAATATTGTCTAGATCCCATAAATTATATGATTTAATATGTTTGGGTTTCTGGGCTGTGAGTTATGCTTATTTAAATGCTTGGATAGCAATATCAGCAAGTTGGGGAGAAGGGAAGAGAGGCATGTTTAAGCGTAAAAGTATATGATCTTATTTGCATGCTATAGATATGTATTAAGGTGTTGTACCATGATTTTTATCAGGTTTTAATGCTTTATTTCAGTGGTTGGTTGCTGGTCATCACGTCTTTCTTCATAGTTAAGGCAACTGTATAATAGAATGGTAGATGGTTATTTATTCTTGCTCTTGGTTATCTAAATTCACTCGCCATGCTATATTTACTTAATTCTTATTAAATATGATGTGAAATGATGGCGATGAGTACATAATATCGATGGTTACATAGTAATATCGGTATATGATAAATGATTATTGGAAAGTATTGCCTCAGTTGCATTCACATCATGAAAAGTGCATATGACCTAGGTCGGTTTGTAAGTTTGTAACTAGTCCAGAATATATGAGCCAGGTCGGTGAGAAAGTTATATGACTAGACCGAAGCGCTATTAACAATGACCTATTTTGTTAAACACTCTACGGGAGTGGAGATGAGGTCCTCGTATGAAAGAGGACAGGCTTTTGAGGTTTCCGCGTGAAAAAAGCGGGTTTGAGTGATCATCAATGGGTCCTCACTCCTTATACCAGTATATGCTAAAAAAAAGAAGTTGAGATATGTGCATAAGCATTGCATTGCATCAATGGAAATAAAGGGATGTTTAAAAATGCTTAAGGTTATGGTTAATGTGAATGACATGGGAGGATATGTGTTTGACATATTTATGATCATTTATATTGCTTCACTATTAAGAATAAGTTAATGAATTGTGAATTAAGATGGTGATACTTATATGTTAATGTTTACTGTTTTATTATATACTTACTTAATTTTTGGACTCACTCTTAATTATTGTTTTTTAGATAATCGATGAAGACGACATGCATAGAAGGGAATAGTACATGATCAACACATGCATCACCATTTTATCACCTATTACACTTAAATATGTTTCTTATATATTAGAAAGATCATTCTTGCAACTAGTTAATGAGTCTTCCTAAAACATAGTAATATTATAATAGAATTATAAGGATTAAAGTATCGTTGGTTAAACTTGATATATGGTTATCTCAGTTAATGTTAATCCATGTTTTTTTATTAAATATCATGCTTGTGTTTAAATAAATGTCTTGTGAAAAAGTAATTAAAATATTGTTGATCGAAGATTGTTAAAGATGATTTAAATTAGTAAGGAAAAAAGATAATGGTGACATTCTGGACTCTTTGTTGGGCCGGGCTGGGTTGTTACACCAATGCAAAAGTATTATAATAGCAGCAGCATCATCATTTGAATACCCTGTGCATAATGGTATGCAAGCAATTTTTTTAACATTTGCCGGTGGAATGATTGGATGCTACGACACACAAATGATTTTAAACGATCACAAAATTGAAACTTTGAAAATTGCAAAATGTAGATAGGATCGTGCCATTGCCATACATACACGTAGGGCCCTGTTAGAGTGGAACAAGGTTGCTTTGCCCCAATCACTTGCAGGATGAGATTCCCGTTGGCTGCCGCTAATGAGCCCATTTTAATGGATTCTTCCGTCTCGCAACGTCCAACGTCTCGTGCCTTTCGGTTGGTCGCCGATCGGAAAGGAGAGATCCGAGATGGAAAGCTCAATCCTATCTGACTCTCTCTCTCTCTCTCCCTCTCTCTCTCTCTCTCTATCTCTCTCTCTCTCTCTGATATAATCGTCCTCCATATCCAGGAGCTAGCTTTGGATATATGTGTCTGCGTTTTGTGCTTTAATTTTACTTCTTGCGATTTCCTTGAGACATTGGAGAATAGCACATTCTCTAATCTGCTCTAGCTTGTAGGGAGAGGCAATTCATATACATACGTGGAATCATCTATGATTGATACATGACAACTCAACCACCAGTGTTTCGGATTTTGGTTGCACCTAGTGATGTGAGTGCTGAGGAACGATAGTATTATTTGCTTAGATGTGTGCTGCGCTCTTCCTTGTGTAATTATGTTCTCTTATGTCACCGAAACACTTCTCAATACAAAGACATCTATCTTTTGGGATGTAGTTTTTGATTATTTATTTTTTTTGGTTTAAAATTTTAAATTATGACTGTTTGCGAAAAAGTACGGAAAGAGATATTTGTGTGTGATTTTGGCCGATATAGATGAAGTTGGTATAATATTTATTACAATCGTCTTGTAGACTCCGTTTTGAAAAAACACATCGTTTATAAGCTAGTTATTGTAGCATAAACCAAAAGTCATAGACAAAAAGAACTCATCCCTAATTCTCATGCGTGTTCTAGAAAAACAAAGGCATCCGAAACAATGTCGTTTTTCTTTGATAAATCGTCAAAGACAAAACCAAAATAACAAACATCAGCCTCAACGGGAAGGGTGAAAGCTCAATTTGTCCATTTTAAAAGCACAGGTTAAGTGACAGTTGATGATGCTCTCTGGGTTATCTTGCTGGTCACAACTCACCATCCATTGGGCAATCAGGCAATCTATCCAGTAATAGCAACATTTAGGTAAAGACACAGCAGCGAAGCAGCAGGACTAGATTACACCACGGACGTTCCCAAGAAGCATCTGAAGACAAGGAATGAAGAAAGCTGAGATGAACAGGAATGATACTTTACCTCCTCCATTTCTTGCGCTCGGCACAGGCCCACAGTGAGGGGCATCTTGATTTCTCTCTCCGCCAAAAGCGGGAATCCTTCGCAGTTTAGTCCTGCAGTAATTGTTTTTTTCAAATCTAACTCTCTCATATGAATAATTGCGTTTCTAGTCCTTTTCTTCACCGCAGCAGCAGCAACACGCGACGTGTGTCACCTCCCACGCTACTTGACCACAGCAGATTCTACCATAGTGCCCAAGCACAGCAGCTCCTGCTACGGCACCGCACCATGGCATGATTAGCTAGCCCACAAGCACACGTATAAAACCAGTGACAGTGCTCTCACCTAGCATGTCCTCTATGGTAGGTCCTGCTACGGTACCATACCACATACCACAGTAAGTTTGTGGCTACCGCACTCATGAGTGATTTGCCGCGGTCCAAACTACTACTACGGTATATAAACTAACAAGTACATGTGTCCCCTGTTGTTGCTACCGTGATAGTTAGAGAGCCAAAAATGCAATTTCGCACGTAAAAGGGACCAAAATTGCAAACAAAAAAAGGGCCAGGGTCCAAAAGTCTATTCTCTCGTTCGATAATGCGCGTCCACTAGAGCAAAAGCACAGAATCCTGGAGACGAGAGCTACGTTGGACTGCAGTGTACTTTTTGATTGAGTGATGCTAGTAATTCTGAATAGTTTAACGTGACGCCTGCTGTCTTTTCTGCTGAGCTGAAGAACAGCTTAGGTTTATAATCAGATCAGTGAAACCACGTGAGTTAAAGGTACTGAGAGACCGTTTGGTTGTGCTAAAAATTAGTAGTTTATAGTTAAAATTATACTGTAACTAGTTAAAATTATACTATAACTAATGGTGGTTTATTTGACATAATTAATTTAAAAAATTTAAAAATAAAAAATATAGGTTAATCTATCACGATAATGCAAACGAATACGAGAAAAAAGAACTGGTAAAAAAACTTAAAATACCAAAAAACCAGAAAAAGATAAAAAATTATGAATAATAAAAAATAAACTAAAAATCAGAAGTGTAAATCTAAATAAGCAGGACCTAAAACGCACCACAGAAAAATTCCAGAAAGATGGAACAGAGAGTGCAAAATTTCTAGTCCTCCACTTGGCACGCCAGAAAATTTGAACGAAATGAACGGATGGATCCGTCAACCGTGGAGATTGTTTTTCTTAAATAGAGACGCTTTGCTTAGGAGTTAGGAACCGTACAAAATCCCCAATTAAGGGGCGGTCTTGAACCATTTAGGCTTAAACTTTTAACTTCTCACTTCTTATTTTTATCTTTTAAGCTTTTTGAGTTTTTTTTGTATATTTTTATATTTTTTTGTATTGTCTGTAACGAGAGAACCTATTTTTTATTTTTAAATTTAATTACACAAAAAACTTACAGTTGCTACATAAAAACTTTAAATAATATTAAAAAACCTAAAAACAATAAACTTAAATCCAAATAAATACACCTATACATGCATCAGAAGGGTAGAGATATAAACAAAAAGGAGAGGGCAACTTGAGCACGTACCAGCTGAGCATCTTGACGCTTGTCCTAGGGGCGGTTCTAGAGGGTATTCAGTGTATTCAGCTGAATACCCTTTTTTTTGAACAAAAAATCAATATATACAAGGTATAGAGGCACGTGGAGGTGTTGGCGCAGAGGGGCCGAAGGCTGGAGTCGAGCCACAAGGAGGCGGCGGCGGTGTAGAGGAGCCGAACGGCGACGCGAGGACGGCGTGGCCGCCAAGCCGAAGCCAAAGGCAGAGCTGGCGGCGCAGCACCACGGAGCTGAGCCGGCGGCGCGGCCTCGAGTAGATCAGCGGTGCAGGAGCTAGTGCGGCACGGAGCCGGGGATGAGCGCGGGGAGGAGCCGGAGCGACGGCGGCTCATGGAGGAGGCGGCGCCAATGGCTACGGGGCTGACGGCCGGAGTCAAGTCACAGGGAGGCCGGCGCGTCTTTGTGGCGGCTCAAGGGTGGGCCGGGCGGCGCGGCACCAAGGGGAGGTCGGGCGCGCGCAGCACTAGAGAGCGGCAGCGGCGGCGGCGAGAAGGCGGAGAAGTGCGGGGAGAGGCGGGCGCGGCGGCGGCGTGGTAGGCGGCGCGCATGGGGCCGAGTGGGGCGGCGCGAGAGGCGGATGGCGCGAGGCTGGGCCGGCATGGGAGCGGCCGTCGGGTAGAAGATTTGGGGGGAGGAAGAAGAAGTAAAGAGAGAGAGAGAGGAAAGAAGTGGGGAGGAAGAGATAAGGTGGGAGTTGAGGTGGAGGAAGGAGTGGCCAGGAGGGAGTGGTGACAGTGGTCGGCTAGGGAAAAAAAGGGGAAGCAACGTGTTCATAAAATTATTTTTTGCAACAAATCATTCTAAAAATCTTTTGTTTAAAACTAATTTAATAAATAAACCTTGTTAAAAATGTTAAAAATTTGCCTACCCCCACAAATCAATGTTTTTGATTACTTAAAATAAATTTTGTATTGCCCGTAGATTAATTTTCCATATGTACCGATTAAATTGGATTTTTGCTGCTTAATTCTTTCCGATGCGAGTTTAAATGCTAAATTAATTTTGTTAATCACTTAAAAATGGTAGAAACCCATTTCTCATTATTTGTGATTTTCAGAATAAATTATTTGTCGTTTCCAGACTTAAAACCTGTGCTAGATTAAATAAAATTACACACGGCCATTAAACTTCTTCGCGAGCAATTAATCTGCCATCAAGTCTGCAAATTTGTCTACATGGTTAATTTGTCTTCTATTCTACGTGTAGCAAATTCTTGTAGATCTTTGAACTTTACAAAATGAAGAAGTCTGCAAATTTGAAATCTTTATGTTTTCTATTGCATAATATTTTTGTAACTTCGAATACCCATTTTGAAATTCCTGGATCCGCCACTGGCTTATCCCCTTCGACTCGGTAGTTTACTAATGGCATACGGTCGTGCTCCAATGAACTTGTCCTTTTTTTTGGTTTTTTAGTTTTTAAGGCTCTTTTATCTTTTCTTTTCTTTTCTTCTTATTTTTTCATATTACTCAGGATGATATTTTTATTTTTAAAAATTTTAATTACAAAAAAGTTTTTACCAGATATAGTATATTTTCAGCCACTACAGTAAAAAATAAAAAGCCTTGGGTTCTTTTTAGTTTATATATGGGTTATACTTGTACTGTCTATAGTAATTAACTTTTAAACAGTGTGTTTTTTAAGACGAAATCAACAGAAAAATTATAGTAAAAATGTATTTAGTTCAGTTGTACCGGCCAAAATCATATGTGACTATTTCTCTCTGTGTACTATCTCTCATAAATAACTAAAAAATAAATATTTAAACTATAAACCATCGACCTAAAAGAATTTACCTAAAGTCCTTATGAGCATTGGGCGCATGGGCAAAGGATCCAAGGCAAACAGCGCTAGTGTGGGGGTGCCTAAGCAGCATGTACCACGGCGAACTAGGGGTGCAAACGGTATGGGGTAATTCCGGCCGATCCGGTACCGAATCCGGTTGGTATCGAATATGGGAAGGTAATTTAGCATTTGATATCGAATCCGGTCCATATCGGATAATTGTTGCCAGATATGGTAACAAAAACGGTAGAGCTAAAATCTGACCAAATAGCATCGGTAAATAGTAAATCGAATACTATCCGACCGAATATTCGAACAAGCAAGTTAGTACACCAAGTGGTCTAGATTTTATCAAAGTCATAATCTAACTCTAGTGTCCAGCTACTCTAACCAGTCGCCACCAATGCTTCCCGCTTTATGTTGAACTTGCGTATGAATTTATATATGAATTCATCGTTTATGTTGAACTTGTGTTGTATCGGCTATTATACTTCAGTAATCTAGATGAATTTATTACTAGTTGAAGGCTTGAAGTGATGGTGGTATGGTTCAGTGTATATTCCTTTATGTATACATATACTATCCGTCTATATTATCTGTTTCCGATCTGAAACCGTTATGTATCCGTCCCGATGACACCATATTCGAAATTTCGAATAATCCGAATTCGTATTTGTATCCGGTCTTACCGTATCCGACTTCGAATTCAGAAAAAAAATATGGATTAGGATACGGTATAAACAATATTCATTCGAATCCGATCCGATTACACCCCTAGATAGAAGGGTAGTTGAGAGGGCACCACCAAGAGGTTCTTTTGAAGCAGTAAAAGACCCTTTGTTTAAGCGGTCCTGTGTCATATTTAAACATTTTATTTGACTATTTTGGGGTTTAAAACTCACAAAACAAAGAAGGAAAATGGTAAAGAACACTTGAGTATTTTTTTAAGGTTAGGAGCATTTAAATATTTGGATATTAGATCTCTATCCATCAAATCTTCGTACCCCTTCCCTAAAAAGAGAATTTAGAGTGTTGGATCTCAATCCAAAGAACCACGTATCTTCTTTTAAAAAATATATATAAGTATTCTAATCTAAACCCGATCCAACGTCTAAATATCTAAATACTTCTAATACAAAAACTTAGGGGGTGATCGGAATAGCGATGACTTTTGGCTTTTGGCTGAAAAACAACATGGTGGCTGAAAAAACATCAGGGTGAGTTAGTGGATAGTGTAGTGAATAGTGAAAAAAAAGCTGAAGCTAGAAGCTGAAGCCGAAACGATCACCCCCTTAAGCACTATCTAGACACCACCAACAAACAAAGTCAGGAACATCCATCGCCTCGAATCCAGGGCCCCGCCAAAATGCCAAATCCGTTCCGGGACAAGAATGTACGGGGCCCTCGTTTCGTCGTGCTCCCTCAACTGCTCGCGCCACCACCCTCAACTCATTCGTTCTCCCCAAGTATCACCCCTCTACTTCTCGGGATTTTTGGGGAGACACCATTAGTACTCTTCCCCACACACACTACACAACAAAGACAAACGCGCACACGCAGAGAGAGAGAGAGCACCTCTGCTTGCGCATCGCTCCCGCGCTGCCATTACTGCGCCCACCTACCTCTCCAGGCCCGAGCACGTCGGGTGAGGAGCTCCTCATGGCCGGCGACCGCCGCGACGGCTCGCCCACGGCTGAGCGCCGGCGGGGGATCCGGCGCCTCCTGCTGCCCCCCGGGGAGGCCTCCTCCGCCTCGCCGCCGCCGCCGCCGGTGACGGCGCCGGTGACGGCGCAGGAGGAAGGGCGGAGGAAGGGGTTCGCGTCGGCGGCGCTGCGCGGGCTGTGGTGCACGTCGGCTGCGGCCTCGCGGGCGTACGCGCCCGGGGCGGGGGCGGCCGCGGCCGTGCGGTCGTCCGCCGACTGGCGCGGGCGGCGGCGGAAGAGAGGGAAGGAGAGGGACGGGGGAGGCGGAGGGATCGGCGCCGACGTGTGGTGCACCCCGGGGATACCGTTCGCCGCGGAGGCGTCGTCGGTGGACTGCGTGGTGGCGCGGCACCAGATGGGGGGGAGGGGCCGCGGCGGCGAGGCGGAGAGGCCGCAGAGAGAGGTGCGTGGATGGCTCCTGTCCTTCGATCCTCGCTTTGCTGCTTGCCGATTTTAGTTCTTGTTTGGATCTCATCGTGCCCAGAGCTTGTTCATTTCGATGGATTTGCTTGTTCTTGGTGGGAGGCGGGTGTGTTAAATTTAGTTTTCTTCGCTCGCTTGTGTTTGGTCATTTTGTGCTTTTCTTTTAGGGAGTGTCCTATACAACATTCGTATTTTTTTTCTCCTTTTTGTATGCTGGTGAGAAATGATTGAAGTTAAAACTTCAAAATGATTTAAGCATTCGTTTCTGTTTTACATTGCACTCCTTGCGCCCATAAAAATTCGATCTTTGCAATTATTTCCCACTTAGTTCTGACAACCAAGTATGGCCGATCTTCAATGCTGTGTTCGGTCAGTCTTAATTGGCTCTTGTTCTTTAAACATCCGAAATGCATCTCTCTTCGGGGCAAAATGAATTCTTCTGTGTGCAAGTGGAATCTTCGCCATGTTCTGCTAAACCGATGAGCTCACACGACGCTTCTCGCTTCCACAGAGGCCCTGCTTGTCTCGGAGGGTGACTGTGCAGGAGCAGATATCCTCGTCGTTCATGGACTCGCCGCCGCCACACCTCGACGCCCCGTTTTTCGGCGCCGACCTCCTCCCCTCCGGTCGCCTCCGCCGGATGCGCGGGTTCCGCCACTCCCCCGGAGGCCTCGAGGAAGAGGTACAGTAGTACGCTGCATTTGCTCTCGTCAGGCCTGCAGTGCGAGAGCGGTTGGTGCGCCATTGCGCTGCATAAGATTCCCGTGCGTAGGGTAGTTTAGCGCGTGATCTGACATGTTTTCTTCTGTGATGCGTGAATGCGTGATACGTTGTCTGGTAATGCCCCTGGGCGTCGGAAGTGGTTGACTTGCCTCTTTCGTGCGATAAACGTGACGTGAGACCATGGCCTTCTTGGAGATAAGCTAACCGGTGTGCCTTAAGCACAATTAATGATGTGGTACTGGTGCCTGTGCTATGCGCTAGTTAATGTGGTGGTCGTGCTCGTTTGGGGATGAGACCGAGAGCAATGCGGTCATGGAAAGAGACCTCTCAACCATGGTCATGCAGGTCCTGCTCCCTATATATTCCGTGCTGAATACAAGTATAAATGCTAGATACTTGCGTTGAGCCGAGCAGCCGTGCTGCTGAGATGATCGATTGTTGTTAACTGTGCTATTTCAGAACGGGGGCAGGAGTGGTGGAGTACCTGAGAATTATGGCTTATTCTCTTTCATCATACTGTTCTAGTGGATCGTACAGTAGTGGGAAAGGGCATGCTGGTGCGTGAACGAGGGCCTTCAGTGGCAGATGGAGGGTGCTAGCAGTTAACCATTTATGATTAGTGCCCAGCTGTTCTGATTGACTGAAACTATTCTTTTGGTGCTTAGGGGGACCAATGCTTCTTATGATTTGCCTGTTGCATCAGTCATAATCAGATCTGGAGTTATTCCTTCTACAGTTCATGTGGTCACCTGGCTGGTGATGGCTCCTAATTAATCATTCAGCATCAAGATCCACGAGCATTGTCGGTTCCTACCGGCACCTATCAAGAGAGACATAGGGGGCAATTTATTTTGGCATGTTTAGTGGCATCTTCTCACTGGTTCAGCGAAGCCTATTTCCTCGTTTTGCCATATTGCCAAACTGCTATTCTACCCCAGAGAAACAAGACATCAAATCTTTCTCAGTTTCGTTGTGCGCTATCCCTTGTTTTCTGACTTCGGTTTTTTTAAGCGTGATTAGATTTTTTTTTTCTCCCAAAAGGCCAAACTAAAGAACTGAATATTTTGCATTTTTTCCAGTATATTAAAAATTGATATTTGATCATGATACATTCCTAGTAGTTGTAAAGACAATTATCTGGTGGTTCAATCTAACCAAGTTGTAAAGACAATTATCTGGTGGTTCAATCTAACCTGTATCTAATCTAGAAAGAATGTGATATAAACTTCCATGCAGACATGCAGTAATAGAAGCATATTAGTTCTCTACCTGGAAGAATCGTCGGGTCGAGCTACTCTTATAATTTAGGGCACATCACCCCTAGTGTGGACAAATACATGTTGCTGTAGTTGTGATCTTTCTGGCAAGCACATACTGCTATGCATGCTAGTATCTTCAATTTTCAAGCAGTCTTATCAAAGATGCTTGTTCATCAACTTTCTGATCTAGATAAATGATTTCCATTTCTTTTCTTTTCTTTTCTATGATGTAATCTTCTTTCAGATGAAGTTGAATTGTAATTATATTATAAGCATATGAATAGACTGATAAGACATCTTGAAAGGCACATGCCTGTGTCTGTTGGCCAGACATGACATTTTCGGACCTGAAGTCACCATTTTGTGCAAGTCGAAGTCATATATTTATAATGCACTGTGAAAATATTGCATCTTCACTTTTTCTATATTCGTTCACTTGCTAGTTGTAAAGTGTTTTTTAATTTAACGATTTCAAAATTTAAGATGTTTCATAGAGATGTAATAATTTAAGATGTTGCATCTTTGGTAAAACTCTTCCAAAATGAAAATATAGGGCAACTGGTCATATATTGACGCAGTGCACACTAAAAAAGAAATTATGAACCTACACTTGTAGCTGTTTCAAAATGCTTCATTGAACTGCTTTTGAAATGGCAGATCATGGTGTTTCAGACAAGTGTGTTGTTGGGGGGACTGAGTATGTATGATCGGTACGAGGATTGGCGCCTTGATGTTGATAACATGACATACGAGGTCTGTCTCTCCTCACTCTTGTATAACAACACTTATCACCACCTTCATCATGATCATCATCAACCACTTTGTTTTACAGGAGTTGCTTGAGCTTGGAGAAAGAATTGGATATGTTAACACGGGGTTGCGCGAGGATGAGATTGTTCGCAACCTTAGGAAGGTCAAGCACCCAGCCTTCAACTCCTCGTTCCGGTTTCCAGCAGAATTGGAAAAGAATTGCAGTATTTGTCAAGTATGCTCATACCTCCTTTCTCCATAGTTCCCTGCTTCTCTTTATATCACAACCCAGTATCTGGTGTTTAAACAAAGTCCGTTCCGCTATATGTTGCAGGAAGAGTTTGAAGCAAATGCAGAGAAGGGGAGGCTGGATTGTGGCCATAGCTACCATGTTTACTGCATCAAGCAATGGCTGTCTCAGAAGAACGTTTGCCCACTTTGCAAGACTGCTGTCACCAAGACTTGAAGTCCAGACTCCAGGCTACGCCGTTTGTGCACCTGGGTGAAACTTAAAAGAGTCTGTTGTGTCTTGTACAGTCCGTTATATTATTATTGTATAAACAATCCATTCTTTTGCATTTGCAGAGAGAAATGCCATATCGTGGCCATCTTTCATCAAATATACGGGTTCTGATACACCCTTTTATTGAGGGTGGCTTGGAGGTTTTGCAGTAGTGAATTAGTGACTTGGAGGTTTTGCAGTAGTGAATTAGTGACTGAGATGAATCATTTGTTCTATGGAGATGCCTACGCTTTGCCATCTCAGGGTTGACTAACAATCTGAGTATCACGCAAGCGTCTTGTGCAAATTATACTAAGAAACGTATGTGGGAAGATTTTTCATTCAATCCTGCCCTACTCATTTAAGTGTTAGTTTGCATGAGCTAGATATAAACACAGATGACCACATATGAAAGATGTCTTTTTAACACAACGGCGGTGTTCTATTGATTACATTTCCAATAAATCTGGTTTCAAAGGCAACAGCTAAAAGAGTAATAACTCTACAAAATACTTCAATTCTACAAGTATAGTACATCCGGCCTCGATACCAGCTGCAGCGTTCGTCTCCTCAGCGCTTCCACCAGTACAGGACTGTGTGCGCCATTTGGTTAAATAACAGGTACCAACCATTTAACAGCAATGTACTGATTCTTTTTCGGAGGGCAATAATCATTAATCAATACTACCAGTGTACATGTATGTGGCACGAAGCAAATGTAGTGAAGCCTCTTCGCTTGCTCTTTTTGTTAACGAACATGAGATTTACAGGTGATAACATTGATGACTAACTGTTGTAAAGAACTAAACTACAATCTTGGTTTATAGAAAGGGGGACAAAAGAAAATTACACTTTTGTACCTCACCATGTCATTGCCATTTTGGTGATTCCACCATATCTTCCAATTCCAATGCAGGGCGATCATTGTAAAATGCTGTGTAGCAGCTGCAGGTCAATAGTACACGGATAATGAGAACTTACGAAGACACTTTATCGTGTTGAGAGAGGAACTCTGCTATACAAGGGTACACTTCATGGACAGCCTACACGATAGCACAGATCACAGTAAGCATCAAGGTTAAGTGCACGGAATCAAAGACTGAACTTTAGCTTTTAAGCATCAGATAATGTAAACGTACCTTCCGCCCTCCAACCGAGTCATAATGGGCATAGTGAGGGCCTTCAGGTTTTCCAAAAACCTTGTACGTGACCAAATGCTGAGGAATTAGTTTCACAGTTTCTGCAAATACAAGTAACTGAATTATCAATTATGGTTTTTCTAAAGAAATTCAGAAGTAGATAATGGTTTTTCTACAAATACAAGTAACTTCATCTTGTTCTTTAGATGAAGTGGATATAAAATATTCATCCTCAAGTAGTAACACATCAATATTTGTTTATCTCCATGAATCTCTCTTGTGTTGATTGATTTGCCATTGATTTAGTTAGCCTTTCCTCCCGCTCTCTCCTTTCCTTGATCTTGTTATGTCAAGGACGTGCAAGAGATGGAGATAATCTTTAAAAATCAATCTCCACATATATAGGCACTTGCATGGCAAGTTCAAAAAAAACCCGGTTTTTGCTCTTTTTGGCCTCTCCGAATGGTTTCTTGATTCAACTGTTTCTATCTTAATTTCTTTGGTATTCTAGCTTGTTGTGACATGTGAAAATGTATCTAAATCCATCTTGGTGATCATTTACCTACGAACAAGTCATATTCACCGTTTTTGATTTTTCATCTTTTTTTGTGCAACCATCCTTCAAACGAAAAAAAGTTAGAACTTTGGTAGTGATTTTTTTGATTGTTTATTGGAATAGGTTTCTGACATTCTAGAAAAAGTTCATACCAAATTTTAAGTGATTTAAAATTTTGGTTTGAGAGTTAGCTCAATTTTATGCTTTGGTCCAGTTTTAATACAGTAGAACTTCACAAACCAAAAGATCTCAATTTTCTCGAGTTTTTTCAATATTTGTTTTTGTTATAGGTTTGTAAGGTCATGATCTAAGCTTAGTTCAAGTTTCAAGTCTTTTGTGTCTACGTATCAAAAGTTTCATGTATTTTTGTTTTTGAAAAAGTGTTGGATTTGCTATTCACAGGGCTCAAATTAATGTAGCACAGCGATTATCAGAATTTTAGATCCTTGATTTTTATAGCTTCTCATAGCTATTGGTGTAAAGAATTGGAGAATACTTGGAGAAAATTTTGTAAGCAACATTCACTCTCTCTGTTGCTATACCGGTCCAATAAACTTGCTTTCTTAACACTCTATTTCAGTATCCATACTATTAAGGAGCTCAAGGGAACTTCGAAGCTTGGATTGAAGATCTTAAGTGCTTTGTGAGAGATTGAGAGTGGATTAGGCCTAGTTTGTGTATCACTCATAATTGCTTGGCCTTGTTCGGTTCAAGTAACCTCTTTATGCTTATTGCTCTTGGAGATCGGCGTCTCCTAGACTGCTTGGAGGCTTTGGCTCGTTGATATTCTTTGGAGAAGCTTGTGGGACGTACTAAGAAGCTTATGAAAGTTTGCAGTCCACATATCCGGAGTGGAGAATGACTACCACGAGTGAATAACTTGATTCCTTGCACGGTCTCAAGTCAGAGATATACTTTAGTGAGAGTGCTTCAACAAGTAGTAGGGGAGATCATCGGATCTTTGAGACCTCGGTAAAAAATCAGTTGTATTCTTATCTCTATTACGTTTCCGCACTTACCATGTTGTCTTTTATTTTCTAGCTTGCTACAATTGTGTACGGTTGGAATTAGGTTGCAAAACTTCACTAGAAACCCTAAGCATTTAGATTGGGCTACTAAAGATTAAGTTTTTAATTTAACTTTTTGTAAAAATAAAGCCCAATTCATCCCCTCATAGGCATCCAATCCACTATATATAGTATACAGAAAGAACCTCGAACCGAGAAGGAAACCGAAACAGAGTTAGATGCATCGGTCGTTGCCACGTCTAACATAGCTTAGCGCATACATGATTCGGTGCCATGTTTGGTGTAGTGTTCGGTATGAACACGACAATGAATTAGGATCACATTTTAATAGCGTTGCATTTAGTTGACAAGGCATACATAGTCTGAGGTCACATTTATGTGAAAACTTTTGTGTTAGTTCAGGTAATTCATAACATGGCGAAAAGATGGAACATCATTTTCACCCTACAAGTTTTTTTCATCATGTGATTTTTTTGTAGGCAACACTGGAAGTTGTTTTTCTCTTATCGGGTCATTCCGCTGCTGGGCAATACCAGCTCTATTTTTGGACAGTGACAATACTATAGTTATATATGAAGGAGAACGGGTAGGCTACGCTAGCTACAACATTTGATTTTCTACCGCGTTCAACCAGAAAACATGCATGCAAGGGAGTTATGGATAGTTACCACTAGATGCGCTGCGCAGCGGAAGAAGAGTTGGAGCAGCCCAATCCAACGTAGATGCGCGTTGATGAAGAAGATGTAGTCGATCGTTTCACGAACTGAACGTCTCCTCCTTGCGTCCTAGCAATAGCCTTGCGCTTCTCACCGATCAGCACAGCAGCGGCGCCTCCATGGAGCCCACAAGTTCGGGATGGAACGCCGTGCACTGGTGTGCTAGCACTGCGCGCCCGGCTAGGGTTTCGGGATACGGCCGAGGGGAGGTGGCGGCTAGGGTTTTCAGAATAGTCGCATCACAACCTGCAGCCCCGCCTCTACATATTTATAGAGCATGCTAATGTGCTTCCACGTTGTAGGTTCATTAGAACCCTAATTCTACATGGATCAATATCCCCTTTAGCCTATAAAACCGAATTGTTTATGATTATCTCTTAGACACATCACTAATAATATATTGGACGAAGTCATATACTCGAATGAATTAATGAACACAGGTCTCGAATCTGTTCCTGTGATACTCTGAGCAAGGACCGGACCAATACGA
This sequence comes from Melocanna baccifera, assembly GCA_036346265.1. Taxonomy (NCBI): domain Eukaryota; kingdom Viridiplantae; phylum Streptophyta; class Magnoliopsida; order Poales; family Poaceae; genus Melocanna; species Melocanna baccifera. Next base: position 33,321,150 of record CM070677.1, on the reverse strand, counting down.
GAGTAGGGCTCGTCCGGGCTTGAGGTTTTGTGGCTTGAAAGAAACTTTATTTCGAACCAGCCCCACTTAACCTTGTTGACTAGTGCAATTGAGGCTCAAATCTCATGCCAAGAGAACAACACAATGTGCGTGTCCGTTTTAGTTTTTTTTTTACTGCGATCTATGATTTTTAAGTTGTTTATGAGAAAATATGAAATAACATAAACTTGTATGAAGTTTTGATCATTATAAATAAAATCACTATAGTGTATACTATAATTAATTTATAGACTCTATTTTAAAAAAGATATTTTATTTAAAAACTAGTAAAAAATTTAAAAACAGGTTTAAACTAAAACGAAGAGACTTCACAGGTGGTCATACAGTGTATTCCACGCTCTGGTTTGGTGGAAGAAGCCATACGCGTAACTTTCAGTCACTTGTCACAGTCCGAGTTCAAAAGCGACGACAAAAGTTCTGCGCACTGAACCTGCGCAGTGGACATATATAGGGATTTCCGTAGAGAGCACTTGCCATTCGCTGGCTGAGCACCTAAAAATGTTCGGATCTAAATATAGTTTTCAAATTCAGTTATACTATCTTCTTTCTTTATACTCTTTTAGTCTTTTATTTCTTTTTTACTTCTTCCTATAATCCGTACCATCTATTTTTTTAAGTTTAACCATCAGCAGATTTAAAATTATTTAGATTAACTATACAAAAATTATTATTATTAAATTTGTTATTAAAACTATTTTAATAATATTGTAATTTTATTAATATGTTTTAGTATAAAAATATAAAAATAACAGTTAAAATCGTATCTCGTATATGGTAAAAAAAATCAAACACGTTAAATAAAAAATAAAAAACGGAGGCAGAAAGGAAACGGCTCGTAGAAGGACAGAGGAGCACAAAACACGTGGAGCTTAAAGTATTTCGGGATGATCCATGACCTAGAGAAGCCACCGTCACAGGACTACAATATTGTGCACACTGCTCCACCAACCACCATCTTCCACCTTTCCTTTACTCGAACAGACGACAGCGCTGACGAAACCATGGCGCCCGTTTTCCAGCAAACAATTCCAAGTTAATTGGCCACTCAACTTACGGTCAAACTGAAGCACCCGGCCAAGTCATCACCTGAGCACATTTATATACTGCATGCACTTGATTCTTCCTCAATTCAAGTCTGAAATCACTTCAAAGACTGCAATGGCAGGAGTAGGAGGAGGAGGAGGCGAGGTGCAGCTGCTGGGCGCGTGGATCAGCCCCTACGTGGTCCGGGTGAAAGTGGCGCTAGGGATGAAGGGGATCGGCTACGAGTACATCGAACAGGACCTGGGGCACAAGAGCGACCTCCTGCTCAGGTCCAACCCGGTGCACAATAAGGTGCCCGTGCTGATCCACAATGGCAGGCCGGTGTGCGAGTCGCTCGTCGTCCTCGAGTACGTCGACGAGGCCTGGGCCGGGATCGGGCCGCCCCTCCTCCCCGCCGACCCCCACGACCGCGCCACCGCTCGCTTCTGGGCCACCTACATCGACGACACGGTATGATAATCTCTGCTCTGTCCATTGAAGGTTTCTTAATTTTGGGATTTGCATCGAATTGGCAGGCGGCTATTAGTTACGGCCTGAATCTGTGCAATTTGCTTGCAGTTTTTCCTGCCGTGGAGGACGCTACTCAGGTCGACGACGGCGGAGCAGAGAGCGGAGGCTTTCAAGAACGCGGTCCCTCAGGTGGAGACGCTGGAGCGAGCGTTCCGGGAGTGCTCCAAGGGGAAGGCCTTCTTCGGCGGCGACTTCGTCGGGCTCGTCGACGTCGCGCTCGGGAGCTTCCTAGTGTGGTTTAGGGTGGTGGACGATGTGGCCGGCACCAACCTCCTGGACGAGGCCAAGTTCCCGGGGCTGGCGGCGTGGGCGGAGCGGTTCTTAGCCGTGGACGCCGTCAAGGAGGCCATGCACGACGCCGGGATGCTCTTGGAGCACTACAAGGGCGTTCTGGCTAAACAGGCTGCGCCGGCTGGTTCAAGCTAATTTCACTGCTCGCCTACTTCTCAGATGAGATTGTACCACGAGAAATATTTAGTCTGTTGAGAGGTGTTCCTGTAATCTCGTTGAATAACAGAGAGCGAAATGGTGAGGCATTTGCAGTGCGTTCAGAGAGAATTTTGTTCAATAAGGAGACTGATGGTTACTATGTAGTCTGTTGAGGTGTTCCTGTAATCTCGTTGAATAACAGAGCGAAATGGTGAGGCACTTTCAGTGCGTTCAGAGAGAATTTTGTTCAGTTCAGTAGAATAGCACGTTGTTGATAGAATTTAGTGAACTGTTCATGCATTTGGCACTTTTTTTTTTGCAAAAATAGCTCCGTCCCTAAACTCGGAAAGCACGGTAGGCGACACTTGTCACCTGCTGCGCTTAGGGAGTTCGGCAAGGACAGGCGGGTGTGGGAGCAGCAGGCATTAGAATTGTTCACGCATTTGGTATTGTAGTCGCTTTTTATTTCAAATTTAGCCCCCGAACACCCTTTTTGTAAAAATAGCTCCGTTCTCAAGCTCGAAAGACACTGTAGGTGACACCTGTCATCTGCCGAGCCTGGGGAGCTCAGCAGGGATGGGCGGGCGTGGGAGCACGACATGCATTGGCGCAGAGCAGCAGCAGGTGGGCCTGGGACACTGTCAAGCTCCCACTACTCGGCAGCTGCCTACCGAGCCACCCTTGTTCAGAAGGGTGCTGCCGTGCAGCCCAAGCTTGGCAAGTGGCAACGAGTAGGCGTGCAAGGGACCAGGGCCAAGTGCGTAGGCACGTAGGGGGCCACGGGTAGGCGTGCATGATGGCTTGGCTGCTAGTGCAGAAGTATTCCTTCTCACATGGCCGATCGGGACGACACGACGTATGATTTCATTTTATTCGCCCAAGGATTTCACTGTCATTCGTGCCCACGTGGGAATGTTGTCGCAAACGCATTCCTACGCGCATAAAATAGGAGGCCTTAGTCTACCCTCTCATATGAATCGTACTCGATTTCTTTCCTGTTGAGTGAGAGAGCAGCGAAGGAGGGCAAGGAAAGAGATTGAAACATGAGTTTGTAATATATTTCTAGGTGGTTTAGCTATGATTTACAATCTTTCATAGATGAAAGCATTGTGGAGCTGATAAAGACCTTCAGGAAAAGATATGCTTCACTTGTACACAAGCAACACGTTTAAATGTCATTAGCGTTTCATTAGTGTAACAGTGGTTTTGTAATGTGGAATACGCTAGGTAACCATGTTTAGTTGACGGATTTGTTTCTATAATTAGCCATGATAAAGATGTATAAGTGGCAGAAATGATTGTTTACTATAAATAGCTAAAATATTTTTATGTAAGTTGACATGTATATACTTATTGTTCTCATGTGATTAAAGAAACTTGTAGAAAATGATGGTTTGGTACACGCTTTTAGTTGTAGTGTCTCTGTGTACATATGTATGTATATACGTGTGTACATGTATACATGCATATAGGCATATTAACCCTTTTGTGTAAATAGCTAAAGAAATATGTGTCGTAATTTGTAGTGTTCTCGATGCGTGTGCAATTTTGGAAATATATACATAATTTTGTGCCATGATTATTCTTGATTTAGGTCTACTGTATTTAGCATCGTTGGACACTAATACATTATTTTCTATATTGTAGGGAATGGTTGCTGGTGGCAGTCATGACTGTGATACGTTGCTGGACCCATCTTGGGATAGATAGCGTCATTGTCGGCCGTGATCAAGCGGTAAAGGACCACCCCCTTTGTTCTCTAGGGAGTTTGGGAGGACTGGCATCTTGATGATCGCTACATTCTAGTTCTGCAGTGAGCCAAGTTGTGGTCTATAATGAGGATGATGCACATTGGACGATCATTCGCGCTGCGCTTGCCACTTCTATTGGCACTCGTTGACTCGTGGAGGTCAAAGACCCACACGTTTCACTTTCGGTGGGGAGAGATGACCATCATCCTGCAGGATGTTATATACCTTTTTGGCCTACCACTACAGGGTTGTCCTATGGTTCCACCTCCTAGATCAACTGACTGGAAAGCACATCTGCTGCACCGGTTTGATCATCCCATTCAGGACAAGATCCATGAAGCACCGCATTTGTCAATATGGCAGTACAGACAATGCCCAGCAGACACGCCTGTACAGGTTGTGAGGTCCCCACCTAGTAGCCTACTTGCTCTCATGTCCGGGTGGGTCCTATTTCCTACGACTTAGGGAGTTTGGGTGTACCCTAGCTACATCCATATCGCTAAATCCCTGGTTGATGCTGAGCTTGGTAAGGTCCCACTGTACAGCCGAGGCTCGGCTGTTCCGTGCATGACCTATAGGGGTATATGCGATGGCTCGCAACATGCTACTAGCGAGCCAAACCTCATTTTCTACTACATTTTTGTTGTAGTTGTGGTCGTAGGCGTACTTTCTTGTTGGTCAGTCGTGCATTCAGGTGCATAGGCTCTCACTGTGCCGCTGTTAGGGGGTGTCAAACTATGGAGAGATGCTTCATAAGAGAAAGTGGTCGCCAAGAAGGAATCCTACCCTGATAATTCTTTCAAGGATGCACACATGCCGCCAAAGTTTCTGCAGCCGAAGTACGACTACGGCAATCCAGCACATATTATTCAGTCCGCACACCCAGGTGCACTACACGTGCGGGGAAGTTCTCGTAAGCACGTATTGACAATTCACATTGCATATTTCATTTCACACATCTCTAATCTACTCCATGAATGACAGCAGACCATGGAGCATTGCTACTTCTTCCAATATACCGATGGCCCGAAGATATATGAGACAACATTCATCGAGCAGAAATACATGCTCACCTACCAGGTGATGCCGGAGAGATTCACATGCTAGAAACCTTACGCCCCAGATGATAACGAAAAAGCTAGGATGGCGGAGGACAAAGGTAAGGCGTCAATCGTCCCCGATGGCCCCGCTGAACACTAGGTTGTTTCCAACTAGGACAAACCTACACAAGTTGTGAAAGCTAAATACTGGGCACAGGTCGCAAGGGCTAAAATCCGCAAAGGAAAAATATAGAAAGACACCGATGGACCCAAATGTATACGATGAATGACTATAGCATGATTTTCAAAAGGCACACATGTATCTTAGCTGTAGTTAGGGTTTATGGTTCGCACATGTTGCCATTTGTATCATACGAGTAATGAGGCAAACATACGTACCTAACCAAACCCTACGTGCCATATAATTCACACATTTATTACAAAGTGTTATGTCAACCTACATGGTCTATTACGATAATTGTTTGCAAAACGTATCTTTACTATTTACCACAGAGAGTGGTGATGGTGATTCACATGTCCCTCCGAACCCCCATGCACCTTCCTAAAAGCTTTCTACACTAACACGAACAATATAGTCAGTGGCGGATCTAGAATTTTGGTGTGCCCTGGGCTGAACTTTAGCAAGCTAACATTCTAGAATTAACATCAATTTATACCCACACCACGGCTTAGCACAAAATCCATGTGTAGCCTTTGGCCTTCCAATATGTCAAACAACTTTTTAGCAAAAAAAAATGTACAGGTGCAACAAATATTACATAAGCGGATAAAATGATATGAGGAATAATTTTATGTGAAATAATTATCGAAAACCATTATCTACCATTATCAGTAGCAGCTTGGCAGGTATCTACCATTATCAACAACTCTTTAAATCTAAAAGGCAAACCAAGGAGCAAAAGGGTATCAGAGAATCTCCACTGTTCGATAAGCATCATTCGAACAGCAGGAGAGGACTCTTCGGACTGTCCGAACATTGCCACCCCTTTCAGCCGTTAGATCTGAATCGAATCATTAGTAAAGCATATCTTTTCGGACGGTCCAAACATTACCAATAACCTTTCGGCCATTGGATGTACATCAGATGATCAGTAGAGCGTGACTCTTCAGACTAAATGATTGACTGAGTAACCCTTAACCGTTGGATCTGAATCGAATGACTGTTGACCCATACCCCTTTGTTAATTAAAGTCGGCAATGACTTCCATAACTCAAACCACCATCCGATCAGCATCGTGCGAATCATTTCAGTCCAGACGTTCGGACCATCCAAATGTCAAATCGCTCTCGGTCGCTGGATCTACATCGGACGCACAATAGATGATAATTGTATGAATGGTCCGAACATCACCATCGCTATTGGTCGCTGGATCTACATCGGACGCACAGCAGATGATAACCCTTTGGCCGGTCTGAACATCCTCTGAACGCAGAGCTGCTCGATTCCACTTACTACTGCAACTTTGCATCTCAGCCGTCCAGAGCATACCGCTACCTGGGCTAAACCTTGGCAATACTACCGGGTTGGACTGAATGCACCTGGGCTATACACTACTAATATTCTCACGCCCCGAGCTGAAGCCCACTTTGTCATGGGGCTGAATCCGCCCTTGAATACAGTGTTAGGATAATACGATTTCTTAATGCGTATCAATGCACATGTATTCACCCAATTTTTTTAAAAAAACTTAATTGATCGCATAGTGCTGTCAAGCCAGTGCTGCAACTGAGCCCGTCTCCCTCCCCCCCACACACCCTGCGCCCCATATGCCTACGTGCAGCCACCTACCAAGCTCGGGCTACTCGGCAGCGCCCCAGGCCCGCCTGCCACCGCTCTGCGCCAACGCTTGCTGCACCTGCTCATCCTTGTCGAACTTCCCAGATATGGCAGGTGATAAGTGTCACTTGCTACGTCTTTTGAATTTGTGGATGAAACTATTTTTGCAAAAAAAAAGTGCTCAGAGTCAAATTTGAAATAAAAGTTAGTTGCAGTGTCAAATGCACGAATTGTCGTCTCGAGCGTGAGCCCATGCATTTGAGGTACGTGCAACAATACTAGACCAAAGCAATTCGCGGGCCTGGCCCAGAAAAGGCTCATGGCTTCCAGGCTGGATGGGCTACACCTGGCCTTGCTCAATACTCGTGATTAGGCCGAACTGTAGTTGGACCCAAAATGCAGGGTGAGCCAGAGTCGGTCCGATTGTTTGAGCCTAAAATTTCCTTGTTCAGCTCAGCACTCGTAACTACGTAAGCAATACGGGCAGAAGTGGGAGTTTCGGGGCCTATTTGGAACGTACCAACTCTCAATGTTCGGGGCCTGTCTGGAAGTAGAGAACTCAACGAAATGTCATAGGAAGAAGAATAAATCCTCTCAAATTCTTGTTGAGGGTCTCCAGTCCAAATGGCCCCTGAAAAATGCCACTAAATGACCATTTTATCGCACCCTTGTGACACAAGAAACTCCATTCTATCCATGTATGGAATCGGTCTAATTCAAATCCCAAAAATCCACTTGTGCATTGGGAACTTCTAGTTTAATGTGAATATACATTGTACGAGGAGAGCAGGGCCGTGCCGTGAAATTTGGAGACCCTGTACAAAGTTTTAAGTGAGGCCTAAACCAAAATACCAAATATAGCCAAAATAATGTATATATTGCAAAGCAAATACGATATATCAAGAATAGTACCTTTTGAACTCTTGGTTTGCATAATCTTTACTTGAATAACATCATTCTCTTCGTGTTCTTTGAAATAAAATCTTCAATAATATACTCATAATTAATCTTCTCCAGCAATCCACCCTCAAGTGCTATCGTAGCCAAACTATTAAGTCTTGTGTCATTGTAGAACGCAAGTATGACTTCAATAGCTTCAACTTAGAAAAGCTTCGTTCCGCTGATGCAACAGTCACAGAAATAGTCAATAAAATTCTATATGCAATAGCTGCATTGGGAAAACAATCAACCACTAATCCACAGCCAACTCTCATTTCAGAATCTTTTGACAAAGAAAACAGGAAAACACAAATCATTATGCAGTGGATCCAACTCCCAAGACTCATTAACAAGGTAACCAAAAAGGGCTACATTTCACTATTAGTCGCAGCGAATTTATTGAGAATGACACCCAACCATAAGCTGTAATGCTCAAGGTTACTACTCTCGATCCTGAAACTGAATAGTGAATACGAGAAATCACATAAGTAGAGTAAAAAATGGCTCCTTTTTGGCTGAGTCACTATTTTTTCCCCTGGAGGTATACAAGTCAATGGCAAAGAAAGTGAGAAAAAAGATCACATATTGTTGGACAGATCAACTAACACCCGTTGTCCCACTCGTTCCATATTACTCCTAGCTAAATGATTCAGTCTTTCAGGCTAGGTTGCAACAGCTTGCCAGACGGTTAGGCAACCCTCTAATAATCAGCAATCACAGTAAAATCCTACACAAATATCTAATACATAATAACAGTGCAAGCAACTGGCCCATTTATATTGGCTTTTAGAAAAGCAACAGGCCATAAATGGCGCTCCCTCGCCCTGAATAGATCAACACTCATCCTCCCATTTCTAGCAAGGGCGGGCGGCGGATTCACCCTGCGTTCCATGGCGTTAGAGCACAGAGATCTTGCGCGCCCTGAAGAACAAGAACCGAACCATATGGATGGACGGATTACACAGTGGAGCACCGTCAAACGAATCGCGCAATGAGCGAGCATTCCAATAAAAAATGGGCGCATTTGCACTAATTGGATGGAGTAAACCCAGAAAGATTTGGACTTTGATTGCTCGCAGCGAAGACCTGAAAGAGCTAGATCGAAGGAAATGAATCCAAGCAAGTTAGGGCCAGCTTACCAACAGAAGAAATCAACCCGGAATCCTTGGCGCCTTGGCGCCTTGGTGACTGTCCGCCTTGGCGCCTTGTGGCTTGTACCGCAGTCCGCAGCGCCTAGGCCCCAGAGCCCCAGAGCAATGAGCCAATGAGCAATGATTCAAGCAGCTTTTGGTGAAAATCCTGGGCCACTTGGCCAGCGTCCAGCCGTCTAGGTGTTCCAGCTGAGAATACGAAGCGGAAGGCCACGCACGCCGACTCGCCGAGAATACAAAGCGGAAGGGCCGAAGGGGCCCTGTGGCCGAAGGGGCCCTGTACGATCGCACCACTTGCACTCCCGTGGGCCCGGGCCTGGAGGAGAGGCGGAGGTGCGGCTGCTGGGGGAGAGTGGCTGAGGCGCTGAGCGCGTACTGGATCCGGTTGGAGCAGGCGACGGCGGTGGGAGGGGGTGGCCGCGTACGGGTATGTGGAGGAGGGAGGAGGAGCTGGAGGCTGGAGCACAAGAGTGTAACACTCTATTTTTGAGGGCTATTGGTTTTTCTCGTTACTGACTAGTATAATCAGCTGCGGAGTATTGTAGTTAAGTATATATCAAACCTGCTCGTGCTGTAAACGTAAAACCAAACTTTTATTACAGGAGAGTATAGCATAACAGTCAAGTTTACAACATTAAAGAAATTTCAACCTAAAGTTTATATTACAACATAAAAGATTTTTGAACCACAACCGTGCTTAAACACAAACGAGACCAAAAACCAATAATCATCAACTTCTAAAGGATCATCAAAGTATCTCTTGAAGGGTTCTTCATTGTCTTCCCAAATCTCATCTGCTGATGATTTAGTAAGTATGAGTACAACCGTACTCAACAAGTCACATGGAAATATCTAATTATCTACTTGCTAGGATGTCAATAGAGTGGGATGCAAATGTTTTATTATTATGCTTATAGATGCAAGTTCGTTTATAAACATTTCTAGACATCAAAGGCAAAATATTATCTTCTTAAGAGAAAAGAGATTTAACCAACGTATTTGTCAACTTAAAATCACTTCAATCCTACTTACGACTTGTTTTTGGATTCATCTATTAAATACAGCTTCATTTACCTGAAACATGGCGTATCCGAATAATATATATTTTACTCTACAGAGTTGTCCAGCATTACCTATAAAATTTCTTAGATTCATAATACTATGCAATAGACATGCAAATGTTAGCGTGTGGCTGACTTGAGATAATAAGGGCATTCACTACTCTATTCGTTCTAGCTTCTACCCAGTAGGCTCAGTACTACTCAACCTTTATCGAGAATCCACTGGTTAGTGCGGAAATCATGATCTGACATTGAGTGAACGTATGGTTGTAAAGAATGACAAGTGACTTTACCAACCCTACTTCCATTTCACTCCTTTTTCGTAGGCTATCTTGAAACCCTAGGATAGCGGTCATTCCTGTAGATATTTCATCGTATCAAGCAATGTACAAGACCAGGTTTAGCAAGTCAAACTTGTGGATGAGCGAGATTTGTGTTTTTACTTTAGTATAAGGGTCTAGTCCTTACATACCACAAATGAGGCTATCATTCACATACCATGTGCATTACAACACGGTATCACCAAATCATACCAAAGCCTCTACCCTAAGGTGAGGTCATAGACTCCAACCATCTAGTAGCTTCCCACCTAGTAGCCTCAACCCTAGTAATATTTTAAAATCTATCATCATGATGTCGAAATATTCTTAGTAGTTCAAGTAAAATAATTTAGTTGTCCAATCCACTAATGGCTATCTATACAGTACTTAATTTATTAAAGTTGTCACTATGAATATGGCTTTCATAAATATCATAGGGCTTTTTTGTGATAAGATCTAACTAATCATCATGTCATTCCAAACAACTATTTTATATGAATAAAATTGCTCAAATAATCATAATAAAAGTAAAGATAACTTAATAATATGAGATCAACATTATCCAAGCCATGTGACTTGCCTTCTTGTTCGTATTCTTCATCTGGACCTACGTCTCTTGCGTCTTTATCTGCTCCTGCGGCTGACTGCTCAGTGAAACTCGGTGTTATCGCAAAGAAAGAAACAAATAAATCCGGGCTCAACAGAAAACAAGCTGAGAATAAAATAAAATAAAGAGAAATAAAATTCAAAAAAGGTTAAACATAGATAGGTTTGAGTGGTTAGGGTTTAAACAAAGTTTGGATAGGTCAAACGGAGCTAAAAATGGTTAAACGGGCTTAAAACGGTTGAGATGAGTATAAATAGGCTTTACGGGTTTTTGCTGAATAGTAACATATCGAATGAATAGTACTGGGTTGGTACTATTCTCACCGAGTTAGGTTTGATGAATAGTAATGGGTGTGGGCTGAACCTAATAAACTGTACAGTAATGGGTTAGTCTGTGAACAGTATTTGGTTGGGTTGTGTGGCCTGGCTTGATTAGTTAATTGTGCTAAAAGATGGATTGGGCTGGTTTTGCCAGCGTATCTATGTGGTTGATGAGGATAAAATAATTCTCTAGTTTATTACGTCACATATTCCTCGAATATACCTCTTAGTGATAAGGAAGAAAATTTATAAGGTAGTCGTAGGACTCACTGTGACTACTGCTTCGTAAGCCTTGCTACGACTTCCTAGTTGTAAGCCCTGCTATGACTTCCTAGTCGTAAGCTCTTACAGCCACTTAATCATAGTTTTTCCTAAGACTACTTGGTTAAGTCCCATCGCTATTGTCTGAGTTAGCAACTGACCTACTCCCGCAGTAGGTTAGTCTGACAAGACAGTTAAGTGTGTGCTTATGTACCATAACTGCACACGACTTCTCCCACGTCTCTTTGACAATAATCATTCTACGGCAAATCGCTCCCACGTTTCTCTGACATTAACCACCATCTAGCGGTTAACTACTGAAGCAACAAGACACCTCCAGGGCAAGGAGCAACTGCCACTAGTTCGCCAGCTATATAAAGGATAGATTTTGTGTAGATAGAGGAGAAGAAGCAGAGTGTGAGTGATAGGACCCAGTGGGGTGTAATCCATTCTGTAATTTCTTATACTGTAAATCATTTTCGTAGCAATAAGAGCACATGATGTAGGGTTATTATTCTCTCAGGAGAAGGTCCGAACCTGTATAAAATCCGCATGTCTTCCCTCTCTATGTTCACTTTCACCGCTTTGAGAGTTTTCCCCCGAATTCAATAAATATTACGTAAGATCGATACTAGAGCATCGACAGCTGGCGCCGTCCGTGGGGAAGGTTTATTCCAAGGCTTCAGTGAAAGTGGAATGAGGAGAATTGGTTCGACTTGACGGACTACGTGGATATCAATATGGAGGCCTACTACGATTACGAGCATCTGGCGGAGAATCCCAAAGGCCCCACCGCGGGAAAGGCTATGGAGGAACATGAATCCTCCGCAACAGTGTGCCTACAGGAGAGTCCATCCTCCCTAGGTAGCAACAAACAGTCTGACAGTGAGCGGGACGAGCAACATGATGGCAGTTCTGTCCCTAGGAGTCCGAGTGAATAGGCGACAGCGGCCTGCCCAGTTCCGCCCAAATCTGGAGAATCAGACTTGAGGGCTCTGGCACGGCCTGCTGTTAGTGGCTCTTCGATGGAGTCATCGGGGAATTTGCATCCTCAGGGTTCGTCTGCATGATCGCAGAGTGCTCCCTTCATCGGGGACAGTTATAACCTAGACTTCCCCTATATGGCAGGAATTGCTCTTGGTCGCGAGGCATTGTCGCTTAACATCTCCTCGAATGAATTGACCTCCACTGGGAGTCAAGGTTCTATACAGGAGGTCTTCGCCCTCCCCTCAAATCCTCATCACGCTTCCACTGGAGATCATCACGAGGCTTCCCCTCGAGCACGTTCTACCCCCACTTTTGGGGATGATGCAAACACCTCCGACTATGAACGGGATTAGTACTCTGATGAGCGCGGGAGAAATCCTAGAAATCATCGCTCTCCTTTGAGGAGGGTAAACCCTGCCTTGGAAATTGAAGATCCCGACACCGCTCAGAGGAAGCGACTGGTCGCTCAGAAGACTCTGCCTGGGCACGTCCAGTATCAGTCTGAAGAGGCTCGAGAACTCCAGGACATCAACGATCTTCTCGAAAACCCGACTCCGGATCTTGCTCGGGCGCCTGGCTACGATCACTTTGCTGAAGGAATTGCGCAAAGGCTACGCAATATGATGGATAGGCTCGAGCGGCCTAATCGGCGTAATCCAGAGAGTCGGATGAACACGACCACCTCGAGTCATTCACGGAACTCTCCACTAAGGGTTCGACATGAAGACGATCTTCAACAGTCGTCTGGATATAGATCTAGCTGAAAGAAGATTGCTAGAGCAACTTCGGATCAGCAGACTGACTGAACACGCAATCGGTCACCTCTTTAGCCCAGGAATCTGCATCGACGGATAGAATATGGGGAGTATTACCCTCGTATGGATCAGGCCTACTATCGGTCAGGCCAGTCGACTATCAGGCATCGTCGACTGTAGTTGCCCGATGACCCAAGCTATCCTTTCCCACAAAGGAGACGTCAGGAGGTAGTTACCGGATGTCAGGCATTCATGCCTGACCTCTGAGTAGTTCGCCGGCCATGATGTTTTCGTCCATGCAATATAGAGAGGTTCGACGGGTCCCAAAATCACATCGAGTTTTTCTAAATTTATACGACTACGGTACCGACAGCAGGTGGCGATGAGCATATCATGGCCAATTACCTTCCAACGGTACTCGAAGAGTCCGCTCGATCTTGGTTGCTTAACTAGCCCTTCGAGTCAATTTACTCTTGGAGGCATCTTTACGACCTGCTCATAGCTAATTTTCAGGGGACATACAACCGTCCCGGGAAAGAGGATGACCTGCATTGGATGTGGCAAAACAGCAGTGAGAGTCTGCGTCAATTCATCAGACGTTTCAGCCAGGTTTGAAATTTGATTCCAGAAGTCTCTGACACTTCTGTAATCCTAGCATTCAAGCTAGGAGTCCGCAACAAGAGGATCACCAAGGATGTTGCCTTGCATCCACTATCTACTGTGGCCGAACTCTTTGAGATGGCCGATCGATACACGGCTGCCTCTGAGGCAGTCGAATGGACGAAATCCCTTGATCGAGCCGATCGAGGCAAAAAGGAGGAAGGCGAAGGTGGAAAAAAAAGAAATCCAAGAGCAAGGCAAAGAGTCACCAGACTCGTCCTGGTTCTTCAAACGAGATCTTAGTCGTGGGTGACGAGAAGCCTCGTAACCCCAACAAAGGCAAAGGCAAAGCTTTCACTCGGAGGGAAGGCAAGTTGAAGTGGTGTCCCATTCATCAAAAGGAAGGCCACGATCTCCACAGCTGTCGGGTCTTCCAGAAAAACTTAAGGAATATTATTCTACCGGGTCTTTGTAGGGCGATTGCATCTTTATCATGGGAAGTAGAGCCCATTCAAGACGCCTTGGGCATCTAGATCCCTGAGAGGCTGGGACAATTTTCTCCGCCAACTCGTCCCTCGGAATCTTAGAGCTTGTTGTCGAAGGAGTATTGTTGTAGGGGTGCCCAACCCCTTGGGCCGTTAGGATGGCTTATTGAGCATTAGAGTAAGCACATAGGGGCACTATTGTACACATAATATAATGTACCTATATACCATCGTTTATTATAATTATTGAGGGACATAATTAGTATTTGTCAAACCCCTTCCCCCTATGAATATAAAGAGCCCCAAGAGGGCAAAGCAAGAGGGGCTCGTTTTTTCCTAACCAGCTCTCTCTCTCTCTCTCTCTCTCTCTCTCTTATAAGTGGTTGTCTCCAACTCTCTGGTTCCTATGTCTTATATTAAGAAAGGATAACACATACCCACTGTTTTAGCTAATGCCACAACAGTTGGAATTAGAAAATATTTTTGCATTCCAAACGGGGCTTAAAGGATTATAAGTTGTAGCTCTACCAAATCGGGACGAAGCTTATCACTTTTCCTAGTCAAACCGAAAATTTGCTCCTTTGCCATGCTACCTGCCGCCCTTGACATGCATAGTAGCTCTCGCTACGGATTGCTAACCAATTTTTCGGTCTACCAGCTAGTTTCCGCATCTGTCACTTCTTTCTTCTTTCTCCAAATCCCAAGAAAATGTAATGTACAAATAATAAAATACTGATATGTCCCAAAAAAACGGTATTGTTCAATGGGTAGGCCGATGAACCGATGGTGTAGTCGATTCGAACTTCGGTCCGATAGGCTAATAACTATGGTGCAGAGTCGTTCAAGAACACCATCCTTAAGGTGAAGACGTTAGAAGAAACCCTCAAGCAGTGCAACAAGGGGAAGATCTTCGGCGGGGACAACATCGGCGACGCGGACGTCGCGCTCGGTTGCGTTAGGACTTGGAGCTACGAATCTAGTTTCCATAAAAATAGCTTACCTTATCACGATCTATCTCACTGTAAAGCAAAGCTGAAATCAGGGCCGTGTCGTGAAATTTGGAGGTCCTGTACAAAACTATAAGTGAGGTCTAAACCAAAGTACCAAATATAGCCAAAATAATGTATATATTACAGAGCAAATACGATATATCAAGAATAGTACCTTTTGAACTCTTGGTTTGCATAATCTTTACTTGAATAACATCATTCTCTTCGTGTTCTTTGAAATAAAATCTTCAATAATATGCTCATAATTAATCTTCTCCAGCAATCCACCCTCAAGTGCTATTGTAGCCAAACTATTAAGTCTTTCTTGTGTCATTGTAGAACACAAGTATGACTTCAATAACTTCAACTTAGAAAAGCTTCGTTCCGCTGATGCAACAGTCACAGAAATAGTCAATAAAATTCTATATGCAATAGCTGCATTGGGAAAACAATCAACCACTAATCCACAGCCAACTCTCATTTCAGAATCTTTTGACAAAGAAAACAGGAAAACACAAATCATTGTACAGGTGGATCCAACTCCCAAGACTCAGTAACAAGGTAACCAAAAAAGGGCTACATTTCACTATTAGTCGCAGCGAATTTATTGAGAATGACACCCAACCATAACTGTAATGCTCAAGGTTACTACTCACGATCTGAAAACCGAATAGTGAATACGAGAAATCACATAAGTAGAGTAAAAAATGGCTCCTTTTTGGCTGAGTCACTATTTTTTCCCCTGGAGGTATACAAGTCAATGGCAAAGAAAGTGAGAAAAAAGATCACATATTGTTGGACAGATCAACTAACACCCGTTGTCCCACTCGTTCCATATTACTCCTAGCTAAATGATTGATCTTTGAGGCTAGGTTGCAATGACTGCAGACGGTTAGGCAACCCTCTAATAATCGGCAATCACGGTAAAATCCTACACAAATATCTAATACATAATAACAGTGCAAGCAACTGGCCCATTTATATTGGCTTTTAGAAAAGCAACAGGCCATAAATGGCGCTCCCTCGCCCTGGATAGATCAACACTCATCCTCCCATTTCTAGCAAGGGCGGCGGCGGATTCACCTGCGTTCCATGGCGTTAGAGCACGAGAGATCTTGCGGCATACGAAGAACAAGAACCGAACCATATGGATGGACAGATTACGGTGGAGCACCGTCAAGCGAATCGCAATGAGCGAGCATTCCAATAAAAATGGGCGCATTTGCACTAACTGGATGGAGTAAACCCAGAAAGATTTGGACTTTGATTGCTCGCAGCGAAGACCTGAAAGAGCTAGATCGAAGGAAATGAATCCAAGCAAGTTAGGGCCAGCTTACCAACAGAAGAAATCAACCCGAAATCCTTGGCGCCTTGGCGCCTTGGTGACTGTCCGCCTTGGCGCCTTGTGGCTTGTGCGCGCGATCGCGGCGCCTAGGCCCCGAGCCCAGAGCAATGAGCCAATGAGCAATGATTCAAGCAGCTTTTGGTGAAAATCCTGGGCCACTTGGCCAGCGTCCAGCCGTCCAGGTGTTCCAGCTGAGAATACGAAGCGGAAGGCCACGCACGCCGACTCGCCGAGAATACAAAGCGGAAGGGCCGAAGGGGCCCTGTACGATCGCACCACTTGCACTCCCATGTGTCCGGGCCTGGCTGAAATCACAGTGATTCATTTTCTTGTAATGCAATTTGGGTAGCGTTCAGTTTAGTGTTGGTTTATAATTTTTTTACTGTAGCTAGTTTATTTTTTACTGTAGCTGAGTTGATTTATTTGGTATAATTAAATTTTAAAAAATATAAAAATAGAAAAAACATGTTAGCCTATCACGGACAATGCAAAGGAATACGAAAAGAAAGAAAATACAAAAAAATCTAAAAATCTAAAAAAAGATGAAATTACTGAATAGTAAAAAATCGGAAACTAAATTTAAATCATTTTGAAGGGTGGCCCTGCTCGTTTCGGCTTTTTTCAGCTTCAGTTTCTAGCTTCTGCTTTTTTTTCACTATTTAGTATTTCATTTTTTTCTGAATTTTTTAAATATATTTTAGGCTTTTTTGTATTTTCTTTTTTTCCTGTGTCCTTTGTATTGTTCCTAATGGGTTAACATGTTTTTTTCTATTTTTATATTTTTTTTTAAATTAATTATGCCCAAAAAACCAAATCAACTACAGTAAAAAAACTAACTACAATAAAATTTTAACTAAAAATTAAAAATCATCGCTAAAATAAGCACCCCTGATATCTTGCAACTGCCGCCGCCGCTGTTTTCAGCTTCTCTGAAGCAGAGCAGGGCTTTGCTTCTGCTGCAGCTGCAAAGGAAAGGTAGGCACGTGAACTTAGGTACCCTGTGACACTGCCTAAAGCGAGCGCCGGCCAAGCGCAGCGACGTCGACACCAGTGGCCGGACGAACAGCCTCGTGCCTCGGTAGGGTGCCTCGGTAGGGCGGGCCACCCTATTTGATGCGTCCCTGCACGGCCGGGAGCTCACCGCGCGGCTGAACGCAGACCAACAAGTACAGTCTCGTAATAATCGAATACGCTGTACACTTGTACCGATTTTAAAGTGACGCCGTCTTGAGCGGATACGTCTTCCAGTCTTTTAGATTTTAGTTTCTCTTAAAATTAAAATCTTCAAACAGTTTTTTTCATCTAAAATCATATATATCGTCTCTATCAGTGTTTCCACCGTCCACTGCTTTCTTAAAAAAACATAAATAGACCTTAAAAATTACAGCTAAAAATCATAAACCGTAGTCTAAAAGTACATAGCCATCTCACCACTAATCGATTGCAGGTACCAAATTGTTCGGCATAAACAAGCCAAACCAAAGTACTAACTAATAAAATCATTTAGGTATTATGAAAGGAGATTCTTCCAAGTGCGACTGTTTTGTGGAAAACCGTCCAGTCCAGTCTCACTAAACGAGCTTTCGGTTCGTGAATAAAAAAGACCCGGAAGTGTAGATTATCTAACAGTTATTAGCGAACAGATTACGCTTAAAATTCCAATCCCGAGAAGTCATTTTTTTTTTTGGTCTTTGACCAGGCTAGATAGAAAAGGAAACCTGCACGACAGGCGTTACGAATTTAAATGCGGAGGAGTGGAGACAGCGGAGAGGCCATCCCTCCCACGTCCGCCGCGCCTCGTAATCGAATCACCCAAAACGAAAGCAAAGGGAAGCAAGGCGGAGCAAGGGAAGGGAGCGAAGGCAAAGGCATGGACGCCGACGGCAAGCAAGAAACGGGCGCCGGCGCGCGGCGCAAGAAGTATGCGTCCGCCGCCGAGGCGGCGAGGAAGCGGAGCGGAGGGGACGCGCGCGGGCGCGGCCTGTCCTCGGCGGCGCAGCCCGCGGACGCCGGGAGGGACGCGGCGCTGGCGGACTGCGCGGCCGCGTGCTGCGTGCTCTGCGCGTGCCTGCCGGTGGCCGTGCTCTGCTGCGTGGTGCGCGCGCCGCTGCGCGTCGCTCGGCGGTGCTGCCGATGGAGGACGAGGCGGCGGCCGCGGCGCCTGGCTCCCGGCGGGTCGTCGTCGTTCTCCGACGCCGAGCTCGGGGACTTCCGGCAAGGCCGGAGGCGGGCAACGGCGGACGAGGACGACCGGCCCCGGGCGCGGGCGCGGTCGCCACGTGGCGGCCGGACAGACCCTTCGCCGGCGCCTCCGCGGCAGCAACCACCCCCTCGGGATCGGAGAAGATAGTGCAAGTTTGTTAGCATTTTTTTCTCCTTCAATTTTTTTTGTAAGTTGTACTAACCATCACCGGAGAATCTGCTAATTAGGATGCTCTGTTTCGATCTGTCCGGCCTCTCTTCTCGTTCTTTCCTTTTCATTCTCGTCTCTGGTTAGTGGTC
Source organism: Melocanna baccifera (assembly GCA_036346265.1). Classification (NCBI taxonomy): domain Eukaryota; kingdom Viridiplantae; phylum Streptophyta; class Magnoliopsida; order Poales; family Poaceae; genus Melocanna; species Melocanna baccifera. The sequence goes on along the minus strand of CM070677.1, from coordinate 33,302,217 downwards.
AGCTCATGCCCATGGTTACAGAGAGACTTTTGCCAAAGAAGAGGGCCACCCCAATGTATCACACCAATCCTACAAGGCCAGGTTGCTGCTCAATGTCCATTTCCTTCTCCTCAATTTTCTCGCTACACTAGATGGTTCGATCGTTGGACCCGGTAAACAGATGGTAGGAAGAGCTGCATTACTGTCGCTTGCCTCTCCCATCGTCATTCTGCCCAAAAACAGTTATCACTGGATTATTCTCTTGACAGGCTCGAAAACCGCTTGTTAGCACGAACTGCTACTACCACAACTGTTGAGAGCAATCAACAATCAGTTACCTCTTCTCACTCCAGACAAACATACGTGCACTTTACAAGTATAGTGAGCTTGCCCTGGTTCGTGACTTCTTTTCGTCTAATAGCTTTTCCTAAATAAATAAATAAGATAATTTCTCTATCATCGTTTGAGATAGTTTATCATAATAATTTTTTTAAAACTGTTTATTGATATTTAATTTGTTCATATAGCCATTAACTATAACGACAAGACATTACAGCTGACCAGAACACACCCTCTAATTCTTTCTTTAAACGAAAGACTACTGTGAATATTAAAAGAGGGGGTCAGTCAGGCACGACGAGCAGTAAATCAATTTCCCACTGCCGCCCCCACCTGAATGAACACGAGGATTGAGGAAAAAAACAACAGCCTGCCGAAAGATGAGATCTAATTTAGGCGTATAGATTACTGTAATCTAATGTCACACACACAGTGTTGTTTGACTCGTGATCGGCCGGCACGACACGGCCTGACAATTGACGCGCACGTCAGCTTTTCTAAGCGAGGGGAGCTCAGCGGCGCCTCAACACGGCTGCTCAGGTCACGTGGTGAGGATCGCACACCGGCCAAACGCCAAAAGCAGCTCAGGTGGGCAGCGAATCACGGGAATCCAACGAACTGCGAAGGCGCAGAAGCGGTGGTCGCTGTCGGCTCGGTTTTGAGTTTGTTAGATGTCCAGTTTTTATCTCGTTTTTTTATTTTTGATTTGCCTTAATTATTACTATTTATTAGTAGCGTTCACTCTAGCTTCTGCGTTGGTTTCTAGCTTCTGTGTTTGCTTTTTTTTTTGCTGTTCCATTTTTTCTTTTTTTTTAATTTTTGATTTTTTTTCTGTATTTCTTTCTATTGTCGGGTTAACATGTTTTTTATTTTTAATTATTTTAAATTTAATTATATTAAATAAGTTAATTTAACTACAGTAAAAAAACGTAAATTATTGACACTCTGAACACTCTAATGAGCTATAAGCTATAGAAAAACCACTGTCCAGAAGAATCAGTATCGTGTGGACGCCGATGACGCTGTACTTGCCGTCCGCTGACCCCTTGGTGCGTGGATGCGTGGGAGTCGTGTAGGTTGGATTCTTGATTCGTTTGGGTGGGCGAGGGAGACCGACCGTGAGAGGGCATCCATTCTCCCCACCGTCGGAAGGGCATCGCCATCCTCCACCCCCCTCGTTGGAACCTGAACTGCGCGCCCCCTCTGATTTCCTTTTCATATTCCCTATTCTTTTGTGATTCCCCTAGTTCTTTTTTTTTACTAGACTTTCCCCGTTCTTCTCTTACAATTTCTTCAACCAAAATTTATCTCTTGATTTGGACAATGAACTGGTCAAGAACCCTCCGTTTTTTATTTTCATTTTCGTCATATCCAAAAAGCTGGTTTATATTGACTTCGAAAAGTTGGTTTTCTAAATTAAATAACTTTTTGACATTGTATAGCCTTCAAACGAAATGTCTTTTTAAAACAGGGTCTAATAGTCGATTGTAGTTTACAATGTAGTGACTTTATTTATATCGGTCAAAATCGTACGCAAGTGTCTCTTTCTACAAACTGTTACTATTCATAAAGTAAAATCAAAAGCTAATATGAATGTGCCCACCAAACATGTTCTTGGTTCATGCTTGAATTAAAAGTTTGCGCCATTTATTGGATCTGAAGATACGTAAAAGGAGATGAATGCGAAAACCAACTTCTAAATATTCTTGGTACATACAATTTTATTTTTTGTTCGAAATCTTGAAGATGGAATCCGCAAGTGAAATCTGGATTTTTTTTATTTTTTATTGCATTTTTTGGAGACAAACTCCTAAAATGTAAATTCGTTAAGATGCAATTTTATTGCAGTTTCTTGAAGATAATTTTCCTTGCATTTTATTGGAGACGAAATCCGAAATGCATTTTTTTCCTTAATGAACATGAACACTTAAAATGTTAAGAGCCAGTCGTCGCTGGTTCAATTGTGGTGCGGCGCATTTGGATGGAGACCGGGGGGGGAGAAGGGTGGTTAATGCAAATGTACAGATGACTGGCGGGGGGTCAACTGCAAAATGTGCCGAGTGGATTTTGGGCCCAATGAGCCTCGATCTAGGTGGTACACTTCGTATCCAACGGTTCACGTTGGGGTTCACGAGTGAGCACTGAAAATGGTATTTACATAGGGTATTTCGATTTCCCCCGTGCGCACAGCCGCGGAGGCATCCTCTCGGTACCGCGACGGCGCGGGCGGTCAGTGGAACGGAGGGCGCAACGCGCGGTGCCAAACCAGGTCTGCCGCCCCAGTAGACCAGCACACGGTTCCTGTCCTAAAGCGCTATGGCTTTTTAACTTTTTATTGTGGTTTTTGATCAGCTTTTTTTTCGAAATATTCAATTAAAGTCAAATGAAGAAAAAAATTAAAAAATATTGTTATATCTTTATAAATAATATTAAAAAATCAAATTAACAAACCAACACGTTACGAGCAACTTTTGCTTTCTAGAGTTCAAAAGGCATTGTTATTTGAACCGAGCCTAAACTTCGACGGTTCGACCAGTCTCGGTTTTAGCCTGGTTTGGCCGGTGACCGGCGCTTAGCGCTAGCGGGCGGCTAGCTGCCGCTGCGGCTGCAAATTTTGCTAGCGGCTTGGCTGCGAGGCCTTCTACTCCTGTACCGAATGCAGTGTTACTGACGCAGTAAAAACGGAACGGTTTCAAACAGAACCCTGAAAGAATGAATTCAGTATCCATACCCATCAGCCGATAACAGCTTCGATGGGTCACGCATGATAACGATTGCGAATAAGAGCGGGCCATCATAAGGAATCACGCTGCTCGACAGAACATATACCTGGATTATTTTGGAGTGAACATATACCTGGAATTGCGTACACCTGTTCAAGACATGTTCTCTACAACAAAATATCTTAGCACGTGAGCTAAAAAGAAAATTCTTAGGCTGCGAATATAACACAACCAAACCTCTTGTGTTGCAAAATGCATCTACGTTTAGGACAATAAATAGCACCCAAAATAAACCAGAAACAAAACTTGACAGTGTCATAGAAGGAATACAGGAGCAATGACACTCCTAATGGTCTATTGTACATGTGGTTAAAAGAACGGAGAAATCAAACGCATCAGGAGAAATCAAACGCATCAGGTTGCACTATGATCTGAGCCTACAACAATAAAAACTTATGGTTCATCTTAACCCTTACAGATTAAAACAGTGACCTCTAGAATTGTACAATTGAACTCAGAGAAAATATGGGACAGCAGTCCTTGGACCTCGCATCTGATTGTTCTCCTCTGTCTCTGTGAAGAACTTAACCTCTCTTTCCTGACAAATTGAGCAAAGGATCGAAAAGATCAGAATCAGCTATAGCTCATGGAACAAACCAACTACTTTACAGCCATAATTACAAAAATAAGATGCATGTCATATTTGGCGCAACTAATGCAAATATCAGAGAACAGATCAGATACAATTTCACAGAACTAACCAGAGGTCTTCTGTTACTTGATAAGTTAAGTGACTTGTACATTCAATTCTAAGTTATATAACCTTCCTCAGGCAAAAACACAATTGGCACATACTGAGTTGTTGCTCATGACACAATTCTAACCACCAAATGGTTTATCCCTCAAAAAAGGATGGCCAACATAGTTAGGCAACTGGAAGTGAATCTATTGATTTCCTTTGCAGGTCGAACTGAAGTTCTCTCCCTAGTCCCTATATTAGTAGCCATTAGCTTTATCCCTTGTGTCAGGTCCGACTGATGTGCTCTCCCTATCACTATGAAATTAGACTATATATAAGTGTGGAATGACACTTGGTATCTTACTGAGAACAGAGAAGACTCGCAACCCAGTTTGACTGTACCATGACAGAAACTTCTATAAGACTAACCACAACACTAAAATAAAGATATAAAAATATTGACCACAAACACTGGTTGTCCAGTATTGCGTTTCGTTCCCTGTTGCATAAGTAGTTCATCCCCCAATAAAATTATGAGAGCTATCCAAGTAAAATGTACAATAAAACCTAATAAGGATTGACTTGAAATGATTGTACGAATGACTCGGAAGGCATTATGAACGCAAAAGACCTCAAGCAAATACTTGTACATGGAAGCCTAATATCATGCTCCCACCAGAGATGCACTAACATACCATGCTCTCACTGAAGCTTAGTATAGAAGCAACATTGCCACATCTGTAGCAATAATTAGGTGCAGACCACACCTGGAAAAAAGAATTGTACAAGGCATATGAGCATCATCAGCAATTCAGCATAGTTGTATTGAACTAAAAAATGCAAACAAATACAATAAGATGCTATGATTATCTGGATTGATCAGTCCATATGTGAAAACAAACTCACAGTTACAAGGCCCTTGTCCTGGAACATGTACTTTAAGCCTTCCTGGACCAGCTGGTGAGCCCGGCAAACTAGATCGAGATCGTTAATATGGTTGAACTGCATAGGATAAATGTACACCTGTGAGGAGACAATGAAAAGGTGATCCAGAATGAAAAGATTCTAAGCGCACCTCTGCTGTCACTCGTGATCCAAAAAGCCAACCTGCTCCACGGGGACTAACAGCCCATGTCTCTATCTCTTCTGGGTCACTCCACATCAGATCACAGAAAGGACCTTCGTGGGGAATTTCACAATTGCGATCAATTGTCCGTATCTGATGACAAAAAAAATCAACAACATGACTAATAAAGTCATAAGATAAAAATCAGTCACAGAATCATGTATTCTTCATATTATAAGCTTGAAATGCTATGGACCAGCTAATTTCCAATAGGAATATACAGAGCTAACAGCAGAATTATTCATCAACAAAATTTTACAACAGTTAAAATTCTCATGAGTTGGTATCAGATCAGCTAATTGTTGTATAAACCAGGTGTAGTATGATTCTACCTTCTACACTCGCTAATACGGTACATCTACCACGCACAAAATTCAAAATCCCATCTAAAATGGGAAGGATCACACTTAAGCAAAGTTTCATAAACACCATCTGGGCTATGACGCTTATAAAAAGTTACGAAATCCAACGAACCTGATCAACAGTACGTACATCGGGAGAAAGACCACCATGAACACAGAGGACCTGAATTTCATCATATAATTTAATTACGAGTTGGCACAAAAATATGAACCCATAACCTGCAAATTGTCTACACAAAGGAGCTTACTGTGCCATTAATGATTGCTGAGAGAGTAAGGTAATCAAAAACATCAGTGCAGTACCGCCATGCATTGGCATTCCCATACTTCCTCTGGCACTCATCATAGAAACCATACACCTAAAGATAAGTCACAATATATTAATATGTGTGCATGATAAGCACTAAAGCAGCATACCATTCGCATTCACCTATTTGTGGTACAATAAAACACTTGAATACATTCAAGTATGTAATGCAAAATAGAAAAAATGACCACACAAAGTCATAAGCACAAAAATGAGAAGCCATGTGAAAAACAGATTGTCCAACTGGCCAAACAAAACATAATCATGACATCGCAGGTTGCTTATCAGATGACGCTATTAATGAACAATAAGATTTTAAAATCCATGCATACATGGCGTGTATGTTTGCATTTCTAATGTGCACATACTGACATGAATAACATGAAACAGAGGTAAAATCATCGGTCTAGTTATTACTCTAGTTACAAAAGAATGTCATTTTGGGCAAGGTTGTCACGACACTCCGGCAAATCGCGGCGAGACCGGGGCATCTCGACGCCTAGTCGACTAGACGCCCGCCATGGCGACAGTTAGACGATAGCAGTTAGATGACAAATAATACTTTATATGACCAAAAATTAAATAACCATATAACATAATAGCACAAATTATCCAAATAACCATGTCTTAGAAGGTCCAAATCAGAAGAAATCCATTGAGAGAGAAGTATATTCGTAATTTTCAGGAACTCCGAGGACTTAATTGCAAAAAGACCAAAAGAAATGCCACCTTTTAACCCTAGCCACCAGCCAGCCTGAGTGCGCATCCCACATTTGCTTCTCCCCCAACCCCAAATCCTCTCCACCATCGGCCGCCAATGAGACTGGGCTGGCTCGCCGACGCGCCACGTCATCACCACTGGCCACCGCTTCTCCCTCTGCTCTCCCTTCCGCACCAGCTCCCTCATTACCACCGGCCAACGCCACACAGCAGAGGCGCCATCTCCGTACCACCAGCGCCAGCACTACCCCCCACACCCACCACCTTGCCAACGCCCAAGTACCCCCCTCCAACGCCAACCCCATCCCCAGACGCCTACCCCTTCTCCACCTTCACACCGTCACCCCCGCCGCCGCCTCCCCCCTCCTCCTCTGCAGACGGCGGCCTCCACACCCTTGTCGCCCCCACCCTACGAGGCTCCACGGCCGCCTCTTCCACAGCCCACCATCGCGCCAATGACGAGGAGGGCCGCTGCCTAACTCCTCAGCCCTAGGCGACGAGCCTCGGCGTCCCCCTCTGGCCGCCAGGACGACTTAGCGTCGCCTAGGCAACGCCATGACAACCATGATTTTGGAATATGTGTGGTCAAATTTTCTAAACTACTATTGAGATCTTTTTCAATATTTAGATTGAAAACACGAAAATTGTATGTATGTATATATTAGGCTTTATAAATATATTACGATAGAAATTAGTGGTCAAAGTTGAGTTTTGTGGACCGTGTCAATGTCCAAAATAACATTTTGTGACTAGAGGGGGCAACTGGATTGTTTTAGATTTAACTGCTGTTTACATTTCCACCAGAATCAAATCAACATGTCTGGGCTTTTTGATGCATGATGTATCATAAAGATTTTAATGTGAAAACCACAAATGCGCACGCACACGCGCTCGCGAGATGTGATGTACAAGTCGACCCAGTAGATGACCTATTGGCTGCAAGGGTCGAAAGCACAACATAAAAATCACGAGCAAGTAGATTTGTCTACAAGACATTTAGTTGCAGCACAAGTATCTCAAACACCAAACTATCAACTGGGTAACAAATATAAGCTTTCTCTATATCAACACATACCTGTGTCAACTGCCTACTTTCATGATTTCCACGCAGAAGGGTCATGTGGGCAGGATACCTAATGCCAGTTGGGAAATTCAATGACAAGAATTAGCCATACATGGTGCTGCTCCAGAAAAATACTAAATCAGAATCCTTACTGAAGGGAAGCAACTAAAGACTAAATAAAAGTAGTAGAGATTAGGGAGTGTAATAACAATTGTTTCAGTAAGTAAGAGTGCATACTTCATTGAAAAAAATGGTGTGATGCAATCTTTGTTTTCACACTTGCAGTTCAAGTTGGTAAACATGAATGAATTTTTCAATTGCATATTGCAGCCAGCACGGAACACCCTTCTTTCAGCTATTAAGTATGTTAGCATAGCTAGACTCAATGTCCAAACCATAATTAGATTGTGCAGTGGGTGATCATCCATTCATCCTAAACCTATACAGCTCAACTGCTGGATGTTCTTTGTATCAAAACCATAAATACACTTTTAATAGCATGATAGACAAACAATAACATAAAACAACATGTCGATCCCATGGACTGCTCAAGGTACTATCCAGGAAAAATAAGGGGACAAGGCAGTTACGAAAGGACAACAGGATTTGACATATAATCAAGCAGCAGTTAAGCACTATCATTCAACAGCTTAATTCCATCTAAGGAAGGTGTAGTGTACTGCTACTGTGGTTATTTATGTACCATAATCATGTGAATAATGAAGTTCCATTATACTAACGAAACATTGAAGGAGCTACAGCTGTAGCTAGGCGCCATAAAGGTCAAAGCTTTGGAACAAAGAAAGGGGCATTCACGATTTGCAAACAGAAAACGAACCAAATACCTCGCTTTTAGCAGCAGAAGGATGGTGAAAACCTCCAGACTGTTGAAGCCACGGTCCACAAAATCACCCTGCAAGACAATCACAGCTCAACTCAGCAACACAACAACATCCAAAACCGTCTCAACCAACCACAGCTCAGAAAAAAGAAAGTGCTCCGGAAGCCACACCATGAAAATATAGTTCGTCTCGGGCACATGCCCCCCGGTGGCAAAGAGCTTCATCAGGTCATGGAACTGACCGTGGATGTCGCCGCACACCGTCACGGGGCTGTTCACCGGCTGCACGTTCGACTCCTCGATGAGGATCTCCTTCACCTGGATGGTCAGCGAAACACACCGCGGTTACACACACAGACACGTCCACCAATACACAGTTCACTTCCAATTCCTCAGCGGGCAGCAAAGGCAACTGCCCCCGCCCATCCACCTCCCATCACTAAGAAACCCTAACACGGTAACACCCTAGCGCACGCGCGGGGGCAAAATCCTAGCGAACGAATCGGGGTTAGGAAGCTCACGTATTCACAGAGGGACTGGAGCTCGTGCTCGGCGAGGTGCTGGCCCTCCTTGACCTTGGAGATCCACAGATCCAAATCCATCGGGAGCTCGGGGACCGGCAGCGAATCCGGGGTGGGGGATTTAGAGCGGAGGCGCGGATTCGGGGGGAAGGGAGGAGGGGATCGATCCTCTCTTGGTTTCCGGTGTTGGTTTCGCCTCCTCGATCGCGGCGGGGAGGGGAGGCGAGAGAGAGACGAAGAGGGGGAGAGGTTGTGAATTTGTGATTTGCGCCGGGCTTTGGGCGCTGGAGTAGGAAAGTAATCCAGAGTGCTCCGGCTGGCTCGCTGCCTCACACAGCCTCGCAAGCGCAAGCACGAGGCGATTTTTTTTTTTATCACTTGACAGCTTTTCCTTTTTTTATCACTTTGACAGTTTTTTCTAATAATATTTCAAAAAACCTACTATCTAACTTATTTTTAGAAATAATCCTCTGGTTACTGTCATTGAGATGGCAAGATAACGCTGGATCATGTTACGAAAATAAGTTTGGACTTACCGTGGCGTGACAATGTGTATTTGCCATGCCACAAAAATGGTGGCCCAAGCGGGATTTATTTATAGAAATAAGAATGTTATTTTTAAAACATTCTTTTAAGAAAGAGTTATTTAATAAAAATTATTTGCACGATACAACGTACAATTAGACCGGCTTCTTCGTGTTTTTCTTTCCTTTTATATACATACATACATATGCATGTATATACGTACATATTATACACATATATATATACACACACATATAGAAACACTAATCAGCGCCTACGTGGAGAATAAGCACGCCCCCCTCGAATCAATCAGCAAGTCCCCCCATCAACCCACCCTGTAAACAGTTACTAATGAAGTTGTACAATTATTAAATATGGCAAAGTTATTATTACTTGCATATAAAGTTATCGTCGAAATTGCATGAAGTTACTTACAATTCTAAACGCGTTAGGCCCCTACTAGTGGAGCGATAGTGTATGTTAATTTATGAAAAATTAATATCATACGCACATCAAGTTATCATTTGTAATGCATAAAGTTACTTACAGTTCTCACGCACATGGTATCATTACTACCATAACTGCCATCCGCTAATCCAAAGCATTAATTATGGACAGTTACAAAATAAGCGTACCGGCTATAAATAGTGATAACTTTATGTTGTATAGATAGTAACTTTACGTACAGACGTTAATAACTTTTCTCTCGAATGATGTTGATCACACTGGTTACAAATGGTGGTAACTTCATATTGTATAGATGGTAACTTGATGCGTGAAAGCTAATAACTTTTCTCCCGAATAATGTTGACCGCACCGACTACAGATGGACGTAACTTCATGTTATATAGATGGTAACTTATGCGTGGAGGCTAGTAACTTTTCTCCCATAGATGTTTACAACTGTAACCATTCGGCAGTAACTTCACTCGCTACCGATGGTAACTTAATTCAGAAATGTCAGTAACTTTCCGGTACTTTGAAGGTTTAGCAATAACTTCATTCAAAACCGATGATGACTTCATTCAGAAATGTCAGTAGCTGTCTGGCATGCTACGAAAAAATGTTACACTAAAATTGGAGGCAATAACTTAATATTTCACAACAAGTAACTTAAAGAGGCCAAATTGATAACGTTTTGCAAATTTAGAAAAGTTTAGTTACTACTGGTCTCATTATGCATGAGTAGCAAATTGGCAAGCTAATAACCTTTTGCTTTGTCTGGTGGTAACAGATGATTGAAAGTTACTGCAGATTCCGTTACGTACGACTGTTGATGGAAGCTAGGTCGCGCACAGGAGTAGCGTGCACGCACACACTGGATAGCACGTCCGTATATATATATATATATATATATATATATACACACACACACACACACACATACATACATACATATATGTGTGTGTGTGTAAGAAGCAAAGATTCATGTATAACCTATAGGCAAAAGTTTATATAATATCTCAAACTTTGCTCGAAAATCCATCTAACACCCTAGACTATGAAACCTATAGGCAAAAGTTTATATAATATCTCAAACTTTGCTCGAAAATCCATCTAACACCCTAGACTATGAAACCGGATATTTGACCTCCCAAACTTTTGCAATACAGTTCGAATAACATCATGACACAATTTTGAATGGTGGTATTGTCCACGTGGCAGAGTGAGCGATTTTACCACGTAAAATGACACACTGGTCAAATTTATATACATAACAGGTGGGGCCCATAGGGCTTTCTCTCCTAATCGAAATAGAAAGGGAAGGAATTACAGGGGTGGTGGCCATTGAAGCACCATTAAGAGCTCAGTGGGAGAGAAACATTTGTGTGCTCCATGTAAGGTGCCCGTGCGTTGCAACGGAAAACCAAATAAAAGTGATGCATACTATCAAAGCAAAACCAATACAAACGTCTCCTTAGTCCGCCAAAGTTAGTCTAGAGTCACTACATTTGCACCTTTGGTTTGTACATGCTGACCAAAGGTAACTAAACCATTAGCACCAAGACACGCTATGCCTACAAAGATGCTCGAAGCGATCCGTGTGGCTCTCTGCGAGACTGAAATTCGAAGAGAATATTGGCACGGAGCAGTGTTTGCAGCGTAATGATATTTGAATATGACAGCTGCTAGCCTGCTATCAATAAAATCATAGACACACAAGCAGTATGTATTATATTTGTATGGCTCATAATGTAGCAACCGATCTCGATGAATGAATTGGACGATTATATGAGGTAGAATGCAATGCAGATCATAAGCCATGGAGCAGTTTAGCGATATAAGTTCACAGGAAATTTCCATAGCTGTTGATTGATGAGGCGTACCTTCCAAAACTCTATAGCTTTGTTATCTGTGGTCATAAGAAACAATGCGCCATTTGCTGCTGGGCACCACTTTATCTTGTTAATCCACTTTAGCTTGTTAATCTTCTCTTCAATTTCCAAGCTTTTAAGATAATCAAATTATTTCGAAAGCAACAACACTTGGTCGAATTACTGGTAATTCAGAAAACAAATACTGCCACTTAGCAATTCACATAGAAGCACTATTATAAAAGAAGGAGTTGGTGGTTGCCGAAGCCTCCATTCAATCTGGACCGTCGGATCTTCCCTCCCCCTCCCGCCACCCGGCCAACCCTAAAACCCTCCAACCGCCGCCCCTCCTCCCCTCCCCTCCCGGCCTCCCCTCTTCCCCTCCCCGCGGCCCCGTCCTCCTCCCCATCGCTCCTCCTCTACCCCGCCGCCTCTCCCCTCCTGGCCTCCCCGCCCCTCGCTCTCCCCCGCCCCGCCGTCCTCCTCCTCTCCCCGCTTCCCTCGCTCTCTCCCCCCCTCGCTCGCCCCTCGCTCCTCGCCTCCTCGCTCTCCCCGCCGCCGCCCCGCCTCCCCTCGCTCTCCCCCGCCTCCTCGCTCTCCCCGCCGCCTGCCTCCTCCTCCCCCCCGCCGCCATCTCCCCTCGCTCTCCCCGCGCCCGATCCGCCTCCCCTCGCTCTCCCCGCCTCCCCTCGCCCTCCCCCGCCCCGCCTTCCTCGCACTCCCGTGAGCTCGCGAGAACCTCTTCCCGACGCCGCCGATGGCGCCGCCCGCCCCGCTCACCATCGAGAGACCTCGTCGCCGTCCGGGTGTGCGCTCCACCTCATCGACCACGACCACGATCTCGACCTCGGCGCAGCACACTCTCCGTCGTCGCCTCGCGTGGCGACCATTCCGTCACCGTCCTCGCGCGCCTCACTCCGGAGAAGCGCCGGCAGCGCCGCGGCCTCTTGATTTCTTGAACATCAGGCGGTCAGCCGCGGGGCGCGCAGAGCCCGTGCGATGGCCGCTCACCGCGGCGGTCTTTGGAGGGCACAGCCCTCCACCGTCTTCGTCTCCAACCGCCCTACACCTTCAAGTCTTCGACGTAGCGCGAGCTCCTCCTAACCCTTACAATTTACTGACTTAGAGTCTTGGAGGCAAGTGCTTTGGATTTACAATGTGAGATATGCTTTGTATTGTGTAGCTCGAAGAGGTGTTTAGCGAGGTCGGACCGGTGAGGCGCTGCTTCATGGTCACGCCAAAAGGTGAGAGGATTTAGCCAGTTCTATAATAGCATGAACCACTGTTAGATGATGCTAAGTTTGCTGAATTATTTTGCATGAGATATGTTTATATTTATCACTTGCTTGCCTAATCAAGATACACAGAAACAGTGGAGCCATAAGAACTATGAACAAAATGGGCATTTATTTTTGGTTTGCATACTACTATACAAGTTTGTTAATAATGTGGAAATGGAATCTTAGAAAGAAGCCTTATATGTCATAAAAAAATAAATTTAAAGAAGATAATTACAACTAATGATTACAGCTTGTTCTTTAACTGAAACAATTGACCTTACCTGCTTCCCTTTTTTCCTTCTTTAATACTTCGTTGGTTTAGGTTTCATGGCTTAGCTGAGTTTGACCAAAAAAAGCGAAGCTGTCGCGGGTGTCTATCTGATCATAATGCACGAAAAAGGAAGCCACAACCAGAGACAATTTCATTCAGTTCATCAAGGCTCTCCACGATATTTTATGGTAGCACTGATCCCTTAGTTGCTTTGGGGGTTCAATAAACTGATTTATTATCTACAACTTTCCTGTTGGTATCTATAGTGCACAAAACTCTTATTTTACCATATCAATCTCCAACTGTGTGACACTCATTCATTATAACTTTGGATGTTAAAAGAGAACTGGTGCCAAATAGTTTGTTCTTATCTTCATGCACCTTACTCGCTTAACTTTCATGCTTGTGGTATTATACGACAGTGGTGCCCTATACTTTATAACCTGATGAGATGGTTCCAAGCATGGAAAAGAACCTAATTTTAGATCGTTGAGGACATGTTTCTACTTTTCCTATTGCAGCGCCTTGACACATGGCTTTGACATTATCTGTTATTATGTCTTATTCTCTTCATGTAGTCTAATTGATGACTGAATGCGAATTCTTCAACCAAATTTGCACTTCGGAAATAACAGGACAATACTTAAGCATCGCAGATAAGCCTTGCCTTGATTTCTGCAGATACATGTTTGGTGTTACATGATGATTCAATTTTTTGGAAGGGAACTTAACCCAACTTCTTTGGTATTATTTGATGACAATACATAGTAATCACACTGTCATAAAATCCTTCACAAATCTTTGTTCTCTCTAGATATATATTTTTCCTTGTACTGAAACAATTTAGCCTTAATTTTGGTATTGTTTGCATTGCAGATGCTAGGCAACAGAATCTTTTCTTTAGCCAATCTCCTTTTGGTCAAGTGAGAAGCAATGCAATTTCTTCGTGGGATAGCTTGGGAGGCTTCAAATTTATGGAAACCAAACTTCCGTGGATGAAGCCAACGAAAATGGTAGGCCTTGATGAGTTGCATTTCTCTAACCCGCAGATGCCAAATAATGTTGTGGCGCATGCTGTACATCATCATGATTTCGATGGGCTTATGCCATTCAAGGGAACCAACACAAAAGTCCTCAACCAAGGTATTTTTCTAACTACCAATCTATTACCAAACTTAAATAAAAGATTTAAAAAAGCTGTGGCAGCACTTAAATTTTAGCTATATGCTTTGATGATGTCCGTGTCCGTGCAACATAGATGATGAGTATGTTTGAGTCATGTGCTTGTTTCTCATTAGTTATGGGTTATTTTACCGAATCATGCAATGATACATATGTTTTAGCAGTGGTTTGGTCAAGATGGTAAATCAGAAGGCGGATGGAGGCTTAACTCCACTTCATATGACGGCGTTAAACAGGCACGTAGAGTGTGTATAATTGTTACTGGACTTGGGAGCATCTGTTTCTGAGGTCACCATTGAAGATGGAACAACTATTGACTTCATAGGTATTTGCAACTGTTCTTTTTACTGTTGCTTGTCAACTCAATAATAATTTTCCTTTATATATTTGTTATTTCTCAGCTCTATTGTTGATAGCACACTCCTGTTCTGAATGCTTGACATTATCAGTATTGGAACATTGTGTATTGTCAGCAAATTAACTTAAATACCTTGTCTTAAATTGATTCAATTATTGTCTTGCAAATGTACTTTATTATACATATATTGATGGGATGCCATGAATGGAAAAAAATCATTTATCCACTTGGAATGTATTACCATTGTTCCTCTACTACTGTCTGCAGTTCTATGTCTTTTAGTTTTGTACTTTGATGTTGCTAAAATTTATGTTTCTTCTGTAATCACCATTGATTATGTTAGCCATTTGTTAGTACAAAATTTGACCATGTGTGGCGTAATCTTTATTGCTCTTGGCTCATGTACTTGAAGCTGTAGGTTTGGAATTTTTCTAAAAATATGTACCTTTGTATGATTGTATATATAGTACTGTTACATCTTACTAATATGATGCTTGATTTATTTACGAGTATGAACATATATGTTTTGTTTGATACATGATGACGTAAGAAAAAGCTGATATTTATTATTCAGTTTGAGATAATATTTAATAGTATGCACCACTTTTATTTGGTTTTCCGTTGCAACGCACGGGCACATAACTAGTATACATACATACATACATACATACATACATACATACATACATACATACATACATACATACATACATACATACATACATACATACATACATATGTGTGTGTGTGTGTAAGAAGCAAAGATTCATGTATAACCTATAGGCAAAAGTTTATATAATATCTCAAACTTTGCTCGAAAATCGAATCTAACACCCTAGACTATGGAACCAGATATTTGACCTCCCAAACTTTTGCAATACAGTTCGAATAACATCATGACACAATTTTGAATGGTGGTATTGTCCACGTGGCAGAGTGAGTGATTTTACCACGTAAAATGACACACTGGTCAAATTTATATACATAACAGGTGGGGCCATAGGGTTTTCTCTCCTAATCGAAATAGAAAGGGAAGGAATTACAGTGGTGGTGGCCATTGAAGCACCATTGAGAGCTCAGTGGGAGAGAAACATTTGTGTGCTCCATACGTCGGTGACCCAACTTAGCCAACGTATCATCCTACGTGGTAAAACTGCACATTTATCATGCACGTGGGCAATATTACCATACAAGACCAGGTCAAAAGTGTTATTTAGGGCCTACTCCAACTAGTTTTTGGCTTATGCTTCTGGTTATGGTTTTGATTGAAATTGCACTGCTGTGATTGTAAGCTTTTTCTGATGGAAAAATGTGTAAAAATAAAAAAAAATGAGAAAAAACAGTTTATATCATCATGAACAATACAAAAGAATAAAAAAAGACAAAATTAGAAGACAATGTGTTCTAAATAGCTTGACTTAATAAACCAAAAGCCAGAAACTAAAACCGTTTGAAGCGGGGCTTTAAACCAGATTGTAAAGTTCAAGAGTTATATATTTGGTATCATAATTCGGAGTTTAGACGAACTTTTAAGCAAAATTTGAGATGTTGGATGGACTTAGAGACTCACTATTTTTGTGCTAATAAAAGGATTTTTTTTTACGTTCATGTTTCGACACGACGAACAAGGAATAAAGATCTAATGATTCTCAACATTACTCTCATTTATGTAATTAAAACTGAACAAACATCCTTAATAAAAGGGCAAACATTATAGTTTTTTCCATAGGGGCACAACACAGATTGTTGAACTGAGAATTTTTTTATTACATAATCCTTTTTTAAAAAAAATTATTAATAACCTCTTGCTAATTTTATTTCTAATCCAGACACTTTTAACCACGCCACCACTCGATGTGGCAAGACAACATTGCAACGTTGGTCACTATGCCATGGTCAAATCCTGCCACTCCATCACCGATGGCATAGCAAGTTACCAGTGGCATGGCAAGAAATGACATTTAGTACTTACCCTGTGCCATGCCAGAGATGATGACGTGGTCAAAAAGATCATATAAGGAAATAAAGTTAGGAAGAGGTTAGTAATAAAAATAAATTAAAAAAGGGTTAAATAACTGCGTATATTCCGAAGTACAAGTTACTTGTAAGTCGTCTTCACAATTGAAATTCTGTAAACAAGGAGACGATTTGTTCTAGGGAGACAACGTTGCAATGGCTTCGCAAGGTAGTAATACACGTATACAAGCCTTACACCAATATTTGCATTTTTCAAGAACAATACAAGAGGAAAGAATGTCCTCGTTTTCCTTTTCATTAGAAAATAGACCACAAGGCCTAGCTACTCGTCTTGTAAGCGAACCGAATACAGCAACAGCGCTGACCAAAATTGCTTCTCGCCATAAGAAACTCTAATCACAAGTAATTATATTATTGAATAAGCTGGCTGATGCGTTAACACTGATGTACTTCTTACGCCAAACAAGATGGCCCCCATTAACCATACTATTTCCAACAAAGCAGACTATGCTCTACAGACTACAGGTTGCTGGCTTCCTGCAGATGTCATTGTCATATGCCACATAACACCTACTGGTAGCGTTTCTTAAACAGATGATGTCTCTTTGATGGGTCCTTGGGCTTCTTGGGAGCTCCACCCTTCCCCTTCCCAGTGCTGGATGAACAGGTATCAGGTGAGCATTGAGCAAATAAATCATCATGAGATCCAAACATAGAGGTGAAAACAAAACATAAGTGGAGAGAGGTAGCACCTGTACTCCATGTAGACCATTCCACCCGCTCCAGAAAAGGCACTCATTGATCCAGCAGAGCGCCTTGCTTTCAGGAGAGCCTTGCCATCAGAATCCTCTTCCAAGTGCTCAACACCAATCATGTCATCCCCTGCGTTCAGCACCTGTTTGAAGTAGTGAAGAGAGCAATTGCACAATAAGAAACAAAATGGCAAGAAACTGACAAAACAGAAGGTACGGAAAACACCCACTTTGCCCAACAGGTCGAGCTGTTCATCAAGTGTGTAATAGCTCAGGTTAGGTCCTTCATCAGGTGGCGGCAAGCTAGTGATCACCTAGTAAATACAATATTTCATCACCACTAAACTCAAGTGCCAAAAAGAATAATTTCTTGTAGGTTTATGCAGAGGAAACTACATCAAGTAGGAGTCAAGCAAAACAATAAAAAAATTTCCCAACAATTACAAGAGTGGACCAAAGGTCACCTTGAAGCTATATCCCTGGTCGATAAGAAATTGTTGCCTTTTTGTTGAGTAGTACATCTCCTGCATCAGTGCAAAAATGTCATGCTGAAGCTAATCTACACGTATGGGTTGGGCATTTCTCCACTCTGATGGATTTCCAAAATAGGAAAAAAAAATATGCCAAATGAAAACATAATACAGTAAACCTTAGTGGGACTCACCTGTGTATCAGTTGATACAAGAGAGTAGAAAAAAGCATTGTATTCTTCTTTTCCACCTGCCATTCTATCTTGATGCTTACCCTGCAACCACGGTAGTTATCAAGAGATTCAAGGGCAATACCATAGAAAACACTTGTTTGAAACACGATTGCAGTTCGAGATCAAATGTGGAAAATTATTTCTGGATCACTTTCCCCCATCTGATTGACTACATAATATGTGATTCCTTCTCATAATAGCATCCAAACTATTGAAACCCCTTACACAACTACCTCAAGTCAGAGCTGTAGTAGTAATAATTTAGTAACAATTAACAAACCATGCAGCAGCATGTTAATAAAATTGTACAAACAAATTATATTCTACAATCAAATTGTAATAGATTCTAATAAACCATCAAAGAAATTTTGAAAACATTGAAGTAAATGTTAAGTTAAATCTGAAACTTATTTCCTTTTGCTAGCATAATGTTATGAGCAATTTTGATCCAAGATTCATGATTTGTCATTGTATTCATGACAAGTTGTCATTGTATCATGAACATAAACATCCACGCTAAATTTTGAAAATAAAGAGAAACAACACAGCAATTGCAATCTGTTTGCCTGTAACACCTCAGCCTGACATAAGTCCAGAATTTCATCACCAACCCATTCCTTCTTAAATTAAATCATCTTTCACAAACTACTAATATAGTAACATCAATAAAATAACCAAGCTTTCACATAATATTAAATTCAGCATAAACATAATGACATTGATTGGAACAAATCTTAAAATTTAATTGAAATAATAACAATAACGAAGATAATCAAATTATTGAGATTAAGCAAAGATACTTTATTTGTCTGCAACCAAACCAACGGCTCTATGTTCTAAAGGGACTTATTAACCAAAAGCAAGTGCAAACAATCCGTGTTATCATTGTACCATACACTTGCTTTTTTAACCACGAGGGACAGATTGATGTGAAGTTGACACCAATTCCGAATTTACTCCTACAATAAATATCCGGTCTCAACAACATGTTTTTGGTTAATAAGTTATGTTCAGCATGACCTCAGGCCAATCTAACATGGCTTGACCAGTTTGTTTCCATTGTTTTAGGCCATGGTATATTGGCTTGAGGTCGTGCTAGTTCTGGTTCGGAAGGAAGGGAGGAGTTAGAGATGAGTTTTGGGTACCATTGTTCATTGGGGTTTGTTGTTAAGTTTTGTAGGCAAGTTTTGTAATAGCTACGTCCTGTTTCATCACTTTGGCATAATATGAGAGTTGTAGACAATTAAGATTTCTATAGAGTACAAGAACACAGGATTTAGTTGAGCAGATTAGGAGTTATGTCTTAGGGAAGACTGATGTCTAGAAATTGATTGCTGTTGGACGCAGCTGTGGATAACTACAATTTGGGCCTGGTAGGTGGTAGGTGGCCAAATTAAATTATGAGTATAACTAAAAAAGGTACATAATTTTCTTTAGATTTCAGAAGTGATATGATTTGCTATATTTGGATGGGTAAATTAATAGATACAAAATTGTCAAGCCTGTTGTCCAGTAAGATAAAAGAGCGGTCTTCGGAGTTAAAAATAAAGGGTTAAATGGATTAATCAGTGTTTGTGACCAACTAAGAAAGTGTAGAAAATTTTAAGTAGTTTTCAAAACATATATGTTTTGCTATGTTAAGGCTTTGGAGTCGAGAGTTATGGTATTTTTCTTTGCCAGGGCAGGGGGGATTGTCCGTAAAGGTGAAATTGTTGGATCAAAAAGCGTATAGGAGCGGTGTTTATTTGATGTTAAAGTATTATGGTGGCATATTGTTGAGACTAGATATTTAACGTAGAAGGACTAAATTTAGTGTTAGTGTCAACTTCACATCAATCCATCCCTCGTGGTTAAAACGAGAAGTGCATGATAGAATGGTAACACGAGCTGCTTGCTCTTACTGTTTTATGTTAATAAAGTACTTTAACATGCTGGTTTACATATTTACTCTTGTTTTCTATAATGCTCATATGATAATGGATTAAATGGTGATGATGATAAATGATTAATATTGAGAGAATTATTGCATTTGCATAATAGAAAGAGATGACTTGTGTGGGCCTCTAAAGCCTACTTTGTGTGGGCAACCCATGGGAGTGAGCAAAGTAAAACCTACTTGGTAGGCACTCTACAGGAGTAGAGTTGAGATCTCTATATAAAAAAGGATGGGCTTAGGTCCTCGTAGGAAAGAGGACGGGTTTGAGGTTCCCGTAGGAAAGAGGGCGCGCATGGGTGGACACCAACGGGTGTTACACTCCGCTATACCGGTATAAGTAAAAGAGATTATGAGATATGTGCATGTCATTCATGAAAAGAAAAAAGAGATGGTGAGATATGTGTATGGTATTAATGAAAGATAGATGAAAATGAGATAGTTTTAAATTGACATGAATACTTGGTGATATGTTTTAATACCGTTTACTTGGTGATATGTTTTAATGAAAGATAGATCAAAATGAGATAGTTTTAGATTGACATGAATACTTGGTGATATGTTTTAATACCGTTTACTGTTTTATTATGTGTTTGCTGAGTCATAGAACCCTGTGCTTTTGTTGTTATTTTTAGGTGAACGATAAACGCGACATGTATAGGGAAAATAGCTCATAAGCAGTTCATACATTGGCGTTGCTTTAATTATCACATTAGACAACAAACATTTATTATTAGTGCTTTGGTTTATGCAAATGCTTGCTTTTGGTTAATGAATTCTTTAGAGCATACAGATGTTAGTTTGGTTGCAGATAAATAAAGTATCTTTGCTTAGTCTCAATAATTGGATTATCTTCGTTATTGTTATTGCTTCAATTAAATGTTAAGATTTGTTCCATTCAATATCGTCATGTTTATGCTTAATTTAATATTTTATGAAAGATTAGTTATTGTATTGATGTTAGTAGTTTGTGAAAGATGGTTTAATTTGAGAAGAAATAAGTTGGTGGTGACATTCTGGGCTCATGTCGGCACAAGCTTCGATGCACATTACCTTTGCCCTGAGAATACGTCCCAACCGTTGAGCTTCTTGACGCCGTGAACCAGCATGAGATGATATTTGTATGATGACATTTGCTTCTGGAATATCAATCGAGTTATCACCCACCTACGAAGTAACAGCACAAAAGTCGTTAAGATTACTAATGTTGGTAGATTTGAAACATATAATTGGGATTACAAAGTCACTAAGCACACCTTTGAAAGGAAAATGGTATTGACTTCTGGGCTGTTCTTGAATTGATACAGAATTCTCGTCCTCTCAGCATGGCTGAATGATGCAGAGCTAACATAAGCATATAACTTATGGAACATAAGTAGCATCTGTATAAAATGAGAGGTCACCTTGTGGCACCATAAATCATTGGTTTACGGAGCTTCATTGCATACGCAGTTAGTGCAAATAAATTATCAGCAAACACAATTATCTTGTCCCCACGTTGTTGCTCATGGAATCGAATTAGAAACTCACAAGCCCTAAACTTGTTTGGATTCATCACATAGAGTACCTGGTAGGTAAGAGTCAGTCCTCAATAAGGAAAAAAACACTAGTGATTCTTAAGGACTAGAAGATAATAAAATTTGAGAAACAAGCATGCCAATACATCTATTCATATCTTTAATATGTCAAAAGTCGAGGGAAAAAACATTTTTCCTGTCAGGAGTTATGAGAACAACACAACAAAGAGTCAATCTGTTAATAAATCGAATTGATCATTGCACAAAACTAAAAGTAAATTAGATACCCAAGAAAGCAGCAGTACAAACTGGAACATATGGACTTTATATTGCAAAAAGTAACTTCAGGAATTTGAATAAAAACTCTGCACAGGCAGATGAGAAACTTCAATATAGATTCACCTGCTTCTTCTTTGAATTTTCTTTTTTCAAATATTCAGCAAAGAACTCTTTGGTCATGGGACACCATACTTCTGCACACTGCACATTTGCAATAAATCCACCTTTCACTAAATCCAACCAGTTTGCTTCGTACAGCTTTGGTCCAATTAGAAAATTTAGATCGGTAATACGTTCGTCCTCTCTCACAAGTGTAGCTGCAATTACATTAATTCAAGTTATTTAGAATAATATGACAAGTGAATAGTGAAATCATATAAGAATATATGATGAAAACAGACCAGTAAGACCAAGCTTGCAGTGAGACTTAGTAATGCTGATGACCTTTCTAAACATATGTGCAGGGACAACGTGAACCTGCGAACACAAATAAGTAAATAAAAAGGGCATGTATGAGACTTAGTAATGCTGATGACCTTTCTAAACATATGTGCAGGGACAACGTGAACCTGCGAACGCAAATAAGTAAATAAAAAGGGCATGTATGATACTATGATTTGTCATGTGCAAATGAGATATGAAAGCCTAAATCATCAGATAATGGAGATTCCACCTCATCCATTAGGAGCAAGCCCCACTCCCTGTTTCGAATTTCTTCAATAATCTTCTCTGAGTCTTCAGACCGTTTGCCCCCAAATGCCACCATGTTATATGTAGTCACAACTACACCAGCCATCCCTCGAAATTTCTCCTTGTTATCTGACGTAAAACGGCTGATATGATCATCTTTTATAGTTGACCAGAGCTTGAACTGAAATGCCCATTGATCAACAGAGACAGCATTTGTTGCCAAACATAGACAGCTCTTCTTGATACGACATGCTGCCGATACACCAACCAAAGACTTGCCAGCACCACAAGGCAGCACGATAATGCCTGACCTTGCTCTGCCTGCAAATCCATGAAAGAAATATTCAATGAAAAAAATATACTCTACACAAATCCTTGTAAGTTCTGAAAGTGGAAAGCGGGGACTAACAAATGAAACCAGGGAATAAATCGCTTGCTAACAACAGGAGTCCCTAAATTTCTAGTTTCCTTTATTAGTAAACTCAGGTTCCGCATTAGTTCCAATACTTCAAAT
This sequence comes from Melocanna baccifera, assembly GCA_036346265.1. Lineage (NCBI taxonomy): Eukaryota > Viridiplantae > Streptophyta > Magnoliopsida > Poales > Poaceae > Melocanna > Melocanna baccifera. Next base: position 33,279,201 of record CM070677.1, on the reverse strand, counting down.
ACATCTTCTCAAGAGACAACTTTCTCAGAAGTAAGAAGCAATATGTATCTCCGTTTTCATGTGTGGTTGCAATTATTGAGTTGCGTGCACTAACTAATTCATCCAAAAGCTTAATCTGATGAGGAAAGGTGGGCAATTCACTTATACTTCAACACTCCCCTTCACGTGTAGGCTCTCTCAGACCTAAGACGTGGAATAAGAGTGGGCTATAATTATTTTTATTTAATTGCGCCAACCGGGTCTCGAACTCAAGACCTCTTAGCTCTGATACCATATTGAGTTGTATGCCCTAACCAATTCACCCAAAAGCTTAAGCTGATGAGGAAAGATGGGCAATTCACTTAATACTTCAACAGCAATCAACATGTGTCATATGATAAGACTAACAAAGAAATGCTGGATAAAAGTTATTCGAAAATTCTCATGCTCAAATGATTATCTATAGCCAATTACCAGTTGTTAGAAATTTAATATTCAGACACACATTGAACCTACCATTCCCAAACATCTTACTGAGGCTCTTTTCTTGATATGGCCTTGGTTGTGCTTGAGGCTTTAATTCCATATCCAAATCTGGGTTCACCTACAATTAACAGAAATGTCAATTCCAATTCTAAATCATGTAGCAAATGGTTTCTCACAGATCATGCCAGTAAACGTTGCAAAACCACACAATGAAATTTTCTCTATGTTGCCAATTTGTACAAGTAAAAATAGGTCAAGAATACCATATGTCTCAAAGCTCAATATGAAACAGCAGATAATAATGCCTATATTTAGTTTTGTTTTGCTGGAGATCTGAAACTTCCTAAAAGCAATTTGCTAAATTGCAGAACACACTCAATAAGTCAATATAAAGCTTGAGATAAAGTGCTTTCCTGTGCATGCATTTAATGAAACAAAGTATTCTTTTATTGAAGAGAGTAGCCACCTAATGTACCCAAAAAAACATCATTGCGAATGAAATAATGAATAAGAGTTTGTTTCCCATTATCTGTACACTATTCTGCTGTGTTTCTTTAACAAAGCGCTCCCATGCTTCACAACTTCTTGAGATTTTTCGGTTTTTACTTTTAGCTGATTAGTTATATCTACTGAGCATCAAATAAGAAGAACATGCACTTGTTATTTCCAGTGTCATCAAAACTGACCCAGCCATCGATACGGCCAGGGTCTCAACGTCATCGATTGAACTACATATTTTTAAAATATTTGAAAATGCAGCATGTAGAAAATATGCATATAAAGTTACACTTTTCATTATCCAACATATAATATAGCCGGATCATTTACGTTAACATATGATATATCATTGTACTGTTAAAGATATAAGGGTATTTGTGGTATTTCCTAATTTCTAGAGTTTAGCCTTGTGTCCTTTGTATCCCTTGAGTCTTGTACTATATATATTGCCTTTTGGGCTATGCAATACATAATCTATTCATCCTACTGGATCCGGCCTCCACCGACCTTGCCACGCCTCCATCGTCGCCGGAGTTGTTCGTCGTTGATTCGATGGGGACTCTACTTAGCGGTGGCATCATCTCGAGTTGGATCCAAGTCACCAGCTGCTCGCGCCTCCGCTGGCCGCCGCTACCTCGGCTTGTGCTTGTGGCCACCGGTCTCACCTCGCCCGGATCCGGTTTCCTTCGCACCGGATCCGGCTCGTCGCCTTGCTCCGCCTCACACCGGTTCGGTTTTTCCCCAGCACGCCAACCAGATCCACTCACTATCTTGTCGAATATCTTGTGCCAGGGGAGCTCGGGCTTCACATCACAATCGCTGAGGTGATCGCCGTCGCCGTTCCTTGGTGCTGACTCACTCTGATTCGCTTGCACTTGCGTGCGGGAGGGAAAGAGAGATGGAGATAGGAGAGGGGATTGAAGTGGAGTGAGTAGTGTCTTTGCTGCTAATGGATGAAGATTTTATGTGTTGGGCATATGACAAATCATAGTGGTTTGCTTTCGTTGTTCAATGTGATTAATTCCATCACTAGAAGGAAGCCGCCTGCTGTGATCTTGTCTCAATATTGTGGCTGCATCATTCAAGTCTTTCTCCAGCTATTGAAGGATGTTGCTGCTATTAATATCTGCAGCTTTACGTCTATTTCTTTTTGAGTTTTTCATTGCGTCCATCCAAGTTCGTAACTTCTATCTTTCAGTTCGTTCAAGCCGTGTAAGTCCACAAATTTCTTTGCCAGTCAGCCGATTGCTTTACTAACAATGGTTCATCCGCTTGGATCGAGTGTGGTCCTTTCCTTTTCGCATAACCACAGTCGTTGCTCTTTTCTTTGAGTTTTGGCAGATTGTAGAAGTTTAAAACCGCCGCTTCTTTCTGAGCCGTCGCCCCGAGTTTTTAAGGCCGTCGTGTTTTCCTTCTGCACTGCCGCTGTCTCGGACTTCAATCTGTTTTATGAGCTATCACCATACTTTATAGGCTACCGCACGAATCTGGATGGAGATCTTCTGACCTTGACACAATTTTCAAGAGCCGAACTCTATGTCGACATCTTTAAGACTCGGATTTTAGATTTTCCTTATTTTAGTGTCAACCATTTCAAATGCAAAGCTATTGCATACGCCTTGAATTTGAGAGAGAGTTTAAGGATATAAGAGTATTTATGGTATTTCCTAGTTTCTAGGGTTTAGCCTTGTGTCCCTTGTATCTCTTGAGTCTTGTACTATATATATTGTCTTTTGGGCTGTGCAATACATAATCTATTCATCCTATAGATCTAACATGTACGATGTTTTGAGATGATACTGTGAAGTAAATAAGCTCTGTTTTCACCATTACATTGGTTCTTTAGTATTATAGCATTTATATTTAATATAGCAAACAACTAGCCATCTATTTCAGTTGGTATGCCCGAATTCTATGTATAGTAGAGGTGGTGGGTTTGAAACTCAGCGAACTCCAGGTAAAAAGTTGTTTTTGTAAAATTTGCACAACACAACACAAAGTTGGGTCAGCCCAGTTAAACTTGACCAGTTTGCATCAAAAGTTCAAAACTGGCCTGTTCAATTTGGTTTTCTCCGGTTTAACACAGGTTAATTGCATGAACGATCTCGGACTGACAGATGTGTTAACTGTCACGCCCAGTTTTTCCCTGTCGGAATGCCGTTCTAGACCTGATAACTATGGTTGTTTCTCGATATGGAAAGAACTTACAGTGTCATTTCTAAAATCATACTCCTCCAGCATGGGAAAGTTCAGTGCATTTGGCAAGCACCGTTGCTTGACATTCTCAACCTGAATGAGATGAATTAAAGTATTAAACATCAGTCTCCACTCTCCATAATTGAAGCTCTTCCCAAGCTTCTACTTGAAGTGACAATACCTGAGAGGGATCAACTTCAAAAGAATGTGTTTCCTTGTCTTCAGTTGCAGCAGCCAATTCCATTCCATTTAACAAATCATCATGGCCACTAGCTATTTCACCAGCTGTTTTGCTAACACTAAATGAAGGAGCCCCTAGGGAATCCTGAAGAAAATGAGAAATGGATTCAGATAACAAGATAAATCAAACAACTATCATGTATAGAAGTTATGGTTTAATGCAGACAACCTAGCAGTGCAAGAACTTGACCTAGCAAGAGATAGTGGGGTAGGACTAGGAAGTCATGAAATTTTGCTATGAGAGAACAGTTCAAATTGTCCAGTATGACAACCTATACCAGCAGTTGAGAACATATATGGAAGTAATGTTTATGCCACTCAAAGGATAATACATATACTTACTAGATATTAGACAAGCAGATAAAAGAAGCACAGTGATCGTATGGATGTGCACTTTAACACAATACAAATTTCTGTTCTACCTGACACTAATTGTGTTCCCACAAAAAAAAATATTCAAATACATAGAACAAAAAAAACCTCAGGAGATATCCGTGCTCTAGAAATGACTTCATCTTTCAGAAGGGTCTTCAAAACCTGGACATGAAGTATCCCAGCTCACGTAAGAAACAAGTAATAGAGTGATCGGAATTCTTTATATCCAGGAAGAATGGTACAACCTCAGGGAATGGGGACTCCACAAAATATCGATTTTTCTTCAGAACAAGCTTTACTTTGCCATAATTGGCAGTTGACCCATGGATGAAATCAATTACTTCACGGGGCAATTTAGTCTTGGAGAGCTTACTCAAGACACTAATGATTGTGGTAGTCTCGAGTCCAACTGAGACCGCAGCATATAATGAGTGTGGTGTTAGATTGTATTCATGCATAGATTCTGGCCTGCACCAGCAAAGTTGAGATTTATTTATTTTAATGAAAAATCGAAAGCCTCTGTTTAATTCATATATCTCAGACATTCAACTCATATTATTGTTGGAAGTTAAGAAAACAGCTGATCCATTTGACCATCTCTTCCATTAGAGTACTAGCATCATTTTATGTCAGATTCAATTGAAAATTAACTTAATTTCATTGCTGTTCCAAGCACTAAACAACCCTGAGAAAGTATACAATTCATTATCTCCTTAACCCATGATCCAATACTCCAAACTAACCAAACCTAGAATTTAGTTCCAAGATCACAAGGGCATACATATGGTTATGTACATATGGTTATGTTCTTCTGAACTCAAGGTGTGGCAAAATCAAGCCTGAATCAACTTGGCTATGGCGTCATCCATGTGTGCCAAATTAAACCCAAATCCATCCTAAATATGACCTTTTTGCGAGGGTAAAATATGACCTTACTACCACTCCATGCTAATTCGCAGGGAAATCTACAACAAATTAGGCTTCTTTTCACTCGGTTGTTACAATTGTGACCAGTCCAAATCAAATATGCAATCAGGTTAGAATTTGAGGCTGCAGGTGGTTCAAGTTGACCTGCACACAGGCTCCGCAATGGCGATCAGGAAATCATACGCCTGTTTGTAGAGAGGAGAAAACGTCTCAAGGAAGATGCGGCCGTCGGCGCACGCCCACAGCGGCCGGTTAGCGTGATCCAGCTTCAGCTCCAGCTTGGTGAAGTCCCTCTTCTTCACCTCCTTATCCGCTGCAACGAAACAAAGTTCCATCCCCCAAATCCCCCTATCAATTAAAAGTTTCGCAGAACCCTACAGATTCGCAGAAGGTTGGCTAATTTAGAAGGGATCGAGAGCGGTACCGTCGCGGGCGTCGTCGTCGAAGTCATCGGCGTAGTCCATCTCGGCGCTCTCGTCCACCAGAGCCGCCTTCGACGGCGCCGAGGACTTGTGCCGCTTCGGCCCGCGGGCGCGATCGCCTGCAGAGAGGGAGAGAGGGAGGCGGTGTCACAGAGAGCGGCATAGAGGAGATGGATGCTGGCGCAGAAAATGGGGTCTAGGGTTGCCGCCTCACCGTCGCCGCCGGCCATGACTGGGAGCGAGGAGGTGGTCGGTGCACGGACGAGACGAGTCGGAGAGGACGGCGAAAAGCGTGGTCGTGTGCGCTGCCTCGCGAATGCGATTCGACCTGCAATGCGGTGCCGGTGCGTTGAGTTTGCGACGGCGGCAGTGTAGCGAACCGTCTCTGTGGGCCGGGGACCTGATATACGCCGCTCGGCCGGCGGATAACCTTGCATCGCCCACCTTCCAAAACATCCAAGTCAGCCGTGCGGGTGTGGGCCTTTGTTTTGGCCTGGCCCAGTTCGCCACTTGGGGCAGATTTCCTCTTTTCTTTTTTTTTCCTCTTTCTTTTTCTCGGAGGATTTTTTCCTTTCACAACGTAGGAGTTTGGAGTGACTGACCACTAGCTAACAGCCCCAGCCCAGATCAGTCCATCCATTCATGCAACTCCCCTCTCTTCTTCTTATTCTTTTTCCATTTTTTTTGCGATGACTTTTTTTCTCTCATCCGACTATAGGGATTCACCATTAATATTTGAGAGGTTTATTGTCCTCTTTTTGTTTAATTTTATTTATTCTTGTCGCTTCGAATCGATGTTCACTACATTCATCTTATACCATTACTGTTGCTTTCTGGGCAAATGGAAGATCAGGGAGGATGCAACGGGTGGATGTCACATGTTCCATGTTGAGAAAGTAATGTTCAACGGACAACAGTAAATCGTCCGTGTTCCACATTTTTTCGAGCTAGCGGGAAGATAGGGTGAACGTGATGAGTGGGAGCCAAATGTTCCATTAACCAAAACTTAATGTTCCACGCATCTCATCTCAATGTTCTTACTGTTCCACTAGGTTCCCTAATTTTTTTTTATAGAAAGAGATAATTTAGGGGGGAATGCAACGTGCCGGTACCGCATGCTCCATTGTGAGAAAATAAATGTTCCCAATTGTCATTGTTCATGATTTCTGTCGGGCTAGTGAAAAGACAGGGGGACGAGATAGGTGGGCTCCAAATGTTCCATTAAACAAAACCCAATGTTTCATGCATTTGGTCTCAAATGTTCCAACTGTTCAACTAGATTGTTCCCCTTTTTTTTCTAGAAAATGATAACTTAGGGGGAATGCAACGGCCGGGTGACACACGTTCCGTGCTGAGAAAAGAAAAGTTCCATGGATATAATCGGAGTGTTCCAACAGTTTATCATCATTGTTCCACAATTTCTTTGGGCTAGTGGAAAGGTAGGGGAACACGATGGGTGGGATCCAAATGTTCCACGCATTTGATCTCAATATTCCTATTGGTCAACTGGTTGTTATCTAATTTTTCAATTTTTTTAAATATTCCAACAGTTCGACAATGTTCCAATAGTAGAGCAAGGTGAATTGACCAAGGTGGAAGATAAATCAAGCCAATTAGCTGAACAATTAAAAAACATAATAGAACAATAGTGCAAACAAAAATGAAAATGAGAAAAAAAAAAGGACCTACTACAACCTTCCGCAAAAAAAACTGCAACTAAATGAAAATAAAAAAGAAATAGAGGAAAATGAAGGAAAGAAGAAAAGGAGGGATGAAAAGCTAGCCCAGCTGCACGTCAGGGCGAGTACGTGAAATACGAGTAAGGCTACCAATGGGTCACCATTCACCAACCTTTTAGTGCACGTATATAGGCCATATGGTATGGCCCAAATATCGTTTACTAATTTTCATAGTTTTCATGGAAATTAATAGCAACATCTCTATTTTTGTTCTCAATCCGTCAGCGTATATAGGAATCCAAAAAATTAGGAGAGCAGCGCATGCACATGCGTTGAGATGTGCTCAAGGAAATCATGCACATGCACGTAGGAGTAGTGTATGCAAGGAAAGAGATCGGGCGGGCAATTGCATTCTGGAGTTGGTATCCTACGTGGCATGGAGAAATAAGGCAGTCGAAGGTTTTCTAGGAAACAAATCAGCAGATCTTATTCTTATGCATGCTATTCGAACAGAAGACGCCCGTCCATGGCCCAACTGCGCGCCCTCCTTTCCCTTCGTGCGCTTGGGTGGGGCCCACCTCGAGTCTGTCCACAAGTAGAGATGGCTCACCCAACACGTGTTGATATTAATTTTGGTTTTGCAAGATGTTTAGGGAGTTAAGGGGGCGTTCGTTTTAGCGATGGTTTCTGATTTTTGGCTGAAATTTTACTGTAAGGAAAGAGATCGGGCGGGCAATTGCATTCTGGAGTTGGTATCCTACGTGGCATGGAGAGATAAGGTAGTTGAAGGTTTTCTAGGAAACAAATCAGCAAATCTTAGGTGCCTCTCAGTTCGGCTTCTCGTCGTTGTGTTCGGCTATATGATTACTGTTCAGCGTTAGGAGAGCACTGTGCACTTTTTGTCATTTTTTTTTGTTTTTTCGAATTTTAGTGTTTTGTTTTTTTCCTGTATTCCTTTGCATTATCCGCTCTATATTAGCGTGTCGTTTTTATTTTTATATTTTTTTAATTTAATTATACCTAATAAGCTAACTCAGCTACAGTAAAAAAATAAGCCAGCTACAGTAAAATTTTAACAAAAACTAAAAATCATCGCTATTCCGCACGCCCCTTTATTCTTATGCATGCTATTCGAACAGAAGACGCCCGTCCATGGCCCAACTGCGCGCCCTCCTTTCCCTTCGTGCACTTGGGTGGGGGGACGCCACGAGCACCCTCTGAAATAACTAGGCCAAAATGGTCCACCAGCTTCTCCTTCTAGTTCGCCGGTGTAGGGGCTGGAATAAGTGCGTCACCCTAGAGAGGGAGACCAGTCAAGAACAAGATGTCCTGCAGAGTGACCGTCATCTCACCTCACCAAAAGTAGAATGTGCACGTCTCGGGCCTCCACCTGTCCACCAGTGCTGCAAGCAGGCTGCCGTCGATGGTGAATTAGCGTCCGATGGAGACCAACCTCGCAAAGAGCAACAAGCTCGTGGCCTATAGGATCGGGACGTAGCAATCGTCCAGCTACCAATAATCCCTCCCTCCCTGTAGCTTGAGGGGCAGAGGGCCAACTGCATCACCTATCATCCATGAGTGACACCGATGGTTCTCATCGTAGTACTGTTCGAGAAGCTCCGGTAAAACCATAACTTTCAACAAATAGGATAGACGAAATATTAGTGTGTCGATTGATAATGATAATAAAATACTATAAATTAAAATTTACGATAAAATACACAATATAAACATATATGTATTACATAATATATATGTGTATATGTATATACATACATACATACATGTAGATATATATATATATATATATATATATATATATATATATATATATATATATATATATATATACAATGATACAATACTACAAATTAAAAACTATGATGAAATAAATAATTACATAAATATTTATTTCATGGCAGTACAATGCTACAAATAAATAATTACATAGTTATTTATTTCATGGCAATACATTACTATAAATAAATATTTATTTCATGGCAATGCAACACTATATGAAAATTACGATGAAATAATGATAATAAAAGACTATAAATTAAAATTTCCGATGAAATACATAATTACATAAATATTTATTTCATGGCAGTACAATATTACAAATAAATAATTGCATAGTTATTTATTTTATGGCAGTGTATTACTACAAATAAATATTTATTTCATGACAGTACAATACTACATAAATATTATGATGAAATAATGACAATAAATATATATATGCTTATGTCACATCATATAGGCTAAACTATGTTTGTGTATGATTAATTAAGAATGAAAACAAGCTAGGAGTAGCACTACTCAACTAGCTAGCCAAGGTTCACATAACAGGCTGGCAGGGCACGCATATATAATAGTAGCCATGCATTTATGTTTCTAATATATTCTTTCCTCTGGCACCATAGTTTAATTAATTGCTACACTTAGTAATTACAATTTTAATGTCTAATGCAGTCAACATAAAAACATATTAAAAATATATAATTAAATAACATATACTTGGTAACAGAAAAATTAATTAATATAAAAATTAACTAATTATGCCTAAATAATTAGGACTAAATTAATTACACCTAAATAACTGCAACTAATTATGTACACATTTAAGAAAAATAATTCATACGATAAAAACTTACCTGTTAATATGATTGCTAATAACGACACTAAACAATATTTAATCGGCTATGAAGAAAGCGGACGAAGAGCGTAGGCGAGGAGTGCGACTAAAGAGACTCCGAAAGTTACTGCTAGAGTCTGCTAGACATTAGGACTAAATTAATTACACCTAAATAACTACAACTAATTGTGTACATATTTAACAAAGACAATCCATACGATAAAAATTACCTATTAATATGACTGCTAATAACGGCACTAAACAATATTTAATCAGCTGTCAAGAAAGCGAATGAAGAGCGCAGCCGATGAGTGCGAGCAAAGAGATTCCTAGAGTTACTGAGAGAGCTTGTGGAAGAGAGACTGCGAGAGTGACTGTAGGAGTGTGCAATTTATAGTGCGAGCGAGAGCGCAGCGCGCACCGATAATGACGGGAGTGAACGACGCGAAAGGAGACAGACTTAACGCGAACTCACTTTTGGTGGTCTATTTATTCATCGTGTCTGCACGGATCACCTATTTTGGCCCACTCCTTTCTTTCCCATGTTCAATAACGTATGTAACGACACGGCCGTGCAAGCAATAATGCAAGAAAGGACACGAGCGGGGCCGACCCTAGCTACACACTGCCAACACCTGCCACCTAGCCATTGGGCACAGATCATTAGACCATGTGTTAGGCAGTGCATTAGGGGGTGCATTAGAGGCTAATCACCTGGAGCCATGCCACCAGGCGGCAGATGACACACATCACCTCCACGGCGTTACCGTCCGGTCATCGGACGACAAAAATGCCATTTTTGCTAATACGGTAGGCATACAGACATTTTTATAATTACTGGTGCAAATAGTGCTCTATATGCGAAAAATTCCGCATCAACATACCCATTTGTGTAAACCCAAGAAAAGAGAAAGAAAAATTACTGGTGCAGAGGGACGTCCCCGTCCCTGCTATCCCCGACGGGGAATGAATTTACTTGCTACTTATCTCCATGGAAGAAGAAATCTCTCCATCCCCGCTCCTAACAGGGGAATTCTTCGCCAGGGAACGAGGAATGGGGCCCATTGCCATCCCTAGTCTCTACTCTTTTCCGGTTTCCCCACCCTATTTGCTTTCTTTTACTTTCGGGAAAAAAGAAACATCTAAAAGCCGTGATTAAACACAAAAGTTTCATGTTTTTGCTAACGATGATTGATGATGTACCTATTTTTCCACCAAAAAAAGGGTACTATTTGCACTACCTTTTCATTTCTGTAAAGTTCATATTCACAACCACTCCTGAGTTAACTTTTTTTTCGGTTTTTGTTTTAGAACTTGGGAAGATATTCCCCACCAAAATATTTACTGAACATCATATCTCAGAATAAAAATGTTGGGCGGAATCATAAGGAATTCCAAGGGGAAAGCACAGGACTTAATTAATAGCTCGCCATGTGGCGAGAGAGTCTACAATGCGGGCATCTCTGAAGTGACGTCGTCGTAGGTCCAGTCTTGGGCAATTTCCTTCATGCCTGTTTTTTTTGGTTAAAAATTTTAAAATTTAGATATTTGCGACAGAGATTACGGAGAGAGAGATACTCGCTTGCTATTTTGGATGGTATAGATGTTGAGTTTTTAACGTGTACTATAATTAACTTGTAGACTCCATCTTAAAAAAATACTCCGTTTGAAAATTAGGTACTATAGTAAAAGCCAAAAACCGTTTTAAGAAGTTGAAAAGAACAGGACCTTAAATGGCTCGCATGTCTTTTGTTTCTGCAGCTGAAGAGAAGTATTTCTAGCCGTGCACATCCAAAGGATCATGACCAAGACGTTAGGCCATAACAGGATGGGAGATGCGGACCGAGCAGCGCTCGGTTGGCTAGCTCAGCCGGTGGGCGAGCCCGGTGCCGTATTTTCGAGATGGCATTGTCTACATGTTATTCATGTAAATAGCACCTTCATGTGAACAATATTCTCTGAGTATACATGTACATATAGATGTATTCAGTGGTTAAAATAAAGACCTTCGGTCTCTGTCTCGTCTTAAGCATGTGTATTAGACGCATCCATGTAGAAAGACCTTCGATCTCTGTCTTATAGCGCGTGCACTGGACATACCACATAAGTACATTCTTGTTGTACTCGTAAACTTTTTAAAAAAGGATAGGAGATGCTCAGAACAAGTTGCCATAGGTGTTTAGCGGGTTTCACCGAGAAAAAGGTGATGCGGAGGCATACCCAAACCCACACAAACATACACTCGAATGAGAGGTGTGCCACTCATTTGTGTCATCGATGAGCATCATTCATAGGCTGCGTTTTCTGCATTGTTTTGCTTACAGATCTTTGTTCGCAAGTGGTTCTAAAATAGCGATGAAGTGGTAGCATTGTAGCCCCGGGGGGTGATAATGTACAAGGATCAACGTCGTGATGAATGAAAGCAGATTCACGGTGATAGAGGAGATCCATAATGGCCGAGGTTAAGAGAACATTGCTACCTTTCTCGACCGCTAGCTATGGATAGCGGCAAAACACAGTGACAATGGCAATAAAGATAACAATAACATAGAGTTAGATGATAACTGAGATGATGAGGTGAAGGTAGAAACTATTCTTCGAATTATATTCCTATGATATACGGTTTGTTAGAAGAAGTACTTCTATTTTCACCGTACGTAATCATAGTGTACATCGCTGTGTTGCCATTGTCAGTCTATGATTCTATTTATATTAATTTCTAAAAACTATTTTTTTATAATAAATAGCTTTTCTATGTTATATAGCTTTTAAACGGATTATTTTTTAAGATGAGATCTCCTAATCTATTATATTACATATTATAGTAACTTTATTTATATTGATTAAAATTACATATAAAATTTTAAAATTAAAAATAATTAGCAAAAGCTAATATAAACGGGCTAAATGTATCTCGGGCCAACTAGCCTGCTCGATTAATGCACTCAACGTTCGCCAAACGTGTGTCCCGAGGTTCTACAGGGTTCCATCAGGCCCAATCTGGGTGCTGGCTTCGGGGAACCGGACGAATCCCCGTAGAAACTCGCGAGTCGCAGCTGCGCCCCCGGGCGAACAAAGCACCGGATCCCGATGGAGAGCTGGGTCCGCGCGGTCGTGGAGGCCATCCACTCCTCTCGCAGCCAAGCCGTCATCTACCTCGCCGGCGGCGCTTCCCAGGTACCACCTTCACCACCCCCCGTCTCCGCTGCCTCCCGCAAATTTTTGTAATCGGCGGACGCCAACCGTTCGACGCCTCGACTAAACGGGGAGCCTTACTCGCCGCAGGCGCTCGGCTGGCTCCTGTCCGTGCCCGGCGCGTCCTGCACCGTCCTCGAGGTCGTCGTGCCCTACTGCAGGGCCTCCATGGCGCAGCTCCTCGGCAAGGTAAACCCATCGACACCCAAATCGCTCTTCGTTGAACCAGCTAGTGCACGTTTGTTAAACAGTTGACTGATTCTGAGCGTGAGTAAATTGGGTTGAAGAAAACAAAGGGACATATGGAGTGAAGTGAATTATTCGTTGGATGATGTTGTTTGTACTGACAATGCCTTGATCTCATGTTCAGATGCCCTTGCAATACACCAGCAAGCAGGCCGCAGAGGACATGGCATTAGCCGCGTACAATCGAGCACTCAAGCTTTCTGGACCAGGTCTGTGGGGCTTTTACCTTTGCTACTTTGTGTCATTGTGCGCATGATTTTGCAGTTTGCACTTAACACCATCTATCCTTACTAATTTGCTATCAATCAAGTATTCAAATGGGAGTACGTGCAGGTCTACAAGTAATGGGTGTTGGCTTTACTGGGTCACTGGCTAGCTCCCGTCCAAAACACGGTGACCACAGGTATTCCTTGCTCACTCTCCCCTTAAATCTTACTAACTAATAATAACAAGAGGATGAAGGAAATTACCATAAGTGCGTTCTGAAGCTTTTTTCAGTTATCTCTTGAGTGATCCTACTTTTCAGTAATGTTTAACAATACCTAGCCCAAAGCTTATCAGAGTTGAGTGAGTGAAAGTGTAAACACTAAATCTTCATCAAATTAAAGCAGTGATCATACTAGAATGTCGACCTAGCATGTGATATAAATATAATCATACAGAAGCTAACCTGTTATTGATATACATAAAATTTAGCATGCCTATTACATATATAGGCTTGTTGTTCTAGCCTCAAGACATGATGTATCACACAATACTGAGCTTTCGAGGAGGCAGGGGACCTTTTCCCTTTATTGTAATAATAACACGTATAACTTTGTTAAGCCTCTTTGTTTATTATGCGCTATATAATATTTGGAACTCATTGTCAAATAGGTTCTACGTGTCAACACGAACACAAAATTGCCTCAGGACATCACATGTAACATTGTTGAAGGTACTGTTCTTTTTTTTATCTTAACAAAGAATTTCTTATAAGAGAGGTTGCCAAAATGATCAAGAGTCAATGACATGATTATGTGGTGTGCCTTACTGGGCTATTTTTGCATGCTGGCACATTTTACCACACTGTGCATTGACTTGTCAGCAAGTGCAACGATATCAATAAGTGTACCAATCTTGTACCATTCTTTATTAAATGCTCTCTTGCTAACATAATCTTTGTACCCAGGGTTTACGGAACAGAGAGGAAGAAGACAAGGTTTCAAGCTATTTTCTGCTCAAGGTTTGTTAAATCTCACCATATGTACTCACACCTATATGTTCTCACTGGTGATGTGCAGTTGAGTTTGACATCATAATCAGTGAATACAAGCAACCAATCCTGATCACACGATCACGTCAGAGTTGGCCGAGCTTTTTGATAATTGATATTCTCCCAGTTAGCTCTCCCTTATAAGGATCTGCTGTGTTGCAGGCAATTGCAGATGCTTGCAGAGTTTCTGCAACCATTCGGTCAGATGTTCAAGAACCTGAAATTCCAAAAGAAAGTGTGGAACAATTTGATGAAGACCAAGAGCTCCAGCAAGTTATCGATGGGCAAGTCTGCATGAAAGTATACCACTTTGCTGGTATATTTTAGTACTTGAAGTTGCTTTGTGTTTCATGCCAGCATTCTTTCATTTCCATTCTTAAATACTACCATTCTTTGTCATTTGTAGATCCAATGGAAAAGAACTTTGACAGGAAAATAATTCTACCTGGTTCATTCAATCCCTTGCATGATGGTCACCTTAGGTTGCTAGAGGTTGCATCAAGGTGTGTTTTTTCCTGATGAAACTATGATCAAATTGAAGCATTCATACAGTTGGATTTTGTCCTGCTAAAAATTAGCAAGGAGAAATAAAAAAATGGCAACGAAGTAACACAGTGGGTGTATGCACTTTATTAAACTGGAAATGATTTGTCATATAAATGTACTTCAATGATTTGAAAATCGGCAGTGCAACACTATTTCCATATAGCTATCTGTGTAGCGAAAATGTACGACATGCCATTTAAACCTTTTTGCTTGTTCAACCCTCAAAAGAGTAAATGACCTGATATTTTTACATGAATCCATTGATTGCAGTATGTGCGATGATGGGCTTCCGTGCTTTGAGATATCAGCAATCAATGCCGACAAACCTCCACTATCTATTGCAGAGATTAAGCGCCGGGTTGAGCAATTTAGAAAAGCAGGTATGGCCCACTGCTATGTGTTAAGGTCATACTTCATTTTTCTTTTGAATTAATTATTATGTGCCATCCCCATCCCCTCCAGTTTTGATATATTCCTAGCACTCTGATTGGATTGCCATGCCAATCTTGTAAATGTAGTTTAGTTTGAGGTTATAGAGAACTAGGGAGTTTTGTTTTGCCATTCACTCATGCAGTCATGCATCTTGGGTGATACATCAGTTAAAAATGATTTTATGGGAGATCTTTACAGATGTGTCCAGTCATGTTTTTTACTCAGTTTGTATTTATATTATCATTGTATGAAATAGTGGTTGACAACTTGAACAACCCACTTTTTTGATTTACTGAAATTTATGTTCAGTTTCTCACCAATCATCATCTACTGCCTTTTTTGGGGCTTAATGTGGCAGGATAAAAAATGTATCTATCTGTAGGAAAAAACTCATCCAATTGATCAATGACTGTTATTCTTTCTGATGCAGGGAAGAATGTGATCATATCTAACCAACCATACTTTTACAAGAAAGCAGAACTTCTCCCAGGCAGTGCTTTTATACTTGGTGTAGACACTGCAGCTAGGCTTGTTAATGTAAGAAGTTTGCTGGAGCCCAACATTAGATTAACAACCAGTTAGTTTGCTTTCTGTGAGCATGTGTTAGTTTTGATGGCAAGGGTTTTATTTTCTTTAGATAATACCCCCTTCGGTCACAAATACATGCCGTTTTGGACATCGGTAAGGTCTCTAAAACATAACTTTGACTGCTAATTTATATTGTAATGTATTTATAAAACCCAGTAAAATTATAATATTATGAAAGTACTTTTCGAGACAAATTTACACCTATGATTTTCATGTATCTAATATAAATATTTAAAAAGATATTAATAGTCAAAGCTTTGAAAGTTTGACTGCATCTATATCCAAAATGACATGTATTTGTGACTGAAGGAAGTACTTAATAATGCAACCCTTTGTAGCATTTTTCAGCTCCTACCACCTTTTTAGTTTCTTATCAACTTGTACTTACTTTTGAGTATGAATTGTGCCATTGCCTTGAGTTATATGAAAGAAAAATCAGATCATTTGATGCCACGATCAAGTGAGAAGGATCAACTGATCAATCCAACGTTTACAGTATTGAGCTATGTTAACTTAAGTCCAGACTATATTTTCTGCATTAGTTTCTAGGAATTTACACCCTACCAAACATGTGAGAAAAATGATATATCCAATGCTAAGAGGAAAGATTTTCTTGTGCAAACCAGTTCTTTTAGCTAAACATCTAGCAGTAATGCAGCATGTAGATTAATTATAGCAAGAGCTTTTCTTATGCAAACCAGTTCTTTTAGCTAGACATCTAACAGTAATGCAGCATGTAGATTAATTATAGCAAGTGAAACTTCATGTGCAGCTGGTTTATAAACCTTTATTGTAAGTTAGAAACATAAAAAATGCTATCTTGAGTACATTTGGCTGAATTATTATATTCTTAAGCTCAGTTACTAAATTCTCTCTCTGAAAGGAAGTTCGACAATTGAATTTATTGTCCTTTGTCCATACTGAATGAAGGAAGTTTGACAATTGAATTTATTATCCTTTGTCCATACTGAATGATGTCCACTCATTGCAGCCTAAGTATTATGGAGATGACTACAATAGAATGCTGGAGATACTTCTCGGATGTAAAAGCACAGGTACAACATTTCTTGTTGGTGGTCGAAAGATTGAAGGATGTTTCAAGGTATGAATTTACCTCAATGTTTTGTTTTACATGCATTTGAAAAACATGGTCTGATCCTGCACTTCACTATTTGTTTTGAAGGTCCTTGAAGATTTAGACATTCCAGGAGAGTTGAGGGACATGTTTATCTCTATACCAGAGGAGAAGTTTCGCGTGGATATTTCATCTACTGAAATAAGAAAAAGCCAAGGGCTGTGATGTATCAAGCACATGGTCCTATTCTACATCAGATTGAAGATGTTTGTTTCCATAAATATAGGAAGTTCAAATTCTTGGGCGAATCTTTGCAAATAGCCATGACAATGTTTGATGTCATGGTTTTGGTCTTGCAAATAACAACTTTGATGTGTACATTGTTACAACACATAGCACTGGTATTACAGGTGCCAGAAGATAATGAATGCCCTGTTTATCTTCCTTCTTGGACAATCAGACAATTTTTGCCATTTGTCTTTCTGATATACTGTTTTCAGTCACTTTTCATGTGTCACAGTTGTACAGACCCCAGTGTCACAGTTGAAAAAAGAACACAGCTGAGTTGTTGAAGTTCCCCAAGGCGGCCACCAAGCCCGCCTAGGTGCTAGGTGCCAGCCTCCCGCCTAACCCGCCTAGGTGGCGATTATGCGCTAGGTGTTGGTCTGCCGCCCGACTAGCGCCTAGCACCTTAGTGAACCTTGGTGACATGCATTGCTTGAGATTATAGCATTAAAGCTCTTTTCATATTGATTGCTTAACTGATGAAAATATGCTTGTATGCATCACAGGTACATTAGGATGCTAGCACTCAGGATCATCTGGACTTTCATCTGCTTCGCTTTGTTACTGGGTTCGTGCAGATCGTTTTGCTAATTATAATAGGTTCATTTTCCTTGAAATCTACACCAGTAACTGTCATTCCCTCCGACATCTTCATGGAGTGTATTTTATCTAACTTTTGTCTTGACACTTCTTGATGTCTTTGCTACCCCTTGCAACTAGATGGTCCACTTCCATCTCGTATCGTTGGTACAATGCTGGCAAAGTGTGGGCGCATGAGAATCCTGTGGAGGTAAGAAACTAAGAATTATATACTTGTTAAAATGTATGAAAAGTTTGGTTTTGTATTATTTTATCAGACTGGATTGATTAATGTTTTCTTCTTGCATCCCTTCTGTCCTACTTTTTTTCTTTGTTTTGTTGAAAAATACTATTTTCTGTTATACTTACCAAGATAGAGTAGGCTTCTGAAGCTCCAAGAACTTCCAATAACTGACAATATCAGCAGGGATCCTATCACCTTAATATTAGAAAATGACCTGAATGTTAGTACAAGTTTTAAGTTGAGCAGAAATTGCAAAATAATGGTGTGAATATTGGCTAAAAGTTCGTTGAGTAGTGCATCATGTCAGATTTGGTTGATTTCAATAACTTATTGTCTTTACATTAATCCTTATAGTTGTTGGCACTGGAATTGTCACGGGATTTGTCTTATCAAGATAGCAAAGAAGTGGATTATGTACCAAGAGAATTTCCTTAGATCCTTTCCACATGCAATGTCATAAAGAACAGATACAGCATATGCCAGTTTGTAATGGATTGCCAAAGCCATTTCTCTGAAGGCGTGTTCAGAGATGATGACTTCTGGGATCCTTGGTGGGGCTCTGCAATTCGAAATTGGTCATTCTAGTTTTACTTCTCCATGATTTGAAATCTCTTTAAGCTAAATACTCTCTGGTCTTCTCTCCAGAGAAAAAAAGGAAGACATTCCTGTCGAAGAGTGGCGCAGCATTTGACCAAATGAAGATCACAAGCATGGCAAAGACGGCAATCTGTCAAAGGAGCGGAATTATATATTGTATCGAACCACGTCGAACAGGAACCATATCAATGTGGCCCCAGCAAGGAACCCCTGCAGGTAAGTTCCTGTTCTTCCACAGCAGAATGTCCGCAACTGCAAAGCCCCAACAATGGAATCCATAACCACATTAACTTAGAGAGAAACTACGGTAATGCAGATTAATTGCCTAGAAATAACGAATAGCACACCTTTCCCTCCACCAAGAAGCCTATGAAATGGCCTTCCGACATTTCGTCCATTGTCAGAATCGCTTGGAAAACGAGGCTGCATGGCTTTATGCGTTTGGGAAATTAGCTGATAATTTGGTATGTCTGATTGGTCTAGTTACATAAACCATGGGTTTGTTCTTTTGGACTGTGGTTTATGACTTTTGGTCCTAGTATGAGTAATCGAAAGCCGATAAACTGTCTCTAAAAGACTATTCTGATAAGTTGCTTTGAAACGGTAGCGGAGAAGCTGTCCTTTTTTTATTTGAGAGAAGTCATAAGCTATAAGCAAAGAGCTGCACTTCTTTATAAGCACTTGGAATGCTAGTATAATATCTCATGGAGCCTATATTGACAAGGATAGCTTGGCCTGTAGGGGATTGCATGGAGGGGAATAAACGAATGCAGGGCAAGAGTTTGCTTCAACCTGATGTTTGCCACGAGAGAGGGGTTGTTCTCGTTGGTACTTGTTAGAGCCAAGAAGCGAGTTTTAGCTGTTTTAACAATTAGTTTATATTAGAAGCTTGCCAAAACGCCATGTATATCCTGTCAATAGACTCGATCCCAATGAGACCATGACCGTGGGTTAACATAGAACACGTTCGTCCATACACTTCATGTCCCCATTTCAAGAACCATGGTGAATGCTCCCGTTCTGCACAGTGCCGAGATTGCTCCTAATAAACAGCGCTTCGGCCGTGCTTCACCTAGCAAACGGTGGACGCAGTCGAGCCTTCGAGATCTTTTCGCCATGGCCCCATGAAACCTTATGCGGTGCTCTTTCTTGTAGCCATGATCACCGCTTCCGGCACGATGTGCCGGGCGTCCAGAACGGCGCCGGCGAAGTGCGACCCGCTGGAGCTGCGCCCGTGCGCCCCGGTGATCATCTGGAGCGCTGCACCGTCCGCCGCGTGCTGCGCGAAGCTCCGGGAGCAGAAGCCGTGCCTGGGCAAGTACACGACGAACCCCGATCTGAGTAAATACATCTACTACCAGAACTGCAAGAAGGTTGCAGCTGCATGCATGGTGGTATGAGTACGAGTGCCATGCTAAATTTTGCTATCGTCCTCTGGATTCCTCGGCCGTAAAAAAACTACAAACTACTCGAACTTGCTTGATCTAGACTCCATTTGAACCTAGCTCGAGCCTACCCTGAAGCTCATCGGGGCTAGATTGCCGAGTTCAAATAGTTCAGTCACGATCGAAATAGTCCCAGCCGTATGTATATTGACTATGGCTCTGTCTGGTCAGACTTGGCTCGAGTTTTTTAGGCTTTGAAACCGTTTTTTTGTTAAATGTGTGGGCTTCGAAGTTTAAAAATAACCTAAAAATTTGAAGTTGAATCTAAAATAAACTATAAATTTAAAAGCTTCTGATAACAACAAAATGCAGTACTTCTGCGCTCTTCTGAAAGACATATTACACGGATCCAAAAAAGTACGCATATTTTTCTTTCTCGGAGTGCATACAGAGTTACAGACATTACAGCAACTATGCCTTACATGCTTCAAGAGGTCCTTCTCGGCAATTCCAAATCTGCGCTGCTACTTTCCAACATCTCGACGACCCTTCTCATTGAAGGTCGATTTGTTGGTGCTGTTTGCATGCACCACAGTCCAACTATGATAATCTTCCTTATGAGCTCTCTTGTCTCACCACGAATGTCAGAAATACTGTTACAGAACTGATCCAAGTGCTCATATAACCACTGAGCAAAATACTTGCTGGTAGTATCAGAACCAACATTAATATGCCTTTTTGCCCTAATAATCTCGAGGACCATCACACCATAGCTGTAGACATCAGACTTGCTACTGACTGCTCCAAATTTCCTGGACACTACCTCAGGTGCATCATAGCCATCTCTTCCCCTCACACTGTTATTGGATATCTTAACCTCTTTGTGAAGGCACAAGTTTGCCACTCCAGCATCAGATATCTTTGGACATAACTCCCGATCCAGCAGAATGTTGCGGGGCTTAACATTGAGATGCACAATGTTAGCATTTCCCCCTCCGTGGAGATACTCGAGCCCTCGTGCGACGCCAATTGCAATGTCAAACAATCTCTCCCAGTATAACCGTAGTGAGTAATTCTCCCCTGTAGAGTCATCGTTGTTGAAAGCATAGCTTTCAAGCGAACCATTGGGCATGTGCTCGTAGATTAGAGCTCTCGTTGGCCCTTGCAAGCAGAACCCCAGCAGAGGAACGACGTTGACATGAGAAATTCTGCCAACTTTCGACACCTCGTTCATGAATTCCTTATCATCACCTTCACAGTTCTTCAGCAACTTCACCGCTATCTGACGGCCATCGCGGAGGTTGCCTCTGTAAACATCACCATGGCTGCCTTGGCCTAGCTTGTGAGCAAAGGTTTTGGTCATTCTCTCAACTTCTGAATAAGTGTACCCTTTCAGATGCTGAGCTCTATGTTTTCTCTGAGATGGTTTCATCCTTGGAGGGATCGTTGATCCCTCTTCAGGAGGCGGCAAGCCACGGTATTTCTTATGGCACAGGAAACAAATGGTAAGAAGCAAGAACAGCAACAATACGCCGGCGACAGCTCCCATTATTATATCTGCATGGGCAAGAGGGAGTTAAAAAGTCATGGAAATGAAACGTCAAAGAAGTCACTATCTTGTCAAAGGTTTTGCTATTACACAGTCGACTAAAATTTTCTTACCTCTCAACCACCTAAAGTTATATAGTACTAATTTCTCCCTCTTCTAACAAAAATCCCCTTAAAAAAGGGATTGTTGGAGGATGCTTTTTCAATAAATAAAAAAGTGATTAAGAATAAAAGAAAAAAACAGTCGAATGTGCAATAGCCAGTCCCCTTGTAAAAATTGCAATATGCTGAGTTGGGCTACATGTCTACTGTCATACAAATTTGAGATGCAAGGGAACTTAGATGCTCATTTGCATAATGAAATGGCAACTGGTTGGATAATACAACAATATATATACAAGAAAACATAATCAGAAATTCAAAATGGACACAGAGCAAGCACTTACAGATCCTCCTTTTGTTATTCGAGGATGCGCCAGCCCCTGTAATTTGTCAAAAGAAAAGATGTGAAGTCGTTAAAATTACAAAGATGCCCACAGTATAAACTCGCAATTGCCAAATTTCTTATCAGTAGGTATTCTCCAAAAAAAAAAAAACTCTTATCATCAGATCGGATAACACAATGGTACCTGTGTTCTTGTTCCGGTTTTGCAAGATGCCCTGCAGCTTTACACTGAAGCCAGAGTCCTTGTCGTAGGAGCGGCTCCACAGCATGATGCCGCCGTAGTTGGCCGCGCCTTCCACCACCGGAAGCACCTGCGACACGAGCGTGTCCGCGTCGACGAACCCGCTGCCCGCAGCATCCAGCGACGCTGGCAGCCCCAAGAACACGGTTGCCGACGGCAAGCCCGCCGTCCACTGCTGCCAAGCGCTCTGCAGCGTGCTCGCGTCCCCGGGCGCGTACTGGCACGGCGGGTTGTTGTAGAACTGCACCCACACGTGGTCGAACAGCCCCGTGCCGAGCGCTGCGGCGAGGGAAGCGTCCGGGTACGGGCACTGCGGCGCCGCGGTGAGCATGTACGTCTTGGCCCCCGTGGCGCCCTTGTACAGCGACGTCAGGTTCCTGGCGAGGTCGTCGTAGTACCTGGACGGCGCCTCTATGTCGAAGTCGATGCCGTCGAGCACGGCGTCGCCGAGAGGGCGGGACGCGGCGGTGCCGGTGCCGCCGAGGAAGTTATCCCAGAGGTACGCCGCGACCTCCTGAGCGTCGGAGGGCGAGGACAGGTTGTACCCGAGCGCGCCGCCGCCGATGCTGAGGAGCACCTTGACGCCGGCCGACTGGCAGGCCGCGATGTCGGCGGCGAGGGACGAGCATGTCCCCGAGGGGGCGTCGCAGTGGCCGGCCAGGTTGAGGACAGGGGCGCGGCCGGCGCCGAAGGTGGAGAGGAAGGCGAGGTTGACGTAGGCGTAGAGGCCGGTGCCGCATGTGTCCCTGAGCGTGCCCTCGCTGGCGTTCTGGCCCCAGTAGACGGCGATACTGACGGCGTCCGACGCCGCCGCGGCGAGGACGGGCACTGCTAAGAGCAAGGTCGTGAAGGAACAGAGCTTGCCGGACATTTGTGATAGCTGGTGCATACCTAATGCAAATGTGGAATGCTGTGGCATATGTGTCTATATATATATAGATCTGGGTAATTTGTTGTCTCTTGTGCATGGAGTAGTCAGGAGACCAGCGGACATATAGAAGCTGCTTAGTTTGTCTCGATCTCAATTCTCTAAACATACCATCCAAAGCTGTCTTCAATGAAAATCATGTCGTATCAGAAACATACTGAACCCCAAGAAATCTCTCTATTATTTGCCTTTTATTATTGACATACCTACATAGGACAGCATAGGACAAGAAATCATTGTTAATATACTTTAAACATACTCAAACTATCAAATATAGAAAGAGCATAAGATGTAGCTACTAACCTCAAAACCATAGCCATTTGCTCCTTGATAGATGCATCTCGAGCCTCATCGACAAGTACGGCGAAAAATGCATCCCCAATATCATTAATAATGGCTTTGGTGGTCTCTTCTGCACATGCTTTACACAATTGTTTTTGTATTTGTGGTGATGTCATTACATTATTCCCAGGAGAATTGTCAAGCAATTTTGCAGCTTTCTCATCCCTCTCTTTATACCATTGCAGCATTTCTAGGAAGTTTCCCCTATTGTTCGAGCTAGATGACTCATCATGTCCACGAAAAGCAAGGGCTTGTAATAGCAAAAATTTTGAAATGGCTAACATAATAGTAAGACGAGCTCTATATTCTTCCTCATCCTTCTTGGTGGCAACAGCCATCACATAACCCACATCTTACCTCTGATTTTTGAAAGCCTCGCAATGTCTTCTTGCTTTGTTATGAGCACTATTGACTTTACAAACATGTTCATTAAAAGATTGAGTTCCATTCTTCCAATAACTAAATCTTATTTTTGTGAAAGCATCAACACCATAGTTCTCAGCTCTTTGTTGCTTAAAGAGAAAGCAATAAAAATAAAAAGCTGCATCTTTAGCAATGCTATGTTCCAACCAATCATGCTTCTTGAACCATGATTCTTGAAATCTCCTCTTTTGACTTCCCTGTTCCCTCCATGAAAATTTATATCCAATTGGTTGGTATGGTCCCAATTGCAAATACTCTCTTCTAGCGACATCTCTAATATTTACATCCAACTCCTCTATTGATTTTCGAAGCTCAAGATCGGCAATAATATCATTTGGATTAAGCTGAATGGTTTGCCCAGTGTTACTAGCCCCAGTTCCTAATGTTTCTGGTTCTAGAGTTTGGTTTGAGTTGGATTGACTGTTTGACTGTGTTTCTTGTGTTGGAAAATACGATGATAATGTCTTGCTCCTCTTCATTTTGTAATTTGTATCCTTAAATAGCAAATGTAAACTATCAACTAAGAATTAAGATAATATTCATCTTCTAAAAATTAAACTATCAATTAAGAGGTAAATTAACTAATTAAAAGAGGTAAAAACTCACTTGATCAATTAAAAGAGGTAAAAACTCACTTGATCAGACCCAGGCCACAGCCCACAGGCCACACCGCACACGCACAGCCTCACTGGCTCACTGCCACATTGCCACTGGCTCACCTCACTCGATCTTTCTTGACTCTCGGTTTCTCCGGTCTCCCTCACTCTCTCTGTCTCAAAGAAACTCTCAGCCTCTCTCTTTGTCACAGCGACTCAGCCGGCGGCCACAGGCTCCTCTCGCGCCAGCGCCGGTGGCCAGCTCCCTCGCCGCCGCGCTGCTCGGCCAGCTCGCTCCTCGCCCTGCCGGCCCCGCTACTCGGCGAGCCGGCTCCCCGCCGCCCTGCGCTGCCCGGCTCCTCTCCGCCTCGCTGCTCGGGCCTCCGGCTCCCCTCGCCGCCCCTACCCCCGGATGGCCGGATCTGGCTCGGCGACGAGTCGGCGACCCGCGACCGTGGGCGAGCGCTCTCTCCTCACTTCCGCAGCTGCTCGCAGGCGGCAGGTCAGTTGCAGTAATGTTCTAGGGTTTGTCATTTACTCATTTGTGAATTGATGAATGATGATGTCTCTGAGTTAGTGGGCCAGGCCGGTCTCCCTGCCATCGCCTCCTCGCCGGCCGGCCGAGTGGGTGTGCGCCCGCCGGGGGGGGGGGGGCTACTGTTCCTGGGCCTAGTATATATTAAGGGGAGGTAGTACTAGGAGTTTTGCTGGGCCTCGAGCTATAGCCTACCCAGCCTGAGGCCCAATTCCGCCCCTGCCTAAATTAGAATGAAAGATTACACCTAGACTAACATACGTTTTACACTGACAAATATTTTATCTTCAGGCCAGAGGCTAGGCTGCCATGGTCCTAGATTCGTCTTTGGTTTTTGACCATAGCGTGAATGTTTATGTAAACAAATCGAATGTTAATAAACCGTTTCGCATCGAAAGAATGGTGAAGAAATTATTCAATTTGTTTATACGGGAGAAAACAAACGAAAAAGAACGAGTCAACTGAAGAAAAAGTTGCACAAACAAAAGAAATGAACGTACTGCAGTTACAGCCCAAAACAGCGGTGGGCTACAACTGCATGCAATCTAGTCCAGATCGGACTACATATTTTCCTTTTTTTTAGAAACAGGTTTTCCTTGCCTTCATTGAAAACCAGTAAGGATACAGATATAGGTATTTTTTTAGCTATGGTTGATAACTTTCAATCATGGTTAATGGTTTTTAGTCTTAGCATGAATGTCTATACGAACGAATTGAATACCGATAAACTCTTTTGAAAAAACTGTTTAGATAAACTGTTTTGAAAAGATGAAGAAGAAATTATTCTATTTTTTTACTTGAGGAAAGCAATAAATTATAAGACATGAGCTAAAAAAAAAAGATGCCAGTTCAACCACAGCTGGGTTGACTCCAGCCACAACAACACGAATGCAACGACAACGCTAAGGCACGAAGGCACGAAGAACACACAAACAAAAAAGAAAAAACAAAAAAACAGGGATAAGGCACGAAGGCCGAACAACATCAACCCTCTCCCCCGCTTCGAAAGTCACGAAGCCAATTTTTCGTCTTCTCCAGCAGCAGCGCATCAGTCTTCAATCCGTCTTCCTTCCGCAGAAGAACGCGCCATCGCTGCATATAGAACAAGGATTTGTATATAGAGCTTTTTTACCACTATCTCTATTCAAAAAAAAAAAAAACACATCCGCATTGAGAAGAAGATGCCAAATCTAATCCATCTATTGGTTCAAGTAGGGAAGGATCGGTGTTCGGCATGTCATCTTAATTCAGATGCCTCACCCGGTCGACCCTGCGGAACAAAACTGTTGCAGAAGCTCACCTGTTTCTTGTCGGATGCCACACCTCAATCTCTTCCTGTTTCTTGTCAGTTAATAAGATTTGATATCCCTCTGTTAACTTTGCACTGCACATAACTGTTGCAGAAGATATAGGGAGGCAGCTTCGTCACTTTGAATCATTTTTTTCATAAGCCTAACGCATAGAAAATCAGTGATCCCTTTTTATTCTTTGTTGACATCGCTGCAGTAAGCCTATTGATTATTTTCTTCAATGTATGGACAAAGTGACTCTAGATGATATCACAACATTTGCCCAGAAGACGTCATGTTCGCAACCCACAATGGCTAGCTAGGGAGATGGTATGCTTCTTAATTTTCCCTAGGTTCGAATTTTAATTTATATGCAAAATTGATTATGTGATTTAGGAATTAATGGGAATTCCTTGCCTTGCCCCTTCTGCAGTTGATATGAGAATTAATTTAGGAAGCCGTTTCCAGCTTCTTAAAATGGTTTTTGCCTTTTTACTATAGTACCTAATTTTCAAACGGAGTATTTTTTTTAAGATGAAGTCTACAAGTTAATTATAGTATACGTTAAAAGCCCAACATCTGTACCATCCAAAATCGCAAGCATCTCTTTCTCCGTAATCTCTGTCGCAAACAGCTAAAATTCAAAATTTTCAACTAAAAATCATAAGCCGCAGCCAAAAAGAACAGACCCTAAAACTAGCCCCGCGTGGCCCAGGACTTCTCCCATAGGCCTTCTCCCTCACCCGCAGTGGCCTAGGCTAGCATACGGCCTAGCCAATGTGCGGCCCAGCAGCCCAGGCTAGTAGTGCCCAGGCCAGTAGGCAGCCAAGCAAGGGCATAGCCACATGCGGAAGCGGCCTAGCTGCCAATGAGTGGCTTTTCATAACTTCTATTCACCAATACCCTCAAGAGTCCCAGATGCTTTACCTTCCTAGATTCGATCCCTACGCAATCTCCTTTCCTCTACAGCAGGCAACAGGCGGCTTTGTTTCCCACGCAATCTCCTTTCCTCTGCAGCGGGCGACGGGCCAACAACAGTTCATTCTGGGCTCTTGCCTCCTGTGCTTCATTCCTCAATGATTCTATAATAGATTGTTTCCAAAACTTGAGAAGTCGTCTAAACTAACTATAAAATATAATTTGCTTCACTTTA
Organism: Melocanna baccifera; assembly: GCA_036346265.1. Lineage (NCBI taxonomy): Eukaryota > Viridiplantae > Streptophyta > Magnoliopsida > Poales > Poaceae > Melocanna > Melocanna baccifera. Next base: position 33,251,837 of record CM070677.1, on the reverse strand, counting down.
TTCGATTATTCTGCAATTCTTTTACTTGAAAATTTACTTATTATTTTTGTTATCTATTTTGTAGGCAATAAGCCAGATGTTGTTTTTTTTCTGATGTTAACCATCTTTTATTCTCGGATTGACCCTAAATCTTTTACTAATAATGGGTTTCTTGATTTTGCTAAGTTGTCTGACAAATAGTTATGGTTATGAACCATTAAATTTTGTTATGAAGTTTGTTAGTATTACAAAATTAAAAACATGTTACTATTTACTATATTGCCGATGAATACGTTAATAAGTACTATTGTTGTCCGGTAATCATATGCATCATACCTGGCCGTAATGCCCGGTAAGCGCGCATGCGTTCTCTGCCTCTGTCAGTTTGTTATTATAACTATGTATACGTAATTGCAGATCTCACTAGTACTAGCTCTTTCTCAAAGTTTTTTTTTCTTCGATTGATGGTTAGCAAAAGCGAAAGTCTTAACCGAGAACGCATGTCCGGTCTGGGTTGGTCGTATGACTTTGTGCATTTGGAGAAAAGATCCTTACTTTGTTCCTCAAAACATAGCAAAAAAGCTTTATTTTTTTAGCTTATAGCTTATACTTTATAGTTTCCTTCGAACAAACAAACAAGACGACTTCCTCATCGTCTTTTTCAAATGACTTATTGGAATAGCCTTTTTAAAATAGTTTATTAGTTTATCAACATTCAATTCATTCACTTAAACATTTGCACTACGACTAAAGATATCAGCCGCAGCTATAAAACAACATTTGCAACCGAAAACATTGCTCCAAAGTCCAAAGTTGCAGCACGTGTAACGCCCCCATTTTTAGGAACAGAGGCGCCGTACGTCCCGCAAAAGCCTAGGAGTTCTGTTACGGACAGAAGGAGTATCCAGCCTGCTCACGGACATTTAAAAAGGATTAGTTCGAAAAAAATAAGACCTAGTGGTCAATTTTATCAATTTTGGAGGCGTCCAATCCCAAATTATAACTTACAATTAGAAGAACCGAATAAAACTTCCACAGGCACGCCTGGGTGCGGTCGCAACCCTAACACGAACACTCGACATGCGCTTCCTTCTTCTGGTATTTGAAGTGGTGGTATATAGCAAGTTTGAGTACAACCAACAGTACTCAGCAAATTACAATAGTAAACCCTAATTTATTACATGCATGGATTTACCAAGGAATGGGGTAACAGGTTCTATTATTTTATGTGGATGCAGTTTCATTTGTAAACAGTTTAAAACAAACTCCATTATACTAAGTAAGGAAATGGGGGTCTTGAACATTAATTTCTTCACTTTACACAAATTTAAATACCAGAAAGCTACTTATGCCTTGCTACTGGATTCACCCATCAAACACAGCTTCATTAACCGGAAGCACGGCATATTCGAATACAATTCATTTTTACTCTGCAGAGTTGATCAGCTTTACCTACAAGATTTCTCAATTTCTAATATCATGCAGTAGACACGCTCAGCTAGCGTGCGAGTAAATTGAGAAAATAAGATATTTCGCTGCTCAATTTATTATGTAGTTCCCACCCGATAGGTTTATTCCTCCGACCAAACTAGGTATCCACGGGCCAATGCGGAACGCTGCCGCCCAAGTCCGTGAGGGCCTACCGTTGTGTGTGTGCGGCGAGTACTCGCCCATACCACACCTGTACTCCTGTGGGGGTTGAAATAAAATGAGCAGCTACTCGACCCAGATTGACAAGTCAATCACCCAGATTGACAAGTCAATCCCTGTGGTTGCGCGGTTACTGTGCTCTATACTCAGCATAAGGATCCAGTCCTTAAATTTACTTCTGAGACTGCCAAGCACGACTGGTCACCGATACACAAGCTTGTATCGGTACCTGTCTACTGCACCCTCCACCCTAGGGTAGGGTCATGGACTCGTCCGTTACAGGGCACTCCACAACTTTCGCCCTACCCTAGATCATGTTTAAGCCATTTTTACCAGCGAACTACCAAATCAATTGATAGTTCGTTATTTTATGTGATAGTATGTGATGTTTATTTATACAATAATTAGAAAATACTAAATTTGTCAAGGTGAATGTGGCCTTAAAATAAAGCAGGGCATTTGCAGTGGTAGGACGTAACTAAAATATAGCATGTCATTCTAAATATTTATTTTGAATTAAATAAAGTGAGCAAATAACAGTAATGCAAATAATGTACGTACATAATATAAAAGTTCATGGGATCAATATGTTCAAAATTTGCAACTTGCCTTGCGGAACGGGGCCTTTAGCAATCTTGTAAACCTCGGAGTCCTGCTTGGTCTCGGATAGATGCCCCGGAAACTAACGCAAACACACCAAAATAACATCAACTCCGGGCTTGCTTCTAATCAAGCTAGGAGAAAACAAATAAAATAATCTATGAAAAAGGAATAAAATGTAATAAATAATCAAATGGGTTGGGTTGGAATTTTTGGGAAGTGGAGTTTGGATTATTGGACTGCGGAAATGGACTCGGGGCGTCGGAACAAATCAAAAGAACACATTTTTGCTGATTCTTGCTCTCGGGTGAACAGTAGCTACAACAGCTACAGTGCTCAGCCCGACCCACTGTATCGTGGGAAAACATGCGTGCGCGCGGGCGCCGTTTGAATCGGGTGATGGGCCGCTGGGCTCGGCGCACTTTGGGCGCGCGAGCGACTGAGGAAGCCGGGGAGTGACGCACGCGCACGGCTGCCACTAGATTTCGAACGAGCGGCCGTGAAGCGTCCACGTCAACCCCGGGAGTCCACGTCAACCCCAGGAGAAGTCTTCGTCTACCTCCGGCTCGAAGCGGCGGTGAAAAACAGGGCGCCGCCCCCGATTTCGATTCAACCCCGACCGAGGCTCTCAGAAGCTAAGACCGGTATCGGAGGGTTCAACGAGAGGAGAGGGTTCCATTTCTGGGCTCAGCTCCACGAAAGCATTCATGGCAGTGGTCGCGCATAAGAGAGAAGGTGGTGAGGAAGGTGGCGGTTTGGAAATTTCTCGGGAATGCTCAGGTCCGAGGGGCGCCGGTTTGAGCATCCACGGGAGTTGGGGTTTACGGTGGAGGTGGAGGCTTGGCTCGGAAAGAGCTCAGCTGGGCTGGCACCGTAGAGGTGGTGGCAAGAAGAAGGGGCTCGCGGTGGGGGGCCAAATGGCTAATGCTCTTTTAAAATTGAGCGGGGCTAAGGCTTTGCGGTGCTATGGTGGTGCTGCAGACGAGATTAATTGAAGTTTAATCGAGTGAGGAGGGAGAACGGCTCGGAGGCTCACCGGGACCAGGACACGGCGGAGCGGGGGCTTCAGCGCGAGAGGAGGCAATCGGGGGTTCTGAGGGACTTGTGGGAGTGTTGTGAGGAAGTAGGCAGCAGCAATTGAGCTTAGAAGGGAGAGGATCGGAGAGGTGACTGCAGCAGGGGCATCACGGGCGGACTGCCGGCGCGTGGTAAGGGGAAAGCTAGGAGCTTCTCCAAGGGGGTGAGCACCACAGGGGAGTTGGTGAGCAGCTCCTGAAATGCTCAGAGGGAGGTGATAGCTCGAGGTACGGCGGGGGACGCGCGGACGGCCAAATCTTGCTTAGGCGCACGGCAGGTGGAGCTCTGCTCGTTCTAGCGCGCAGGGCGAGGCGAGGCAGTTGGAGCAGTTAGGGGGGACACTAGAGGGTGGGGCCGGTGGCAGGAAGAGCTGGCTCGGGTGTGAACACGGAAGGGAAGGGTGGCGCCGCAGATCAGAGCGAGCGGGGGCGGACGCGCGCGCGCAGGTAGCGGGTGGGATCACACCAGCGCGGGAGAGGGGAGGGGGAGTTTGCACGCATCTCAAAGCAGGCGAAAGAGGGTTTCGGGAAAGTTTTAGGAGCAAACAAAGATCGAAAAGAAGTTCAAATTCCTTTTGAAATTTGAGGTTGTTTCAACTTACCCTACTTAAAAAGAATCTCGTCCTCGAGATTCACCCAGGTTAAGGAATAGGATGAAAAACAAAGATTGTTATAGTTCTGATTCCTTTCCTTTATTCTCGTTTATCAGGTGAAGTGTCCTTTATGTTGCATCTGTTGACTGACGTGTCTGCTGATGTCCCTCTATTGAACTGCATTCAGGTCCTTGGGTCTTTATAGTATCATCCTCCGAACACAAGTGACCTTTGCTTTTGGGTCAGAATGATTTTCTTTGAAATTATAAGTAACACTATGGCCTCAGCTGAGTAGAGTCCTGTTGACTTTGTCGTGACTTGCTCGTTTGGTGGGAGAGGTGTTACTTTAATCAATCAGTCTGTGTCTGCCCGTGGCCTCATATTCCTTACAACTTTGAAGGTTTGTAATGAAATCCTTATCACTGACTTCTTCTCTTCATTTGGAGATTGGTAAGGGTTGCAACAATCTTGGTAGACCTTGCTGACTCACTACTATTTTCTGGTGCCTATTAGAATGTATCATGCACTATGAGATTTCTTTCTTCGTATTATTTTGCCGGAATTCTCTTCTTGGAGTATATAGGGAACCTTAAAAAGTGAGTTTCTTTCTCTTGTAATTGTGGAGGGTATTCCGAGGCAATGATCACACCATGATAGGTCCCTCGTTTTGTGGCATCTGCTATGACATTTGCTTTTTCTGGGTGACAGCAAAATCTATGTGACAGTTCCTGTATATCATTCTTGTCGTACACTTGCCTTACTATCTTCTGTATGAACTGCTTGATGCATCCTACTGAACCGTCATAGTTCCTTTTATATATTAATATTCTTCATGACCCCTTTGGTACCCTTCTTTGGACCAAAATTCATAATACCTTTGATCAAGAGATTTTATAGAATAAGTACAGATCTCATCCACCAATCCATGACTCTTATACCACAAAGCCAGTGTTCTGTAGGTCATGGTCTCCCCATATTCTCATTACGGTGTCTTGATTATCTTCATACGACTGAGTTGGCCTTTTACGAAAATTTAAACCTGGTATACAGTCATTAGAACTTCTGCCTTATTACATTCTCATGGTAATTGATGTCGTGAACTAGGTGTATAACAATTGATTTTGATATAGCACAACCCTTTTTATTCCATACATCTTTGTACAAACGTCTTACACATACTTCCATAGTTTTTTCCACATATCTAAATTTCTGACTACATTACTTAGAACCCTTTCTACATAAAAGTGGTACAAAACAGGCTTTATCCCTTTTTTTTCTGGAGACGTGCGACAATTCCATGTCATCCTTTAGTGTTTAATTACTTTTTCCATTTTGGCTTTCTTAGAAGTGGTGTCCCTCTCCACCGACGGTTGAGTTGATGTTGATGCTTGTGCTCTGACTTGTGTTTTGGCCATTTCCTTGGGTAAAGACCACATTGGACATTGGTCACGATAATGTCCCTTCTGTCGGCAGTGAAAACAAGCTACTTCATCTGGAGGTAAAGGTTCACCTCTTTTATGAACTTTCGCGGGTCTGGACATTTCTTCTTCTATCCAGAGAGCTTGATCAACTAGAGTCCGTAAATCTGAAAAGTTGGTAGCCTTGATGTATCGTTTCATTTTTGGTCGTAGGCTTCTTACAAAGTGTTCCATCTTTCTAGCTTCGGTGTTTACATCTTATTGAGCATACTGTGGGAGATGATGAAATTGTTGCAAATATTTCATAATAGATTTCCCTTCTTGTCGTAGGAGAAGAAATTCCCGATATTTTTCTTGAACAACTTTAGAAGAAATGTGGGTCTTATGAAATTTCTTCACAAACTCTCCCCATGTGATATCACTCTTATTTGGATACTGTAACATCCTGTTTTTCTGAGATTTTTAAAGCCTGGAATTTAAAAATGAATTTTCTGAAATTTTCTGAATTTAATTCAAGCTTCAAATGAATTTTCAAAGTTTTAAAAGATTTAATGTGATTAAAATAAACATTAACATGAGTTGGAAATATTTTATTTGTGTTCTTCAGGTTTCAAGGAATTTTTTGGTATTTTTGGTGAATTTTTGGGATTTATTTGCTATTTTCTAGAGCTTTTAAAAGTTTATTTGAATTTCTGGAAAAAGAAAAGAAAAAGAAATAAACCCGCCGCCCGATCTCCCTCTCCGCCACGCGTCGCCCATCCGCGCGCCGCGCCGCCGCCGTACCCTTTCGCGCGCCCAAGGCCTCCGCGCCGATCGATCTCGCGCCACGCGTCGCGCATCCATGGCTGACGCGGCGGGCGCACTGCAACGCCCGCACCGCCCGCGCCCGCGCGCGCCCTCCGCGCCCGATCGCGCGCGCGCGATCTCGGCCGTCCGCTCCGCGCGCGCGAACCTAACCCTAACCCTAATCGCGCTCGCCGTCCGATCTTGCCGCGTGGCGCATCCTAGCCGTTTGCCGTCGCGTTGCGACCGTCGCCGTATCCGGATTGGACACCTCGGTTCGCGTGATAAAACCCGTCGTTCGTCCTCGGTTCGCGTCGACACCCGAGCTCGCGCCGCCGCCGCTCCTTGCCCGTCCTCGCGCGCGCGCCGCCGGAGTTGCCGCCGCCGCCGTGCCACGTCTCCGCCGCCGTCGAGGTCGCCGGAGCAATCGCCGTCGCCGAGTCCCGCCGGTGAGCCTCCCGCCGATTCTCTTCTCCGCGTCGCCGCGTCGCCGACGCCTCGCCGCGCTCGCCCTCGATCGCGCGCGCGGACCGCGCACCGCCGCGCGCCGCGCCGCGGCGCCGGCGCCGCGTGCGTGCGAGCCACGCGTCGCTCATCGCCGTTCTCCCCGCCGCGCCCGCACATCCGCACCGTCCGTTCGGATCGGGCTGCGAGGCACCAACGCGACGCCACCGTTGCCCCCTCCGCCGTCGGATCCGCCGACGACGCCTCGCCGCGCGCGCGCACCGCGGCGCGCGCGCGGCGAGCCGCCACGCGTCGCCGACCCGATCGCCGCGCCGCGCGCGCATCCTCGCCGTCGCCTCGGATCGGATCGAGATCAGATCTCGCCGTGTCGCCCTCGCGGCCGTCGGATCCGCCGCCGCCGCGCGCCGCCGCGCCGTGCGCGTCGATCGTGCCACGTCAGCCCTAGCTGACGTGGCATGCCACGTGTCGCCGCCACGTCAGCCCCGAGCCGTCCCTCGAGCCACGTGGCAGCCACGTCAGCCGGGTGACACGTGGCAGCATATGCCTTTGCCACGTCGGTAGCGCCCGCCGCGTCGACCGCCGCCCCATGCATCATTACGTGGACCGAGTCCACGGTGGACTCGGAATTTCGTGGACCGAGTCCACAGCACAGTAACTTTTCCGGATTTCCCGAATTAATTTTAGAATTAATTTTTCGGGAGCCCGTTCTCCTCCGTCCTAGCTCCGATTGACCCCATTCTTTTTTCTGAATTCATCTAAAATCGAGCTCTAGCTGTTGGTTCTAGTCTTGTGAATTTTGGAGTTCTTTTGCTTATTATTTTATGTGTTTCCTTGTTTTCGGTCGTTTTCTATCTCGTTAGATTCGGATTCCGGAGGAGCAGGTTTCGCGCCCGAAGACCAGGAGTACCCCGCTGAGCATAACGAAGGCAAGTCGTGTCCCTTGATCATGTTGAACCCAATTTTGCAAACTATTATTTAATTATGTTGTTTTAAATTACATTGCATTGCTATTTTTTTATTCAAACCTTTGCACTGGTAGTTATCGCCCAATTGAGATTATACCTCCTTGATACTTTGGAATACCATGATGCCATTGCCACCATAGGTTGGGTAATTATTTAGTGATGCTAGATTATCTGTCACATGGGTGGTTACGATTAGACTGCTTAGTTGGCTTATATTTACGATTGATCTCGTCAGCACCTGTTAATTATTAATTTGACTTAATGACATATGGAACTGTGGTTGGTGCCATGTGTATTAAAATTTGTGTCACGTCATTGGTGTGAAGTTGGCTTGGTTATACAAATTGGCTTTCACTCGGGCGAGTGATCGTGTAGTAAAGGGGGAGGTGCAGTTGCACTTCGGGGATGTGGTAGCCTCGCCCGGGTAATGTTAAGGATTTAACTTTGTGCGCCATTGATCTGAGCTTAATCGTGCAAACCACATGTCTATTATGGGATGGACCTGGCTGATTAATTTGTAATATCTCAATTCGATTCTGCCATTGTGATGGACATGGTTGCTGATTTCCATGTGGCGCAAGGGGTGTGATCACGAAACCTAGCGGGCAGGATTGTGTCGAGGTAGAGCATTGTAAAGGCCTTGTTGTGATTTCCTGAGATCGAGGCTAATCACATCGTGTGGGTACAGTTGTGCAACCTCTGCAGAGTGTAAAACTATTCGAATAACCGCGTCCTCGGTCATGGACATTGCTCGGGGATTTCACACGAGGGTTAGTGTTTCATTTATAACTTGGTGGCTTATGTTGGTGGTGGACAGGTAGTTCACTGTTGGTTTAACTTGTGGATTGGTGTTCACAAGTGATTTATGTTTATTCCTTTGAGTATTCTTTATTACTGTTTTTAGTTAACTTTCGCTTTCAAGATTATTTAGTATATTTCATCAATAAATGCCTTTATGCAAATTAACCTTTCAGCCTTCCATTGGTAAGCCTTGCATATTATATTGCATTCATTGTTACAAACGACTTGCTTGAGTACCAATGTACTCACGGCTTACGCCTATGTTGCTCGATTGAGGAGAGGAGTACTACCGGCAGGAGGTTCCGAAGGAGAGTACTACGACGACTTCACGGATTAGGCCGTTCTCCACTCGATAGCTTTGTGGCTTGTCGATTGGTCGCCACGCTTTATTTTGGATTTCCGCTGCTATTTTGTTAAGCCCTTCCGGCTAGAGATATTGTAAGCTTGACCATAAGGTCGTACCTTTGATATTTTATCGATACTCGTGTTTTCCTTTATTATTATCGTGTGTATGACTGTGATGATATCTATGTTTGACTGTGTGCACTAGCGTGATCTTGGACTAGTGCAGTTTACACAGAGTGGCCGAATTTGCATATTCGGGTCTCGACAGATACATCCACTGAATAGCATTCCACTAGTTAATGGCCGATCCCGTTAACTGATATGCGGCGAATAGAAAATTTTCTTTATCTGTACATCGGATGGCGTCAGTTCTCTTTTCAATTTGTTGTAACCAATTATCTGCACTTAATGGTTTTGTTGTTGACGAGAATTGAGGCGGTTGAGTCTTCAGGAAGGTTGTAAACTTGAATGCTGTTATATCTGAGGCTGTCATTGATCCTTCTGATGACCTCGCTGCCATAATCAATTGTTCTAGTATCTCTGTTTGTTGCTCCAATATCTTGACTTGTTCTTGGTGGTATTCAATCTGATCTCTCTTCATGGTGACTAAGATTTCCATCGTACTGAGTTGTCTTTTTGGACTTCCCTTCTTCATTTGTTGTGCTGCCAGAACTTCCATTTGTCAGTAATTCTTTATTTTGCGGTAACCAAGACTTTAGGAATCAGTCTATAACATTTTTGGGCTTTGCAAGTGGGAAGTAAGAATGAAATGGGGGCAAGAGTAAAAAGAATGTGGTAAAAGAGTAGAGCAAGATTAAATGATTTTCTGATTGCTTTTAGGAAAATCTGATTTCTGGAATTCTCCAATTTCCTACAAGGGTGATATGATATTTTCAATACCATCAGGATTTATTTGATATCCCACACTACTTCCATACATAGGCTTAAGATCCAATAGCCTCATTAATTCAGCTTCTACCTCCTGCTATCTATATCTATACTATTCTCCTCAAGTGCTTAGTTATCACATCTTTACTCTCTAAAACTCCAAACAAATTTTCATTACTTGATCCACTGGGTAGAAAATTCGCATTACAAGATTTCTAATTCTATTAATCAAATCATGGCTGTTCAAATTTGCACACACATCCGTCCTCGATCATAATCCAACCTCAAATCCAATATTTTTATTTTAAATCCACAAATATACTTGTATTAAGCTCTTCCTAACAATCCAATTCTTTCTGTCATAAATATCCACTGAGAATAACAAAGTTAATCAAAATTTATAATCCAATAATCACTATTGTTAATATCCACCGAAAACACTCATCATTAATCAAGCTAATAATCCGACGACCATCATCACTTCCACCGAGAATAATACTACTGATCAAAGTTGTAATCCGACATTTGCTATTATTAACATCCATCGAAAACATTATCATTGATCAGGTCTAGAATATCATATTTTCCATTTCTCCAAAAATTCATTTTGTTAATCCAATCTTTCATAATCCACCAATTCATCCGATCAAAACTCACACTACACATCCGTATGATCAAGTATAAATCCACCGATATTATTGACTATTCGTCAATTCACATTTGAATCATATATGGGTTGATCTACTTCCTTCATTTACAGCTTCTATAGGTGTAATTCAATCCCTTATTTGCAATTAGAAATTTGCATTTAATTTCTTCAAAACTTTGAATCTGATGGGTAAGGGGAGAACAAAAGAGACGAATCTAGGTAAGGTTTGAGACGAAATGGGGTAGGAGCGAAAAGCTTTTTAACATAATCTTATTTAAATCAAAAATTCGTTTTGCACAAATTGCTTATATTACAGCCTACTGGCCATTTGTGCAACTTGGCTACTAGTACAATCAGAGAAATCCGACTACTTTAAATGGTCTTTTCCCCGATGCATCAAGAAAATCAAACAGGTATTATTTTCTAACTATTCGAACGGTGACCTTGCAACTTTTCGGAAGGAAAAGTTTTGGTCGAGGTATTCGCACTATTGTTCACAACCCATCCTTAAAACTTCTTCGACTAAAGTTAGTTTTCGTTCAGTTGGTCAATACCTACAGCAAGTTAGTCTACACGTCTATACGTGTTTTGATATTTTTGACAAACTCAAAAGGAAAGCTTTTAATGCATGTCTAAGCAAGGTAAGATAGGAATAGGAAAGGTGCGATAGCAGTAATGCTTATGATTTTCGAAATTCTTTTTATAATTGGAAATAGAGTTTGGAAAATCGTATTCTTATCGTAACTAGATCTATACCTAGGGTTACAACCTACAGCCAAGCATGGCTCTGATACCACTCTGTAACGCCCCCATTTTTAGGAACATGGGCGCCGTACATCCCGCAACAGCCCAGGAATTCTGTTACGGACAGAAGGAGTATCCAGCCTGCTCACGGACATTTAAAAAGGGTTAGTTTGATAAAAATAAGACCTAGTGGTCAATTTTATCAGTTTTGGAGGCGTCCAAGCCCAAATTATAACTTACAATCAGAAGAACAGAAGAAAACTCCCACAGGCACGGCTGGGTGCGGTCGCAACCCTAACACGAACACTCGACAAGCGCTTCCTTCTTCTGGTATCTGAAGTGGTGGCATATAGCAAGTTTGAGTACAACCAACAGTACTCAGCAAGTTACAATAGTAAACCCTAATTTATTACATGCATGGATTTACCAAGGAATGGGGTAATAGATTCTATTATCACTGCTCAATTTATTATGTAGTTCCCACCCGATAGGTTTATTCCTTCGACAAAACTGGGTATCCACGGGCCAATACGGAATGCTGCCGCCCAAGTCCGTGAGGGCCTACCATTGTGTGTGTACAGCGAGTACTCGCCCATACCACACATGTACTCCTGTGGGGGTTCAAATAAAATGAGCAGCTACTCGACCCAGATTGACAAGTCAATCATCCAGATTGACAAGTCAATCCCTGTGGTTGAGCGGTTAAATTTACTTCTGAGACTGCCAACCACGACTGGTCACCGATACATAAGCTTGTATCGATACCTGTCTACTGCACCCTCCACCCTAGGGTAGGGTCGTGGACTCGTCTGCTACAGGGCACTCCACAACTTCCGCCCTACCCTAGATCATGTTTAAGCCATTTTTACCGGCGAACTACCAAATCAATTGATAGTTTGCTATTTTATGTGATAGTATGCGATGTTTATTTATACAATAATTAGAAAATACTAAATTTGTCAAGGTGAATGTGGCCTTAAAATAAAGCAGGGCATTTGCAGTGGTAGGACGTAACTAAAATATAGCATGCCATTCTAAATATTTATTTTCAATTAAATAAAGTGAGCAAATAACAGTAATGCAAATAATGTACGTACATAATATAAAAGTTCATGGGATCAATATGTTCAAAATTTGCAACTTGCCTTGCGGAATGGGGCCTTTAGCAATCTTGTAAACCTCGGAGTCCTACTTGGTCTCGGACAGACGCCCCGGAAACTAACGCAAACACACCAAAATAACATCAACTCCGGGCTTGCTTCTAATCAAGCTAGGAGAAAACAAATAAAATAATCTATGAAAAAGGAATAAAATGCAATAAATAATCAAATGGGTTGGGTTGGAAATTTTGGGAAGTGGAGTTTAGATTATTGGACTGCGGAAATGGATTCGGCACGTCGGAACAAATCAATAGAACACATTTTTGCTGATTTTTGCTCTCGGGTGAACAGTAGCTACAACAGCTACAGTGCTCAGCCCGGCCCACTGTCTCGTGGGAAAACACGCGCGCGCGGGCGTCGTTTGAATCGGGCTGTGGGCCGCTGGGCTCAGCCCACTTTGGGCGCACGAGCGACCGAGGAAGCCGGGGAGTGACGCACGCGCACGGCTGCTGCTAGATTTCGAACGAGCGGCCGTGAAGCATCCACGTCAACCCCGGGAGAAGTCTTCGTCTACCTCCGGCTCGAAACGGCGGCGAAAAACAGGGCGTCGCCCCCGATTTCGATTCAACCCCGACCGAGGCTCTCAGAAGCTAAGACCGGTACCGGAGGGTTCAACGAGAGGAGAGGGTTCCATTTCTGGGCTCAGCTCCACGAAAGCACTCATGGCAGTGGTCGCGCATAAGAGAGAAGGTGGTGAGGAAGGTGGCGGTTTGGAAAGTTCTCGGGAATGCTCAGGTCCGAGGGGCGCCGGTTTGAGCATCCACGGGAGTTGGGGTTTACGGTGGAGGTGGAGGCTTGGCTCGGAAAGAGCTCAGCTGGGCTGGCACCGTAGAGGTGGCGGCGAGAAGAAGGGGCTCGCGGTGGGGGGCCAAATGGCTAATGCTCTTTTAAAATTGAGCGGGGCTAAGGCTTTGCGGTGCTATGGTGGTGCTGCAGACGAGATTAATTGAAGTTTAATCGAGTGAGGAGGGAGAACGGCTCGGAGGCTCACGGGACCGAGGACACGGCGGAGCGGGGCCAGCGAGAGGAGGCAATCGGGGGTTCTGAGGTACTTGTGGGAGTGTTGTGAGGAAGTAGGCAGCAGCAATTGAGCTTAGAAGGGAGAGGAGAGGTGACTGCAGCAGGGGCATCACGGGCGGACTGCTGGCGCGTGGGAAGGGGAAAGCTAAGCTAGGAGCTTCGCCAAGGGGGTGAGCACCGCAGTGGAGTTGGTGAGCAGCTCCTGAAATGCTCAGAGGGAGGTGATCGCTCGAGGTACGACGGGGGACGCGCGGACGGCCAAATCTTGCTTGGGCGCACGGCAGGTGGAGCTCTGCTCGTTCTAGCACGCAGGGGCGAGGCGAGGCAGTTGGAGCAGTTAGGGAGGGACACTAGAGGGTGGGGCCGGTGGCAGGAAGAGCTGGCTCGGGTGTGAACACGAATGGGAAGGGCGGCGCCGCAGATCAGAGCGAGCGCGGGCGGACGCATGCGCGCGCAGGCAGCGGGTGGGATCACGCCAGTGCGGGAGAGGGAAGGGGGAGTTTGCACGCATCTCAAAGCAGGCGAAAGAGGGTTTGGGGAAAGGTTTAGGAGCAAACAAAGATCGAAAAGAAGTTTAAATTTCTTTTGAAATTTGAGGTTGTTTCATCACGCTATTCAGCCTTGACACGAGGCGGGTAAGTATTCATCAAACTCGAGCTGAGGACTAAACTCGATGTGAAATGGTAAGTACGTGTAGGAGCGAGATACGAGAATGTCCGGCAGATCACATGACGGTGAAACGCAGGCAGGCGTTTTTCCTCTGTTTTTGTGGGTGGACGAATGTGGCTGCGTAGGAGCTAGGCAAGGTTAGTCTTATGTCTTCAGCATTTACCTGGAACAATAATTAGCCGAAGCTCAAGATCATGCAACGAATGTGATCTAGTTCTAGAAACAAATTATTTTCTAGCAATAGAGTACAATGTATGCGTTCTTTCTGCTGCGGCTGATAGATTTTGACTCTAGCACAAACGTTTATACGGATAAATCAAATATTGATGAGAAACTTTAAAAAAACTATCTTAATAAATTATCTTAAAATGATGATAAAAACCGTCTTATTTATTTTTTTATGCGGGCTAAGTGCGAACAATTTGTATCATTACGAGCCGCTGCTTTGCGGAGTAGGTCTACCAGAGTAGGCCCCGGCCTTAAATTGCCTCTCCTGAATCCCGGCCTAGTAGCCCACGGCCCGCAAAATACCAAAGGAGAAAACTTCAAATCCAAATCGACGGTTCGTCTCTCCTCTCCTCAAGCCGCTTGCCAGCTCGCCGTCGCCGGACTCGCCACATTCCCGTGCGGCCGCGCTCGCCGGGCCTCGACTCGAGCGGAGGCGGCATCGACGCGGCGGCACCGCTACGGTCGATGGAGGCATGGCATCTGAAATATGAACTATGACTTCATTAGTCCTGTTTGGCCACTCTTGACTGAGGTAAGCTCTCTGACTCCAAATCTCCAGTGTCCAATTTACGATTCAACAATTGGGCATTGTTTGTAGATCTAGTTTGTGTGTGACCTTGTCGTATGGGTTTGTGGACTGGTGAATGAATCTTTTTAGTTGCCATGTCTAATTCGTATAAAATTTTCATAGGAATTGAAAGGTGTTTGAAATGAGCTAGGCACAGCTGCACAAAAGAGAATCGGTATTAGCTGAGAGTTTGATCCAAATTCCAAAATGATACCATTACACAATGTTGTTTATCGCATGGTAAAAAATTCGTGGTTCGCCACTGTTTACAGACCACCTCCAACTTTTGATGGAAGTCTTCAATTTTACAGAGCTGCTAACAAATATTTGCAGCTGTGAAACACTTGAACGAGTGAACAGCATTCAATAGAAACATAACCTCAGTTGATGAACATGGTTATCAACTCAGCAGCACTTTTGGTGGCAATTCCAGGTCACTTGTGCTCTCTTGAAGCATCTCGACGACTCTAGTCATTGTTGGCCGATTAGTAGGAATTAATTGTATACACCACAACCCAACCACTATCATCTTTCTTACAATCTCTGTGACCTCGCCGTTAATTTCAGAAGCACCGACACAATATTCATCTAAATGATCATAAATCCATTGTGGGAAATATTGGCTGCTAGATTCACTATTTGCATCGATATTCTTATCCCTTGCCCCAACCATCTCAAGGACCATCATTCCATAACTATAGACATCAGACTTGCTACTTATTGTTCCAAATTGCTTCGAATAGACCTCCGGGGCAATATAGCCTATTGTTCCTCTTGCACCACCAATGGAAATAACACTCTCTTTATTCAGGCACAGCTTGGCCAATCCAAAATCAGATATCTTAGGACAAAAATCTTGATCTAACAGAATGTTGTGGGGTTTGATATCAAAATGTACGATGCGAGTATTGCATCCTCGGTGGAGATATTCAAGTCCTCGAGCAATGCCAACTGCTATATCAAATAATTTCTCCCAGCTTAGAGTATTTTCACCTTTAGAGTTGTCATTAAAAGCATATTTTTCAAGTGAACCATTAGGCATGTACTCATAGATTAGTGCCCTTTTGGATCCTTCCAAGCAAAATCCTAAGAGGGTAACAACGTTGACATGAGAAGTTTTGCTAATGCTAGCTACCTCATTGATGAATTCCTCCCCATCAGACTTGGAGTCCTTTAGCATCTTGACTGCTATCTGACGGCCATCAGAGAGGTGGCCTCTGTAAACAGCACCAAATCCACCTTGACCTAGCTTTTCAGCAAAAGATTTCGTTATTCTTTTCACTTGTGCGTAAGTGTATCTTTTTGGATGTAGGGTTCCATTCTTTTGTAGGAAGGACTCAATCCTTGGTGATTCGTTTGATATCTTTTTGGACCTGTATTTCTTGTATCCCAGCAAAAATGTAGAGAAAATTAAACATGGCAGAAGAACGCTCAAGGTGCTTGCTATGATATCTGCATGTAGACAGGAGGGGAAAGGCATCAGAATGGGATGCGACTTATATCATCCACTAATAAATTGGTTTATTTGGACTTTGTCACATAACCAAAAAAAGATCAGGCATAAATGAGTGGAAATATGTAAGCATGTAATTCGTAGTGTCATGCAATAGAAAGCAATACATTTTTTAACAAATATATTTTTGAACAAATAGAAAGCAATATATTTCGATTTACTGAAGACTATTGTTGACAAACCTACCGTATTCTGTATTCTAAAATGCTAGATATATTGTTGTTTCCATCATGATTGCCAAATTTATTTTGTCAAGAACTCGTACTGCCTTTCAGATAAACTAAACATGGTTACTAGGATAGTAAATGCACATGATTGAAGCAGATTTGGTAAAAGATGAACACAAATGGGACAAATGCAGAAAACATTATCATGGGCTGAGAGATATTTCTTACATAATTTTCTCCTCTTTAAGTGCTGATGCCCTGCAAAATTTTGAACATAAGTGCTCACAAGTAGATGAAAGATGCATTTATTGACAAAATATAAAGCTTGAACTATACGCATAATATAGCCTGCAGTTTATCATACACAGGAAAACAGAAGGTAACTTGTTATTTCATCGACAGGTCCAGTACGTTAGTAAATTGTGTTACAGGAACCAACTAGTGTTCTTCACTTCTTCTCCAAAGAAAAAAATGGTCATCATTTTCCATGAAACTCTTATCACCGATTCATGGTGGTGCCAATTCGACATGGACATAGCCAATTTGATGCATGAAAAATGGCAAGGATTTCTTACCATCTCAAAGAAAAGATCATCAATTAATGCTGATCTTACCTCCTAGAGTCATGATCTATAGAAAAACTATTGCCAGTTGTAAGCTTACTAGGGGCGGAGTTGTTCATGTGTTATCAGTATGCAGGCCAGGATGCTCAACGGGTAAGATAATATTGTTCGGTGAGGAAACAGAGACTTAATTCTCGTTGCACAGGAGCAGATGGTGATGATGCACTTCTGAATTGGTCTCAATGCTAAACAGATGACATTATCATGAAAATATGAGTTGGTGGCAATGCTAAGCAGTCCGATATTATCTTATTCGTAGGTCATGCCTAAAGTTGTCACTCCATTAAGCCGTCTCTTGAATTATCAGGAAACATGGTGTGTGTGCACGTGCAGCGAACTAACTTTTTTTTAGACTGAACTAGATCATATGTATATGTATATGTTTTTTGGACGAGTAAATTTCATAAAACTGCAACTTTAGAGACTGACGCTTTGATTCAGTTCACACACAGATATTTCTCGAGTTAGTGTATCCATCCGATTATGAGTGTGCAGGAAGCTAGCTACGACTTGACTATTCACTATTCACTAATTCATCTTTTTCTGATTTTTTAGACATTTTAGACTTTTTTGTATTTTCTTTTTTTTCCCCATATTCCTTTGCATTGTTTGTGATGTGCTAACATGCTTTTTTCTATTTTTACATTTTTTTAAATTTAATTATACCTAATAAATCAACTCAGCTATAATAAAAAAAACAGCTACAGTAAAATTTCAACCAAAAATCAAAAGCCATCGCTATTCCGAACGCCCTTATGGCGTGTATGTTCATCGCCACGCGACAGTGTGGCAGGATTGATTGCCAATGACGGATGGGCTAATGACTAACGATTTGACCAGAATAGACGGAAGTATACTATCAGTTTGATCAGCACGGCTTACCGGACGGTGGCGCGGTGGAGTCATATACCACCTTCACCCATATTTATAAAACATATTTTTTCAAATAATTTTATCTATAAATATATAATATATTTTATATTTTAATATAAAATTAGAGTAACGTTTATCTTTATATTTCTAATAAATATATAGCTTTATTTATTATTCTCTATATACATATATTAAATATAGTGTTTAAATATAATAATTAAAGATAATCTAACCATTCTATTATCTTATTAATCTATATGTTATAAAAAAAAGTCAAATAAACTTAGTCGGACGGAGTATCTTACTGCAGCCGTTGCTGTCGACCAGGCCGTTGCCGCAGAGGCAGCCGAAGAACCCGCCGGTCCGGTTGTAGCCGCACTTGCCGTCAGTTTGCTCGCACCGGCTGCACACGTCGGAGCTCCGGCCCCAGGTCACCTGGAACCCCTCGCTGAGCGACTTGACATACCCATCTTTCCTCCACCCAGGGTCCTCTGCGTCGGCCGGGAGGGCGTCTCTGAGCACGGGCACTTTGTAGACTGCCTGGCACCCCCGCCACCAATCTTTGGGAGGCACGTCATTCTCCGGAAGCACGAAGGATTTGCTAGGCCCTTCGTCGGAGCCTCCGCAGGTGATCGGCTCCATGGTCGGCGGTTTGGACGGTAGCGGCTTGGGAACGGTGTCGGCAGTGGTGTCGGCTTCCGGCCCGAAGGTGCAGTTCATGAAGAAGAAGAGGTAAGCGGTGATGTTGGGAAAGGACAGCCGGGCAGGCGGTTGGACGGTTACGTTGTGATCGACTATGGGGCAGCTCCCGCCGACGACGTCGGCGTCGGCGAGGGAGACGGTGAGGCTGGTGTAGTTAATGTACGAAACCGTGTAGTTGTCATCGCCGAGCTGCATGATGGCTGTGCCGCCGTCGCAGGTGATGGCCAACCCCGGGTACCCGCAGTACGACTCGCCGTCGTACTCCGGGAGCACTTCCGTTGCACTGGAAAGGTAGAACGGGTAGCGGACGCTGACGCGGCCGCAGGTGTAGTTTGGCGGCTGGCATTTGGAGGGGTCGTAAGTGCCACCGGTAGGATCGCCGAGGGAGGCGGCAGCAGCGAGGAGGAGGAGCACGAGCAGAAGGAGGCGGCCGCGGTGGCAGAGGAGATGCATGGCAACTTTTTCTCCGTTTGGCTCAAGGATTCTGCAGTGCTGGTTGGGGTTGGTGGCCACCTCTCCGTTTATAAGACGGGTTTCGGTGAAGGTTGTGTGGGCAGTCAAGTACATAGGGCACGTGAAAGTTGACAGGACGCCTGTAGCAGCTGCGACCAGGGCCGGTCCTGAGATTTTAGAGGTCTGAGGCGAAACTAGAAATAGAGACCTATCATTGTGTAGAACAGCATTGCCAACCTATCCCTAAGTTGAAAGACCCAAAGGCTAGCTTGTTGGAGAGGCTTAAACTTGGCCAAAGGAACCCTAAGCTTTAAGTTACTAGAGAGTGATTATCCACTAATAGGGGGGTCAATGGATGCCACAGCTTTTCCACTGTGCTTTAGAAAAATGGAGTGTTCAGTGTGGACATTTGTCAAAGCAAATAGTACTCAACAGCACTTGCAATTCCACAGCACAAAGGATCCACACCACATATTGTCTTAGCTTGGGATTACAGAAATTCACTGAACCAACCATACTCACCACAATATATGGGCGTTTTTGCAAGGGATACCACTTGCTGCATCCGATCAACTCCTCCAACAAGCTGGGGGAAAGGAGAAAATCAATTGAAAATGATTAAAACCAAGAAACCCACAAAGTCTAATGAATGATGATGAAGACTTGTCTTTGAGTAGACAGTGGCATGATCACCAAGGAACATCTTGATGCATCTAATAACACTAGCAAATCACATGTTCAAATTATACTGAGCAGAAATAATCGACATTAGAGATAATAATGAGCCCAGCCTTGTTGTAGTGGAATAGAAAAGTCAGCAAGAAAATTTGAATTAATCAACATGGGCTGATGGGCTCATATAGCAACAAACTCAAATAGATTTTAAGTATATCTAGGATCTTAAAAATATAGATATAACCACAGCGCACTATGCTTCACCACGAGTACCCAAAAGAATTGCACTTACAAACACTAGTATTAGAATTAGGCTACAATTAATATAGCTCCCGCAGGCTTTACCATACTCTCACGTTATGCTCAATATAAAAGGAAATATTTTCCAATGAACCCTCAAGATAGCAATCACACCCACAGCTGAACCATCAACTGGGCAACTTGATGCACACAATGCCAGCATAAAGACCAGCCATAGCCTAAAACCAATAAAGTTTTAAACTTTAGCCAGCCAGGCACTCTACCGTAAGAGTTCTTCACAACCAGTCAATAAAACACTAGGTTAAATCACAACTACGATCCGTATAAGGAGGTAAAAGCATACGCAGTATCCACATCCAATTGGTTGTTGCAATGCCACTTGTAGTGATTAAATAGTCACTTGTAGCAGTATCGCTCACCACCGAGCATCTCAAGCCGATCGCCAATCCGAGCACCTCAAACTGCTCGCCAATCTGAATAGCCAGCTCCCTGAAAAACCACCAGCCGCATGGTAAGCAATCCCACCCTCTCCCAAGAAGAAAATATCGCGGTGAAAAGAGGGGGAGGTCGACCTGTGGGCGGCAAAGACGCAGCGAAGAAGAGTGGTGGTGCTCGAGCAGCGCTGAATGATCGGCAGTATAACGCGCCGTCTTCCCGACCCGTCGCCCGACCCAATAAGGTCCCTCCCTGCACAAACCAAGCTCGGATAAACAACAACTCGCCATCTACTACATGGCCGCCGGCGGTAGTGTTCAGTACCTGGATGCTACTCCTACCTTCGAGGGCGTGGGGAATGGCCTCGGCCTGGATCCTGGTGGGCTCCTTCGTCACGCGAGGAGACGCCTTCGGCTGGGCCCCTGGATTTTGGGGGCCCAGGGCGGCCGCCCTGCTCGCCCCCCCAGGGCCGGGCCTGGCTGCGACGGGCACTCTGCAACTGCAAGTCGCCTTGTTACCTCCCTGTGTCCTTGTCCGTCAAGTCGCGACTCGGGAGTCGTTTCTTTTTGGTTGGCGTCAAAGCAAAGATGCCCTTGCTCACTTCCGCGTTTGCGACGGGGTCTGTGTTTGTGGACGCGTTTTTCCTCGAAGTTGCCTTTTTTTAATTTTCAGTTTTTTAAATTTTTTTCATATTCTTTTATATTATTCGTAATTAGCTAACATATTTTTTCTATTTTTAAGATTTAATTATATCAAATAAATAAACTTAGTGACAGTAAAAAAATAAATCAGCTATAGTAAAAAAACATAAATCACCGTCATTCTGAACACCTTTTAAGTCTATGATATTCTTTGGCATTCCTATCTAGAAGGTTTGGCTGTGTTACGGAATGCTTTTGCATGTTCTGCAATACTGGGTATGACAGTGCTAGCTAAGCTATCAGAGATTTGTTTTACAAACCATAGTTCTATCTAGGCTCTGTTTACATGAACTTGAGTTTTTGGTTTCTGATTTAATTTTTTACTATTCATAGTTTTCTTTTTTTTGACTTTTTGGTATTTTTAAAGCTTTTTTACTGATTCTTTTTTCTCGTATTCGTTTGTATCGTACGTGATGAGCTAACATGTAGACTTTGTCTTGAAAAAATACACCGTTTAACGGTATATTACTGTTCATCCGTACATATGCCATAAGCTCCAAGCTGAAACGAACGCACCCTATAGTCATGCTGATGAGTCAGCTATTATCCATCGTGGCAATTATCTCAAGTCGGCAAACAAATACGAGATGGTCTTCTTAGTTTGGACGAATGGGCCCAGGATATCAGACCTGCTGCATATGATAACAACACTTAAAATTATGGTTTTGTGAAATGTTATACAAAAATAAGTGTGATTTTGTGAAACTGATACTTAAAAGTATAATTTTATGATAGTTTTATCAAGGTAGTGTGGTTTTACAAAATTTACTTATAAATAGCAGGAGAAATTAGTTTGGGTTAGTGGTATTTGAATAGCTTCATGGCCAGGTGGTTGGTGCCTTGGTGGTTCAACGAAACTGCGGGGTTTAAAACTTAAAGTACAAATAACTATTGTCAAATATTACAAAAGTCACATGGATTTTTTCTAGAAAAGATTCACACAACCTCTGCTGGTTCTTCTAAAGATAAACACTAAACTTTCAAATATATATGCTATATTTTAATTCCAAACATTACTAAGAGACACATACAATAAATTAGTGATGCAAAACACATAACTAACAGCAAGTTACTCATTGTACTTTAGAAAATACATAAAAAATACAGTATTAAAGTCAATCGAACGAGCGAACGACTTACTGTTAGGCTTGATGAAGAATAGGAAGCAGCGTAGGCTCGATGTAGTATAGAATGTAGATGATGTAGTGAAGTGAGCGATTGTGTGGATGTGCGCTGCCTAGAAACCTTATTGCCGCCCCCGTGCAGGTCTTCACGACAATAATGGCTCGGAGATACCACTTCTTTTCTTCACGGTGCACGTTGAGAAGAAGAGTCGATGAGGCTCAGGTGATGCAGCATAACAGAACAAGTTCGCAAGAGGAAGAAAATGGAGGTAGTGAGATTCTTGGCTATACTCTAGACGTCTTCAGGCATATATGTAGACAGACTGATAACTAACATGATTAAAAACAGTCATGTACCCATTGGTAACTAACATATTTAACCAGCCATTTACCCATTGATAACTGCTTGTCATCAAACCCAATAAAGCCCCCAATTCAAACATTTAAATATCATTCAAACAGAGAGAGAGAGAGAGTGATGCACGTTTCAGCAAAAATAAAGATCGACTTGGTCTGCTAAGTGGGTTATAAGTCACACGATTTTCACATGAAAATATAAGAATACGTGCTCACACGTGCGTGCGCACGTGTGTGATTAGCCAAAGCCCTCCTCATGCCATCCTACCTATAATTCAAGGAGTGACATAGACTCCACCTGATAAATTGGTCTCCCACATCTTGGCTTAGCAATATGGTACTAAACTATAAATATTTTGTAGTTAATAAAATAGGCCTCTTGGGCCTATTTCTAACAGGAACCGTGTCGTTGATGAGTATTTGATATTGTAATTCTGGTTATTGCGTTGTTTGAGTTTGATTTCGCCTAGATTTGTATAGTTTTAGAGTAGGTGTGTTTTAGGAACGGTCTAGATTTTGTCTAGATTCTGGCAACAGCGGTCTGATCGATGGCTATGGAGCGATCAGATCGATCATAAGCTTTCAAAAAATTGGACACCAAACACTTTGTGTAGGTGTGTTTATGGATTTATTTACAATAGGTGTCACTCAATTTTGAGTTTTGAGCTGAAACTAGATAGAGATTAATCAAAATTTTAAATGGTGCTTTCTAGTACTCTTAAGCAGTCTGACTGGTCTGTGGTCGGTGATCTGATCGACATTGTGCTAGTGGTTAGACCGGACCCTTATTACTGGGGTTTGACTAGGGTTGGCTGGAGTGGTATGACCAGCCGTTGGTTAGAGGGCAAACTGGTTCTTGCTGAATTGAGTGAGCTGATTTGGTTTTTAGTTGAGTTTGCTCTCGAGGAGCTTTGGGTTCTTGCCAGGATGTGTTGCGGTATGTTTATGTATCACATATAACAGGGGATTGTGTGTTTAAATAGAAATCTTGATGGGAGTGTCAAATGGTGTTTGTTTGAATCATTTTGTTGATGAGAGTTAAGTGCATATCACTTGTGCTCAGGACGACTGTTTATTCTTTGATGTGTAGAGAGCTTGGTGATTGTTGGCGGCCAATGGTAAGACCGAGGCTAGGGGAGGAGCCCGAGGCCATAGTGGGTTGTGTAAGTTTGGTGAAGCTACATCTTAAGTTAAGAAGCATGTGTGGAAGATAAGGATCATGATAAGGTAAATGCATACATGTGATGTGCTATTAGACTTGGGTCGTTTCAAGAGGAGACGATCTGGGAGGAGGTCGAAGACGTATAGGCTTGACGATAAGTCATTGAGTATCACAGACTTCATTTTGGAGTTTGTTTGTGAGGGATGGTGGGTGATAATTGTGTAAATTGTCCAATAATGGGTGTAGACGCTGTTTGCAAAACCTCGACAGTGGTCTAAGGTGGATTAGGTCATATCATGAAGAATAAGAGAGTTTTATCGGGCTATTGGAGCTATGTAGAAGTTGCACTTTGAGAGCCATGCATGTGTGTAAGTGTAAAACCTATTTGTGTGAGTTACCATATTTTCCTATTTGTAAACGGTTGTATATGTTAAGTATGGGCTGGTTGTTAGAATTAGGTGTGAGGTGAGGAGCCTCTAATATATAAGTCCTTATGTGTGTTAAGAAAAAATATCTCTTGAAAAGGAAGAGAGTGATTTAGGATTATGTTTCTTTGTATTGGAAGCTTTGTGTGTGCACGCTCTTGTGGGAGCTCTGTCCTCTAAGGTGTGAAGTGGCTGTAATCTTTTATCTCTTTGTGATGATGAAAGATCAAATTTGTTTATCTTATTCCTCATGTGTTCTTGTTTGATTTTCTTGACTTATTAAGTTGTTTTGAAAAGTTCTTGATTTCTCTTTATTTTTTTTATATTTTGTAATGTGATCTAACTTGTTATGATAAGTCAGAACTCATCTAAGGTTATCTAGATTATCAAGTACTCATAAGTAAGTGCAGATAAAAGTTTTCCTCTTTTGTCTTATTTTAGTGTAATCTTTCTCATTTTGAATAAAGGTTGAAACTTTAGCTATAATCTTAATGATTAATGATTAGAATAGGTTCCTCACATCCTAGAGAGGGTTGATATCAAGTTTCATTTTGTTTAGATTAGTGGCTTAATATTTATCCATTTTTTTGATCGTGGTCAGTGCTATTTTTGTCTTTATTCGTAGAGCAGCCAGATCACCCCTATGATCCGGTCCGACTAGCGGAGCGGTCTGACAGCTCTCTGGCCGGCGGTTAGACCGGTGAGACTGAAAGTCTCGGGTGTGTTTGTGATCTTTGACTCTTGGCTTTGGTGAAACTTATAGGGTTTGTGTTTTTTGCTATATTGTATTGCTAATAGCAAACGAAAGATTTTAAATAGTTGTTCACCCCTATGACTTGTTATATCCCATCCTCCGCTATATGTTACAGAAAAGGAAAGGACCGAGATGGCTGCTACTACTTAGCATCCCAAACCTACAAACCCCAACTACCGGATGGCTGCCACTACTTATCAACCGAAACCTACAAACCCCAACTAATGGAACCCCTTGGCAACATGTAAGAAAGAAAATAAAAGGCACCAAATTCGAAGGGCATAATGGCAGAATCGTTACTTACTGCAAACCCGCGAGTTCACTCGCCCGTTGAGCCCATGTGTCACAACGGCCAGCTCCTGACGGAATTACAGTTTGGTTATAATTTAGCTTAATAAAGTCGCAGTTTCATAAACTCTGCTCTTTTTTGGGATGGAAAACGAGGTGTGGATACCTGATCCGGGCGTATTGCAGTCTTGTGGTCGCTGCCGCAGCCCGCAAGTTGGGGCACAAGCAGCCCACGAATTCGCCGGTTTGGTCGTAGCTGCACCGTCCGCTGGATCGCTCGCACCGGTTACACGGGCCACAGGCGTCTTGCCCAGACGAACAAACTTTCCAAATCCACCGCCCCTCCATGCAGGACCGTTTGGGTTGATGAGGACATCATATTTGGGCACAGGATTCTTGGACGACTCGCTCGCACGCCTGCGTCCAGTTCCCGGCCGACACATCACTCCGCGGAAGCACGGTCGATGGTCCGGTGCCCAGCCAAGTCGAACACTTGATCTTTAGGGGTGAACACGAAGGAAACTTCACCACCAGGGGGCTATCGAACCAGTGACGCAGCTTGGAATGAAATTAAGCGTAGACTAAACTATTTATAGATCTAAACTAAGTTGATATAAATTTAGTCTTTTACGTTTATGGATTTTCAAATACATACAGAAATTACACAATTAGATAGAGCCAAACAATGAAAAATAGAGAAATACAAATTAAATAGGTACTTATATAATAGAAAGCATATATCTAAAAATATATAATTATTCTGCCGTAAGTGCAGAGTAGCGATAAATCACCTATGTATGAAACATATCAAAGTTAGTAATATATTTAAAAATTGTGAGTGGCAATAAAAATGTAGATCATATGAAACATACCAGAATTAAACTAATTTGAATCACGGAGCAAATACATTCTACACAACTTCATGCATTGGAAGCGGTTTATGATTTTATCATCATCAATATTTTTAAAGATCTCTCACTCGGTGTAGCACACCATTAAGTCATTGAGCCACTCATCCGCTACATTATTGCGTAAATCTATTTTGATAATATTCATTGTTGAAAATACTCTCTCAAGAGATGTTGTTACCACTGGAAGTATCAATGTCAACTCGATGAAAAGAAAACAATAGAAACAAATGGCGGCATCCTTTTCCACACTATATTTCAACAAATTGAACTTATTATATCATCAAAAGACTGACTATTTGTCATCCAATGTCTGTAGAAACGAATATCAAATTACTCGAGTAAGATCATTCAATAAATATGCTCTTCTCACTTGATCTCTGATTTCGTTAGCATAATATTCAATTAGTATGCGAAGTGTCGGATCGGTAATAATTTTATTTGGATTAAATTCTAGTCGAAACTTCTTTGGTTGAGTTATACTCTTATTGGTTGGACGAGAACTACTTAAATTGCTTACAAAATAGTTACAAAGTTTGTTTCTCCATTATAACAAAATTTATAAATAAATTATTAATTCCTATCAACACAAAGCTATAAATCTATAAATTAATTATAAGAACTAAACTATCTATATACGATTGAATCAAAGTCTAAACTCTAAAATTTCTCACTGTCTCTGTCTCACTCGGTCAGTCCACCGATCAGTCCAGGCATCCGGCCGTACACTG
This sequence comes from Melocanna baccifera, assembly GCA_036346265.1. Lineage (NCBI taxonomy): Eukaryota > Viridiplantae > Streptophyta > Magnoliopsida > Poales > Poaceae > Melocanna > Melocanna baccifera. The sequence goes on along the minus strand of CM070677.1, from coordinate 33,225,084 downwards.
GCTTAGGAGCTCAGCTTCTCCCCCTATTTCACTGGCCCAGAAACGCCTACCCCGCTTCCTGCAGAAACGCCACCTGCGAACAAAAAGACTTGAAAACGAATAAACTGACCTGAAGATTGAAATTTGCCGTATTTTAATCGGCAAGCAAAACCAACTTCCGGAAGTAGCAGTTGCTAATTACACCAATTAGTTTCGCTCACCAGTTGCCTGAAGGAATCGAGTCTCTGTCGAAAGCTCTCTAATCTCCGGCACGCTGGAATTGTACGCTGTCTTTCGCTTTCGTAGAAACCAGAAGTAGCAGGATCATCTCTACCATTCGACGCACCAATTCCTAATTAGCTCATTTTTTTATCTCTACTCTTCCTGCATAAGTGTTTTCCAGTGGGCCGTTAGAACGGCGAGGGGTGGACAAGTTGCAGGTAGCACTGGGCACGGGCAAGCTGAAGAAGCCAGGGTCTGTCCTGTCCTGTCCTGCCTCGCGAAACGGACAGACCGACAAAACGTTAACGCAGGTCGTTTCTGATGCTTTCAGCTGGAGACTGGCTATGGTAGTCAGATAAAAGGCTTGCAAGATCTGTATTCATGGTGGCTGGCGAGAGGCTCTCGTTGGGGTTATGCGTATCGATAGCCCATTGGTGCCTCTGCCCCCGTGTTGAACGGATCGCTCGCCAGATGCTTATGACGTTCGGTAGTACTCATACTTCAGCCAGCGGACCAGGAGGTTGCGGCTGGGGCCTCCTCTCTTTTGTTCTTTTCCAAGGACTGGAGTTTGCAAAGTTCAGCAGTACAAGGAACCGGAGAAGATTTGGTTCGACTGGTACGAGTCGCTTGCGGATTTCTTCCGTTCATATTGAATTTATCGCGCGCCAGTGCCCAGTGTCGGATAGGATCGCCCGGCCCGGTGACGACGAATCTAGGATGAAAATAGAGGAGGAGTTTTACTGTTAAGACTATAGCACAATATAATCATATCAAAGCTATGTTTACTGGTCTTTTGTCATTAGAATATCAAATTCATACATAAAATAGTAAAAGAGCAAATTGAAAATATACAATACAATAAATTTAGTACCTTGCTAATAGATAATGTGCCCGGTGCCCCCAAATGTTCATAAAAATGTGAGTACCGATCTGTAGATAAGAAATATCAAATTTAGTGATACAATATTAAATTGTGAATGTTCATAAACATTAAAAATAGAATGAAAACATACCACTAAGTCACTAAATCTGATTATAACGCAATTTCACTCTACGAGTTTTCATGTCTTGAAAGCGTTGAATGATTCTTTTATTATCAAGACTTCTAACAATTTTATGTCTCCATTTTTTGTAAATATAACAATAATTAAACAGCAACCAATCAACTACTGATTAAATAAATTGTCTAATCAACTAATGGCTAATGTACTATTAAACAAGAGATGATTAAAAAAATACCATCTACTGGAGTGAGTACCGCTACTAATTAAAAAAATACCATCTACAATAAATCTGGCCAGTGGCCACTGCCCACAGGACTACTGGAGTACCGGACGGAGTGACCGAGTGAGCACACATTGGATTCGTCGGCACTCGGCGCCGCAAGAGCAAATCCGAGCGAGACAGCGAGTGGCGACTCCGGGCGGCTCCGCTCGGCGCTCGGCCCACTCCGGGCGCTGGCCTCCAGCCTCTCCCCCGATGTCCGTGGCTCCCCGCTCCCCTACGCCTCCGCGCCGAGTCCGACCCCCTCTGGCCTCCCCCTCTGCAGCTCCACCTCCGCGCCGATCGCCTCAGCGTCGGCGCCTCCCCCTCGGGCCTCCGCTCTCCGGCCTCCGTGGCTCCCCCTCCCCCTCCGCCTCCACGTGGACCGCCTCGGCGCCTCCACGGCTGCCGGCTCCCCCTCCGCCTCCGCGCCGACCGCCTCTGCCTCGGCGCCTCCCCTCCCGGCCTCCGCGGCTACCGGTTCCCCCTCCCCCTCCGCCTCCGGCCTCTGCGCCGACGCCGCCGAGTCACCACCAACTGGTGAGTCCCTGTCCCTCTACATTCCGAATTTTCAATCTACTGTTTATCTTCCTGACTTCCTTCGTTCCTCAATGGCTCGATCGGACCTTATCCGCTGGCGCTATTACTATTTTGGGCCGGCTTGGGCCACAGCGCCTCGACCCAGTCTACCAACACACAGTCACTGCCAACACAGCAACACCCAGTCCTGAACTTTGCCACTGCCTTTCGTGGGTGCTTGGGACCCGAAGTGTTCTGAACTTCCGATGTACTGTCATGACAGGAGGAGGGGCCGAGGGGGTGCTCGAGCACCCACGGTGCATTCGCCACTGGCCCGGCCACACATATGTAGTACTACTTTGTAGCTAAATCACTACCGCATAAAGTTATATAACAAATACAATTTTATCTTAATTATAACAAGTAAAGTTATGTATTAAAGACAATTATAGTATAATATCTAGCCATACAGTTACACGGATAAATTTGCTAGTTAGGGTTACATGAAGACAAACTAGAACCCTCCAAATTAGTAAGGCAAAAAACGTTTCCAAAGACAAAATTCTGGACCAGCTCTTGTGCGGTTGTTCCTCATGTTATTACTAGATTAACAAACTATAGCCATCAGTGTGATACTACTGAGTACTATTAGTTAGATAATTAGGGTGGATTTTTTTAGGTTGTAGCTTATAACTTTTTGTTTATGTCTTTTAAATTCTGGCTGTTCGCGAGAAAGAGTACGAAGAGAGAGACAGTCACATACGATTTTGGCCGGTATAGTTGAAGTTGACACAGTATCTACTACAATCGACTTATAAACCGCGTTTTTAAAAAAGAACCCAGCCTTAGTTGCAATCAGCTATCAACAAAGCAACTTTTGCACCAATAAACTAGGTTCAGAAAGACATTTTTTTCTTTCATTAGTTAGATGGCGAAATTTAGATGGCGAAATGGAAGTATAGCCTTTGTACAGTTGTACTGCGCTTGTCCACTTGTCGTATGCACCCATGCGGAAACATCGGCAACAATATAAGCTGTGCACGCGTTTGGACGAAAGAAAAGAGAAAATAAAGAAAACAGCGGTCAAGATGAAGTCAGAAAACACGTTCTTGGTCATGGATCAATGCAGGGGTCTCATCTCTACTTTTTACGACTGGAACTGTTGGTTGTTGATACTAGTAATATTGCTATGTTGATACTGCTAACATTGCCATACTGCCATAATATTGGTGATAGCCCAAAAACTTACCGAACGCAGCTTTATTATTATTTTTCCAACAGAAATAGATATGCTAACAAGTGCAATAGACAGAAGAGTCCACATGGGCCTTTCAAGATTTAAAGAAACACCTAGCCAATCTCCCGCACCTCGCGTGTCTAACAGCAGAGGCTCCACTCCTATTGTATCTCGCCACAACACCCCTGGCCGTTAGTGTGGTACTTGTGCTGGAGGAGGGCCCCATGCAGCGGCCCGTCTACTATGTGTCAGACGTGCCAGTGTCGGTGTTGGCCTTAGGGTTCATGCCAGCCCTCGCCTCCGTTCGCCATGCTTCCTGCCCTGCTGTCAGTGTGGTCATCGAGGGGCCTCCTCTATCACCCGTTGGTGCCCCTTAAAGGAATACGCGTAGGCTACGGAAGCAGAAAACAAAACTTTTCTACCGCGCACCCAAGAACATCATGCTAAGGAAGGATCATGGATCGTTACCACTAAGACGCGCAGCGCAGCGGAAGAAGAATTGGAAACCGATCCAATCACGCGCGTCGAGGTAGTAGTGGAAGTAGCCGATCGTCCCGAACAGATCGTCTCCTCCACGCACGCCGATCAAGATCGCAACGAGCAGCGCCTCCACCGTATCCACACGCCCGGGTGGAACGCCGATCGCGAGTGTACTAGCACTCGTGAGCGACTAGGGTTTGGCTCGGGAGGTGGCGGCTAGGGTTTTGCTAGATGTTAACAGCACACCTCCCTCCGCCCCTCGCCTCCATATATATAGACCTCCTCACGTGGGCCTCGTGGACCGAGGCCCAATAGGAGTCTATTCGGATCTCTATCCGAATTGAGCCCATATCCGAATCATATTCGAATTAGTGTTCCAACCCGTTAAGCGTGCGACCACAGAGGTTCACGTATACTTGGTCGTGACCCGAAACGCCTTTCCGGTTACCATGTTAATAGCGGTCTCTAGTAAGACATATTAACCCCAAAGTATATGTAAAGATCATATCATTTGAACTCGTAATGTCCTCTCATGTACGAATCCCTTTGCCTCACGATATAGATTGAGCTCAAGGCGAGACTGTGTCATCCTCTTAATAGCTCAATCACTCTCTCGATTCCGTGATGGATTATAAACTCGTGATTGACTCCTCAATCACCTTGGCATGGCCATGCACTTTCATAATCCATTACATCGAGGGCCGAGATATCTCTCCCATAAGGAGGGGCAAATTCTATCTTGATCATTCACATCCCACTACATGTTTCATGGCAAACCCGAAGACTACTTTTATGACTACCCAGCCACGGAGTAGTGATTAGTAGTCCCAAAATAAGCTACTACTCATGTTGGGAACCATGATGACCTCAAGTCTAAGGACTCTACATAAACACTACTTGAGACCAACCGATGACACATGGAATCTCTGCAGTTGTCTCATGGCAGTCTATCCAACATATGTTCACTAACACATGTCCATATTATTGATTTGGTATCACCATACCATGATCCATGAGACATGATCATCAATCAATACATATGCTGATCTTTGTCTTTGAATCATATTTGTTCCTCATATGATATACGACCAGGGATCATTTAGAAATAGCAACATCTTAGTATTTAAGAGTCTCATGAATAAGTCACATACTCATTGATCAATAATGATGATGTCTATTCCAAGGAACAAAGTAATGTATCATAAACATAGTATGTGATATATACAACATCTCCATGTTGCCTCTAGGGCATATCACTAACACCCCTGTTGTCGGTGCGCCAGTGCGTTGCTATCCTTGGAGCAGGGGCGCTTCATGGGCTGCTTCCGTTGCTCTCACCGCCCTGACGTCGTCGCCTTCGTTGGGGTTGACGTCTTCTTTAGGGTCAATGCCTTCGCTTTTTTCACCGCCATCACTTCCCACTACTGTTACCTTGGCTTGTAGCCTCTAGTCCGTTCTCCATGAATAGCGCCAACTTTTATGGTTACAGACCAAACAGTAAATAAGGGGGTTACGAGGAGGTTGTCAAGAGGCTACCCAAAGCCTCACACGCCGTGGAGATGGAAAATAGGAATATGTGCTCGTGTTAGAAGTTTGTGCTACCTGTATTTGTGTGAAAAGGAGTGTTGTATCCCCATGGCACCCTAATGCACACGCGCACGCACACATATATGTATAGGGGCCTGTTACATAAATACCCCTATCCGAGTCTATACTTTATAGGGGTAAATATGCTATTTCCCTACTTAGAATTACATAAATACTCCTATCTGACCCAATATTCATGGGGCTAGCCATACCATGTCTCTGGCCTAAGGTGCTTGCCAGGCCAGCCACCTGCTCCACTTGCACAATGGGCCGACTAGGCTAAAGTGGGGCCACTCCCCCCCCCAACAATGCTCATGCACTTGATTAAAGTTAATTTTGAGATTTAAAAAATTATTTTAATGTCTTATCTTAGCAAAATAAGTCCTAAACTAGAAGTCATATATAATTGTCTCATAAGTTTTAACTATTTTTCACGATTTGATTAAACCTTTAATCATTTGAATGATCTCAAGCCATTATCAATCCTCTCAAGCATTTCACTTTAAAAGGGTAGTCTTGGTCATACAAAACTCACTTTAAGTTCGTGTCAAGTGCAATGGCAAGCCATCTCATGAAGAAGAATTATAGAGATTCATAATTAAGCACAAAAGAGATCATTCATTCATTCAAGTTAGGAACTAGTTCATTGAGCAATGGCATGATTCGCTAAAGACTAGCATAACACTAAATAAAGCTCAATTTAGATTCCAGACTTAACAAAGTATTAAAGACATGATATGAATTATAAAATGATTACTAGAGAGTAAATTAATAAAAAAAATCCATCCTTATAAATTAAAAGATACCAACTATAAAAATTGATATGTATGAGTCAAAAAAAACGCTGAACTTACCCAAAACCCTGACACTCCTAAATGCTATGCAATACTGAGCATGAAAACAAAGAATTTACAAAGCAAACCTACGTCACACCGCTTATCATTGAGATGTAGTTGAAACTAGAGCAAGTTGCATTCTAAGAAGTAATAGCCATCACTGGATGCTCAAAATAAGGTAGGAGATACAAAGAGATTGACAAGATCTACATGACCTCTCCTCACCTGAAAAGCCTACATCAAGGAGGCAGAAGAAGCTAGTGCCTCAGTACTGGGATTAGTGAAATATGATCTAGCTATCCAGTACTGAGACACACGACTGGCAGAAAAAACTCCAAAGTGCAGGTTAGCATGATATGCAGGAGGATATTTTCTAGAGGTGCCAAAACCCCTATCAAATTCTCATTGTGGACCATAATGACAAAAATTATGTATAGGGGCAACTCGAGACCTAAACTCACACTCCTGAAACCTAAAACCACGTCATCCTCTACCACCACCAAAAGAGTCAAAGAACTTATCTACAAAGTGATGTATAGAGGTATCTCTAGGGAGACTAGCTAGACGGGGCTGATTCTGAAGGCTTCTCAAAACTCTAGCACTATCACGATGAAGGTTCTTGGCCCGTCCAAAGCAGAACTATATGATGTGGATGTCTTGAGGGGGTCATGCCTGATGAAGTAGATGTACCTAAGTTGTTAGAAGGGGTTTGAGCAAATCCAGTAGACTTGAACATAATCTTGCTTGATTCAGGAGGGATGACCTCTAGCATGCCACTCTCTAATGCTCTTGCAATGTTAGCAGAATTGTTCTTAGAATGCTGATGATGGTACCCTAAATCCCTATTGGATTTTCTCACTTTAAGTTTATCTAAAATTATATTTAGGTTGTTTTTGTCACTAGAGAACTTCTCAAGAGTTTTCTTCAAATAATCATTCTTCTTAGCTAGAAAGTCACAAAACTCACAAGCTTGGCTCCTAACTGCCCTAGCATATCTCTATTATGCACAACCACTTTTACCTTCAAAGCCTCGTAAGACACACAAAAAGCATCCTTAATTCTATGCAAGTACTCATAAAATGTAACTCTAAAAGCATCATGTATATCATCTAAATCTTGTCTAATTTCAGTATAAAATGCATAAGCTATTGGAGTAATAGAATCAACTTTCTTGGAAACACTCATAGAAGAAAGATTTTCTTTATAATATTTGTCTTGCAAAGTTTTAGTGAGAGCTCCAATTTCAGTGGTTAGCTTAGAGAAATTTTCACAAGACTTAACTCTAGCACGCAGAAGCATGTCAGTTAATTCTTTGAGTGCCCCAAAGGGGTGGAAACGGATCAGATGTGATCAAATAGTCTCAAATACGAATACGAATCCATATTTTTTTAAATGAATACGAATACGAATCAAATGTTGTAATGAATATGAATTCAAATCAGATATGTACTTAATTCGATCGAATACGAATATCCTCCTACAAATGTTGTAACCAGCAGGTTTTTTCGGTTACCAGTTTCAAATTCAAATTTCAAAACTTAAAATTTGGTTGTTTTTTGGTTTTTCTAGTTACAGGTCGGCAATCGGTAATGGCCCCTGGCCGGGATTTAGGCCAGTATCAATATGCATAGAAAACGGAGCGAATACGAATCGAATAATCTCGAATACGAATATGAATACGAATATTCTCGAATACAAATGTGAATACGAATATTCTCAAATATGGATACAAATATTATCAAATACAAAAATGAATATTTTTAAATACGAATTTTGCTTACCACATTCGCATTTTCTCGGATACGAAATCGGATAAAACGGATTATCCATTATCGTTTCCCACCCCTAGTGCCCCTTACTCTCACAATGTGCACATGAATATTTAGGACTAAATTGGTGGAATTTTTCAATTGGAACGGCAATTTTCTTTTCCAATTCAGCACAATTCCTATAAGACAAATAACTAAGAGCATGAGCCACATTATTGGCACCGGAATAAGTGACTCCCACAAATCTTAAATCACTTAAGATCTTCTGCAACCTACCAAACATGGAATCAATGGACTCTCTAGGTTCTGTCTCGAGCTTTTGGTAATCTTTCTTGAACTGGGTCTTTCGCACTTTCTTGATTTTCAACATGCCCTCATGGTAATCTGAGAGGGTCGTCCCGATTTTATGTGCAAATGAAAGATGAGCCACCCTATATAACTTATTTCTCCCTAGGTCTTGGATCGAGAAGTTACATACCTTAGCATTTGCTTCATCCTTAGCAGTCATGACAGCATTGGGACCACATCATCGGTATGCACGACAAAGGGACTCCTCACTTTGTTTCAAATGGTTTGGCCTTGAGCTTGGATATACATCGCAGTCCTAGTCTTTCAATAGGGATAATCGACTTCATCAAAAATAGGAGACTTGTTATAATACCTCTCCGACACTATTGCTCAAAAGATCGTTAGGTTCTATGAAATAGAGCTAATTGGGCTTTGATTCTAATTGTAGGATCGTATATAGCAAGTCAGAGGGGGTGAAGGACTACTTCAAATCTTTCCCGAGGTATTAGCAACACAGTACAACAAAAAAACACAAACCCATAAGTTTCACCAAAGCCAATAGCCAAAGATCACAAACACACTCAAGACTTTCAGTCACACCGATCTGGCCGTTGGCTAGAGAGCGATAGGACCACTTGACCGATCAGGCTGGATCATAGGGGCGGTCTAACTGCTCCATGAATGGAGGCAAAGACATCACTTCCCACAATTAAGAAAATGGTTAACTCTTATATCTCTGATCCAAACAAGATGAAGTACAAACCCTCTCTAGGATATCAGGGATCTATTTCAATCATTAATCATGAATATCGTAGCCAAAGTTCTAACCTTTACCCAAAACGAGAAAGATCACACCAAAATCTAGTAAAAGACGGAAATTTCGATCTGCACTTGCTTATGCATTCTTGATGATCTAGATGATCTTGAATGAGTTCTCGCATATCATAGCAAGCTAGATTATAGCACAAAATAGGGAAGAACAGAGAGAAATAAAGAAATCATCAAAACACTCTAAGAAGGTAAGGAAATCAAACAAGAATACATGAGAAACAAGAAAAACAAGTTTGATCTTCCATTACCATGATGGATTAAGGATTACACCTACTTCACACCTCGGAAGGATAGAGCACTCACAAGATCACACATATAAAGCTTTCAACATAAGGAAACCTAACCCTAATTCACCCTCTTCCATTTCTAGAGATATTTTCTGAACATACACAAGGACTTATATAGTGGAAGGCTAATCATCTCATACTTAACCCTAACAACTAGCCCATACTTAGTAGATACAACTACTTACAAATGAAAAAATCCGATAATCTACACACAAACGAATTTTACACTTACACACATGCACCTTTCTCAAAGCGTGATTTTCACAAGGCTCTAATAGACCGATAAGACACTCTCATCCTCCATGACATGACCTAATCTACCTTAGGCCACCACATGGTTTTGTAAGCTGCATCTTCACCCGGTATTGGATAATTTACACAATTGCCACCCATAGGCCTTCACGATGCTTTTCCTCAAAGCAAACTCCAAAACAAAGTCTGTGATGTCTAATGACTTGCCGCCAAGCTTATACACCTCCAGCCTCTGCCCGGATTGTCTCCACTTGATATGGTTCAAGTCCAATGACACATCAAATGCATACATTTGCCTCATCATAATCTCTATCTTTTTCTGTGCTTCTCCGCTTGAGATGTAGCTTCACCCGGACTGACGTGAACATCCATGGCCTTAGGCTCCTTCCGAAGCATTGGTCTTGCCATTGACCAACAATGATCATAAAGCCCCTTGCACATTAAAGAACAAGCAATCGTCCCGAGCATAAGTTATATACCCTTAACTCTCATCAATAAAACCAATGCAAATATGCATCACTTGGGTCAAGATTTTTATCTAAACACATAACTCCCTGTCATATGTGACACACAAATATACCATAGCACATCCTAACCAGAACTAAAAGCTCATCGAGAGCAAACTCAACCAAAAACCAAATCAGCTCACTCAATTCAGCAAGAGCTAGTCTGAATGCGACACTGGTCAAACCTCGGTAACAGGGGACTCGTTGGCTCAACGTTGATTAGATCTCGTAAAAGCACCAGAAAACAACTTCTATGGAATTATGGTTAATCTCATTTTGGTTTCAGTTTAAAAATCCTAATTGAATGACACCTAGTATAAAGACATCCTCAAACATATCTGGTATCCAATTTTCAAAGTACATATACTGGTCTGATTGCTCCATAGCCGCTGGTTAGACTGCCGTTACCAGGCCAGTCGGTTACATTCTAACAATAACTTTGAACCAAACTTAAACAACGTGATAACCAGAATTGTAATGCTAAATACTCATTATCAACATGGGGTTGTCACCACGTTGTCTTGTATATAGGTGTTTTTTTGGAAAAGTATATAGATTCAAAAGTTTAGTGTTTTTCTCTGGAAGAACAAGCAGAGGTTGCGTGGTTTTTTCTAGGAAAAATTCACACGAATTTGGAAATATTTGACAGTAGTTAATTGGATTTAAAGATTTAAACCCCGCCGTTTCGCTGAACCACCAACCAGCAGGCCATGAAGCTGGTACCTTGGACCTTCATCTGTTCCTTTTTTTTCCCCCTTGGGCCTTCCCAATTTCCGATTCCCCATATCGGTTGTTCGGCTAGGTGCCTGCTTGCCGGCGGCCGCTCGCCGATGCTTCGCCTCTTCTTCACGGTGTTTGATTGGTCAGAAAGGCAAACTACAGGATCTAAGTTCAGAGTATGAACTTTCTAACCCCCCGCAAGGCAACTGCACAGGAAGAAGGCGAGAGCCGAACTCGATCGGAAGTTCGTCGGCGAGTCCCCCCCAATCTGGACTCGATTGCTTCCTGTGAAGTGAAATGCTTTGATTACTGGAGTAGGACTGGGGCTTATTTTCCACACTGTCGTCGGTAGGAGTGGGACTCCACTCCACGGCCGGTAATTGTAGCCACACCAGATTTGTGACTTCGTGCTAGTGTGTGACAACTCCACGGCCGGTAATTGTAGCCGCGACATGAACTGTAGGAGTGTTAATAAAAAAATGACGTATAGAGGGTAAGTGATAAAGACAATGAATTCTAGATTTATCCCTTCTCTTAAAGATTGTCTTCTGGGGGTATGGACTTATTCGGATACCACTGACCCAAACTGATTTCTCCTGCTAGTTCTAAGTAAATTTTGTAAAACCACACTACCTTGATAAAAACTATCACAGAACTATACCTTTAAGCATCAGTTTTACAAAATCACACTTACTTTTGCATAACATTTTACAAAACCATAATTTTAAGCACTGCTGTCATATATAGCGGGTCCGATATTCTTGACCCATTCGTCTAAACTAACAAGACCATCTCGTATCTGATTTGCTGACATGAGGTAATTGTCACGGTGGATAATAGTTGACTCGTCAGCATGACTGTGGATATGTTCGTTTCAGCTTGGAGCTTATGACTTATGTACAGATGAACAGTAACGCACCGTTAAATGATGCGTTTTTTCGAGACATAGTTTACAGATAAATTGTAATACAAATTGTATAGAGTTTAGCTGTACTTGTCAAAATCATATGCGACTATTTCTCTCTACGTACTGCCTCTCATAAACAAACCAAAATTCAAAAAACACAGCAATAAGTCATAAATCCTAATCAAAAAAATCACCCTGCGTGTAGTATGTGGGGTTAGGGGGTGATCGGAATAGCGATGGCTTTTGGCTTTTTTGAAAAAACATCAGTAGTTGGTTGAAAAACATCAGAGTGAGTTGGTTTATTGAGTATAATTAAATTTTTAAAATTTAAAAAATAAAAACGACACATTAATCTAGAGCGGACGATGCAAAGAAACATGAGAAAAAAAACAAACAAAAAACGAAAAAATTTACTGTAGCAGATACTGTAGCTACAGTACCTGCTACAATGCTAAAATCGCTACCGCTCAACGCTAGTGATGAATCGCTGAGCGAGGCCTTAACCAAAGGGTTTAGGCTCCTCTGTAAGCCATTGACCAAGCATGTAAGGTACACACAAGGAGAGGATGAAGGTTGGGCATGTAGAAGTGGGGCAAAGCATGATGTGGCGTGTAGAAATGACACGAAACGAGATGGCCTTGCTAATATGAGTGGGTTCGAGATGTCAGATTTGTTACATATGACAGATTTGTTGCGTATGATGATATTACTTAAAATTGTGGTTTTGTGAAATATTAGGTAGAAGTATGGTTTGTGATACTAAGAGGTCGCTCGGTTGGACTGAAATTTAGTAGTTTATGGTTGAAATTGTACTGTAGCTAGCTGAAATTATGTTGTAACTAACGGTGGCTTATTTGACGTAATTAATTTAAAAAAAATCTAAAAATAAAGAAAATATATTAGTTTATCACGTATAATGCAAAACAAATATGAACAAAAGAACAGATAAAAAGGTTCAAAAAATACTAAAAAACAGAAAAATAATAATTATAAATAATAAAAAGTAAACTAAAAATCAAAAACTCAAACTCAAATAAACGAAAATAGGTAGAAGTATGGTTTTGTAAAAAAAAATCCCCGGAAGCTTAGCTAGCACTGTCATACCCAGCATTGCAGAACATGCCGAAGCACTCCGTAACACAGCCAAACCTTCTAGATAGGAATGCCAGAGAATATCGTAGACTAAGAGCATCTTTGCTTTGACGCCAACCAAAAAGAAACGACTCCCGAGTCGCGACGGGACGGACAAGGACACGGGGAGGTAACTAGGCGCTTGCAGAGCGGCGGTATGCTGGCCCGTCGCAACTGCTACAGGCGTCCTGTCAACTTTCACGTGCCCTATGTACTTGACTGGCCCACAACCTTCACCGAAACCCGTCTTATAAACGGAGAGGTGGCCACCCACCCCAACCAGCCCTGCAGAATCCTTGAGCCAAACGGAGAAAAAGTTGCCATGCATCTCCTCTGCCACCGCGGCCGCCGCCTCCTGCTCGTGCTCCTTCTCCTCGCTGCTGCCGCCTCCCTCGGCGATCCTACCGGTGGCACTTACGACCCCTCCAAATGCCAGCCGCAAAACTACACCTGCGGCCGCGTCAGCGTTCGCTACCCGTTCTACCTTTCCAGTGCAACGGAAGTGCTCCCGGAGTACAACGGCGAGTCGTACTGCGGGTACCCGGGGTTGGCCATCACCTGCGACGGCGGCACAGCCATCATGCGGCTCGGCGATGACAACTACACGGTTTCGCACATTAACTACACCAGCCTCACCGTCTCCCTCGCCGACGCCGACGTCGGCGGCGGGAGCTGCCCCATAGTCGATCACAACGTAACCGTCCTACCGCCCGTCCGGCTGTTCTTTCCCAACATCACCGCTTACCTCTTCTTCTTCATGAACTGCACCTTCGGGCCGGAAGCCGACGCCGTTCCCAAGCCGCTACCGCCCAAACCGCCGACCATCGAGCCGATCAACTGCGGAGGCTACGACAAAGGGCCTAGCAAGTCCTTCGTGCTTCCGGAGAATGACGTGCCTCCCAAAGATTGGTGGCGGGGGTGCCAGGCAGTCTACAAAGTCCCCGTGCTCAGAGACGCCCTCCCGGCCGACGCAGAGGACCCTGGGTGGAGGAAAGATGGGTATGTCGAGTCGCTCCGCGAGGGGTTCCAGGTGACCTGGGACCGGAGCTCCGGCGAGTGCAGCCGGTGCGAGAAAACTGACGGTAAGTGCGGCTACAACCGGACCGGCGGGTTCTTGGGCTGCCTCTGCGCCAACGGCCTGGTCGACAGCTACGCCTGCGGTAAGATACTCCGTCTGACTAAGTTTATTTGACATATTTTCTTACAACACATAGATTAATAAGAAAATAAAATAACTAGATTATCTTTAATTATTATTTTTAAATACTATATTCAATAAATGTATATAAAAAATAGTAAATAAAGTTATATATTTATTAGAAGTATAAAGAAAACGTTACTCTAATTTTATATTAAAATATAAAATATATTATATATTTATAGATAAAATTATTCAGAAAATATGTTTTATAAATTTAGTGGAAGGTGGTAAGCCGTGCTGATCGAACTGATAAAATACTTCCGTCCATTCTGGTCGAATCATTAGTCATTAGCCCGTCCGTCATTGGCAATCAATCAATTCGGCCACACTGTCGCGTGGCGATGAACGTACACGCCATAGTCAAAGTCGTAGCTAGCTTCCTGCACACTCATACTCGGATGGATACACGCGCTCGAGAAATATCTGTGTGTGAACTGACCCAAAGCTTAAGTACGTCAGTCCCATTCACGCTCAAATATCTTTCCTCGCTTTAACTTGGTTTTTTTTATGCCTTATAGCCTTTTTTTTATTATAACCATTGGTAACTTTTTTAACATAATTAAACTTTTAAAAAACTAAAATAAAAATACATGTTAATCTATCACCGACAATACAAAGAAATACAAAAAAGAAAGAAAAAACAAAATTAAAAAATAATAAACTAGAAACTAAAAGTCCGAATCTGAAGCCGAAATAAGAGGGACCAAAGATGTCTAGTAGTGGCCCTTTTTAAAATTGTTTTGGATTTCGGTTTTCGACTGTGACTTTTTGGTCGATTATGAGAAAAATTAAGCAAGTAAGAGATATTCATGTTGAGAGTTACTATGTTCAAAGCAGCTCCTGCAGTGACTTCTATAAACGGCTTATAGAAATCATTTTGAGAAGTCACTTTATTCAAAAATCAGTTTCTAAAAGTCAAAAGCCAGAGGGCATATTCTTTTGTGTTGTGACTTATGTCTGCGGTTTATTAGTCTAATAAATAGTGATTACTGAGAGAAGCCAAAAACTAAAAATTGCTAAAAAGCAAAAATCAGAGGCTGTTGATTTTTCAGTGGTTATCATCAGTGGGATCATGGGCCAGACTCAAAGATATTGGCATATTTTTTGAGGTTACGACTTGTGATTTATGATTGCGGTTTATGGTTTTTAGGTTATTAGTGAGAGAGTTGGGTTATGGGTAGACAACATTAGCGTAAATTAAAATTTTCTACCAAGCAAACTAGAAAGCCATACGAGTAAGAGATCATAGATCGTTACTACTAGATATGCAGTGTAACGAAAGTAGAGTTGAAACAGTTGATTCAATAAAGAGCGTGTCGATGTAGTGGAATTAGTCGATCGTCCTCCAGCCAACTGTCGCCTCGCGATCGTCCCGATCAGCGCTGCAGTCGTAGCAATGTCTCTGCCGAGGTCCACACGTCTAGCGATATAATACCGTGTATCGGTGTACTAGTGCTAGCGCGTACGGCAGGAATTATGAGAGGTGGTAACTAGGGTTTCGATAAATGTGTTTTAGAATACCTCCCTCAGCCCCCACACATCTCCTTATATAGTTTTTAATCGGATCCTTATCTGATACGAGTAGAGATTGTATCCCACTTGAAAACTATCATCCAAACTTTTATTGGTCCAGCCCATTAAATGTGACCACGTAGGTACATGTATATTTGGTTATGGGCCGAAAACTTATTTTCTGTCCATAAATCGGTAACGGTTCCTAACAGGACATAACGACTCCTAAACGTACATAAAGATTATATCGGATGAACCTATACTATGCTTTTGTACCAATCCTTTTGACTCATGATACCAGACCGAACTTAAAACGAGAAACGTGCCATCTTATAATAACTCGATCCTTCATTTGAATCTGTATTGGATTACTCAGCTGTGATTGACTCCTCAACCACATTTGGCTTGGTCATACAGTTCCTTAATCCAACCACATCGAGGGGCCTAGAGATATCTCTCCTGTTTTATAGGAGGGGTAAATTTCATCTTGATCGCTCATATTTCTTCACATATTTCATAGTAAACCCGAAAGCTATCTTTATGACCACTCAGTCATGTAGTGTTTGGTAATCCTTAAGTAAACTATTACACATATAGAAAACAATAATGATATTAGGTCTAAGGATCATGAATACACTATGACACTTAAGAATATAACAATCTTTGCAGTATTTCATAATAGGTCAATCCAATGTTACGTTCTCTAACATATGTCTACATTATTGATTTGATATCTTATATCCATGATCCGTAAAATATGATCATCAATCAATGCATGTGCTAATCTGTAAATCATTTTTTCCCATATAATGATATAAAATCGAGGATAATTTAGAATAACATCAAAACATAAATAAAGAGTTCCATGAACAACTCACATACTTGTTGATTAATACGAAAGATATTTATTTAAGAGATAAAATAATATATTATTCAAAAATCATAAACATAGAAGTGATATAATCATCTCTATGATTGCCTTTAGAGCATATCACTAACAAGCACAGAACAAGAGATATTCATGTGTGGTTTTAGATTATATAAATGAAGTTGTTATAGTGTGTAATATAATTAACTTATAGATTTTATTTTAAAAAGATAGTTTATTTAAAAAATAGTGTAGAAAACCCTGAAAGTATATTTTAGAAACTTAAACGAAGAGGCCTAGGGCTTTTGCGACATCGACCACGTCTGCCTCAGTACCAGCACGCGGAGAGGAAAATTAATGGTTGTTGGCTTGTTGCACAGTGATGCAGCTCCATTTCCTCCAGACACGGTCCTGCACGGCCATGGACTAGTTCAGGCATCATTTAAGTCGTGTTGATTGATATATATATATATACTGCAGCTTCCTGCAGTGCCAAATTCTGTGACAAACGTAGCTACCACAGTAATTCTGTAGACTCAACTCGAAACCCAGTGTCACATCTGGATTGCACAGCAGCTTCATCTGAAGAGTTGTAGACTGGCACAGTGCAGAGTGCATCGTCCTGTGCTCATCCTGGAACCTGACAATGCGGTTCGAACAACGGCTCCCGGCAAGAGCTAACTGGCGAATTAATGGTTAGGTATGATAGATCAATGCCCACTTACCGACATACAGCAAAGTTGATGTGCACCAGTCCAGTCCTATTAATTTCAGAGGTCGACATCTTATCACACTTTCTAACCGAAAAGAACAATGCCTGAAGCCCTCAACTGTTTGCTGTCGCTGGTGTTCACGTTACATGAGCACCAGAGGCCAGAAGCAGTAACTTAGGCTTTGTCGTTCACAAGTTTTAAGATCCGGTTCAATTCTAAAATCTGTGCAACTTTCTGTCCTATGACTCAAAAGCACCACTTTGGACGATCAACGTTCGATTCAAACAGACGTTCGATTCAAACAGATGGGGCGCGTGTTCTTCAAGTTTTATCTTTTAACCTAACCTAGAAAAGTTCAGATAGTGACTAGGTCTTAAAATCTGCTCTTTAGTAAACAAAAATAAATAAAGTTCATCCTAAGTACAGAAATTAAGATTTTCCAGACCATTAATTTTTTAGATTTTGAGTACTTTTTCAAACTCTCTGATGCCATGGTGAGTTGCTCCTTTTCATTTCTGAGAAAGTGCAAGCCTATCTCAGGTGCCTTTAACATATGTTTTTGCTTGGCTTTATGACTACTTCCGTTTTCTTTTCTGATGCCGATGTCCTACCTATAAGTAATAGTCTATATGTTAACTGTAAGATTTTCCAGACCATTAATTTTTTAAATTTTGAGTGCTTTTTCAAACTCTCTGATGCCATGGTGAGGTGCTCCTTTTCATTTTTGAGAAAGTGCAAGCCTATCTCAGTTGTCTTTAACATGTGTTTTTGCTTGGCTTTATGACTACTTCAGTTTTCTTTTCTGATGCCGATGTCCTACCTATAAGTAATAGTCTATATGTTAACTGCGACTTTTAAGGACCTAAGCCCATGACAAAAGGTAAACCGAGTACGCTTTGCTACAAGTTTCTGTAAGGTCCCCTAGTTTTTAGTCTGACATGACATGATGCACCATATCGTCAAAAGGAAATGGTAATTTCGTCTACAAAACTAAGAAAAAGATAAAAAGGATGATTCTGCATCTGGCTCTACTGTTGGTGCAAGATCTGGATTTTTCAAAGTGCAGGTTGTTGTCCATCGATAGTCAAAAGTTGTAAATTCATCCTTTACATTATGGCCAAAGTTTCCAGGCTTTGGAGATTAGCATGTGACAGTTTTACCAGGAGGAAAAAGCAACTTGGTCAAGTTACCCATGTTTCTTCTCTGTATTACATTAGCAGCAGATGCAAAATCTTCTCTTAGATTACTACTTAGGTTCCAATAAAGAATATGAATCAATTGACAAAAAACAATCATCTATACGTTCATTTATCGAATCTTCATTTAAACTTTATTTTCTGATATTTTCTTATCTCTTTTTTGGCTTATTATGCAGGATCGGACAGGAAAAAGACGACAGCAATTATAGCAGGCAACTACACATACTTAGTACCTGTGCCACATTCACCAACAGTAGTTCAGGCGATTTATTTCGTAGCTTTTTGTTGTTTGGATGCCACACAAGACCAGTTAGTGAGCATTTCTTATCAACTATAACTAATCAATATATGTGAGATATTAGCTAATGTGAATAAATAACAAAAAGAACTCCTTAAACTTGCATTTGAATTGCATTCTTGATTCTAGCTACTATAACATACCAACAAAATTGTTAGTTTTACCAATTCACGTTCTCAGTTGCAAACAAAACTGCTGCTCCTTTCTGCAACCCATGAAATGTTTACACTGAATATTTTTAGTTGAAGAAAGTTGAGAGATGAAAATTCCACAAAAATGGTGATTTGCATTGTTGTTTACAGCTTGCAATTAACCTATCTGTACATTCTTCTACTAGGTGCTACAACTGACCGCAGCAATGTCAATCGCTAACCTGTTCGATCTTCATTCGCTATTTCAGGTGCGGTCGGTGGATTATCTGCCTTGTTTGTTGCTGGCGTAATAGCCATCTTCTTCGTTCGCAAGAGAAGGCACACGAAGGTCACCTCGTCTTCGAAACTCCTCAAGTACAGCAGCTCTGGCGGGACCCCACGTTCCAGGGTCGGCGACATGGAGTCTGGCAGCATCCAGGACCTGCAAACGCACCTCTTCAGCTACGAGGAGCTCGAGGAGGCAACCGATTCCTTCAATGACAGCAGAGAGCTTGGCGATGGCGGCTTCGGCACTGTCTACAAAGGTACATATGCTCTGTTAAGCCACTGCATCATCGTAGAGGTGATAGAAAATGTTAAGTGTTATCCGAATTCATCATCATGTCCATGTCAGACACTATGTCTGATGTAGTGCCGAGTGGTGCATACGCTAAATCATATCAGATACTCAGATGTGACAACAGCTCGCACATCCAACTCTGATTCTATTTTCTTTTCCTTTTGAAACTCTAATCCCTAACCTATATATAGCCATGTAGTCGCATAGTCTAGATGCCGTTTTCTTTTCCTTTTGAAACTCTAATCCCTAACCTATATATAGCCATGTAGTCGCATAGTCTAGATGCGCTAAAGTTTTGCACATCTTCGGATTTACCGTGCCAATTGGCACACTGATACGTTCTGCAACATGCTATTGCCAGTTTCAACTTTCAACAGGTTGATTGATCAGGGCAAATCGCATGCTTACTAGCACTAGAATTCCTCGTAATGCTGTGATATGAATGCACGTAATATTCATATGTCAAACAACCAAATAATGTGCATACTTATACGGGTCTGCTATGTAATTCTGTACTTATACAAGGCTAGCTCTGGGTTTTTATGTTCAGGATTCCTCCGAGACGGGCGCGTGGTGGCGGTGAAGCGGCTGTACAACAACAGCCACCGGCGCGTGGAGCAGTTCGTGAACGAGGCGGCCATCCTGTCCCGGCTGCGCCACCCGAACCTTGTCATGTTCTACGGCTGCACGTCCAGCCACAGCCGCGAGCTCCTCCTGGTCTACGAGTTCGTCCCCAACGGCACGGTCGCCGACCACCTGCACGGCCACCGCGCGCCGGAGCGTGCCCTCACGTGGCCGCTGCGCCTCAACATCGCCATTGAGTCCGCTGCTGCGCTCACCTACCTCCACGCCATCGAGCCGCCCATCGTGCACCGCGACGTCAAGACCAACAATATTCTCCTCGACGCCGACTTCCACGTCAAGGTCGCCGACTTTGGCCTCTCCCGCCTCTTCCCGCTCGACGTCACGCACGTCTCAACGGCTCCCCAGGGCACACCAGGGTATGTCAAGGGGCACTTCATACAAGGCCAGTCCGGTGGATTGAATAGCTGCGCAATATCGAGTTTCATGCGCCGACCAGTCTGCTTGAAAGCTTAAGCAAATGAATGAGGCAAACAGTCTCCTCGTATTTCAACATCTAATCATTGTGTTCTTGGGCATGGCAGGTATGTGGATCCAGAGTACTACCAGTGCTACCAGCTCACCGACAAGAGCGACGTCTACAGCTTCGGAGTTGTCCTGGTGGAGCTTATCGCGTCGAAGCCCGCCGTCGACATCACCCGGCAGCGCGACGAGATCAACCTGGCCGGCATGGCCATCGACAAGATCCAGAAGTGCCAGCTTGAGCAGCTCGTGGACCGCGAGCTCGGCTACGACTCCGACCCGGGGACGAAGAAGAAGATGACGATGGTGGCCGAGCTGGCGTTCCGGTGCCTGCAGCAGAACGGCGAGATGCGGCCGCCGATCAAGGAGGTGCTCGAGGTGCTCAGGGGCATACAGGATGGGTGCGTGATGGAGAAAGACGGATCAGACAAAGACAAGGACCTTGTTGCGCCCTTCTCTCCCGACACGGTGCATGCTCCGTGGGATAGCAGGACCACGACTCCTAACACTAGCCAGTGACAAGCTGAGTAGATTAGATCAGTGTTTGAGACCGAGCTTTTATCTGTGTTTGTCTGTATTGCTACGTACTACTTAGAGGCGTGTTTGTTGTACGAGGGATGCGAGATTTTTCTCCTTTTTCTTTTCTTTTGCTTCCGGGGGATTTAAATATGTGCTTGTTAGCTACCAGAACAGAGGCAATGTGCATAAGAGTGGTGATGATACGTATGAATACAGAGTAGATGCTATCATTTGAGATTAGTATTTGCAATGTGCGTAGATTAGTTTGTCTTTGCAATTTGCCTATGTTATCAAAACAAGCGCTCTGAAAACACTGTTATAAAAAACCTGATGAGATAGGAAACAATGAAGCTTATGTTGTGCATGCTATCTATCTTGAGGTTTACAGGAGGAATAAATAGCTCTAGAAATAAGAGTCCCAAATAAGAAAGGAACAATGTCTTAATCGACAACAGAAACAGAAACACGCTCAAAGATAGAAACAACACCTCGCTCGGAGGCGAAATAGAGTCTCCGAAGATAACAGTGAAGAGCTGTACTTGAAAGCACCTTGAGTAGCCATATCAGATTCAGTCGGTGCAAACACCTTTAGACACCACGATGGTGCAAGTCGGTGCAAAGTTCATCACGAACATGAAGATAATTCCAATCATAACCTCCAATTAGTTTGTATTACAGACCAGTTACTAGTCGAAATATATATTTGAGTGATACTTGATCGGATTCTTAAGTGGTCGGACACAACCATATTCAGATAACAAAATATAATAATCTCCACCTTAAATTGAATTCCTCTGGTAATGAAAAAGAATAAAAAAAACCTTTCACTAACTTGCAAAACACTTCTCTTGTGTCAAACGTCTGAAAGGATTAATGAGTAATACCGACCAAATCTGAGTAAAGCTCAAATTTAAAGGTAGAAAATCTGAATAGAGCTTAAATTTAGCGGTAGGAACTGACTTTGTCATCACATCTGTTGGATTATTGAGATGCCCCGCGCCATTACGAATGGGTAATAACACTTAGACAACGGATTATTATTCATTTGCTCAGTAAAAATACCATTCTAATGAACAATAAGCACATCGGAGTGTTGCAGTGAAACAATAACTAGAGACATTACTTTTTTATTATAGTACTTTTGCCATGCGTGGCTAAAATCTTTAATACACAATTTCCTAATTTACAATAATTGTTAAAGTTAATCTTGTTTTAGTAGGCTTGGTTATTTTTTGAAGAATTTGTTTAGTATTTACAAAGTATCCGTATGGGAGTAGAGAAAGGAAATAGGAATCCAAGTAGAATTAGGAGTCTGAATGCTAGGCTTGAAATTAGTCTTTATAAGGCATAATAGTCATGTAATTGAGGCAAGCGAAAACGAGAGGAGAGGAAGAGAAATAAAAAGAAAAGAGGGAGCGGTTGGTGCTCCGAAAAAGTATATCATCGTGTCCAAGAGATGAGCAGGAGTTAAAATTCCAACAAGTGGTATCAGAGCTTGTTGATCTTGGCAGTGCCTGAAGAATATGGACGAGAAGGCGAAGGTTTAGGGTGGGCTAATCTCCCTCCAGTATCCTCTCCTAACGACCGACAATTACCCGGTGTGAGCAATGAAGATGAAGGCGAACATGCGCGCCCAGGGAGTCTGGGATGCAGTCGATCCGAATGGGAAGGATAAGGAGCTGGAAGACAAGGTGGATCAGGCGGTTTTGGTTATCATTTACCAAGCGGTGCCAGACTCGATGATGCTTCAGCTCGTCGGGAAGGAGACGACACGAGAGGCGTGGGAGACGCTTCAAAAGATGTACGAGAGAGTTGATCGTGTGAAGGAGGTGTGGCTCCAGAATTTACGGAGCGAGTTCGAGAATATCCAGATGGGAGAAACCTATTCGATGGACGAGTTCGCCAGTAAGTTGACTTTACTATAAAGATGGAGGAATCTATAGCAGTGAAGAAGTACCTACGTGTGCTATCAGAAAAGTACGTATCTGTCATCATCACGGTCATGTACTCCCCTGACTTGGAGAAAAAGAAGATCGAGGAGATCACCGGCTCTCTCAAGGCTCACGAGGAGCTACTGAAGAGGTTTCAGTCTCGTACTGAGCAGAGGTTTCAGTCTCATAACTAGCAGGCGTTGCTGATAAAGGGAGATACAAGAAGCGGTGGCTCATCAAGCAGTCGCGGACGATGGCACGGGCGAGGTGGCCAGAGTGGTTGAGGCGGCAGAGGTGGCCATGGAGATAACACTTGGCAAGACGGTGGTGACAGATCCCGTGATTAGTCACATATCAAGTGTTTTGAATGTGGTGAATACGGGCACTACGCGTCACGGCATATAAAGTGCTTCAACTGCAATGAGTATGGGCATTATGCTTCGAATTGCCAAATAAAAAAGAACGGGGAGGCAAATCTCGCCCAAGACAAAGAAGAAGATAACGAATCAGTACTATTTCTCTCATTATATGTTGAAAAGGCACCGGTCATGGTGATGCCAAACAAGGAGAACGTAGTTCCAAAACTATGCACGAAGGAAGGCAACCACGATCACTCAGATCAGTGGTATTTGGATAATGGAGCAAGCAATCATATGACGGGAGATCGCTCTATGTTCCATGAGCTCAACGAGAAGGTTTAGGGCAAGGTCAAGTTTGGACATAGCTCCATGGTAGAGATAAGAGGCAAAGGAAAGATGATATTGCAATGCAAGAACGGAGATAAGAAGTTGACAGGGATTTATTATATACCAAGTCTGTGCAATAACATATTTAGTCTCGAACAGATGACAGAAAAAGGGTGCAGGATGGTGCTGCAGGATGAGTTCTTGTATGTCTATACCAAGAACAATGATCTGTTGATGAAGGTGAAAATATCTCCAAACCGGTTGTACAAAATTTCTTTGAAAACTTGTAAGTAAGTTTGTCTAAAGAGTGATTTGGAAGAGTCAGGAGATGGCGGGACCCAAGGACGAGACTCACTGAGCGTAGATAGGGGCAGCCAAACAGGGCATGTAGAAGGCCAAGATGGCGGGACCCAGGTGCGGCATGTGCACGCTGAGGGGGTGCGCATGGAGAACAACTCAGACGCTCAGGGGGTACACATGGAAAGCGGCTCAAACGCACAAGGTAGCGGGCCTAAGGCTAGAGCAGGTGCGTGCGAAATTGAAGATGGCACGCATACAACTGCGGATAGAGGACTTCGTGCGGGCGGTAGACTCTCAGGAGGAAAAAATGTACAAGTTCCAAGAGGAAGACTTGGAGTACAGGTTGGTGCATTTTTTTGTGATTTTGGGGAGACATTGTCAATAGTGAAGACAGGATGCACAAGCATAAAAATTAGAGGTGGTTTAATCCCGGCTAAGATATACATGGAAAAGTGAGCATGCTTGTTCTAAGAGAGAAGAGTGGGAGGCTCAGATAATATACTTAACCTACACGTTGGTAAACTATGGCTTCTCACTAGGAGCATCAATGGTCAAAATTCCTTTCAACAGAGCAGATTCATCAAAAGTAACACTTCTGCTCAAGAGTACCTTTTAGGTCTTAGGATTCCATTGTTTATAGCCTTTAACACCATGCTTGTAGCCAAGGAAAATGCCCTTAATGGATCTTGACTCAAGTTTACCTTCATCAAAATAAGCATACCAATTGAGCAGTCTGTAGGAGAATAAGACCACATATCAATCGGAATTTTCATGTTGATGGAAGTGTTCAGTGATCGATTGATCAGATGACAAGTAGTGGAAGCGGCTTCAACCCAAAAAATTTTTGACAGGCTAGATGTAGACAACATGTAGCGTACCTTTTTTCATAATGGTTCTATTCATGCGCCCAGCCACATTATTCTGTTGAGGTGTGTTCTGAACTATGTAATACCTTGCAATGCCCTTCAATCAGCACAAGGCTTCAAATTCGCCTGAACAGGATATTCTTAACATGCTTGCTTGTCTCTTTCTCAATCTTAATCTTTCACTCTTTAAATGTCTTAAACACGTTATATTTGTACTTGATGAAGTATGCCCAAACTCTTTTAGAGTAGTTATCGATGATGGTTAGCATATAATTGGCGCCTCTAAGGAATGAGTGTGGGATTTACCCTACAAATCAGAATGAACATAATTTAAAACACCTTTTTGAAAAGTGATTTGTAAAGCCTTTATATCACCATTTATCACAATAAGAAAGCCTTTAGAGATCTTTAGAACTCCATCTCCACCTGAAAATTAGTACCCCTTGGCATTAAGAGTGCTCAACGACATAAGGTTCCTTTTCAAATTTAGAATGTGTCGAGCTTACGATAGGATTCTAATGGTGCTATCAAATATCTTGATTTGGATAGAATCGATGCCCACAATCTTGTACAGAGTATTATCGATGCCCACAATCTTGTACAGAGTATTATCTCCCATTAACACTGATCCACTCGGAATAACCCCATAAGTGATGAACCAGTCACGGCTCAAAATCATGTGGTAAGTACAGATTGAATCAAGAATACATTCATCGCTGGCTTTGGAATCATCAGTATGCAACAAAATTTTCCCTTTAGAACCTTTTTTTAGACAATGATGACCTTAACTTCATCATCTTGTTGATGTTATTTTGAACTATTATTCTTTTTCTCCTTATTCTGGAATTTGCATCACTCAGAGATATCGTGTCCACCCTTCTTATAGTAGTGGCATGACTTCTTGGTGATCGACTTCAAATGATCTTTATATTTGATCAAGCTTCAGCCTTTGGAATCACTGGTTGGAGACCTCTCAATTGGTCTTCTCTAACAAACAAATCTTTTGCATGCGAACTCGGGCTTTCGCTCGAAACCATATTTTTTTTATCTTCTCTTTGGCATATAAAGCTTAATAAATCTCCTTCAGACTAAGAGTATCTCGACTATAGAGAACTATGTCTCTAAATGTAGAGGACAAAACAGACATAATAGAGAAGAATAAGATCCAAATCTGCATCATCGTATTTGACCTCTATTGCGTTAAGGTTGGTGACCATATCTTTAAACACGGTCAAATGATCTTGCACCGATCCGTCTTCTGCCAACTTGAGTGAGAAAAGTTTCTACTTTAAATGCGTCTTGTTGGTCAGATTTTTGGTCATGCAGATCTGTTCCAACTTCAGTATAACGCAGCAACGATGGTCTTCTTCATACCTTTCTAGAGGATATTATTAAAAAAATAAAGATGAATTTGAGAGCACCTTACAATCTCTCCTTTACTTCTCCTCAACGGACCATACAGTGGGCATTTTATCGATTTTTAATAACGCATAATCCAAATCGAGCTGTGACAGAACAACTTACATCTTGACTTGCTAGAGAAAATCTTGTATCATGATTTAACAATGGAAAATCATACTGCATTGACGTCATGTCGAGTATGCCTTAGATTGATCAGGTGAAGAAGCAAGTTCTGATACCACTTGTTATCAAAACAAGCACTCTGAAAACACTTGTTATAAAACATATGACACGATGTGAAACAATAAAAAATAATTAGGAGCACAAGACAAAGATTTAACATGAAAAACTCTTATGGAAAAAAAATACTACAAATGCACAGTCGACGAAATCACTATATGGATGAGAAGTTACAGAATGCTCTTGGTGTATTACATATATAGATAACTTGTACTGTACATGCTATCTATCATAAGGCTTACAGAAGAAATAAATAACCTAAGAAACAACGGTCCCATATGAGGAAAGAACGAAGTCCTAATCAGTAATAGAAACAAAAAACCTACTTGAAAACTAGAATAGTAATCTACTCGAAGAGAGAAACAACACCTTACTCGAAAATAAAACAGTCTCAGAAAATAATGATAAAGAATTATAGTCAAAATCACCTCAAGTAGCCACAATGATGCAAGCCTCAAGTAGCCACAATGATGCAAGTCGGTGTAAAATCTATTATGAACATGAAGATCCCAACCATAACATCCAATCAGTTCGCATTATCAATTAGTTACTGGTCAAAATATGCCTTTGAGCTAAAATTGATCAGATTCTTAAATGGTTGGACCTGTTCACATTCAGATATATTCGAATCACAAAATACAATGGCCTAGAACGAAAAGCAAGACAAACCGAGAAAGCGCTCCGTGGAGCCAAACAACATGAGCCCTACATTGGAACATGCAGACTCGAATATCTCGTGATTGCGTTAAGGCTTTAGACTTTGCACAAAGTGGCGGCAAATGTTTCAGTTTTTGTCCCTCGTGATTACAGACAATAATGGTACACTTTTACATGATGGAAATCCTACTGGTGTTGCAAAACAGTGCTAATTAACCGAGGAAGTTACCAGTGTTAGATGTAGCTCTTCATGGATGATAATTTATTCCACAGATTCCTGATTAATTTTCCCTTATTAAACAGTTCTTATCCATCCACTGTGGGAACTGCTGGTATCATTCCTCGCTACACGATGTAATACACTTGCTTGGTTCCCATGCTATGGTATTCAGATACAACTCCATGAATTGTGCAGAAGGTCACATCATAGATCACCAAACCAAGCATCTTCTCCTCCTGAACTTGTCGACATCATCTGAACTCATTCGTGGCTTTTCGGGAACATCCACTGTTTTGGATTTCCCAACTCGACTATCTAAGCTCTTCCGCGAGATCTGTGAGCACTTTGCAGCTTCTTGGGGTTTGTCTGAGCATGCAGGCTCAGCATCTTTACTAGAAGTGTCATCCTTTACTGTTATCTCTTTCAGGTCAGTTTTTGCCGATTTTTTGCCAAGGCTCGACACAAACTTCTTCAAGTGCCTGATGTAGTCAGGATACAGCTCAAGATTGCAGTGGCCGCCACCACTTAGCCACAATGGTGAATATTTTACCTTGCAAAGCTCCCATAGCTGTTTTCCATGGGAGCAGTCAACAACATCGTCTGATGTACCCTGGTACAAGTATTAGAATTATTCAGTTATGACAATTAGAGCACCAAAATTCTAAGACAGCACATACGGTGATAAATAACAACACTCTAAAACAGGACACCAGTTATTTCACCTCCATAACTTTGACATCTGATTATTCATTTATGTTTATTTTTTTTCATACTTAGCTTGGTGAGCATTTACACATGGATCTTCTACTTTGCATAACCAACTCAAAGATAGAGAATCAGATGTCTTCAGGTTCTCAATGTACTGGTGTTTCAAATCCAAAGCTAATCTGTATTCTTGGGGAAAAAAACCAAAGCTAATCACACCAAGGACCCAATGTAGGAACCAGTCACTACCAAAAAAGAAAAAAAGAGTAAACAACATAACTTACATGAATGACGAGCACTGGACAATTTACCAAACCAATTTTGTCGATATTCTACAAAACGGAGGAAGAAGATATCAGCCATTTAGCAACCACAACTGTGTTTTTTTTTTTGGGGGGGGGGGGGGGAGTCAAATTTACCTTGTAAATATCAAACCAAAATGTCCTTTTGACTGGATATAGTACTCTTAGTCCAGATAAAATGGGACTGTGCAAAACCACAGCCCGCAAGTTTGGCAATCGTGAAGCAAGATCAATGGTTGGACCACTTCCAACAGACTGACCATACAGGATTATATCCTCATCTGTGACACCATATTTTTCCTTGAGGCAATTATATGCTGCTTCAATGTCTGCATATGTATTACACTCAGTGGGCTGTTCAATGGAAGAATAAACTGTCCATTAAGACATGGTTAGGTAAAAGATTAGCTTTGCTACTTAAGTTAACAATGAAGCAACCAACATAAAACAACTGAAGGGATACCTTCCCTGTAGACCTCCCATATCCAGCATAATCATACCTACAAAACATGTGGGCCCTGTTAAAATGATGTCAGAAAAAATTATTTTCCTAATTCTAACCGTTCTTGTTGGTGAAGCCGTGCAGGGCACTAACTTTGGTCATAAATCAAGCACCAACGTAGAGGGAAGTCTAGAAAGTGAAGGAGGTTGAATATTGCTACAAATAATATAATAGGGCAGAAATCGAGCATTTGAGATGCAGTAGTTCGGTTGTGAAGCAATCATATTTCTATGTGATCCTGAATACGCTTTGCAAATTTCCTAGAGCTTTCAACTCAGAAGATTATCATGGTTTTTATGCAACGTATATGCAATAAAAAAATACAAAATAGATTTTAATTTCAGTCCATATGCCATGGATTAGTTATGGTCATAAAAGGAAATCTGCTACAGCATCTAGCCAATCTTCACATCACACACACACACGGGGGGAAAGAGAGGGGTAGAGAGAGGAGATTAGTTTCTCCCTTGGAATCCTAAAATATGATGGACATCTCTCTGCATAATTCCAATCACTAAGTATATAGGTGATCCACCAGACAGACCCACCAATTATGCCTCCAAACACAAGACACCATCTCCTCATCATCGAAAATGTTTCTTGTGTAAAATCCAAGCTACCTCCACAAAATACATTATCTTGCTTCTTCGGCACACCTACAATGTCTGGTACAGTACTATAGTCCCGTTCTTAGCATATAACTAACAAGTGATAGCCTGGAATTATTAAACCTGAAAGTGAGTTACAAAGTTCTCTTTTTATGCATCCACAAACAGCACACCAACTACTCCTGTACTCTGAAGTCCCTTTTCCCCTTAAAACTAGATCCCTTGTGCCCCAGTCGCTCCAAATTTCCAAAGATATTCAATGCAGTGTTTCCTTACCATCGAAAACAAAAATCAAATAGACCTTTGGGGAGAAAACGGCGATACCAAAAAAGGTTGATTTGCCATGGCTGGACAAATTATATAGTGGTAATCGTGTAACTAATAAGAGGGGGAAGGCGTGGCAGCTTACACAACAAGTAAATACAGGTGAATTTCCTCCGCAGCTAAATATGACGGCCATTTGTGTGTGATCCAAACATCTCTAACCAATTTCATGTGCTACGAGACAATTTCCGTCACCAAGTCCCAAAATTAGCGTAAAACCCATCGCTTTGCATAATTGCAGCAACCAATCAAGAAATGAGCACACCAAATCTAACAATAAATGCACACGAAAAATCCAACATCCCGCAAGTAGGCACCTTTCCCAAACCCCTCAAGTTTCCCCCAACGGAAAACCCCCAGCCAAATCCAGCCTAAAACTAGCAAGCGAGAGAGCTGGGGGCATTACCCGAAGAGGTTGACGCGGAGGCGGCGGCTGAGCTCGACGAAGAGACCGTACATCTGTCCGAGGTCGGCCGCGTTGCCGTGGGAGTAGAGCAGCGTGGCGGAGGCCCGAGGATGGCGCACGTACACCCCCACGATCTCGTTCCCGCGCCACGTGCGGAGGCGCACCACCTCCGTGCCGTCCTCCTCCTCGGCGGCCGCGCCGGAGGAGGAATCCCCGCCGCCGTTGCCGTCGCGCCTCCGGCGGCGCGCGGGGGGGCTGGAGATCTCGGGGATGAGGAGGCGGCCAGTAGCGGCGTCGGCAACGACGGTGTAGGACGGTGGTGTGGGCGGGAAGAAGGCGAAGCGCGCGGCGATGGTGGACGTGACGCCGCCCATGGTCGGCGTCTCCGGGGGGAGTCAGCAGCGCCGCAGCCTCGGGGGGCGCGGCGGCATGCGAGGGGGGTTCGGATCGGAGGGTTTGGTGGAGAGAGAGAGAGAGAGTGGGAGCTCAGCTCACTACTGCGAACCTTTTTCTCTCGTGTGTGTTAATTTGGGAGTTTGTTTTAGTTAGGGTTAGATTTACCGAGAGGAGCGAAAGCGTTGGCCTCACCCGGACAGGAATGTCGCGGACTGCTGAGGCTGCCAGCCGCCACGGACGGACATGCTGCGGTCGTAGTAGGCTAACATGATCTCTTCTTGTTTTCTGAAGGAAAGGTCGTAGTAGCATAATCACTGAGGTATATGTGGTCGTGGCATAATCATTGAAGTATATGTAGTTTCGTTTTGCACAAGGTTGTATTGTGTATATACTTTTACTTTGCACCGAGTTAGTTGGGCAAAATCCTTCACTTTACACTAGGTTCCTACTTTAAATCATTTGTCCTAACGGGATCCACAGTCTGATCGACATATCAGTCTCTATCCGGTCTTCTCCTCTCTCCTATGGCTGTCGTCATTGTCCTCCCTTCCCCTGCCCCACAGAGACACCAGTAAACACCATAGCACCCTAACCGCCAATTTGCACGATGGTGCTCCTTGACCCTCCCGCCTCACCCTAACCTCACCGCTATCACATCTATATGAGTCAGTTGTGGCAGTTTCTTTCGTCACCAGCTGTCATCGCCTAGTCGCTGTTAAGTTCCCTCAATACCATTCTTCTCTGCCAGTGAGCTCCTCATCTCTCCCCTCTTTCCCCTCATATATTTGCTCCACCGAAGCCTCCAAACGCCATCGCGCCACCCTTCTTCTTCGGCTCCGATCATGTATCCCTACCTCATAGCACCACATTCCAATTCCTTGCTCCTAGCTTCTCCTCCTCCCCCTTCCATTGTTCCTAGCCTTAATCGAAGGTTCATGCACCGTAACCTTGTTGTTGCGATCGATGGGCTTTGCCCTCCTCCATCGAACACCATCAAGGGCTCACCATCGTGTGCCTCCACCACCATTGAACTCTCTGTATTCTTATAACCTGTTTCACTGATATATAGGACTCACTGTTAGAATTATGTTAAAAGTAATGGTAAAAATGAGACTCACTTTTGCTTAAATGTAATGTAAAGTGAAAATGTGTAAAATCTGGTGCAAAGGAGACTACGTACACTTTACCTGCGCGCAGAGTGCAATTTACACTGACTAGTATTGACTGCACATGGTTGGTGGCAAAAGGAATGTGCATCACTTTCATTGTGTGTCTTAAGACGTGGCAACTGCTCCATAAATGCTAAATATACTGCTCAAAAATGCTTAAAAGGTTGTTAATATGAATATTAAGGGTGTGTTTATATTAGTTTTACTGATGACTTTTTACTACAGTTTATGAATAGTAATGTATTATGTAAAAAAAGACAGTATAATGAAAAACAATACAACATTTGGACCGACATACGACTTATAAAATTACGATGTAATAAAATACAAAGTACGTTATAGTATGTAAAAAAGAAAAGTAGTGATTGATAGAAATATTTTATAGAAACTGAGACGTCCATATTAGCTTAGAAGTCTATGAACACCCTTACAGCATACATATGTGACTGTGGTTAGAGCGGAGCCATCGGGATTCTCTCTCTCTCTCTCGCTAAGCTAAAACTGAAATTGGCACGTTATGAGGAACGATCAGATGACGGAAGAAGTAGATGGATCGTCTCTTAGTAAAAACGGTGGGTTTAATTTGACGAGGAGAATTAGGATTCAAGCTAATTTGAAGGAGAGAATAGGATGTGGTTGGTCGGTTTACCTTAGGGATAAGGAGAAAAAAAGTGCTGACAGTGCAAGGGACACGTTCGACGGTTTCTTTTCGAAAGGCCTCACGGCTACATGTACCTTTAATTGCTGATGCTCACTCGTCAATCAAAATCTATTGACAGAATCACGCCTCTCGGTTAGTGTGGATATCATACAAAGGCACTCAACATGCAGTATCTCGTGCACGCGCTTGACCACGACGACTCGAAGAAAAGCGAGCCGCACACCTCGCTGTTGAATTGGACCAACAGGAAACGGGAGCAACCAGCCTACGCAAAAGCAGACCAGATAAGCTGTTTCCGAACTAGAAGCAACGGATCGGATGGATAGGATCGATCGCCGCTGGTTTCCCACCTCCGGTGGCGCCGTCGGGCGTCCAGGTTTCAGACGAGCGGCCACATGACGCCCCCAGGCAGAGCAATCGGATGCACGAATACGAGTGTCCGCTAAACACCGAACCAGCGGCTGCTTCCCGCAACGATTTGGTCGGTGGAGGGCTCTGTCCGTAGAGAAGCCGCCTCCGTTTCTTCCCGCTTTGATCAGTGCGATGCATTGCGCTGCACAGGCAGGAACAGGAGATTTGGCATCAAATCATGGCGTGGTGGGCATGGGAGACCCGGTCGGGAAGGATGAAAACTCATTCGACCGACAGGCACTTCGGCCGGGAGGAAGCACCCGTCAGTTGATATATCTCACGGTTTTTCTGCGTCTAAGGATTTTTAGTTGTAACATGAATATTTGTATAAATAAATCGATATTGATAAGTTATTTTAAAAAAGATATTCAAATAAACTGCTTTAAAAAAATAACAAAAAATCATCTCATTTATTTATTCGAAGAAAACCATGAACCACAAACTGAAAAGAACCAGCCTTATCCCCTAGTAGCTCTCCCACGTGTCCCCTGTCATCTAGTTGCTATCATCCATGTTGATATCCCCTGGCTGGGGCAATAACTTTTGGCTACGCGTGATGAATAGTAACACCTAATATAGAGGTCGTGAGAGAAGTTACGGAGTAAGAGAAACTTGCGTACGATTTTAACCAATATAGATAATATCGTTGTAGTATCTACTATAATTAATTTAATTTTTTTAAAAAAATTATTTAAAAATTAGATATTATAAAAAATTTTACTGTGAAAAAGCTAAAAGCCGAAACGGAAAAGAAGAGGGCCGACTATGCATCTTTTAATGGCTGTGCTTTTACTTCTGCTCCTCACATGGTAGCGCTCCAGTAGGCGCTGAATGTTTAGTCGGCAATCTTGTACTAGCTTATAGACATCCAAATGCACATCTGACAGGCAAGCAGAGGCGTGTTGTGAGCCTACGTAAGAGTTTGTCCAGCAAGGGCTGTAGCATTATTTTACAGCACGTGGTTGTCGAGATTTGTCGTTCTTTGATAAAGTGATTGAGCAGGTGTACGTTACACTTCTGTTCCACGCAGTAGACGTTTAATAAGACTCCCTTGTCATTGTTTATTTTTGGAAGAACACCCTCGTCAAAAATTTTGTTTAGGGCAATTTCAGAGGAAAAATTAGAGGGATTCGATCCAATAGAAAATTTCTATCGAGGGCGTTTGTACAATTGCTATAAAGAAAATTTTCATAAGGTAGAAAAGTTCCTATAAATTCTAGAAAAATTCTAGCATGAGGTCTAACTTCATATTATTAATTCCTTTGAGAGTTCTAATACATCTACTCTCTTTCTCTCTGTTCTCTCTAATCAATTAATATTTAATCTTAAAATTCCTGCATTTTTCTACGAGACATCTAAACATATCTTTTTATGCAATTCCTATGGTTTTGTTTTTTTACAGGATTTAACATATATGCCATGATATTTTAATCTTACATTTTCCTTGTTTTATATTTTTAGAATCCTGCGCATCAAATATGGCGACCGTTGATGCTTGTAACTCAATTAGTTCTGCGTTCAACTAGTGGTACAAGCCATCTTCAAAACAAAAGAGAAAAAAAGGGTATTGCCATCTTAGGACGCTCTTGGGATCTCCGTCTCCACCGACAACTCCTAAAAAAAAACTCCTCCATGTGGGCCCAATTGTTTTAGCTTTTGCTTATGAATTTTAGTTATGACTGATAAATGGTAGCGGTTGATAAATAGTAATAGCTGATAGAACCGGCTTATAGAAACTGGGGCATTCATATAGCTTATAGCTTTTGGCTTTCTGCTGAGTGTATTATGTAAGAAAAATGATGCAACAAAAAACACCACAACATTCAGACCGTCATGCAACTTACAAAATTGAAATATAATAAAATATAAAGTGTGTTACAACATACGAAAAAGTAAAGTAGTGGTTGCTAAATAGTAGTGAGTAATAGAAGCGACTTATAGAACCTGGAGCGTTTGTATTGGCTTTAGCTTATCTAAATAGAAGCAGAAGCCAAAGCCAACACGAACAGGCCTAGCTTGGCCCCTCCCCCTTCTCCCCTAGTTTACCACTGGCGATGTTCGAGAGAGGGGCACAACCTTGTATAGAAGTAGTTCTTATGTTCTTTTTTCCACTTTTCCTGTACAGCACCTGAACACACTACTACAAAAAGTGGCTATATTGAACGCCTATATCACATACGGTATATAGAGAACTGTCTGTGCTGTAATTATCACAGATGATTTTACAAGTGTGATCATGTACCATCTGTGATACGCAACTATCACAAACGGTTCTTACGAATAACCGTTTGTGGTATTTTCAAAGACGGCTATTGATACAAATCGTCTGTGATAATGGCAGACATCACAGATAGTTCTTACGAATAACCGTCTGTGATAGTTCATAAACGGTTATTAATACAAACCGTATGTGATAGTTTTGTATCAGAAACATCTTATAGTTGGAACCGTCTATGATATTTGTTTGTAGCATGAATATTGGCACTTCGTCCCCCTGATGCGCATGTGCCTCTTCGATCGTTTCGGTTCTCCGATGCATCTCGATTTTTGTCTCATGCACAATGTATTTCTTGTTATATAAAAATGACCGTCAACCACCGGAGATTAATCGCACATCGCTGATTCTGTTCAAGCACCTTGTCGGCCGGCTATCTTTCTTGTCTTAATTCATTGTCTCTCAAGCATAAATAAATATATGGCTCCCTAGTCTTCCTTGTTGTCGACATTGATGGCCAACCTGACCATCCTGGATGAGCACCTCGCTAGCCGTACACTGGCGGATGATATGGAGGGACACTGTACCAACAGTGTCCTCCCTCCTATCCGAGGATTCACCAAAAAAAGTTGAAGGCCACCCTCCGCTGTTTTGACATCCTCTTCCATCGCGTCTTCCGGTTTGTCTCCTACTTCCGACAAGCTAACTTCGCCATCGATGTAGTCCTTCACAACGATATTGCTTGTCTCCAGGAGGCTTGCCATCGGTTGGAGTGCTTACTCGAGTTGGCGAGCGATCGAGTCAACTTTGCCGAGACTCCTCAAGAAAGGGAAGAGAGCCTGTGGGCTTAATTAACTTGATTGTTCAGTCTGAGGCTAACGTTTTGGAATCATGTAGGCCATTCAGCACTTATGTTTACCAGGGAGGGAGACACAGAGAATTATGCGCCACACTGCGAAACAGGATGTGATTTTTTATACCCGCTATAACAGAATAATCCTATATCATATTTTATAACAATGGCTCTAGAACTGACCATACATATGTATGTAATTCTATTTTTACAGTACCACCAACAGCTATAGGGCAACATATATGGATTCTACGTTTATAGATATATGGTAAAAATCATGGGCACGAAGACGAAAGATCCATAGGTTTATCAACCTGCCAATATTTAATTCGTGATTATCAATTCTTATATATGCATATATATATGCTAATGACTTTAACACTCCTAGCGATAGAACGTAGAATTCGACTCAAGTACATACAATCTTGACAACCTCATCGAAGTTCGAGGTCAACTCTCCGAATTAGTTGACCATGGCAGTGGTTATTCACCATAATAGAGAGTTCAACCTCAGCAGAGATGATAATTAGTTGTTCAAACTTTTGATTCAATTGTAATTCACTCAGTTATACTTAATCAAATAATTAATTAATTGCAGTTCATTCAGTTGTTTAATTCATTTGTGAGATCTGTGTAACAATTGTCATGTGTTATATATGTGATCTGCTTCCGTTTTTAATTTATTTATGAGACCTGTGTAATGATTGTCCTGTGCTATATATATGTGATCTACTTGGTTGTTGTCAGAGGGCATAGCTAATATTTCCTAAGGCTAACCGAAAAACTGAAAATAATGTAAATTTTCAAAAAGTTATTTATGTGATATGTACATATCACTGATGGTTTTTAAAAACAACCATTTGTGATATTCTGCTGTCACAGACTGCTTTTAAATACAATCGTCTGTGATTTTCTGCTATCATAGACGGTTTTTAAATACAACCATTTGTGATATCTTACCTATCACATACATAAATACTAATAACCGTCTATGATATATAAGATATCACAGACGGATAATACCAAAAATCGTATGTGATAGCGAACATACCACAGACGGTTATTTTGAAAAACCGTCTGTGTTGGAATTTATCACAGATGGTTTAGATCGTATGTGATAACCACCCGTTATCACTAACACATAAATTTAGACGATACATAAATCATCTGTGATGACGATTTTGAACCGCCTATGATGACTCTTTCTGTAGTAGTGATATCACTACCATGTCGAAGTCCATCGTCTTCAAGATGTTGCAAGCTCTGTTGAGTTCCCTCGATCAATAACCTTCCCACTATGGATTTGGTGTTCATCGTCGTACTTGTCAGTGTGCCGCCTCTTTCGGCCGTTGTGGCTTCCCCCCTTGCTGAAAATCCTATGCTGCAAAAAATCATATCCCCTTCTCCACCAAAGGAATCCACTGACATCCAACAAATTTGAGGGCTGCATGCATCCAGTAGGAATTGAACCCGCAAATTTACCAATTATGAGTTGGGCGCACTATGGAACTATGGAATTGAACGCTCTGATCATTCACAAGACTGGACCGTCCAGAGGAAGGCTAGGGGGAGTGCACAAGCCATACAAGCCTCGTGAGAGACTCCCGATCTCCATGCCTCTACGCCCCAAAGCGCGTTCAAGGGCTTCCTCCTCTAGGCAACAGGTGCAGGAGGAAGAGGTGACACTTGCTCAGATCTATTCTACGGTCATGCGTCTTGATGGCAGCATAACCACCTTGACAGACAACATGACCACTCTCACCGGCAATGTCTCCTCCTTGGCTGGTGACATGACCTCCCTGACAGCTACAGTCTCATCTCTTAGAGACCGGTTGGCCACTATTGAGCAAGAAGTCGCTCCCGTCCGACATGGTCGCCGTCGTTGTCGTGCCGCTTCTCCTCAAAATCTAATAGTATTATTTTTTATGTAGTCAATCTATATACTTTAACA
Organism: Melocanna baccifera; assembly: GCA_036346265.1. Taxonomy (NCBI): domain Eukaryota; kingdom Viridiplantae; phylum Streptophyta; class Magnoliopsida; order Poales; family Poaceae; genus Melocanna; species Melocanna baccifera. The sequence goes on along the minus strand of CM070677.1, from coordinate 33,187,341 downwards.
TATATTAATAATTAAAATTTGAAAAGTTTAACCATATAGAAAATGCGATTACATATATTTGTGGATGGATGGAGTACGATTACGTGCATTCTGTTAGAAAATTAGGCAAATTACGACATATTTTAATCCAAAAATTAACAATTAAAATCATGACAAGTATTGTGCTAGTACTACTCAATTTTAGAACACTAAACAGTGCAACTAACTCTAAGAACAGTACTGAAAAGATCAGAGACAAAGTGTTATACCCAGAGGCACCGGATGCACCGTTCTGCTCAGTCGACATGAGCAGCTGTTTGATGTAGTCGATCTCAGTTGGTGCAGGACGAGGTACAAAGTGCAGTTCCTCGAATGGCCTTCTGGAATTTGTCGTACTTGCCGTGTACTGGAATGCCACCGGGAAATAGCCGATCACGTCGTGTGAGAGCGAAAGCGGCCATCACGAGCGCCCCAAAACCTCGACGCTCGCCTATCCGTGCAGATATCGCGGTGGACATGGTTCCGAGGCTCGCTCTCCCAAACGCGCTGTGCGCGTAGGAGCTAGGATGGGAAGCGTAAAAACAGCGCTTTTATGGAACAATGGAGAATAGCTCACGATGAATCGCACAAGGAGAAAGCCATCATGTGCCATCAATCACCGAGAATGACCACCATCAAAGCATCGTTATTAGAGAATAGCTCACGATGAATCGCACAAGGAGGAAGCCATCATGTGCCATCAATCACCAAGAATATCCACCATCAAAGCATCGCCATTAGTAACGGAAAAGTCACCGAATGCATATTCAACTCACGTAGCACATCTTCCACCCTTTTCAACTTCTCAACAGTGTAACTTGGTTCCACCCATTTAAGTTGAGTTAAACTCCTCTTGATTTCCCATGTGGGATTGCCTTGGAATTTATTAGATTTAATTCAAATAAAATTGGGCCAACCCAATATACTCCAATAATCCCCACCAAATTCCAAAGCACATAAGAAATACTCTCGCCCACTATTGTTTGATATACCGTTGTTTCGATGGAGACCGTTGTTGAACATCCACCTAGGTCAAAGGCTGCACTCATCCACAATTGAACAATGGACTATGTCTTGAATTTGATTTGAAAGAACAAGCTTTACCAAAGCCCTATACTGGTACTAGGCTACCAAATGCATCCCCTCGGTTTGGAGCGTATAAGTCATACTCCCGGCCTTTCATGAACTTCTAGCGATCACCCAATCTCATAAATCGTGACCAGAGTCAAGCTCAAATAGGTGTGTTCCTTATAAGATGTTCTCAGAGGACAACATCATTGCTAAACCTGTGCCACTGAACACATTAAGGTATAAACCAACCTGCCATACAGATTAGGAGAGAAATGCATCTTTAATGGAATATGCCTTTTGCAAAGGTTCTCTCCTCCCGATCACAGATAGCTTGTTTCACCACCGTATTTCACGGATCTCCGATCACATAGGATAGGTTACCACTACAAAGATAACTCATGTGGGTCTCGTGCCCATTTCTTCGATGCATCATCTATCACATTACGTGATAGACCCTTTGTGAATTGGTCTGCCAAGTTCTTAGCCGTCTGGACATAGTCCAACGCTATTACTCCGGAGTTTTTCAGTTTCCTGACAGACTTCAACCGCCTCTTCACATGCCTTGATGACTTCATGTTGTCCTTAGAATTGTTCACCTTGACAATCACCGTTTGATTATCACAATTCATCAAGATAGCCGGTATTGGTTTTTCAACAACCGCAAATCCATAAGGAGTTCACGGCCACTCAACCTCAACAAATGGCGCGTGTCTAATGCCGTGAGTTCTCGCTTCCATTGTTGACCTCGTTAAGATGGTCTGCTTGCAAGACTTCCATCAAACAGCGCCACCTCCAAGTGTGAACACATATCCACTTGTGGCTTTAATCTCATCAGCATCAGAAATACAATTTGAATCACTAAAACCCTCTAGTACCCTAGGGTACCCGGCGTAGTGAATACCATAACTCACAAAGGTCTCTTAAGATAGCGCATTACTCTCTCAAGAGCACGCCAATGATCATCTCCTGGGTTTGAGACAAACCGGCTTAGTTTGCTCACAACAAACGAGATGTCAGGCCTCGTAGCGCTAGCTAAATACATAAGTGAGCCAATAATCTGAGAATATCTCAACTGATCTCTTGTTATCCTTTTGTTTTTCCGCAGTATCACACTAGCATCATAAGGTGTCGGAGCCGGCTTGCAATCACCATATCCAAAGCGACTCAAGACTTTTTCCACATAATGGGATTGTAAAAGTGTAACCCCACCATCACCTTTTCTCACTAGCTTTATATTTAGGATAACATCAGCCTCTCCCAGATCTTTCATCTCAAAATTTTGAGACAAAAATTCCTTGACCTCCTTAATCACATTAAGGTTTGTCCCAAAGATTAGTATGTCATCAACATACAAGCACAATATCACTCCTTCATCTCCACCATAGCGATAGTACACACATTTGTCAGCTTTATTCACAACAAAGCCAGCAGATGTTAAAGTCCTATTGAACTTATCATGCCATTGCTTAGGTGCTTGTTTAAGGCCATACAAAGATTTCAACAATTTACACACCATTCCTTCTTGACCTTTTGCTACAAATTCATCTGGCTGATCCATATAAATCTACTCCTCTAACTCTCCATTTAGGAAAGCTGTCTTAACGTCCATCTGATGAACGAGAAGACCATGAGAGGCTGCCAAAGAAAGTAGCACTCGGATTGTAGTCAATCGGGCAACTGGTGAGTAAGTATCGAAAAAATCTTCGCCTTCTTTCTGGGTATAACCCTTGGCCACAAGCCTTGCTTTGTACTTTTCAATCGTACCATCAGGCCTAAGCTTTTTCTTAAACACCCACTTACATCCCACAGGTTTGCACCCGTAAGGACGATCAACAACCTCCCAAGTTCCATTAGATATAATAGAATCCATTTCACTCCGTACTGCCTCCTTCCAATAGTCAGCGTCGGGAGATGAATATGCCTCATCAATGGTTCTTGGAGTGTCATCCACGAGGTATACAATGTAGTCATCACCAAACGACTTTGCAGTCCTTTGTCTCTTACTCTTTCGAGTAGCTACAAAGTGTTATCTTCCTCAGATTTTCCACAAATGTTTGTTCAATGTGTTCTATCGGATCAAACGATTTAGTGGTTAATCTTTGGTTCTTGACTAGATGAGCTAGGCACCTCTTTCATCGAAACACATTCTCAAAAATGTAGCATCTCCGATTCCATAATTGTACCAACATGCATGTCGTACTCCAGATTTTATTATTAAGAACCTATAACCCACGCTGTGAATAGCATAACCAAGAAAAACACAGTCCACGGTTTTCGGTCCAAGCTTGCGCTTCTTTGGAATTGGCACATTAACCTTGGCCAAACAGCCCCAAGTTCGCAAGTATGAGAGATTTAATCTTTTTTTTTCCCATTCCTCGAATGGTGTTACATCTTTATTCTTTGTAGGAAATTTATTTAGGACATGACTTGCAGTCAATATAGCCTCACCCCACCATTCCTTGGAAAGTCCCGCTGTGTCTAACATGGCGTTAACCAACTCAGTTAGAGTGCGGTTCTTTCTTTCGGCAATCCCATTAGATTGAGGTGAATATGGAGGCGTCCTCTCATGAATAATATCATGTTCCTCGCAAAATAAAGTGAACTCATTTGAAAAATATTCTCCACCACGATCCGACCTTACCCGCTTGATCTTTCTCTCAAGTTGGTTTTCTGCTTCAGCTTTATAGATCTTAAAATAATGCAAAGCTTCATCTTTTGTTTTCAAGAGATACACGTAGCAAAATCTAGTACAATCATCTATCAACGTCATGAAATATCTCTTACCACCTTTAGTCAACACACCATTCATCTCACTCAAATCGAAATGAACTAGTTCTAAAAGTGCCAAGTTTCTCGCCTCCGCGGCCTTGTGAGGCTTGCGAGGTTGCTTCGATTGCACACACACATGGCATTTAGAACCTTTGACCAAAGTGAATTTCGGGATTAAACTCAAACTAGCTAGCCGCGTCATGCAACCAAAATTAATGTGACAAAGTCGCGAATGCCAAACATTAGACTCATCAACATTACACACATGGTTAACAACATTATTGCACATGTCCGATAAAGAAAAGTGGAATAAGCCTCCGCTCTCATAGCTTTTTCCAACAAATGTCCCATATTTAGATAATACACATTTATTGGATTCAAACACAAGTTTATAACCATCTCTACACAATAGAGAGCCGCTAACAAGATTCTTCTTTATTGAGGGGACATGCTGCACGTTCTTTAGTCGCAGGATCTTTCCCAAGTAAACTTCGATCGACCGTGCCAACACCAAGAATGTAGCATGCGTTCCATTTCCCATCAACAAGGAAGAAGTCCTCCGACTGATAAGATGAAAATAAGGAAATGTCAAGACATACATGAATATTCGCCGGTGTCAACCCACCACTGTGAATGATGATCGAAAGAACGAAGAGGTAATAGATTACCGCATCCAGACGTTCTCGCCTCGCCTCGCCAATAATCATATTAGCTGACTTTTTCTGCTTATCCTTGCGGTCTGGACAATCCTTAGCCCAATGGCTAGAATTACTGCACACAAAGCAGTTGCCCTTTTCCTTGTTCTTCTTCTTAAAAGTGGTTGTTTGATTAATCTTCCGCTTATTTTCAGCTTATTCTTCTTTTCTTATTGTGGAAGCCATTGAAGTTTTTCTTCGCACCAAATTGGCGCTAGAACTTCCACAATTCCTTTCCGCGAGTGTCTTTTGCCCTCGCCTTCTCCTCAACATCCAAAGAGCCAATGAGGTCACCACACCGAACTCTTGTCTCTTATGTTTTAGAGAAGTGGCAAAACCCGACCAAGAGGGTGGCGGCTTAGCAATAATGCCTCTCGCCACAAACTTGTCCGCAACACGCACGTAAAATATTCGAGTTCTTTTGCCGAGCTCGAATCTCATGAACCTGCTCTACTACGTAACGGTCATCAACCATCCGATAATCGTAGAACTTCTCCATGACGCATACCACTCCCGCATCGAAACACCGAACTTAGCCTCGAGTGCATCCCACATCCGCTGCTGCCGGCGGCGACATATACACATCCACGATGCTTTCAACCAAGACGCTAATTACGCACCACGAAACAAAGTTATCGTGAACCTCGAATGCGATCCACTTCAGGAGAAAGCGTTCCTTCAGGTTTACCCTGATGCACGTAATATACATGCATGGCTGTCAGCCATAGCACCATTCTGGCACGCCATCTCTTGTAGTTAGTGCCATCGAACACATTCGGTTTCAGCGCAGCGGCAAAGCCAGTAACCGAAAATTGCCTATTAGATTTTTGGATTGTTCTAAAATTGAGCAGTACTAGCACAATACTTGTCATGATTTTAATTGTTAATTTTTGGATTAAAATATGCCGTAATTTGCCTAATTTTCTAACACATTCATGTGTTATTCCAATCAGATTATACATGGGAATCGACCGTCACCGAGCTAGCTCCAGTTAACTACCTGGATCGGTGCGGTTAATTAATTATTTTCAGCAGGGATGTCTTCCTTGATAGCCTCGAGCTGCGCCTTGCCCTTGGGGCCGTTCTTCCTTACGAACACCTTGTACTCCTTGAAGGTCATCGGAGGGTAGAGGGACGGCCGGTCCAGCGTCACCAGATCCGACGCCGGCGCTATCGGAACATCGCCTTTTGGGTTGTAGAAGAGCGCGAGGGAGATGCACTCCTCCTTTGCGTTCACGATCACCCGGTGCTCCACGCTCTTGTACACAGAGTTACTCAGTATCTGTTTAATCACAAGAACAAATTAGTTCAAGATTTATTAACAGATACATCGCTAAGGAAAGTGTATACATGTGAAAATATTACCACTAGAGAAAGCTAGATTAATTGCATTCATGCACATGGAATATTGATATGGATGAAATGGCCATGCATGTGCTTTTCGGTGGCTCGTACGCGCCGAAATGTTTGTCCGAGGTAGCTTCAAACCACGCACAGAAAATTGGTACGTTTTGGAGCAATCACAATCCACGTATGCATTTTATGATTAGTCTCACCGTCCACGCATGTGTGCTCTCATGGTGTTAGAGCTGCGCGAAAGATTAGAGTCTAAGGGGCCGTTTGGTAGAACTAAAATTTAGTAATTTATAGCTAAAATTATATTGTAATTGATTGAAATTATACTGTAATCGATGGTGCCTTATTCGATATAATTAATTTTAAAAAACTAAAAATAAAAAAATAGGTTAGCTCATCACGTGTAATACTTAATACAAACGAATACAGAAAAAAAGAGCCGGTAAAAAAGCTCAAAAAATAACGAAAAGTCAGAAAAAGACGAGAATTATAAATAGTGAAAAAATAATTCAGAAGTCAGAAGGCTAAACCCAAATGAACAGGGCCTAAGTCAACTTCGGAACCAGCTTCCTTGCTGACCGGCCGTAGCTAAGATATATCTGATCATTTCACCCTTAATTAACTAGTAATCAGTTAGTTATGCAGATAGGTAGCAATTCTTAATTTCAAAGACGGAAGGGTAGGCCGACCAGCTGAAAGCATTTAGGCCCCTAAAATTTGGTTTTGATAATTAATGATGATTTATTAATATGGGACTAATGTGTGTATTAAGAATTGTATAGACAAAGTCTCATATGTGAACAAAGACAAGAGCAAGCTGCATGAAAATGGATATCGAGTAGGATCAAAATCAAGGTACATGAAATATAGGATCTCTTTTTATTTTTACCGGTCTTAGGTGAAAAGGTGTAAGACTGGATTGTAGGTTAGATGCCGTACTATTAAGAAAGATCATTTAAAGTAGCTTGATAGCATGCTTGTGTGTCATTAGGATCAATTTAGGATAATGTATGCACATAAAAATAAGTTTGAAAACAAACTGTGCTTTCTAAGGAAAATCGGAAGTACCGCCAGTATAACTGCGGAACTACCGGAGTGCGGTAGTACCGCAGTACAAACAGCGGAACTACCGGATCACGGTAGTACCGAATTTTCAACGATATATTTTTTCCAGAGAGCACCCATGCTGGGGACTTCAACACACCGAAATCGGTAGTACCGAACTAATAATAGTGGAACTACCACAGTGCGGTAGTACCGCACAATACTGGCGGAACTACCGATGTTCAGTTGTACCAGGATTTTACAGCGGTATATTTTTTTCCAAGAAGGTACCCCCAAACACTTAAATTGCCAGAAATCGGAAATACCGGTCAATGCATAGCGGAATAACCGCGGTGCAGTACTACCGCACCGACATGCGGAACTACCGTAGTGCGGTTGTACCGCATATATAACGGCGATAGTTCTGCACTGTTTTTCAAACGGCTAATTCTGACGCTCTGATATAGCCGTTACTGTGTGCTACAGTGAAGTGCAGTAGTTCCGATTTACTTGATTTTTCAGAATAAATTTTTGCAATAGCTAGTTTTGGTTGGTGAGGGTATAAATACCACTCTACCAGCCCAAGGTTGATAGCTGTTACTGGGCACTTGGACGGCTTGGAGGTCGATAGCGAGGTGATCTATTCAAGAAGCTTGTGAAGACGCCCGAGCAAGTTGTGAGTGGTTTGGTGCTTACCATCTCCGAAGAGGAGCAAGAGGAACTACTAGTGATCGAGAAATTGAGGCTTTATTCATGGAGCCGGTTCAACATCCCTTGGGCTATCCTCAACGTGGACTAGTGAAAACATCGCGCGTCTCTTTGTGATCATTTCTATAGTTTCTTTTAGCAATTATATTTTGTTGAACAATTTGATAAATTGACTACCTTTGCTTGTGCTTGTGATTTTATTGTTATATCAATTGCTTGTGGCACTTTAGAGTTACTAAAATTGGGTAGGTTTGGTTCATCTAGCACTCTTGCCTAGTAATCAATTATTATTAGTTGTTTAATTAGGGAAGAATTTTTAAAACCTCTTATTCACCTCTCTCTAGTCGGTTATCTTTGATCCTACACCAGCTGTACGTAGCAACAAGAATAATACGTATATGTGTATAGTTAGATATACGTGACAAGTAATAGATTAGTTACCTGCATCTGGTCGCCAACGTTGACGATGAAAGCATCGGTGACGGGCTGCACGGTGACCCACTCGTCCCTGTGGCAGACCTGCAGACCGCGGACGTGCTCGTCGGCTTGGAGAACGGTAAGTATGCCCGGGTCGGAGTGCGCCGAGACACCCAGCGTCAGGTCCGGCTGCGGGCACCGCGGGTAGTAGTTCGCCTGCAGGCACGCGCCGCACTCCGCCCCGCCGAACGCCCTCAGGAAGCACGCCTCGTCCAGCCCCAGGCTCACGGGGAGAACCTTCATCAGCCGCTCGCAGAGCCCGACCACCTCGCGCCCGTACTCCTCCGAAACCTCCCTGTACGTTCAGATACATAAGCATGCACAAGCTATCACAGTATCACTAATGGTAAATGTTTAACTATCTACAGTTTTCTTACTAGCGAGCGAGCATACGAATGTCATTCACTCATTCTGTTACTTGAACTGTCGTTAAGCCAGCAAGTCGTGGAAAATCCAAAGGCCGGGAGGAGTGCTGAGTATATGGTCCTGCTCTCTGTGGGTACTAAAAGTCTCTTTTGACTTTTACTACAGTAACTAACTTTTAAACGGAGTATTTTTTTAAAAATGAGGTCTACAAGTTAATTGTAGTACATGTTAAAAAACTAATATCTGTATCATCAAAAATCACAAGCGAGTATCTTTCTTTTCGTAATCTCTGTCGCAAACAGCCAAAAAACCATCAGCCGCAGCCAAAAAGAACATACCCTATATACGTACTTGCAGATGCGGGGAAATGCCGGCCAGTACTTGGCCGGGCTTGCCTCCGGCCGGACGTGGAGGTAGTAGTAGTAGCCCCAGTCGGTGACGGCGCCCTTCTCGATGCCGAGCCGGCAGCCGTATCCCTCGTACGTCCGCGGCGAGTTGGCGTACGGCTGCTTCGCCTGGAGCGGCTGGTGGAAGAAGCCGCGCCACGCCCCCCGCGCCGCACGCATCAGCTCCGGCCGTACTCCGTGGTTCACCACCTGGAAGAAACCCCACTCACGGCACGCCGTTCCGATGACGTCAGCCGCCGCCCTGCCGCCGCCCTCTGCGAGTAGGTCGCCGAGGTCGATGACCGGAATGCTGATCTCAGAGGGCTCCTTCACATCGGCCGCCGGCTGTGCCTGTACCACGGGGCGGTCGCACGGCGGCTTGACGTAGCAGCGCGGGATGGCGTCCAGGCCGCTCTCGGCGAGCTCTGGCCGCTCTTGCGTGTAGTCCACCATAGCGCCTATGCAACAGTAAAGGTAACACAGTAGTATCTAGGTAACACAGTAGTAAAAAAAATTGTTCTAATTATGAACCTACAGTACGATCTGACTGCGCCTACAGTTACAAACGCGCGAAGCCTAGAACACACGGAAAAATAGTGAATGAACGTACCTGGGCCAATTCAACCGCGCGACGGCGCGAGTACCTCTCGGGTGATGAGCTAGCTAAACTGCCTGTGTCTCAGCTCCTTCGCTTAACGAGTTCTCGACGAGAGGGGTGTATATGTAACTGAAAGCGTGGAGGTATTTGTTGGAAGATCACGCAATGAATTAATGATTGGTCGGGAGAGAGGCAATTCACCTAGTCACCCGCGCCGCCGCGGGGCGCAATTCTGGGTCACAGGGCCCCACCCTGTTTTCAGTGAGGGAATTGGGGATTCTGGGTGACAGGGCCCCACCCACGTCATGCTGATGTTTGTGCCGTATCAGTCTAAGTTCAGGCCGAAGTAACTATGTACGACAAAGACGGTAATGATAATTGTGACGACGTCCATTATTTTTCTTTCTCTCGTACCCGTTTCATTGACGCAAGGACTTGAGATGATGCACTATAGTTTAACTTTTTATTCACCATCAATTCAGATTCTCCAACCTACTGTTTCAATTGTTTTGGAAGTAGAGGCTTCCTCTACGGCGGTCGTCTGGCGGCTTCATCGGAGGAGCTACGCCATGTCCCAACGTCCACAGGTAATGGATTGGCGGCTTCCAGTAGCAACGTCGCTATCCACTGGAGGTTGGGGACTGCTCGGCGGCTCATGAAGCAATGTCACACGCTTTTGGTCCGCTCGTTTCAGCCTTTTTCAGCTTTACCCATGGTGCTCTGAGCCACTGCCAACCCGCGCACACCATGCTCACGCCCACACCAGTTGAGTCACCTGCCCCCACCACTCTTGTGCGCCAATGCCGTCGCCCTACCCCACTGTCCCTCTTGCGCGCGCCATCATTCCACGTCGCTTGACTCTCCACAACAACCACACCGCGTCGACCCCGGTGCACACCACCGACTCTCCTCAGCCATGCCTCGACGCCTCCGACCATGCTAGCACGTCCCCTAGGCCCCCTCCAGCTTTTGCTCATCTTCCTTTCTTCTTTTTTTCTTCCGATTGGCGTCGCCCCATTTATTCCCTGTCGCCGGCTGCTCTGAGCCACTGCCGACATGCCATGGTGCCCGCCCAACCGCGAAGTCACCTCCCTCGGCTCCTTGTCATCCTAGCGCTTCGTTTTGGCCATCCCTGCTGCGCCTCGTCGAAGTCGACCGTCGCCCCACCAGGCGACTCTGTACCTCTGTTCCACCATGGCTCCCCTCCCTTATTTCTTCTCTCCCATGTTTTTCTCTCTATTAATGCATGACTTGAGGGCCCCTTTGGTCACAAGTTATTCAAATTTGCTCACTAATTAGTATGTGTATGCCATGAACTCAAGAATTCAAATAAAATTTTAAAATAAAATATGTTGAGAAGTATCATAGTCACAAATAAGAATGCAGATAACTTCTAATTATAAGATTTAAATTGCGAATTTATGCATATTGAAAAAGTTTAGGGATTTAAAATTTGGTTAGTGGCTTGTCAACAAAAGTTAACAAATTAACTATCATATAAAAATAATTAACGCAAGATTAAGCCCATGTAAGATTGATCAAAATTATTTCTTTGCTGGGAATCATGAAGACCTTTAAAATTATAATTAAATAATTGAGGTAAACAATTTGAATATTAGTTCAATAATATTTAACTATAAAAAATTAAGATTTAAATTAAGGTATACCTTGCTCTTTGATGATTCCCAAAAGTAATTTGTATGCCGCTAAATTTTTATCTTAAATCCAAACATTACTAAAAGGTTATAAAATAATGTCATTTTACGCAAAGTGCATCCTTAATTAAAGAGTCATATTTAAACACAATCTCACCTAATTAAAAGTCATGTCATTATCTCTGGATTTAATATCACCAATGCAAATTTAAAAATACATAGTGCCTAGGACAATCTCTCCCATCTATTCGTATATCCACCCTGACTTGTAACTTCCTTAATAGGTGATAAAAACAATAAAATAAGACACCAAATTAAATATTGAGCTGTGGGACTCTACGATTGACTATTCCTAACCATCCTCAAATCCAAAGTGGAATATTCCTTTGTTGACATTGATTCCCGATTGAGTTGATTTTGTTGCCACTAGGTGCTAATGCTAGTAACATTTACACCTGTACACTACTACAAAAAAAGGTTATACTAGATGTCTCATCATAGACGGTTACGAGGAACTATTAATGTTATAATTATCATAGATAGTTTTATGAGCATGACCATCTACATTCATTACTAGCGATGGCTAGAACCGTCTATTATACATAATTATCACAGATGATTCTTAACAAGAACCATATGTGAATTAAAAACTATCTGTGATGTTTGTAATTATCACATATGGTTTCTAATCAAAATCGTCTGTGATAATTCACAGACGATTTTTAACAAGAACCATCTATGATAATTACATATATCATAGACGGTTTTTAATTCAAACCATCTGTAATAATTGTAGACATCATATATAGTTTTTAATCCGAACTGTCTATGATAATGCCACATCACCGATCCATAGCATCTCCCCCAGAATCCCGATCTCACCCGTCCATTGCTTTGCATGAAGCTCCAACTCCTCTAATTGAGCCACAGGACCGATCACATGGGCATGAGCAAAGAAACTACAACAACAAGTGATTTGGTTCTTTAAAGAATATACTTTTCATAAGAATTTTCTACTACCTAATTTCGGTATCCTTTGTGTGCTTAGGTATGAAGATAAGATTACGCACCAAGACCTATGCGGCTGTCTAATGTATCCAAAAACTTCATAGGTGGTTTTGAGGCCCTAAATGATGTTCTGTTGGGATTTCACTTTTTTGGAGCCTTGCAAATAAATTAGATCAGGATTTATGGATTTTTGAATGTATCTTTTCGTTACCTTTCAAACAAGTCTAAGAATATCAAAAACAGAGTCTGTATGCAAAAGTTATGGCTATTTTATTGAGCATCGCTCCAAAACCAAAACTATTGCACCATGAAGATGATCCACGACTTGCGTGCCACTTGTTTTGGCCGAAACCAGTTGATATGGCATGGGTGGTACGAAGCACCACCGGAAGGTCCTACGCGACAATATCTAAGGTATTACCAATTATCATAGACGGTTGGTACATAGAATCGTCTGTAATGGGCAACATATCTTAGACAGTTGGTGCATAGAATCGTCTGTGATGGGCGACATATCACAGACTATTTTTGGAAGAAGCTGTCTGTGATAGTATACCTACATAGACAGTTCTTTATACCAACCGTCTATGTTGTGATTTATCAAAAAAATCGTCTGTGATGAGGGTTTAGAATCGTTTATGATGACCTTTTGTGTGGTAGTGGTAAGACATTTATTTGATATCTTCAAGACCATTGATTTGACTTTGATTCTGATATCATTTAGACCATTAATTACTTTAATTTAAATATTACAAATATGGTTTCATATAAATAGTCTTGATGCCTTTTACCTCTTGAAAGCTTCCAGATCCCTAAAATTTTTTTGGTAATTAATGACAAGTGTTTGCAAAAAGGAACTAACATGTATATCAATTGATTAAAAGGTTTTACTCCTAAAATTCATTCAACAATCTGGAGATGCATGCTATAGATGACAAGAAGATTGAGATGACTCAAGATGAAGGTATAAGTAGTCTAGAATCTCTTTTATTTTACCGGTCTTTAGAGATTGGTTGAAAGAACGGATTTTAGGGTAGACATCGTACTATTAAGAGGGATCATGGGTAGTAGCTCAAAAGTTATTTTCTTATGCCATTTGGATCAATTAGAGGTCATGCATACATTTGAATTTAAATTTTAAAGCTAACTATGCATTCTCAAAAAAAAAATGGTGCTACCACAGTTCAGGGGCGGTATTACCACTCTGTGGTATGACCAAAATAAATTTACGGTACTACCACACCCTAGAATGACCAAAAATTGCATGGCAGTACGTTATTTCCAAAGAGGTGCATTTTGGAGCACTTTTGTTCCCCGAGAAAATCGGTAATATCGACATGTAATTGGCGGTATTACTGCAGAGCAATATGACCAAAAATTAGGAGCGGTACTACGACACCTTGGTCTGACTGAAAAATAATTGGCGAGTGAGAGATATAAATAACCCCCACTGGCTCTTAGACACGTAGTAGACACTTCATTAAATGTCCTTGAGCTAGTTGTGCACTCTTCACACCTCATTTACTTATATTGCGTACACTTGAGGTAGTTGAGAGCAAATCCAAGTGCATTCATCTATTAGTTAATTCTTGGCATTTGAATTCCTTTAAGCGAATGTAAGATTGAGGAGGTCGACTAGAGGAGGGTGAATAGGCGTTCTTAAAAATTCTCTTCCAATAAATATCAATTTCTATTTGACTAAACCAAATATATAATGCGAAAGCTTAACTTAAATTGGATTAGTACAAATAACGCCTAAATCAATAATGTTCACCTAAGTGCACCAACAACCTAAGTCTAGATTTTCAATCCTAGGATGACAAGCAATTAATTTAATTCCATGAATATAAATTACTTAAATGTAAGTTGAGTACAAGAAAACAAATCACAAATGACACGGTTGCCTTTTTCTGTGGTGTTCGGAGACTTACTAGTTTCCCTAATCCACATTGAGGAAAGCCCAAACGAATTCGACTAACTCCACGAATTAAGCCCTCCACCTTAAATCTACTAGTGGTAGATCTTTCCCGCTCCGGGTAAGTGAGCTCGAACCTTCACACTTCGTTGGGACTTCTCACAATCTTCTTTGAAAAGATCACCACGCACGATGCCTCCAGCACCGTCTAGGAGTTGGCAAACTTTAAGAGTAACAAGTCAAGCTCATCGCTTGACTCTCACCACGTGCAACGAATACACAAACTGAAGTAGAAACTCAATCCACTTCTAGATACAACACGTGCAATCTAGAGCCTTCTCCTAGCTCACAAAGTGTAACACATATACAATTAAGAGAAGTACCTCACACTAGCTCAAGAAAGTATCAATGGGTGCAGCAACTCTTACACCAACCGGCCACAAGGGGTTATATATATGTACCCACATCACACAAACTTGCTGTTGGAAACAAAACCTCTGAAAAATCAAGATTTTCAGTAGTTCCACTGTTATAAAACTGGAACTACCGCTCCCCTTTCAACGGTTAGAAAACTAGCCATTATCAGCAAAATCAGTAGTTCCGCCGTTCATTCGAAAGTACCACGCCACATATGCGGAACTACAGCTCTCACGGGGAGGAGAAGACCACCACACAGGTGCCTCTCTAGAAAAAAATCTACTGTAGGACTTTCAAAACTTTCGAAGTACGGTAGTACCGTGCAACACACGTCGGTACTACCAACTTCCGGTAGTGCCGCGCCACATAGGCCGGTTGTACCGATTTTCAATAGTAATAAGCAACACATGCCGTTAGTACCGTAAGCCGATCGGATCGCTCACACAAAGCCTATCAGACCATTCCGATCAAACTACGTCCGGTAGTACCACGCAACATATGTCGGTACTTTCAATTTTTGGTAGTACTGCGCAACACATGCTGGTACTTCCGATCTTCGATAGTGCCGCGAATACACACCGGTAGTTTTGACTTTCCTGACAAATGCAGAAAGTTCAACAGATTTTGCAAAACATATTTGTAAATTATAGTATCATGCACATAAGATCATACATAATCCTTAATAAGTTGCAAAATATATTTGCATACCTTTAAAATCATGACATAAGAAATTGGTATATGAACTTAACATATTTGCAAAACACTAATGCAAACCTAATGGTGGAAGTAGGAAAAATAGACTTTAAACACTTGCAAAACATATAGAAAATGTTATTTCACAAATCAATTGCCATCAATTACCAAAAAATCACCATTAACACATAATGGTGGAAGTAGATTCCACAATATTTTCTTTTTGGTAATTCATGACAATCTCAACAAATAATGATATATAAATTGATTTGCGATATGCATTATATACACAACAACTGTATACTCTAGAATAAGTTTTCGTAAGCAATTAACTCATTTGAATATGTATGTTTATCTTTGAGATTAATTGATAGAAAGGCTTACTCATTCGGTTATCATTAATCATCTAACCATTAACACATAACAGAGGAACTAGATGGCAACCCGATTATGAGTATATATGAACTACACAAGCTATATATACTCAAAGAATACGTTTCAAAGTAAAGATCTTTAATATGCGGAAAGAGAAACATGGATCAATACTAATAAAATCACAAAGCATAGATTGAATGCCCCCTAAATGTGTGCATACAAGAATGTATAGTGAAAAACACATGCATATATTCATCTTAAATTTTTTTGTGAAGTTTAATCTATATTTTGAATCTGAGGAATGTGCTAAGATGTAAATAAATGAGATATCAAATATATATCTCCGCGATTTTATCTTTTCATCCTAGTGAGACTGAAGATATCATAATCAATCAAACACGTTAGTCTCACAAATTTATTTATTATTATATTCAAAGCAATTTCCCATTAATTACATCTAAAATGAGACTAAGCAATATTATTGTTGATAAGTATATTAATCTCATAATTGTATTTATCATTATCACCAAAATCAACTTAATGGAGCTTGAAGTTACTGCGAAGCCCGTGATTTGTTACTTTTGGTGTTTGCTGATACCTAGACAGTTTGGAGGAGGTTTGCGCAGTGATCTCTTTAAGAAGATTATGAATAGACCTGGCGTCGTTTGTGAGTGGCTCGGTGTTCGTCATCTCTAGAGCAGAGGAAAAACAACCTTAGTGGATTTGAGGCGTTGAGGTTTAATTCGTGGAGTCGGTCCAATTCATTTGTCCTTTTTTTAACATGGACTAGTGAAGACCAGTAAGTCTTCGATACCACAGCAAAACATCGCGTGTCTCCATATTGCTTATTTGTTTGTCTCTATTATTCCGCATTTATATTTCTAGCTAGTGAAATTGCCATATTTTGTTAGGCTAGAAACATACTTATAGAGACTTTGCTTGTGGTGCCTTAGTGAAACTAAAGTTGTTAGGTTTTGAATTGTGCTAAAATTCTTGTTTAGTTCTATATCGCTAAATTTATTGTTTAAAGAATAAGAATTTTTAGAATCTCCTATTCACTACTCTTTAGTCAGTTATTCTTAAGCTTACACCCCTTCCCATATATTATCAGGATCCTACAGCATTCCTGTCCTCAAGTACTACTCATTTTTGTGTCATACTATATAGCAACATCTGTGTTCAACACTCTTATGTTAGTTTAGTATTTGGGCAGTTGAAGTGCACCTTTTCATCGGAACACTTTATTAACACCAAGTTCGTTGAACTTCAACTTTCGTCGTTCAAAAAGATCAGATATATTGTGCAATTCCTTGGATGACTTGAGACTTTTTTTTTTAATCTAGCAAAGACACAGTTTGACTTTTCAACTTCCGTGTGTGGACAGTATAGGGTAGGAATGATTCACAGTGCAATTTACTAATAGGCTCTTTATTTCTAATCTTGAGATTTCTGCGATCAACTTTGTCTGATGGCGTGAGGTATACTCTCTTATCAGAAATCACAAATCTAATTCAAAGGATGAGAAATAAAAACTTGAAGCAGAATCACCATAGTTGTGATGGGACTGTGGTAGGATAGTATGCTGTAGGCAAGTATGGTGTGACATTTCTTATGACCACAGTTCACAAATGCTAATGTGCCAATGTGTTCACCCATTTTTGTGAAAAGAAATAATCGTCTTTCGTTCTTATCACTTGTATGTCATATTTTCAGGCTTGATGCTAAAGAACGGTGGGATAGGAAAGCAAACATGTGAGTTTTTGGATGGATTCTTTTGAATTTTAACTTATAGCTTAAATTTTTAAATTCTGACTGTTCGTAAGAGGCAGTACGTAGAGGAAAATAGTCGTATGTGATTTTAGCTGATACAGTTAAACTCAGTGTACTTTTTACTATAATTTTTTAGTTAATCCCATCTTTAAAAAAATATATTATTTAGAAACTAGTTACTGTAGTATAAACTATAAATCTAACCGAACCTGGCCACCAGTTATGCTGTAACAGCAAAGCATCCCCCCATGTGAATGAAAAAAAAACACAAAGAAAATGGTAGACCTTTTTTAAGGACTAGGTTGTTGGTTGGGTTCATGTTTCTGTCAGCAAGCAGAATATTTGAGAGAAAATTCCAAGAGCTGGACAGCAAGTTATCTGATTTTCAGGTTTTTGTCTGATGTTTTATGCAGATTTTGTGGCTAGACTTTGCCCTGTCGTATTTGTTTCAAGTACCAGCCTCTTGTGTTAGATACTTGAGGCCCACGTAGGGCCCATAATAACTTGCCATTCCATCCGTACGAGTTCTGGCACAACGAAATCCTGGGAAGCTATTGATTTGGCCTTCTTTTTTGTAATTATGTCTGTCTCAAACTTTGTCTTCAGGAGCATGATAATGTAAAGATGATTTAACGAATATGACATGTTGCTGCTGCTGCTGCTTGTTTGCAAATGATTTAGTTAATACAATTGTACAATAAATTATTGATGGGCGGCATATAGAATTGTAGATTGCCTGCAGTTTAGGTGGTGATCGTTTTAGCGATGGCTTCTGGTTTTTGGCTGAAATTTCACTGTATCTGACTTTTTTTTACTGTAGCTGATTTGACTTTTTGGGCATAATTAATTTTTAAAAAAATGTAAAAATAGAAAAAACATGTTAACCCATTAGGGACAATACAAAGGAACACGGGAAAAAAAAGAAAATACAAAAAAGCCTAAAATATCTAAAAAAATTCAGAAAAAGACGAAATACTGAATAGTGAAAAAAAGCTGAAGCTAGAAGCTGAAGTTGAAAAAAAGCCGAAACGAGCGGGGCCTAATGCGTTTCTAAACCCTTGAGCACCATTTGCGTACTTCGTTTGGGTGCTTTCCTGATGGCTTGTGATGGCTTGTTTATACTTTTGTTTCGTACTATATTCTCCGATCTACGCAACTACCTCAACTTGGAATTTTTGGCTATTTCGACCCTCCACGTTAGGCGAATGCCGGATATAACCCCCTGCTATGCGTAACTCCACGTTTGGCCCTCTCGTGTGGCTGAGGAGCGTACGAGGTAGCCTCGTGCGGCCGGAGAGCACACGAGGTGGCCTGATGTAGCCAGCGAGAGCACGAGGTGGCCTAATGTGCCCGGCGAGCGTATTAGGCACTGTAGCAGCACTATTGAAGCACTATAGCAAGTTTTCAGGAAAACCATTGAAATATACACATTATAAGAATTTTTAAATATGACAAATGAGCTCTAAAAATAATAAATTTTTTTGTGAAATCTTTTAACACAGTGTACTTACTTGTACAATTATTCCATAATTTTTACTACTCTGAATTTTTCTCAAAAATTATTTAATTATATTTTTTGTAAGAATTGTTTAATATAGAAAATGATGTCCAAACGGTATGAAATTTTTTTGAAGGCCCATTACACAGTGTACTTGATTGTATAGTTCTTTTATAATTTTTTATGTTCTAAAATTATCTCAAAAATTAAGATTTTAGGTCTCAGAAGTTAAGGGTTTAGGTCTCGAAAATTACGATTTTAGATTTCTGGTGGCCAGGCACTCCCCTTTTCCCGCGGCATGGTAGCTTGTTCCTATGTTGCTAATTTTTTGTGGCCAGTGGTCCCTATGAAGCAAATGTACAGTTATTTGAGAAACAATAGTAGAAATCCACAAAGCACTACGTTCAAACTTTTTCCGGTATGGAAGCAAACATGAGCAAGTTTAACATTTCATGAAGAATATTTTCATAGGTTAGAAGAAAACTTGTTCATTAGATTTTGTTTTCGATAACACTACTACAAGGGTATGCAACAACATATGCACCTAGACCATGTAGGAATGCACACCTTTTGGAGAAAGGAATAGCTTGGCAGGTAATATGGCAGGCTACTACGAAATGGCCTGCTTTACTATGTGGACCGCAGCCATTTGCCCTTCCTCTCGAGGTCGGCATTATAGTCCTTGTCGACTGCCCTGGCCTTGGCTGCCAATTCGCATTTTCTCTCTCACTCCTCCTCATGAGCCTCACGCTCCCTGTACCTATATGTCTCCAGATGAGCTTTGTCTCTTGCCGCATACGCTCATTTCGATCTTCGCTACTCCATCGCTCCTCCCTCCTCCTGTGTTCCGTCTCAGTGTCCTACTTCTCGCAGTCCAGACGCTACTAGTCATGCAGGTAGATCACCTAGTCGATCTATTTGCGATACATGCATAGCGGATCAGGAGACTATGGGAAGAGGGGCGAGTTTGTTAGTGTGTGCCATAGAATAGAACTGGTAGCGGATTTTTAGCCAAGAAATGAACATTTCTCCCAAAAAATTGTAACAATCAGTTTTGCGTCCGTGAGGTAGCGGGTCTGAGGAGGTACCTTGTGGCAACGTTCAGTCACGTCGGTATGGAAATCTGACTTGTTGGGTCACATCGCAGTGGAAAGCTCTAACGTTAGGTAATGTCACTGCATAAATGTGATTTGTTTGGACACATCGCTGTGCAAAGCTGCCTCGTTGGTCACATCACTGCGTAAAATTGTGCAACTTTGCGGATGTATGCCTATCTCATCCGTACGAGTTACTGCGATGCAAAGACATTGAAATGGTAATAACAATTTATTACCGTCTACTACGGTATAGGCATGGATATGCATTACACAGGCATAGATCATACAAAGCATTTCAGGTAATAACGTGAATCACAATAACGCTCACAGCACTACACCTTTCACATGACGACCAATGCAAGAAAGAAAACAACACACAACATTAAGTTCATCTTACTCTCCAATCTGTCAAAACGATGCCTCATCTCCACCATCTCGATGTCTGGGAAGGAGAAGCAAGACCAAGGTAGAGAGAATAGGGAGAAATGCCTGAGAAGAGGAAGGAGAACAATGTAGGGGATGTGCCTGAGAAATGGCTCGCTTTTATAGCCTCAAATGTCGACTTCTTTGCCACCAAACAGCCACTTCTTTGGCACCATCAAGTGAGCATTTCATGGGCAAAATGGTATTTTTGCATCCCTAATAGAAGATAGATAATAGTTAGTATGAGTGACTATAGATAGTTGAAGTTACAGTAAACCCAAAGGGGCAGCTTTAACGTGACGTCCTAACCCGATGGGGCAGCTTTGCACCGCAACATGACCCAACAAGGCTACTTTGCACACTGACAAGACCAAACGAGAAGTCTTGAGCAGTGACAAGACCAAATGGAGCAGCTTTGTGCAGCGACGTGATGCTACGCTAGTCTATGAATAATTCGATGTGCCACTACCTTGTGGATGCTGTAACACGTACACCACACTGGCTTAGTCTACAAGTACCACCCATTCCACAACGGGTTTTCCTACACCACCACTGTAGCACTACATCGCTAGTATAGGGAAGCAATGGGAGAAGATCACCCAACTCGCCTCGGCTGCTGTAACCTAGAACAAACAAGGGGACTGTGCTAGGAGGCCACCTCCCTAGAACAAAGTCCCCCATACCTCCAACTAATACCTTAATATTTCCACTGAGCATTCGTCGTAAGACCTACCCGTGGGGGAGACACCCCCCTCAGCTGATGCAGGGGTGCATGCAAGTTCTTCAAGTCTAAACAGTGATTGAGCTTGGGCATGCATTACTGGGGTTGCGGTAATTACGTTTGGGACTATCCCGACCAGTGTTAGGACACGGGCCGCTACCAGTTGCTGGTAAGGATAGGTTACAGTATATTCCCCTACCAGTTCTCTTCTATGATATGCACTAACAAGTTTTTCCCCCTTCCCGTAGTCTCTCAATACGCTATGTGCGTACCATAAAGGGATCGACCAAGATATCCACCCGCAAGACCAGTGGAATCTGGACTGCAAGGAATGGGACGTCGAGACAGAACGCGAGAGGATGGAGGAGCGGCAGCGCAGTGAAGATTGATGCGAGCATATCCAGCGGGAGACGCAAACTCATCTGGAGGCGTGCAGGCGTAGGGAGTGTGAGGCTTGTGAGGAGGAGCACGAGAGAAAGTGCGAACTAGCGGCCGGTGAGAACTACAATGCTGACCTCAGGAGGAAGGGTAAATGGCCTTGGCCCACGTAGTAGACCAAGCTATTTCATAGTAACCCGCCATCCTACCAGCCAAGATATTCCTTTCTTCAAAAGACGTGCATTTCTACATGGTCCGGTTGTGTGTGTGTCACTACATACCCTTGTAGTAGCGTTGTTGAAAACAAAATCCAATGAGCAAATTTTCTTCTAAGCTATGAAAATATTCTTCGCTATATGTTAAACTTGCTCATGCTTGCTTTCATGTCGAAAAAAGTTCGAACGTAGTACTTTACGAATTTTTGCAACTATTTCTCAAATAACTGTACATTTGTTTTATAGGAACCATTGGCCATAAAAGAATTAACAACATACGAATGTGCTATCACGCTGCGGGAAAAGGGGGAGTAACTAGCCACCAAAAACTTAAAATTGTAATTTTCAAGACATAAACCCTTAATTTCGAAGACTTAAACTCTTAATTTCTAAGACAATTTCAGAACATACAAAATTATGAAAAAACTACACAATCAAGTACACTATGTAATGGGCCTTTAAAAAATTCGTACTGTTTAGACCTCATTTTCTATATTAAAAAATTCTTACAAATAATATAATTAAATAAAGTTTTGAGAAAAATTCAGAGTGGTAAAAATTATGAAAAAATTACACAAATAAGTAAACTATGTCAAAAAACTCCACAAAAAATTTTATAATTTTTAGAGCTTATTTGTCATGTTTAAAAATTTCTACAAAGAGTACATTTAAATGGTTTTTAGATACTTGCCATAGTACTTCAACATTGCTACTACAGTGCCTAATGCGCTCCCTGGGAACATTAGCCACCTCGTGCGCTCCTCGGCCACATCAGGCCACCTTGTGCCCAGCCGCATTAGGGGGCCAACCGTGGAATTATGCGCTGCGAGGGGCCATATATGGCATTCGCGCGACGCGGGTGGCCAAATATTCCTCAACTTGCAGCTACCTGTCATGCATATGCAAATTTGCACTGAAAATCGTTTAGATATCCATGAAGGGGCGAAAATGAATCCAAATATTACTTGGATATTTGTCTACTGAATCCGGATATGTCAGATACCTCATACCCGGATGTAGATGTGAATCTGGTATGGGTCAGCGCGGATTCGGAGTCGGGAATCTAGATTCAATAAATATAGCAGCAGCAACTTACTAATACATATCTTTTGCATTTGACCTCCAAATTAGGCATATTATATATGCATTTCAATCATCTCGATGAGTCCGTCATTATGGTGGACTTTAATTTGGTATTTCATATTTTTTTATTTTAGCACATCTCTTAATAAAGCTATTTTGCATGCTTTTTTTTAGCTAAATTTGATATGTTTATAACCAATTTATTTGTAATATATCTAGATTAATTAAGATTAGTGACAAAATAACAGCAATGATCAATGATTACATGATAAACTAGAGAAAAAGAAGCATAAATATTACTATAAGCCGATATTAATTTTTTTAAACTTCATTGTGTCATAGGATATAAAGTTGTCTACGTTATATGAATAATTCATTTATTGCTGTCAACATCTAATGCGTGGTTACATATTAGAGTCACTGAGTCAGTTATTTATCAATGTAAAATATTAAAATAATTCGGTGCTATGTTTTAATAGGAGAGGCCACGAATAATTATTAAAAATCGAAAAATAGTTGAATCCGATCCAAACTCATATTCGACAATTGTCAAGTCCATATTCGTATCTAGCGTTTGTTCGATTTGTATTTGAATCCGAGAAAAAAATATAGATACGAATATGATTTAAGCACTATCCGATCTGTTTTCAGCGCTATATCCATATATCCTCTTTTTA
This sequence comes from Melocanna baccifera, assembly GCA_036346265.1. NCBI lineage: Eukaryota > Viridiplantae > Streptophyta > Magnoliopsida > Poales > Poaceae > Melocanna > Melocanna baccifera. Next base: position 33,163,928 of record CM070677.1, on the reverse strand, counting down.
AAAAATCAAATTAGGTGTATAATATGTCAGAAACTGAAAGTTATTTTGAACTTTTGTACCTTCCAGAAAAGAGCAGTATTTATCATGTGACTTCTGTTAAAAATGTCGATTAAACAAGCGAAGAGATGGAGCAAGCGCCGGCTGTGGATTGAATCGGAGTAAACAAACGGCCTGAAGTCAAAAGTTTTCATCAGAAACTGCGGGCTCTCCGCCGCTGGTGTCGTTAGTGCTGCTGCTATAGCCTGTACGATTTGCTCTTACAATAGCGGAGATTAACAAGGCAAGATAAGAAAAAGATTGGCATTTCCTACAGCGAAAAGTTGAGAAAGAAATAGCAGGAGAACTACTACCAATAAACTTGGGTTACGTGCCTCCTCTCTTAGCTTTAAACTCTGTTAGTACAGAGGATCCTCATGAAAAGAGAAAAAGAACAGTAGGGAAAGGCAAGTTACAAGTTCACATCACAAGATTGCAGCACATGTTTGTTGGGCAGTGCCTGATTTCAGCGTTCAGATCAGGCATGTCTGTCTCGTCGATCGTAGTAGCACTTTCTTCTCCTCGACTGTTCTTCAGCGACCTCCCCCTCGCTATTTCTTTCTCAACTTTTCGCTGTAGGAAATGCTAATCTTTTTATCTTGCCCTGTTAATCTCTGCTATTGTAAGAGCAAATCGTACAGCCTACAGGCAGCAGCACTAACGACACCAGCGGCGGAGAGCCCATAGTTTCTGATGAAAACTTTTAACTTCAGGCCGTTTGTTTACTCCGATTCGATCCACAGCCGGCGCTTGCTCCATCTCTTCCCTTGTTTAATCGCCATTTTTTTTTTCAGAAATCACATGATAAATACTGCTCTTTTCTGGAAGGTACAAAAGTTCAAAATAACTTTCAGTTTCTGATAGTTACTGTGGTACGCAATCTTTTCATTCTAAAGGCGATCGAAGTAACTGTGGTTGGTACTACAACACACTTGCGATGGACTCATGGCTCATGAGCTGACAAGGCTACGTTCACTTGGAACTGAACCGAACTGACCACCAACTCGATGACACCAACCTTCCCCTCGTGGTGTTGTCTATCTCCAGGAGGTGATGCCAAATACGTCGCCCTAACCGTCAGCCCAGGTGGAATACTAGTGTCAATTAACCCAGCCTGCAGTACTCAAACCGTCAAACGGTTTACGTATGCTGCAGCCAAGAAAAAGGAGTGCGTGTTCTTTCAGTGAAGAAGAAGAACTCTTTCGACCCCGATCGATAACTATCTGCCTGACTGACTCCTGTCTTGAAACGGTGATATCTCGTGCTAAGTTTGAATGGTCTGTAATCGTACGGAGTAGCTAGCACTGCTGCATTCGACTCTGTACCTCTGAATTTTGCCTTGCAGACACGCAAGATCGATGTCATGGTCAGCATCTCGCTTCAATCCATCAAGCAATCGACTAGTCCCCATAATTACCTGTAACAATAAACGGATGGCCCTCGTGCATCAGAGCCTGACGAGCAAGTGCCGATTAAAGTCAACTGGTGGCGCAAATGGTCACCTGATCTAAGTGACCTTCCTTAATTCGTTCAAGCGGAGCCCACCTGAGTCCGTGACTCCAATTCAACCAGCAGGTGGATTAATCCCCTGTCCATATCTTCACTTATCACAGCTCTTAATAAAATTAAATAGCCTACTTGGCGATATTTCTATGTTTCTATGTTAAGCACACATGTTTCTGTGTTTTACCCTTTATTTATTCAGTTATCTTTTTCGAAGAATTTATGTATGTCTACCGCTGTTTGAAATATGATTCTTGGATGAGTGTGGTGTTTAGGATCCAACTGCAGCGTTACATGCATTCCTTTGCCTGCAAAAGACATACATCGATAAGGTCGTGAAAGATACGCTTAAGCACTTTGTTAATTGGAGTGATCAGCGTGTACTTGCACCCCAAAATTGTATTGGAGTCGAGATGGAGCTGTCAGGAGCAATACATAGCCGGCTGCATGTGGTTCTAAAATAATCCGTACTACATTTTGCAAGGAATGAAAATGCATCGAAGAAAACTCCTTGTATTAAAAGTTGATCTGTACTTATAAGAACATCGATGAGGTTACGAACACCACCAATGCACCTTCTTAATAAGAGTGATGACAAGTAGTCAGATATCTAAATTAGTTGTTATGATGATCACATCAGGACTCCTATAGTCCCAGAATAGCATAATCATCGTCCTAAACAAACTATACTTGTGCACGGACAACCTCAATATTCATACGAACCATTCGCTCAAGCCAGAGATATTTTGCAATGTTTTTTAAGTAGCAAATGATATCATCCATGTGTGCATAAGATAAATACACAATCCAGATGGTCAATTGATCAAAAAAAATATACAAAACCTTTTTTCTAGGAATGACAGGCAAACCCAACGAATTATTTTGAGGAGCATGGCAAATAGCTGATTGTGAAGAGAATTTGGGGTGGCAAATGCATTGTTTGTTAAAAAAACTTGTCAGAACTTTATATATCAGAACAATAGATTTTACAAGGTCTCAAAAGTATTAATGGAGCTCATGTTTACTACATAAGTCTAATTTTATAGTTTTACATTTTTTTTAGCTAGATAAAAAAGATGAAGATTAGGCAGCACTTCTAGGCCCCACACGTCGGTGACAAGCAGATTAACTAAATCTAACAACCTTTTTAATTACAATTACCAAAATAAGGGGAAAGAAAAGTTAAGGGGGAAAGAAAAGTTAATGGACCGAAATAGCTCGTCGAAAAATCTGTGTGTTAAAATGAACCTACATCACAAATCTGGAGGGCCAAGAGGCCTAAGATACAATTTTGTATTATCTATTCTTAAAAATCATTACAACTTACACACAACAATCTCTATCAATTTATCAATAGTAGAAAGAAAAGTTAAGGGACCAAAATAGCTCGTCGAAAAATTTAGATCATAAAATGAACCTACATCTCAAATCCGTAGGGTAAGGATATAACTTTGTATTCTCTGTTCTTAAAAATCATTACAACTTACACACAAGTCTTTTATCAATTTATCATCAATGAGACTCATCATGATAAGAAGCAGGCAGTCAAGGCAGAACCAGAAAGCAATGGATCCATGTAGGTAATCTAGTAGTACCGCATTGGCCGTTGCCTCGCTGGCGGCTTTGAGTGGTTGGAACTCGGAGCTCCTCTTGCAGTTCACCGATCCGTCGAAATCGGAGATCCGAAGCGGGTCCGGTGTTTTCGTCGGGCAGGGCGTGACCGGGCGGTGGGCCCGGAGGCCGTGCGGCCCGGCGTATCGCGGCGACGCGCCAGCTCGTGTCGGGCCCGTCCTGCCACGTGCCTGCCCCCGCCAGGCCACCGCTCAGCTCCGGTTTTCTTGGGGCGAAGCCAATATTGCCACGGACGGGCGCAGTTTGTACACGCGAAAGAGGCGCGTCGAGTATTGTGGCGTGGTCTGGGAATTAGCAATTTGGAATAGGTGGATCTACCGTGTTGACTCCGCTCGTTTCAATTTCAGGTTTTGACTCCTACTTCACTATTATTTAATTTTTGTCTTTTTTAGTTTTTTAGATTTTTTTTATCTTTTCTTTTTTCGTATTCGTTTGCATTGTCCATAATTAGCTAACCTATTTTTTATTTTTAAATTTTTTAAAATTTAATTACTAAAAAAATCATCATTAGCTACAGTACAAAAAAAGTTATAAACCAACTTATATAAACCAAACTGAGCGGGGCCTTAGGACAAAGTGTGTTGTTTCTCTATGTGCAAGCTTGCTATAGTATATTGGATGTACTATAGTCTATGTTATATATTAAATAATAAGAGCCGATGACATGTGTTTTACAACCGTCAAGAAAAAGTAAAAACATGCTTACATTTTTTAACAGATATTTTACTTTAAATTTGATGGACCCTAATTAAATAATAACCATCGATGTTTTCTAAACTGAAAAGATGATTATCTATGAATAGAATTGACTGCACACATCCTAGGATAACAAGGTATTACCATTGTTGATATTATGTATTTGTGTGTTTTCACGCTGGTACTATGGTGAGCTACATGGGACACGGCTTGGGGTTTTACTGCCGTTGCCAAGACTGCCATGCAGTACCATGGCGACACGCGACTATACGCGTGAATTACCTATCCGCCGCAAGACTTGGATGGGTGGCCGGGGCTCTCAGTGCAGTCGCAGATCTCAGGACGTTCTGGCTTCTTTGATCTTGGTTCCGCTAGGCTCACGCCGACTAGCTTCACCATGCTTGCATCGATGTCTAACATCTTATGGTTAGATAACCTGGCAAGTGCGAGATATTTTAGTGTTACGTTAGTATTTCAGTGGTAAAACAAAATGGTTATTTAACAATTTTCCATGGAGAGAGGAAGGGCAATGGACCTCTTTGTCCCTCACATCCTTAGATAACTTAGGAAGAACATTGCAGTGTTATATTAGCATTTAAATATAAAACAAATTAAGTGCATATTTAGTCAATTTTCATGGAAAGGGGGGCATGGCCCCTTTGGCTAGGGGTGAGTATTTTTATACCGAAACCGAAATAGGTGAGCATTTTTATACCGAAACTGAAATACTGAACCGAACTAAACCAAAAAAACCAAAAATTATGGTTTATTCGGTGTAAGATATTTGGTGCAGTTTATATTTTCACACTATTTGGTTTTCAACGCGGTTTTTAAGTCACGAAAACCAAATTAAGCGAAATATTATTTTTTTTTCTTATGTGAATTTGTAGTAAACAAAGGTTATTCTCATTTAATTTTGTAGATATTTTTTAACATATCAAAAGGAAGAACATTAATAGTTTCTAGAGATATATTTCGCTCAAAAATAAATCCGGTATAATAACCCTAGACTAAAGAATGTTATTATATGTTAAAGCGTTGTGCATATTTTGGTAAACCGAAAAATCGAATTAACCGAACCAAAATAATTTGGCCCATCATGAAGTTCAAGCTCAATCTATTAGACCTTTCCCAAGCTTCATACATAGTTTTTTCTTCATCGATACTTTTACCAATAAGTGCCGCGGGCTGCTAATCCATAACTATTGCCAAGTCCAAGTTCATAACACCCAGTTGGAATTAGATCTATTCAGCCTATTTGGCATAATTTAACCCATTGAACTTAACAAAGGTGCTGCTCTGAACGTGCAAGTTTATAGTGGTTACAAACATTAAATATGCTTATTTGTTAATAAGCAAGAAGAAATTGATTTGAATAGTAAACTTTTAATTGTATATTTAAGAACATCTTTGGATGATACTTAAACATGTCATTTATTCAATAATGATATGTATGTAATTTTATGGATGATTAAACATACTCAAGATAATAGAGATGTCATCTTTGCAGTGGTCCACCTTTGGGTGACATTCTAACGAAATAATTTGTGATCCATAATGTCATTTTATTACAGTATCAAAACTAACATACATAATTAAATATTTAAACTATTATAAGCTAGGCCACTTTAGTGACAAACAAGCTTTGTCATTCAATAAATATTTAACCGGCAATATTACAGTATAATTAAACCAATGTGCATATCCATTGTAATATTAAATACCATTACTAGACATGCATACAACTTGCGATCTAATTAATTAAGAAACTAGAAAAGAAATCCAAATAATATTTCTTTAATGCAAACCATACATGCATGCATACAACTTGCGATCTAACTAATTAAGAAACCAGAAAAGAAATCCAAATAATATTTCTTTAATGCAAACCATACATACAACACCAAGATATTAATACATTGATTCTTGTGTCCATTAAAATATTTGAATAGCAATAACGACAAAAGAAAGACAAGATGTTGCCTTAAAATATGACCCCCTGAAATATATATAATGGGTCATGGAACCCTTCTGTATAAAACAGTCGCACATATGTACGAATAATGGGTGCATCAACCCTATTACCAACCAACAGTATTATATTCAGAGGTTATAAACAAACAGCAACAAGTCTATCGAGAAAAACATCTAGAAGCGGTAAATCATTCAACCATAATGTGAATCATAAGTACTGCTATAACGCTGCTTTGATATCAATTGCAAGAATAAATTTTAAATTCGCGGAACTTTGCAGCACTTATATGATTCAACAAAATATCATTGCTTCTATAAAATTGCACAAAGGCCCCGCTCGTTTCAGCTTTTTTTCAGCTTCAGCTTCTAGCTTCAACTTTTTTTTCACTATTTAGTAATTTGTCTTTTTCTGAATTTTTTTAGATTTTTTGAGCTTTTTTGTATTTTTCTTTTTTTCCCGTGTTCCTTTGTATTGTCCGTGATAGGCTAACATATTTTTTTCTATTTTTACATTTTTTTTAAATTTAATTATTTCCAAAAAGCTAAATCAGCTATAGTAAAAAAAACCCAATTACAGTGAAATTTCAACCGAAAACCAGAAACCATCGCTAAAACCATCACCCCCAACTGATCTTACTCGGTGTTCGAAATCTGCACGATGTCTTCCTTCTCTCTACCTTTTTCTCTTTTGTATTCTCTCTATGGACAGAGAATAAGTGATGCGTGTTTCTTTGCTGCGTGTTATCGCTGTGTATTTGCGCACAGACCAACTCAATTGAATGAATATGCTACTGCCGCTCGGCAACTATTTATAGTAAGGGACAGTTGCAGGCCAACAGATTCATTTATGGGCGCGTTGCTCTGTCGCATGCTACACACAGGAAGCATCGCATTGATTGCCGAGCGAACTGCATACTATATACGCTACCGAGAGAACTGCATGTCATGCACTACATTGTCCTGCACACTGCATGCTTAAGCAAATGCCATGCAAGGCTGTATGCTTAGCGACGTTCGGAATAACACAGCTCCTGGTTTCTGGTTGAAATTTTACTATAGTTAATTAATTTTTTACTGTAGCTGAGATGAATTATTAGGCATAATTAAATTTTAAAAAATATAAAAATAAAAGCGGTATGTTAACCTATCACGAACAATACAAAGAAATACGGAAAAAAAAAATAAAACATAAAAATATCAGAAAACAAAAAAAAGGAAGGAGACAAATTTGATATAGTGTGCGAGAAGCTAAAAGCCCAACGCTGCCGCTGGCTTAAAGCTCATTTGAGCGGGGCCTAAGCAAATTCTGTATGTTTAAGCAAATTAATACACGTACAATATGTGCCATGCGAAGGGAGAGAAGAGGGATTTAAAACCCTTAATTCTAATATTTAAATTTAGTAACCATCGTACTAGATTTTTTAATACTAGAATTAATCTAATAAATTACATACACCATAAAAGATTAAATTAATCTTACAGACAAATCTGTAAGGAAATGCATGCTCAGAAATAGCAACCTTTTCGCTTGAAAACGGGGGCACTTCTCAGTTCTCTTCTCGATGGAACCAAGACGAAATGGCCGAGAGGAAGGCCTTCTGTTAGTGATTTTTATGCGGTACAAATAATTATCCGTAAATGCATGGAATTCGACGTAGCATTTCAACTTGAAGTATTCCAGGAAATCATTTTTTCAAGGAAACTATTGGTTTAGAGATATCAAGTTAACAATTCATCCAAATATCACCCAATCTTTCCAGAACAGTGATGAGAGGGTAGTAAAAGCAGGGGTATCAATCTAGATAAATTCCGATGGTAGATAATTATCTAGAGTCTGTAGCTAGTAGGAGTAGGAGTGAACAGGAAGTTCCCAAACAGTGGTCTATATCTTTGCAAAGCGAAGTAAATTGTTGCCGAATAGTGGAAGTGAAGCATAACACATGAATAACCGTTTTCACATAAATTAGGTTAAGTGTTGTCTTGAAGCATAACACATTAGTAACCGTTTTCACATAAATTAGGTTAAGTGTTGTCATCAACTTAGTCTAACTCTTAGGGATGTGGCTGACCTTGTCCCGAGGAGCTTTGAATGATACCTTATAGTCATGCACTACTATAAGAATATAGATTTCACATACATATGATAAAAAATGATGGATCAGGATTAAGCTCTAGTAGCAAAGCATGTAGTGTGCATAGCCCCTAGCATCACGTAGTAGGCAACTATACAGCTAAGGCGCTCATCTCAGGCCCGAGAGTGCGTTGGCCTTACCACTACAGGATATGCGAGTTATTACTGAGACATGTCTTATGTTAATCCACAGACAAGACAACAAAGTACTATATATAACAACCAATTTATTTATATGATAATCACTCTTACAATGTAAACCAGGTACATAGAAATCAGCACATACTAAATTACTGAAGAAGATGACTCTGGAACCGTTAGTGCGCAGATCGACTCTTCTCCTACTTTCCTACTGAGCTACTAGCAACTCTGACGTCGCTACACTACAATAGAAATTTATACTAAATGGATAGTAATGATGTGAATTGATATGTGTTTGAAGATGGAGGCAATGCCTCCTATTTATAGCCCTTGGGTGGGCAATGTAGGTCGGTTGGCCGACCGGCCAAGTGGCCTTCATGTGGACGCCATCTTGAGTCGATGAAGAGAGGGGGGTGACGTAGCCGGCCGATATAGCTTGATGGGTTGCCTGGTGTGGACATGGACATCTGCGATTGGCCGAAGATGGCGTGAAGCCGAGTCGCGGGCATGAAACGCCTAGTGTGGACCGACTTAGGGGGCGTTCGTTTTAGCGATGGCTTCTGATTTTTGGCTGAAATTTCATTGTAGCTGGCTTTTTTTACTGTAGTTGATTTGGTTTTTTGGGCATAATTAAATTTTAAAAAAATGTAAAAATATATAAAAAATATGTTAGCCTATCACGGACAATGCAAAGGAACACGAGAAAAAAAAAGAAAATGCAAAAAAACCCAAAAAAATCTAAAAAATTCAAAAAAGACGAATTACTGGATAGTGAAAAAAAAGCTGAATCTAGAAACTGAAGCTGAAAAAAGCTAAAACGAGTAGGACCTTAGCCGGGTGGCCAAGTCCTGGCTTGACCCACTGGTGTGTAATGCTCTTTTTTTGCTATTTTCTGATTTTTCCTACGATTTTGGTGATATTCCTGTAAAATATGTTGACGTGCAATATATATATATATATATATATATATATATATATATATATAGAGAGAGAGAGAGAGAGAAAGATAATTGCATAGTTGAGCTTAAACATATATTAAATCATTATTTTACTATGCCTTTTACAGGATTTCTGAGGTAAAATATGGTAAAGTTGTATAAAACACCCTCTTGTGGTTTTGATGTGTTTTAGGCTTACTTTGTTTATAATTCGCTTGATCAGCACAATTTCACTAGCCACCTCGAACTTGCTTTCCCAGTCGGCGTTGGACCTGATTGCTCAAGTCATGTGCAGCGCCGGCAACAGAACAAAATTCTCTCTACACGTGATCTCCGACGTGCTGGGTACAAATATCCTTGTCTGTCTAAAGTACTAAAAATGAACATTTCTTTAGCAATTTTTCTAAGAGGGAGCCATAGCCCCTCTGGCCTAGAGAAGCTCCACCCTGCTACTACCGTGCCATATAGCTCTTCATATTTTAAAAAATGTTGTTATTGTTAATGCTGTTTGGGCTTTTTTATCAAATATAATTATATTATATAGGTTGTTTAGCCCCCTTATTTTTAAATCTTAGTTTCGTTTCTATCAAAGTCAAAAGCAGAAGTCAAAAATTAAAAAATCATAAATCATAAGAAAAGAAGAAGAATATAGTAGACAGAAAGATTCGTTATTTATCTGTGTAACAATGTAATGGATTGGTTGATGGCGATCACTTCTGTTTGACCAAAGATTACCATTGCCGCCCACTACCCTGCACATATCCGACACCAGGATCGGTTTCTGAGACACACTCAGATCCTACTAGCCTCTGTCGTGCCAGAGTGCGATATGCTTGCTGATCCAGAGCGAAGAGTGCACCTCAACATGGTTCCTCACGCTAGTTGATCTATGCATGGATGCCCGCTATCGAAGATATACCTTATCTAGCAGATACGTGTGCCCAAAAATGTCTATCAAATGTCTACGCTTACTGCAGGTCCGTGGCAAAATCAGAAATAAAATCCAAGGTAAATTAAGGTGCTAAACTAGATTATTACGAATACATCATTTTATTCTTATTCAATTCAAATTCATAGATGATTAGAAGAGAAACAAAACAAAAAATACTACTCCAAAAAGGGTCATCATAAACGGTTTCTGAATCGTCTAAATTTATATGTCAGTGATAACACGTGATTATCACAGAGGATTCACAAACCGTCTATGATAAATTACAACACAGACGATTTTTCAAAACAATCATATGTGATATGTTCAAAACAACCGCGTTCATCCCGCCTCGACGTCCATGCCCAACCCGGACTCTCCGCCGTCTCCGAGCCGGACTCGACGTCTGCGCCACAAAAGCAGCCGCCACCCTCATTCTCCGCACTCTACCATCGCAGCTCATCCCGCAGTCGAGTCACTGCCACTGAGCACCATCGCCTTCATTTTCACTGTCATCTGAGCTGTCATCGTTAGCTTCTTCACTGTTCTCGAACCTCTCGCCGTCCGCTCGCCTGTCGCTGTGCACTGCTGTCGGTAAGTAGCCAACGGCGTCCACTCCGACCATCTCCACCACTTGCCGGTGAGTCTTTGCTCTGGCCAAACCCGCGCCACCTTGCCTTGCTCTGCCACCATCCTATCTTTGGCCAGTTCGATTGTCTCTAACTGTCCAATCATTGTCGGACCATCCGATCATCATCACTCTTCAGCCTAGTCCGAATGTCCTCACCCTTCGGACTGTCCAATCATCATCGCGCCTATCCTCGGCCGTTCAATCATCATTCCCTTTGGACCGTCCAAACGTTACCACCTCTTCGGACCGTCCGATCATTCCCTACGGCCAGGATTCACCGCGTCGTTCACCCAGTCCGATCGTCCTCGGCCGAGTCAGCAGCCGAGTCATCGCCATCTCAGCCCTAAACCTATGTGTCATGCTATGTGGATGCCACGTCAGCATGCCACATCATCTACCACTTGCCATGCCATGTCACCTGCCACGTTAGCACTAATAGCTAGCTGTTCGCCACGTGTCTGCCACGTTAGCCTGAGCCGCCACGTCACCTCAACCATGCATAGTTTACTATTCCATATATCGAGTCCATCGTAGACTAACCTTTTATGCATCGAGTCCACAACATAGTAACATTTTCCAATTTTCAGTATTTTCTTTAGATTAAATTTTTCAGGAGCCTATTTTTCTTCATCCTAGCTCCGATTAATCTCATTCTTTTTTTTTCTAAATTTATATAAACTTGAGTTCTATCTTTTGGCTCTATTTTTGAAGTTTTTGGAGTTCATTCGAATTTATTTTATACTTCATTCATTTTCTTTCTCATTAGATCGTGTCTTCAAAAGAGCGGAAGCACACCTAGAAGATCAAGAATTCATATATGAGCAAGGCCAAGGTAAGTCATATTTTTTGATCATGTTGAACCTAATTTTTAATCTATTTATTTATTATTTTATTTTAAATTATCATGCATTGCTATTTTATTACAAATCATTGTACTTGGTAGTTACTATCCAATTTGATTAATCCCTTTCTTGATAATTTTGTATACCACGTTACCATTATCATCAGAAGATAAAAAATTATTTAGTGATATCATACTAGTTGTCACATGGATTGTACGATCATTTTGCTTAGCTATGTTTATAGTTATGTTGGACTTATCATCACATATGATTAATTAATTAATTTGACTTAATGAGATATTAAATCATAGTTGTAACCACAGTTATAAAATTTGTGTACTATGGTATTAGTGTGTCATTGGTGTTGGTTATACAAAATTGGTTTCCACTCAAGCAAGTGATCGTGTAGTAAAGAGGGAAGTGTGAATTCATTTCGAGTGATATGGATGTCTCGTCTGGGTATTATCTGAGGACTTAACTTTGTGCGCTATTGATCTAATCCTTACCGTGCAAACTATATGTCTAGTATGGAATAAACCTAGCTGAATAATTTGTGAAATTTTAACTTCGGTTTCGCCATTGTGATGAACACAAATGCTAATTTCCATGAGGTGCAAAGGGGGTGTGAAATGAAACCCTAGTGGGTGGGATTGAGTTGAGGTTGAGCATTATAAAGGTCTTATTGTGATTTCCTTTAGTGCGGGGATGATCACATCTGTGAATACAGTTATGCAACCTCTGCAGAGTGTATAACTATTTGAATAATCATGTCTCCGGTTATGGATAATGCTCGATGATTTCACACGAAGGGTGGATATTTCATAAAACTTAGTTGAAAATAAATTGAAAAGTGAATGGTTAGTTCACTGGTGGTTTAATTCGTGAATAGTTAGTTAACGGGTGGTTCTTTGGGTGGACAGTTAGTTCACTTTTGGTTCATTTAGTTCCTTTGGTTATTTATTTATTATTATTATTTATAAGATCACTTTTAATCTCTTTACTATATTTATTTTAAATATTGCTTTCTGCAAAATAACTTTTCAGCCATCTATTAGTAAGCCTTACATATTATATTATATATTTATTACAAACGACTTGCTGAGTATCAATATACTCACGACTTTATGCCTACTATTACTCTGTTAAAGAAGAGGAACCATATCAGTAAGAGGTACTAGAAAGAGGATACTTCGACGACTTCATGGATTAGGACTTCGTTTCCTAGTCGATTGCCTGTGGGAATATCGAGTGGTTACCATACTTAATTTTGTTTTTCGCTGCTAGTTTTTTAAGCCTTTTAGGCTATTATCTTGTAAGTTTAGCCATAAGATCGTAACTCTGATAATTCTTAATATTTGAGTTTTCACTTTGTTAATTGTGCATATGGTCAATATTTCATCTATATTTACACTATGTGCACTAGTGTGATCCTAGACTAGTGCAATATATATACAGAGAGTCCATATTTGCATATTTGGATCTCAACATAGCCCAAAGGTTCTTTTATGCATAAAACAACAACCAAGCCTGGCACACAACATGATAATGAGGAAGAGATAGCGGCCATAATTTCATAGAATCTGACACACTAGAGAGTGTGATTTGCTTCATACCCTTTGAAGGTCTATGTGGCATATATTATTGCTACAAGATCCCTTTGGAACAGTAACATGCCATTTCAAATAAATCTTGTAGCAATAACATGACCCTTTCTAATTTGTCTCTAGAAATTCCAACTCACTTAGAAATAATATCTCTAACAATTTATCTCTAAATTCATTCCCTATCTATTGTTTTAATATTCTTACCACAACATGTATTTCTTAACAACTACAAGACGAACATTAAAACACTATACACTTGAGCTTCAAAATGATTAAAGCTAATTAGCTTTAATCCTTTTCAAGCTCAAGTATTTAGTGCTATAATTTTCCTCTTGTAGTAAGTATACGATAATCGGCCTTGTACTAGGCCAATATAGGAAATAATGTAGTTTTACCAAAATTTTAGATTTGATTCCAGCATAATAAAAGATAATAAAAATATATTTCCAGTAGCATGTAAATATCAAAATTAACATGATATCATGTGAATCCTCCAAAACATTTAGATAGGACAATGTAGTCAAGGCATAGAGCAAATAAATAATTAAAACCAACAAAAAGCTCATGTTGTAATGATTGTTATTGCTCTCAGAGGTAGAGTTCTCAAGATTAATTCTGGGCCTTCTTGATTCTTTGTCTATACTCTACACGAATTAAGAAATGATAACTAAAGTTTAGAATTTGAGCTCTTAAAATTATACTTCAGTAAAAATTCACAGAAATCTGCCAACACTCAAGGAATCAATTTACTGTGAATTAACAGGACAGCACCAAAAGATTGATTCTCAAATTAACAATACTTATACTAACCATGAAAACTTGATCAACACATAATAAAAAAAGATCACATGACTTTAAAGACAACATGATCTTCTATAAATATGCTGAGAACAAGCTAGATAGTACTGAATATATTACAACCTAGAGGATAGAAAGGAACCAGTACAGCTGACAACACTACTAGCAAATGACAATAATATGCACCACTTGAAAGAGCCCAAATCTAAACTAATTAACCATCTCAATTTCAATAATAGACAACTATCATCATTGAGCATTAAACTATGCCCACAAACATTTACAACAAAGTCTATGTATATTATTTGATGTAGTAGCAGCAGGTAGAGAGGAGAGAAATATCCAAACTCACCATGATAAATCTCCTAAAAGAAGTGATATTTGGGATCCATACCTTCAAAAGAAGAGGCGATAGGGAGGAGAGGCGGCATTGGGAGGGAGAGACGGCGGTGGCCAGAGAGGCAGCGTCGAAAGGAGGGGAGGCGTTGAGAGGGAGAGGCAGCATCGGGAGGAGAGGCGGTGTCAAGAGGGAGAGGCGGCGTTATCCGGAGAGGCGATGTTGGGAGGGAGAGGTGGTGTCAGGAAGGAGAGGAGGTGGCGGGAGGGAGAGGTGGCGTTGGGTGCACGAGTGAGGAGTGAGTGTAAAACCTAGCAGGCCGGCAGAAACGAAGGAATGCACGAATAAGAAGTGAGAGTGCAAAACCTAACAGAGCCTATTTATAGAGAAACGGTCATAGACGGTTCCATTATGGAACCGTCTGTGGTATTAGTATCACAGACAATTAATTACAAAATAGAACTGTCTGTCATATGCCGCATATCACAGATGGTTGCATAATGGAACCATCTATGATATGCGACATATCACATACGGTTCTATTATATAACCGTCTGTGATAGTAATATCACAGACGATTTGTTCCCCTAAACCACATGTGATAGTTCCTTCCCTATCTACAACAAATTCTGTTTTTCAGCTAGCCTCAGGAAATGCTAGCCATACCATATAAAAAAGTAGATATAATCATAGATGTAATTATTTTTTAATTACAAAATCAATTACAATGGAATAGTTTCATAATAATTACATGCCAAGTTTCTTATAATTACATTGCAATAATTTCTAAATAGGTGTTCGCCATGTGGGATCATTGATAACACTTGGCTATTTCCTTTTAAATAAAGCCATTCACGATGATCGACACGCATATAGCTTGCTCCATTGTCTTGTTCTTTCTTAAGCCTGATGCCATCTCCAAATAGAGGCAACTCATCAAATTAATTGTACTCTTCCTTATCCGCGATATTTTTAACTCCAACAATCCTTCTCTTTTTATGAAGAACTACGTTGTGCTTCTTATTTGCCTGGTCGATTACATAAAAAAATTTGAACAACTTGCCTCGCGAGTACGAATAGAAGAGTAGAGAGCCATATATTTATTTGTGCTTGATAGACAAAAAATTAAGACAAGGATTAATCTCCGGTGGCGGACGATTATTTTTATACAAGGAATACATTACGCATGAGACGAAGTTCAAGCTGCATTGGAGAGCCAAAACGATCGAAGAGGCGCGCACGCATTGGAGAGACGAAGCGCCAATATATATACATGATACAAATACATATTACAGATGGTTCCAACCACAAACTGTCTGTGATACAAAACTATCATAGATGGTTCATATTAATAACTGTTTGTGGACTACCACAGATGGTTATTTGTAATAACCGTTTGTGATGTATGCCATTAGCACAGATAGTTTGTATTAATAATTATTTATGAATTATCATAGATGATTATTAGTATAAATCGTCTGTGATGTCTTACATTATCACAGACAATTTGTATGAATAACTATCTATGAAAATACCATAGACGGTTATTCATATAAACAGTCTTTGATAGTTGTGTGTAACATATGGTACACGGTCACGCTTGTAAAACGTCTGTGATAATTATAGCACAGACAGTTTCTCATGAACCGTCTATGATATAGGCGTTCAGTATAGCCTTTTTTGTAGTAGTGAAAGAGATAAATACAATGATAGTACCTCAGTAATAGAAAGCACATCTCGAAAATATATAAATATGCTTTCGGTGAGTAGATATCAGTCATCTGCATATTAAAAATAACAAAATTAGTGATACGATAACTAATTGTATATGATTATAAACATTCAAGATTAAATCACGAGGCATATCAATTCTAATCGGAATACATAAATCATAATTTTAATTTTAGCTATCAATACCGGACTCCAAAATAATACTCACTCTCATTGAGTTCATTATCTATTGGCTCATCCACTCACTATTTCATTGTCTCACACTCTCACTCTGTTACTCTCTCTACTCTCTCTCACTCCCCACTCACCTACTCGGGACTCAGCCACTCCCTAAGGTGGGCAGGCAGTGACGGCTAGGCCGACAGTCCCACTTCGAGAGGGCGCCAGGCAGCATCAGGGACACCAATGGCCAACGATACCGTCATGGGCTCACCGTGCATGGCGATGGCTCCCCACGCCGAGCTCGCCCCCGAATCAGCCTCCCTTCCCTCGGCATGGCCAGTGGCTCGGCCCTCGCCCTCACCGTCAGATTCAGCTTTCCCCGCCTTGGTCCAGTGGTCCCTCGCCCCGGCTCAGCTTCCCCTCGCCGCCCTGGTTCGATTCGCCCCGCCCGTGGATCAGTCTCCCTCGGTGTCATCAGCGATGCCCCGATCCAGCTGCCCCCGCCCCTAGATCAGCCTCCCTCGATGGCGCCATGGTCCAACTCCACCCCTCAGCAGGTGCTCAGTAGCTTGGCCCTCACCACCAAATTTGGCTCCTCTGGCCCCGTAAGTCTCTCCTCTCTTGAAAAGTGGAAATCAAAAATCCAATTGCTAATTTGCTACGATTTGTGAGTTGTTGTTACCTTGTTGGTGTCTTGGTGGGTCAGTGAGATGTATTTGTTGGGCCTTAGTGGGCTGATGACTTCGTTAGGAGCTTTTATTTTTGCTTTGTAGTTGTCATCGTCGCGCCGGTTGGTCTCCTTGCTGTGCTCGCCAGTCGCTAGGGGGGTCTTGCCACCAGGGGAGGGTAGGCTGAAGCCTAACCAAGCCTTCCCCTTGGCTTCGCCTTTTACCACGCCTAAGATGTGGACTCGGAGTGGCCCATAATTATTTTTTATTAAATATTGTGTTATCCAAGTCTTAGCTTCAAGGCATCTTGGCTTTGGTACCATATTAAGTTGCATACTTGCATGTATTAATCAGTTCACCTAAAAACTTAAACTTGCATATTAATCAGTAATAGGCTTCAAGCCTTCAACAAGCACATCCATGGATAAAAGAGTATATTTATTCTAGAAATCAAAGATCAATATCAAGTTCCCCACAAACATAAACATGATGGCAACACTACGTGTCTATCTACATGGGGAATACCCAAAAAAATTATTGTGTACGGTGACTCATATCATAGTATTTAAGAATTTAGAAATTGTGTTATAAAGAGTTCTAGATAAATTCTAATATTTTTATTTTCTTTTGGAGTATAATTCCTACTACCTTTTGGAAAAAGACTATGGGGACTATATAAACACATTGGGAGTGACTATAGAGAACCTAAGTAAAAAAGAAAAGAAACCACTTATCCAAAGGTAGAGGTGCATGAAATTATTATAAGCTAGGCTATCTTTAGCACTAGATTCTAATATAAGACACGGATCCAAGGGTTCTAAAAGATTCGAGAGCATTGTGAGAGAGTGACAATCCCTTATACTTTTTTGAGGTTGTGCTTAAGAAGTTTGCAGTCAGTTTTGCTAAATCTTTTCTCTCTTGTGGTTGCTTCAACATTGTTATTTTGGTTTTCTCTATAAGATTCATCTTTTTCATTCTTGATACCATGCAAGCTCCTGTCATATCTCACAAACTCTGATCTGATCTAGGGGTTGCTGTGCACAAAAAGGGGTATTAGAGTGTAACAAGTGGTATCAGAACCAAGATCAGATTAATCTGATTTGTGAGAAGGTCAGTAAAGCATCAGATGGCACAAAATCAAAATCGATATTGATGATGTGAAATTAAGTAGAGAAATTTGACAGCATAGAAAATTTCAGTGTGTGGCAACGCGTGATGAAAGATTTCCTTTTTTAGTAGAGATTAATTGATGCTCTTCAAGGGGGCAAAATAGAGAAAACATCCGCTAAAAACTGGAAGCTGATAGAACAAAAGGTTGTCAGTGCAATCTGTCGATAGCCCTGTCATTCTTTTGGGCTGCCGGTTGGTAGATTTGATGAATAGTAATGACTGATAGAAGTTAAAGCCAAAAGTCGACTGAAAAGTCGAAAGGAACGGGGCTATGTCTCTCCGATGAGGTAAAGTACTAGGTGATCAAGGAGAATTCATCACAAAAATTATGGGGACTTAGAAGAATTGTATATAGCAAAGTCGCTGACAAACCAATGGGTGCTAAAGCGATAGCTATATAGGTTGCGTATAGAGGAAGGTACATGGTTTGTTGACTATCCCAATGTCTTCAATAAACTTATCAAACAATTGACTAGTGTGTAAGAGAAAATGAAAGAGAATGACAATGTTGTCATATTAGTGTCATCTGTACTATCATCATAGAAGCAGTTAGTAATGAATATTCTCATTAGAAAAACCACTCCCAACATTAGTGAGGCAGTTGCATATCTATTAGAGATGAAGTCCTAGAAAAATCCATTAGAATCTTCATCCTCAGATGATCAAGCGTTAGCAGCAATAGGAGTTGCAAGTAGAACAAAAAGTCATAGGAAGAAGAAGGGTAAGAGTAAGGACACAAGTCTATGCCATCTATATGATGAGAAAGGTCATACAATAAAAAATTATCTGAGTTTGAAGCAAATAAAGGGTGCATACTCAATGACAGTAGTAAATGATTATTCAGATGTACTAGTCACCAGTCAATTAGGTAATTCTCATGGATGGATATTAGATTCATATTATTGCTTCCATATATATTTGGTAAGAGAGATGTTTGATAAAAGATCTCTACACCTGGTGCATAGAACTGCTCACTTAGCGGATTGCAAGAAGTATGCAATTACTGATGTGAGAACGATTACATTGGAGATGGATAATAGAGCACATCACACATTAATGAAAGTTCAGTATATTCACTGGTTTAAAAAATCTAATATTTGTAAAGTTATTTGAACTCAAAGGTTGTGAGATATCACTTCGATGTGAAGTCATGCAAGTTATTTACAAAGAACATGTGATCATGAAAAGTATATAAAGCGATGAAGGATACGATTGATGGATACACCTAAAGAAAAGGTAACCAATAGGAGATCTGATATACATCCTAGCCAGGAGAAGGAAACTGTGCCATCAATAGAAGGTACCCAAATATTATTTACAATTATGTGCGGAACTATAAAGACGGTTGTAAAATCTAGCAGATGCAAGACGGAGGTTCAAGCTATTAGAAGAAAGAACAAGTGGTGGGATAGTGCACACGGGTACTGACGAGTAGGTGGAGCTCGGGCAGTACAAACCTATGGTATGTAAGGGTGTAGAAACAAGAGGTGTAGTTAATCAAACTACACAACAAAGGAGCCCTCAAGTGGAGGGTCTGGATAATAGACACTGATATGTACATTGTGGGTAGGAGAAAAAATATAAACAAAAAATATGGAGTCGATTTAGAGTGAGTTCTTGGAGGAATACGGTGAGTCCAACGGATAAAAAAAACCCACCCATATATTACTCCTAAGCTCCTATACTGTCTCGAGCTCAATCAAAACGTCTTTTGAGAGGTGGAAGAAGCAACCGCATTCCACTAACGTTGTCTCCTGATCCGATCGTGCTTCTCTTTTCCTTTCCTCCCCGGCGATTGCACCGGCAAATGCAGGCTTACCTTTTCCATTCCAAGAACGATCGGTGAAGTTGATAAGGTTTTCTTTCGAGAGGAGGTCGACGATAAGGCTCATTAGAATTAGGTTGATAGGGACCGTACGTCAGGATTTTTTTTTTGAAAGATCTACGTCAGGAAATTTGCAACCTTTTGTGCCTCAAATTTAGTTGTGATTTTGCGTGTGTTGCTAGCTACTGTTAGGTCCATGCATCCACGTGTGTTCTAATTTGACACACACGTTTAATACGACGTCCTCGATGTTTAATTCATCGCCTGGTCGTGGTCTTATTTCCTCGTTAGCACGCACGTCTTCCTTTTTGCGACGCATGCGTGAGCTGAGCCGGATCGGAGTGGCATTCATTTGCATCAGCTCAGTGAGTTTATGATGGATCGTTGGGCATCAGATTTATCAAAGAATATCGATCTTACCCCTCGCAACAAAAAAAAAAACATTTGATCCGCGATATAATCTGATATGTGGCTGCTTTCGTCAAAATTTGATCTCTAATATATGTAAATCTGTCAGTATTATTATGCCTGGCTATGTCAAACTTTCCTAACAAAACAGGGTCATATTTCGTGATCAAAATGTTTGATGATTCTGTTTGGAGGTTGGTTTGTGGGACCATAGTTCCAGCAGGAGTTGCACGGGTACTCCTCGGATTTATTTGCTTTTCTAACCTAGAGTTGTTTTTGTACCATATGTATATAATATGTAGCCGTATAAGAAAAGTTGACAAGTCATTGTAAAATCCCTTATTTGTAATTTGTCTTGTATAGTTGGTTGAACGACTATGTTTTTTTCCCTGATTTGGTTTTTTACATGTTAAATTTATGTTTCATGTGGTCATAATTTTTTTTCTGTTTGCCGTGCGTTTTGTAAAAAAAAAATAGAGTAAAAAAGCATACCTCCACATGTTCCCTTACCTAGGGCGGCGTGGATTCTCTGACTTAAGTTACGGTGATTTTACCGTCTATTTCTGGATGAACGGTCTAGATTAAAAGGTACATTTAATCTGGACCGTCCATCCAAAGATGAACGGTAAAGTCACCGTGTACCTAAGGATAAGGTGGCACAAGCATTTCTATGTGCTCGGTTGTTTTATGTCTGATTGTGAGGCTGTCTTGTTTGGTTATGGGTTTGGGGAGACGTGCTTAGGTACGGTGTGTTGTCTTTGTACAGGTGGAGAAGTTTTGTTTGGTTGAGCAAAAAGATGATCTTTTTTCAAGTGTTTGTGTCCAAGAAAGTGGATAATGACAATGGATGCGCATCCTGTTTTAGTTTCTCTATTTTTCATGATTTGGGAGATAAATATCTATAAAAAGGTGACGGTGAAAGCAAGGGCAATGTGGGGACTGGGGATTTGATTGTCCTAAAGAATGATCAGAGGACTGAAGTGCAATTGTCTACTATAATATTTTGTAAAATAATAAATAGCAGTATTATAGAAATATTATTCATGATAAATCTAGTTATATTATTTTCACCGCTCATTTCAGTTTAAAACCAGCTTCCACTTCTGGCTTCTGCTTTTGTTTTCACTATTTAGTAATTCCGTTTTTTTAAAGTTTTTTTAGATTTTTTTGGGTTTTTTACTTTTTTTCCTATATTCTTTTGGATTGTCTGTGATAGGCTAATATTTTTTCTATTTTTTAATTTTTTAAATTTAATTATACTAAATAAGATAACTAAGTTATAGTAAAAAATAAGCTAGTTATAGTAAAAAAGTCATAAGCCATCGCTATTTCGAACGCCTCTTAATTTGACTATTGGCACAGCGATACTTCTTTTTTTACCAGAGGGGGCATATTGTATGCAAGTAAAAGAAAGAAAGAAAAAAGAGATATTGTAAGGTCAAATCCAAAAAAATAAATAGTACTTTCCCAGCATAAACTCATTGTCCTTACAATAATATTATTGACTTAAATTTAAAAAAGGATTCACCGAACTTGGAAGTAATAAGTCAATTCACGAGTAAAAGCCTTCTTGCGCACTTTTTGGTGTCCATTCTTGTTGGGACGAGCAGCACAAATCTATTCTATTTCAGGCTTCCGCTCTTTCATGCATCTAGAAAATTTTAATCTTAGAAGACCCAACGAAACACTGCGGAACATACAAAAGAAACAGCAACAAGGGCAGCCTCCTTCCCTCTCCGGCAAAAACAAGGGACAGAGCCACAGAGGACAAAAACAAGGGAGAAGAGAGGGGAGAGTAAAAAAAAACATTTGGGCACGGCGAGCGAAAGAGACCCAGCGAAGGCCATCCGAAGCGAGGCGGAGCGAACGCTCTAGGGGGCGCGCGCGCAGAGCCGTGGCGGAGTCGCCGACTCGCCGGAGGCTGCAGCGGATGGCGACGCCCACGCCCATGGCCGGCGAGGGGACGCTCGCCGCGGTGATGCCGCGGTCGCCGTCCCCGCCGGCGGCGGCGGTGGCCGGGTCGGCTGCCGATGCGCCGATGCTGATATTCCTCTACTTCCACAAGGCGATCCGCGCCGAGCTCGAGGGGCTGCACGGCGCCGCCGTGCGCCTCGCCACGGAGCGCGCCGGCGACGTGGAGGCGCTCGCCGAGCGCTGCCGCTTCTTCTTCAACATCTACAAGCACCACTGCGACGCCGAGGACGCGGTACGGTCGCTGCACCCCCCCCCCCCCTCTCCGAGCCCCGTTTTGCGTTTGGCTATTTCGTGTTGGTTTTTTTTGGTTAAGTCATGGTGGATTTGGGTATGAAAATGCGTGGGCGCGTCCAAATTTCGGTGGTGGTTGGGTTTAGGGTTGCGGAATTGTTCCCTTCTGTTTGGGGGGAACTGGGTGCGATTGGGATTGAATCGAGCAAGCACTGTTAGGATCTGAGTCGGGTGTAGTTCATACCATGGTGTTGAAACTTCTTACGAGTTCGCTTTGGATGAAACAGT
This sequence comes from Melocanna baccifera, assembly GCA_036346265.1. NCBI lineage: Eukaryota > Viridiplantae > Streptophyta > Magnoliopsida > Poales > Poaceae > Melocanna > Melocanna baccifera. The sequence goes on along the minus strand of CM070677.1, from coordinate 33,141,280 downwards.
GAATAACTTGAGATGTGTTTTGTCGAATCAGCCATCCTCGTATGAACAATTAGTCGAACTTTATGACCTTCTGATGTTGACATAAGGAGTTGTTGCCTGGATTGCACGAACAGTGATACAAAATCCTCTGTTTAATTGAAACCACAGTGGAAATTTTGATTGATACCGTCATATGTGACCTTCTCTGTCTAGCTTCTAGGGTAACGCTGATGTTTTATCACCTCGATCGTAGCACAATAACTTTCACATTAGTAGGATAGGCCTGCCTTAGTTTTCAACTTGTTAATAGTCAGGGACTAATGGAGGTCACGAACTTTGAGATATGTTTAAATCTTATTCCCCAGCAGAATGAAAACAAACGTTTTCAGTGCTAGTTTCAGTAGCAGAGTTTTAGCTGACAAGTAAAGGCATTTTGATCTTCACGTTCCCCCTTATTTCTGCCAAAAGTACAGGCTCTGAAGTGCAAAAACATTATTGTTGTTGTAACTGCTTGACCATTTTCTTCACGGGAAAGAAGTGCGGTACATTGCTTGTTCAAAGCTCGAACGTTTTGGCATTTTATCACTTTATCTTTCAAATGCTTTATTTTATCAGTTTATCTTCCAAATGCTTTATTGTTGATCCTTTATTATTCATAAATGACTTTATTGTTGATCCTTTACTATTCAGAAGTGACATCAACCAATTATAGATTCTTCATACCGTACATATATTTCATTGCAAACATGCCTATATGTTTTCTTTTGATGATTGCAGGTTATCTTTCCAGCACTTGATATTCGAGTGAAGAATGTTGCGGGGACCTATTCTCTAGAGCATAAAGGGGAAAGTGACCTCTTTACCCAGCTATTTGTTTTACTACAACTGGACATACAAAATGACGATGGTCTTCGAAGGGAACTTGCATCCTGTACAGGAGCCATACAAACGTGCCTCACCCAACATATGTCCAAGGAAGAAGAACAGGTCGGTACTATCTCCACCTTTTAAATCATCTCATATTATATCACTTCATATCGTACTGGATAACGAAAACAGTTACATGATTCATACGAGGACTTCAATGCCCATATCTTACATATAGGGATCTTCATCCCACTCTTGTGGGTCGTATGATTATCATGAATGATCAACATGCAATGCAATGAATATTATTTTTCCTCATTAGTAAATGGGTAAACTCATCATTCCGTGGTCAACAAAATCATCCTCACTTTATCAATAGCATGTGAACTATTTAAAACAGAAAGGAACACACAAACTTTCATACTAACTCCAATTTTCATCTTCATCTTCATATCACTAGAACGAGAGCAATATAAAACAAATATTATCATAGGATTATGGTAGGCAAGTAATCATTCAGCCACAATTTTTTTTGCGCTCAAATACCATTATACATTGCACTTGCCTTTCTCCTAAGTGCGACGGCAGGAAATGTTGGGAGATGATAACACACCCGAAACTACTCCTCCTACAAGAAATATTCAATCTCAAAATAAACCAAAACATTTCAAAACACAATTAAACGGCAACACTCCTACACTCTCCCCGAAAACCACAACTTTTCCTCCTTTTATCGGACAACCCTCTTTCTGTTCCAGTACTACAATTGTCACAACTTTCAATTCCCACACCGTAAAATAGCAAATCATACCGGTTTTGGAATCTACACAAAATTCTCCACATTTTCTTAGTTGGCACAATTCTCAGACTAATTCATCTAAATCCCCATTTTTAGCCTGGAAGACAGAACTGTCATCCTCCGAATAGCAGACTTGTTAATTTTATGTCCTTTAATCTACAAAGGCAAATATAGTAAATGGTGACATTTCTGAAATCTACAGGAAATCTCTCATAACTTTCTAGTTATCAACAATTTTTTAATTATGGCATTTAGTTAATCAATTCACCAATTTTCTACAATTGGTACAGCAGCCACCCGACGCCGGACAGCAGCACTAAAAATTTTATGACTTCTAATCCACCTATCAAAAATTCATGTTCTTAGATTCTCTGAAATCTTTAAGAAACTAACTACAATATTCATGATGATCAAATTTCTAGATTAGTTCATCTTCTATTTTTAATATGTTATTTAATACCGACAGACAGAACGAACAGAAACATTGTAAAATTCGTAACTCCCAAATTATTCATCGGATTGACATGAATGAATACTCTATAGAAAGCTACTGAAGTCCTCTACAATTCTCTAGTAGACGAAATTCTCATATTTCGCACCTAAGGGACCCGAAACTACATAACACTACAGACTGCCCAAAACCAATCTGACAACCGAACTGCTACCAAACAGAAATTGCTAAGAATAAAAGAAGAAGAATCTAATCGTCACTCTTGGAGACTACGACGAGGACCTCTGGAGTTCCCGTGAGACTCCCTTTCTTCCTCCCTTTCTCCTCTTTCCCTTCTCCCTGGTTCTCCCTCACTTTCTCTATTTCGGCTGCAGGAAGAATGGAAGGAGGCGCTGCTGCCAACAATGGAGGAGGAGGGGGTGCTGTTTGCAGCAAAGGGGGAGGGGAGGAGGCGCAAGGGTCTGGGGTGGCGGCTGGGCAAGGGAGGAGAAAAGAGGGGAGGGGGAAGAGGCCTAGGGTTTTGTGGGGGAGGGGGTGGACGGTCACCACATGGGCCAGGCTGCGGTGGGCCCAAGGCCTAATACTCCCACTAAAATTCTAAATTTTGCATTACTTATTTAATTTCTCTTTTTAGTTCATTGAATCCTCTGAATGATGTTCGGGATATTATATTCTACCGCCCTAAAATAGAATTCAACCCTGAATTCTACACTCCACGATCCTAAAAGGGATACAGAACTAATCTGAAAATTAAATCACACACATACCTAAGGCGAACAACTCTGGATATTTCTCATGTATGTGAGACTCCAGCTTCCAAGTTGCTTCCCACTCGGTCTGATGCGCCTAAATCATCTTGACATACTTCAATGTCTCGTGCATCAGGACTTGCTCCGACTCCCCTAGAATCCGCACTAGCCGGGGCTCGAATGTGAGATCTTGCTCAATGACCAATGGCTCTAAGGATTTCTTGTGCTACGGTTTTTTCCCACAACTCCTTCGATACTAGACGTGGAGCACATACGCACAACACGCGAAGACTCAGGATGGTCTAATCGATGAGCTAACTCTCACTACACGTCCCTATCAGGGATGGTCTAACATACCTCGGGCTAAGCTTCCCCTTGGCACCAGACCATACATTGACCTTGGTGGAAAATACCTTTAGGAGTCCCTGGACACCACGTCGGACTCCAATTCTCTCCTTCTCACCTCGTCAAAGCTCTCCTAAGTGACCACTCCCTCTTTTATTATCTGATTAGACACAACTATCTAAGATTCACAAATCCACGAAGCTTCGTCCCAAACTCCGAACTGGCAGAATCGACTTTAAGAGCTCTACGCATCTATGGTCTCTCATTGCCAAACTAACAGCATAATTTAGACTTACTTTTCAACTCTCGATCCAACTAAGGTTTGGGATATTATACTCGTTCCCCCTTAAGATTTCGCTCTCATATTCTATGGCAACCCATTCAACTCGCAATAACTAAAACCCATCAAACAATTTTCTTTACCTTGGGCACAAACCTACCTCACGAAAGACATCTGATCCACAATCCAGAAAACCAAATGGTCACACTTGCCTTCCATAGCACAAATGCCCTAACTCAACAGCACCAGAAGCTCTTCTCTTTCTCTCATATGATCCCCTCACTTTGCGGAACACATCCCCTTTTTAACATAGGAGAAAACACACCATACTTCTTAAACCAACCCTCTTTCAAAAGAATCCATTCGGAAAATAACTTGCTATTTCAGTCTAAAGAGACTTCTCAGTATGGTGTAGAAGCTTTGATTAAGGTTCTTTCGAGCAGTCTAGACTCTAGACAAAGAAGTGGGGAAGCCAGGTTGCATTATTAACTTGCATGAACTACAATCTCTCTCTGGGGGTTTAGAAAATGTGGCAGATTTTTCCTTTGGATTACGTGCTTTGACTGGTCATGTCTCTGCTGTGGTACCTGCATTCTAAGATCATATTCAACTGAGGTAGTTACTCAACATATTCACTGTCATTATGAATTCCTATTTGTGGCTGATCATCTGAATTTGTCTCAGGTCTTCCCGTTGCTTACCAAGAAATTTTCATATGAAGAGCAAGCTGATTTAGTGTGGCAGTTCTTATGCAACATTCCTGTAAATATGATGGCCGAGTTCCTTCCGTGGCTTTCAGCTTCTGTTTCATCTGATGAACATGAAGACATTCGTAACTGCTTATGTAAAATAGTACCTGAAGAGAAACTTCTTCAGCAGGTCTTCATAATTGCGCTTCTTTCATTTTCTGGCAATAACTTGCTTTATGTCCTGTTAATTTTTTGTTTTTAAATTTGTGAAGGTTGTGTTCACTTGGATCGAAGGGAAAGCAACAAGAGAAGTGGAGCAAAGTTTCATCGATCCTAATTCGGAAAGAAGTCGTAGTCGCAAGGATGCCTCCTTTGTTGATCAAGTGGAGAAGCATATTTGTGCACATGCAGAGTCTAAAGTTGGGTATAGAAAGTATGCAGAATCTAATGATGGTCAGGCTGACAGGCATCCCATAGATGAGATTTTGTACTGGCATAATGCTATCCGGAAAGAATTAAATGATATAGCAGAAGAGACAAGAAGGATGCAGCAGTCTGGAGATTTTTCTAATATATCAGCCTTCAATGTGAGGCTTCAGTTTATTGCAGATGTATGCATCTTCCACAGGTATGTAGCTTTGGATCTTCACTCACCCACATCTTTATTTTAAGATCTTGTTGTGCAACTATGTTAAATATGATCTGCTGAAATCTCAATATTGCCTTTTTCTTAGTCCATGCAAGTTGGCATTCCATTCAGTATGCTATATATTTGGAAATGTTCCTTATTGGTACCTCTTTGCATCTGTTACACATTATGTACCTTTTCAACATATTCTGTTTGTTTCATGGACAGTTAGGCTGCTAGGCATAGTTTGACATTGTGATGGCTTTAAACTGTAATTTTATTTTACTACTTCTATTAACTAACTGTCATCTTTTTTTAAGGACTGTGACATAGATAATTGAAAAAATTGCTCTGATAGCACTTCTTTAGAGCCAGTTTGCTAACATACCACTCTGTTACTCGCTGGAGTCTTGCTGTTGGTGATAGCAAGATCCTTACTCTCATCGAGAGGATGACACTCTGGGAATGAGGCAAATTTTCTTGTTTATTTCTCACACAAATGCCATACCAACCTGAGGGGTTGGGGATACAAATTTATAGGCCGCTAACCAGCCAAGCATATGCCAAGATGCTAGTCCTAGATGCTAGTCTAAAGCTGTCCTAAAGCTAGTCTAAGATGCTGTCCTTAAAGGAGATGCTGTCCTTAAAGGAGTCAAGATGCTGTCCTTAAAGGAGATGCTGTCCTAAAGAGAGAAGAAACAACAACACAACAACAACACAATGACTTATCCATCACTCTCCCCCTAAGTCTTGTGCGTCGTCTTGTGGAAAAGTTGAACCACCCCGACCCTAGAGCAGAGCTCGAGGAATTTGACCTCCCAAGAGGCTTGGTGGCGTGTCCGCAAGGCGATCCGTGGTGTTGATGTAGCTCGCCTTGATGTCGCCTTCATCCAAAGCCTCGGATGAAGTGGTACTTCACCCGGATGTGCTTGCTCCGTTCGTGGAAAACGGGTTCTTTGTCGAGCAGAGCGGATTTGTTATCACCCCGAGCGCCACCGCCGGTGTCTTTGCCGAGAGATCACCAAGCGATCGAGCGAGCAGAGCGCTGAGTCGGCGGTGGACGCCGCTATGTACTCGGCCTCACACCGACAGGCCACCACCGCCGCTGATCGATCGCCAGCTAACGAGGCACTTGCCGAGGAAGAAGAGAATCCGCTTGTGCTCTTGCCGGTGTTGATGTCGCCGCGTGGTCATTGCCATTGTGCACCCGATGAAGTGTGCGCGCGGGACACCTCGGGTAGTGCAAGCCGTAGTCGGAGGTGCCCGCAACGTAGCGGAGGATCCTCTTCACGGCCGCCGATGCTCGTCGTCGGTCATTGCATGAACCGACCGACGAGCCGGCAACGAACGCCAAATCACGACGCGTGTGGGCGAGGTAGCGAAGGCGCCACAATGCGCGCGTCTCGCGTCGCGTCCGCCTCCTCCGCGTGCTCTCACGACTCGGCCACCTCTCCTCCATAGGAGTGTGGTGGGTTGCGATCGGTGAGCCCGCCACTTCGGCGGTGCGCTTGGCGTGGCGGACGGCGAAGGAGATATGGAGTCGTCCCGTGGACCTCGATCCCGTGTAGAAGGAGAGAGCCCCAAGTCGCTCATCCGGAAGACGGTCTTCATTTCCGCCTTGAACGCCTCGACCTCGGCCTCCTGGAGCCGGTGATCACCGTGTCGTCGACGTAGACGCCACCGCCAGGCGTTGCCGCTTTGCCCCGCCGGTGAGACCGCAGCCGTGTGCGCTCTGCTGGAACCCCATTTGCTTGAGAGCCGAGTCCGGCTTAGCGTTCTGTGCTCGTGGTGCTCGCCGCAAGCCGTAGAGGGCCTTGCGAGGCGAGAACCTGCCCTCCTTGCCGGGATGACGAATCCGCGGCCGACGGACGTAGGCCTCCTCCTTCAAGTCGCCGTTGAGGAAGGCGGACTTAACGTCCATGTGATGGACGCGCCAATCCTCCCGGCGCAAGTGCGAGGAGTAGACGAACGGACTCCATGCGCGCGGCGGGTGCGAAGGCATCATCGGTCGACCTCTCCGCTGCGCGCGAAGCCTCGTGCCACCAAGCGAGCCTTGTGCTTGACGATGGCGCCGGCCATCCCGCTTCGGCTTGAACACCCACTTAAGGGTGATCGCGCGGTGGCCGGCAGGAAGATCCGCCGGCTCCCACGTCGTTCCGCTTGGCGGCGTCCATCTCTCTCGCATCGCGCACGCCATGCCGCGTTTTTCTCGCCTCGGCGGCGGAACGAGGCTCGCCGTCGTCAGTCGAGGTGCGGCTCCGCCGCGAGGTCGCGCGCGCCGAGCCAGGACCGGCCGCCGCCGAGGAGGTCGCCCACGATCTGACGGTAGCGCAGGCTCGCCGTCGTGGTAGGCGTCGGCGCGTCTCGTCGTGAGACGGCGGAGTAGCGAACTCCACCACGCGCCGCTCGTCGTGGACCGGCCGTGTGGGGTCGATCCGGTGGTGTGGCGCGGTGCGGGAGAGTGGGGCGTGGCCGTGCCGAAGGTGGTGGAGCACTCGCCGGAGGCGGTGGCGAGCAAGGTGTCGAGCGGGCGAGCTTGGTGAAGACGAGCCGCTAGCTCCCAGCTCTCTCGAAGTGGACGTAGTTGACAACAAAGTCCCTAAGAGTTGAAGTCGAACCGTCGCCCACCGCCTTGTCCCGTCGCCCACCGCCGTCGAACACAACGCCACGCGAGATGCGGACGCTTGTGTGACAGGTCGAGGATGCGGTAGGCCTTCGAGCCCTCGCGTAGCCGATGAACACTCGAGTGCTCGCCGCCGAGCTTACCGATGTGGCCAAGCTCCTTGGCGAACGCGAGGGGCCAAGACCCGCAAGTGAGACCGCGGCTTGCGCTCGTGCCAAGCCTCGTCGCACGGCCCCGCCATCGAGCGCCTTGGTAGGCGGCGGTTGAGGATGTAGACGGCCGTCACCACCGCTCTCCCGTAAGATAGCGGCATCCCTCGCTGAGGAGAGCCCGAGCCATCCCCACAACCGTCCGGTTGCGCTGCCGACGACGCCGCTGCTGCGCGGGCATGACGGCGCGAGTAGTGGCGCTGAATGCCCTCATCGCAAAGACGACGCGACCGGTCCGCCGTGAATTCGCCGCCGTTGTCTGTCGCGCAAAGACGTAACTTGCGGCGCGCTCGCCTCCGCGACCGCTGCGCGCGCGATGGCGCCCGCAGCCTCTCTCCTTGCCGCCGAGGACCATCACCCACATGTAGCGGGAGAGGTCGCCGACGAGCGGCAGGAAGTAGCGTCGTCCTCCGGTGTGGCGGTGTCACGGGCCACACAAGTCCCGTCGCACGAGCTCGAGCCTCTCCTTGGCTCGGAAACTTGCCCGCCGAGGAGCGGAGTCGCCTGCGCCGTCAACACGCAGACGCCGCAGAAGCGCTCCACATGGTCAAGGCACGGCAGCCTCGCACCATTTCCGTAGCACCGAGCCGCCGGGGCCTCGGTGAAGGTGCCCAAAGCGCTCGTGCCATCGCCACGCCTCGTCGTCCGACGAGCGGCGAGACAGAGGGTTGTGCCACCGCACGTGAAGAATGTAAAGTCGATTTGCGCTCTCGGTTACCTTGGCAAGAAGGCGCGCGAAGATCCCAAATCCGCGGCACCGTGCTCTATCTCGACACGCGAGCCGTTCTCATCCGGTATCCCAAGCCGATGATGGAGTTCCGCAGTCGGGGATGTAGTAGACGCCGGTGGCGACTGTGCTCACCGACACGGTGGTGAAGATGACGGAGCCGACGCCCTTGATTTCCACGCCGGAGGCGTCCCCAAACTTGACGGAGCCTCGGACGCTAGAGTCAAACTCGGCGAAGAGCTCCCGTCGACCGGTCATGTGATGGGTGGCGCTAGTGTCGAGGCACCACCCGTCGATCTTGTCGCACGAGCCGTGGCGAGAGGGCATGTGCTTTTGGCTCGTCAAGGTGGAGAGAGCCATCGCGGCCGTGCCGGAGATAGTTCGGTGCTCGCGACGAGCAATGAACGAGCCGGCCGCTCCTCCGCCGCGCGACATGGGCACGCCACATCGTGGTCGCCGACAATCCTCGCCCAATGACCAAGCTTGCCGCAGATTGTGGCAAGAGTCGCCTCGCGCCGCCTTTGCTTGCCGCGCGCGCTGCTGGCGCCTCCGGTCATCACCCTCGGACGTCCTCGCGCCGCTCGGGCGTCTTTGCGTGGCTTGCCGCGCTTGCCACGCTTTGTGGTCGCTGTCGTGGAAGAAGGCTCCCTTCTTCTGTCACCTTGGCCGCGCGACCAGCCGCTCCCGAGCGAGGAGGAGCTTCCGCCAATGGTGACGGGTCCCGAGACGCTGTGGCTCATCGTTGTCAACGACCTTGAGGCGACCAGCGCCTCCTCGATCGTCATCGCGGAAGGTCCAGCAGAGACTCGATCGAGCGAGCCATCCGCTTGTACTTCTCGGGGACGCGGCGGAAGAGCTTCTCCACGCTCTCTCCTCGCCGTAGGTGTCGTCGCCGAACGCACTAACTCGCAGCGAGTGTTGAGACGAGAGCAAAATCATCAACATCCTCACCGCTTGAAGGCGGGTTCTCCCACTCCTTGCGTAGTGCCCGCAATGTAGACTTGCGGGCGCGCCGCCGCCGATGCGTCTTTGCGGCAATGGCGTCCCAAGCCTCTTTGGCGACCGCTTGTTGGTAAGCGAAGCGCATCTCGGGCGGGGCTGCGGCGATGAGCATCCAGCGCCGTCGATCCTGGTCGTAGTCGGCGCCGCCGCGATCGGATCGCATCCCACATATGCCGCGCTGGAGCTTTACCCTCATCACCGCGCCCACTCGACGTAGTTGGTCTTGGCGAGGGTAGGCCACCAGCCGCCGGGCCGACGCCCCGACGACGGCACGGTACTCGTGGTGACCACGGCATCGAACCGGAGAGAGAGCGCGTCGCTGTGAAGGCCGCGCTCTCGTCAACCCAGACGCCACCGCCGTCGCGCGCCTCCTCCAGAGCGCCACCGCGCGTTCTCGTCTGTCGCTGCCGCGCGCTGCGTGGCGTCGCGCGCCGCCCATCGCGCCACTCGCCTCGCGCGCGCCTTCCTCAGCCGCTCAAGATCCTCGTCGCGCCGCATCGCAGATGGAGCGCCGCGACGCCGCGCAGAGCCTTGACCTCGGCTGCCGCCGCACGCGCCGCATCTGCCGCCGCCGCCGCTTCGCCTCGCTCCGCCTTTGCCCCGCTCGCGTACCCGCCTTTGACGCCCTTTCGCCGCCGCGCGTCTGCCGCCGCCGCGCTGCGCTGCTCTGCTGCGGCGAGCTCGGCCGTCACGACGCCGCGTGCTCGAGGCGGCCGAAGCGCCGAGATCGCCTGCGGACATGGCGCGCTACTAGGGGCCATTGCGTGGAGGAGGTTCGCTTCGACGAGCCGCCGTCTCCGAGAGGAGTGAGCGGGACAGCCGGAGGCGCTTTGCTCACAGTGAGTCTTCGCTGCGAGGCCGAGAAGGAGATGAGCGAGAGATGCTCGGGCTCAGGATAGTATGGCTCGATACCACTTGTTACTCGCTGGAGTCTTCTTTGTTGGTGATAGCAAGATCCTTACTCTCATCGAGAGGATGACACTCTGGGAATGAGGCAAATTTTCTTGTTTATTTCTCACACAAATGCCATACCAACCTGAGGGGTTGGGGATACAAATTTATAGGCCGCTAACCAGCCAAGCATATGCCAAGATGCTAGTCCTAGATGCTAGTCTAAAGCTGTCCTAAAGCTAGTCTAAGATGCTGTCCTTAAAGGAGATGCTGTCCTTAAAGGAGATGCTGTCCTTAAAGGAGTCAAGATGCTGTCCTTAAAGGAGATGCTGTCCTAAAGAGAGAAGAAACAACAACACAACAACAACACAATGACTTATCCATCACACTCAAAGTAGAACTCTTGCTCTAATAGCACCGACTAGTTACTAGAGCTCCCTCCGTCTAGCACTCCGTTAGGTCCCCACCTTCTTCAAGCTCCAACCTGACCTCTCTTTCTATCCTCCAAGCTGGACTCGAGGAGCAAAGAAACCATAGCCTATGATCTCTATCCCCCTCTTCGAATTCTGCAGCCATGGAGCATGGCCAGGAAACCTCTATGCTTCATCTGCAAGCTATTCCGCAACCTATTTGGTGCCTTTTGCGGGTACCTTAGATTTGAACTGAGTTAATTTCTTTTTTTCTTGGTTCTCTGTTTTCGGCAGTGGCAGAGATGCGCAGGAGGGTTGGTATTCCAGAAATTACAGTAAATGAGAAGCTTGTGCATCAGAGCAACAGATGCTAGTTGTGCTTGTTTTTTGTGATGTTGTGATCTGCAACCTTGCAGTGAATGCAAGGAAGTAGTGAACATGTGTGTGTGAGTGGACTATTTAGTGTATGAATGACAATGCCTTTAATGTAAGTGAATTTAGTTTCATGTGAGCAGTGTGTGTGAAAGAGCAATAGAGTAGGTGCGGCATCGACGAGAGCAAGCAGCAGGGGGTCGGCGTAGAAGAGAGCAAGCAGCCAGGGGAGGGGGGGGGGGGTCAGGGAGCTGCAGCAAGCACATGCTACAGGGGGCGACGGCAGGGAGTTGCAGAAAACATATGCAGCAGGGGGGTGGCGGGGAGCAGTGAGCTGCATGGGGCGTTGGTGGGGAGCAGTGAGCTGCAAGGGGCGGTGGCGGGGAGCTGCAGCAAGGAAGTCGGGAGTCAGGGATGAAAAATAGGGGTTTTGGTGAGTTAGGCCAATTTGGTTCAATTGGACCAGGTCAAACTGGCTCATCTGTAACTAACAGAATGCTAGACGGAGGGAGGTCTAGTAACTAGTGAGTGCTGTTAGAGCAAGAAAGAAACTTTTGAGTGGTATATTAACAAATTGGTTCTAAAGGAGTGCTATCAGAGCAATTTTCTCTAGATAATTGACTAAATTTGGGAAGGATTCTCTAAAATAACTAGATTCCACAGCGCTCTGCAGCATAGTACAGCAATGGCAAACTGGCCCATTTCACTGTAGCATATGATTGTACACTTGAAAATAACTAAACAATACCTGAATATGAAGTTTAGTATTGCATGTGTTGGGGACAAACTTATGCCTTCATTAGCAAAGCAACCCACTTTTTATTACAGATGATATTTATTTTTCCATCCTATGTAATAGACTACAAATGGTTGGGCAAGCAGTATCACCAGACATGCTGATTCACCTGAAGTTTAGGAGCAGTGTATTTGAGAAAAGTTCTTTACATATGTATTACTGTTTTGTTGTGCATACAGTAATTTATTGCTGGCGTGTACTAGTGACATGCTAGTCATGTACTAGTGACATGCTAGTCATAGTTTGTTGGGTGTTAGAACATGTTTTTGCCTGATTCGCTTTTGATGTTTTCACTTGAAAGAATCAAACATTCTTGTAGTGAACCGAATACCCTCTTCAATTTCATCACTTGTACTTTTTTCTTATCTACAGTATCGCCGAGGATCAGGTTGTATTTCCTTCAGTCAATAGTGAGCTGTCCTTCGTGCAGGAGCATGCTGAAGAAGAACGCCGATTTAATAATTTTAGATGTTTAATTCAGCAAATCCAAATAGCAGGAGCAAAATCAACTGCAGCGGACTTTTGCTCTGAATTGTGTTCACATGCTGATCAGATAATGGAGGCAATCGAGAAGCACTTCCGTAATGAAGAAACCGAGGTTAGTACTTAGTAGTGATGTTGCTGGACTGCTGGAATGATTGCTTTATCAGTCAGGGTCTTATCTTTTTTTGAAATTACCTAGGTGCTTCCTCAAGCTAGGGTGCTTTTCTCTCCTGAGAAGCAAAGGGAACTTCTATACCGAAGTCTATGTGTCATGCCATTGAAATTATTGGAACGCGTTTTACCATGGTTGGTGTCAAAGCTCAGTGATGAGGAGGCATCTTCTTTTCTTCAGAATATGAGTTTGGCAGGTTATCCCTTTACTCTAATTATTCTATGCTATTGTCTTTATACATTTCATTAGCTTTGAAGAATTTCTTCACAATTCAATGTTTGCTAAAAATATGCACATGAAACAGCATCATCATCTGAAACGGCACTGGTCACTCTTTTCTCTGGTTGGGCATGCAAAGCTCGTTCAGAGGACAAATCCAATTCTGGAGAATATGTATGTTTAACATCAGGGGCAGTGAGATGCCTTTTGGACAATGTAGATGAGCTGGAAAAATGTCGATCATTTTGTCCATGTGCTTCACGTAGCAGTGCAGATATTCCTCTGCATCTTCAAACCGAAAATGGTTCTAGGCCAGGCAAGCGAGGAAATGATGCAGAATCTGTTCCTGGTACTAATGGAAGTCACTGCTCTCAACCTGCTAACACCGAAGCACGTCCATATAGCAAAAAACCTTGTTGTATTCCTGGGTTGAGAGTAGAAACTAGCAATCTTGGCATTGGTTCACTGGCCTCTGCAAAGTCCTTTCATTCTCTATCATACAATTCTTCTGCTCCTTCATTATATTCAAGCCTTTTTTCATGGGAGACAGATGCAGCATTGTCTTGCTCATATAGCATCTCAAGGCCAATTGATACCATATTCAAATTTCATAAGGCGATTCGCAAGGATTTAGAGTACTTAGATGTTGAATCTGGAAAGCTCATTGATGGTGATGAGTCTTGCCTTCGCCAATTCATTGGAAGATTTCGTTTATTGTGGGGTCTTTACAGGGCACACAGCAATGCTGAGGATGAAATTGTGTTTCCTGCTTTAGAATCAAGAGAGACATTGCACAATGTGAGCCATTCATACACGCTTGACCACAAGCAGGAAGAACAATTATTCGAAGATATATCTAATGTTCTCTCACAGCTACATGATAGCTTGAGCCACCCCCACACTGAAGCTAATGAAGCAGAGAAAAACTATTTTCATCCATCTAATGAGATCGATTGGACTAGAAAGTACAATGAGCTTGCTACAAAGCTTCAAGGAATGTGCAAGTCTATCCGGGTCGCCTTGACTAATCATGTCCATAGAGAAGAACTTGAGTTGTGGCCATTGTTTGACAAACATTTTTCTGTGGAGGAACAGGACAAGCTTATAGGTCGTATAATTGGTACGACGGGTGCTGAGGTTCTCCAATCAATGTTACCCTGGGTTACATCGGCACTTACTCAAGAGGAGCAGAACAAGATGCTTGATACGTGGAAGCAAGCAACCAAGAATACAATGTTTGGTGAGTGGCTGAATGAGTGGTGGAAGGGAGCTCCAACGTCATCTGATTCTTCAGCGGAGACATCCTCTCCTCCAGAAGGTTTGTGCAGTTGGTTTCTTATGGCCTTGCCCTCTACTACTAACAATACTCAACTTGCTTTGTGCCTCTCTTGTTAATACAATGTTGTTAGAATAGTTATTGGAAGCAAGCATATAACCTTCATGAGCATGCATTATAAATGTTACACATTCTCTTGGTATTTCATTTATTGGAGACAAACTATTCATCAATTTGTGAGAGTTCTACCTTGGTCTAATGGATTATAGGCGCAATATTGTGCTAGAGTTGGATTGAATCATTTAATTTGTGGTAAAGAAACAAGATGACCTAGCAATGTGTTGATAATTCTTTGCAATGGTGCAACCTATGAAAACTAACATTACCTAGGATGCACTAAAAGATAAGTTTTAACAAAGACTATTCATTGGGTATTTCATAGAGCATGAACAGGCCATGGATACTTAAAATCAGGGCCATGGGATGTAAAGTTATGCTAAAGCAAATCATTCATAAACATCTGTTTTCTCCGATGCTTGTTTAGTCTGAAAGTAGTTCTATGTTTGGTTCCTTTTCTTTTTCATTGAAAAACAATTTCTGTTTTGACTGACATTTGCTTTGCCCTTTGTAGATAGTCATTTACAAGATAAGCTTGACCAGAATGACCAGATGTTCAAGCCTGGCTGGAAGGACATCTTTCGAATGAACCAGAGTGAACTTGAGGCTGAGGTGCGAAAGGTTTCACGAGATCCTACACTTGACCCAAGGCGGAAGGCCTATCTAATCCAAAATCTCATGACCAGGTTTGTCATTTGAATATTTCAGTAAATAACTTGTTAAGAAAATTATATTGATAAATGTGCACATTTCAGCCGCTGGATAGCTGCTCAGCAGAAGTTACCAGAACCAGGATCAGAAGAGTGTAGTGAAGGTGCTGGTATACCTGGATGTTTTCCTTCATATCGAGACCAGGAGAAGCAAATATTTGGTTGTGAGCACTACAAACGGAACTGTAAGCTTGTTGCTGCTTGCTGTAACAAGCTATTCACATGCAGATTCTGCCATGATAAAGTTAGCGACCATACAATGGAAAGGTAAATTCTGTAGTCTGTAAAAACACTTGATTGGTTTTCATCGTATTACTACTGAGGGGTACTTCTGTTGTCTGACCATACTAGAGTGCTTTGAGTTTCTTTCTGTAAACCCAATTTCAAACTGCTAATCAGAGTGCTATAGTAAGAAAGTAAAACACTGAAGACTTGTAGGAAATAGACTTGCTGCTTGCAGTTAAATTTCTTTTGAATAAAGCATATAGTTTCCTTCATTCTTCTGAGTGCCTGTTCCATCCATTTCTCTTTATAGATATCTTTTTTTATCCCTTTTCTCGTCGGCTGCCTTCATATTGTTGGCTTTGCTTGTATGTACATGGTTATGGTGAAAACATATCTAGGGCTACCGCCCCTCCGAAAATAATGCAAATGGTCATGAAAAATTCTAGAAAAAAATTGGCAACATTGATACAAAATCAGTCTATCATGCCACAAAATTTCAAATGTAAATTCAATCTACACATTGGGAAACAAAAAAAAAAGACAAATTTTGCTGAAAAGGAAATCCAAAAACAAAAAGGGTAAACAGAAAAGGATAAAGCTACTGCTTAATGAAATTTGTCTTTTTTGTTTCTCCTAATATATGTCATGTTTTCAATTGAATTTACGTGGCATGCTTGATTATGGACCTGTTCATTTTGGCTTCGGCTTATGGTTTTGAACCGTGACTTATGGATTTTGGGTTGTTCGTGAGAGAATACAGAGTAACAGAAACTCACATGTGGTTTTGGTCGATATAAATAAAGTCACTATAGTATGTACTATAATTAACTTGTAGACTCTAACTTAAAAAAACATTCCATTTGAAAGCTAATTGCTGCAAACAAATCGAAAAGCAGCTTTCAGAAGTTGAAAAGAAGAGGCTCTATATCATGAACTATCTAACCAAATATTTTCGGAATTTTTTGTGACTATTTTAATCGATTTCTGAGGGGTGGTAGCATTCTAGCACCCTAAGGGGCAGTAGCATTGGATGTGTAATGTGTTATCATGGTTGTGGTGTCGAGATGGTTAAGTACCAATTCTGTCTGAGCTGAAATGTTTGCTGCTCCTTGACCTTTCTGTTCATCTCTTTATTACCATGCAGAACCCTGCTGCAATATCAATAAGATATAGAATGAGAACAAAAAAGACATCAAGAAATGGCATACTAATGAGTTTAGTTTCTGGTATTCTTGATAAACAAGTTTTTTTTGTCCTAGTGTGTTTTGTTTTTTGCTAGATCTTTGCAACTGTATCAGAACGTAAATGTGCTATGCTAACATTACTTGCTACCTGTAGGAAAGCAACACAGGAGATGATGTGTATGGTATGCCTGAAGGTACAACCTGTCGGTCCAAATTGCCAAACTCCAAGTTGCAACAGGCTATCTATGGCAAAGTATTACTGTAATATCTGCAAATTTTTTGATGATGAAAGGTAATATTCCTCAACATCATTGAAAGATCAAATTATCTCTGGTATTTAATTGGCACTGGGGATGTTGAGATCTTTTGGGGCATTGAACAATTGACACGTGTTTTTCCTCTTAGTTATAAACCCAAATATTGTTTCCATATTAGCTTTCTTATTTAATTTGGAGATGTGTAGCCATCTCCATAGGGGTAAAGCAGATGTCAATTTATTTAAACGATTACCGAGTGTGACAAGATGTGTCTAAGGATATAAATTTCCAGGCAAAATGATGTCTAAATTCAACAAAACAACAAACTTCTACATCCAATCCAGATTTAATTTCAAACATGAATTGGATTATGTCAAATTTATCATTGACATTAGTAATATCTGACAAATACTGAAGTTGCATATGAATTAAAATCTCATATGTGCATTCAGTAATCATCTAATCCAAGCAATATCTATACATCTCATTGGGTATGGACAACAATTTTCTTTCAAATCTGATTTGCTCTCTACATATGTATTGTTGCCATCAGTTTCCTAAGATATTTACAACAGACACTTTTAGTGCAAACCACTTCAGTTCGGCTATGAAATTAACCAAATAAAAATCCCAAAACTGAGGAGATGGTCTGTATAATGTCCTACTCACCTTTCAAATTTCAAGCTGAAACTTGATTGGTGTTAGTATGAACGAGGGTGGGAGGGATTGATTTGCTGTCAGTAGCTACTTTTGTCTTCCACTTTCCCTTTTAGTTGAAGTTTGTCAGAATACTCTCTTTTTATTTCTCCAAGTACCTACCTTCACAGTGTTATTTGTTCTCCTAGCTATTGGATTGAACTAGATATTCCCTTATTTGAATAATCCTTGTATGTATTAGTTGGGCTTATTCATTTAATGAGAAATGCATTAGTGAACCTTTCTTTAGAAGAAACAATGCTACTTTGTTGGCTTTTAAATATTTGGATGTCACCTTCTTGGGCTATTTTCGCCAATTTTGTGTTCAACTGTTCAGTTGTCCAAATGCCATAACGCAAGTTGGAACCTGTTGGTTTTCCAAGTAGCAATGTTGTGTCATCTCATAGATTTGTTTTGTTGTTAAAACACAGTTTGGAAATCGAACTCTGGATACCAGCCTTATTGGTAAGCAATATGGCTCTTCTAATGCTGGGATATTTTCCAGGACCGTGTACCATTGCCCGTTTTGTAATTTGTGTCGTCTTGGGAAAGGTCTTGGTGTTGATTTCTTCCATTGCATGAAGTGCAATTGCTGCCTTGGAATGAAACTAACAGAACACAAATGTCGGGAGAAAGGGCTAGAGACAAACTGTCCAATCTGCTGTGACTTCCTATTTACATCAAGCGCGGCAGTAAGAGCTCTTCCTTGCGGCCACTTCATGCATTCAGCTTGCTTTCAGGTATGCTACATCTAGTCATATCATGATGCAATTTTCTGATATATCATCTGGCTGTCAACAACACTTCTGACAAATTCATTGTGAACCCAGGCATACACCTGTAGTCACTACACTTGTCCAATCTGCTGCAAATCGTTGGGAGATATGGCGGTAAGCTACATCACTTCTACGATATTGCATCTATGCATTTACCAGTAATGAAACGTGTCTGTCTTGAGTCCCATGCTTGATTTCTTTTATATTTTTGGTGAAAACAATTATTTCTCCTTTTGCACTTCATCTACAGGGCACTCCACTAAGCTGTTAAGTGTGTTTTATGGAAGCAAGAAACTGGCACGATTCCATTATTTTGATGCTGGTAGCGTGTACCTTTAGTTGTGGGTAACACAATTACAATAACAACAAAACCTTTTGTCCGAAACAAATTAGGGTAAGTTAGGAATAAAATATCCTCAAGGTCAAAGAAACGAGAGCCTTGTAATAAAACCTACAAAGCAAAAAAACCTAAGCATGCATCCTGCCATCTGAGCAGAGAGCTTAAAACATCGCCCTTAAATCTTCTTATGTCATGGCTCCGGTGCGTAGATTACTAATTTCTATATGCTCCTATCCAAAGCTAATTTTTTGGATACATTTCAATCCCTCAAGTCTTTACTGATTCCTCCCACGTCAGTCTTAGTCGATTCTCTGACTTTTTTTGCTTTTTCGGTACGTCTTAAAATTCAAAATAGTGTTGGTTTTGGGGTTTGAACTCAAGTCCTACTGCTTACCAACCACCATCCTTACCACTAGGTTAGTTAAGTACTTCTTAGCTAACACAATTCAATGTTCTATTTCTTCATTTACGTTACATGATCGTTTCCTATAGATACCACTAGTCGTAACCCCTGAGGGCAATTTTACTTAGGGTGGGTTCTTTTCGGTTGCAGCTGATAACTTTTGATCCTAACGCGAGTTGTTGTGCGAACGAACCAAACACTGATAAAGCCAATAAGCCATTTCAAAAGGGCTGAGCCGCTTCGAAAAGACTTCCGAGATACCATCCCATTTGTTTGTTCAGGGAAACTACAAGCTATAAGTTGAAAAGGAGGCCTTAAATTCGTTCCAAGAATGCCAAAAAAGAGACTGTTTTGGGATTACCTAACTGGATTTTTGTTACTCTTGGGTGACATTTGAGTGATGAATGATTTGCAGAACATAATTTTTTGCATGTAGACAAAGTTCAGTGATATCTGAAAATGGAAAACTTTATAATTTGTTGACATCATGTGAGAAGCCAATCGAAAATCACCTGTTTCTTTTCGGCTTGTTTGAGGCTTACATGGCAATCAGTTGGCTTCCTTTACACAATACTTTGTCCAATACATGTGATTACCACAGCGGTCTCCAAACAGGTATTGGAGCCCTAAGATAGAACAATGGTTCTTAGTTGTTCATTGAACTTAGTCTGTTGTAGGCTACATGCTGCAGAGGGAATAAATCTATTGGTATCTCTCACAATATCCATATGTTATGATTGTTATCTGTTAGCTGGTTGTCTATTTGAAAGCACGTTCATGAATCTTACTGAATTAATATCCATCTCTCCATTTTTCTATGTACAGGTGTACTTTGGCATGCTTGATGCGTTGTTGGCTGCTGAAGAGCTTCCTGAGGAATACCGCGATCGGTGTCAGGTATTCCAGTTCTTCTGTTCTTGGTTTTCATTCTTCTCAACCGTTGTAATATTTATTATTTTGTTGCGTTATTCATATTATTTTGTGCATTATTCGTCCAGGATATACTTTGTAACGACTGTGAAAGAAAAGGGAGATCTCGATTTCATTGGCTGTACCACAAATGCGGCTTCTGTGGTTCCTATAATACCAGAGTTATTAAGACTGATACAGCAGATTGTTCTACACCAAACTAATGAGGGGAATATTCTTTCTTTTTAGTTCTTACCTCTGTAAATATAGTCTCACGAAACCTTGTGTAGCATAGCTACCATATTTTTTATCCGGTAGCCAGTTCATTTTTGTCAAGCCTAACGTGCAATTTACTAGGTCTAGTTCTATAAGTTGTCAAAATAGACACTATGACCTTCATTCTGTTAGGTATATCCCGCCCCAAAGGGCCCAGCTTCGACGCCAAAGTATACAGTATACACTACACGCGATACACCGACGCCGATACGACATCTCAAAGTCAAAAACCTTTTATTGGGTGTGGTTCCACTTGTTCAAAAGATTTTTTTTCACGGATGGTTCTTTAGTTTCTCAAGTGTTTTACGTACAAGTTCACTCCCAATCCTTCCCTTTGAAACTATTTCCTGTTTGGTTTGGTGAAAGTAACTCCGAGTCCAGTCCCGTATCCTTTTATCGCCTGTTTTTTCTGTAAGGCATTTGGGCCCTAATGAGCGCCAGACTCTATAGATCCATTTATAAAAAAATTTCCCATATATTTTGAGCAAGGCCTCGACAGATGGAGGTTGATTCAAGGAGTTGTCTGGCTCATCAACGTTGAAGGTAAACAATCCTCTTTGAAGATCCAACCAAACAGTGCTCTTAAGCGTTGGTTGATAACTTGATCTGTTTCGTCATATATATATATATATAGCGAATCTGAGCTAGAACAAAATGGAACTGGGGGCGGATCAGAGCTTGCAGCGTGCCCAAACTTTACCAAAGAGGCTGACAGCGGACGTCGGGGTAGCGGAGCCAATCGAGCTGCCGTTTGGCGTCTGCGCTTCACTGTACTGTGTTGCCGAGGGAGTAGTCCTCCTGTCCTGACCACCGCGATGCCATCTAGAGGCAGCGTAACGACCCCCTGAAGGCGATGTCTGACCTGGAATATTATTCTGATTAGCTAGCTGCTGGACATGACCGAAATAAACAAGATCTTCCTAATGGCGTAAACTTGACCTAGCAATAATTCCGCAAAAACAAAAACAAATACTTGACCCAGCAATAAAAAAGATTGCAACAACACGTAATTAAACTTGACCAAGCTCTGACCATAATTCTATCCCTCTCGCACGCCCCTCCTGTTCATCGGGAAAAGCCTCACTAATTGACTTGACATTTCTTCCCCCTTTAGGCCTTCTTCCCCGTTTCGTTCTTTTAGAAATGGTTTCCCGTTGACTTGACCCGAGGCTGAATACCCGAGAAAACTTTGTACTCCTACTTACGAAATAAGGTGTTTTGGAAGAAAGTAAATCAAGAGCAAAAACCCTTAAGCGCTCTAGCACTAGAGAAACTGGAAATTGCATGGAAGCACTTCCTTGAATTTAAAATTATGAATATAGCGGACTTCTATTTGAGCTTGAGTGTTTGACACATGCTTAGTAGTTAGCACAGCTTGGTCATGCAAATGAATGTTGTGGATGCCGGAATGTCTGAAACTTATTAGGTCTCATTCCCTCGCAAGCAATTTTTTTTTAAAAAAATGAGATCTCATTAGTTAAAGTAAGCGCAGTGTTACGAATATGTTAAGGATAAGGCGGCCATTCCTGGGGATAAACCCAATGGCCATTTGTGCTGTGTGGTCCGGACAACATACAACTTGCGATAGTAACAGCAGGAAAGACCCCTGCTAGAACTAGAAAAAGAACCACACTTATTTTGGAGTTCTTCGAAGTTTAATAAGCAACATTTCCACTAACAAAGTAGTATTACAACCATAGCTACAACTTTGCTTCTTGTTTTTTAGAACGCGCAAAAGATTTGCACATCTTTGTATTAAGAACAACTTAGCTTCTTCTTCTTGAGGAGCTGCAACTTGCCTGAGTGAGCGTCTTGAGTGCACGAATCAACGTTTCAATTTGTGCAGCGATACTAATATTCTTTTTTTAAAAAAAAAAACTGGATTATCCCCATTTTCCATTGATGAATGGAAATATAGTTGTTACAGAATGATAGGGAAAAGAAAAGGAACAACTCTCTACGATTAACGGATACTAGACCTCGTAGCACCTAACCAACCAAAGATTGTCTGAGCTACCAAACTGAACCGAGTTCGTCTGATTACAGATAGCGGCGGAGCTAAGAATTAGAGATAATTAACAAGGACTTAATAAGTCACAATGCAATAATACTTGATAAGAGAGACCAAATAGTACCGATACTATTAAATTTTGTTGAATTCTAAAGAACTAAAATGCAAAGTTTGTGATCGACGACGGGGCCATGGTCCCCACCAAGACCCGCTCCCTTCGCCACTGATTACAGATCCAGTGAGAGCACAGAACTACTGAAGTTTCTATTACAGTCACTTAGGTGCGTCAATCACCGGCAGCTGTCCCGACTCCCTCAGCTTGAGGGGGCCATGCGTTGTCTGAAGCAGGTGATCAGCTCCTGCACCTGGCAACTCCCGGAGTTCACTGTAGTTGTCCCTGCCCAAAGACGAAGGTTTGTACAAACACCACAGATTACCTCAATAGGAGAATGAGTAAACTTTTTTTCCCCTCCAAAACAGGCCTTATTTTGCGATTCCCAAACCGCTCAGCAGAAAGCAGCCAAGATGGTAACATAGAGTTTTTTTTTTTGTAAATCAGGGAGAAAAGAAATGCATCCAACTAAAGAATTGACACGCATTTGAAGGCCGGCAACCTGCACCAATACATCGGCCAGCAATGATCCAGATCACTTTTTTCTACTTTGCAGTTAAAGAACTAGTGTTGAGCACTTTCATGCTGGTCACAAAAACAGCAAGTAGGATCACCGGGCGAATGTCTGTTAACCATGCTATCTTTTGTCAGAACGGCATTTTGAAATAGTAACCAAATGAAAACTTTGATCTTGGGTGAGCTACCGTCTTGAGTGCACAAATTAACATTTTTCTGTTAGCGATACTAGATTCTTGTTGGCTCATTTTTCTGTGCCTCTATGATCTCATGAACACATATAAGCCTAAACTTTTGAATATAATATAAGTAGCTCGTCTTGAGTGCACAACTGCTGTGATAATGTAAGTAGCTCGTGTTTGACCAGTTTTGAGTTAACTAATCGAAGCACGCATGCATGCAGTCCTTTCCTACTAAAACAACGAACAGAACACGTCGGATTGCAAAACCGTACTCGTTTGGGTGACAGGAGGGCTCCAGCAAGGATTCGTTCACCCCGAAAATTACATTTTCATCCTTTAGCAAGGTGAGTCCAGCAGCCGTCGTCTCCCACGGGCTTTACGTTCCGGGCTGACTAGTCCGTCATCGGTCGCAGGCTCACGGTAACTGCGGTCGCACGGACGAGTCCTCGCCGGCGCTTCCTCGGTCGCGCGCCACCGCCGTCGGCCGCCCCATATTCGCCGTTCGCCACACCTGCGTGACGGCAAGTGCCAACTTCACCCGTCCCCATCGCTGTCGGTCACGTACGAGTCGGTGACGTGGTTCTTCTCCGTCCTTGCAGACGTACAGATTGGCGGCGCTGTGGAGCCAGACACATGGCATCTAGAGCCTGGCTACCGTGTGATATGGAGTCTGGCTACCGTGTACCAAATCATTAGCGTTACAATTAATTAATTTAGAGACGTAATTAGATAATTTATTTACACATTACTTGTAGAATTTTTTAGATATAGCAAATAGACACAAAAACTTATAAAGTTTTTTGTGGAGCTTTCGGACTCAACATACTTCAGTGTGTAATTTACTTGTAATTTTTTCCATTCCGCAATTTACTCAAAAATTCATTTATGTAAACTATTTATAGGACTTTTTTAATATAGGAAATGAGCTCGAAAAATTATATAAAAAATTAGGATCCTTACAAAGTGAACTTGATAGTGTAATTTTTTCTTTAATTATGCAAAGAGTACATATAGCACTATAAAAAAGTATATACATATGATTTACTCATCTAAACCACTACTATCTCCTCGTCACATCTGCCTCCGTGGGCGTGGACTTATCTTCTAAGTGTGAATTGACATGTTTTTGTAATTAAAAAAGGTGGATTGTCCAATACAACTAGATATATTGCGTTCCACAATTTCCTTCAAATTAAACAAGAGTACGAGCATATATATACTTAAAGCAGATTATACTTCTCCAGGAGCGTCCTCCTTGGCAAAACACCAATTGAATGCTTTACTGGGATGAGGAACTTCAAATTTTTCCTAGAAAATTGAACATAAATTAGAGTTCCAACTCAAAAATCACAAGATACAAAACCCCATGGAATACAAATACCTGAAATTTGACTCACTTTGAGGATTACAAAGCATCAAAGCATAAGTTTGCTTCTGATCTGCCTGATTCAATGAAACAACTGCATCAAAGCATGTTAAGGGCAACACTAATGCAAGGCTCATCTTTCAGTAAAGAATAATAACACAATTGATGAGCACTCAAACTTCAAATAGCAAAAGATTACATAGTACTTATGCTACAGTTCAAATAGCAACACCAACAGTCCAAATAGCAAATAAACAATTACAAAAGATTACTCATGTCTTCAAAGTTCCAACTTCCAACGGTCCAAATAGCAAAAGATTACATACTCAAATTTCATAGTTCTTCCACATCTTGGTAAAAGCTAAATATCAAAGTTGAATCAGAGATTCAGAGGGGATCCGAGGAGAAGACACTTACTATTGGAATATCTTTCACATCTTGGCCTATCATCTCCTCGATACCTACATGACACAAAAAGAAGACAATAAGTTGAGCATTTGTTACACTCATAAATAGAAACATGAAATGATGACTAGACTTATAGTACCTTCAAATTTAGACAGATCCGCTAGATCAGCTTCAACATTTATACGCTTTGAACTACGCAACCAATCTTGTGCACATATCAAGCATTGGAGTGTTAATGGAGATAATGAGTTTTGAAAATCATTGAGAACACGATCACTAGTACTAAAAGTTGGTTCAGAAGCAACAGTTGATATGGGGATTGCTAATATATCACTAGCCATGCTTGAAAGGATAGGAAAACGAGGTGAACTACATTCCACCAAGAGAGAATGCCAAAACCTTTAACATCATCTTCGGTATCTTCAGCAAGGCACTTGTCCAATTCAGATTTACCACCACTAGAAACTTTCATTCTCTTGTTATATAAAGACCTCATTATATTTGTACAATCAGATTTTGAATGCTCTGTACCACTACCACAAGTTTGTGATTATGATGAAGCTTGTCCATCACCTTAGCTTCCAACTTGAGAATGCAAATTCTTGTATTCTTTAAAAAAGATCCAAGAATGCCTTGTGTGCCTTGACCCATCTCTTTTCACCTTTAATCTGGCCATATGTCGAGATGATAATATCGTTCAAATAATCAGATTGTTTGGTCTTTGCATAAACATTAAACAAAAGTAAGATTAGTCAGTGATAAAATAACAAGATTTACCATATCTTGATAAAATACACAAAAAAAGGAAAAGGATTGCACCTAGGATCAAGCATAGTAGCAATAAAAATTAAATCATTCATCTTCTCAGAATCCCCCCAATATTTATCGCATTTTTTCTAGTGCTTTTTCGATGTCTTCCCCTTTGTGACTGTCTACCAAATATAAGTTAAGGATTTTTTTTTGGTTAAGTTGCCAATTGCTATCGATGTAGTGTGCAGTGAGAACCATGTAATTTTGAAGAGTTGAAGATGTCCATGTGTCGGTTGTGAGGCAAACTGTTTGATGAGAATCCTTAAAATATTTCTTTAGCTTTGCTTTCTCATCTTGACAAAGGCGCAGGACATCTCTATACATTGTTATTCTAGATGGAACTTTGAACCGAGGACAAGCTTTAGAAATGAAGTCCTTAAAACCTTCTTTTTTAGGAAACATAAAGGGCAGTTCATCTATAATTATCATGCGAGTAAATGATGCCCTAACTTCTTCTGCATTGTATTGCCAAGGAACTAAACAACTACTTCCATCTGCACTACGTTGGTAGCTTAGTTGAGTTTCATTCTTACTCCTACCAGGATGCATCGTACAACATTTTGCATGAGAGACCAGTGAGGAGATACCATTCTTTTGTGAATCACATTTGAGCACCCGAGAGCAATAGTTACACTTGGCCTTGTTCCGATCATCTTCAAGTCATGTGAAGTGGCTCCATACCTCTGATTTGGAACTCATTTCCTTCTTTCCAGTGTTCAGTACTTGATTGGGTCCAACAGCTTCATCACTGCCCACATTAAATGACCCAGCAACAGGAAGTACCTCTATATCATCAGAGTCAGACATCTGAAATTGCCAAAAGAAATAAAGAACAAACAAAGTAGCAATTAGCAAATGAGTATTCATAGTGAAAGATTGGCATATGACAACTGACAAGGAAACTACAAAAGTATGAATGTATAATCCCATATCAATATATCATCGCTACAACTAACAAGGTAGCAAACTAGCATTTAGCAATTGACATTTGGCAGTGACAGACTGACAAGAAAATTTACATCGCACAATCCTATTGATTCCAGCGGAGGCACGCATATGCAGATGACAGAGTGACGATGGACGGGGGGATGCACCGGAGATCTGGTTGAGAGAGAGCCACACTCGTTGCTAGGAGAAATGCTGCTGGTTTGCCGAATGCCGATGCCTTGCCTGCCGAGTGCCGATTGCTAGGCAGGATGGCCACCAGTAGCTAACTCACCAGATCCTGGATAGGGATAATGGGGAATGGCCGAGTGGGGAGGGGATCCTGCCAAGTGCTGACTCAGGACTGAATGGAGCCGCCAGTCACCGCCTCGCCGAATAGGGATTGGGGACTGGGGTCTAGGGGAGAAATGGAGGACAACAGTAGAGAATGGGGATTGCAGATTGGGGACTATCGGACGGGAAACTTCGTCATATACCCTCCTCACATTTGAGAGTTTCAGGATTTACCCTCCCGAGTCACTGACACGTGGGGTCGGGATGAGTCACTGACATGTGGGCCGGAGGGTAAATCCTGAATTTCAGTCTAAGAGGAGGGTATATGATGAATAATTCCATTTATGTGTGTTCTGATCTGGGGACTATGAGAGTCACTAAGTTGGTTTAGTTGGATACTTCATGTCTTCATGCTTGGATGGGCCGCTGAGAGCACCCAAGCGGCCGAGCCCAGATGCGCACCTGGCACCTACGCCCGAGTGGAATTGAGGTGGTCGGTTTTTTCGGTTTGTTCGATTTTCTATCATTTTTTACAAAAAAATATTGAAATTTTGAAAAACCATATCCCTGGAAACCGTACCAAATACCGAATATAGGTCAAACCGAGTTGATCGGTATGGACGGTACAGTTTGTCCGGTTCGGTTTTAGAATGAACATCCCTATTGTCTTTTGTCTCGCATGTCTTGTGGAGTATGATAGCCGGTGCAAAGATTGATAATGACAATAAAATACTAAAAATTGAAATTTATGATGAAATAAACAGCACATACATATATGTATTATATATTACATATATATGTATATGTATATATATACACATATGTACATACATACATATATACATATACATATATAATGTTAGCAATATGAAGCATCACGTTTTTAATTACCAGATTGGTGAACTGTTGTTTAATAGTACACTTTTTACAAATTGATTTCTATCATAATGATCACATCTAAATTATCCAGGAAAGGCAGAATATCAAATATGCACAGATCCGGTCTTTATTTCATTTTGCACACTTCATAACCCACCAAAACCCACCAAATCATGGCATGTTGGCACCCTACCTTTACATTTCATATCACAACTTTGGTTCCAATTAGAAAAGGTTAATGGATGAAAGGACCTACACACCATTTCCAACTTGATGCATAAAAAATTGTTTGCTATTAGATCATGCATATATAATGACTAGTAAGATGCCCGTGCGTTGCAACAGAAAACCAAATAAAAGTGATGCATACATCTAATGTTTACCCGTGTACACACAATTCAATCCAGCATACATCTACAGACCAAAAACAAGAATATAAGCTTGATTACCTCGTCAATGACATTGTTTACTGATGTCTGAACAGTTACGCCTGTCACTGCTGCAACATGTTGTAAATCCTCTTACATTACCCAACCAAAGACGAAAATGTCCGATCGCAAAATATCGCATAAAAGAAGATTCATAGAGCCCAGGATGCATTGCTACGCAAAAAGCAAATCTGGAAAACAGAATGACAATGCATACCTGTGTTGCAAGATCACCAATTGCCAACCGAGAAAGGACTATTTTTGCCCCACTTTTTACACATTTATCCAACTTGTCATAAATAATATTCCATTCAGCTTCAATACTATCAGCCTGAAGAAAACAAGATATATAATATCCATCGTATTTTCCAATTACCCACGTATGTTGCAGGCTGCAGATAGATCAATGGAACTAAAACTGATGAGAGAGGCAGCAAGCAGAAACTGACAGCTTACTCAAGTAGCAGAAAACACTATCAGCCTAAACATTAACTGTGAACCTAAGCAACATGTGAAAGAGCATCATCTTCACAAAACATAGCACAGGCGTTCGAGCCTGGAATGCCCTGATTATTTAGAATAACCTTTTCACCTCGATCATTGGAAGGGAAATGTCACTGGACAAAAAAAAGAACCTACTTTACGCCAAAAACATTGATAACATCCTAACAATCTTTCTTGTAAACTGGTGTCCCATGTTTTCCTTTGTATCTGAACTGTTGGGTTTCAATAAAAGCTAGTCAATGTCCTTTTGTCTAAAAACAATCTTTCTTGAGTTCAACCATCGATGTCGATATATCATATGTAAC
The DNA here is from genome assembly GCA_036346265.1 of Melocanna baccifera. Classification (NCBI taxonomy): domain Eukaryota; kingdom Viridiplantae; phylum Streptophyta; class Magnoliopsida; order Poales; family Poaceae; genus Melocanna; species Melocanna baccifera. The sequence continues at coordinate 33,112,681 of CM070677.1, read as the reverse complement.
AAGGGTGATGTAAAAGGATCCGAAGGAACCACAAACAACACCGCAGAACACCAGTTACTTTATTTCAAAGATATCTCGCAAAAAACAAATCATGGATTCAGATGTCCATGAGTACACTATGGCATCTCGTGGCACGGCATAAGAGCATTGTTTGAAATTGCACGGAACAAACTTAGGTCGTAGGCCAGCACACTTGTGTAAGAAATCGCCACGCTATCCGCTGGCGGTCGTGTGGGTATACCTCGAGTCCTGCGACTTGGCGATGTCGGCGAGGATCTTGGCGGCAGGTGGGCGATGTCGAGGCGCATGATGGTGGCGCCGTCATTGGAGATGGTGGTGCCGCCCTTGTCGTCGTGGATGAGCTTGTCCATGCCGTGGGCCCCAGCGTGGTGCGGCGGTGTCCGTCACCGCCGTGCATGCGTTGATGTTGCTCACCACCTGCGCCCGCCCCTGCGACGTGTCCGTCCCCGCCTTGAGCAGGATAATCTGGGGTTGCTGCAAATCGCCAAAAAAAAAAAACCACGAAACAAGCGCGCGTCAGTGGCGTGGCCTCTCAACTCCGAGCCCCGCTTCAATGGAGAGCGGTGTGGTTCTTACCATCATCGACGCCATGGTGGGAGCTCGAGTTTTCCGGGGATTTTTGGTGGGAAGATCTGAGGCGGCGGCGGAGCAGCGAGGGTTTTTCTCGATCGCGCTCTTTGGTAGACGCCGACGGCGCGGGGCTCCAGCGTGGTGCGCACGGTGTCTGCCACCGCCGTGCACGCGTTGATGTTGCTCACCACCTGCGCCCGCCCCTGCGACGTGTCCATCCCCTCCTTGAGCAGGATAATCTAGGGTTGCTGCAAATCGCCATAGAAAAAAAAACCACGAAACAAGCGTGCGTCAGTGGCGCGGCCTCTCAGCTCCGAGCCCTAGGGGGGAGGGGGGAGGAGGGGGGCGGCGGGGGGGAGGGGAGGAGGCGGGGCTGGGGGGAGAGGGAGGAGGGGGCGGGGGCGGGGGGAGGAGGCGCGGCGGGGAGGAGGAGGGGGAGGCCGGGAGGGGAGGGGAGGAGGCGGGCGGGAGAGGGGAGGAGGGGGGCGGCGGGGGGAGAGGGATGAGGGGGCGTCGGAGGTAGGAAGGGCGGAGGGAGGGGAGGAGGCGGGGGCGCCGCGGCGGCGGGAGCGGAGGGAGGAGGCGAGGGCGGGAGGATGCGCGCGGGTGGAGAGGAGGGGAGGAGGCGCGCGCGCCGGTGGAGAGGGGAGGCGGATCGGGGTGGGAGAGGGAAGCGGATCGGGGTGGGAGCGAGGGGATGGGGGAACGACGGGTGTGCAGACGGGTTCGGTTAGGGAGGGCAACACGGGTTTTAGGGTTGGAGGGGTTTACGGTCAAGATTTTATTGTTCAGATCAAATGGCTAAGAAGAGATATAGAAGAGGACTCATCAACCACAAACTCCTTCTTTTATAGTAGTAAAGATAATACAATACTACAAATTAAAAATTATGATGAAATAAATAATTACATAAATACACATATACATATATATATGTATAATAGCAGTACAACACTACATGTTAAAAATTACGATGACATAAATAATTACACAAATATACATGTACATATATAATAATAGTACAATACTATAAATTAAAAATTATGACAAATAAACAATTACATAAAATTACATATCGGGCACCCAGTGGGGGCACTGTGCTCACCCGCCAGGTCATCGCGACCAAACCAGTCTGACTGGCCATCGCGATCTACCGAGTTCGGCTGCCGTCGTAGTACTAGCCGTTGATCATCCGTGGGCCAGATGACGAGGAGATAACTTACGTACAAACCTAAATTTTGTTTTCCTATTATGCCTTACATTCCGTAAACATCATGACGTTCTTCTGTCATAGGTCCGTCGTCGAGATACATCACTTTTACCCTCCGCACAGCCTGCACATACTACCACTCCCCATCAGTCATCTTCACTGCACATCCAGGAGGTCTGAGATTCGCATTCTACGTCCTCAATATTTATTGTGACTAACATTGTTACATCTTGCAGCCTTTAATTCAACGTGGGGTGACGACCAGTCCACCGATCACAACACGAGCCTCCTGGCTTCTTCCAGGGAACGGTACACGGTGCCAGGATTTGCGATGTATGCAAGGTAAAGCTCGTCATTCACCCTGTACCCAGGGTTTGGAGCGCACGTGTAGTTTGGTGGGTAGAGCTCGTCGTTCACACCGTACGCAGGGTCTGGAGCGCATGCACCGTTTGGAGACTTTGGTGGGCAGAGCTCCTCCAGCTTCACTGGCATGTCGTACGGTCAAAGTTAGAGCTCCTCTGCACCACGAGTGGGATTTCTATAGTCCTTCGTTTAGGACTTGATTGCTGGTGGCCCCTAGTTCGGCATGTCTCAATAAGATGATATCGACGCTTGCCAGACCCACCCTGCAGCAACTCATCCTACTGGTGCACCGCTAGCCACTCAATAGACTGAACGGTCTCCATACCTCCTCTGATCTGACATGCAAGCTCCAGACCGACTATCATACCCCATAGGACATGCGACATGGAAGATAAGGCCACGCTCACAGAGGCAGACACGACGAGGAGATAGTAGTGGCTTAGATGAGTGAGCCATATGTATGTACTTTTTTATAGTGCTATATGTACTCCTTGCATAATTGAATAAAAAATTACACTATCGAGTTCACTGTGTAAGGATCCTAAAACAATTTTACAATTTTTTGAGCTCATTTTCTATATTAAAAAAGTTATATTAAAAAAGTCCTACAAATAGTTTATATAAATGAATTTTCAAGTAAACTTCAAAACAAAAAAATATGAGCAAATTACACGCTGAAGTACGCTACATCGAGAAGCTCCACAAAAAATTTCATAAATTTTTGTACTCATTTGCTATATCTAAAAAATTCTACAAGCAGTGGGTAAATAAATTATCTAATTACATCCCTAAACTAATTAATTGCAATGCTAATGGCCTAGTGCATGGTGGCCAGGCGACAGGCCACCTGGTGCATAGTGGCCGGGCTCCAGGTGCTATGTGTTAGCTCCATGGCACCACCGCCTGATTATTGGGTGGCAAAACGGATATTTCTGCCAATTCCCTGCGCGTACTGACATTCTTGTAAATATGGATCTCAACAGTGCTATATGTGCCATAAACTCGTCAAAAGAACATACGTATTATACTGCTGCTAAGATTATTGTTGGGGGAGTGGCCCCCACCTTGACCAAGTCAGCCCATTATACTGGGAGGCCCAATAATCATGAGGCTACATGGCTGGTTCGAGAGGGTTGTCGCAAGAGAAAATACGATATTGCCCCTACCATAGTAGACTCGAGTTGGGGCATTCATGTAACAAATCTCCTCATGGCTATAAATATATCTTAAGACACCATAGAGGAGGCTCCCTTTTTATCAAGCAAATCTAGGTAGCATAGACCTCTATGCGCTATCTCCATAGTTTGTAAGGCTCCGAATAACCCTAGGGCCACCCTTACCAGGCTGGCCCTTTGCGCTATCTTCATGATGCCCTTTGGGCTAAAGAACGCTGGGGCTAGCCTTACCGGCTGGTCGCACTTGTCTTGGCATCACAACTAGGTCAGAACGTCGAGGCTTATGTCAATGACGTGGTCGTCAGGAGCAGGTGGGCAACATCCCATGACGTGGACAAACCTTCGACGTGCCTAGGTAAAACTCAACCCGGAGAAATGTGTATTCGTAGTCCAGGCAAATAAGCTACTCGGCTTCCTCATGTTTGGGAGAGGAATCAAAGCTAACCCTGACAAAATTGATGCGATACTATCCATTGACACTTTGGAGACCATTAGAGAGGTCTAGAGGCTTGTGGGTCGCCTGGCCGCTCTCAGCCCTTTTCTGTCAAGGGCGAAAGGCGAAAGCTTACCCGGACTCGTTGGCTTCGCTAACATCGTCAGTGAAGGTCGGCCCCATCGTTCCGGGTGGAGCCTATCCATAAGTCCCATCGTTGGGCCAGTAGAGACACGCAGAGCGTGCAAAACTCCTCAGATCAATCATGCATGTTGAGTTGAAGCGCAACTGCCAGGAGCCTCTAGGTGTGGGTCTCATCTTCCCAATCGAGCTTCACCTGAGGCAATAGAACAAAATCCATGATTCGCTTGGTGAAGTGAAGGCTACTGTCATGCTCGATCTTATGGTAGAACCACCACTACAACCAGTGAGACTCCCACTTCGTATGTGTCAAGTTCGTAGGGAAACCCTTCAAGGTGGTGGCGCAGAGCTAAAGGCTAACGCTGCACATATTTGAATATTGGCCATCCCCTAGCCGCTTCGGCTGGCATTGTGCGTCATGCAGGGATGTGAAGACGGCAACGCTAGGATGGTGCTCTCCAAATGTGCCACCCAAGAAAACACGATGAGATGAGCGATGGCGTTCAGCTAAGCTATTGAAGCTCCAGCTTGTATAGTCGGAGAAGATTGCCCACAAAGCGAGCGGTAGGGACCCGAAGCCCGGTGTCAAAATACGTCATGAACACCAGCGTCTCACCCTCCTGCTTCCATGGCACTACCTCAATACAATGACCCGGACTTAAAGCAATGATGTGTGTCATCAAGCTTTAAGAGAATGTTTAAGGCAAATGTATGACTAGCTAGGATTAAAGATATATTTCTAGTCTTTTACCGGTCTTGGTATTTGGTTGGAAGATCGGATTGCTAGTATTGATTGTCGTTCTATTATGATGGGTCATCTCTAGTAGTTTGAGTCTCATCATGTATTGATAGCTCAACCTCACATGTTCTAGCTCTCCTTAGCATGATGCTTATATTTGCAAATATGTTTTACAAATAGTTGAAGCTCGTATATTGAATCCTTATAACATGGGACTATACATTGCGAATGTATTTTGCAAGTGTTTGAAGTCCATGTGTAACACACCGTCTTAACAAAAGCCTAAAATATCACTTACAACCACTTTCACTACCAAAATAAAACTAATAAGCAAGCACTAATGTAATCCAGATAACAAGAATCAATATTTCGCAAGAGAATAAACATAAATTTTAGCAGCAAGATAGCTCTTAAAGTGAACTTAATATGAACCAAATAATTACCAAGAATATTATAAATAAGTTTAAGCCAAGAACGCATCACCTAGCAGTATTACGGACTATGGAGAACTAAGGTAAACCATAATTAATCAATTATTACTTCTAAATTGTTCATGACAAAAAAAAATATGAAGATCGCTAGGTGAAGTGAAGAGTTATAAAGTGAAACAGTCCATGTTCTACCCCTAAAAACAGTCCATCGCTCACCTAAAAACAACAAAGAGGTAAGGGTGAGTCCATGACTCAGCAAGTACAAAGCAGAATAATATATAAAGTAGCAATATTTTCAAATTTTATCTCAACCATCATTATCTCACTTTCTAATTCTCCTTTTCCATTCAGTCACATGCATATGTCATTTTTTTATTCTCTTCTTATGAATGCAATACTCAAACTCAACACCTTCTTCTGCATATACTGGTATAGCTATGTGTTCACTCATCAATGACACACAGTTGCCCTGTCCTTTTTCATACAAGGTCGCCATGTTCTTTTTCCTACAAGGTCTCAATCTAAATTTTTATCTCCTGCTTGACCTTATCTTTTTTCGTACAGGGTCACGCTGTCCTTTTTCATACAAGATCTTAGTGCATCAATATGTTTCATGAATGCTCATCATGCAATATGATGTAGTCATTTCCTTCTATTATATTAAATAATTAGAAGTATTCATCATCTTATCTCAAATATCACTTTCATCGTCATATCATAAGCGAAGAACAATATAAATTCAACATTGATATAAGAAATAATTAAAGTAAGGCATCATTAACCCAATTTTTAAGCACCCGAATACTATTCTACAATACACTTGCCTTTCACTTAGATACGCCGACCGGAAGGATGTGAAGCTAGTATTACACTTCAATTCTCTCCTCTTACAGAAATTACCCACTCTCAAAATATGCCAACACAATACAAAACACAAGAAAACAACAACAATTCTACAAGTTCTCCGAAAACCCCGACTTTTCAAACCAATACCAGTTTATCCCCTTGTTGCCTCGGTACAAAAATGACACAACTCTCAATTCTGTCATCAAGACAAAGCAAACCATACCAATTTAAGAAACTACAGAAAATTTTCCATAATTTCTTAGTTGGCATAATCCTCAGATTAATTCAATTAAGCCCCAAAAATCAACCTGCAAAAAAGATCTGACTATTCTATGAAAGGAAGACTTGCAAATTTTGTATCTTTTAATCTATTGTAGCAAATATAGAAAACCTTGATATTTCTGAAATCTAAAGAAAATTTTCCACAATTTTCTTGTTGTCATTAAATTTTAATCATGGCTTTTGCTAAACCAAAACATCGCTTCTACTCTAACTGGTCCAGCAGTCATCCTCTATCAGACAGTAGTGTTAGAAATTGCATAACGCCTAATCCATCCATTAAAAATTTGCGTTCTTAGACTCTCTAGAAACATTAGGAAATCCCCTATAGAGTTCATTGTGACCTTATTCATATATTAGGTCATATTCTATTTTTAATCTTTTAATTCCCACCGACTACCTGAATGAGACTGATTAGACTGCACAACACAGTAACGCTCCTAAACTGTTCATCGAAATGATGTAAATGAGCACTCTACAGAAATATGATGAAGTCCTATATAGATCTCTAGGAGTGAAATTCCTTGATTTCGCACCCCGAAGCCCCCTAATTCACAGAACATCGCAGACTACACAGATCAAACGAATAACTAAAAACCAACCCAATCGAGAAATCGCTAAGAACAAAATGGTAGAAAATTATTTGTTACCCTTGGAGACCACAGCAAGAACCTCTGAACACCATCACAAGCCACCTCACTCCTCTTCTTCTCCTCCTTCCTCTTCCTCCTTTTCCTCTTCTTCCTCCCCTCCTTCTCTTTTGCTCGGTTGCCAAGGCAGTGGAGGTGATGCAGATTGGGGGAGAGATTGCAGGGGAGGAGGGGAAGGTGGGGAGGCAGAGAGGGGCGGCCAAGGGGGAGAAAGGGGGAGTAAGGAGGCGCCCTAGTGTTTTGGAGGGGGTAAAGGGGTGGCCACCTACGCCCCTCAATGGGCTAAAACCTTAGGCCGATGGCCCATGCCCCCAAACATCTCTAAAATTTTAGAATTTTAACCCCTTTTTAATTCTCAAATATTTAGAATTTAATTATCCATTGATCACTATGGGAATTACTTCTTTAATACTTATTCGTTTCTCGATTTTAATCACCGAAATTTCCAAACGCTATTTTGAATAATATTCCACAGCCTAAAACTCATCAAAAGATTGAATTTTCTTCCCTTTTGCAAACCTTGGAAAATTACTTTTTTAATTCTTTTTTATTTTTTATTATTATTTAATTCGCCAAATCCCCCGACTAGGTTTGCGAGTATGATTTGCAAATATGTTAAAGTCCATGTACCAGTTCCTCGTGTCACGATTTCAAAGGTGTGTTAATGTATTTTACAACTTGTTGAAAATCATGTATGATTCTTGTGTGCATGATACTATAGTTTGCAAATGTATTTGGCAAAATATTTTGAAGTATCTGCATGTTGCACTATAATCAGAACTATCGTTGTGTATTTTACGGTACTATCGAAAATAGGAACTACCGGCATATGTTGCATAGTACTAGTGATTGTCGGAAGTTTCAGCTCTGTGTGAGCGGTCTGAGCGGCGTGCAGAAGTACTAGCTCTGTGTGAGCGGTACTATTAGCAAGCGAAAGTACCGACTCTGTGTGAGCGATACTACTAGAAGTCGGTAGTACCGGCGTGTGTTGCGTGGTACTACCGAAGTTCAAAAGTTTCAAAAATCCTGTAGTATATTTTTTTTCCAAAGAGACACCTATGTGGTGGTTTTCTCCTCTCGTGAAAGCGGTAGTTCCGTATATGTGACGCTGTACTTTCGATGATCGAAGTACCAAAAATAAACGGTGGAACTACCAATTTTGCTGATAATGGCTTATTTTCTGACCGTTGTGAGGGGAGTAGTAGTTCTAGTTTCATAATAGCATAACTACTGAAAATCCTAATTTTTCAAAGGTGTTGCTTCCAACGACTAGTTTTTGTGGTGTGGGTATATATACCATCTTGTGGCCGATTGGGGTAAGACTTTTGACACTCCATTTCACTCTCCTGAGCTAGTGTGAGGTTCTCCTCTCAATTGTGCATGTGTTACACTCTATGAGTAAGGAGAAGGCTCTAGATTGTATGTATTGCATCTAGAGGTGGATTGAGTATCTATTTGAGTTTGTGCATTCGTTGTACATGTTGAGAGTCAATCTTGGGGTTTGACTTATTACTTTTGGAGTTTGCCGACTCCTAGACGGCGGTGAAAGCGTCATGCACGGTGATCTTTTCAAAGAAGATTGTGAGAAGACCTGACAAAGCGTAAAGGTTAGAGCTCATCTACCCGGAGTGAAAAAGAGCTACCACTAGTGGATTTGAGGTGAAGGGCTTAATTTATAAATCTGGTCCGATTCGTTTGGTCTTACCTCAATGTGGATTATGGAAGATTGGCAATTCTCCGAACGTGGTTTTGGCCCACATAAATCGAGGACCTTCAACCATAAAATGCTACTGTTGAGAGAGTGACTCCCACCTTAGACCCAATCGACCCATTGTATTCGGAGGTCCAATAATCTCGAGTTTGGAAAATCCACAGTTGGACTAGCCCTTTTCGAGCTTCCTACAACGATAATGCTGCGAGTGGTGGGGTCCAAGAATGCCAAAACGACCCAGCACTCCCCCCTTGCGATCCAACTATCCAAGCACGACCCAGAGCCAGGCAGCCACGGGGTACCAGTAACCACCACACGAAAACACAAAGACTACATGGATCAAACCCCTCAACAACCAGAACATGCAGATGAGAAAAGAAAAGCTACACCAAAACAAAGAACCGGAAAAAAAACGGCACTACTCGTGCTGCAGTGCAACTGATCATGTAACCTGAGAGACGGAGAGAGTACAATAGATGGATTAGGAGTAGAATTACAAGCACACGACCACACACCCTTCTGTACATCAACTCGAGTAAACCTAGTCATAAATTATTTGGTGACCCGTAAGATGGGTACGTACGGAGAATGGTAGAGCTGGCCGGCCGGAGCTGGTGCCGGGATGCTAGTCGTCGGGGACCCTGTAGGCGTCGGCGGTGATCTCGGTCAGCCACAGCCCCGGGAACAGCGACTGCACGAGGCGAGACAATTGCTAGTGTTATTAGCTGGATGGCCAGTAGTGTTATTATTTTTGCACACAAGAATTGATTAGATTAGAAGGATATTATAGAATAATAACGCTAACTAAGCAGAGGCTAAAAGCGTATCGAGGGGGTGATATATAATAGGAGTTTTTTTTTTTGTGTTCTGATGAGGTGATTTGGGGGGTGAGGGGCAGTATGGGGAATTGGACTTACATCGAGCTGCCGCTGCACGACGCGCGGTCGCTTCCGAGGCCGCCGCCGTGGCCGGGCGCCGGTCAGGGCGTAGATATCCTCCTCGATCTCCTCCGCCGCCAGCGCCACCGCGAACGGGGTGCGCTGGCCGTCGTCGTCCAGCGTCTTCGCCGCAGCGGTCGCCCACGGCATCGCCGGCGACGCGGCCGTGCTCCCGCGGGCTGATGAGCGGCGCTTCCGCTCCCTCAGGTTCCACGGCCTGCTGGCAGGCACAGCCGCAGCGGCGTCCTGCGGCGGAGGCGGAAGCGGCGCTGCCGGAGGTTCGGGCTCCGGCGACCGAGGCTGGGGCTTCGGCGGGGGCAGGCGGAGGCGGTCGGCGGCGTCGCGGCGGTGGCCCATGAGCTTGGCCCGGAGATCCTCCAGCCCGCCGTCGTAAGGTTCCTCCTTTACGCCGTCGGCGTCGGCGCCGGTGCCGCCCCGTCGGTGGGACGACGAGGAGCGGCGCCGATCGCGGGTGGCGCCGGGGCCTCCGCCCTCCCCGGAGACAGCTGGCAGGGACGGCACGCGGTGGCCACGAGGCGGTGGCGGGGGCGCCCACGGCTTCAGGTGGTGCGACTGCGCGGCCGGCGGCTTCGCCCTCGGATCCGCGGTCGCCGCCATGGTCGCGGTGCGCGGTCGGCGGCCGTCCGCAGCGGCGCGGCAGAGGCAGACGCGCAGCCGGCGTAGAAGGCGGCCCGCCGGGACGCTGGCGAGGCGGCGGAGGAGACAAGCAAGAGGCGAGGGGAGAGAGAGAGAGAGAACGAGCGATAGAGGTGGGGACGTCGCGTTTTGTTACGGGGGCAAACAAAGGCGTCGCGAGGCGAGGCGGGGGGTGGTGCGAGCGAGCGGGGCAGCTCGGGTAATTCGCGGTCGCGCGTCGGAGGCTTGGGCCGTGGGTCGAAAAGGGCACGAGACCTGAGCCTGTCCTCTTCCCCTGTTACGTCCACCAGACAGAGTGGAGCTGGTGTACCGTGCCTCTGCGCGGGATCACGCGGGGCCCACCCGGCAGCGAGTGCGTACGCTGCACGAGTTCGCGTGTGAGGAGCAAGCAAGTGGGTTCGTTTGGATTTTCAGGTGGGCCCGCGGTCCCTCCCTGGATCTGGTCTTTCCGGCGGAGCTGAGCTGTGGGACGAGCGCGTGCGCCGTGCGGCACCCCGCACAACTGCCGGCTCTCCGCTCCCGGGCCCCACACAGCAGAGCTTCCTGTGGCCCACAGCGAAAAGCTTCCACCGCGCTGCACGTAACACGTAGGTCCTGTTATTCATCACACATCACAGGAGCAGCCGGAGCAAGAAAAGAAAAGGAGATGTCATACTCACTTTACAGTGGGCCTTGATGTCACGACTCGAAACTTAGGGTGGCGATGGTGAGCCGAGGAGGATATTCACGGTGGAGGTTGGAGTTGTGGCCGGGCTGGCCGGCGTGGGGGGAGGCGGTGGTGCAGGGAGCCCAGGGATAGAGGAGCCAATAGGGAGCTCGGAGGCTGGTGGAGCTTGGAGGTTGGTGTAGCTACGCAGGGAGGCTAGAGCCTTGGCCAGGCTGCCGCGAGCTAGCCAGCGCTAGGGGAGGTGGTGGCGCAGGGAGCTCAGAGACAGGGGAGCCGATAGGGAGCTCGGAGGCTGGTGTAGCTACGTAGGGAGGCTAGAGCCTTGGCCAGGCTGCCGCGAGCTGGCCAGTTTCAGGGGAGGCGATGGCGTAGGGAGCTCGGAGACAGGGGAGCCGAAGGAGCCAGCAAAGAGCTCGAAGGCCAACGCAGCCTGTGTAGGGAGGCTGTGGCCGGCAGCAGGGGGCTAGAGGTTCCGATCATCGAATGGCCAAGCGACATAGGGAGCAGGTGTAGGGCCCGGTCGGATGGCCCGGATCTGGTGGAGTGGTGGGGAAATTTGGGTAGGAGGCTAGGAGCGGGGTGGAGAATGGGAGTGGGGGTTAGGGAGTGGGGACGGGGGCGTCGAATGGGTGGGGTGGTTGGCTGGCGTCTGGTCACTCGGGCGAGTTGGGACTTGAGGTTGAGGGCTAAGGATTAACCATTTGAATAAGGAATGACCGAATGAGCTCTAACTATTCAAGTTCGGCTTAAACAGGCTCGTGAGCTCACAATGAGGCTCGAGCTCGATTCGTTGTAAGTTTGAGTCGAGTTTGAATCGAGTCTAGACCGAGTTAAGCTCGAGCAGTTCACGAGTCTTAAGCTTTTTTACAACTCTATTGCTGACACGGATGACGCATACTGTTTTGGGCTCGAAAACTATTTAGAGAAGCAGTTTCAAAAAAACCGCTTAAAGAGACCGCTCTATTTATTTTAATTTTTGGAAAAACCAAAAACAAAAGAAAAAGAAATCTAAAGCCAAAAGAACCCGTAGGCTGGCCAACTCTCACTGCAGCACTCACCTTTGCGCTGATGCGTGATGCAGTACAGTAGCCCGGACTGGATGGGTGTTACTCCGTTTCAGCGTGTGCGACGTACGTACCGGAGGAGACGAGGAATTAGCGTCTGGTACGAACAAAATATCGAGCTCATAAAATTCGCCGTATGCAACGTGATCGTCGCATGTGGAACGGCGCTATCACGTTAGTGTAATGTCTCAACCAACCAAGAGTGCTATGCAAAAGTTCGCTTCTCTGACGATCGACAGTGGAATATATGATAGCGCCAACTAGTATGTTCGTTGGGGATAAAGAAATTTTAATTTCTATGGACGATATCGATGTTAAATGTTTCTTATAAAGAAAGAAAGAAAGAAAGAACGGTGCGGTCACGAGTAGATAGATGGCTTGCAAGTTTTTTTCCATCTACACAGCTAGCTCTTCAGAACAGTGTGTAAATTAAAACTTGGAGCAGAACAATATCTAACTAGTGCACAAAGCGACTTCCAACACTTTCTGTAAACAGTGAGTGCTAGTTATCTTGCATTCAGTGACACACTGAATGTAAGAACACAATCAACCTTGCGTAATTTACTTTAGACCAGTTTATATTGACTGAAAATAAACGGCGGTGTTATTTAGAATGAGGGTGCAAGTGGTGGGGAACTTGAGAGATACGTGAGCGAGACAGAAACAAGAGGAGTTAAGTATGTGATGCGTCGATGATCTTCTGTCTTATCTTTGAAGCGAAATAGGAGCGAAAAGAGTAAAAAAAAAAGGGCTTCGGAAAGTCGATTGTATATTGACTTAGCAGAGGCCAGACTTTCTTGATTTCTTTCGGCGTTCACTCTGGCCACGCTTTGGACACTAGAATTTCATTCCAAATGATGTGAGAACCGAACTCTCACGTGATGGTCTTGAAAAATTGTGTGAAAGAATAAGCGTGACCTATAAATTTGCTGCAAAATTATTTTCTCAGAAGTTCATTCAAAATTCATGTGAAACTTGTGTACTTGATATGGCAAGAGAATCGACCTATACGCCCTGACAGTAAAAACTCTGAAACGGGTAACTCCTTTAAAAAAACAGCAGAAACATTGTAGCGGATATTATACCCCTCGCCATCACCATACCATCATCAGCGAGCAACTCCTGTATCGGACTCGGAAGCCATCTCCTTTTCAGCGCAGAACAACTCATCAGAATACTCCGTTTTCCGCGAAGAACCCCATCAACGTCACGCATCCACGATTAAACGCTAAACAGCCAAACCTAATGCGAGGAATCCTCTCTTTTTTTCCTGTGTACCTCATCTGCCGTGCGTGTACAAGTCGTGCGTCGGCGTTCACGTAGCGCGGCGGCGCAGATCGACGTGTGCTTTCGCGGAACTTCCTGCCGTTGCGCGTTGGAGCCTTGGGAGGTGGCACGGTGACGGCCTCTTTGAGTTTTGACGGCTCACGACCCTAATACTAGGTCCGAACAACACTGTATGATTTTTAGGATAACTAGTAAGGTGTCCATACGTTGCAACGAAAAACCAAATAAACATGATGCATACTATCAAATATAATCTCAAATTGAATAATAAATATCAATTTTTTCTTACGTTATCATGTATCAAACAAAATATACATGTTCATACTCGCAAATAAATCAAACATCATATTAGTGAAGTATAATAGAACAAGCACCACATACAACAATATGTACAGAAATGATAGTAAACAATATTTTTTCATAGTATTCATAATACATAAATAACTGTCAGACTGTCTTGGAGAATAACAAATCAATTGATAAATAAGACATCATGCCATAAACATTAGCGGGAATTTTAAAATGAAATTGATGCTCCATCTTTCTTGAACACTTATCTTCATCTCTAGCTTGTCAAGAAAAGAGAAAGCAAGCACACTCTACAAAATGAAAAATAAATAGTTAAACATCATAAATCCATTATATATTACATATAAAATATACGAAAAGATATAGTGAATTGCTTACGTTATTTAATGTCGAAATATTCTGTCAAGTGTATCGTTCCTTACGTCAACGGTATTCATGATAAAGTTCCTTACATTCAAATCATGCAACACTTCTTGGCGCAGTTCTGTTTGAAGGGAGCAATATTTAAATTATGAAAGACGTACATACTTGCATAAATTATTTACTTGTTTTGTACCTTCAAGCTCTTGTAGCCTATCATCTTGTGGTCCAAATATAAAATTTGTACAATCCATTGTCATTAAGCAACCTTGTCAATAATGTATCAATTAGATGAGGAATAGGAATAAGATATAAGATGATGATGTATTTATATTAGTTGCACACATACCATATCGACTATTCTTCTTCAGCATTGTCACAGCAAGAATATGGTTCTGTTCCCCTACAAGTCTTCATTGTGTTAAATATCGCACAATAAGTCCATTCCAAACGCGCACAAATAATAAATTCTTACTGATGTACATAAAAAATAGACTCAATCAACAATATGCAATATAAATTATTTGTTTTCAAGAAAATAGAAGCATTCTATGCAACTTGCCTGTCATCCATGAGGCATAATTCCCTCATTGGTATACGACGTAGGAAGCTGTTGATGTACCGTATTGGGTCGACATGTACCACCAAACCGACCACATCTTACCAAAGTTGCATTAATTGTAAGTATTGTTTAAAGCAACAACACAAAAGTATATCAAATATAAAAGGCAGCATATGTGAAAAAGTGGAGATCTTACCAACAATTGACTTGTTTGGTTTTAAATAAACATCTTCAAAATGTGTATATTGGATAGGGAGATCAGAAAATTGAATGATATTGCTCAATTGCCTAACAGTAGTTCGGTATGTGAACCTTAATTCAAATTCCTTTCCAAGGAACCGAAATTCGTCGAGATTTAGGTCAACGTCTACTGAGTGGATCTCATACGAACTCCCTTCGTCAAGTAATCGGTCAAATATATGAGATTGTGTACCGAAGCAAAATACTTCCATTTTCATGCCCTAATAATAGAAATGCGAAAATCATATAAGTCATTGCATGAAATAATATTGGGTTGACAATTAAAAAAACATATGGTGCAATGAATATTAAAGCAAATATCGATACATACATTCTCATCAGCAACTATTAGCTGAAGCATAGATCCAGTCATAATCTCTTGAATTGAAAACTTATGCACTATGTGTACACGAAAGTTCCACTTGTAATGTATGCTGTCTGGGCCTAACTCATGAAAGTGGATGCACCTATAAAAGGTAAATCATCAACGACATTACATTTTGTGTTAAATGTACATTAAGATACACAAAGAATGAACTAAAGGAAAAATAGGAATATACATAAATGTGTCTTCAAGAACACTTACCTAGACTGGAATGACATGTGTGCATCAAAGGGAGCATAGACTCTTCGCGTAGAAAGGCTCCTAATCGACATCATGCTGACACAGCAAATAGTTTGTTAGAAAAAAAATCTAATACGATGTACATCTTTTGTGTTAAACATTCCAATGAGACATACATCTGCACAAGAATGCCAGTTGCAAAAAACAAAGGATAACAAAGAAAACAATTTTACATTTACACAAAACATCTCATATCACAAGATATGTTCTTAGTTGTTTCTCCATCCAGATAGAGACTTTTGCCCCATCATGATGAACCACAACAAAAGCATAGCCTTATCATGACCCAAAAACTTGATTTATCATTAACCAGTAACTCTATTAAATCAATCCTGTGTAGGTCATATTTTGCCTCAAAATTAGAAAAATAAATAAAAGTAGAATAGACTGCATGACATGAATAAAGGAATTCAAATGCATTCATATGGATATACTGGTCTGAATCTTGTTTCTATATTGAATGTTCTACAGGTCCGCCCCAGCACCCCTCTCTATCTCATGTGTTATGATCAAGTACCTTGAATATATTTTTCCTAAAAGATCTTGACATATTATGTATGTGCAGGACTTACTTATAGAACTAACAAATATGAATGGCTCAACGGTTACCCCACCAGTTACAGCCCAAGTTTCTCTTTCCCAAATGATCGTAGCATCTTTCTACTACCTTACAGACTGAAAGAGCTAGCAGAAACAATCACATAATCGAATTCAAGGAACCTTGGCCTAAACCCCTTAGTTTTCGGTGGAATAAAGGAATTCAGATACATTCATATGGATATACTGGTCTGAATCTTGTTTCTATATTGAATGTCCTATTGGTACGTCAACAATTGAAAAGGTTTCAAGTTTCAATTTGAACTCTACAAAACCATGCCTGCAGGCAGATCACAATCAAGAAAAAAACATACACCAACCACCATAGTATCTATTGGCAGACTTACAACTGCAGCTCTTAATACAAAATTAATTCATTAAACTTTTTAAGTAAAACAATCTCCTTACTGATCAAACGCTGTGAATTTTTTCTTTTGTATGAGCTCCACACTTCGACGAGGGGATAATTTGGGAAGCTTTTCCTGTAATAAGAGTAGTTTCATGATATTCCAAACAATCAAGCCTAGAATAACAAAACGCTGAGGGAGTAGCTCTACAGAAAACAATGCACATCAAATAACAACATGTGATAGCGTGTAAACAATCTGGACAATGATCAATTCATTTAAGAACACTAAGGAAACCTTTTGATCAAGTACAAGACCATATTGATATGTTCAACAGTGAACGAAAGATACAAAAAAAAGTATCACTCGCTTTATTGGCTTTACTCTCCCCCTTGAGGTGCTACTTCTGTGTTATGCTGTTAGCTGACATGAGCATATCTGTATGTCATAATTTTGAATGCATGCCCTAGATCCATTCACTTACCCACTCAATTTATATTGGCTTTTCTATTTTAAGGATAGTTAATGTACAAATAACCAAAGCATGCCAGAATGCAGAAGGCAAAATAGCAGATCAGCCAACGGTGCATGTGCAAAAATATCGCACTTGGCCCATTGCTTTTTAACACCAAATCTAATTGAATATAGTCAAACATCCATCTTTTCGTATGTTGCCTGTTAACCTATCAAAATGTGGTAGTGAAATTCCTATTTTGCTGATATGCAGGTACAATATTTCTGACGTTTTCTGTTGGAAGAGGATATGGTAAAACTTTCTATTAATGGGCCTGCGAGGTTAATTTTTCTCACCGGGTGCTGCTCCAATTTTGTTTGGTTCCACATCGATGCAACATGAGTGCATCCTCAAGCCATTCTCGGAATGGATGTTATCCATCAGCGAAATCTGGGATGAGGAAGATCGCTGCTTTTGTCCTCTCAACTCTTCAAACAGATTGATCCTCGTTGTCGCCAAGTCGCTGCGGTTGTGTTATGCCACACAAGGGAGTTAGCTTACGAGTTTGTATATATGTTTTTCTCGCTTTATTCATCGGATGTGCTTGCAGATGCTAATTGACTCTTTACTTAATATCTTGTAGATTTGCCATGAATTTGAGAGGTTTAGCAAGTACTGTCTAAATAAAAGTTGTTGTGTTCTATGGAGGTGTTCACATAAGAAAACACAAGGATCTATTGAAAAATGAATGCCCTCATATTGTGGTTGGCACACTGAAGGATTCTAGCTCTAGCTAGAGATAAGGACCTTTCCTTGAAGAATGTGAGGCATTTCATTCTTGATGAATGTGACAAGATGCTTGATTCGCTTGGTAGGTTGCCATTTCTTGATCATCTTCTTATATTTATAGTAGTTCATCTTAGCCTTATCTTCTTTGTTTCAATGATTTTTCACCATTTATCATAGTCCATATCTCTCTTATTAACCTATTAGTATTCTTCAGACATGCGTAGAGATGTCCAGGAGATCTTCAAAATGACTCCCTATGATAAGCAAGTGATGATGTTTTCAGCAACACTCAGCAAGGAGATAAAAGTGGTATGAGTGTGAAAAACAGAATTTGTTTAGTGGATTTACTGCTGATTGGTCAGCTTGTCCAAGTGATTGTAAGATCCAGATGAGTATTGATTATCGAATGATACTCTGTTTTTATTGTAAGTCTTGTCTTAGCCAGTTATTGCTCCATGAGTAGCACCATGGCAAGCCTGTTGATTTGATCCATTCAGATATTAGGATGGGCGAGGTCACACAAGCGCTAGAACTCAAGAAGGAATGGAGCCAAGCGCATACGACTTGAGGAGTGCATTGATTCCAATAGTGGAAAGAAGTGCAAATACCTTGGCAACTTTTGGTACGTTTTCTTGTGTATTCAAGAAGTATTCGTTTTTGCTACTGTTTACGAGCTAATTTTATCTCTACTACTTTTCCACGGACTATGGCCATTAGATATGTGCTATTTACATTGTATTTGTTTTTCCGTTGCAATGCACATCAGATTACACCGGATTATTGAGAAGATTCTTACTATATAGAAAAACCGGTACCATTACCAAAGCAGATTAACAGCTCTTGCATAAGAGAAGACAGCAAAGTATTAGTTGAATAATAAATTACAAGACTTACAGGAGGGGTTATCCGATATTCTGGCTTTATCACAACTTGTATGCCCACTGCAGCACAATAACAAATGATGCTATTAAAGCACAAACTATTCTTGATAACAAGCACAAAAGGGAACACTATTGCAGTTTGTTAATTTGGTGTGATGACACACTCGAATATCATATAGGCCCATCATATTGAAGTATAGCACTTTAATCAAAACAAAGCTGTTACTTTATAAATCTCAGATCTGTGCATAACCTAACCATATCTTAGAAGTTAGTCCATGTGTTGCTATGGAAATCAGGTAGCACAGTGATAATCCTCAAAACCATAACATGAAGTTTGCTACAGCATGCCAGCTTACCTCCCTGAGCAAGTTATCTCAAACTCGGAGAAGCCTTTCCTATGAAAACAGATGGAACAAAAAATAAACAAATGAACATAAAAAGAGTTAGGTGATATTCTATTCTTTGACAAATATTTACTATTACCATTGAATGATGAAACAGCACAGGAGAAAATGCACAAAATACTATAAGAAACCGTATGCACAAATTGACAAATACGTACTTTTTTCCCCATCTTAGCAACAGAATGTGGATTTAAGAAAGAAAATAGACAAGATAATGGAAGAGCAATAATTAACTTAATTAGCTGATGGACAAAAAAATGATTACCTTACTATGTGACGACAAATGGTACAAATCATTTTTAAAAATAAACTAAACAGTAGACCATCATTTCTAGCAAATGTTGGGTTTTTATCTATCTAGCATAATTCTAGGTCAGCCTAGTACACTACCAAATTACCTTATATTGATGCAACCTCTTCACTTTGAAGCTACCAGATTGGTATTTAACTATGACTGCCTCCGTTCCAAAATAAGTAATGTTTTACTACTTCAGTTTTATAATTGCAGTTATATATATATATGCAAATTGGTTGTAGTTTTGGAACTACAGACAGATATATCCAAATTAGAAGTTTGGAACCACATAGAGTAGTATATGTTAACACTAAATTTGTTTTGGACAATGACCAACATGGTATAACAATAACATTATGCCTTCTGGTTATGCATGGTCCAATCATGACAATGTAATGGAATATGGGCCAGTCAAGAATGTCAACCCAGTTCCCTTGCAAGTTGTATCAAAAGAGGAAGCAACTTTCGTAGTCAACAGACAATTCTAGGAACAAACAATTACGCTACAATCGAAAGAAATAAAAAGACTGCCAGCACCTCGTACCTGGATGGGGAACAGCTAGGTGATGCGCTTCCCGGCGGCGTCGGTTGAGGCAACAACGGCGGCGTCGGGTGAGGCGACGGAGGCGGTAGCGCCGGGGGAGAAGGAGGCAACGGGGGCGGAACGGAGGAAGAAATAGGAGAATGTCAGAAGAGATGGGAGGCGGAGAAGAACAAAAGAAGGGATAGGGAAACGAGCGCACCTCAGTGTAACTGCCAGTCAAACACGTCTCTGCTTGCAACTGCTGCGTTTGCAGCCACGTTGTTCAAGCTCGACGGTTGGCAACCAGCAACTGCAATAGCTCCACTACCACGGTCATTGGCGCTGCTCCCCGCCTCCAGCGCGACGACGTACATGCACACAGGTCCGACCAAATCCGGCCGGTGGAAGCGGCGGTGGGGGAGGGGTCGTCCAGATCCGGCCGGTGCTGAGGCGGCGGCGGTGAGGGATGGGGTGTATAGATCCAAGCATACCTGGGGAGGAGGGAGGAGCATCGGTAGGAAACGGAGTCATGTTGTAGAACGGGGGGAGAGGACTCGGCGGCGGCGCGGATGAGCGGGGTGGGGGGAGTGGAGGCGGCGACGTCGCGGGGTGGGAGGGAGGGGAGGAGGCGGCGGCGCGGGGTGGGGAGGAGGAGGAGGCGACGGCGTCGCGGGGTGGGAGGGAGGGGAGGAGGTGGCGGCGACGCGGGGATGGGGGGAGGGAGGCGGCGGCGACGCGGGGTGGGGGGATGGAGGCGGCGATGGAGCGGAGGGGTGGGGAGGAGGCGGAGGCGGAGGCGGCGGCGGCGCGGGGTGAAGAGGAGTGGAGGCGGAGGGGTGGGGGAGGAGTAGGAGGCGCGCGGGGTGGGAGGGGAGGAGGCGGCGGCGCTTGGGAGGGAGGGGAGGAGGCGGCGCGCGGGGTGGGGATCGTGCAGCGGCGGAGCGGAGTGGGAGGGACGGGGAGGCGGTGCGCGGGGTGGGAGGGAGGGGACTACGAGAAGGACGGCTCAGATCTTATCACATAATTAGATCAATGGTTAAGAAAAAGAAGCGAGGACGGACCAACCACCAACTCCTTCTTTTTAAGTAGTAAAGAAATTCAGTTAAATTTCTTACTTTTAGAAATGTACGAAGATTCGTGCGCCACTACCTATATCTTCTTTCCGACGATCCTTTCTTTCTCCTCTCTGATGACTCTTTCTTCCCTCTTGTCAGTGAGCCTGAGGAGAGACTGTTAGAAATTGGCCTATTATTTGTGGCACATTTTTTTAAATTCTAAAGCATGCAAGGTTTAGTACCATATTGCTTAGGCAAAGTGGGGGAGACCAATTTATAAGGTGGAGTCCATGCCACTCCTTGAATTATAGAAGTGGATAGTGGCTTTGGCTAAACACACACACGCACACGCACGCGCGCGGGCGTATTCGCGTATTTTCGCGTGAAAATCGCGTGACTTGTGACACATAATAAAACAGTGGTATCAACACAACAATTCAGTAGATTTCATAACTATGATTGTAAACACAATATTTGTAACTATGTCTTTGTCTCTTATTTCTTTAATGTCATGCAATGCACACATGCACCTTTTGAGCTTATATTGGTATAACTGAGGAAATACCCATCGATATTCACTCTCTACCTCCATCCCGTGGAGGTGCCTATCGACATAGATCTTTTCCTCTATCCTGGAGGTGCTACCTCTCTAGGTCTTACTCAAGAGTGCTCTAGATTAGTTATATAGTTTTCTGACTGACGTAGCTTATGCGCTTCAGACTACCTATATGACTTACCCACCACCCTGACTCATATGCATTGTGCATGATGCAATATTCTTTCAATGTTGCATTCAACTATATGCATCACTTCTCGTGCATGATTAATACATAATCATAGCTATCATCTCATGAAATAAAACATGATGGAACAAATATCGAGAATCCATCACAACCTACCATTCTATCATGCATTTACTTGTTTAATCTCGAGGATGGCGCGTGGACGGCACCAAGCCAGAGCCTCCACCTGTATAGGCATCATTTAGTCTCAATACACTATAGCAATATATGCATTCATACAAACAACATCATTTCCATGCATGAACCCAACACAATTATCTTGTTGGATTGTGTTGGGCTCGATTTAGGGTAGAACTGAGGTTCGGCCCTTCCCGATTGGCTTGTGCTTGGTTTGGTTGCTCTCCTCCTTCTAGCGCCGCTCTTCCTCTTCACCAGCTTCTTATCCTCCTAGGGTTGTCGTCCTCCTTTGGTTTAGTTGCCGTGCTTCACTCCATTCTTCTTCTTCTTCTTCTTCTTCTTCTCAACAATGGGCTGGGGATTTGGGGGAGAAGAAGGTGGATCTGGCGGTGATGTGGTTGGCTTTGGTTTGGCTATGGCTGGGTTGTGGGTGAAAACTCTGTACTGTCTCTCCCTATGTAGTCTCTCACTCGGTCTTATCCCTTTCTCACCTATGCCGAGTGTTGTGCTAGGGGATTTTTACTATAACAATGCGGGTGGTTTTGGTACTTCAATAAAAATCATTTTTACTGGATGGCTGGCAGTGTAGAAAGGAATTCAGGAATGACTTGGGTTTGTTTCTAATGTCAAATGATGAAACCCTACAGTTGTGATTGGTGTCGACTGGCCCCAGATTGTCTGGTAACTCGATGAGCGAAATACCCATTTTTATTATACTAACAAGGGTTTTGACTGTAACTTGGCTTTCGATTAATTATTTTTATTTGGTCTTTTAGCCTCCTGTTAGTGGTTCTTCTCCCAATTATTAAATGCTGGTTACTCCAGCTTGTGCCCAATTTGAAGGTTCCGAAGTATCTGGTTAATTGTAATTGTATTTACTATATTCATTGTATGTCTGGACATGATTGGAAAATTAGTGAACTAGGTTGTAATATGTAGATTGTATGTCTTTACTTAATCGCTCTTTTGCTTTGATTGCATTGTTGCATATTTTAACAATTGAAATGGCCTGCAGTTTATTCGTTAATTACATGATTAATTTTGTGCTTAATTTGAAAGTTAACAACTAAGGTTTGTTTAAGAATACGGGGTGTTTCAATAGTCTAATTGATGTGGCATCATGTTTCAAGTTATCTAGCTTAACGCCCCGCTCGTTTCAACTTTTTTTGAGCTTCAGCTTCTAAATTCAGCTTTTTTTCACTATTCAGTAATTCGTTTTTTTCTGAATTTTTTATATTTTTTGGGCTTTTTTGTATTTTCTTTTTTTCGTGTTCCTTTGTATTGTCCGTGATGGGCTAACATATTTTTTTAAATTTAATTATACCCAAAAAGCCAAATCAGCTACAGTAAAAAACCAGATACAGTAAAATTTCAGTAAAAAACTAGAAATCATCGCTAAAACAACACCCCCTAAGTCCACTTGTATGTGCTCATGCATGATGGGTTCACGTCAATGAGTTATGAATTTTTTTTAGCACAAACGGACGTCCTCACATGTGATCAATCTCCATAAAAATTGCTCCAATGTGAATTTTCGATAGCCTTATCAGACTTCAAAAAAAAAAAACTTTAAGGTCTCGTTCAGGTTGCGGAAAGTTTGCAGGCTTTCCTACGTGATTATATTATTTTCCGTGTGAAATTCTTGCATGTCGAATAAGCCCAGGAATGCTATGAGAAAATGGGATTCTTATGTCCCGCTCGTTTTAGCTTTTTTTTTTAGTTTCAGTTTTTTTCACTATTCAGTAATTCATCTTTTTCTAAATTTTTTTGATTTTTTAGGCTTTTTTATATTTTTCTTTTTTTCCTATGTTTCTTTGCATTGTCCATGACGGGTTAACATATTTTTTCTATTTTTATATTTTTTTAAATTTAATTATACCTAAAAAGCTAAATCAGTTACAGTAAAAAAACTAATTATAGTAAAATTTTAGCTAAAATCCAGAAACCATCGCTAAAACGAACGCCTTTAAGAAGAAATCTTGCACAAATCTACATGAATCATTTCACAGAAATAACCTTGCTTTCAAACTTTCTACAGACTACCGAAGCAACACACCCGGGCTTGAAACATTCTGATACCTCAGCCAAAAAGGCGACCCATGGTCGCAGGAACGAACGAAGCAGATAGCTACGTCTGGAAATAAACACTAAACCTCTGGGAGAACCATCGAACCGCGATGGTCCGGGACCACCCCTGCGACGCCTCTGATGGCGGCGGCTCGACCCGACGGCGACTCCCGAGCCCGTGGCGTCACCGCGTCCGTTTCCTCCGCGACCCCCGCACCCGACGGGACTAGGGGGAAGGCGACGCCGCCCGCCCACGCCACATCGATTCCCAGCGACCCCGCGCGAGGCACACACCGAACAAGCCACCCGACCCGCACCGCACCGCAACAAAATTTTGAAAACGTCCCCACTGAGAATAGACGAATCTCCGGGGTCCCGATGGAAAAGTGGCCCCCTTTCCCCGTTTTAAAATCTGACCCCCTCTCTTGTTCCCTTCCTAGCTTCCTTCCGGCCCCTTCCTTCCCTCTCTTCTTCCACGCACGCACGCGCCCGCCCCTCCCTCCTATGGTCCTCATGGCAGCGGCCGCCGCCGACCACGACCGACACCGGACCGCCAAGCCCTCGTACCCTTCGGAAGATTCCCCGGCTCCCGAGCCGACGCCGCCGTCCTCCCGCACGCGGCTCCACGGCTTCTCCTTCCCCACACTCAGCTGGGGCACCCACCGCCTCCTCCGCTGTTCCAAGAATCCCGACTCGTCGCCTCCACCCGCGGCTCCGGATACCCCGTCCCCGGACAAGGAGAAGGCCCACCGTTCCACGGTCGGCGAAGGCGGTTCGCCCCAGCGGCCGTGGAACCTCCGCACCCGCCGCTCCGCCACCGCTGCGCCGATTCCGGCGAGATCGGACGACGCGGCCGAGGAGGCAGCCGAGCGTGCGCGCCCGGCGCCGACGGGGACCAAGAAGAGGGGGTTCTACATCGTGCTGTCCAAGGAGGAGATCGCCCGGGACTTCGCGGCGATCCGCGGGACGCGGCCCCCGCGAAGGCCCAAGAAGCGCCCTCGCGCAGTGCAGCGGCAGCTCGACGTAAGGGATCGAACCTGTGTTTGTAAATTTGCAATTATTTGGGTCTTCGGATGTGGTGTTTTATGCCATTTTTTTGTGTTGGAGAATTGCAGTTGCTGTACCCGGGATTGTGCCTAGCAGATGTGACGCCGGACTCTTACAAGATCGAGGAGGTAAGGGATTGTTCAGTACTTCAATTCGTTGGTTTGTTTCGGTCCCTTTCTTTGGGTGGCTCTGATGGTGCGTCTGTGTTCTTGCAGAGGTGACTGGTGATATGGTGGGGATTCAAACGGGAAGGGATTTTCAGACGTGCTGATCTCTTTTATTTTCAGATGTTCTGATCGCTTTTCTTTTCTTCTGTGATGGCTAACACGTCTGTTTCGTAAGCGTGTTGTTCTGGATGGGTTAGAGGAACTTTATAGTGTGTCATGATTATGTATTGGGAAGCATTTGTGTGGAGTTTAGGGTAAGGAATTAGATTATTGGCCTTGTAGGACTGTTAATTGTATAATGGGTTATATATGTTCCTTAGGTGGGGTGTAGTTGTCGTGTTATGTACATGGTCTTGATCTACGAAGGATGTTTTTTCGCTTCTTGTTGTAGCGTTGAGGTGTTTCAGTGCCCTTGTTCATGTTTGCGTTTCCTTGTGGATGATTGTTTACTTCTGAAATTTGCCTAGCACTGCATACATGACAAAACTAGTTGCATTGCGTGGCACGGGAAGAAGCTGCTTTGACTTTACCCCAATAGGTCATACATTGTGTTCGATTGGATGGTCCTAAGGAGGAAAACATGACGAAGAGTGTTTATAGTGGACGACCATGCATGAGCATGATTGCTCGATAGGTCTGCTTCAAATGCCAAAATTTGGTGGGGGGTAAGTTATCAAAGATAACAACTGCCTTGATCTTGTTTGTTTAATGCTTTTATGTGATGTTTGTTTAATGCTTTTATGTGATGTTTGTTGTGGAGTGTTGATTTCTTTTTCTCTATGCTTAATATTGAGTTCATATTCTAGTGCTTAAGCAACTGTATGCAGTTATGCACTTCATTTTCTTTTTTTTAAAAATTTTATAGCTCTCCATGTTGATGACTTGTCGTGCAAATGCTCTTTACCTTGGCATGTTCTGTTACTAATGGATGAAGCGTCAAAATGAAGGCCAAAAGGCTGCAAAACATTTTGTTGGGTGATAAAAACAAGGTGGACTAGTTGGCCTCCATTAGATGATGAGCCCCAATATGCAGCTTTATTTCCCTCAACATTCTAAAAAACCCGTCTAGCTACTATCTGCTTTTAGTAAGTGAAGGTTACTCGCCATCCTTCTACTTGAGCAGATGAAGGCATGAAGCAACATTTCTCAATCTGGCAATCCCTGCTTTCTTACTTCTGCAATATGCTGTACGTGCTGGCAATTTCTTTTGATAATACTTCTCTGAATTCTTCTGGAATGGTATTGCCAGATTGATGAGGCTTTAGTTGGGTTTGTGAATAGAATAACATTGATGGGAAAGAGTGACACGGGTTTTTCCATGGTTTCGCAAATCACGCATTGACGAACTAAATATGTTGTGAACCGGAGGATTAGGTTTAATTGACTAATAATTTTCTATATGTTTTTGTTTTCCGATCGATGTTACTCAAACTTTGAAAAGATTAAGGCTTGTATAATTTGCACCGGGATACTTTTTTTTTTTTTTGCTGTGCATGCACTGGGTTCAGGATCTCCTTTGTTTACTGCTGCTATTCCAGTGTTGGGTGGACCTTCCCTGTTCCTTCCTGCGGCCCTCCTGCCAGAGTGCCACGGTGACTTTTGGCTTCAATATCTCCATAAGCTGCCCCACTTATTTTGGCTTAAAGCTAGCTTCTGATTCTGACTTCTGCTTTTTTCACTATTCAGTAATTTCGTCTTTTTCTGATTTTTTCTAGATTTTTTAAGGTTTTTTGCCTTTTCTTTTTTTCTCGTATCCCTTTGCATTGTCCGTTATGAGCTAACATGTTTTTTCTATTTTTAATTTTTTTTAAAATTTAATTATGCCAAATAAGCTAATTCAGCTACAGTAAAAAAAATAAGCCAATTATAGTAAAAAAAATCATAAGCCAACACTATTCCGAACGCCAACCATGAAAAATAAATGGGACAGCTTCTCTAAGCCCTACTTCTTCAAATAGCTTCTTGAGTCTAGAACCGTGTACGTCGTCCACGTCGATGTCTCCATCGTTCACTGTTGTTTCGAAAAGTGTAACCAAAAGCTATCAGCTGCAGCTAAAAGTCGTCAACCGCAGCTGCAGGAGAGGGGGTATTTATAGCCCCTAACCACCAAAAGAGCCGTTAAGGGTCAAAATCCCTAATTTTCAGCCAAGACCAGTACTACTACCATGTAAAGCCCGGTAACACTGACTCTCACTGTATTAGATATTTATTGCGCATTTAGTGCATCTTAACTAACCGTTACACTTAAGTCTGAAAGCACTGATGTCAAGGAAATCAAAGTGGCCAGATAGCACCTTTTCTGGAAAATAACTATTGTCAACCAAAGGGTGGTAGCACCACTGGCACAAAGGGTGGCCATACAACAAGCAAAAAGATGGTAGCACTGGTCCTATTTTTTAGCACAGCCGACACTTGAAAAAAATAGTCATAACTTTTGACTTCAATGTCAGAATTGAGTGGTCTTAGACTCCATAGAAAACTTATTCAGAGGGCTACAAAATCTATCTATTAGCTTGATCTCAAATATATTATATCAATACAGAAAGCACAAGAACTTCAAAGAGTCATTACCATGGTCTTACACCGTGCCAAGAAAAAATGCATGAACTTCAACAATTTACAAAAGGGGAAATTCATTTACAAAATATATTTGTAAACTTTAGTATGATACCACAAGAAATAGGTGCATAGACTTCAACTATTTGTAAACTGTAGTCATATGCAACAAGGATAGATGCACAGCTTCAACTATTTACAAAACACATTTGCAAATAATAACATCATGCATATGAGACTTAGATCAAACGGTATTGAGCTATTAACATATGATAAGACTTAAGTTACTAAACATGACCCTTCTTAATAATATAACAACCTACACTAGCAATCCGGTCTCCTATCTAAACACTGTGACGAGTAAAAAATTATAAACACATTCTTAATCTATGCTAGTTATACCTTTGTTTTGTGCATTCACTTAGAGTTTTCACTTTATGATGATTATTTTCTCTCTAAGTTCGGGTCCTTATCTTGTTTATCAATACATGATGAACTCTCTTCACTTCGGAATCTCATCTTGACGTTCATCAACACATGATGATATCTTTCGTCTCGAACCTTGACTTGATGATCATCAATTATCAACACATAATGTCATCTAAATTCCTCATCATCATAAGATTTAACCTATTTTACTAACTAATGAAAAATATTAATCCACATATCTAGTTGTCATCAATTAACGAAACACACGTTAACACGTAACAGAGGTACTAGATCCTTTGCACAATCCCCGAATGCTGGTTGGTAGGTTAGCCATACAAGCAAAGCCAACTATAATGTCCCCATTTCTGGGACCGTTAAAAATCTCGGCAACTACCCAGGATTGTTCAACTACGAAGTACCATACACGAGTGTGTATCATACCAACATATGCTTACAACACAAGAACTAAACTTTACTATAGTGGTACGACATAACAGCAAGGTTTTTAACATAGCGGGACATCCAAGCCCAAGGTTATGTTACAATACAAGGGAAAAACCATATAGGCATGCCTAAGCGAGGACAAGACTCAAAGTCTTGACTTGGTCCTTGGACGGCTAGCTCGACGAACTTGGGAGCTAGCACAAACAAGTAAATTAAATAAGTTCATTCTTGGAATAATTCAAGATAAGAAAATAAAATAAAATAAAAAGGAATAAAATTCAAGAAAACCCAAATAAAGAAGGGTTTTTGTTTTGTCGGAGTCCAGGTTGATGAAACAGAGCTGGGGATGGTTTAAATGGGCTCGAGAAGGTTAAAATGGATATATGTGTGTGTAATGAGTTTCTATGAACAGTAATAGGTTGAATAGTAATGGGTCAGGTTTGGGCTTTAAACAATGTCGGGTGTGGATCTTAAATAGTATTAGGTTTTTGGTTTTGGGCTCAATTCATTTCTTTTGTTTTTGGGCCGGCTGGCTTTGTTTTCGCATGCATGGCCCACCAAGTGGCTCAG
Source organism: Melocanna baccifera (assembly GCA_036346265.1). Lineage (NCBI taxonomy): Eukaryota > Viridiplantae > Streptophyta > Magnoliopsida > Poales > Poaceae > Melocanna > Melocanna baccifera. The sequence goes on along the minus strand of CM070677.1, from coordinate 33,083,855 downwards.
CCCATTTTTGGTCATCTTCTTCCTCGGTCCAGCGCTTGTTGCAGAACAGAGCAAGCAACAGTGGCGTGGTTTGGCCTTGGTGAGATTTCTCGGTGGCAATCGACAACACAGGTAGGGCTATGGAACACTAAGGTTTCCATTTTTAGGCTCGTGGCTACCTAAGTTCACTATAGACGGCCAGCGGTCAGAAGAGTTCGCCGAGGCTTTTCCATGGCACGACAAGGCTCTAGGGGTTAAATGGCAAAGGCAAGAGTGTTTTGAGCATCTTGTATGTACGGGGAGGACTATGGCAGTAGTGGTTTAGGCTCTAGGGTTTCGAGGGAGGTTGTCCATTGTGAGGTGGTTCGGGTTGGCGGTGGGGTTCATCGTTGTGGCTCTAGAGGCTTGGAATGCCTAAGGCAAGGTTGGGGTTGAGTTTGTGGGGTCTCGGTGATGCTAGGGGGTGAAAGCAATTGGAATTGGGTAAAGGTATTGTGCGTATTGGATAATTAGGGCTCATCATCGGTTGTGGTGGTGGCAGCGTAAATTTAGCCAGAGTTGGAGGGGAAGTGTGTGTGTGAGCAGTGTCGTGGCTATGGAGGCTAATGGCAAAGTCGGTCTGACTTTATAGCACTAGGAAGGCAGTAGGAGTAGTATCAGCGTGTCCATGGCGGTGGTGTGTGGCCGACAAGGTGGCGCACTAGAGCTTTCAGTAGTCTTTGGTAGCATGGTCAGCAACTACAGTGGCACATTGCTTCTCTTGGTATTAGCAAGCTTGTAGGCGGTAGTCAAAATTGTGGGCGCCCACGTCGGACGGGGAAGGCTCTATGTGGCGGCAACGGTGAAGCGACTTAGGCGGCCGTGGCGCGTGGCCGAAGTCAGGCAACAGGCTTTTAATGACAGTGTCAGAGCTTGGCAGAGGTTGGTACGGCATATTAACGAGAGTAGCAGCGGTGAGCACACCTCAACCGTGACGGCGGCAAACCAAGGCGAGCCGAGAAGCAGGGTAAACAAAAGTGGAGACGGGTTTGGAATGATGCCAATAGCTGGAGGAGGCGGAAAGGCAGAAAACCAAAGAAGGAAAGCACATTTGGCAAGGGTTTTCTGAATTGGGCTGGTTTTCGAATTTAACAAAATTCAAGAAAAATAAAAAGCTATTTGAATTTTTGAGGTGTTTCACCGTGTTTGCCGTGATTTGTGACTCGTTCTGCTAGGTCACCCTACTAATTTGAGTTTTCCATTGCTATTATCATGCTTACGTTCTTTCAGAACTAAAAAGTGTGATCAGTACAGGAATCATTTTCAGGTGAGGGCAATCAGCTTTGGTAAAGCATCTTGCGTAATGAAGCGGACCCTCCATCTAGATCTTTTTCCCATCTAGACAGCAACATTTTGGATTGATTTTATGAGTGGCGTTCCTGTTCCATAATCCATACTTACATTCCTTTGCATGAAAAAGAATTTGTTTAATCAGCGAGCCCCACTAGTGTACATTCATTTGCTTTTGTGTCTGTTTCATTTCAATTTGCAACTTGCAAGTGATCGCCGATCCTTAGTGTATGTCTTTCTGATACATTTGATCTTTCTTAAATTTTGGCAGAAAGCAGTGTTACGAGAGTAGCTTTCGTTTCTCATTTAGTTACACGTCATGAATTGCTTGTTTTCTTTCAGCATATTTTGCTATTTTGAGGAGAATTTCAATATCTTTTGTCAACCTTAACTGAACACGTTTTGTTATCTAATGAACAGCAGTACACTTGAACAAGTCTACTGGCACAGGGCGTTCACTTCAGCTTAAATAAATTAGCTTATAATTTATTTTGCATTTTTGTTAGTTATTTTTTACTGTATCTGATAGTAGTTTATTTGACGTAATTAGATTTAAAAATTTTAAAATAGAAAAAATAGATTAGCTTATCACAAATAATAAAAATAAATATGAAAAAAGAAAAATAAAAAAACAAAAAAAGTCAAAAAGCCAAACAGGCAAGTATGGAATTGGAAAAGGAAACCGCGTGCCAGACTGCCGGCACGGGGAACGGATTTGCCACGAAGTCGCAGCCGCGGGCGTGCTCGAGCGCCGCCTCGTGCCCCTGCAGCGCCTCCTCGCCAAGCGGTCCCACGTCCGCGCGCGCTGCAAAATCCTCTCCGGGCACGTCCATGCGCGGCGCGCGGCCACTCACAGGCCATAGCAGACTGGAATGGACAAGGGCCGGCCATAGACCAGAGCAATAAGGGTACCGCCCACGGCCCAGCACAAACAAGGGTTCGATCCGTACGTGTCTAAAGGAATAAACAGTGACTTGTTCAGAAGTATTAGATAACTAGTAAAGTGCCCGTGCGTTGCAACGAAAAACTAAATAAAAGTGATATATACTATCAAATATGATCTCAAACTGAATAATAAATATCAACTTAAAAAGCAACGTATTGATGACAAATGTAACATAATGACATAAATCACCAACGCTATGTCCACATTATGATACAGGTGAATCAACATACCAGAACTTTTGCACTTCTAAAGTCACAGAGCTTGACTTGATGAGTGAGAGGATCAACCTGTATTGGCAAGCAAGAAGAGGCCAATTCCCCTGTAGATACTGCATGGCGGTGCCCATGTCCTCTTCCATCATCTTTGCCACCTGCTGCTCCGTCACCCGCAAGCTGCCGCCGGCGCTCTCGTCTGTGTCGCTGCTATTTCCCTTGGTTGCCGTGCCATTTCCACCGCTGCTGTTGCTCTTTCCATTACTATTGCCCTGCACGACGATGCATCTCAGAATTGAAAACCACAAGCAACTATTTACGATCAACTAATTCTCATTCCACTCAACTCTAATTTTTTTGCTAAAATATCTCGTATGGTAGCGACTGCTGATTACCTCTGAGGACATGCTTGCAATCAGAGGCGCCATGCCTGCCGCTCCACCGAGTCGGCTCATGCTGAGAACCTGCAATGCTCAACTGAACAAAATATCAAGATAGAAGGACTGAGACAAACACAAGAGTATCTAGGCAAGTACAAGGAGCTTTTCTCTCAGATAGCACGTTAGCAATGCCTATCTGACAGTCAGGGAATTTACAACACAACAACAAATAAGTAGCTGAGCTCACCATGTGCCTCTGAAACTGTTCTTTGCGCTTCATGAAGTTGAGGCAAAATTCACAGAAGAACAACTTTGGAGAGTCATTATACTCTGGTGGGAAAGGGGAGAAATACCAAATATCTATCTCATATCTCCTAAGTTCTATCTTCGCTATATCTTTCACCTTCGTGAACTCTTCATGTTCCCGCAAGCTAGCAGCATCAAGCTCCTCGTGACCTTGCTACAAGGGCAATCAAGATCAAGTGAACAATTACTTTCAGCCTATTAATTCAAAAACAAGATATAATTCCAGTACAAGACAATCAACGAATCTAATTATAAGTATTTATTCCAAGAATTTCTCCAAAATTGTTAGAATTGAGGAAGAATCATTATTTGTGGCCAATGAATAGCAAATTAAAGCCTGAGGTACCACATTCTGATAATAAATTTTTTCATAAGAGTTTGACTGAAAAGTAGTAAAATTATCCATGATAATAATCCTTCACATACCTCCACATGTGTTTCATCAATTTTACATTTCTGGTGTCGTGTCATCTTCAAGCTTGTTTCCTGAGTAAATGTCAAAAGAGACATATGAGTATTCTTTCGCATAAAGGAGAGTTATACATGTTGCTTCAGGAAGATTATCTCAACCAACACCATAACAGCACAACCATAGATCTAATGTTAAAGCAAATGGTACGGGTATCATTAACATGTAAAACACCACAATTGAACAACATACATTTCCATTACCTTATCTTCTACCTTCTCATCAACATCGGTCTCGACAGTATCAAGGTCAAGTTTAACCCACTCATCGAGCCTCCTATTGACTGCAAGTTCAAATCATTTAAATACGATTAGTAAGCATGGATAAGTCAATAAATCGAACAAGTTTAATAACTCTTCACCCAACTCATTTCTATAATAGCACAACTCCGCAAGTCCTCAATACAACACACTGCAACTATTCGGGAAGTGCTAAGCTCCCATTCCAGCTAAAATTTCGCGGTAGAATTGTGCGATTATACTAAAACTCTTGACCACGGGAGCAACCATCCCCTGCACGCACAAAAGCAAACCTAGAGATCAATTCATCACAAGAACCCATCGCATTCCATAAACTATAAATCCAATTAACCATTTAAACCCTAAATTTCCCCAACCTGAAGCGCCATAAACCTAACCCTAGAAACGAGGCATCCTTATAGGGGCGAGGCGGGGAGGTTGCTTACACTCGGTGTAGTGGACGTAGTACTCGTAGTCGGCGGGGGAGGAGGAGGACCTCCGGTGCTCAATGACCTTGACAGGGTGGAGCTTCTGGTCGCGCCACCGGCACATCACGCGCGTGCCTACCTCCAGCGGCAGATGCGACGCCCACGCCGCGGACGCGGACGATGACCTCAGCCTGGCGAGAGGATGGAGGCGGCGTTGTCGTCGAGAGGACGGAGGCACCGCCAGGGAGGGGAGCGCGGAGTGGGAGGGAGGGGAGGAGGCGACGCGCGGGGTGGGGAGCGGAGCATAGTGGGAGGGAGGGGAGGAGGCGGCGGCGCGGGGTGGGAGGGAGGGGAGGAGGCGGCGCGCGCGGCGGCGCGGGGTGGGAGGAGGTGGCGGCGGCGGAGCGGAGGGGTGGGGGAGGAGGCGGCGGCGTGCGGGGTGGGAGGGAGGGGAGGAGTGGTGAGGCGCACAGCACGGAGGGGAGGGGAAGGGAGGGAGAAGGCGGCGCGTGGGGTGGGGAGAGGGGAGGAGCGGCGCGCAGGAATAGGAAGGGAGGTGAGGAGAGACGGTTCGGATTTAATTTCATAATCAGATCAAATGGCTGAGAAGAGAGGAGTGACGACGGACCAACCACCAATTGCTTCTTTTATAGTAGTAAAGATAACTCTGTGAACAGCGTTACAACCAGGTTTTTTTTAAAAAACTTATAATTTGGTTTTCTACAGTAACTAGATTTTAAATAAAATATTTACAAGTCTATTGTAGTAGAAAGTGTCTCGACTTTATCTATATCAATAAAAATTACACATGAGTATCTCTATCACGAACAACCAGAATTCAAAATTTTAAACTTAAAACCACAAACCATAGCCTAAAAAAACCTATCCTCTGGAGCTGAGAAAAGAGGACATTTGTTTCTTTCTCTAGCCTCTAGCCTTTAAGGCAACCAACACTTTATCAATGAAGTAGTCAAGAAACTAAGATTGTTTATTTTCCTATCGAACTGAATTAGTGGTCATCATCAAATATACTATCTGTAAAATGGGCGGTATGCAAATCTCCTGTCATCAGGTCCAAATATATGATTATGGATGTTGTTTCATAACCAACGTATATCACAAACTTTCGGAGAGAGCCCATTGCAGTAAGGTGTGGTGGGGGTATAGGTATATAAACTTTGCACCCAAAACCTACGAAGATGAGAGATTTTTGGTGGTGATCCTTGCGCTAGCTGCATAGGTGAATGTATGTTATATGCCAATGATCTAAAATTGATGAAAGTTGCTGCATGTAGGGCTACGTGTCCCCAACATGTAGTCGGTAAATTACAATTCTGCAAAAGCGACCGGGCAATAAATTTAATCCTTTTAATTAATGCCTCTGCTTGTCCATTATGAGTGTGGCATAGAGAATAGAGTGCTCAACTTTAATTCCCATTGCCATGCAATAATTATCAAATACCTTCAAAGTAAATTCTCCAGCGTTGTCCATTCTGATGGATTTTATACGATAATCAGCGAAATATTTAAATGGTCCAACAGAGATTGTATAGGACCGTAAATATCTCCTTTGATGCATTCCAGGAATGCAAAGACTTCATCATTCACTTTCTAAGCAGAAGATTTAGTAATTAATTTTTTGATGGCACATATAAGGCACACAAAATCTTCCTCATTTAAAAAATTCTTTACATCGATATTATATCCCTATGAATTGTTAATTATATTCCTTATCATTCTAAAACCTAGGTGGTCTTATCTATCATACCAAAGACATAAAAGTTGAGAGTTTCTAAATATACTTTTCAGGACAGTATAGGCCGCGGGTGCCTTAATATTAGTGCAATATAGCTCAGATTCAAATAAAAAAGTCTTTCTAATACTCTTTTTCTACTTACTTCACGCTTTGTAATGAGTAGGTATTTCTTACCATACTCTTTTTCAGTCTCAACGTAAAAACTATTAGCGTGAATGTCTTTGAAATTTAGGAGAGTTCTAGTCCATTCTGGGTACAACAAGACTTCTTTAATTACTAAAGTTGTATCCATTGGAAATATAATTGTGGTTTTTTCTGAACCTATTATACAAGCATCGCTACCGGCGATTATTGTAAGGCTGCTAGTATTTTTTGCTAATCGACCAAAAGAATTTTGTCTCTCTCAAAATGGTATTCGTTGTGCCACTGTCAGCTAAACACACTTACTTCATGGGCGCCACATGCGTTCTAATATAAAGTACTTCATTAATATATATATATATATATATATATATATATATATATTAGGAGATAATCAACACATAAAATAAAATTCTTCAAATATCAGAACATATCATGCTATTATTGACTGAATAAATAAATAAATTAATATCATCTAACTATTACGAAAATGAATTATTTGAGTATCATTATTGCAAGTCTAACTTATTTCTTTCATACATGAAATGCATGGTAATTAAAATCTAAATGCATTATGTGCATTAGACTGAATCTGTTAAGAAATCTGAAACTTTGATTGCTATCTTCTCAGGGGTGATATGCTCTTCCTGAGAAATCATAGCGGCGGCGGCTGCAATGTGAAGAGGGGGTGCGGCTGTAAGAGTGGAGTCCACCTCTATTGGTACAGGCTGTTGTTCAGAATTCTTCCTCTCGATGAAGGCAAAGTGGGTTTCATATTGCTCTTAGACACCTTTTTTCTTTTTGGCCCGGAAGCCATCGACGACGCATTACGACTCTTTGCAGATTCGTGACCAGTGCCCCCATTTGCTACACTTGTAGCAGGTTAGGTCTTGTTGACCATAGGGCTTGTCATCCCTCTTTGATTTGCCAACCTTGTTCTGAGGTGAAGTATTTGACTTGCCTTTCTGGATGCGACTTTACCCTTCCTTTCCCTTTTCTTCATTATAGGTTTTTGTACCTTGTAGCTCCCAACGTTAGCCTCACGGCCAGCAGAGCTCCCAAGTGACTATGCGACAAAATTCTTACGGAGAACTTCATCTTGAGCCTTTGCAACTTGCATGATATCGATTAATTCAACATACTCCTTGTACTGTCTTGACGATAATTGCGAGTAGACTGCACTGCACTAGGGTAGAAGGTGAAGAGTGTCTTCTTAATTTTCTGTTCATATGTAATCTGCTTACCACAAAGTTAAAAATTAGTATAAATTCTATGTAGAGCAGAGTTGTACTCCCCAACCTTCTTGAAATCAGCAAATCTGAGTTGGATCCATTCTTGCTCTACCTGAAGAAGAATAATGTACTTCAGCTTCTCAAATTGCTTCTTGAGTGTAGTCCGTAATACTAGTGTGCTCTTATCTACTATGTACTCATTGTTGAGAGTGAGACAAAGGTGGTGCCTGAGGAAGCGAAGTGCCTGATCATTTTCCTCATGTGTGGGTTTGGTATCCTGTGGTGCACCAATCCCAATGACAGCACGAAGTTCCTTGGCTCCAAGTACGATCTCGATATCGAAAGCCCAAGTCAAGTAGTTTTGACCATGCTGGGCCAGCCCCTCGAACTCCCAGTTCATGATGCTTGTCATCTATATGTGCATGAAGGAAATATATAAATTTACTATAAGTAAATATGCATGAAAAAATTGGATAATGATACAAAATATTCTCATGACATTTCAAAAATTTTCACGTATTTTCTATAATTTTATTGTTAATTTTAGTGATTAAAGGCAATTTAAATAATTAAGATTAATCAAAATAGTAAATAAATATAAAAAAGCATAGAAAATAACAACAATAGTGCTAAACAAGCTTCAGATGTGAAAAACAACTCAAAATTTGAATTTTTGAGGCCCTTTTATGCTAGAATATGTATTTTCAGTGAATTTTACAATTTTTGAGATCCTCTTTGCTAATTTTCAATTCTAAGAAAATTTTTTATGTAACTTTTTTATTTTTTGAGGGCCCTTTTGCAAAATATGGGCGCTCCTCCCCTCAGTCGATCGGATGGTCCGAACTTCACTCGGCCGATCGGACGGTCAGAACTTCTCTCGGCTAATTGGACTGATCCGAACGTCCCATGATCGATCGGACGGTCTATTGCCGATCGGCCGATCCAAATTCCTTTTAACCAATTAGACTGGTCCGAACTTCCCGTGGCTGCTCGGACAGTTCATGGCCGATCAAATGGTCTAAATTTCCTATGGATGATCGGACTGGTCCGAACGTCCTTTGGTCGATCGGACGATCCATGGCCAATCAGACAGTCCAAATTCCTTTTGATCGATCGGACTGATCCGAACTTCCCATGGTCGATTGGAAGGTCCAAATTTTCTATGACCGATCGGACTAGTCCGAACGTCTTATGACCGATTGGATGGTCCAAATTCCTTACGGCCAATTCAAGAGGGAGGGGTAGGGTCCTATTCACTTTGCGTCGACGCACGCGGGAGAATGCTGGTGGCTGTAATGCGGGGTGGTTGGCTCGTGCGTGCGGAGGCCGGCAGCGCTTGGGAGCGGCAGCGTTCGGGCCGATGGCGCACGCTGAGGAGGCAGCGGCCCGTGCGGGGGGCGCGGCACTGGAGCCGGTGGCCGAGTTTGTGCGTGGGTGGCACGGTGACTGGAGCTTGTGTAGGAGCGATATGGCGGCCGGAGCTCGTGAAGAGCACAGCGCAACGGCCAGGGCTTGCGCAGGGGCGGCGCGGCGGGTGAAGCTCGTGCGAGAGCACAACGTGGCGACCGAAGGCTGTGCTGGTTGACGCTAGCGCGTAGGGGAGCAGCACGCCGTTCAGGATGAGGTGACTGAGACAGCAAGTCCGTGCGGGGTGTGAGGCGGTTGTGGTAGCGGCGTGGGACCGGTGGCTCAAGTGACGCGACTGCGGGTGACGGGCTACAGGAGCTCGGGTGACAGCGGCCACGTCCGGGGCCGGTGTTGGTGCACGTTGGCACGGTCGCATTCGGGCGACGTGCATGGGCGGCATGGTGACCGGCGGTGCGTTCAGCCGCATACGAATTTTTCTCTTCTTTTTTGAATCTACATGCAATCAATATCTACTCTTTCATGTAATCTACCGATCTACATTGTGCCGACGACTTCAAGTCTACTTACGATAGATTAGAGCGGATTCGCAACGTAGAAAATAATCTAGAAAGCAAAATTTGTGGAATTTAGAGTGATCTAGATATTTAATCTGCGGATGATTACCTTGCGATCTACCGTAGCAATTCATGCTGATAATATGTTGAGAAACTGTTGCTAGTGTGTCCAGTCCGATTGGTTCCTCCTATATAAAAGAGATGGATCAAATGCAGAATAGTACAAACAATAAATTGAACACAGAGATGTGAGGGGAACTCCTTCTTTATTATATTCACTATTTATATCTATTTTATAATAATTAGAACCCCTATTTGTAGATTAAATAGAGAGTATCTACCAATAAAATATATTTATAGATTTAGAACCAAATTTTTCAACAGATATGTATTATTGTAGATGCCATTACCGATGGTTGCCAAAACAGTTGTATAGGAGTATGTTGTGACATCACGTGGCATGCCACCGCTTGCTCTAGGCCTGTTCTTTTTGGCTACGGCTGATGGCTTTTGGCTGTGGCTGATGGCTTTTTGATTGTTTGCGACAGAGATTGCGGAAAGAGAGATACTCATTTGCGATTTTTGATGGTGCAGATATTAGGTTTTAACGTGTACTACAATTAACTTGTAGACCCTATCTTAAAAAAATACTACATTTAAAAAGTTAAATATTATAGTAAAAATTAAAAATTAAAAGCTAAAAAGAACAGGGCTAGTCTCACGTGCAGGCGCCGACGCGCCGTGATGCTTGGAACCCAAGCGATCTGCACATCTTCAGAGTCCAGACCGAACCGACCTGATCCGGCGAGTCGGACCCAGCACCAACACCGAGCGAACCAGACGAGATGATGTCGCCGAAGCCCTCCGCCTCCGCCGCCGCGGACGGCGGTGGTGGTGCCTCCACCTCTCGCTCGGCCGCGACTGCGAGGTGAGGTTTTTGCGTGATCCTTTCCCCGTTTCTCCAACTCATCCCTGATGCGGTGGCACGGCACGGCACGATATCTCGCAGCTGGATCGGCGCTATGCATTGTTGTTCGGTTTCCTTTTGGTTGGTTTAGTCGCGTAAACACACTCACGAGGTTAACCTGCTACGCTGTTATCTAGTTCTAGTTGTGAATTTGAGGACCAATTCCTTGCCAAATTGGCGACGGCTTGTGTTTTCAGTTTGTCGTTTCTTTTACTTAGATCGATTCTGCATGATTCCTTATGTTTCTCCACAAGATCTGGTGTAGTTCAATTTTACTTAAAAACGCACAGAATTATCACATATGCGAGATGAGCCTGTAATTTTGTAGCAATCAGTGGGGTTTGTCTAGATAGTAATCCCTCCAGTTCACAGAAACAAGTCGTTTTGGAATACGTGTAGTCAAACTTTGATTATCAATATCTTTTTAAATATTTAGATTGGATACATAAAAATTACATATATAGATTTGTCTCGAAAAATACTTTCATAATGTTATAATTTTGTTGGGTTTTACAATTATATTATAATAGTAATTAGTGGTCAAACTTGTATTTTAGAGACTGTGTCGATGTCCAAAACAACTTGTTTTTGTGAACTGGAGGGTGTATATGCTTAAACCTAGGTTTTATTGAATACTTTATCCAGGATAAGCTATCCTATTCGTAGGGAGCATAAATGGTTGATTAATGTGTTGTTAAGTTAATATATTAGTTGTTTTTCAAGATTTTTAGTAAGTTAGGAGTATTTGGTTACACAAGAGAGTGCAGGAGCCATAATACATAGAGTAATTTACCCTGATTTAGCTGAAATAAATTTCTTTTTAGAGGGAAGCTCATTGACAGTAGGACCCATCAGATCTCAAAACTTTGGTAATAATCGTACTGTATATAGTCTTAGTCCCATTACTACAAAGGTTACAGCAATAACAAATTCGATTTACATTATATGATAGCTATCATTAGCATTTATCCTGACCTTTGTCATCACATATCGTAGCGTTTATCACTAGATTCACCACCAAAAATGGGGTACAGGCTGATTGCTCTATATTTGCTACCTAAAATGGATGAGTTTTGTTCTTCTTCTACATGCCATAGTTTCTATTCTTTTTGAAGTGAGTAGCAGTGTAGCACTCCATTTCCAAATCACCAAATGTTCATGAATTTGACAGAGGTGAGTAGCAAGATGCTAAGGTGCTCAACACTGTAGTTGTTTCTACCTGTTTCAGAATTACAAGAGCTCCATTTCCCTTATTAACGTGCCCTTGTTATAACTAGCTTTGCTTTGCAAGGATATGTGGTGGCAATTACTTAATTTGTACTATGTCTGCTTTTGTTGACCGAACTATCATGATCAACCTCATTGCAGGTCAACGCCGTTGCAAGTAATTCATATTTTGGGGAACTTCATGAGAATTTGGTCTGTGTACTCCTTATATAACTACCTATCCATTGGTGGGGATTCAATAGTTGGCTTTATCTTCAGTTGTCTTGTGCCTACTTCAATCATCTTCTTGGTCTTACAGAAGCCTTGGAAAGGCCGGCCTTTGCCCAACTCACAGGTTCCACTGTGTGTTCATTTTCTTGAGATTAGTTTGTGTCCTATTAGGTGGTCACTTTCTTTTCACTCAGTTTGGTTGAAATGTTGAATGGCTTATTTCAGGTTGTTCCTACAGTTATCAATGGAGGAATCCTGGCATTATACTTTGTCTTGTGGGGGAAAGGACTTCTTGCTTGTGGGCCACTAGTGTAAGTATACTGTTCTGTCAGTACCATGAAATTGTATACATGGCTAATTAATCTGTGGTCTAAGGATGTGGGGGAAGTATTGTGTGCAAAGAATCATGCAAACCACATCATGAATCGTGAGCCGTCCGATTATGTGAAAATGAACTGCATTTGTTGGATCCACATTTTGGGATACAATCGCTCTAGCTTCCCTAGGGAAGCAGTCACTGGCTCACTGCTAGCGCCCCATAGATCCAGCGGTAATCTTCCCGATGTTGATCGGGTAGCTTAGGACAAGAGTTTGCATGAATGCATTTAGAGGAGAGGTTACTGCCCCAGGGAATAATCCATTCCTGAACACTTAGTTGTGAATCTTTGAGCATTTTAATTGTGCTAATAAAAGAACTTATCAATTTTGTTGCGCACTTACATCTTAACTAACTTTTACTCGTCTATTGCGTCTAGCGCTCTGCTAGCGGAATATTCAGGTGCTGTTCTTGGAGTCCTCTCTGCTGCTTTATATGGAAGGAAAGTTAATATATGGAAAAAGGCAAGTGCTGATTTTTTTTTATAATGTAACTCAATTTTGTTGTTTCTGTTATTTTTATTTACTGATTATACTTTATTATATACAATTGAGTCACTAAACACCTGAAAGCTATCAGTTTGTATGTTTTTTATGGATTGCTCTCTACATATGTGGCACTCAGTGTTGGTAGAGATTTGTGTAATGACTTTTAATGGAGGCCACTTTAATATTTGGTCAATACTTTTCTCCATCAACATGTAGGCAAGTGGGAATGTGGGATATCATTTAGATAAAACTGGGTATGTACCATCAATATGTGCACAAGCACTGTGCAGTTATCAGGCCAAAAGTACTATCAGCTCTCTTGTTACTCCATTTCGCTTGGTTGAAGGACATGCCGCCCTCATCCTTAGAAGTATACTGTAGATATGCAACTGTGGCTGATCCGCATATGAGTGTGCACGTGCATGGGTCTGCACACTAGCATATGTTTGCAGTTTCTTTTTCAGTTAAGTCACCTGTTCAAAATCTCATTGCAATTTTGATTTACCTCACCATGCTTTTAGGCTCTTGGTTGTAATCCTGCCTGACAACTGTTGAATTTCTTATGTCATTTTCAGCTGAAGTTCTAACTTCTAAAAACATGCTATAATACTGTTGAAGTTGCAACTATTAAGTTTCTTTGTTAGATGATGTTCATGTGTTTTTCCCTTGGTCTTGTAGATTGGTGGGCTCGCTGCTATGTTGATAGCGTATTATCTTCTATCAAATGGGTGGGCTACAAGAACGCATTCACCGCTATGTATCCTATTTCAGACATATGATTCTGAAACTACATGATGTGCACAATTCTACATTTTTTTAGGAGACAAGACTTCCACCCAAATTTTTAGCACAGCAAGTATATGTGCTAGCAATGGGCTCAAATGGTGTTAGGAGTCCTTGACTTCATACAGATAGCTTTGGGACTGAACCACTGGAGAAGCCAACACAAACAATTGGAACGAAAGAAATGGTAGTGCCAATTACTGCTGGGATCTTATCCGCTTTGAGAAGAGTGTTAGCTCGGCGTGTTTCTCTCAAGGTACTCTCAGTTTCAGTAAAATTCTTTCAGTCGTGAAGTAAAACCTTTCTTTTGTCTTTCCTTGCTTTATGCTCGTTTTATTCCTCTGCAGAATCAACTTAAAAGGCGACTTTATGCAATAACTATTGCTTCTGCTACATGTTTTCTTTTTCCTTTTGCAATGTGGGATACAATCCTGGTGAGTATACATTGTTTATGCCATTGTGTGTAATATTTCCTGTGGTTGAGAAGGTTCTGCACATTTGTTCTTTGATATTTAGTGATAGCTGTTTTGTTGATTGCAGGGCTCAGCATCAGACAGCATAGTTAAACTGCAGCTTCCAAGCTGGGCATACTTGAGTACTGTTTTGTGCGGGATGGTTCTTATATTCTACATTGACAATGTTGCCGAGGAAAAGTAAGATTTTTCTCATGAAAGGAAGAAACAAATTTTTTAATTAAAAGGAAATGTAAAAGTTGCTCAAAGGTCAAAGCCCTCCAACAGTTGTCTTGTGCTTTTGTAATTCAGTGCCCATACTTAATTCTTTTGTTATTGTTAGTCATCTCTGACGCAACGTTGGCAGAGTAGATACTGAACTTACTATCCTTTATAGCATAGGCTAAGTTACCTTTCTTTGCTTTAATGCTTCTTGAGTTAGGTGCTGTTTCTGGCCTTTGTATTACACATAAGAGATGAAGTACTTTTATTTTAGTTCACTGACCATTGTTTTTCATATTTATAATATGCTCAATTGATCGTTATTCACTGTCTGGCAGATTGCATCTGGTCTTCTCTTCTCCAAGGCACTTAATGGTGTCGACAGGTTGCATCATTGTTTTGGAGATATTGTACAAAATGGATTTCTCCCTTTTGGGTTTTTTACTTTGTTCCGTGATTTTGGGATTTGGTGAGTTTTTGAGGTCTCATGCTATTTATATCCATTATTGAATTCTTAATTTGCTCTATATTATGTAAAATATTCTGCTTATGCTAGTTTATGTTCTAAATGTTTCATTGCTATAACTAGTGATTGTTCCCCATATGTCTATTCTTTTCTTTCATTATGATAATAAATGCTATTCCTTTTTAGGTATTTTTGAAGCAACCTCCTTGGAGCGTTCAAAGAAAAGCCCGCTAGAGGCACATGAACTGTCAAATGGAGCGTTGCATAATCAATTGCCAATTTCAGCACTACCAAGCTGAAGAATATGTAACCAGGTCTGGGTGAGATGCATTTAAAACTTTTTGTGTTTCGAGTGTGAATATCCAGTTACTTCCCTAGCTATCTTCTTAGGTGAGGATATGCTGTGGAGTACTTTAATATTATAATAACAGGTTTCAACTTTTTAAGATCGGATTGCTATGCATTGAGTGCTTATTATACAATGTTGCAGTAAAGTATTGAATTTTGCACTTGTGTCATGCCCTGACATGTTTAGCTAGTCATCCAACAAATATCACAGTACTCACTCCTTTTTTTCCTGTTCTTGTACTGCAGCTATAGCATAGGGAATTGGCCGCTGTTGCACAGCACAAATGTGTGGTTTCTATTCCTTTTTGAAGGTTCGAACCACAGAAAGTTTGGGCTTTTTTGACCTGTGAATTCGTCTTTGATCATTGATATTCATGATGATGAAGCTCTTCTCTGTAACCCTTGTAGATGTATACTCATGTTCGCAGTTAATGCAATTGTGAAACATTCCTCGTCCCCGATCGCTTCTCTTGGTCAAGATGTTCTGTTTCTCAGTTGGACGTGCAGCTGGTTTTTAACTGTGATCGAAATGTAATCCCTCGATGGGATGATTAACATGCATGCTGACTCTTAACGGTCTTACCTTCCCTAATCCCTATATGTGAATGCCTCACGACCATTTTGCCTCTGCAATCTTTTGCAGCCTCCGCACTGCAACCTACTTGGCACGCCTTCTATGCATCAGCCAACACGAGCTGCCTGCTGGGCACGCGTTACCGTTGAGCCACTTATGGCGCGGGCCGGAAACGGCATAACAAAACAAAGGAAGACGTCAACTGACAACTGTTATCTAGCTTATCGGATCTGTTCTTTTTGGCTGCGATTTATGGTTTTTGGCTAAAATTTTTGAATTTTAGCTGTTTGCGATAGAGATTACAGAGAGAGATACTCGTTTGCGATTTTGGATAGTATAGATGTTGGGCTTTTAACGTGTACTATAATTAACTTGTAGACTCCATCTTAAAAAATACTCTATTTAAAAGTTAGATACTGTAGTAAAAACCAAAAGTCATTTTAAGAAGCTGAAAAGAATAGGTCTATATTGGTTGCAGCTTTTGGCTGTGATTAATGTCTTTTGATTAAAAATAAATAGTAATAGCTAAAAGAAATAACTTTTAGAAGAAGGACATGAGTAGTGGGAAAAGTGAGATATGTGCGCGAAATGAGAGCTAGAGAAGTGGGATATGTGATGTGTCTACGACCTTCTGCTTAATCTCTAAAGCGAGATGTGAGCAAGAGAAGAGCCACTTTGGAAAACTGAATGTTCCTATTGATTTCTAATTTCTCCAAATAGATATGAGAGACATAAGCCAATATAGAAGTCCTTACACAGCTTGTCTAGTTGTCATTCTGGCTCTTGCCACTACACAACCAGAAACAACTGCGCGGCTGCACCTGTCTCGCCCGGCAAGAGCTGTCACAACGACACCACGCCATGCATAAAACATCATCTCATTCCTCCCTCTACTCACCAACCACTCCATTCTGCACACATCCACGGCATGTTGAGATGTACGCGCGGCTCTAGTAATAGAGGGCTCTGTCCTCTAACGCCAAGAGCCGATGCGCCTCGTCGCTCCACTCCTCGACCTCATCATCACTGACGTTTGGGCACCATTGCTGCTGGCCATTGCCGTTGCTGCCACCTTCCTTGGCCTCTTACATTGCACTGCCCTGCCACACCCACACTGACAACATCATGTTGACAAGCCGATCATTCTTGTTCCTACGATGCCGACCTCTACGACGTGCCTACGGTGGCCTCCTAGTCAGGGGCGGACCCAACAGGGGTCAACTGGAGATGGCACCCCCTACTGTCACCAGAAACCCGAAATCCCCCTCTCCCGCCTGTGTGTCTTAACTGACGCCGAAGGAGAAGCCATAAGAGTCTCAGAGAGCAAGTGGCAGCGACGGCCGAGTGCCTGGGCCGACTTGTGGGGGGAGTCTGCGCATGAGAGGGCTCGGCCCAAGAAGGCAATAACCGGTCCCTCACTCTGTTCAAATCCTAGTTAGGCTTGAGCACATGTGAGGTAGGCACATTGAATATGAACCCTAGTTTCATATCCTTGCAGCGCGCGGCGATGGTCTGTGGGTGGGTGGTAGTGAGCAGACCCTGGACTATGGAAGCTTCTTGCACGTAGAAGGGGCTTGAGGAATTCACCTCTAGTAGCCCCATCATTGTCGTCCACTTCTCTGGCTTCCTTGTCTTTGAGACCACACCTGCCATGCCCACATGTAAGCTTCTGTTCCCTCAGCCTCTAGTTGTTTCATGAATTTATCAAATGGTCGGTTTGGGAGTGAATTAGGTGAACTAGTGAGCTTGACCCTTTTGTTTTGTGTGATGCCCCTAAAATGTTCAATCAAATGCCAACCCTAGACTCAATGTTTAGTCCTTTAATCTAAAGTCAATTTGGTCATACTTTCTATTTGGAAGCAATTATAAGATACGCATGGTGTTTACTCTTGAAAGTATCTATACCCCTAAAAATTATTTTAGTAATTAATAACAATATGTGAATATGGAACTAATGTGTTTGTTGAGTATCACATAGGTTCAATGCCTAATGATGAACGTGATAAAATAAAAATGTATGTTAAAGGTCAACATGAGGATCAAGATGGTTCAAGATAAAAGTACAAGTAGTCTAAGATCTCTTTTGATTTTACTAGTCTTAGGAGAAAGGTTAGAAGACCAAATTATAGGTTAATTGCCATACTATTAAGAGAGATCATAGAAAATAACTTAAAAGTATATTCTTATGCCATTTGTATCAATTTAGGATTATGTATGCACTTAAAATTAAATTTCAAAGTCAAATGTACTCTGTCAGAAAAATAAGTGTGTTTAGTAGAACAACCAAAATCCAGAAGTGCTGGTGTGTACATAGTGGTACTACTAGAATTCGGAAGCACTGATACTTTGAGCGGTACGATTTTTCAGAGAGCACCCACTTGAACACTTAGACTCTTTGATATCGGTAGTATCAAAAAATGAACGGTGGAACTACCGCAAAGCAGTAAGACCGCACTTTTAAAAAATTACCGGACCTTGGAAGTACAAAAATTTCGAGTGGTATAATTTTTTCAGAGAGGACCAACTTTTAGCCCAAAGAAATCGAAAGTACCGTACCATAAATTAGAACTACCGATCATTAGAACTATGATGATTTCGACGGCGGTAGTACTGCACCGACTTTCATACGGCTAGTTTTGACACTCTGACATAGCCGTTACTACTTGCTACAGTACAATGTGGTAGTTTCTTAAATTGCACAGTGGTAATACCGATTTCTCTAATTTTGTAGAATTATTTTATGCAACGGCTATATTTGGTTGGTGGAAGTATAAGTACTTCCCCACCAGATCAAGGAGAGTATGAACAGATTTTATTGAACATCCTCGAGCATTGAGTATTCTTTTCACACCTTAATTTAACATTGTACATTCATTTGAGGTAGTTGAGCCATATCAAGTGCATTTTATCTCTAGATTGATTATTGGCACTTGATCACCGTTAAGCAAAGTTGTGATCTATTACTCTTGGTGCTTGCTAGCACTTAGACGGTTTGGTGGAAGATTGCGAGGTGACCTCTTCAAGCAGATTATGAAGAGGCCCGACGCTAACTTATGAGTGATTTGATATCCACCATCTTCGAAGCGGAGGAAAGACAACCACTAATGGATTGAGAAGTTAAGGCTTAATTCATGGAGCTGATCCAAGTTGCTTAGGCTTTCCTCAATGTAGATTAGGGAAAATTTGCAAGTTTTTGAACACTACGGTAAAACACCGTGTGTGAATTAGTTACTTCTTTGTCTCTATTTTTGCACTTATATTTTTGGCATATTGTTGTAATTGTGATTGCTTAATTTATCTTGTGGTAGAGATACTTATAGAGACTAGTACTTGCGGTGTCTTATGTTTACCAAAATTGTGTAGGTTTAATTTGAACTGAAATCTTGCCTAATTTTAATTTGTGGTAAATTAGCTTTAGAATGCAAGAATTTTTATAACATTCTATTCACCCTCCCTCTAGTCAGTTATTCTTGATCTTACAACTCTTCCTGCTCAGCAAAAAGTACAATTGATAAGTTTTGGTTGCAACTTAGCTTATGGATACTTCAACTTTGGCTTCTACTCTATCCAATACACCCTCCTGGCTGATGAGGCCAATGTCTCGTTCTAGGTGATCGTTGTCTAGTTCTATATGGACCACGTGACGTTCGCTTTCTTCTCCTCCCACACCGGGGAGTGGGTGTCACTACCTTCCTTCGGCAAAACACAATGTGCATCATAGTTTCCAAGATAGCCCACTATAACTGCAATACCATTTTTCTATCTCTCAACGGCAGTGCAGCAGGCTACTGTAGATTAGCAACTCAGTATTCAGCAAACTAATGAGCAAGTTCCATTAGCTCCCCTAAATTTTGATTCTGGATCCGCCACTGCTCCTAGTCATACTCAGACTCCAATGGCCAGAGTAATGCCATGGACGATCAGGAGGAGGGTGTTATGACTAGTCGCAACGCCACGACTAGGGGTGCAAACGAAACAAATACGGACGGATATTGTTTATTCTGTATCCGTTTCCATATTTTTTGTCGGAGTCGGAATCAGACACGGATAGTGTCAGATACGAATACGAATACGGATATTCTCGATCACGAATACGGAGCGAATACATGCCACTCCAAATATGGTTAGTCTCGGTCACGAATATTTAGTCGGATAATGTGTGAAAATAAAAATCATATATATCACATGTGTAAGGATCAATCACCATACTACATATCTATAATGGAACTACATTAGTAGCTTAACAAGTAAATTTCACACGATGACAGGGACAAGTTAAGCAACCAGTAAATTCTAGTTAGCAAAGTAGCAAGTAAATTATAGAGACTAGTTAAACAAGTAGTAGCTAACTAGCTACATGCTACACAGTTCGAATGTAAGAATTATCCATAGCTAAGTAGTCAAGTACATCACTTGATACGGGGTCATCCGATCTTTTCAACGTAGGATAGATACTCATGGGAATCTTGATGAATCGTAATGATCCTCCAATGCCAGTGTAAGGGACAAATATTCTTTAATTTGCCAAAACACGCTCACGTTGATTTCGCCGATCACCAAGTGAAGATCTACCGTACACCCAATTCCCAGCAGAAAGGCTAAACGATCTTGATTGAAAACAATCCTAAGTCCCTATGAAATTTCGGTAGCAATAATGAACTCGAACAAACTTTAGTATACTGATTTTTCTCAAAGGTAGTATGAGCCCTAAAAGCTACGATTATAATACTTATATAGCCCCTTGGGACGTCCATATGCTTCTCAAACCGAATACAACTCAACTCTATATTATTTTAGATTCGAACTCACGCAAAAAGGAAACTAGATTTTACAGCCATTATATTATTTTGGTCATAGCAGATAATTTGTAATGTATTTGAAGATGAGACCTTATCCATTGCGTAAGTCTTGAAATAAGCTTTCCAACGAGTAAAAGAACACCCAAATCAGACTCCGTCTATGAAAGTTATGGTCTTTTTAGTAAATGTCTATTGGGTTGTACCGAACCAAATCCGAATTAAGTTCTGAGTTGAATCCGAGTTTGAATCCGGTAACTATCCAAAAAAATATCCGATAACTATCCGAAAAAATATCCAGATAGTTCCGTATCCGTCAGATAATACCTTTCCCGAATTTGTTTTCGTATCCAGCAAAAAATATCCGATTCCGTTTCCGTATCCGGCAAAACCTTCGGATATCCGAAAATATGCTCCGAATTATATCTGAATTAAAATGAATGAACGGTTGGTTGAAAAATATTCGCTCTGTTTGCACCCCTAGCCGCGACAAATGGCTTTGGTTGTGAGGTGTGGTGGCATGGTGGATTCGAGTTTGCGTTGGACGCGCCAGTTGTGACGATGTGGGAGGGGCTAGGCTCGGTTTCTATGCGGATGATGGCGAGCTAGAGCGGTGTTGTCTCCTACCCGTGGAGAGCACGGAGTTGGCCCCAGTGGTGACATTGCGGGAACGACAGGGCTGTTGCCTTGATGATGTTAAAGGGCAAGCCGTGGCCATGCAGCACCGGCAGAGGCTGATAGTGAAGGTGGTCAGATCCGCCACTGGCGCTGACCGGAGAGAAGGTTACGTCACCGACTTCGATGAGTGATTGTTTCTCGATATTCCGCATGCACAAGCATTGTTACTTATGTTAATGTAGATTGAAAAGCAGCAATATTGCTGCTTGTTTTTGTTAGGAATAGGGTTATATAAGTGAGACATATTTTCTATAATTTTAAAGCATTTATAAGGTAGAGTTCTTGTCTCTCTTCGAAACATGTGATACATGGATGGGGATAGCGTAAGAAAGGCTTTGGCTAAACACACATACACATGTGTTCACGTATTTTCGTGTGATTTATGACTTAGGGCAGCGCCATACGTAGTATTTTCACATGAAAAATCGTATGATTTGTGACTTGACAATGCTATAACGTGGGCCAATAATAAGGTTTGTAGACAGCGCATATCTGCGCGACCACTCATTTCGTGGCTTCATCGAGTCTGCACTACTTATTCTTCATCAGATCTAACTGTAAGTCGTTCATGTGACCGATCAACTTGTTTAAATTCTATTTCTGCAAATATTTTGAAGTATAATAAGTTGCCTGTTACTAGATTCGTATGTTGCATCACTAGTTATTTGCGTTATTTGCCTCTTACTAAAATATGAAATTAAAATATTACCTATATTTTTAACAGTTTTCAAGTGCCATTGATCTGTTATTGCGCCTTGCCAAATATAAGCGCAGAACCTGCACTTGAATGCAATTGACCAACCTGACAATTTCAGACTTCTGGGCTCACTGTACAGTACACTACAGACATTAAAATGGCGATTTTTGTAACCATCGGCCTCATTTGTAGATTAAAAAAAACACAACTTACCTGCAAGTTAGGGGGACCATCATTTTTATCATGCAGTCAAGGTTTAAACCCGTCCAGCCTAATGCATCTACTAGGCTAAAGCCCACTTAAGCCCATCAGGCTGCTCTCCAACTCGGTCTAGCCTCTCGCAGTCACAGGCCTAGCAGGTAGTACAATGGGCCAAATATGACGTGATCAAATCTCCGGTCTTCGGTTGCTGCCTACCATCAGGTCGTTACTCACGTCCTGCTCGATTTCAGAAAAAAAACACGTCCTGCCCGCGTCATCCATGGAAAGCAAATCTCGTGGTGAACGATCAAACCCATGCCTGCAAGCATACATCGCGCGACGCAAATCGCCTTGCTTCGACGTCAATACACCACGGTCTCACCGCGTTATTGCACATCAAGCCTCTGTAAGTAGCGCCTAGCGGAGCTATCGCTCACAGGTCACAGCAGCTGTCGGCATACACGAGCGTCATGGCGCGGGAAGAAGCGGCCATTTCCGTGTAATTTTACCGCGTTATCCCATACCGAAGTAAGCAGCTAGCTTCACCGTACGGCGGGCGTCAGAGCAGAGGTCGGCAGGGCCGCCAAGTCTCCGGCCGCGACAGCGAAACGCGCGCGCGGGGCCGTGACCGTGAGACGGTGAGAGGCGCCGGGGAGCGACCGCTCGCGAACGGACGTCAAAAAGATCGGTACCCCCTTTACCACCGAAGAGTAACGCGGAAGCTAGCGTATGCTGCGACTGCGTTTGAAGCGACGTTTTTTTTATATTTTGTGTTACTTCACGTTTTACCGACTCTCGTAGATCGGATTAGGTCCCGTTCGTTTCAGCTTTTTTCAGCTTCAGCTTCTAGTTTCAGTTTTTTTTACTATTCAATAATTTATCTTTTTCTAAATTTTTTTTAGATTTTTTGAGCTTTTTTGCATTTTTCTTTTTTTCCCGTGTTCCTTTGCATTGTTCGTGATGGGCTAACATATTTTTTCTATTTTTACATTTTTTAAATTTAATTATACCCAAAAAGCTAAATCAGTTACAGTAAAAAAAACCAGCTACAGTAAAATTTCAGCCAAAAGCCAGAAGCCATCGCTAAAACGATCACCCCCTAATCTGGCTTCGACTATGATATCATTTATTATATTTTGATACTTCTTTTTATACATAATAGCTATCAGATCGGATCAGAATTTATGAGATATGACATAAGCGTACACAGTATCAAGAATAAAGATGGTGAATCTCGTAGATAACCAAAATAACCACATTAAAGCTGTTGTAAATATTGTAGTATACGCAAATATTCAGATTTAATTTTAGTATAATTAAGAACAATTAAAGCACATTTTCAGCAGTATATATTTGATAGAAACTGCATATAAACATGTAATTCTACCATATCAACTATACAAAAGCATATAGCCAATCCTTGTAATAAGAATACTACCGAAATAAGTATGTAAAATATTCTTATGAAACAGAGTATAACTAAAACCAGTATAAAGTTCAAGGTTTAGTTTAATGTTGTTTAGTGCTCTTAGATATAGGGTTACTCAAAATATAATTTTGGCCGTCGCGCTATTATGATCTATACTCTTCACGAATTGAATATGCCAAGTGTGATTCAAACTTTGAGCTGTAAAACAATTAGACAAACCTAAATTCAAATTATCAACAATATATATATATATATATATATATATATATATATATATATATATATATATATATATATATATATATATATATATCAAAAGTATCTGAATGCAGGACAATGAATCATAAGACAGCTAGAACAAAGATTTAGAGCTTAAATTTGAACATTCAATTTCAGTATTAAACCACAATTATCATCACTGAGCTATTTATCCGAACTCACAATATCTCTTTGCCAATAAAAAACCAAATCAAATGACAAAGAGCAAGTAGCTGAAAACTCACAGTACATGTGATATTCGAAATCACCAAGACAAGAACCGCACAAGGCAAGGAACGCAAGGAGCGTTATTCCAGAAAACGAAGCGCCTCGCTTTGCTGAGCAAGAAGACGAAGGTTGTCGGAGATACAATACCAGCCTTCATACCTCGACAAATTGAAGAGTGAAGTTGAAGGTCGGAGATGTCGCACAAGACTACCAAAGCACACCCGGCCGAGTGTATTCAAGAGCAACAGAGAACCACCACTGTCTTCTTCTTTTCTTGGATAAATCCTTCAGATTTTCCCTCTCACCCCACCAGAGTTAGGACACTCGAAAACTCAAAGGGGAGAACTCCAAGAGGAGAACTTCTCTCCAAACCCGAAGAATACAAGGAAGAAAACTGAAGAAAAGGAGATGCAAGATCCGAAGGTGAGATACGGAGAAAGAGATAACGGCTTTAAATAGAGGAGACAGGGGGCTGCGGCGTGGTGGCTGTGAGCGGTTAGCTCCGAGGAGCCTGGGCTAGCCTGTGCCTCTGTCGCCGCCTCTCCAATCACCGCCTTCCCATTCGCCATCCAAATCGTCCGCCAAAGAACCACCGAGACTAAGTCTAGATCCGGGTGAGACACCGCTTGAGGAGGAGACTGGGTCTTCTTCCCCTTATCTCTTCGGTTGGAATGTTCGGACGGTCCAAAGTGACTATACCTCGTGACTTTATATAATCATCCTCCAAAGTGAAAAAAATAGAAAGCACAATCCTATTGAAAATTATCTAAAATTTTTTTTATATCACACCTCTCCAAATTCTAAGAGAATTACCGTATGAATCACATCAGCGCCCTCCCCACCGAAGGGTAACGTGAAAGCTAGCGTATGCTGCGACTACGTTTGAAGCAACGTTTCTCCAAGATTCATGCAGGGCGCAATCTCCTGTCCACATACGCTTCGTGTGGCTACGCTACAAGGCTCCTGACGGCTCAGTGGTGTTGAATCTTCAACAGAATCTGATTAAGTGTAAGTGAATTTCTGTCTTTTTGGTATTGTTGATTTTTCTATCTGTTAAAGTATAAATAAATTAACTTAAACTAATAAAAAAAACAGCGTGTATTCCATCGCTACCATCAGAGGTCGCCGTCATCTCTCGGCGTGCTTCTAACTTTGCCGTCATGCTCCCTCCTTCCCAGCTATATTCCTATCACGTCGGCTTGATGATCCTGGGCTTTCGGCCCATGTACAGATGGGCCAGGGGGACTTACCCGCTTATGCATTGCGTGAAAATTTACGGTCGATCTGCCCGCGTCGTGGAGCGCAAGTTTGCCGACGATCTCTTGCTTGCAAGCCTACAACCACCCCATGCTTCACAATCGATAGGTCAGGGTTTCAACGCGGTATATTTTATTCCGTTCCATCCCATTGCTGTCAGAATAATTGCCGACATCTTTATGTTGCGGTCAGATTTTGGCACACAAAATTACCGGCAAAATTAATTTTTAGCAGTTGATTGATTTTAAGTAAAGATATGGATTTGCTAGAAATCATAAACAAGGATCGGCTAGAAAACTCCAGAAGAAGCCAACTAAGGAAAGGTGGATGCGAAAAATGAAATTGTCAATAAGAGATTGGAAACATGAAGATTTGGAAGCGGACATGAACTCTAAAAGAAGAAAAGTTAAGCCAGCACGAAAAAAGAGACTTTTAGTATATAATAGATAACTTTTAACCACACATCACTAGTTTTTGTTATATCATATAGATGACTATTAAAGGAAAAGTTAAGCCGACGTGAAGAGAGTTGCTAAGAAAAAAAGAAATAGATAGAAATTTTTATAAAAAAGAAAACACTCAGCTCTTAATCCCGAGGACCTTATTATGGTCAATAAACCATAGTCATTAGATTTTGTAAGATAAATGGAGAATCGTATGAAGCAAGGATACATATTGTAGGATCGATATGTAAAAATGAAGAATAATCCAATTAAGCCTACGTAGGAGGCGAGGCGCGCCCTCGATTTCAAGCTTGCGACAGCTGGCAATCTCATGCATGAGACCACGCCTGTCAGCGACAATGAGGTGGACAACACCATAGTACGGAAGTGGGGAGAGAGGACGAGGGAGGAGAACATGAAGAGCCACATGGATCTCTGTCGGATGCTCGACATCAGTAGCCAAGTTAGGATAAAAATAAAAGAGGAGTTTGTAGACTAAAGTTTCTCTAGTTATTCATATTGATGTTATAGATGATATATACATGATCAACGTCGTTATGATCTGCACTGGTATTGTTAGCCTACTCACTAACTCATGGTTTGTACATACTGATAGTGGTGGGTGTCTGACAAATATTTTATCTGAGATAAACTTAAATATAACTAATTTGTTACAAACAAGTTGATTTATGCATCATACATGTAAAATTCACAATCACCATAATTTTAGACTAAAATCAATCTTGAAATTAGATAGACAAGAAAGCAAATTTATTTTCTCAATTTGAACTGCACGGACTACCAAGTGAAGAGTTTGGGCTTTTTTGTATGCTCAACCCGCTCAACTTAATCTTTTTTTAGCTTCAGCTTTTTTTCACTATTCAGTAATTCTTTTTCTAATTTTTTTAGATATTTTGGGTTTTTTGTATTTTTTTTCTCGAATTCCTTTGTATTGCCCGTAATGGGTTAACATATTTTTTTATTTTTTTAAATTTAATTATGTCTAAAAAACAACTCAGCTACAGTAAAAAAAAGACAGTTACAGTAAAATTTCAGTCAGAAGTCATCACTATTCCGAACGCAAAGGAGGAACGGTGAGCAGGCCAGGCCGTTCGTCCGTATGCTCAACTCCACATTGACTGCCACCGAGAGGGCGCTCTGCTGCGTTCTGGAGAACTACCAGGAGGAGGATGGTGTTCATGTCTAAATCAAAAAGGAAATAATGCTGCTTGAGACTACCAGCGTCGGTTGTTGCTTGGCATCTTCATAAGAGTCATGCACAAGCACAGGTATTAGATTGAACCAAGGAATCGAGAAAGAAAGAGAGAATGGGAGCTCGATGGGTTCCATGAATTGTTCTATCCTATCTGTTAAAGTACAACTCTGAATTAACCACCGTTTTTGTCAAATGAGCCATTCAAGAGTCAGTTGTTGCTTCCTATCTCCGCAATAGAGATAGAATAGAACTAAAATAATATACGATCAATGTTAGAGATATAATCAAACTCAAGCGATGTCGAAGAAAAAGAAAAAAATTGCCAAGTAGCGATAAAGATGATACGGTATTGCTCTGGACCTTATGTAGCTTAGACGGCGTATCCACCGTCCGATACTAATCTAACCAGTTACAATGCTTCCCATCCACCTTTTATTCTTACGGTGCATCGTCCCTAACACAAAATTTCTTTGTGCCACAGTCCAAGATGAGACTCACGCCTGTGGATCCAGTAGGAGGCGGCCACTGAAGCGGCCTTGGTCTGCGCAAGCACTGCCAATGGCTTCATCGTGCGCCCGTAGCATCTCAAATGGCATCCAAGCTTCGCCACGGTAGTCACCGTGGCATCCATGAGCTCCGACCATATGCCGTGCTTTGAGAGGGAGCAGTCCTTGGGGTTGAAGCTGAGGACCTCAGCGGAAGGCGGTGGGCGTGGCCATGCCGTCTCGTCCGTACGCATTGAGGACGCAGGGTGGCTTCTCTCGGCACCGGATCCACGCCTCGGATCCCACCGTCCCGCCGCCGCCGCATCCAAGGCCTCGCACATCGCCTGTCATAGGAGGTAGTTTTTTGTTTTGTTGTAATATTTTGATTTTATACGTTCAATATTTTTTATTTTATATGTGTAACATTTTGATTTTATATGTACAATATTTTGATTTCATGTATACAACATTGAGATTTTTATCAATTTTTTTTGTTGTATACGGTGATTAAAATTGTTGCACATATTATTTAAAAATATTGCATCGGAGCGTCCGATAGAAATACTCCCTGCGGACGTGTGGGCGTTAGCAACGCCCAAGATGTTAAGATATGGGTGTTTGTGATATGGTGGATTAGCGACCACAAATACTGAAATACAACTAAATTTTGACATACTATTAAAGTTATATAGCAATTACAATTGTATTACTATCATAATATCTAGTTACGTAATTGCATGGATATTTTGTCTAGTTAGATAAAAAAACATAAATATACTAGAAATTCTAAAAAAAATCACATCATTAATTTGGTAGACCATGATTAAGATTAATCTGCAACAACATTAGTTTTTGTCTCGCAAAAAAGCATTAGTCTTTGTCAATAATCTCAAGAGATAAAAAAGATTCCTAAATCATAGAAACAACTCCCATCAAGATATATACTCAAAGTCAATTGTTGAATTGTGAAAAGTTAGGAGTTTATGTACTACTAGACTGTACCGTGCAATTGCACCGGCTAGACAATATAATCAAATTTGTTAATAACTTATTGTCTAAAATGACACCTTTTGTAACCTTAGAATAAAGAAATAGACGGAACACATCGGAGCATCATAAATCCATAACCACCGTATGTTCTCCGTCCTCAGTTCGGTAAACATCACAAGTCACACACAGGCGCAGCAGAGGTCGGCTGAGAATCTAAGCAAACCAGTCTCTTCCCGCCGTGACCGCGACCGGGAAGAGCACAGCTCATCAGGCGCTGTTCCCATCGCAATTAATGTAAAAAAGGATCGGCCTGTTTCCCCAGAGAGCAACGAGAAAGTGTGGCAGTGATCTTTTGGTTTTTAAAAGTTTTAGTTTCTAATTTTATTTTTTTTTTACTATTCACTACACTATCCATTAACTCAACTACAGTAAAAAAAGCTAGTTACAGTGAAATTTCAGCTAAAAACCAAAAGCCATCGCTAAAACGATCACCCCCTGTGTAACCGACGACGCTCTCGTTCTCGCCTAGCCTCCGTTTGTTTTAGCGATGAGTTTTGATTTTTGGTTAAAATTTTATTGTAATTGGTTTTTTTACTATAGTTGATTTGGTTTTTTATACATAATTAAATTTAAAAAAAAATAAAAATAAAAAAATATGTTAGTCTATCACGGACAATACAAAAGAATATAGAAAAAAAGAAAAATACAAAAAAGTTTAAAAAATCTAAAAAATTCAGAAAAAGATGAATTACTGAATAGTAAAAAAACTGAAACTAAAAAAAAACTGAAAAAAAAAACGAGGCTTTAATTTCTCCCATCAACAGTCGCCGTCACTATCACGCCGGAGAGATCGAGCCGCGCGTCTCTGTTCTCCTCTCGGTCTTGGTCGTGGCTCCAAGTCCCCGGCCACCCACCGACGCCACCCTGCTCCGGTCACATACTCACATCGTTTGGAATTCGGGGCTCGTCGCGCGCCTTGCAAGAAAAGAATATGGCCGTGGATGCGGACATCATGGTCGGCAGGCTGGACAGGGCAGGGATAACTGTCGGCGTTGCGAGCAGCAGAAATGCGAGACCGGCGAAACGAAATCTCATGCAAGACGTTCGTCGCCGCGGGTAATGACTTCATGGCGTCAGGGCGGTTAGTGCAGTGCATCGTCTCCTACCTGCGCGTCGAGTTCTCTGCCCTGGCAGCAATGGGCGTTGCTAAGTCGTGGTGTGGGTAATGGGTCTGCTGCATCTGTCTAGGTAAGGGATCAGTGACTAGATTGGCCACCAAACTATAGAAAAGTTACTCGGTCCCCTTCTTTCAGCTTATGATTTTTTCTGAACAACAAGAATAGTTTCTCTACTATTATTTTGAAACAGCTTATCAGAATTATCTTTTCGAAGAGACTTATCAGCATCCAATTTGTTCGACAAGCGCTGACGCTAAAATCTAAACTATCAGCCATAGCCGTAAGCCATTAATTGTAGTCGAAAAGAACGCAGAAAAGTTCCAGCTTCAATGCAGTACAATCAAACTTTAAGAGTCCAAACTGTTGAAGTATAAATAAATTATCTATTTTTTCTTATCAGCTTAGACTTTTAGGTGAATTAATTGGTACATGTAACTCAATATAGTAGAGGTCTTGAATTCGAGACCCGATTGGTGCAATTTTTAAAAAATAATTGTGACTCGCTTCTATTCCATATCTTAGACCTGTGGGAGTCTATACATTTTTTTCATCAGTTTAAACTTTTAGGTGAACTAATTGGTATATACAACTTAATACAAACAGTTTCAATTGGAACAAAATAGTCCCTGATCTAAGGATTGCACATTTGCTAGTACAGCATTGTGGCTTGTTTCTTAAGCAGTGATAAGTTGTAGCGCAAAGAGTGCAAAAACCAAAATAGGAGAGTTTAATATTAGTACACACTGGCGGTATATATAGTACATTGTTGATCAGTCTTTGGCCTTTTGTGTGGGAAAAGGGGGGAACAAAACATCATTGCATTTCAGAATGCATGAGCATCTAGCAAAACATGCAACCTAACTAAAAGTCAAATTTCAGTACACCCAAGTATATGCATGATTCCAAATACTCCTACACATAATACTAAAAAAGACCAGGCTGGATCAGAAATTCTTTAGTG
Organism: Melocanna baccifera; assembly: GCA_036346265.1. Taxonomy (NCBI): domain Eukaryota; kingdom Viridiplantae; phylum Streptophyta; class Magnoliopsida; order Poales; family Poaceae; genus Melocanna; species Melocanna baccifera. The sequence goes on along the minus strand of CM070677.1, from coordinate 33,053,586 downwards.
AGAAAGGAGAGCACCAACACATCATTGCTCTTAGGAGAAGCATCTAGGCACTAACGATGCAAGCTAGTGTACTAGTTAATCATCTACCCTGTCTTAATGCGTACACAACACACGGAAGCAAAGCTGAATTCTTGTCCAGCCGAAATGGCTCTTGGAAATCTTCCTAAGGTGCTCCAATTAGTTTTTAGTTTAAGTTTCTCGTTATGATTTTTGACTTTTGATTAAAATTATGTTGTAACGTCTGTTAGCTTTTTCTAAGAAAAAATCAAGAAAAAAATAAAAAACATTATATTATTATAGACAATGTAAAGAAATAAAAATAAAAACCAAAAAAAACAAAATAAATTGATACGTTTCAAGTGGCTTCTGATTTAATTAAGTCAAAAGTTAAAAATTAAAAGCTGAAACCGTTTAGAGGAGCGTGACTTATCTACCCAGGGAACAAGTGCGAATTTAAGATCATCAGCTGTTTGTTCCGATTTGCTCCATGCATGCACCTCAGGCAAGTACGAGCCCAAGTGGGAATACATCTAGTGCAGCCGTAGGGAAGAGAGAATCAGAGATCATGCTCCAAGGACACCTTTTGGCATAACATTATTAGCATGTGGACTGGACTTCTTTATGTATCGCAAAAATGTAGACGGCATATCCAAATGAAGAATGCATGGAACGGAGACCGTAAAGGAGGAACGTGTTTGGCCCAAGCAAGAACAAGCCAAAGATTAGGGGCACTAGTGCTTAGTTGTTCGTTTTGCTTCTGCATAAACATAATGCAGACGTGAAGAGACAAGGCCAATTCAGCTCGAATCTAGCCAGAAAGATCGGACTGTAACAAGGCAACGAGAAGGGGCCGGGTTTTGGCTGTACCACTAGCAGTTTAGTTTGGTGTGAGACAACAAGACAGGGCCTGGGCCGTGGTTGAGCTCGGGGAGAACAACCAACCACAGGGTTAGTACTTGTATATTGTTACGGTGCTAGCCCTGGCCTAGTACATGCACAGACACGCGCAGCTGGAGAAGCCTCCCCTCGAGCGCCAAAAACAAGGCAGGGCTCTCACGCCTGGCGCCTCTCAATGATGGCCTTCGCCGTCTCAAGGGCCCTAGAGACCGGCAACCGCAACAACTACCAAGGCGAGCAGGTGCACGCAGCTCCTCTCCTCTCCTCTCCTCGGCGTCTAGCACCACCAGAGGCAGCAGCGGCTGAGCGATTAAGATAATGCGGCCATCATTGCTCGTGTGGGCGCTTTCGGGTTCTCGCTGTCTTGTGCCGTAGATTAGCTCGTCTAGCTTGCTAGGAGGGTGTCGTAGTACACATGCAGCCTTGTTTTCTGCAAAAGGACTTTCCTTTCTTTCGAGAAGTGTGTTCGGGATGCCGTTTTGGTTACCAGTGCCTTTATATATAGTAGCCTGTGACAGCGTTCTTTCGGTTTGCACGTATGGCTTTTTAACTGCGATCAGTAATCCCAAAATCTAAATGAGCATAGTAACGGCGGCCGGCCTATTCGCATGCTGAGCAAGAGTAGGCAGGCATCTGACGAAATGGCATCGTGACAAGGCAGGAGTATTTTAGTTGCTGGACACTGGTATTAGCTGTCGCGTTAGAAAACATGAAAGAAACACTCCGGAGAATAGTACTGGTACAATATGGTGCCACATCCTAATCAAGCGCAGGCGAGCGACGTCACGAGCAAGAGGAGGTGCACACGACATGAGGGAAGCAGAGAGATGCAGTCAGCACCCGCAACCCACACAAGCGTATTACTTGTGTGAGAGAGCCACAGGAGGAGATCGGGCTCACTCAACGTCGCAACCCAGGACCAGGTGTGGCTGCAGGAAAGAATAATAATGGGATCAAGCGAAACAACTTCACTACATCAGTGTCAGCAGCCAGCCGATAGACGTGTAATGGTTGGTGTCGAGGTGTTAAAAAATAAGCGCATTGCAGGAGCTGAATGCGCATGAACATTGGATTGGTAGTAGCGATAAGAGGCGAGGCAGCAGGACAAGTTTTTTTGTCCGAGAGGGAGGCAGAAACACACAGGGAAGCGGCGAACCAATGAACCATAGCAACGCGAGGTCGGCAGCCAAAAACCAGAAAATTGCCGGTATAGTGGATCGTACAGACACACACAGAGGAAAATGAAAAGGAAAAAAATCGGTAAGAAAATATAAGGAGGAGAGAGAGCAGGGCACACGTCTAGGCTCGAACCGTCTTCCTAGCTGGCACAACAAGAACACCAGCTCACGCGTCCAGCACAATCCCTGCCCCTAATCACGCACTAAGCATGGGATTTACAATCCAATCAGCCCCTCCACGCACCAGCCAGCCGGAATATTTCAAAGAATCCATCACTACATCAAGAAAGAAGCAACTTGGCCACCCGACTAGGCAGAATTAAACAATCAAATTCCAGATGATGAACGGCAAAATAAGCATAGCAAATGTAATGGTCAAAGGCACAGGTTCAGAGATGCCAAAGCATGCACCCAAGATATAGAGACAACGAAGGGCAAGAAAAGGCCGAACAGGAGGAAACCCAGGGTCCAGAATAAACTTGAACAAGGTGGACTAGGTTACACTGTATACAGTGGTGGCTAGCTGGGAACGGCGCAACTTCTCTGAAGTCCATCTGATCTGCGATCAATGGTCCAGATTAATTTAGTATTTTTTGATTTTTTTTACTTCTAATTTTTAGTTTTTTATTTTTATCTTTTTTTAGTTTTTTTTCTTATATTGCTTTATATTATCTGTGTTAAAATAATCTATTTTTTATTTTAAAAAATATGTTATTTTAACACAGATAATATAAAGCAATATAAGAAAAAAGAAAAAACTAGAAAAAGATAAAAATAAAAAGCTAAAAGCTAGAAGTAAAAAAAATCAAAAAATGTTAGATTAATTTGGACCGTTGATCACCGATCGGATGAACTCTATGCTGAAAGTCAGACAATCCCGCCCGAGCTGTGAAAAGGATGAGCTGGAAAAGGAAAAAGGAAAGAGAAGAAGCCCCTCGTCAGTCAGGGAGAAAGAATTCACAGGCCCTGCAAAGCTTCACAGTTGGCTTCTCTGTCTCAGTTTTTCTATCGCTGTAGCACCCTATGGCCCCCACCGACCCGTGTCTGATGAGCCGTCGGGCCCTCAAGATCCTCTTTTTACTTCTCAAAATAGCTTTTAGTTTCTAGTTTCTGTTGCAGTATATAACTTTCAAATGATGTATTTTTAAGATAAAGTCTACAAGTTAATTATAAATTATAGTACAAGTTAAAAGTCCAATATCTGTACCATCTAAAATCGTAAGCAAATATCTCTCTTCGTAAACTCTATCATAAACAACTAAAATTAAAAAATTTCAATCAAAAACCATAAATCGCAGGTAAAAAGAACAGCCAAATCGGCGGCCTATCGAAAGATTTTGATCCCAAAAGCTCGCTCGGCTCCTCAGCCCACCATGCCGCTGCATTGCCTCCTCCGCGCTACTAGTTGATGCTCCTCTTCGGCGTCGTCGTGGCCGCCGAGGAACTGCCGCATCGCGGCGAGGCCAGGTCCGCGCACGTCGCGCTCCCACGCGGCGGCCTCGATGGCGCGGTCGGCGCCGGCCAGCCGCGCGAGGACGGTGCCCGTGGCGTCGAGGCGCCGGACGGGCCAGCCCCAGCTGTCGGCCATGCGGCGGATCTTGCCGACCTGCGCCGCCGCGAGCACCCGCGTGTTGGCCTTGATCTCGTCCACCGCCGCGCGGAGGCTCTTGCGCCCCGCGAAGTAGTCGCCGAGCTCCGGCACGCCGATGGCCTTGCCCAGTCCGGCGTGCGAGGCCCGCTCCGAGGCGGACGTCGTCGCGAAGTATTCTCGGAGCTCCTTGACCATGCCCTCGCCCACCATGTCGTCCACGCGCCGGTCGAGATAGTCGTCGAGTACCGCCTCGTCGACGTCGACCCAGAGGAGGCAGCACGGGAACCTGAGCGCCGGCCGGTACCCGGCCGCCGCAGCGGCGAACGGGTCGCGGGGCGCGGCGTCGAAGCGGTCGGTGAGGAGGGCGTGGATTAGCGAATTGGACCCGCCGGCCACCACCGGCACGCGCCCGCGCGCCGCGATGGATGCCGCGGTGGCGGCGGCGAGCGATCGAAACGACGACGTGGGCAGCTCCCCGGCGTCGGCGCGGACAGCGCCGAGGAGGTGGTGCGGAACGCCGCGGCGGTCGGCGAGCGGCACCTTGTTGGTGGTGACGTCGAGGCCGGCGTAGAGCTGTATCTTGTCGGCGTTCACCACATCGCCGCCGAGCGCCTGGGCCGCGTCGATGGACAGCTTGGTCTTGCCCGTGCCCGTTGCCCCCACGATCACCACCAGCCTCGTGGCCCCCCACTCCGCCTCCACCTTGTTGCCGCTACCGCTACAGCAGCAACAACGACCATCCCCCACTCTGCTTTCCCTGTTCGTTCTCGCACTGAGCCGTCGCGACCGCTTCTGAGAGCCGCCGTCCCTGCCGACGCCAGCGACGGCCGCGGCCGCCATCGGTGAGCGGACGACGGTGCCGACCCTGCCGACGAGACTGCTCATATAGCTAGCCGGCCCAATCCCCCACCCCAGTCACCTCACCACACTAGCACCGGCTGCGGACTCACTTATATAGGAGTACGATACGACACACGGACGGGGCTCGCTTTATATATATATATATGAGCAGCAAGTTGTGAGTCTATTTTTTTTCAGCATCTCAAAACGAATTTTGATTTTACTATGTATCTAACTTTCAAATGGAGTATTTTTTTTAAAATGGAGTCTACAAATTAATTGTAGTACATGTTAAAAATTCAACATCTGTACCATCCAAAATCGTAAACAAGTATCTCTCTGTAATATCTGTCGCAAAGATTTAAAATTCAAAAATTTCAACTAAAAACTATGAGCCACAAAAAAAACAGCCCCTGCAGCAGCTGAAAACTTCAGCTTCTTGTACCTACGCCGTTTACCATCGTCACAGCCAGTAGTACAGTAGAACTAGTTTCTCTTGCTCAAGTCAGGGAGTCTGGGAACGGCACGTTGATCACTTGCATCGCGTTGTCCGCACTGCATCTCCTGTTTCTCCCCGCGGCCTAAAAGCTGATCACTTTGTAACAGCTGGTGTTCCTTACAATTATAGTTCACACATGTTCAAGTTAGTCTGGTGTATTTGCCCTTTGTGAAGTAGTTCGACCGACTCATAGCTGACAACGTACACTGGGAGCCCTACTCCCCTGAGGCATTGGATAGCCATGCTCCTAACGGGTTGTCCTCGCTGTGTTGGCACGACCAGGCTTTCTGGTTGACGCGGAGGAAGCTCGTGTTCAATGTCTTCGTGGAGGACTACGTGGCACATTGTGTCATGCACCAGTTCAACCTACGCCAGGTCGTTTCAGTACCAATCAGATGACCTTTGCCCAACAATGTCCACACGTGAGTTACCACTGTAGATGTCTCTCCTTTTACTGCTAATTCATTGCACGTGTTCTAACCAAATGTTACCTTCTGCAGGCACTCTAGGAATGGAGTAAAACACGGCACGGACTAGACGACGAAGATAGAGATGTGGATAGCCCAATGGGAGGGCGCACTGCAGTGCTATGTGCTGAAGGCCACCCCTTACGACTGCGGTGTGTACGGCGAGTATCTTCGTTGGTACGCTCCTCGGACACATACCAGACTGATACATGTCGTCAACCCACCCCCACCATACCTCGTAGCACCGACTGACATGTACCTCGCGTACCTTGTGTAGGACGTTCACATCGTGGTACATTACATCATATTTTTAAATCTTCGCTTCTAGCAATCCCACTATTAGGTTTTACCCTTTCATGTTTTCCTTCTAGGCAGACGTCGATGCTACGATTTGGCGGGACTCTGGCACTATGGGGGACATGATCTCTAGTGGTGTAGAGTACACACACAAGAAGCTAGTACAGTCTTTCCATGGCATGCAGGCCTTGGGTGCACGTGTCGTCGGCCTGTTGTCATGTACTAGGCTCTCGAAGGTTGGCACGTGGGTGCCTGGTGCACACTTGGTGCATCCATAGGCACTGTCCCGTCCGGAACCACCCCACACAGGAGGTTCTACGTGGCCACATCCGCCATAGCTTGATAAGGTCAGAGGGTCTACTAGGGTACATTAGATACCACCTCGGCCTGACGAGGCCGAGGGTTAGCTTGGGCACAGCCCCATACATCACTAGCACAGCAGTTTGTGCGTCCTCCGGACTACTCCAGCTTCCCCACGTAGGGCGTGTACGATGTGTCATATGTCCCTTTGGACATCTTTGACCATGCCATGGCATTAGCCGAGGGTATGTCGTACCTCCTTTTGTTTTCTCCTATTCCTTTACTTGATGAACTAATGATATTTGCACTGTAGGTCTTATGCCCCCTGAGGGGTTTGGTGTCTTCCTAGGCCAGGAGGATACACACCGGTACTTTGTCAATTGGAGCGACTTGGCGATGGGCCCGAGACCTCAGCCCACACCCCCAGAGGTTATCTCCAGGTCACAGCTCAGCGGTGCAGCAGTAGCCACACAGGCGGCACTACAGTTCATCCCACTGGCTTTGGGACCTTGTGTGTGTAGGTCTCCTGAGCGTCTTACCTTATCGGGGCCCCAACACCCAGCGTTGAGGAAGACGACCTAGTAGGGCCAGACGGGCGAACGCGGAGCCGGAGGAGGCTACAGTGGCGATGGGGGGGTGCTGGGTGTGCTGTTGGGGGGTCTAGTGCTGCCTGTACTTTTGTTGTTCCTATAATATTTATATTTTTTACTTACTATGTGCTGTTTGCAATACTATTGCGTTCTTATTTGTATTCCTTTTTATGATGTACGTTTGTTTGATCTATGTCGATGCCTCTAGTTCGATGCACGCGACGTACCATTGGAACAGTCTACTGAATAAATGGCAACCGCAACGATGCGTCAACTAGTCGATTACAAGCTTTAGGACATTGAACAAAATCGTGGACAACAGGATAGAGTACTATGGTACAACCTTCTCTATGCGTGCCTACTGGTAGGATGTGTCTCGCGCTACCCACATGAGGTGTTACAGAGGGAGGCATCTCGGACGTGGTTGGTCATCGTTGTAGTGGCACACACATATGCAGTTAGGGTTTGTGCTGCAACATGTCGGATCATACGAACCTCCTATGTTGATGACCTCCTTGCTACCCCTCTTGCACTGCATCTACTAACAGAGGTCATCGTTCTCCTCTTTGAGACTTTCAATCCACGCCTCTAAGTTGAAGATTCGCTTTCATAATGTATCGATGTACGTCACAACGTAGCATTCATAGGGAGGATCGATTCAGCAGATGAAGTCGTATTTCGCCACCTGCTGGAAAGGAGGGTTAACATCGAAACTCTGTTAGTAGTAATACAAAATAAACGATTGACTAAATGTACCCTAGAGTGTGGGCATCAGAAGAAATATCGCTTGCCATTGAAATGGCCTTCCACGAGCTGCACAACCGCGTTCTCCTTATGTCTGCATTTCGGCCACACCGGTTGAGCATGTTTGTTTGGCATCAACGATAGTTAGGGCCGAAGTCCTCCCTCCTTTCCAGCGGAAGGTCTTCCTGTGATAACCCATGTTCAACCGGCCCCTCGGTGTTTGCTATGGTATGTTACTCTATGATGGAGAAGGTAGTTCTTTCTGCGTTCACTACGTGGAGTGCTCCTAATATCAAGGGGGTGGGGTGTGTATTTTATGGCTCGTTAGGGGGGAGGAAGCGTGTTTTATGACAAACCGGGTTATGTGCTACCTTTCTGTAGCTGTGCCTCAGAGAGAACTAGCTTGTGGACTGAAAAGTATGACGTGATAACTCCCCGTAAAGTAGAACGTGATAAAACTTTGCCTCACTAACTTTCCATATCGACTTGACAACACTGAACTGCTTGGCTTTTTGGACCAAAAATAAGGGGTTCTGCAAAGCAGGACGTGAAAAATCCATAAACGTTAGCCATAACAACACTATGCCAAATTTTCAGAAAGATAAGGCAACACTCTAACTCACAGCATACTTACATGAAATTAACCACACCATGCTAATCCTTTACTGTAAAACCTAGTACATTTGGTTGTAAGATGCCCTCGTTCTCCAAAATTTTGTATGAAAAAAATTCCTGTAGGATCCCAATTCTCCAGTATTTGTTTGTTCCAAGTAAGTTGTATTTGCAAATGGAATTATTTTCATCAAATGGATGAAAGGAAGACATGGAATTTCATGGTGATGCCAGTATGGTGGATGTTACTGACAGAAAAATGCTAGAATTTTCAACTGACAGACTCATGATCCGGTGAAGGTGTTTCTGGAAATCGTCACCAAGAGGCATAGGGCGTGTTTGGTTTTTGCCCCAAGTAGCCTTATCAAAATATGAGCATGACCAAAGACAAGGCATGACCAAAAATTTGGCACGAAAGAGCTGTTTGAATTATGGTCATACAAGTTGCCAAAATTTTAGCAAGATCACAGGGCAACTTTGCGCATTGATTAGACCAGACGACGCATCTTTGCGCAGTTAGAAGACTAGACATGGCAGCTTTGTGTAGTGACAAGATCAGATGGGGCAGCTTTGTGCAGTGACAAGACCAAACAACGTAGCTTTGTGCAATGAATAGACCAGACGAAGTAGCTTTGCGTAGTGACAAGACCAAAACGTCCGACTTTGCACAGTGACAAGACTAAAGCATCTAGCTTTGTGTAGTGACAAGATCAGATGGGGTAACTTTTCACTAGCAACTTTTCAAAAAGACAAGGTAACACTTTGCCTCGCAGGCTACTCACATAAAATTAACCACACCATGCCATCTCTTCACCTTATAAAGGATCTAGGAGAGAACATTACACAGCCAAACCCAACACTACACCAAAGCTTGCTTCACCACATAAAGATGGACATGAGACAGAAGAAGCAATGTGGTAAGATGATGAAGCAATGGGAGGAGACCCACGAATTAGCAAGGTCTGTTATGGCCCGCGATTAAACAAATAAGGACTGCTGTGGCCCAGGCCGAACAAGCGGAGCATGCCAAGAGGTCAACTCCCCGCAATAACAGCCCCCTGTAGCAGCAACCCCATCCCGAACATTCTAATCAAGCGTTCGCTGCAACACCCGCCCGAGGGGGAGACGTCGCCCCTTTGTTGGTGCAGGGACCCATGCAAATTCTTCAAGTCTAAGCAGTAGATCATCCTAGGCATGCGTTACTAGGGTTGCACAAACTACTCCTATAACAATTTCGATTGCCGTCAAGACACGAGCAGCTATCGGCAGCTAATAAGGACTAGTTATAGTGTATTTCTCTGCTACTATTTCTTTTTTAAAATATGCACTAACAACCTCTTCTGTCTACCCACAGTCCACGGAACCGCTGTGTGGCTACCGCAAGTAGATCGACCTAGAGATCCATCCACATGACTAGTGAACTCTCGATTTCGAAGAGTGAAATGTCAAAAAGGCTTGTGAGATTCGGGAGGAGGAGCGACGCAACGACAAGTAAATCGAGCGTATACGTTGAAAGACGAAAACTCATCTCGAGACGTGCACCTGCAGAGAGTGCGAGAAAAAGGGAGAAATGACAGCTAAGGCCAAAGAGGCCACCGAGGAGTTCAACACCGAGCTTGCAAGGAAGGGATAATGGCCCCGGTCCATGCAGTAGGTCAGGTTGTTCCGCAATAGTCCCTTGAAGCTCAAATTTGTTTCCATTCCAAAAAGGTGTATATGTATCATAGGAGTAGTTCAGTTTATTGCATCGTGCATGATGCTCTTTCTTATGCATAAAACCAAACTCTACGCGCTGTGTTATTCTCAGCTTTATTATGAAGTCTATTTTATTTTGCAAAAACATATCTCCTCATCTTTTCTCATTCAATTCTTCGCGTAGCAAGGCATTCAACAACATGAAAAAATAAGTTCTCCTCTGTGCCTGCTCCATGTATGAATTACTAGTTGCATCATAATATTACTTACCATTGTACTTACCAATCGTTGCTATCTCAATTGTCTTCAAAATAATTTTCACAAACTTTTTTGCACTACAATAATATGCAACGATCACAAAATGTTATTGCTAATCTAACAGATTTTATACTATTCATAATTTACGAAAATCACAAATTGATTAATCGACATTGTCTCCCATTATTTTTTTCCAAAAAAATACAACTGACACATAAAATATGATGAATGTTACCTACCTACAACAATTGTCATTTACCCCCATACGCGGTCGAGGGCCAGTTGCGCAAAAATGGACTAAAATTGCGATTCTTAAAACGATCGCGACGATCGACCTCGAGTCGCTTAAGCGTTCGGTGATAGATCTCAATCACCCTACCGTTGGATGACTGCAACCTCTCACATAACAGCCCATAGACAAATATTTTTAAAAATAATATATTTTTTATTCACAATATACACCCGGACCACTCTGGTCCATCAGTAATGTACATCCTTGTGCCTCATGTTGTACCACACATTCCACATATTAGTCCTCACAAAATGTTACTAATCACTACCTCAATAGTCCTCACAAAATTTTTCAAAAACTTTATCGCACTACAACAATATATGACGATCGCAAAATGTTATTACGAATCTAACATATTTAGTGCAATTCAAAATATACAAAAATCACAAACAAACCAACCAACATTGCCTGCACTTCTATTAAAAAAAATAAAACAACTTACAAACAACATTTTATAGATGCTACTTATCTACAACAATTGCATTTACCCCCCCCCCCCCCCGCCCCCGCCCGCGCGGCCAATTGCATAAAAAGGTGGTGGTCTATTTTACAAACACTTGTAACTAGATTTTTGATGTTGATTTGACTTATAAGTGTTCGGAAACAGCAAATATGCAGCGCAACTGTTAATACCCTGCCGTTACCTTTGCATTAAGGGGGTGATCGTTTTAGCGATGGCTTTTGGCTGAAATTTCACTGTAGTTGGTTTTTTTTACTGTAGCTGAGTTAGTGGATAGTGTAGTGAATAGTAAAAAAAAAATTGAACCTAGAAACTAAAACTGAAAAAAAGCCAAACCAATCACCCCCTAAGTAACAAACCTTTGGGCTCCCTTCATTTCTTCTATCCAGGGGATCAACTCGGCATTGACCGGCCGTTCATGCGAGGCTGATGAAACGTTGAGATCGAGGCCTGTCGAGGAGAAGAGACAGGCTAGGCAAGGAGGGCGCGCGCACGGGAGAACTGGAGTTTCCTCCTGGCAACAGGTCTCCAATCCGACGCACGCACAAATCTCTCGTGTTTCCACGTCGCTGTCGCCATCGTTGGCCAGGAACGCACGTAGCTGCGCCGGGCCAGCTAACGGCAGGGCGTTTCTGTGCCGTGCCGTCGTGCGCTTCCTCCTCTTTCCCATGCCTTGTGTGTCGCCGGAATGGTCAGATGCTACTCTAATCTCTCGCGCACGTACGCTGCCGGCTCGTTGACGGAACTTGGTCTGCCCACCATGGTTTGCCTGCTTGTGCAGGAGTGCAAGTGGGAGCTGTGAAGTTTCTTTGGGCCTGTTTTTTTTGCTGCGGCTGATGGTTTTTGGTTGTAACTGATGACTTTTTGGCTGTTTGCGACAGAGATTGCGGAAAGAGAGATACTCGCTTGCAATTTTTGATGATACAGATATTAGTTTTTTAACGTGTACTATAATTAACTTGTAGACCTCATCTTAAAAAAATACTCTATTTAAAAATTAATTACTGTAGTAAAAATCAAAAACGACTTTTAAAAACTGTAAAGGACAGGATCTTTTCCTGGCATTAGCACGAAACTTCTCTAGTTAGCATCAACTACCGGCTGGACCTGAATAGTCGGGATTTAAGTGGATGCTACTCCGTTTTGCACGCACATCTCCTCGTTTTGGGGCTCCTTGTCTGGTGATCCTTCTCCATTAGCGGTACGTGCATTGCTTTCTGATCGCGCATGCACCCGTTCTAACCATGAATCCATGATAGATTTCTTTGGGAATCGAATCCATGGCAGATTTCATTGCTGATATATTCTGAGATCCACAGTACCTCTCAGTTGAGATATGGTTTAAATTTTAAAATATACTTAGTGCATCCCTATGTTTGTAAAGATAGGACTGTAAGAATCTTATATATATATATATATATATATATATATATATATATATATATATATATATTAAAAGTTGATGACATATCTTTTACAGTCGCTTAGAAATATAAAAAAACCTAGAAATTCTTACAAAAAAATAAAACATCCAACACCTAATCTAATGGACTTTAATTAAAGTTGAACTACAATGGCAGTTGGATATTAGCAGAAAAAGAGAAAAAAAGTAGAAATTCTTATAAAAAGCAAAACATGCCGTTGACCTGGTGGACCCTAATTACAAATGCATTGTAGCGGCCATTGGATGTAATATGCTTAGAGATATATATTATTTTGTAATTTAAATCAAAAGAAAGGATAAACCTTACGTGTACAGGGCAAGGACCACAACCACGTAAAGCTCAAAAAAACTCACGTACTGCAGTAAAATAAATATTTAGAATGACTTGTTAAATTAGTTATATCCTACCATTGAAAAATATCAAGTTCTAATTTGAGATCATATTCACCTTGACAGCCCTAGCAACATTTAACTATTGCTTAAATAATTGTAGATAAGTTCACTTAAAATTTTGTACTACTAAGTGACTTGGCGGTTCGCTAGTAGAATTATTTAAAAGGTTCTAGGTAAGGGGAAAATTGTGGAAAACCACTAGTTGGTGGAAGTTCACAATCTTACCCTAGGGTGGAGGCTGCAACAGATAGGTGATAGTGCAGTTGTACACTGGATAGCCGGTTGTAGTTGACAGTCTCAAGAAGAAAAGTAAGGACTAAAACCTTATGCTAAGAACTAGTCATCGCTCAACCAGAAGTATTGACCAGTCAATCATAGTCTAGTAGCTACTCGGTTCAATTGAACCCCTACAGGAGGAAAGGGATGTGGCATGGGTCGTGATATCACCATACTCACAACGATAGGTCTATATGAAACCTGGGCGGCTATGTTCCGCATTGGCCCATAAATACCTGATTTTGTGTGGTTCGTAACCTATCGGGTAGGGACTATATAAAGAATTGAGCGATGAAAAACCTTATTTTCTCAACTTAGTCATGCGTTAAGGGAAGCGTGCCTACCGCGTGATAGTAGGAGTTTGAGAAATCTTGCGGATAAAGCTGAGCAATTCTGTATAGTGATAATAAATGGTATTTGAATATACCGTGCTCCCGATCTACAGAGCTATGTTTATTTGGGTGATTCCAGCAATGAAGCATAAGTATATTTCTTTATGTTTTAATCTGTGTAATCAGAGCAAGTAACTGTGGAAAAGCCCTTTACTCTTAAGAAGTGGCAAGTTTGTTATTTAAAAATGTCTATAAATAAAATTGCATCCACTTTCATTAATAAAACCCGTATACTCCCATCCATTGAGAATCCTTGCAATTAGTAAATTAGGGTTTACCCTTGTCACTTGCTGGGTATAGTTGTACTCATTACTTGTTAAAATAACATTTAGAAGATCAATGGAACTCCGATGAACTAGCTATTGAGGAGGAACATGAGGAGTCGTTCTTCAGCGATGATAAGTGGTTTTAGATTTTAGTCTTGCTCAAATACGCCTGTAGTGTTTTGTTGTATTGTAAGTTAACTTTGGGCTTGCACGTCCCTGCATCCAAACCTAGCTGATAAGCCCTATCTCTGTAATAAAGTTTGGATCTTGTCTGTAAGTATGTGTTGTACTGATACTCATTCTTGTGCGATACTCCGCAACTATACAGTCTTAAGGCATTTGCAGGGATTACTAACGCTTCCGAAAATAAGGGCATTACAACAAGTCCATTAGAGTCGCTTCAGTTTGTAACCATGTGGCCAATTGAGCACAACACAAGAGATAGCTAGAATTCAAGCTACATTAGAAAGTCAAGAAATAAAATAGAAGAACACATGTTAAGAATATTATCTCAATCGGACCATGCATGTAAATACCAAAGTCTGAAAGTTTGATTTAGGCCTAGTTATTAAAACCGGACCGGACCGGCGGTTCGGTCCGGAAAAAACCGGAACCGGAGTCTAGACCGGTTTAGTTTTATTGTTGGACCGCCTGTGCAGTTGAGCCAGATTGAACCAGAAAAAAACCAGTTGAACTGGCCGGTTCTGCACAAAATCGGAGAAAAAACCGGCCGGTTGGACCAGAGGTGTGCTCAGTGGAAAAATTTGTGAAAAAATATGCATGAGGCAAGGCTTGAACTCATAACCTCTTGTGACACCCACCTCATAAGCTAGCTCTAATAACCAAGTAAGCAAGTTGGATGTTATGATGTATAAGAAACTTACTATATTGTTAAGTTATATTGAACCACCGGTTGGACCAGTAAACCACCAGTTGGACCAATGAACCGGTGAACCGGAAGATCGAACGGTTTAATGACCGGTCCAGCTTTAATAACTATGGATTTAAGTGGCATTAACATTGTAGCAAGGGTGCCTTTAATCTTAACTGTTGCTTATATGGATACAAATTAGAAATTGTAAAGAACAAAAAGCCTAATACCTAACTAAAGGAAAGTAATAAGACTAGACATGCATTAGAGCACACTACTGCAGAAAACGTTATCACAGATGGTTCAAAAACGTCATCACAGACGGTTTCGTGAGCCATTTGAATTTATGAGTCAATAATGAAATGAGGTCATCACATATAGCTTTCAAACCGTTTGTGATGCAACTATCACAGACAGTTTCAACTACAAACCATTTGTGATAGTTGATTATCACAGACGGTTTCAACTGGAAACCGTCTGTGATAAATATCACAGATAGTTTCAACTACAAACCGTTTGTGATATTAAACTATCACAGACGGTTTATAGTTGAAACCGTATGTGATATTGAACTATCATAGACAGATTGTAGTTGAAACCGTTTGTAATACTTATATATCACAGACGGTTTGTACTGGAAACCATCTGTGATATTCTTTTCTTTTCCTAAATCTATTTCTGTTTATTGGCTAGCCTCAGGAATTGCTACCCATACCCTCTGAAACAAGCAGATCAACACAATATATATCCAATTTACATTCATTCATTTCAGAAATAAAAACATCCATTTCACAAATTAATTAATTGAAATAAAATAAATTATCCATTAACAAATACACACATGTACAATTAAGTTCAATTTTATCCCAATCAAATTCATTCTACATTGTAGAACTCTCCATCTGATTTTATGGCTTTAGATATCAAAAAGTCGCACACTCTCCTCGAATTTGTGTGAGTTCGTCCTGTTCCAACGCAGTTGTAGTGATAGACGCAGTTTGTCGATAAGAATATCAATGTCGTGCGTACATATATAACTTGATAAGTATAAAATAATTATTACAATATTGACCAATCTGAGGATAATTGATCTTCAAGGAATTGAGGAGTAGTTGCATATGGCGACAAACATAGAATTCACAGGTATTGCCCAACGGCTACTGGTGGCACTGCAAAAATAAAATTTGTTAATTCGAGAGATATTTCTACGAAGTGTTATATAGGATTAATGTGTACTAGCGAATGTCACGAAATTTCAAACATGTCACAGGGCGTTGGTCCCTCTCTTTGATTTTTGTACCTCTATAATATACGTAGCGAATGATCTACGTGATTCTAAAAAGTTAGCCTTAAGAAATGGGAAGGAAATAAAGACTACAATGTAGTTATGTATGGAGAAAATATATTTACCTATCGATTAATCATTCGACAACTATGAAGTTGATTTTGTTCTTCTTTGGGGAATCATGATATATTATCTTGTTCTATTTTGGTATAATTATAATTATAGTCCAATAGAATCTACACAGGTATGTTGTTATGTTCATTAAACCTAATCTTGTGTTGCTTATAAAGTAAAAATCAACAAGTATAACCACTAGTGTAGCACTTACCCTTGGTTGTAGGGCATAAGTATAAATTCCTTGTTGTGGTATGCCCCCAATGCCTCCTTTGGATTCGTAAAAAACCGCTTTAAATGGAAAATTATAGAAAGATACCATGCCATTTTAGCAGGAGGTCTTTTTTCACCTCTATTTCCTCGCCGTCATCTGATTGATTCTTACGCTTGTATCAGGATGCGTTGCACATCGGACATACATGTATATTTACATACTCTTTACGGTAAAGGATACAGTCGTTCGGATATACGTGTATTTTTTCTACTTCTATTCCTAATAGATAAAGAATCTTCTTGGTTTTATACGTAGTTTTAGGCAACTCGTTTCCATCTAGAAGCATGTCCGCTAAAAGACATAGTAGGGTCTACGGTTCTGCACGCAATTAATATAGTGGAATTATCACAGACGGTTTTTAATACAAACCGTCTGTGATGACTTAATTACTAAAGACAGTTTGTATTATAAACCATCTGTGATAATTCACAGACAGTTCAAACTAAAAACCATTTGTGATATTTGGTAATATCACAGACGGTTTATAGCAAAAACCGTCTTTGATATTAAATTTTTATAGACGATTTTTAACACTGGTAACAACACAGCCGGTCTCTAAACTAAAATCGTCTGTGATAATATACATTATAGATGGTTTTGTGAAACCATCTATGATGTTGTGTCTAGTATTAGGTTTTCTATAGTTGTGGCTGACAAATTTGCTAGTTTCAATAAAGGTTAGATATAACAAGATTAAAGAGTATATTAAAATTGGGATCAGAAGGGATTTGGAATGGTGTTAAAGATGCTGATCGTACCACTTTAAATGAAATAAAAAAAATCCCTGAAGACTTTAGAATGTGGTCTTTCACGGAGGAGATCCCCTAAAGCAAAGGCAGAGGAGCATAGGGCCACGTCTCTCCTTTTTATCCTCTCTATAGGATAAAATCTTCAATGGTTCATATTGAGTGCTATAGTGCGATAGTCGCTAACTCTACATTTTGTTTGTTTTAAACCTCTTTAATTCAAAGGAATTTCAAAGGAAAAATAGAGAAATTTAACCCAAAGGAAAAATCCTATGAGGGGTGTTTTGTTTGTAAGATTGCTTCAAAGGAATTTCGCAGGATAGAAAAAATTCCCATAAATTTTAGAGAAATTCTAGTATAAGGTCTAACCTCATGTTACCAATTCCTTTGAAAGTTGTAATACACCTTCTCTCTTTCTCTCTTCATTCTCGCTATAATCAATTAATATTTAATCTCAAAATTCTAACATTTTCCTGTGAGACATCTAAACGAACAATTCATGTTGTTTTGTTTCTTGCGGGAATCAACAAGTCATGCCACTTCAATCCCACGTTTTTCCTATTCACGCGTTCAAAGAGGCCTAGGATACACTATATTTTGTTAGGTATATAGTGCTCAAGTGCATCTCAGCCTTCTCTTTTTTTATCCAACTTATATGAAGTGAAGAAGGCAAGGCACTATGCCTTCAGTTCACATAGGAGAGGATATGAATCCAATCTGTAGAGTAACCTTGCTACAAACTTTTAAAAAATTTTAGCCAGAACTTGATTTTAGCTAGTTTTAGTTTTTAGTTTAAACTTAGTCCTGTTTAGAATGCATAAATTTTACAAGCATTAGTTCAATTCTTGAGAAATCGAAAAACCCGTATTTAGTGTTTCAAATGGGCCTAAAAGAGAAGTTCATTGTAATTATTCCCTCTAATTATAAATACATGTCATTTTGAGATACGTACCGTAAAACTTTTGAATTTTTGACTATCGATATCATTTTAAATATTTTGATTGGATAAGTTAGAAATTATATGTATATATTTATCTCGAAAAATACTTTTATAATATTATAATTTTATTGAGTTTTATAAATATATTACAATCTAAATTAGTGTTCAAAGTTATGTCTTGGGACCTTATCGATATTTAAAACAACAACTGGGTTCGACAAGGCTTCCTATTTTTGCTTATCACTTTTGCTACAGTAACTAACTTTTAAACGATATATCTTTTTAGACGAGGTCTATAAGTCGATTATAGTAGACACCATACCGAGTTCAGCTATACCGACCTAAATTGCATGCAAATATTTTTTTTCTTCACACTATCTCTCTTAAATAGTTAGAATTCAAAAGACATAAATTAAAAACTATAATCTAGACTTCTAGAGCTCAAAAGCACACCCAACATGTATATCTGAGTTGATGGACTAATAGTTATGGGCAATAAATGCGTACCATTTCATGGAACAAATAGTACCGACACTTGCGAAAAAGCATCCGATATGCGGAGAACATTGAAACACATCGGAGCAAGCTTTTCTAGAAAATATTTGAAGGGGGAGGATACCTCGTCGTGCATGCCCATAACTTCGTTCAACCACTTTTTTTGGGTCATCTCACATAGCATTTCTTGCAAATTGGAGAATAATTGAATACGGACATAATGGTCACAAGTGCAGTTGACCACAACCAAATGGGAAAAACACTCAAACAAAAGGGAATTAGAGAAGTAAAGGAAGAGGATAGCCTGGAAGGTGGGGTCAATCGAACGCAATTATGCAAGGGAATACCAGAAAGCTAAAGGTGAAAACCTGGAGACACACACACACATACTTCTTGAAATTTGCGGACACTTGATTTAGATAAGAATGGTGAAACGATAATACTAGTACTCAGCTGGCTAGCCAAGTGGGATTTTAAATTAGTGGTCAAATGGCCAAACGTAGCATGAATGGGAAAATGAGGATTTGCCAGCCCAAAAAGGTTAATATCAGGATTCGTCACCCTATTATCTCATTAACATATGGCTCTAAAACTAGTATGTCAGTGACATAACGAGTGGCAAAACCCGAAACATTGATCTTTGGGTTTCTTCTTTTCAGCTTTTAAAAACTACTTTTCAGTTTTTCTATAGTAACTAGTTTTTAAATGAAGCATCTTTTTAAGATAAGGTATACAAGTTAATTATAATACATACTGTAACGACTTCATTTATATCAACTAAAACAACATATAAATTTCTGTTACTCTACATTCTCTCTTATAAACAGCACAAAAGTCATAAGTTATAGTCATAAGCTATAAACTGAAGCAAAAAAAAGAACAAACCTTTAGGATGGCAAGGCAAATCATTAGCGAAACCTGCGATGTTGCAATTAAATGAAGGGAGTTACATGGAAAACTTGTGCCAAATTTATCTGAAAAAATAGAATGTCTGTCATGCAAAATAAAATATGAATAAAGTCTAGGATAACGCGTAATACAAAAGAGCTGAAAAGTACTCGTGCATCAAGGTTTCAAAAGGACACGGACAAAAGCATAAAGGGGTCTCACCTCGATGGTAAAAGACCATTTGATAGGGGAATTAGGAATAATATGATTATGATTACAACTATAATAGGAGTAGTTTTGAAGCCAGAGTTATAGGATTAGTTGCGGAGCCCTTTTTGCCACCAAAAGTCGCATCAGGCCCAATTGCACAAAAAAGTAGCAGCTCTTTCTTGATACCGCCTATTGATGGTGCACGAAGTATCCAACAACTTCAGTCGAATCTCTTATCAACACGTCTTCAATGCTACCGCTGTTGCTAGTGTGTTACGTGTGGTTGCCACATGCACATAATGGGCATCCACCCTGAAAAAATTTACCTCTTTGAATTAGGATTGCACTAAGCGCCAAAACCGGGGCCACTGGAAAATCCAAACAAAATTAGTCAAACTTAGGGTCATGTAAAAGGGCATTATTGCTAGAAATAAGTCTATTTTACCTCTTGTAACTATCACATTTATCTAATTTTCAATCTCAACTATGAAATCGGGTATCCAACACCCCTTAACTATAAAAACCAGTCAAATTACCACTTGGGTCCTAATTTACCCCGGTTTTCATTTGCGTGGCACTAACATGGCAGTGTTTTTTTTACAAGTGAGCTGGTATTGGGTGATATGGCCACTAACAATCAGAATCAAAAAATAAAATAAGGTAGGGCTAACATATCGTCCTCTATCATGTATTGCGCGGTCATGGTTGTTGTCATTGCTGGCTCTTCTCTACCCTCCCTGTTGCCAACGGTCACCATCCATAACATAGCCTTGCTGAGGCGATGCTCATACGCTACCTAACCAGGCCAAGAAGCCACCGAACTCCATCGTCGATGGCCTTTTCTTCTCTGTGGCCGCCACCCTTGTTCGTGTCATTCTGGTCCCCATCATCATCATGCAAATTCGAGCGCTATGTTGTCCTACCACCCAAACCGAGGTAATCCTTAGCTCCACCGTGCTCAGGTGAGTAGAATCCCTCCCAATTTCGTCCTAATCCCTGCTGGTGTCCCGCTGGCGCTGTGCGACCACGCCTACCCCTGTTTTGCCACCGCGCATTGCCTCACCTCTGCATAGCGTCCTGAGCCAGCTCGTCTCCACTGGGGTGCACCTTGCGTCGTCCTAAACCTGTCCAGTCTGGCCTGATGACCTCTAACCATTGGAGCAACACAACCATAGGTGGCCACCACCGTCTCCCCTGTTTTTGCTCCACACCCAGTGCCACACCACCTCATGCTGTCCTAGACCAATTTGCGCATACCTCCAACATTGCTGCACCTCACTGGTGCTTCCCAAGTATGTAGTTGCCCATGCCGCCATGTCCGAGGTCCGTCCCTCCTACTTTGATTGTCAGCAGATGCTTCCTGTGCCTATCGAAGGAAGAGGGAGAGATTTGGGGAAGAGAGGGAGTAGGAGCAGTCCCATCTCCGGAGGTGTACGATAGTAGGTGGGGAGGAGCGGCGGCTTGGAGAAGGCTGTTTGTTGGCCGAGGAGGAAGGGAGAGAAGTGGATGAAGAGGGAGAGATTTGTTGACTGCTTGCCATGTCATCTTAATACCAATGACGTGTCAAAACCAATGCCACGTAAGTGCCACATCGGATGAAAATCAGGTGGAGTGGGGGTCAAGGGGTAATTTGCTCGGATTTGATAGTTAAGGAGTGATCGATGCCCGGTTTCGTAGTTGAAAGTTGAAAATTAGACAAACATGGTAATTGCAGGGGTAAAGTAGGTTTATTCCTTATTATTAACAACCCCTTATGAAGCTCATTAGGGTTTGCGGGGTCTCAATATTTAGGGGAAAAAAGACTTAATTTGCCATACTAGTTTTAAAGACTAACAGTCAAGAACGCATTTAGGATAAAATCGGGATAATAAAATCTAATTTTCTTGAACTCGAAATTACATGTTCCGTGAAAAACCATCCCACCTTTTTTTTTTGACAATTTTGAGTAAGCAATATCGTAGCCAAATGAGAATTAAAATAAACTCCAATAAAATTTATGCAAAAAACAGTTTGTAAGATTTGTCATCCAAATGACTACTTAGGGTTCTAGTTCAAGTCTATGGGCCTGTTCTTTTTGGCTGCGGCTGATGGCTTTTTGGCTGTTTGTGACAGAGATTGTGGAAAGAGAGAAACTCGTTTGCGATTTTTGACGGTACAAATATTAGTTTTTTAACGTGTACTACAATTAATTTGTAGACCCCATCTTTAAAAAATACTCCGTTTAAAAGTTAGTTACTGTAGCAAAAGCTAAAAACGGCTTTTAGAAGCCGTAAAGAACAGGCCCTATTTTGAAAAATTGAGTACTAATTTATGTCTACCTTGATTTTATTTCCCAGCATGTATATATAAATATTAGAGTCCTCCAAAAATAAGGAGCAGAAATCCTGTGTAGTCTGTACGTATAAGCATTTGTAAAATATATAGACACATAGGCTACATGATTAAGTTGTTGGCCAGCTCTTCTCCTCTCAACAAAAAGTTACTGAAATTTCTTAGCTTTATCATATTGACTGTAGGTACCGTGTGGTACGCGTCCGTGTCAATAGAGCCATGCATGCCTCAGCTTTCTATCTAAATGAAGATTCATCTTACGGAAGTGCATGCACCAACGCCCCCCCGAAAACGGAAAGCACTTGTAGCACAAAATGTTTATACGTTATTTTGTCTCATTAGCCTCGAGAAGTGCATGCCTAGCTCGCGCGCCGACGCACGTTTTAAGGTGGAAATTTTGACGAGGCAAGAAGAGACTCCCAATGCACAAGCTTCATCCAGGTTCTGGCTCAGTTATGGTTTCTCTTAGGCAACCCTGTTAAGATTTACTTAGCCATGCGCCAAATCGATGGTACTATGGAGCAAGATCACACTAATTGCAACCGAATGCATTTATGCACGGGCTTTCAGAGCCAAAATCTACCAGGATCCATCTACTTGGAGCAGGATAACCCAATTACGTAGGGGGTATAGTGCTAGCTTAGCTAGGTTGCAATTCAGAGGCACTTTATTTGGACGCTGTATCTGGCCGGCCGGCCGATGCTTTCACCTTTATTTCATTCAGCGATCGATTCCCCAGCAGCATGGCAAGGCTAGGCCAGCATTCCGATCCTTCTGCCGCGCCGGTTGATTGGTGCACGTCGAATATTACGAAACAGCGTACCGTTCATTCATCCTTCAATCCACGCATGCATCGCTCGCTCGCTGGAATCGTATGCCGGCCGCCACATTCGCCTGATCGATCCCTTCAGCCGATGCGACGGTGCGCGCATTCTCATTTGACAACGATGCGAATTGAGTCGCTAGTGCACACAGATCCATGCATGCTGAATATATACCAGGCGCGTAGCATCAGTGCCGCGTCCACTAACTTAGCTTCCGAAATAAACAAAAAAATAGAAGAAATGGGCTATCATGGTGTCACGACACCATGAGATTCTAAATTAATGTGCGAATCCAATCCAAATTGGATATATATATATATATATATATATATATATATATAAACAGTTTTAGTATACATACCCATCTATAAAAATTCAAATAAAATGTACGCCTCCAAAAAATAAAATCAAATTCAAATATTTTTAACATTGTTTATCACATGTTTTGCTGATTTCTATATATATAAGCACATACCTATAAACAAACTACCATAAAAAGGCAACTCTAGTTTGAATTTTGGTTCAAACTTGTTTGAGTTAGTTAGCAAACTAGTTAAATTTGACATCCAAAAAAATCAAAAATTTTCATACATGATACACAGAGGAAAATCTATTATAAATTATGGTATCACAACACTATAGTGTCCCGGTTAATTGTACTATACTATACTATACTATACATACATACACGGTTGCGCTAATCTGCGCGCGCGTGGACCGTGCGCGCCTGTTTGCGCGTTAGAAAGTTACTACCATTTGTGAGTGAAGTTACAGTCAAATACATGTAGAGTTACTACCTAGTTGTGTATTAGCAATAACTCTACATGTGTTTGATAGTAATTTTACTTACAAACGGTAGTAACTTCCCGATGGGCATTTTATACCTACGCACATAATAGTGTTTCTATATACATATATGTACATATATATATATGTATATATGTATATATGTAATTGTAATATACTCTAAAGCAACTTGGTTGAAAAGTTTTCATAGGATGCCTTTATTTTTGCTATATACCCTTATCCATACATAAAAGGAGTATATATGCAAATTATGCTATAAAAAGCGGACTTTAATAAAAAAAATTTCATGTAACTCACTGAAGTATCTTATAATCAATATTAGAGTATACTTGAAAGGATAACAAGGTATAACAACATTATTTACATAGTATATTCTTCTTAAGCACAATACCCGGGGGTCGTCTTACCCCCCCCCCCCCGCAGGTCGAGTTTTTTTTATTATTTACGTAGTATATGATAAAGTGAGTACTTACTCTCAAGAGTATAGAACCATCACTACTACAAAGAAGATCATCACAAACGGTTTATAACGCTCTTCAGAAATGGATTCTAAACTGTTTGATTTATTACGTCAGTGATAACAGGTAGTTATTATAGATAGCTCTCAAACCTTCTGTGATAAGTGACAACACAAACGGTTTCTAACACAAAATTATTTATGATACATAGACCATCACAGATAGTTTTTTTGTATTAGTTGTCTGTGATATGTTGGATATCACAGACAGCTAATACACGATATATCACAAATGGCTAAAACAAAAAAATTGTTTGTGATGGTGTATGTATCACAGACGATTTTGTGTTAGAAACAGTTTGTGAAGTTCTTTGTATAGCTAAAAAAATTCTTGTTTTCGGCTAGTCTCAGAAAATGCTAACTATGCCCTTTGAAAATAAGCAAGCAGATTACAGATAAATAACTGATAAATGAATTATAACTCAAAGTGAATTACAACTCAAAATCAATTATAAAATAATGTTCATGTATTGCTGCCAGAGTTACAATTGAATCACAACTCAAAGTGAATGAATTACAATTAAATCAAATGTTTGGTAATTGATGGCAGTTGGTTTGTAGACTAACATTTTTCATGAGTTGGATAAATAAGTTAGGTTCCACAAGTGAAAATGACTTGAGATGACTTCATGTGTTGAAGATCATCAAGTTAAGATGCGAGATAGAATATGGCTTTACGAGTTGAAGGCCTTCAAGTGAAGGATGCATCATAAGTTGATGCATGTTCAAGAGGAGATCATCATGAGTTGATCATCAAATCAAGTGAAGACCCATCATGTATTGATGGAGTTCAAGTGAAGGATGCTTCATGAGTTGATATATATTAAGACAATAACCTATACTTGAAGTGAGGATGTGTGTCATCAAGCTTCAAAAGGATTCTTAAGACAAAGATATGACTAGCTAAAACTAAGGATGTGTTTCTAGTCTTTTACCAATCTTAGTGTTTGGTTGTAAGACTGAATTGCTAGTATAGATTGTTGTACTATTAAGAGGAGTTATGTCTAGTAGCTTGAGTCTCATCATATGTTGATAGCTCAACCTCACTTGCTCTAGCTCTCTATGGCATGATGCTCTGTGTGAGCGGTCTGAGCAGCGTGTGAAAGTACCGACTCTATGTGAGCGGTACTACCAGAAGTTGGTAGTATCGGCATGTGTTGCACGGTACTACCTAACCTTGAAAGTTTTGAATTTATCCACGGTATATTTTTTCCAGAAAGACACCTATGTGGTGGTCTTCTCCTCCCAGGAAAAATGGTAGTTCCGCATGTGTGGAGTAGTACTACCGGATTACGATAGTACCGGACTTTGTGTTTCAGAACTACCGATTTTGTGTGATAACGGCTAGTTTTATGACCGTTGCGAGGGAAACAGAAGTACCAAACTTTTACTTGTGGTACTTGCGATTTCCCTGATTTTTCAAGGGTTTGACCGCAATGGCTAGTTTTTATGTGTTGGGTATAAATACCCCCTTGTGGCCGGTTAGAGAACAGCCTTTGGTACTCTATTTCACTCTCTTGAGCTAGTGTGATTCTCCTCTTAATTGTGCATGTTTTGCACCTTTTGAGCAAGGAGGAAGGATCTAGACTACATATGTTGCATCTATAGTTGGATTTTATATCCATTTGAGCTTGTGCATTCGTTGCATAGTGTGAGAGTCAAGTAAGGGGCTTGACTTATTACTCTTGAGTTTGCTGACTCCTAGACGATATTGGAGACGTCATACGCGGTGATCTTCTTAAAGAAGGTTATGAAAAGACCTAGCAAATTATGAGTGGTGTGGTGCTCGTTATCTCCGGAGTGGAGAAAGAGCAACCTTAGTGGATTGAGGTGGAATGTTTAATTCGTGGAGCCAATCCAATTTGTTTGGGCTTATCTTAACGTGGATTAGGAGAGACTAGCAAATCTCTGAACACCACAGTAAAAAGAAATCATATCAATGTAATTTATTTTCTTGTGCTCAATTTATGTTTAAGTAATTTATATTCGTAGAATTAAATTAATTGTTTGTCATATTAAGACTGTAAACCTTGACATAGACTTAAATTATTGGTATACTTAGGTGAACCTAGTGATTTAGGCCTTTTGTGCTAAACCAAAGTTGATTTACGATTTTGCATTATAAACTTAGTTTAGCCATAATATCAAACTAATAATAAGAAGAACTATTTTAAAGATCACCTATTCACCCCCGTCTAGTCGGTCTCCTCGATTTTACAAGTGGCACAAAGGGTAAGGTAGCTGTAGATTGAAACTCAATGACAACGGATGATTAATGTCATGCATAGGTGATTAGGGGTTAGGTTAAATAGGATTCCTAATTAGGGTTAAGATGGAGGAGTTTAGCCCACTAATAGCCTATCTCCAACCATCCCCAACTCTCCCCCTTTATTTCATGTTCCTTAACTCCTTTTCTGTATTCACAATTAGGTCATTAGGAAGGGTGTTTATACAATATTACAGTTTTCCCCTCCTCTTTCTCCTCTTCCACTGAGAGCAACCCTTGGGGTTTTGAGCTCTAGCAGCAGTGACCAAGTTTGGTATCTCTGCTCCAGCAACCCGAGGTTGTGCTTTAGTGAGGGTGAAACCAAGAGACTGGTTTTCAATGGTGGTGGTTATTTGACCTTATGCTGGGTCAAGGCAGTAGCGGTGGCTCCGATTGCCCGTGATGTCCTAGCGGTGGCCTCAGCGAGCTGTGGTGGTGCTGGTGGTGTGGGGTGATGAGCACTCATGTGCGGTGGTGCAGGTGGTTTGGCTGTGACCTTTGTGGTTTCGGTTGTGTGGTGTATGGCTTGTCTGGCACCTAGCCGGTGCTAGTTTCTTGGTCTTGTGTGGCATTATCTAACCTTTGACCTCATGGTCGTGTTGTCAGTTGGTTTGTGTGGGTGGCTTTGTATCTCTGAGAACCACGCTACTATGCAAACAACGACAATAGGTTTTCTAGGACAGTGCCGACTTCAGTGTGCGTAGCCTTGCTGCCTTCTGGATGGCTTGGAGGGTCGTCTCCTCATGTGTTGCCTTTAATACTTGTTATTATTGTACAATTGTGAGCCGCTCTAGTGTACTATAGTATTTGGCAATATTATTAACTAGTATTGGGAGATAATTGCATGATAATTTGTGGGATAATTGATTTCTCAATGAGGATTAATGGTCTATATGAACTTTGAAAAGGATTAAATAATCCATTAAGTACAACTTTAATACTCAATTAAGACCCAAAGATACATGTGGTCTTAAGCTTCCAAAGGAAATTGCCAAGTACCTCTGGTCCGAAGTCCACTGTACATTTTATCCAACCAGTAGCCACTCAGAGATCTTATGAACTAATATAAGGGCCCACATTAAGGCAATAATCTCTTGTGCAACAGATAAAGCATTTGCTTTATCCGTTCCCAACTGCACGATGATTCGTCCTCATGTCTCTAACAACAACCACCCTGCAGTTATCTCTGTTATTCTCTCCTACTGACAATAACCGAAGGTCAAGTCTCTCCCTCACTAACAACAATCGTCCGCTCAATCAGATGAGATGGTTCAATGAGGCGCCTGTTCATGTGGATAACTAATATCCCTTTGGCGCTATATAAGGGTTAATGAGAGGAGACATAGACAATTTTAAAAATTTTGAATGGGAATTAGAACTAGAACTTGAAGAACAATAAACAAGAGAATCATAATCTTCTGACCAGTGGAAAGATTATAGAGATTAGGGCTAGTTATATCCTCTTGTAATCCCTTTATGAGAGCATCTTATAACCAATTTATAGCAATAAAGATCATTCACATTCTCCTTCAAAATTCTTCTGAGTGACTTAGCCTTTTTCCGTCACAATTCATAAAATCAGCGACTTCATCGTCGATAGCTGGCGCCGTTCGTGGGGAAGAAAGCAATGAATCTATGAAGGATCTCATTGGCAACACCATTTTTCCCTGTTTCTATCAACATTGCCCATACGATCATGGTAGGAAGCTGGGATGAGAAGAATTGGTTCAATCTTGTGGACTACACTGATTTTGACATGGATGCATGCATTCATGCCATAGAATATGACACCATCATCCTCCATCCCAGGCTTGCCCATTATTGACACGCCTGTACACTTACCAATGCTACTTGGGGAATCAGGCGATCCAGCCTTGTCAGAATGCCCAGGCACCACGGCAAGCCCAATACTCTCTACCGGCAAACACAGAAACAACAACGCGATGTCACAATCTAAGGGTTAGAGTACTCTCAATGCAGTCATGGGCAACCGCTATTCGCTGAGAGCTCCTATGTATAGTGGTAGTCGATTGACACCTAGTTGTGATGTCAATGATATTGCCCTCGGTAGAAAGCCAGGCAAAGACAATAACACTCACCGTCCAATCAGTAATTTGTCAAATCAAGTTGAGTCCACCACATAGTCCCCCAGAAATGGTGG
Source organism: Melocanna baccifera (assembly GCA_036346265.1). NCBI lineage: Eukaryota > Viridiplantae > Streptophyta > Magnoliopsida > Poales > Poaceae > Melocanna > Melocanna baccifera. The sequence continues at coordinate 33,025,366 of CM070677.1, read as the reverse complement.
TCTCCAATTATTCTCCATAGAGGAAGCTCCATATCGAAGGAATGAAAGGCTTTTCCTTAGTTTCAATGGGAGTTCCTTAGGAGATTCATCCTAGCAGCATAAAGTTAACACAATCGGTGATACCACTGTTGATGCCATGCAAGGTTCACCACAACAAATCCCCTCACGATTCACTGGTTGTCGGGCTTTCTCAGTAGGCCTTCAAGCATTACATTGGTAAGAGAGGTTCCGATTGGAAAACCTTTAGAAATTTAATGGAAAACAAAATCCATTGGAATTTCTATAGATTTACATGAATGCAATAAGGGCTATGGGAGACGACGATAATGTGATGTAAATTATTTGCCAACAGTTCTTAAAGGTTTTACCCAGTCGTGGTTACTTAACCAACTGACAAGATTGATCCACGCTTAGAAATAGCTTTGTGACTTGATGATAGCCAACTTCCAGAGGATGTACGATCGCCCCAAAAAGGAAGATGACCTAGATCAAATCCGACAAGAACCCAATAAAACCTTGTGGCAATACATTAAATAGTTCAGTCAGGTTCATAACTCTATCCTAGAGGTAGCAGATTCTTCTGCTATCTAGATGTTCAAAACTAGAATAAGGATTAGGCAGCTTACAGAGGATATTGCAATGAATCATCCACAAACAATCATCGAGCTGTTCAATATGGCCGAAAAGTATGGTACCACTAGCGAAGTGGTCGAATGGAATAAGGTCATCGATCGAATAGAGAAGATTGCTTGGGTAGACCTGGAAAAGAAAGTCAAGAAATCATAGAAAGGTGAGAAAAAATCGCAAGCCCAATGTCAAAGAATTCCTTGTGATTCCAAAGAAATATTCCAAAAGTAAATAGGATTATTCCAGACGAAATAAAGGAAAGGCTATGATCGACTAATCTAAGAAAAGTAAAATGATGTTGTCCACTCTACCAAACGGCGGGGCATGATCTTCGCAACTGTCGTGCCTGATAGAATAAGTTAGAGGATTATTACTTGGGTAACCGTTCTATATAGGAGGTCGAAGAACCAAGGACCAACACGAATAAGGATGGGGACGAAGAAATGGAGTACGAGGAGCCAGAGAATACTATTGATGTAATCTTTAGTAGTTCATCCTCTTACAAGTACAAATGACAACTAAAGACCATGGAAATGAAATGAACCTCGCTAATGCTCCAGTCATTGTAAAGCCATCCAGATGATCGAAAACAACCATCTCTTTCAACTAAGAATTCAAAAATTAAGGCTATGAAGTATGCTTTTCATGGCATAGTTCTGTGATATTCGGTCAAATTGATAGAGCAAGTGTCCCTACCAGTTATGTTCAGAAGTCTTGATAACTTTTGAATGAAAAGGATCTCATTTGATGTAGTAGATTTCAAAACTACGTATGATAGGATCCTTGGTCGACCATCTTTAGCCAAGTTTCTGGCAGCCATGCATTACAGTTACCAAAGTCTCAAAATGCCGTGGGGGAGGGAAAAAATGGCTTATGCCTATGATCGCTAGTGTTTCAAACTGGTCAATGAATTACCAATCAGGAATGCTAATATGTCTTCCACACAGGTAAGCATTCAATGCCAAAGGTGGCTCCAAAACTCTCTGACCAAGTCAAGAAGGTACCTCTCGACAAGGATAGGCTTTCAGGAACCATCAAAGTCAAGACAAGACTCAACCCTATATAGAAAGAGTTACTCATCTTCTTCCTCTAAGAAAACTCAGATGTATTCATGTGGCAAGCATTCGACATGCCTAGAGTCCTCAGAGAGATGATCGAGCATAGGCTAGCACTCTGGCATGACAAAACAGCTATCAAGCAAAAACTATGGCATTTTGCACCTGGTTGGAAGGAGGCAATCTAGTCAGAGATCGACAAGCTCCTCAAGGCCGGTTTTATTAATGAAGTTAACCTCCTCAAGTTGCTCGCCAACCCTATAGTAGTTAGAAAAAGTAACAAGAAATGAGAAATGTGTGTAGACTACACAGATCTTAATAAAGCTTGTTTGAAGGATGTTTTCCCTTCCACACATCAGTTAGCTTGTTGACTCTACCTCCAGGTGTGAGTTACTAAGCTTCTTATATGCATATTCTGGGTATCATAAAATTAGTATGAGTAAAGAATATGAAGAGAAAACTTTCTTCATCACACCACGTAGAACTTTCTGCTATGTGAAAATACCATTTGGACTAAAAAGTGCGGGTGCTACTTTTCAAAGGTTAATGCAAAAAACCTTTAGTCCATAGATTGGTCGGAACTTTAGAGTCAACATCGGAGATTTTTTCCTCAAGGGTCTTGAGAAGCTGTTCGTTCAAGGTTAAGGTTGACCCGAATAGCTCCCTCTCCTTCTTGAGGGTATCCTCAAGAAGAATGTTCGAAGGGTTATGAGAGAAAAAAAATACTTCATGACTAGAATGTGATGAGAAGATAAAATCATTACCAGTCATCAGCTTGTCGATAGAGGTTAGCCGTCTCCTTCTCAAGGGCTAATGAATGCCTAGTCATTTCTCCGACCAGGGCAATTCGCTTCACCATATGCTAAAAAAAAGAAAAGAAACTTTGAGAAGTTTTGATAAAACCCAAAATGTAATAAAAGTGGTCTCAAGAACTTACCAAAACTATTTTACGAACAAATGCAGAGTAGGGTTCCTGAGGGCCAGTCTTCAATTCAAGGTCTGACACCTTCCTCCATCAAAACTCCTCGAATCTTTAGTTGTTGAAGATATGGCCCTAGTCGGGAATGTCCCTCAGATGAGGAGACTTCCTTATCATTGAAGACCTCTCGTCTTCTGGTCTTCCAAAGAAGGGAGGAAGTGTTTCTACTTCCTCCTCTTTGGCCACCACTTTCCCAGAAGAAACAAGAGTCTGCTGAGACTTCATTTCCACTTTTGGATCCTACGATGATGTCAAAGCTACCGAAGAATCTTTGATTGTAACAGCCTCTGTTCCCTCTGTTGACGTTGCTACCAGTTGAGGGGCTACTATGACCACTTCCTCCTTTGATGCCTCTTCAATAGAAGCACTCGGGAGAAAAGCAACCAGAGTTGTAGAAGCGCTACAAAACCAAAAGAATAAGAAAAAGGGGAAAGTAAGAACTTTATGGCACAAAGAAATAAAAAAAGGTATGACTATTTGAAATTTCCTATGACTAGCACATACTGGGTTTTCGTTGTCTTAAATTTGAACCGCCATAGAGAATAATCCAGAGTGCTTGCCTTCCTCTTTATCTTCTCGACCGATTTCACTAGTGTGCTACTATTAGGGCTGGTATGATCCTTGGCATTTTCTGACTAGATACTTTTATCCTCAGTCGGCTCCTCCTCAAGGTTGTTGGAGATTGCTTCTCCAATCCCCTACACCTGCTAGGAGGGTTGAGCTTCCTCGACCGCTGGAGCGCTTGTCTCCACTGATGTTGTGAAAGTGTTGGGCCTTCTCTGCTGTAATCACCTCGATTCTCATGACCATTGGATCTAATACCACTATGGGTTATGTGGTTGTGGTACCACCAATCAGTGGCTCCTCCTTCGCTCTCGTTGTGTCATCACTTGAGATAAGTCTGGGATGAATTCCTTCATCCAAGAAATACATTCTCCTTGGTGTAATTTGTTCATTTTTCGTACAAGAGCAGGTGTGAGTTTATAAGAAAAACTATCAGAATCGTAGTAAAAACCTATCTCCGAGGGGATTTATGCCTTCTTCTCAGGCACTCGGACAATTGGAGGAGCATGAGATAATCCCGATGCCCCGTACGACTTCTTGATAATCCGCCATTTCTTAGGAGTCAGAGCAATCTTCTCTGCACTTTCCTTCGCTCAGAGCCATCCAACTCAACCATCTACACATACCAAGAATGTTACGATACATCGGTCGGAAGAGAAAATTTTGGGTGAAAAGAATTTTCTATTACCTTAAGTCTTTTGATCCTATTCTCTAGAGAGGTAACTGCTAGGATTAGAGGAACTCCTTCCTTCTGCTTAGGTTCCCCATCACTAATTGCTTTTACCTGCTCTCTTACTTTGGAATGGGATAAAGCTATAAAATCAAAATAGAAGGAAAAGTTTTAAGTTAGAAAAAGTACACTAAACAAAATATGATCAACTGATCAGAGTTCTCGATGTTTACCTTCCAAGGAGTCCTTGGTTGAATCTTTTGTGCCTTCATACCATAACATGATATGGTCATGCGATTTCAAAAGACTAATTCAACACACGGAGAAGTCCCTCACCATGTGCCATGAAGTAAACCCCTTGTCCTTAAGATACACAATGGCATCAACCCATCATTGTATTCTTCCTTCCTTCTTCAAAGAAGACTTCCATCTCAGGTTTTCCACTATTATCTGTCCCACGAAAGATAGGCTATCTTCTTTGCTGACTATTTGTAGAACTAGAGCTTCTTCCATGATGACCACAAAGATTTAGAGTACATTGTGATGTACTCCCTCCCCTTCTGATTGTGAAGTAGCAAGGAGCAGACCCAGTTGCTACTGCTACCTTTCTAGCTCTCCTAATCATCCTGTAATAATATCTGAAGAGTTCTGAGTTTGCCAGAATCCCCAGATATACCTCGCATAAATAGATGAAGATGCTAAGATTCGCGATTGAGTTGGGAGTCAGGTTTACCAACTCAATCCCATAGAATTCGAGTACCTCCAACAAGAAGGGATGCGCCAACCGCCTGAATCTGCATTCCACATATGCCCATAAGATGAGAATTTCACCATCATTCCCACTCAGAAAGTTCTCCCTCATCACAAAGTTCTCCCCCCTCAGTGACCTCCAGGGGACTAGAACATTATCGGGGATCAATCGCGCATCTTCTAGGACCTTCAATCTCTTCGATCCCAATCAGATGCTAGCCAATTGGTGGTCAAGTCAAACATTTTCGATTGTGATGGCTAAAGATCTAAGTGTGGATTGAAGATGTTCTAAGCTATAGTTGGAGGACACTAAGGTGGAGAGGTAGAGGAAATCAAAGAATGTGAAAGGTTCTCTCCAAAAAGCATGAAGCCAATAGGTACCATGCTTATTTTTATAAGTTTTTTCAACTACAACAATAGTAGTTGCTGAATTTAAGCCTAACGGGCAGAAAACCTTTCAATTTGCCCGGTTGGCTTTCCTAAGCTTAAGTGAATAAAAACTTCCTCTTTATTTTTGTTAAAAGTATATTCTTTGACTTGAATTCCAATCAGAGAAAATTCAAGTTACAAATTCACTTAAAGTTCAACGGACTAGCTGATGAGGATTAAATAATCCATTAAGTATGATTTTAATACTTAATTAAGGCCCTAAGACCCATGTGGTCGTAAGCTTCCAAAGGCAATTGCACAAGTACCCCTAGTCAAAAGTCCATTGTATATTTTACTGGACCAGTAGCCACTCAGAGATCTTATGAACTGGTATAAGGGCCTGGCTCTAGGTGATTCTCTCCCATGCAATGGATAAAGCACATTCTCTATCCATCCCCAGCTACACGACGATTCGGCCTCATGTCTCTGACAACCACCACCATGCAATTATCTCCATGATTCTCTCCCGCTGACAATAATTGAAGATCAGTTATTATCATATCTCTCTCACCGATAGTATCTGCCCGCTCGATCAGGCGAGACAATTCAATAAGGTGCATGTTCTTGTGGATAATTGATACCCCTTCGACGCTTTTTAAGGTTTGACGAGATGAGACATGGACAATTTTTTTTTAAAAATGAATGGGAATCAAAACCAGAACTCGAAGAACAATAGACAAGACAATCATAATCTTTCGACCAGTAGGAAGATTATAGAGATTATGGCTAGTTACATCCTCTAGTAATATCTTTGTGAGAGCATCTTGTAACCAATTCATAGTAATAAAGATCATCCATATTCTTCTCTAAAATCCTTCTAAGTGGCTTATCCTTTTTCCATCACAATTCGTAAGATTGGTGACTTGATCATTGACAAGATTAAAATGACTTTTTAGGATATTCTGCTAGTAAACTGAGTATTTGGCATCAATTGTTGGTTCTATATCATACTTGCCATAGCTTTAATCATTCTGTTCAACAATACTTGCTTACTGTTAGTGACCTGTTACCTTCAGTTAAACCACTTTTATTTATATGCTTGTTGTTTTGTTGTTGATTTATCATGACAAAGCATCTAGAAGTGTAGTTCATTATTTGTTTAATTATATTGAATTATAATTAATTATTGTGGTAAGTTAATTAGCTCAAAACTAGTAGAATATCTAGTGACCATCATTTTAATCCCTGATTAGATTTAGACCACTGTGGCGAGGAGACCTTGTTTAAAACAAGAACTGCTCGACATCTGAGAGCACAGATAACAAATACTAATTTGAGCATTATGTTCATTGTTCATTTATTTTCAGCGCCCTTGTTAAGCATGATTTCATATTTAAATGACTTGGAAGATATTTATGATCTTACAATTAATTTATTTTTGCTCTTGTCATTTAATCTATGTTGGAAACATAGTTTATTATTTATTTATAATTCTAAAATTTTACTTAAATATTTACTGAAACTGCGGTTATCACAACAGTTTAGGAAATGAGCTCATATCACTATTGAGTACATAACTAGAAGTCTAGAACTACTTGAGAGTTGACACTCCAAAGCACATATATTGAGCATAGAAAAAGAAAACTAGGCGGCGACAAGTTGGAATTATTCTATATAATCCAACTAAAAGTTTAAAATATAATAATAGATCATAGTCTTCCAATCGTAAACTTCTAGAACTCTTGATGAAGTCTGTAGTTTTTCTAGCTTAGACATGGGGGTTTTGATCTCGTGTCCAACTATATATATTGAATTATAAGATGCATGATGCTTGAACATTCGATATTTAGGACATTTATAGTGCAAAAATCATGCAAACTATACACACGGATCTTTGGGTGAGGGGATAGATCAAACCCTCTCTAAGACCCCGCTTTAAACGGTTTCAGTTTCTGATCTTTTTTTGCTTTTGGATTATTTAAGCCAGAATTCATTTGAAACATGTCGGCTTCTAATTTTGGCTTATTTTAATTTTTTTATTTTTTACCTTTTATTTTTTCTCCTTGTTCTTTCCCATTGTTTGTGACGATATAACGGGTATTTTTTTTATTTTTTTAATTGAATGATTCAGAAAAAAACTAACAGCCACTACAGTGTAATTTCAACCAATAGCCAAAGCCATAAGTCAGAAACTTTAAGCTCTTTGGAGCGGGCCCTATCATGGCATAAGAAATGAGTTTGTGCTGGATAGATACACCTGCTGGTCACGTGCGATAATGTCGTTGTGATAACAGACCATTCCCCCACTTCGATCCCTATCATGCTCTATGGCTCTTCTTTTTAGCTATAGCTACTGATAGGCTTTTGCTATTCGAGACGGTAGCGAAAGGTGGAGATACTGATGTAAATGACACACATGATTTTTGTAACATTCCAAATTTTGAAACTGGAGCTAATAAGTAATTTGTGCTATTTGAAATTTCTGGCATCTGTTGGTATTTTGGATTTTCTGAATTTTCAAAGTTTTGGTTAAGGATCCATACAAATCAGATAAAACATACATACACATATACATATCAAGGAAAAGAAATAAAACTAAATGTATAATTTGTATTAAAATAAACATATACTTGGACACTTAGAGTAAATCATGAAAAGGGGCCAACTCAAAAAGGAAATGTAGCGGATAAATTTAAGTCACATGTCAAATAAATATACATGCAGATATACCCAAAAGTTTTAAATGGGAAAATTTAAAAAAAATTAGGCAGGTGAGCCAGCCAGCCAGCTCCCCTCTCCTTCGCTCATCTTTCACTCTCTCTTTACTCTTCCCTGGCTCTCTCTTCTTCTCTCCAGCTCTCCTCGCTGCCTCCCCTCTGCATCTCTCCCTTGCCCTCTTGCGCCGCTCTTCCTCCCTCCCTGACGCACCTAGCCGCCCTGTTCATCGCCCGAGCCGATCCCGTGCACCCTCTCTCTGCTCCCCTTGTGCGCGCCAATTGCCCATACCGTCGCCTTATCTCCTCGCTCGACGGGGACGTACAATGACCGATGCCAATCGCGCCCCGAGCTCACTGCACCGTCTTTGTCACCCCGCTCGCCGCCTCCCAAAGACTGTGGCCGCACCTCCCTCCTGTCATCCGCCATTACCGCCTGCATGCTCTCCTCGTGGCCAGGCCACACCAGCGGCTATAAAAGCCAGCCAAAGCCCTCATTCATCTCCCCGTACTCCCTCCTTGCTCTCCACGAACACAATTTGGTTCTTGCACTATGTAGCTCGTCGCGCCGCCGTCTTCCCCAAATCCGGTCGTCGAAGCTTCCCGCCGTTCCGGTGAGCCAGCATTCGATTCCCCACGTCTGGAGCAACTCCAGCAACTGACAAATACTTTTTCGTTCCTTGATTTCAGCCTCGAGCTCCGTAGGCCTCCGGCGACAAGCACTACCCCAGATCCTCACCGGCGCATGTTGACAGACCCCTTCGGCCATTTCCGAGCCACCAGAACCCCAAAGGTAGCTTCATGTACACCCATAGATGCTCTCGGCATAAGCAATTGGATCAATTTAAAGTAGACCACCGTAGCCATGTTCCCCTGATCCCACCACCGCCACCGATCACCGGCGACACTCGTCCGGTCAGATTGGTCGTCGAGCTTTTGCTCAAAGGTGGGCGGAGAGGCTAGGGTACCATTTTTCTAATTTTACCGTGCGGTCGAAGCCTCCCTCGCCGGCGGCGAGCTTCGCCAGAATCTAGAGGTTGAAGAAGCCGCTGTGCGCACGAGATTAATTAGCGTTTGGGGGTTAGCTAGTAGTAATGGCGGCAGTTAAAGATAATGAGTCCCCGACGTGTGGGCCATACAATAAATTAAACCGGTACGGGTCCCACCCGTCAGTGTCTCTTAAAAATTTAAAACCTCGCGGGTCCCATCTGTCAGTGGAACAGAGGAAAGGGATTAACCCCCTCGGTGGAGCCCACGTGTCAGCCTGGGCGCGGATAAGGAATTTCAAATCCCGCGGGTCCCACCTGTCAGCCTAATGCCATCTCTGTCTTCAATATTAAATAATGATTTAGGATTTCAATTTCTGAATTTAAATCAGCTAAAAACTTTAGAAATTCATAACTTATTCATTTTAACTCCAAATTTAATGAGAAAATTTCTAAGTTCATCTAAATTCATCCTCTTTCTATAGAAACTAAAATCATGAATGTTGGAGTTAAATTGAAATTATGATAAAATTTAATTCGCTATGTTAATTACTTTTAAACTTCCAATATTTATAACTAATCCATTTTAATTCCAAATTCAGTAAGAAAAATAACAACATTTATCAAAAATCCATTCTGTGTGCAGTGGAACCAAAACCATAAGCTTTTGAGTGTGTTTGAATTTTTGTTGAAGTTTTGTTTGGCTGTGTTGATTTATACTATTTCTTTTAAAATGTACGTTCAACGAAAAATTAGCGTACGAGGACCAGGAAGAAGAAGCAGAGGCAAACCAAGGCCAAGATCAGCAAGACCTGGACAATTGCGAACCAGATGAGTCAATACTTTGATCATCTTGAATACCCATTTTTGCAAATTATTTAGATTTAAAATATGAATTACATGCTATTATTTTATGTGCTATGCTATGTTATTTTAATGATTTAGATATCTACCCCGTGTAATGAATGCCATTATTATTAACTTCCCGGCATACTACTCTGTGAACCTTGACAGCCCTAGTATTAATTGTAGGTATAAGCTGCTCTAAAAAATTGAATATGATTAAGTGATATGGGTAGCTGTGCTTAGTCATTGCAAGAGTCAGGATTACCCCCAACATCATATATGATTGATAAAGAGTAGATTTTTGGGGAAAATACAGTCGGCAAAAAGGAGTCGTATATTTTATGCTCACTATGTTTAGATCCCCAAAAATCTCAAAACTGCTTATATGTCTGGGCGGATGGTTCGGGGGTGTGGTGCACTGGTGTGCACAAGAGTGGAGTTGGTGGTAGAACCACCCGGATAACACAAGGACCTGATCGGGTCACGACCTCCCATCGTTTAACTGTACAACCACAAGTCTGCAAAGTGCAACTTAATCAAGTAAACCCTGTCGAACCTCGGACTCATCTCACAGGTTGGGGAAAGAAGTGCCGAAAAGCCAGGGCCTGTTGTGGCTAAAGAGACATCGAGGGGAGGGTGATTTATTTCTCAGTCTTACTAGCACTATGGGAAGGGGAGCCTGGAGGTGCTAGTAATAGTGATTAAAATTCCGTGCAACGTATGGGTCCCATCGCAAGTGGGATCAACCCATAGGGTGAGATGAGACCTCGAGGCTAGGTAGTGTTAAAAGGTTACTGTGATAATCTACTCAACTGCATGACTACAGAATCATGTGGGGCAGCGAGCGGATTGTCCCTTGTGGTGAAAGTGTACAAATTCTGCAGAGTCAAAACTATTCGAATAGTTGTGCCCACGGTCAAGGGCGGACACGGGAACTTAACTCCGATATAGTTCTATTTCAAAAATTAGTTTTCTTTTAAAATAGGGACTTGGTATGGAAAAGTAAAGGATGAAGGACTGTCTTGGTTTGAGTTGTCCTGGGTGTCGTCCCAGTGGTAAGTTAAGCAACTATAACGCTGAAAATTGGATATGTGGAACGAGTGACTTGGGTCATGAATGAGATCTGTACTTATTCTATAAAATCTTTTCTCAAAAGTATTATGATTTTAAGTCCAAATGGCTAAGTCTAGAAAACTTTTATACATATATCTTACGTCTTATGAAAAACAATTTCCGGTAAAATAAAATAACCCGAGCCTATCCTTGTCAAGCCATGCATATTATATATTTGCACTCTGTGTATTGGCTCGCGGAGCACGGTGGTTAGTGTGCTCACACTCGTATAATCAAATCCAAAAGCAGGTGGACAGGATCACTATGCCTACAGGATGCGTCAAGTCAGGGAGCCGACGATGGAAACTAAGACGGATTTCAAATGTTCAAGTCTTAGACAGTAGACTCACCATAAAGGTGTTCGTCTATATGCCCATGGTTGGATGATACAGATGTACATGTTTACCCCCAGTCGCCTGCCTGTAGCTTATGGTTTCGCTGTTGTCTTTATCTTCCGCTGCTTTACTTTTTGATTGTAGTATTTGGCCGAGGAGGCCCGTTATGTGAACCATCTACCCGACATGGTATATTTTAAACTCTGATGTAAATTATATTTGATTTTGACTGTATGATCATCATGCGATGTATGGACTGATTCAGCAATGTACTGTAAGTACTATCTACTGATCCAGCGAATAGTACGGTAGAATCACAAAGGATTTCGGTATGAAAATCCGGGTCCGACAATTTTGAACTTAGAAGCCATTTGTAAAATCTACTTTAAAAAAATCACTCCGTATATTTTAGTTTTTAGAAAAATTAAAAGACAGAAACAAAAGAACATAAAATACAATTAACCAGAATACCATGGAAGAGCTAGGAGGCATCGGCACCTAACCTACCTAGCTCAATCGACAAGTCGATGGTTGGGTGCACTGCGCGTTGCATGAAGCCATGTCCTTTTTCCTCTCTTCGCTATGATCTAACTCCCTGGTTCCCCCGTCCACCTGCCATGGCACATGACATGAGCGCAACATGGTGCGGAAATTAACGTCTCACTGCAGGTTCGTGAGTACTGCAACAGTGGCTCGTGTCGCGCCTCTCATATGAGCCTTTTCGTTTACACTATAGCTTATAATTTTTTTTGTTACGACTTATTAATTTAATAAATAATTATTACTAAAAGAAATCGAGATTATATCTCAGTCATCGACAGTGCAAAAGATCGATCGATGAACACTATGATTATCTGTCACATGGACACAAACTTCATAGCTAGCTAGGTTAATTCAAGAGGCACTAGTACACTATTACTGATGTGATTGTGATCGATCCAGGGATTTTAATTATGTGATTTCTATCAAAACCAATTAAACCATTAGCTTTTATTTTTTTAATTTTTGACTTTTGATTTCTCAAAAAATCAAAATGAATAGAACAGTTTCTTAAAGCAAAATTTTTAAATAGCTTTCCAAGTCTAAAACCGTATGTACCATCTACATCAGCGTCTCTATTGTTCACTGTCATCTCAAAAAATACAAACAAAAATTATAAACCACAGCAAAGAAACAGGACAACCTCATGCATACAGATGGTCAACATCAGAACATCACGAACTAGCCATTCCAAACACTTGAAGCTCTATACTTCTATCCTCCTCGCTGAAAAACCTAAAGAAAAGGCTTATCACTGAATAAAGAAAGCCTACTAAAGAAAATGGCAAATGGATGGACGCACTAGCAGAACTAGAACAAAATTGATCCAGGTTCATCACTTCATCATGTATACAACAATATATAAAATTTTCAAGCGACATTGTATTAAGTAGTAATATATCTGGTTATTTTTAACATCAATAATTTGACATAACCAATGGTAATATACAATAATAAAGAAGTAGCAATCAATATGCTTACCAAAATAAAGAAACTAAAGATGAAACCATAAATAAAAGATGGTTGGTATTGGAAAAACACATCACCCAACCTCAATTGCTTAAAAAGAAGATAACAAAATGTCTTAGGGGGTGATCGTTTTAGCGATGGCTTCTAGCTTTTGGCTGAAATTTCACTGTAGCTGGCTTTTTTTTACTGTAGCTGATTTAACTTTTTGGGTATAATTAAATTTAAAAAATATAAAAATAGAAAAAATATGTTAACCCATCACGGACAATGCAAAGGAACACGGGAAAAAAAGAAAAATGAAAAAAAGCTCAAAAAATCTAAAAAAAATCAGAAAAAGACAAATTACTGAATAGTGAAAAAAGCTGAAACTAGAAGCTGAAACTGAAAAAAAGCTGAAACGAGCGGGGCCTTAGAATTCTCAAGTAAAAATAGTAGAAGATCAAATGAAAGTTGTTAAGTAAATACATTACCTTTTAGTATATACATTCATTCAAGCTCATTAAGCGATAAACCACAACATCATTGATAACTTTTTTATTTCTTGTTTCCCAACATAGCAAATAAGGCTATCACTCATAACATCACCATTGATGCGATTGCGCATATATATTTGCACATCTCAATTGTAGCAGTAGCGACAAGCAATATTAGTATTAGCTTCAACAGTCAATAAACCAAATAATAGCAAAGATGTTTCCTTATCTTCACCAATTTTTGAGAAAGCTCACCAATAGTGTGTATATTAGAGAATCTATTATCTGCTCACATGTCAACAATGTAGAAGCAAAGATAATCTCTAGAATAAAAATTATTAGGATAAAGTTTTGCTAGGCTCATTAAGTTCTCCAAATTTATCGATCCAATTTGCAATTTGGCCTGTATTTCCAAAACCTAATTTGAAACCCTAAGTGATAACCCTAGAATTTGATGGAAAACAACAATCATTAAATCGAAATGTCCCTTTTCTTGAAAGAAATCAGAAGAGTTGAGAGAAACTTAGAACAAATAAGCAATACCTTATGCTGATTCACAACTCGAGTAGCTCCTTATTCCTCCGTTACGGTTTAAACCCAGTTTCTGTTTCTGGCTTCTGTTTTTTTTCACTATTCAGTAATTTCATCTTTTTCTGGTTTTTTAGATTTTTTTTGGCTTTTTTGCCTTTTTTCTCGTATTCATTTGCATTGTCCATGATAGGCTAACATGTTTTTTCTATTTTTAATTTTTTTAAATTTAATTATGTCAAATAAACTAACTCAGTTACAATAAAAAATAAACTAACTATAGTAAAAAAAATTATAAATCAACGCTATTCTGAACACCCCTCGAAGTGATGACGATCGACGGTGAATCGGCGACCAGGAGAAGCTCCTGCGGTCGGCGAGTGAGGGCGTGGATGTCTGTGGCTCTCCGACGGAGGTCGGGTGTGCTTGGCTGCTTATGGCACCGCGCGACGCGCGCGATGTAGTCCGCTTTGCTTGGTCTCGGTCTCAGGCAGTTGGGCGAGGGCAAGCAAAGTAACGATGCAAGCGAACGGGAAACTGAGCGAACAGTGGACAAGCTATTTCGATTCATGTGTGGTCATCGGTATGGGCCGGTGGCCAAGATTTTGGACCATGTGTGCGGCCTCTCAGGTGTGGGTGTGGGCTGGAAGAAAGGCTTCTAGCCAACTCCGGAGTTCATCAATTTTGGGCTGTTCCATTCACATGTATGCCATTCAAAAAATTTTGGCAACCAGTCGTCATCTCTCGATGCGTTGGCCAGTTTCTGGTCGCCAGGTTGACACTGATAACAACGACGTGCTCGTATTCTTAATCAGGACCTGACGTGAGCTTAGCAGCATATGACGTGAACATAGTACGTACAAATTTGGCTGGTAGGAGAAGTAATCAAATCTTTAATCTTTTGTTTGCTTTGGGACCAGAGGTGATGAGATACTAGTTTAATTAAGCTAGCCACCAGCGAAAACAAAACTAAGCATGTCTTTTCGTTTTCGTAGCTGCTATCGCCCCGGCCGGGCCCCATGCCGTGGTTGATCACCAGGACCTCCCCCGTCATTTTCTTCTGTTCCAAACATTACTACATCACTGTTTTGGTGGTCGGTTTAATTAGGACCTGTTTGGAATGCCTCACAATCATGATGTAATCGAACCTTTTCTTATCGTGTTTTGTGTGTTTCGGAGACATATATCATATCTGTATTTCAAACGATATATATGTGCAGTTTAGTACGAGAGGCTTTGGCTGTCTGATCGAAAGCCAGTGCTCAGAATAGCATGGAAAGGTTTCTCTGGAAAATTTGTTGCACCTCTGTGGAACTTGCTAAGGTAGCGCTCAGTTTAGCGATAGTTTAAAATTTTTTTACTGTAGTTGGTTTATTTTTTATTATAGCTGAGTTGATTTATTTAGTATAATTAAATTTAAAAAAATAGAAAAAAACACATGTTAACCCATCACAGGTAATGCAAAAGAATATAGGGAAAAAAGCCAAAAAAATCTAAATAAACTAGAAAAAGACAAAATACTGAATAGTGAAAAAAAAGTAGAAGTTAAAAGTAGAAACTGACTTAAAAGCTAAAATGAGAAGGCCGCATGCTTCGGTTTTCAAAATGGCATACTCCAGTAGATGTCTCCATGTCATTGAACAATGTGCACATATAAGAGGTTTTTGATCGATATCTCCAGTAGATGTCGAATAGATGTACTGTGCAATCATATAATATTTGCATCGTAATGTAATAATTTCATGTTTAAGCAGGAAGGAGGTGCGTGGGCTCCCACACTTTCTCTTGGGGCAGTCAATGGGAGGTGCAGTTGCTCTGAAAGTACACTTAAAGCAACCAAAAGAATGGGATGGAGTTCTTGTTGCTCCTATGTGCAAGGTAAGTATAGAACTCTAGATGAAACTCATCAAATCTAGTAGCCCATTACAATCTGTTGTTTAGAGCATAAGTTGCATATTGATTAGTGTTCACAAGCTTTCTGATTGTGACTTATGATGTTGTAGCTGTAGCTACGTGTATTTTCACACTTCACAGTCAGTGGAAATACAGTGCATTGTGATTGAGGGAATCATCGATGAAGACATGACTTCTTAGTGATTATATCGCCAAATGTTGTGTTGAGTTGACACTTGGCACTATTAAGTCAATGCCACCTTTAGTTTACTTGAAATGTATAATAACTACTAGCAAGATATCCACCTGCACTCCATGTTATAACAACTGCTTGCAATCATGCACGAACAAATTTCCAAAAATTAGTGAACTTGTCATAAACAACTACCAACTGGTAGGGAAAACTTCCTATACTATTGTTTCCTGTGTTTTAAGCCAAAGGGTATACTTTATTTATTTTTGGGTTTTCATCCTTGGGGTGCATTAATCATGTTTTTTTAATATTACTCTGACTTCTATTTGGCAAGATTGCAGAAGATGTAACACCACCAGCTCTAGTGTTGAAGGCACTGAGCATATCGTCCTGCCTTCTTCCAGAAGCGAAGTTATTTCCACAAAAAGATATAGGAGATTTGGCATTTAGAGATCAAAGGAAAAGAAAAGTAGTAAGTTTCTTGGACCATTTTCTTACTATTATCTTCAACTTGGTTTGTTTGAATGTAATGTAATGTAATATCTAGCATATAGCACATTATCCAAGTAGTGGCACTTGTCTCTCTTGTTTGTACTTACCAAATAATATTCTACATTCCTTGGTTTATCTGTGGAAAAGACTTAGATTTTCTACATTTTCCTTTGTTGTGACATCCTTGTAGTAACTAAATAGTTAGTAGCAAGAATCAGCACGCCTCTTTAAAAAAGGAATCAGTACAACAAAGCTGGTTGGAAGCCTAAGGCCCTGATCGTTTCGGCTTTTTTCGGCTTCAGCTTCTAGCTTCAGCTTTTTTTTTCACTATTCACTACACTATCCACTAACTCAGTTACAGTGTTTTTTCAGCTAGCTACAGTGTTTTTTCAGCCAAAAACCAAAAGCCATCGCTATTCCGATCACCCCCTTAAATGTCATATACTGACCAAATGAGGTTGAGGACAGCAGTTGAACTTTTGCAGGGTACAAAGGACATTGAATCCCAGCTGAAAAAAGTCAGTATCACTTGTACCTATTTTCCGATGTAGATGGATTTCTTTTTCAACATTGTTTAAACGTGACCCAGAAGCAACCATTGTCATCTCGTCTTAGGGGGTGATCGGAATAGCGATGGCTTTTAGCTTTTGGCTGAAAAAACACTGTAGCTGGCTGAAAAAACACTGTAGCTGAGTTAGTGGATAGTGTAATGAATAGTGAAAAAAAAGCTGAAACTAGAAGCTGAAGTCGAAAAAAGCTGAAACGATCAGGGCCTTATTCTAATAGTACCTAGAAATGTGAAACACTTCTTGCATATTCCTGCAGATTTGCTCCCCGTTGCTGATTCTTCATGGAGCAGCAGACATGGTGACGGACCCTCAAGTGAGTGAATTCCTGTACGAGAAGGCCAGCACGAAAGACAAGACCCTCAAGCTCTATGAAGATTGCTACCACTCTATCTTAGAGGGAGAGCCAGATGACCGGATTTCAGCAGCCATCAACAACATCATTTCCTGGCTGGATTCGCACTGTTGAAAACCATCATACCTGGTCTCTTCCTTGAAGTCAAATGAAGCCAATGCCCAGAAGCCGAGAACAGCCCACGAGGAGCCTCCATCCCTTGACCTATGAGGCAACTGCAGCATGTCGAGTTAATCCTTAAACCAACCCAAGAGAGAGGACCGCAACAGATCATAGTGTCCATTCGTTGATCCCAAAGCGTGTCGCTCCGCAGCAGTCCTCCACGCATGTTCTTCTCACACAGTCAGCTAGGAGGTGCACATCGTGCTCATCGCATTGCCGCACCCAGCAAGATAGTGACTGGTCACTAGAGAACGGGAGAATTTAGCTCCATCGGCCGCCTTCGCCAACTATCTCATTGTAGTGTAGCTTAGTCCTCATCCATCTTACCGTGGAGAAATTATTTATATTGTTATATATATATAGTAAAGTAGTGAACTCGGATAATTTTTATTCTAGTTCCACTCTTGATCACACCAGTTGGGCTTTGATTTTGGTGAGTGTCATCAGCACCGAGGCGTTCGTAGTTTGAAATGTTCTGAAGAGTCGGATGTCAAAAGTTTCAAACTATCTCATTGTTGAAAGTTCGCCAACATTTCAAACTATCTCATTGTTGAAAGTTTCCCTGTTGTGTCGCTTCCAAGCAAAATCGATAGTGAGAGGAGCAGAGTAGTATGCCTCTATTGGAGAGTCAGCTAGGGGAGACTATTGATGACGGTCTGTCATCTCAATTACAAGCCATGAAGGTTAATTGTTTAAGTGCAAAGAGAGGATGTGTTGGCTGGCAGAAGCCCTAGGAGGAGAGACATTGAAAGGAGAGATGATCCACACCCTTCAATTCCGAGATAAATGGGCGGGTCTTGATTTCCCACCCACCCCCAATTTGAAGAGGACGGGTTTAGTCCAAGTTTTGCCATGTCTGAGAACTCAGTATAATAGTAGAACTTTTTTAAGCGAAATTGTCCCAGTTGAACTCTTGCATGGGATATTCCAGTCAGAACTGTGCACCATCTGATAAACTGAGGTCTCATTCAAAAGTGTTGTGGCTTTTGACTGAAATAACACTGTAACTACTGTTAATTTTTTCTGATGTATTCAAATAAAGGAAAATAAAAAATAAAAAATACTGTTATATCTTTATAGATAGTATCAATGAAAAAAGAAAAAAAAGAGAAAAAGCTACATTAAGAAGTTAGCTCGTTCCAAGGATATACCCTCATCATAGATGAAAATCTAGAATATACCCTCCTATACATCCAAATTCATCATATACCCTCCTCCAATCTATTTGCTTTACAAAACACCCTCTTTGCCTCCTCTAAATGACGAGACTACCCCTCCTCCCCCTCCTCCCTCCTCTTGTCATTTATAGGAGGAGGGGTAGTCTCGTCATTTGGATGTGTAAAGGGTATATGATGAATTTAAATGTGTAGGAAGATATATTCTAGAT
This sequence comes from Melocanna baccifera, assembly GCA_036346265.1. NCBI lineage: Eukaryota > Viridiplantae > Streptophyta > Magnoliopsida > Poales > Poaceae > Melocanna > Melocanna baccifera. The sequence goes on along the minus strand of CM070677.1, from coordinate 33,006,800 downwards.
TTTTATCTATGAAGAGGATATATGATGAATTTTTTCTGTTCCAAGGGGTGGTAACTCCAGACAAGAAAAACAAAAAAGGGAAGGGGGTAGACCTGCAAAAATACACACAGCAGCTTCCTTTCCCTACTCCCCTTACCCTTAGCGCTTGACCTCGCCGGGTAGATCAGCGGCCGAGGCTACTGACGATGTCGTCCCTCAACTCGCTCTTCAACCGCTCCACTTTCGGCACCAAATGGTTCGCCTTCTCGCCTTCCTCCGGGATCCAATTAACACCCCTGCCTTTTTATCTCTCTTGGTTTGGGCAGTGATTCCAAGATCGGCGAATTTCACTGTGCTTATTAGGAGTTCTAGATTTAGGTTTCGCTCAGGAGCGTAGTTATGGATGGTTTTGTATGGTGATGGGCAAAAAACCAGCACTCATCTGGATCCGCGTGACAAAGAGTGTGCCTTTTTTTACATCTCCTTCTTGGGTGGCGAATTGCCATTGCTGAATGTCGTATATTAGAGGTCGATAGGCTTAATTCGTGAAAATTATGCTTTTGAAGATGTTAGTGATCCAAATCAGTCTCGGTACTGGATGACTGGATTACAGCTACGTTATTTCAGATAGAAGTATGGCTGCTCCATTCTTATCTGAATTATGCACACGGATCAACAGCAGACGACGACTTTGCATAACAATTACTATATTAAGAGTTACGGAAGAAGTCATCAACTGCCAGCTACTAGTCAATGCTTACCCATAACCAGTTCATGTTTCATGTCGTTATTATAGCGTTCTTCAATTACATGAATGTTTAGACCTGGAGAAATAATGTTACTTTATTTATACCCTTAATTGACAGAAGTTCTGTGCTTTATGCAGCAAAACGTGCTTGAATTTGATCATTTCGAGGATCAAGCTGCTGCGCAATAGGAGGGAGTTGCAACTGATAAATATGCGCAAAGAGATGGTTCAGTATCTTCAGACAGGCCAGGAATCGATTGCAAGGATTCGAGTAAATTAATTTACAGCTATATATCTTTCTCGTTGTTCTGATTTTCCCCATTCTGTATTTGTCTAATCTATCATTACTAATCATAGGTGGAGCACATTATTCGGGAGCAAAATATATTGGCTGCCTACGAGATTGTAGAGCTCTTCTGCGAATTTATTCTGGCTAGAGTCCCTATTGTTGAGGTCCAAAAGTAGGTCCTGAATTATCAAGTGTGTTATTAAAATTACTTGTTTACCGCCTTATAAATATCATGATTCTTTGTTTCTCTCACTTAATAGAATATGATTAACGGCTATTGGCTTTATTATGGAACAGGGAATGTCCCTTAGAATTGCAAGAAGCAATAGCTAGTATAGTCTTTGCATCTGGAAGATGTTCAGACTTGCCTGAGCTAATGCATCTCCGTAATTTGTTTACCACCAAATATGGGAAGGAGTTTGTTGCTGCTGCTATGGAATTGCGCCCTAACAGCAGTGTTAATCGTACAGTAAGAAGAATCTCCAACATATGCTTTCTTTCAGAAGTAAAATTTTTGTTGCTTGCAAATTTAGCATCCTGTGCAATTTCAAACAAATTGAGCATCTTTTATGCAGATAATTGAGAAGCTTTCAGTCAAGGCTCCATCAGCTGAATCAAAGCTGAAGGTTTTAAAAGCTATTGCTCAAGAGTACAATCTTGACTGGGATTCATCTAATACCGAAGCAGAGTTCAATAAGAAATATGAAGATCTGCTGGTAATATTTGCTAACTCATTGCTTATGTCCTAATTACTAGACACAATTGCTTATGAACGTGCTGTTTCATAAGTGATAGCTTGAAAATTATGTGTTCGTATTACTACTTTCTAAACTGAATAAAACTGTCATGCTGAAAGAACTGCCCACTTGACGTCTTGGTGGACTTAAACATCTGGGAACACTAAGGAGCTAGGATGCTCCACTCACTAGTGTTTCAGTTGGAGTAACTTGGTTGAATATTCATATATGCTCGGTAATCTTGTTCCCATAAAATGTCTCTTTTTATATGAAAGTCTACAGAGTATAGATTGATTCTGATTCTTACACAATGACGGTTTACACTTTACAGACATAATGTTTAATGCTAGAATGTTCTTTGGTTGCTACCTGCAAGACTAGAGGCCAACAATTTGGCACTTGGTGCAGTTGATTAGGGAAAATTTTAGGAACAATCAGACAGAACTTATTTCAAGCCTCTCGTTATGCCTACAGTTGGCTCGTTCAAAAAAAACTAATTATTCAATTTGGCATTGTACCAGAAGACACTAGAATTCACTTCATTTGTTCTGTTCTGGTGTGCAGGATGGCTCAGGACCTTCAGTCCACCAAGGCCAGGCACCTATAATTGAGAGCTCTCCAGCTGGTTCCATTTCCAGGGATAAGCCATCTGTGTCCATTTCACCTGTCTTGGACACAGTAAAACATCAAGTTCCTGAGTCTCCAAGTTCACCTGCTGCGAGTGCAAGAGCATACGCCGCCACCAAGAGTAATGTGGTGAGTCAAGAGCATCATCACTCCCCTGCTGAGGAGATATCCTGCACTAGCCCAAGTTCATCAGACGTGCTAGAAAAGGCCAGATCTGCCATTGCTGCAGCCAGCCGCGCATCCGCCGCTGCTCGTGCAGCAGCAGATCTTGTAAAGGTTAAAATTACAATTCAGTGATGCCTTCGGTTGCAAGCGAATCAAGACACGTCACATGGTTTGAGTTCTTGCAGTTCAGCGTCATGACCTCGATGAACATATTTCATTGCACAACTGTATTACTGTATATTCCTCTGGGTACATCAAATGAGAAAGTGAGCCTTTCTGTTCCTTTGTTGCATGTACTGAAAAATGCACTAGTGTTTTTTCTCTTGTCATGGATGATGCCTTGTCAATCATAACAGTGGTGAGAAGTAAGGTTCCCAAAGATCATGTCTATGAAATGTAAGCAGCCTGTGGTTTAAAAGTGGTTTAAAAGAGTTTATATACTGCTTCTGTCAATTTAAGTCGTTTTTAACTTTTCACACAATGCGGTCAATTCATATACTCCCACATTAGTGGTAAGTATTAGAAGTTCGACTACATGGATACCACAGTGAATTATGTTTATGCCTCATTCTAAACAGCTTCTGGACGATTGAAACGTGTTGGCTTTTTAAGAGGCTTTTTCTTTTTCTTTCTATTTTCCTTTTTCTTTTACATTATCTATAGAGATATAACGGTGTTTTTTATTTTTATTTATTTTTTCTTTAATTGAATACCTCGTAAAAAACTAACAATTGTTACAGTATTATTTCAGCCAAAAGCCAAACACCATAGCACTTTTGAATAGGACCTTAGTGACAGGAGGAGTTGATAGCATTATTAAAAAATACTTCAAAAAAAGTTTATAGCATCAACTTTGAATTTCTGGACATGCTAATATCCCAATTGTATGGTACTATTGCAAAATATCATTGTGCCGGATAGGGATGAAAAGTGGATACAAATTATCCGTATTATCCAATTACCGTATTTGATAGTATGAGAATATAGTATAGATTTTATCATTCGATTAATAATTTCTATCTTATTCGTATTCGAATTCGTATAAAAATATGGATACGAATATAATATAGACTTTTACCATCCGAAATGTTATTTTATTTAGACTATCCGTATTCGTATTCGACGAAACAATATACATATTTTATTACAATATGACTAATTAATTGAACAAATTTTTTAACTTGAACGTGAATTCGTGTTTCTTTAGATGAAGTAAATGAATTAAAATAATTAAGCGTGATTGTACGAGAATAAAATATCATTAATATTTTCATACTACAGAAGTTACGAGAATATTCGGATCTGACCGAATTAAGTAGATATTTAATTTATATTTAAAAATATTATAATTTATATTTATATTTATTTATAAATATAAATATAAATATGATTTAGATACGACCTGATCTGTATCCGTTTTGATGCTTACGGTCAGGCTAGAGCTGGCCACTGGGCCGTGCCGGGCCGGTACGGCACGGGCTCGGACGTAGCACGACCCGTTTAGACACGGCTAATAAACAGGCCGTGTCGTGCCGCCCGTGGCCGTGCCGTGTCAGCCCAGGCACGGTTAAGGGTAAACAGGCCATGTCGGCACGGCACGACCTATTTAGCCCGGAAAATTTAAAAAAAACCTGAAAATTATAGAAAATTATAAAAAATTTGTAAAAATGTAGAAAAATTATAGAAAATTGTAAAAAAAATATAAAAAAATTATAGATATTGTTGATCATTAAGATAATTATTATCAATGATATAATGAGTTTTATTAACTTGTTAAATGACATTACATGGCTGCCTCGTTAAAAACTTTATCAAGTAAAAACTCATTTTGAGAAAATCTTGATAAAGAAAAAAGTACAGCCTATAAAACTCACTAGTGAGTATATCTGAATAAAAATACTGAAAATCCTATTCATTGGTATCTAAATACAAATTATCGAAAGATTCTTCTAAGTCTATATTTTGGGCAGTATGTTAGAGTCTTGGTTCAGTTTATTCCCAGTCCTTAACGGTCATAAGGACTTCGACATCTCTTTGGAGAGACTTGTTCGTCGCTCCTTGATTATTCTTCTAGATAGACTGAAGCCTGACTCCGAAAAGACCGTAGAGATCAGAACAGTCAACACATCCCGTGCTAATATGGATAACACTGGATATGTTACTTTCTAGTTTTGCCACCAGGAGAGGATGTTCAACTCTTGCTCAAAACTGACGCTGTCACTGTTGAGATAGCTTGATAGATCTCCGATACTTTGTCGCCTTGCTCCTCCAGACTGATGTGTACCTGTATGTGTAGGATCAAGGATAACCGACTAGAGGGGGGTGAATAGGAGGTTTTAAAATTCTTGCCTAATTTAAACAAGTACTAGCAATTTAACACAAGACAAGAATGCTAGATAAAGCATACCTACACAATTCTAATAATTCTAGGCAATCAATACACCAATTCTAGCACAAACACAAGAAAATATAGCAAATAACAAATTGCTCAACTAGTAAAATAAAGACTAAAAGAAGACAAAGAAATGATCATAGTGACACGTGCGATGTTTTCTTGTGGTGTCGAAGATTTACCGATCTTCACTAATCCACGTTGAGGAAAGCCCAAGCGTCCTTGGACCAGCTCCACGAATTAAGCCTCGCTCCTTAATCACTAGTGGTAGCTCTTCCTCCGCTCCGGAGATGGCGAGCTCTAAACCACTCACAAATCGGCTCGATCTTCTTCACAATCTTCTAGAAGAACTCACCTCGCTATCAACCTTCCCGCCGTCTAGGTGCCGGCAAGCACCAAGAGAATAAATTACCAATTTCGCTTGACGACGCTCAAGTGTAAAAGGATCAACTAGAATTGAATGCACTTAAAAATCTCTCCACAACTCAAAATGAATGCTCTAGTGAGAAAAGAGAGTGGAGTGAATGCTCTAGGGCTTAAATATGATCAATGCAATCTCAGCACCCTACCCTTGGGCAGGTGGAGGGGTATTTATACCCTCACCAACCAAAACTAGTCGTTGCAAAAATTTATTTTAAAAAATCAGGAAAATTGAAACTACCGCAGCACAAAGTGCGGTACTACCGCACTGCAGTAGTTTCGTAGGTCAGGGCGGTACTACCACTCTGCGGTTGTTCCGCCGTGCTAATTTCGGTACTTTCGATTTCTGGCCAGTTAAGTTTTTCTCGGGATGCTCTCTGAAAAAATATACCGAAAATCAGAAGTTCCGCAGTACCGTGCGATACTACCGCATTGCGGTAGTTCCGCCATCGAAAATCCGGTACTACCGATTTCTGTTGAGTTTAAGTCCCCGGAAGGGTGCTCTCTAGAAAAATCGTACCGCACAAAATCTGGTACTACCACGTTGCGGTAGTTCCGCTGTTTGTACGCCAGAACTACCGCACTATGGTAGTTTCGCAGTGACCGACGTTATTACCGATTTTTCTGAGAGAGCACAATGAGTTTTCAAACTTATTTTCAAATACATGCATGATCCTAAGTTGATCCGATGTGCACCAAAACATGCTATCTAACATATAATCCGGTCTTGCACCTTTTCTCCTAAGACCAGTAAAAATAAAAACGATCCGATATTTCATGTACCTTTGCCTCTTGATCTTTCTTGACGTCAATTTTCATGTAGCTTGTTCTTGTCCATTGCACATAAGACTTTTGTCTATATATTTTAGCACACACATTAGTCCTATATTTATAAATCGTCATTAATTACCAAAACCCTGAATTTAGGGGCCTAAATACTTTCAGCATGAGAACTACAAGAAGAAGAACCAAATATCTTACCCTATTGCATAGTCCCCGCAGAGGTGCTAGGGATTACTTGGGGTCTTTTCAAACGCACAGACCTAAATTTATTTTCGTATTAATTGTATACCTCTTGTAATTTATCGTTAACTACTCTATAGTATGTACAATAATCTAAACCAGTAGCCTCACTTAAAAGTTGTAGTACATTTAAAAATTCTTGGAGTTTATCCCTAGGATCCAAAATAAAGAAAAATGAATATAAAATAGTAATTTCCCTCCAATATTTTAAAATCTTAGTTTTCATGGCAACTACGGCTTCTCGAAGTACATGATCATTTTCAAAAGATTTTAGGTGAGTGGCAATTTCAAGAATATTATGAACAATTAGAGGAGATGTTGGGTAGTATACTCTAGAAAAACAAAGTGTAGCCTTATGAAAAAGTTCTAAAAAAGAAAATATTTTTTCACCAACAATCCAATCGTTCTCAGTAAGTTCGGGGTCTTTAACTTAGGTTCTACTAGAGGAACTACGAGATTGATGAATTTGTGTGTGAAGGAAAACAGATAATGTACTCTTATATGGCAATATATGTTTAAGCATAAGGTAAGTGGAGTTCCATCTTTCAGGCATATCTAAGCCAAATTTTCTAGGACGGACATTCACTGCTACGCAAAAACTCTTATATGCAGCTATTTTGTGGTTTGAACAATTAATAAATGAAATTGCATCTGTAAAAGAATCAATATAAGCATTTAATCTTTTTAAACCATATTTAACAATAAGATTAATAATATGACAAGCATAACGTTGATGCAATAAAAAAATTATGCATAAGTATTAAACAAAGGAGTAAGAATTTCTATAGCCTTAGTGTTTGCAGCTGCATTATCTAAAGTTATAGAAAAAAATCTTATCTGTGGGGCCAAAATCTTCTACAACTTTAATAATGCATTCTGCAATATTTTTCAGTAGTATATGAAACATTAATTAATTTAAATTCTATAATTTTTTTCTATTATCCAATCATCATTAACATAATGAGCAACAACACTAATATAATCCTCCCTAGCTCTACCACTCCATATGTCTAATGTCAAAGCAATAGAAAATGTACAAGTATTAAACATTCCTTTCATTTTTTCATGATAGTTGTTATAATATTTAATTAAATCTCTAGTTGTGGTTTGCCTAGATACAACACTAAATCGAGGGTTATGAGCAGTTTTAATATATTTTTGAAAAGCAGGAGACTCACCAAAATTTAAAGGTAAATCTTGAGAAGCAATTAATTTACAAAGGGATTCACGGGCTACAACTGGGTTGTACTCCTAATTATGTACCGAGCCGTCGGGGTTATATTGCAATTGTGTTTGACGCAGTTGTATTCCCTACCTTCTTTTGCAGCTTGCAGCGTGCCGTTGCAGGTGGCCCGTTCCACCTGTAGATTTTACAGATAATTCATTACCACAAATTTTACAAACAGCATACCTCACCGAATTTCCTTCTTCGTCGGTCCTAAACTTCCTATCGAAATCATTCTAAACTCCTGACGTAGTAGCTCTTGATCTTTTTGAATCCGTACTATGGGTTGTCGATGCACTTGTTTGAGCCAGCAGAAGATAAATCGATTGGACCCTACACCGTCGGACCGGCTGCTTCTTCTGCCTCTACATTTTGTTGTGGAGGTAGACCTTCCGCAGATGGATATCCTTCTTGAAAGGATTGCATATCCTCCGCCGTGAGTCCGAATTCGGAGAGTTGAAAATCATAGCTTTCCATTGAATTAACTGTAAATTGAAATAGAAATTAAATAATTAACATACTATTCAATTAAAAAATAATATAAAAAAATTAAAATAAGACAGCAGTATTACCTTTTCTGCAGCTCTCCGAAAATTCTTTGAAGTTTTTTGAATTTTCAGAATTTCCTACAAATTTCACACAAATTTTGCAAAATTTTCACAAGTACTTCTGAATTTTTCACAGCTAAATAGAGAGATGAGAGTGAGGTTGAGGTGTGGAAAATGAAGGTCGGATGACCCTCTATTTATAGAAAAAAATTTCATATTTTTTTCCGAATTGTTTGCTATTTTTTACACCAAACAGTCGAAAAAATAGTCAAAAAATGATTATATTCCCCGAGCAGGCCATGCCGTGCTGTGCCGGCACGGCCCACTTACGCCCGTTGACCCCCTAGACCGTGTTGTACCGTACCGGCCTCCCGGTTTAGACATGGCCCAGTCTATCGTGCCATGCCAGTCCGGCCTGTTTAGCCGTCGTACTAGACCATGCCCGAACTGTATCTACAGTAGCGGACCACGGTCCGGTCCGCGTGGGCCCGCCAGGTGGCCAACACTAGGCCGGGCTTAACAATCTCACAGAAAATATCGAAGCAGAAAGCCCACTTGCGACCGTGTAGCGCGTTGCGTCTTAACCCAGGCCAATCACCGGCGCCCCGCACTGAACCGGGAGAGATGGAGGAAGCGAAGGCGGCGGCGTACTACGACGAGCTCAACCGCAAGGGCGAGGGCGCCCGCCGCTTCAAGCAGGGCCTTGGTTTCTCCTCCTCCGATCCCCAACCCAACTCCTTCCCCACCAAGCCCACCACCACCACCTCCTCCCTCCTCTCCGGCTTCGTCCGCGCCGGCGCCACCACCTCCCCAGCCCAACCCCTCAATCCCACCAAGCCACCGCCGCCTTACGATCGCCCCTCCCGCCCGCGCCGTCGCTCGCGGTCCCCGTCCCCGGCCCGGCCTCGGCCCCGGTCGAGGTCCCCCTCTCGCTCGCGGCGGCGCCGGTCCAGGTCCAGGTCCCGGTCGAGGGAGCGGAGGCGCCTGTCCAGGTCCAGGTCGAGGGATAGGGGGGACCGCAGGGTATTGCGGCGCCGGTCTCGGTCTAGGTCGCGGTCACCTTCTCGCTGGAGTGACAGGAGCTCGCACTCTGAAGGCCAGCGGGACCGGCATGGGCATCGGCGGCACGACGATGGTGGCGGCGGCCGTGAGAGCTCGAAGGGGCGCGGTGGTAGGGACGGCGGTAAAGTGGACTACTCGCGGCTCATTGAAGGATATGATAGAATGGTCGGTACTTAATACTGTTATACAGTTGTGTTGCTAGCCTGTTGGTGTTTGCGGATTGATGAGGTGTTGATGTTTTTGCAGACCCCTGCTGAGAGAGTGAAAGCAAAGATGAAGCTCCAGCTTTCAGAGACAGGTATTGGCCGCCTTTTTTCGTTAGTTTTGGTGTATTGTTTCCAATCCGTTGTGCTAGCATGCGGCTATTCAATTAAGAGCAATAATGTGGCTACTTGCATGAGCATACCGTAGAGTAGGTGCCGATTATACTAGTTCAGTGAACATGTGATTCCGCAGTTTTTTGCTTAACTACGCTAGCTTGATCAGTTAGAAGTTGATTATAGATAAGCATAGACTGAACAATTTTTAAGTGTGTTTCTGTTTACAAATATAGATAGCTATGTCACTGTGTATGGTATATCTCTAAACTCAAATAAGTAAACTCTTGCATGCATGAGCAAAATGCCATTCTAATACACATAGAAAGTGATGTTTTATAGTTCATCAATCAGCACACGCAGTAAAATGCTTAGGTTTACGCAATCTTCATGCCTTTTGGTGGCTACTTTTTCATTGTTCTGAAGATTCTATTGTTTATTTTCAATGCTTGACAGCTTCAAAAGATTCCACCCTTGGAACTGCCACTGTGGGGTGGGAAAGATTTGAATTCAATAAGGATGCTCCACTTGACGACGATGACAATGATGTTGAAGGTCAGTCTTGATATGTCTGCAATCTGCATTATCTTGATTATTCCCTTTTTATGACTTTGCATTATGATTCTTCATGTGGTGATTACTCTACTTGGTGTCAAACCATTTTAGATGCCCACCTAAGGATCTAATATTGGCTGGATACTTGAATATGTAAGTGCTGCTAGGATTTACTAATCCTAATTTAGGGTGCACAACACTTTACAAAACCCTAGGGTATAGTGAATTCTAGACATCAAAAATTAATTTTACACACCCTAGGTCAAAATTGCTATTATTGTATAAAGTTCTTATCAAAATACTTTTTTATTTAAGTTGTAATATTCACTCTAGGAAGCTAAGATATCTGATAGTTGCAGTGTGTAAAATTCCTATTCGAGAAGTGCTTGTAAGTTGTATAGTTGCCCTCTTTATTTACAGTTGGAAACTTGGAATGCACAATGAAATAAACATATGCCATAGTAAGTCCTATTTGTGCTATCATGGTTTTATTGGTGTACATTTAAGTGTGGATTGATTCACCCAGATCTCCATCTTAGGACTAAGTCTACCAGTAAAGTTCATGCCACCACACCAACTTACCATTCAGGTTTAGAGGACCCAGAAAATAGTACACTGTGGTGTCTCTACTCTGTAGTTTGCACCAACGATGAACTACAACGGTCACATAATATTGTTTCAATTGTTTGACCAACACCCTTTACTGAGTTCGTCCTCAAGCTACTGAAACTGGGATGCATCTTTTGTAGCTTGAGCTAAGAGGTTTTGGTATATGAATCTTTAAATTTCCACCATTTTTTGGCATGTAAAATTTGCTGTTTGATAACCCAGAATTTATCTTTGTTTTTTCTCTTTAGTTGCTAATGATGATGCTTCACTAGTGAAGCACATAGGGAAGAGCTTCCGACTTTCTGCTGTGGAGGTACGAGTGCTGTTAAATAATGAGTTTACAATGCCATATTCTGTACTTTTCCCCTTGTTCCTAACCAGTTATTTTGTCCATGCCTTGTTCTTTTAATCTTTACATATCATAGTCAAAGCATGAAGATATAGTCAGAGATGCACATGATGAGGCTATATTTGGTGTACCTACATCTTTGATTATTGATACTGATGCTGCTGAGGATGAACTTAAGACCAACGATGATGGCAAGAAAGCTGAAGATATTGAAGCTCAACCTAGCAGTTCCCTCATCAGCGATAAAGTAATCTCAAGTTCTTCTTCCCTGTATTTTGTTAATTTCTGTGTATGCCAAATCTATTCATGAAACAAAGTTTTCTTAGGTTCTGGCAATGCAAAAAGGGTCATGGAGAGAAAGGGCTCAGAAGTTGCAGCAGGATTCAAATACGTGAAGCTTATCCTTGCTGAAGTGTTTGACTGTCTATATTTCCATTTATGCTGTTCTACTGAATTTTGATTTCACCAGTCGTGTAATGGTGATTCCCATGATGTGCAGATCGTCAAGAAGGAAGTCTAAAATATTCAATTGGCACTGATGCTGAAAGTTGGACTACTCACATGTATGTATCTTGTGTAACTCCTTCGCATCATTGTATTCAGGTCTATGAAGTTAAGGCAAATCCAGTAGGTGGATAATGGTTACACTACTAAGTTAATGCAAGATTTGTCCCTGTTTTTAAATATCTTCAAAGCAATGCGTCGATCGCACCCTGAGTAAACTGATACATGAAAGTTATATTACTGTGGCTATTCTAATTTCTAACTTTCCAACTGGACCTGTGGTGATTTCATTTTTACCAGAAAACAGCCTAATTGGTCAGCTCACATTTTTCCAGTGGAATTATGTCTTCACCAAATCACAAGATATGGTTGATTAAAGTTTACATTGGCAACTTGGTTTAAATTTGGAAGTAACTGAGGGGGTGATCGGAATAGCGATGGCTTTTGGCTTTTGGCTGAAAAAATACTGTAGCTGGCTGAAAAAACACTGTAGCTGAGTTAGTGGATAGTGTAATGAATAGTGAAAAAAAAGCTGAAGCTAGAAGCTGAAGCCGAAAAAAGCCGAAACGATCAGGGCCTGAGTAGGGGCTAACTTTTCTCATGGCCTGGTTTGCGTGAGAGGTGGCAGGTTAACCATGTGCGTAGTCTTTGCAGTATCCCGATTGGGATTAGTTCGTTAGCAGAGCCGTACTCTGCTCTGAGTTGTGATGATGGTCTGTTCTTTTTCAGCTTCTAAAAACTACGTTTTGGGCTTATTGGCTTCTAGTTTATTATTCCTTAATTTTGTCCTTTTTTTTTTACCTTTTTGACTTTGTTGCCTTTTTTTTTCCATATTCGTTTGCATTGTCTATGTTAGACTAACTTGTTTTTTCCATTTTTAAATTTAATTATGTTAAAAAAAGTTATCAGTAGTTATAGTGTAAAATAAGTCAGTTATAGTACAAAATAAATCATAAACCACCAAAAAAAGTCCAAGGGTCTGTTCCTTTTAGCTTCGGCTTCTCCAGAAGCTGAAGTAAACTGGACGGCTTCTCTAAACGGTTTCTCAAAGTCCACATTGGCGCCTCAGCCATCCGCTGCCGTCTCAAAAAACATATCCAAAAGCCGTCGGTCGTAGTTACAAGCTATTAGCTATAATTCAAAAGAACATATCCAAATGAGCAGTCCCTTGGTTTTTTCTATAGTAACTTTTAAATGAATGTTTTTTTAAAGTAGAGTGTACATGTTAATTGTAGTATACACTTTAGTGACTTTATTTATATCGGCCTAAATCGCATGTGAGTTTCTGTTACTTCGTTTCACGAACAATTCAAAAGTTATAAACCGCAACTAAAAAACTATAAGCCAAAATAAAAAAACTTACCCAGCAATTTAGTGTGCAACTGGGTAAGTGATATATATCAACCGTTAATGCATAATATGTTCGAGTGCTGTTTGCGAATCAGAAACGGAAAACACAAAGGACTTAATAGAGTTCATGTTTATGTCTTTATGACCGTCTTTCGAAACACGAGGCACCGCTTACAGCTTGTAAAAATTTGAGAATTAGTTTGAATTTAAATTTCAGAGTTTAAAAGCTGGCATCTAAATTTTAGTCTAGGTTTTTATTTTTTTCTATTATTTCTCTTTTTTCGCCAGAATTCAAATTCTCCTGTGAGCTGGCCCATTTTTCCTTTCTGGCTCAGCTGGACCTTTTCTATTCCCCTGCCTTTCAGCCCAACCGGTCTCGTCGGCCCGGCCTTTCTTCCACTTTCCCCTTCTTCCTTTCCTCCTCTCCCCTGTTCCTACCCGAGAGCGCCTCGTTGCCAACGCCGTGTCGCTACCCTCAGATTTCCTCTCTCCTCCCCGGTGCTAGCCATCCCCGTGGCAGCTCCAACGTTGGTCCGTGCTCTCCATGCTAGACATAGATCCCTTCCTCGCCAGCTAGCCCCACCGCGCGTCGACTTCCTTCGCTTCGCGCCCCAACATTGCCGAGGCCACCTCCAGTTTTGTCGTCTTGTCTGGGCCAGCTTAGGGCATTGATGCGCCGCATCTCGCTTCGCCTGTGTTGGTGTTGTGTCGCCCTCTCGGCTTAGCCCCACCAATTCCCTCGTCTAGCTCTGCCCCGTGGCTTTACCGCCGCACCACTGTACCCAAGCGGCAATGCTCCTTCTGCGTCGCCTCTTCTCCATGCACATTAACTCCTCAAGAGCCCCTGCATCCTCTCCACCCTAGCCTATGTCAGCCTCGCCCCTCTCCCTCTCTATAATCGAGTTCCAAACAGTAGTTCCACTACCGCACGCCTTAACTCGCCCAATGCTCCCCACTTCTTTTCCCTAGCTATAAATTCTGGGTCAATCCTCGAATGCACTTCATCCATCTTTCGCTCTAGCCGTCAAACTCGAAAATCACCACCGCCGGAAGCTCCTTTGGCCGCCGCCGTCACCACCTCCATCGGCATTTACCCTTCCCCTAAACTCCTCTCACTTTCCTAATGCTCCCATGAAGCCTAATTGGATTCTTCTCCTTTGCAGCTCGTTGGAGCCTGTTTCTTCCTCAACTCCGACTGCCTCTCTTCACCAACAACTCCGACCACCGTCGTCCAATTCCATTCGCCTGTAGTATCCTCGCCGCACGGTGAAGACAACCCCGATGCCAATTTGGAGTTCCGTCGTCCCCTCTTCCCCAACGTCGATCGCCCACCTTCGCCATTTGAGCTCACTATCGCCAGCCTACTTCAGGCCTTCCCGAGCCCTGTTTCCCTTTCCAGTGAGTTACTGTCATTCCCCAGTAACTTCTCTCCTGTTTAATTGAGCCCTTGTTTCCAGAGTCACCCCCTGCCCTGTTTCCGCTGCCACCTGGCTCACCGCCGGTGGTCGCCTTGACAAAATACGGCCACGCTACATCACCCTTAGGTGCATGTAAGCTCTGTAGACCCATTTTTGTAATGCTCTTGCGCTATCGAACCTTTCCTCAGTGTCGACGAGCCTCACCGCCGCTTGGCCAAAGAAGAACACTATTCCAAGTCATTAGTAGTAATCCTTCTATTAGTGGTTAATGACTGTAATTACTTTATATTAATAGACCACTAACCAGTGGGCCCTATGCCGGTTTAAAACTAATGTTAGGATGACATGTAGACCTTATCTTAGTTAAAAATCTTTTTAAAACCCAAAGTAAAAATCTGGGTCACTGACCTATGGGCCCAAAACAATGTTTGTATAGTGCCACAGCCCATATGTCAGCCTTTGGCCATTTTCAAAAAAGAAAAATGAATTTCTTAAATTAATTAACCCATGGACCTCATGTCATCCTCTCCGCAATTATAAATTATTTTGAAAATAAATTTAAATGGTGGGGCCCACATGTTAGAGAGATGGTTCTCTCTCCTCTTTTATTTTTGAGATTTTTCCTGGGAAATAAACTTTAGAGCGCTTGTTTTTCTCGTTGTAACTCCGATTCGAGTGAAACCTGTTCCTAAAATTTTATAAATTCAAGCTCTTTTTGATAGTTGTGGTTTTGTTCAATTTAGAGTTCATTTGAATTTTATTTGTGTATTTATTTGCTCTCTTGCGTGCTAGTTATATTTTGGCGTCTCCCTCCGAGTAGAGTTCGAGGACA
This sequence comes from Melocanna baccifera, assembly GCA_036346265.1. Classification (NCBI taxonomy): domain Eukaryota; kingdom Viridiplantae; phylum Streptophyta; class Magnoliopsida; order Poales; family Poaceae; genus Melocanna; species Melocanna baccifera. The sequence continues at coordinate 32,991,651 of CM070677.1, read as the reverse complement.
CCTTCAAACTGCAAGTCGACGCTCCGTAAGGCCAGCAGGACCTCCTGACCCGAGACCCAAGCGAGTCAGTTTTTGATCATTTTGATCCTATGTGTCATGCAAATTATGTTCGTTTAAAATTATTCTAAATGCATGTGTCTCAAAACCCCTAAAAACTTGTTATACCTGTCTTGGCGAATTGTAAGAGTGGTTGGTGTAGATGTAACACGAGAATCTGTGAGTTGTGGTATGCATCGTCTAGACAAATTAAGAACTTAATCCTATAATGACTTTCTCATGTAAAATAGTACAACCACAAGCTGGCAAACTGTTGGTGTGGCTAACTAATTTGTATCGTCAGTAGGGAAAAGCACCATTGGAGTGACTTACGAGTCGTGGTGCTGAATTTAAGTCATCATGGACACGGGTCGTGTCGCTAGATTTAAGCCACCGTATGACGCAAAAGGGGGGCTGGGTGGGGCGAACATAGCCTCCCTAGGTAAAACCTTAGCGGATGTAATCTTTCGCTAGATACATTGTAAAGGGCATGTGGTAATCCTCTTGGTCTACATATCAAAGGAAACATGCGGAATATAGTAAGTAGATTATCTCTTGTGGGTAAAGATGTACAGTCTTTGCAGAGTATAAACTGTTCAAACAGCCGTGCCCACGGTCAAGGGCAGACATGGGAACCTCCTTGAGTTAGTTTTATTTCCAAACTTTGCGAGAGGGAAAAAATAAATTAAAGGGATGTACTTCAACTTTAGTTTTTCCTGGAGGGATGTACTCCAGTAGTGTTAAGTATTGTGGATATAACCTAATAATTAAAATTTTAATATTAGTAGATGGAACCATGTAACTAGTGGATGAACCTTCACTACTATAATTCTTGCATAAGTCCAAGTAAAAAAGCATGATTTGTTAAAATGCTAGGTTATAGGAATTTTTACTAATATTATTTATAAATGTTGCTTTCTGCAAAATAAAAGAAATCGAGCCACTGTTGATTGAGCCTTGCATCTTTTATAAATGTATTCTATATTTTGGCTCGAGGAGCACGGTTGTGTGTGCTCACCTTCGCTCTCAATTTCCCAGAATTTGAGAACCAAGATTAGTACGCATTCTAGGTGAAGACGATGGAAACTAGACGTAGGACCAAGTAGTCTAGTTTTTCCTCATAGTCTAGCCCACCACGCTAACTTCTGAGTAGGCTTAATATTGGCTAGAGCCTAACCAATATCGGTTCCACTTGGGTTGTCCCAGTCGCTGCCTGTGGAGATGTGCTTTCCTGTTTCAGTTTCCGCTGTCTTTTGTAATGTAAACATTTAGCCTGATGGCCCCGTATGTAAAATAAATCCTAATGTGGATTAATTAAACTTCGGTATGTAATATTGTTATGGTCTGTATCGTATATAAGAAGAATTAGTCATGTATTTGTGAGCATTATTTACTGATTCAGAGAATAGTGCAGAGTATTCACAGAGGATTTGAATTCGCTAAATCCGGGTTCTACCCTAAAATACATCTTTTTTTAGAAAAAACAAAATATATCTTTAGAAAACATAATTGATGGATAAGCTTTGATTAAAAAATCAATGAGCAAGTTACGTCACGACAACATCGTAATTCGTAAACATGGTAATGAATATGCTTCTAGGGAAAAAAAACAGTGACTCAAATTTTCAAGCAAGGCTCCTTTTAGTCGAATCCTATCACTTTTCTAGTTCTCTATATTTTTTATGTACCTCTTATTTATGCTTTAGTCCCAACTATCGACTCGGCAAAAAATGGCAAGACCTACATAGTGTTAACCACAAGCCACCGTGAGAGAAGCACAATAACATTAAGAGCCATAACATCTATCACTTGTATGCACGAGCATCAAGAAAATAATTAATTCCCATAATCTATTCATCTCTTCTCAGACTTGGCTATCTTGGTTCTTTTGTGTGTATCCCTGAGACCCTGAATGCGAATTCTATCCACATCGAAAGACAGTCCATAGGCTACACATAGATAGCTCAGAGTCTGCATGTTACGGACAGCTCAATGAGGCCAATGTAATCTTTTATTGGTATTAACCCACATCTTTCTATGACATGAGAGGAATTGGTTATACATGAAGTCTTTGTTTATTATATGGATTATTTTCTTGGATGTTTTAGATTATTTAGGCGATCATGATTCCTAGCTTAAAATTAGAATTATATTCATCAATCGTCATGGTATTCAAATATATTTTTGTTTAATATGTGTTGTTAGTCTGGATCCACTAGAATCAACGGCAGTAGTTTTTTTTTCCACCAATCAGCGTGTTAATTTCTATCCTTAAAAAGATAACGTTGTGGCTTCTTTGTTTTTAGATGAAATTCAATAAGGCTATGCATCATAATTAACTTTGCCTATTTGCTTTTCATGGTGGACGGTGACAGGTGGCCTCCTTGATGTTTGCATGTGTGGATACTTGCTAGCCAATGCTAGCACAAGGAAGTTGAGTCCTCATCGATATTCAGGAAGCCGAGTTCTTCCATTTTTTAAACCCCATCTTTTATTCACCGATTGACCAATGTGTTGATGAACTTTGATCTTAGTACAACATTCTCGTTTGCTATCATATATCCTTCTTTCCCTATTTCTCTAATCATGGGGTTGCTTACTCTCATTCCTAGATGCTACACATATGGATCGACATCTTTGAATAATATGTGTTATACGCATCTACAATATTAGAGTTCTCTTTGTTATCAAAGTGTACTATCTATTTATAACCCATTAATCCACACCGTTATAATCTGGACCCACTACAATCGATGATACAGATCTTTCTCTTTTTCATCGATTAATGTTAATTTCTTGCTCTTTAGAGCAAATGTGGTGACTTTTTTTAATTTGAATATTTTTGGATGTTATATGACATGTTTTTTCAGTTTTAAGTTGGAATTTGTATACAAATACAATCGGTAATTTCATTTCATTTTTATTTTAAATTTTAAATATTTAAATATTTTAATTTGGAATTCATACACAAATAAAATTACTAATTTTTTTCTAATTTTTATTCCTAATTTGCATATTGTTGGATTGTATATGATATGGAGTCTTTTTTTTTTATAGTTTTGGGTTGGAATCGTATACAAATCCTATTAGTATTTTTATTTCATTTTTATTTCAAATTTAAGCTATTTAGGGATTTTACTTTGGAGTTCGTGTAGAAATCAAATTGCTATTTTTATTTTTTAATCTAAGCCGTTATAACTTAGGTTTGCCAAATAGGTGGCTAGATATTTTCTCTTTTTTCTCTGATTAACGTAAAAAATTCTAACCTTTAGGAGCGAATGTGGTGGTTTCATTTGACTTTGTTTTAATAATATATTGGATAGATTTGTATACAAATCTAACTAGAAATTTTCATTTAGTTTTAATTCTAAATTTCAGTTTTACTTTGAAGTTCTTTGTAGCTAGTATGAAAATCAAATTGCTAATTTTATTTTATCTTTTATTCCGAATTTCAATTTTAGATTGATATTAGTATATAAATCCAACTACTAATTTTCTTTTATTTTTTTACTTCTAATTTTAGTTATTTTTATTGTGTTTGATATATATTTTTTTAATTTAAACCGTTATAACTTAGATTCATCGCTAGACCTTCTCTTTTTCCTTCAATTAACATGAAAATTGCTATCCTTTAGAAGCGAACATGATGGCTTTTTTTACCTTTGCTTTACTAATATAATAGATAAACCAATCATATCAACTGCAAGGATGTGCTTATGTCGACTATTTTAGTAAGACACTACCAAATTGTAATTAAATCTTCCAAAGATGAAAGCGATAATAAACAGTCTGCCCACCTTTCAAATGAAAACAAACCATTGTTTTCTTTTCCTAAAATTGGGAACAATACAAATGTGCATGGCAAATGCAAATTTAACTCAGTTTGTACTCCTGGATTCGTAAAAAAAAGATCGGGGAGTCTGGCTTTCTATTATCTTTACAATCTAGAAAATTAAGATCTCCACGAGTAGTCTGGCTGTAATTGCACTCCCCTGCAAATGTTCTCTGCGTATAACGTCAATAACCCTGCAAAATTTGTAGAACCGAGCATGCGATACAGTCGCCTTGCTGTGCATGCAAAAGCGCACGTGCTATGATGCGAATGCAGGTACCTCCTCTATGGTGATTTCAACAGCTTCTGGCCACGCAAACCATTCCAGAAGTCCCGTGCCGTTGTCACCTTCTTTCCAGGTAGTTGAAGCTCCAAGACCTAATATACACACGACATCAGAGAAATTGGAGAAGGCCGTGTGGAAAACAAGCAGATTGTCATTTGTAAGCTAAACAGAGCACGCACCTCGAGCCAAGTGGATCCACTGCAAGGAATCAGCAACGAGCTCCCCGAGAATAGTATCTCATTCTCATCTCCGGTTTTGTCACAGGATGTGGAAACCTTCGTGCTGACAACCTTGATCTCTAGAACATAGGGTTCGCCATTTTGGTTCATGAGTTGCAATTTTGCGCGAGTTCCTGGCCACCCTGCAAATGCCCGTACCTAACAGAGTTTGTTGGCAATAGCTTTGATGAGTATGTTAAGAATTAGAAACTCACTTTGTTATGGAGCACTGTAGCTTCCTGGTCAAACGACAGCCACGACTCCTCAGAATTCAGCTGGAAAACAGAGGCTATCATGATATATCAGTTGGACTATATATCCATATTTTAGAGAATCACTTGAATGCATCATTAGTTTTAAAGTGCTTGTAGATTAGGATTTCGGGTCTCACTAGTATGTTCAGCAGCTTTCCAAAATAACATTTGTGGAACAAAGTAAACAAAACGATAGTCATATTTGTACAACTACATAAATCCTAATAAACGAGGAAATAGACCTTAACTGTAACATCAGTACAGTATAATCCTACAAAGTTGTATATGACAGCACAGGGCGGAGTTCCAAAAATTACACACAAGCTTTGTAGGGAAAAAGGACAAAGGTAAATGCAACAAATTGGTCTGAAAGTGTGTTATTCCAATCCCACCATATCAGTTTATAAGTTATAACTACACTTGAGAAGCAAATATATGGTGAATTTGAGAAGTGTTTCAAGGAAGTCATCAAATTTACAGTATAAACTAAACTGTAGCAGGAAGCTTGACAAAAGCTTCAAGTCTTTTATTTGTGCAGTATGTTCAATTGAACCAAATGATGGTGAACTTCATAGCACTGAAGGTAATTTTGATTTTTCCTGTTGAATGTTAACAGAAACTAGTGCAGATGACTTTTTATCCAGCGTCATGTCAAAAGACACTTCAGTTGTATCAATTGAATAACTTTAACTTTTTAGCCATTCCTGATTTCCTGTCCATTAGTACCTTGGGTGCCAGTGTGGCTTTGGAGTCATCCTGTGGTTCTGCTTTTCGCTTAGCTGAGCCATCAAGAATGGATGGTAGTTCATGAAGTAGTAGCTTGGACCCTATTTAATACAAGTATCAAAATTATCAAGTCTAAATAGCTCAAAACTATCCTTATAAAAATGTTGTTAAAATTATTCATCCTGTTTCATTTGAACTTGTAAATTGTAATCAACTAATCATGAAGTCCAGCTAGGAGTAAGCAGATTTGTCGTTAGGAGTGGTATACCGCTACACAAGGACCAACTCCATGTAACGACATGTAGAAATATGGCCTATACTTTACTCATGGATTATGATTAGTTTGTAGTTTGTACCTATATTGAACAATATAGAAAGGAGCTCTGGTGCCTGCAGAAAAAGTGATAAAAATTATCAGTGAAGGATTACAGAAAGCAGATAATCAAACATGATGGCACTGTCTGAACTTCACTTATCTTCAGTTTCTAAACTGAACTAACCAAACTCTTGCAGAGAAGCATTGTGCAGTAAATTATCAAATAAATAGCATATCATACTAGTTCAATTATATTTTTCCAGTGAGAAGTTTCCAATGTTCATCACTAACACAGATGGACACCCCACCAAAAGTACAATGATGTTCCATTTGAACTAAAATTTTTGACAGGTAAAATCCATTTTCATTACCAAGGGAGAAATTTTGAAATGAATAATTGAAGTGTAATTTGATGTTATGATGGTTATTATATGACTGCACAGCAACTGATAAGCCCGAAATTGTCTAAGTAAAATGTTTTCAGCAATCATACGTCAAAGTCAAAGAACTGCAGTGGTTTTTGTATAATTTTGAACTGGCAAGAGAGTGAATACGATCTACCTTGATGTAGTCATCAACAGAAAACCTTTCGCAAGCAATCACTGGACCTGCATCCAAGGTACGAACAGTATATGCAAGGGAAACACCTGTTTCTTCAACGCCATCCTGCAGACATAGTTGACAACTTAATATAAATGAAGTATTCCATAGTTTCACAGGCTCAGAATTGTAACAGGGAGAGCATGCAAACCTGCAATGCCCTCTGCACAGGAGCTGCACCACGATATAGAGGCAACAAACTTGGGTGTATATTAACTGTACCTGATGTATAAAGAAACATGACAAACGATCAGGGTTCAAAGTTCCCAGCAAAACATTTTAACAGCCGAAATCACCCTGCCTCAGTTTGTTTTCTGGTAAAGTAGGGTTGTAATACTAGTTCTCCTAAGTTTGACTATGAACTGACAGGAAGTTTGGTTTGTGGCAAACCAGAACGGGAATCAGATCTGGCATGAATCATCCAGTAAAGCCCTATTTCAAATTGTTTGTATTACCTAATCTCAGTCTTGTAAGGAAATCCAGTAACCAATGGTAACTATCTGGTTACCGTAGCTTCTCCTAGTCCTATGAATGATGATGCTAGCACGCAATAGGCTAATTTGAGGAATAGGTATTACAAAATGGCATATCATACAAAATAAAGACACGAAAAGAATTCTGCTTTGCTTTTGAGGCTCTGGAATAAAAATATCGGTGTCGAGCAAAACAGTATAGTAAATCAAGTAGTAACTTACCAGTACAAAAATCAAGTAGAAGGGTAAGCGATAGGTGTGATCTTGTTGCTGGTGTGGTGGCTTCATGATTCAGCTTTCCATAGAGGTGGGTGATTTAGGTGAGTTGAGGTGAGCAAATTAAGTGTCTCATCTTTGGTGCAGCTACAATAGAGTAGCTCGGGTGGCATGGTTTTGGTGGCTTGTTGTATCAGTTGTAGGTGTTGCTGTTTTGGTGTGTAAGAGGTGGCTTCATTCATCTTGGATTGGTGTCTGTTTTCTCTCCTCTCTATTAATGGAATGAGACAGAGCGTTTGCCCTTATTTAAAAAAAAAACTAGTACAAAAATCTTAATACACTATAGTACACAATAATTATAGCCTATTCACTGTGTCTGTGTTGCATTGTAAGCAGTAGACAGTAGTCGCTAGTCAATACTGGTGAGTTCCTGGTGGATTATTTCTGTATGCAGCACAGCAATTAATTATTTCTGTATGCAGCACACCAATTGAACATTATGAAAACAAAGGCAAAGCTGGTAATTTGACAACCATATTACCAGACTTACCGCAGGGTGGGATATCAAGAAACCTTTGAGGCAAAATGTTCCCGTAAGCAGCAGTGATGCAAAGCTCTGGTCTCACTTCCTTCAAGTCCGACAGAAAGGACTCCTGCATTGCAGCATAAATACTATGACCTGCATATCCTCGCATATTCAACACCATTATAGCCTCAATGTGAAGGAAGACTCAGAGAACGGTTGTGGAGAAAGCACCTCCCCAGCGCGCTCCGGGGTGAAGATGAGGTCGCCGGGGAACCCACGGTCGAGTGCGAGCTGCTCGACGGCCGACGGCATCAGCTTCCTCCCCCTGTTCTTGGCGGCCGGCGGCTGCGTCACGACGGCCGCGACCTGGAATACGGAGTCCGGGGAGCCGGACGCGGCCAGCAACGAGTCCAGGACTGAGGCAGCAACCTGAGGTGCGATCCAAATTCTTGAATCAGACACCGGACTGGAGTGCGGGTGTCTGTGCACCGAGAATCTGGGGGTTAGGGGACGGTCGTACCTGGGGAGATCCCAAGAAGACGATGTTCTTCATCTTTGTAGCGGCGACGGCGGACTTGGCGGCGCAGCAGAAGAAGCGGCGCAGCTGCGGCGGGGAGCAGCGCGCCATGGCTCCTCTTGGATTGGGGTGGGGCAAGAGGATTTGGGTTAAAAAAGGGGGAAACTTCATTATATACCCTCCTCATATTTGAGAATTTCAGGATTTACCCTTCCCACTCAATGACATGTGGGGTCGAGATGAGTCACTGTCACGTGGGTCAGAAGGTAAATCCTGAATTTCAATCTAAGGGGAGGGTATATGATGAATAATTCCTAAAAAAGGGGAACATGGCCCTTATGCTACCAGGCGGACGGCCGAGATTTTTGTCCCCTAGAATAATGGGAATTAGATATTAGGGACAATCCATCATTTACTCTCCAGTTGAAGCGCCATTAGTAAAACTAGCCTTGTAGGCGTGACGTCACGCTACGTTAACTATTATATGAACTAAAGTAAAAGAAGTAAAAATTCACTACCATGTGGACCGAAGATTCGTATAGGAATAACGTGCTAGAGGCCTCTTCGAAAAAACCAAGGACAAGAACTTGCGCGTAATTTCAAAGAAATCACGGGCGTTATCCTGTAAAAGAGAAGCAGGGGTGCTTTTTCATAAAAACCGAGGGTCTTTTCGAAAGGACATGAAACCGCGAGGCGTTATCTAGTAAAAGGGAGCGGAGGGGCTTTTTCGTAAAAACCGAAGGCCTTTTTGAAAGAACCAATGGCCTATACGTAATTATAAAAAACCGCAGGGTGTTATCCAGTAAAAGAAGAGTGGAAGGACTTTTCGCAAAAAATCAGGGACATTTTCATAAGAACCGAAGACATATACGTAATTACAAAAACTTGGAGGTTTTTTTGGAGAAAGGGACACATGGGCACGGTAGGGGGCCGTGAATCCCCCCACCTTTGATATAGTAGTATACGCGCCTTTAGTAAAATACGCTCCATTACATTGTAATGAAGGTTTTGCCCTAAACTTCACACACTATTTGTTAGTTTGCACTTTTTTAATTTTAACCCTTTTTGTTGAATTGGGGCTAAAACCCGAAGGGAAATGATCGTAACGCCCCTGGCCACCGTTGTGGCTCGATCAGTTCCCGAAGCCAAACCCGAGCGAGTCACTCTCTCCATCTTGCTCTCCCCCTCCCCTTTCCTCTACCGACCCCGGCGATCGAGCAAGCAACACGACGACCATGTCCAACAGCAGCTCTTCTGTATGGGCTAGTAGGGATGCGGTTTATCTTGCTAGACTGTGGTAAGAGCGTGTTGCCTCTTTTGGTGTGCCCTTGGTGCGGTTTGGAGAAGCTGGTGGAGCTCACATCGAAGACGAAGAACAACTCAGGTAAGATCTTTGTGAAGTGCCTCAAGAATTAGGTGAACGTAAGTCTTGTAATCATTTGTGAGCTCCGTGCAGCTGGATATGTGTTATTGCCTATGATAGTATGTGGATTAGGGTTTGATTAGGTTTTAGGGTTTTGTGCATGTAGAGAAATTTGGGAAAGATGGGTTCGTTCTCGCTAATTTGGAACTTTGTTGTGCTGTTCATGGGTCGAATGGTTGTAGTTTTTTCATATGGCTAGATAAGTACCAAGATTTCCTCATCGACATTGGGGTCCGTCATGTCGACAACACTTGCCTTGAAGATGCTAGTCCTGATCTTCTTGAAGAAATCTCTGAGCAGAAGGAAGCATATGAGACCATGAAAGGTGACTTGAAAGGGTTACAAACTGGAATGGTTATGCTGAAGTCGTTCTACTGTGAGATGGATTCCAAGATGAATAAGCTCCAATGTCAACCCTAGATTTAGCCAATCCAGAATCCTCTGTGAAACCACTGCACTACTCTTTGGATTATTAGATGTGCTCACATATACATCACTAAATCATTTTGTAAATGATGTAAACCATACCATACATTAATAGTATAGATCAGAGTTTAAATAGACAGCATCGAGTCAAATTTATAATAAGGCCGATTAGGCCAAATGGATACATTACACAAATGGAAGCAAAAACAATAGCAAAAGTAGAAGGCACATCTCGCCACAGACAAGCAACTGGGGGTAGAGTGTGACCACTTGCTGCTCCTCTTGCTTTACAGTCATCCCCTGTGCATAAATCATAGCTCTAATTACTCCTTTTGTTATTAACTTGTGTAACTAATGTGCCTCAATCATGCAATTTGAAGTTGGTTGGGTCTCATTAATGAAAGTAACTGACTTCATGCTGTACTTGTTGATTGAGAATTCTTTGGTTTTCAAGTCTAGACTGACGGGTCTATGCACATATATTCAATCAGAACCTAGGATAATATCATATCCTAATACTCTCATATCAGACATAAATTCTTCTCCCTGTACTTCGTAATAATAGCCATGATAGATTGTACTACTCAATAACATTCCCCTCATCAGCTACCATAACTTTTACTTAGGGATGGTTAGTGATCTGACACTTAGCCTTCATAGCAAACTAGGGACTCACAAAGGTAGCACTGCTACCACAATCCACTAATGTTGTAGCTCTCACTCCTCCCACATTGAGCAGTAAGGTAAATGTGTTGCATGCAGAAGTGGTCCCTTGGACAGCATGCATGGAAATATGGAGTACTGCCTCTTTCTTACTCTATTTTTTTAGGACTGGAGGGTGGTGTACCATATGGCCTTGCCTCTTCTTCCTCATTCTCACTAGCAATCTCATCTTCTTGTTCACCATTGGTCATAATGAACAATCGCTTTTCATTGAGTTTACACTTATGACCAGGAAACCAGGCTCAGGGCATGTTCTACATTTCCCATAATCCTTACCAGCTCTAGGCTGCACATTGTTAGTCTTTGTCTTGACATCCTTTTTTGCTTGTGAAACCTTTGGTTATGACTAGCTTTGACAGCCCTTTATCTCTGTAACTAGTTTAGTCTCCCCTAGAATAGTTTCCATAGCCTTTACTCTTCAATGGGTGAGATTGCTCAATCCTCCTAACCATCCATATGGCTTCAACCATATTCTTGGTGTATGGCATTGCAAATGATTCTGGATATAGTCTTGCAATCCTGCCACAAAACTGCATACATATTATTCATCTGGTAGTAAAGGGTTCTCTCCTTACAAGACTCATGATCCCCTCAAACTGATCTGCATAAGACTTCACTGGCCCAGTTTGTCTCAACCAATGAAACATCCTCACATTATCATACACAGATGCCTCTACAAACCTACCACCAACCATTCTACGGAATTGGTGCCAAGGAAGGATGGCAGAATTACATCCAGTACCTCCCCACCGGTAATGACCTCTTCATTTCAAATAAGTGACTACATAGTTAGTTCTCTGTCCCAGAGGTGTTCTAGCAGCATCAAAGTACTTCTCTGCCTTAGCTATCTAACCATCAGGGTCTTCTCCATCAAATTCAGGAAAATTCAATTTAGGTGACTTGAGAACAAATTGGGCTATGTTGTTCTCATGATAATAATATTGTCCACTACCCTGCCCTTGCTTTAGGAAATCCTCGAATGAGGGTGAGCTTTGTGGATGAGTGGAGACAACCGTAGCCCAATGCAATGGCCCATAAGGTGCTACTCTAGGTTTAAATTACTACTATTCAAATTACTGTAATGGTAATCTGAGTTCAAGATGTAATGAGGCAATCCAGGTGGATTCTCAATTCCTTTCCCTCTCTTTTCACCTAAAATCACTTGGGGCACACAAAAATTTCCAGCTAGGGCTCTAGACGAGTTGGGCATCATCAGGGAAACAAGAGGTGGTCTAAACCCATGAGCACTAACATTTGTGACTACTAGACCACTAAGTACTGTTAAGGGAGGGGCAGATGACTGACTGAAATTACCTTGGAAGCTAGATTGCCGGTAAGAGACTTCCTTGTTGGATTGCATGGTCATAAAATTGGACATCATTCCTACCAATTTGTCCATCTAAACTTGCATAAGTTTCTTGCCTTCTTCTTGGCTTTTCTTCAGATCTGCAATGCCCTTCTTCACCTCCTCCATCTTCGCCATCATCACATAAGAGGCTTTACCTTCTTCAACTATTGCAGGTGGCGCTAGTCTCACCATCCTTGATTTGCACATATCTGAGTAGGGATTTTATGAAGCTAGCAATTTACTAACTCAACCTGATGGATCTATACAAATCCCCCATATATTTCCCTCAAAGCTTCACCGACTTGCTTGGCTACGGAGTTTTATAGGAAGACAATGACTTGCTGCCAAACCCTCACCAAAACAAGACCTGGATCCACTCTTGAGGCCAACAATCGAGAGCTCTGATACCAATCTTGTCAAAACCCAAGAGTAGAAATCTGAAAGACGAACCAATTCATGAACAATCTGAGTATTTTTGGATTTTTGGGAGTATAAGAACTAAGAACTAAGGACTAGGGCTGCTATATAACATCTAGGGTTTGCATTCATAAGGAATAATCCTCCAAAATCCAGTTACAAGCCTTGTATAGTGGCTAGTACAGATAAAATAGAGTTTTTTTTTTGAGCTCGGAAAGCTTGTTTCCATTAGACACTATCTCCAGTCAGATCGCCGAAGACCAAGCTAGAAACAAAGGAGGGGACTTGGCTCATGAACTCCATCGAGCCAGAGCTAACCACGCTCGCCCCATACATTGCAAGGCGATCAGCCACCTTGTTGCAATTTCTCGGACAATGTCGAATGCTGCAGTAGTCGAAGGATGAGTAAATGAAATCTCTAATTTGCTTGAGGAGACTTCCATGCACACTTTGATCAAGCTCCAACGAGGTCAAACCCTGTACCAGATCAGACGCATCAGACTCCAGAATAAGCCTCGCCATTCCCAAGTGTGCTATCCTCTGCAGACTATCTGAGCCGCCGGTGCCCGGCTTGAAAAGGGCTGTCCCACTCGCATGCATTGCGCGGCCCCGAAGGAACTCACTAGCACTGTTCCTCGCGACGAAACCACATCCTCCCTGACCCGAACCAGCTTTAAAGGAGCCATCAATATTAATCTTGTACAGATCTTCTGGTGGCGGCTGCCATAATTTGAGACTGACTTGCTTCTGACCTTTCGTGGTTTTCCTCTCCTTTTCAAATTCTGAAACATAGAAAGATATAAGTGAGCAGACCTCAGGACATGTGGCTCTTTTTTCCCCGGCATTCACCTTATTCCTCACCGACCACCACCTCCATAATGAACCACAATTTGTATTTGGATTGGATGTGGAAAGGACCAGATTTTCTCAAGAAATCTCGGCGAATAACAAGTTGCTAGGATATTGCGATATTCCTCTAAGTTTAGTCCTCTCCAAAGACTCCTTTACTTCTTTACATCTGAAAAGATATGCCCACAATCTTCATCCAAACCTATGACACATGGGGCACAGAGTGTCCTCCTTCATCCCTCTACGGCTCAAATTCCACGGACACCTAAGCTATTATGGGCTATGCGCCACAGAAACATTTTCACTTTGTTTGGGACCTTCATACTCCAAATTTTATCCCATCTGAAAAGGGAGTCCCCAACTGGGCCTGGTTCAGAACTTGCTGCATCTCTACCAAGCTCATTCTCCTGCTCAATCGCCAACTCAGACGCCGACTTAAGCGAGAAGATCCTTTTTCTCATAATGCCACGCCGGTCTATCGCCATATCTTGGTTTACTCTCGGCTTTAGTATGGCCTCAAAGATCAAACTCTGAGAAAACATCCTGCACTAGGGTCTCATCCCAAGATCCCAAGCTCGGGTCCATCAAATCAGCCACCTTTGTCAACACCGTCGTCCTCCTACTTGTAACAGGACGTCTTGTACTGCCGTGAGGAATCCAAGGGTCCGTCTAGATATTCACCGATTCACCATTGCCAATGCGCCATATGAGCCCCTGATTCAGCAGATTCACCCCTTTGAGAATGCTCCTCCAAGAGTAAGAAATCCCATCCTGTGCCACACAATGTAGTATACTAGTGTTAGGAAAATATTTTGCTTTAAGCACTTGGGCACATAATTTATCCGGAAAAACCAGAATCCTCCAAGCTTGTCTGGCCAGCATGGCCATATTGAACAAATGAAGATCCCTAAAACCCAAGCCTCCTTTACTCTTAGGAAGCGTCAACTTATCCCAAGCCAACTAATGAATCTTGTTTTTCTTATCATTTTGGCTCCACCACCACCTGCCAATCATAGAATTCAACTCATCGCACAACCCTTTGTCACCAAGGTGACATAGCGTAGGTTGGGATTGCTTGGGCCACAGCCTTTACTAGGATTTCCTTGCCCGCTTTAGAAAGCAATTTCTCCTGCCACCCTTGAATACGAAGCCAAACTTTCCTCTTTATATACTCAAAAGCTTGCTTTCTTGATTTACCAATAGATACTGGCAGCCCCAAATATCTCTCACTCTTTGCTTCTTGCATGATATCAAGAACTTGTCTCACCTCATCCTTATCAACAGAGCTGGTGTTTGGGCTGAACAAAACAGATGATTTATCCTTATTGACCACTTGTCCTGAGACTCGCTCATATGCCTATAAAATCCTCCTCAATTCCTGAGCGTCTCCTCCACCCGCTCTCATCAGGATCAGAGAATCATCAGCAAAGAAAAGATGGTTAATCCTTGGAGCTTCCCTGCAAACTCTAATACCCTCAATTTTGCCCTTCACCTCTGCCTTCTGTAACATTGCTGATAAGTCCTCCGCACAGAGAATAAAGAGATAAGGCGACAAAGGGTCCCCTTGGCGGAGGCCCCTCTGAGGGTGGATGTTGTTTGAGTATTCCCCATTGACCTTAATACAGTAGTTCACTGTTGTAACACACTTCATCACTTTTGCCACCCATTGCACTGTGAACCCCAATTTTAGCATCATCTTCTCCAGAAAGGACCACTCAACTCGGTCATAGGCATTACTCATATCTAGCTTAATTGCAGCCACCCCCTGTTTTCCCCACCTCCTCTGCCTTAGATAGTGTGTGAGCTCATAAGCCAGCAGGACATTATCAGTAATAAGTCTACCAGGAACAAAAGCGCTCTAAGACGATGAGATGATCTCCGGGAGCACCAACTTCATTATGTTTGCTAGCACTTTGGAGGTGAGTTTGTACACTACATTGCATAAGCTGATTGGCCTAAGATCCTTCAATTTCTTCGGTGATTTGGTCTTTGGGATTAAAACAATAATAGTATCATTCCAACCTTCCGGCATAGCAGCCCCATTAAGCACATCAAGCACTTCTTCTTTAACCTTATCGCTTTGCAGAGACCGAATTTCCTATAGAAGACCACCGCATACCATCCCACAGGGCTTTCACTCACCCATATCCTTCAAAGCCACCCATATTTCGTCATTTGAGAACGGTGCTACTGGTTATCATTCATTTCTTGAGAAACCTTCACTTGAACACAATCAAGGACCTCATCAATCTGGGGAACTGCAGTGGACATAAAGAGTTCTTTGCACTTGATTGGCAATAAAGCTCTTCAAGTGTTTTTCCCCACTACCCCCGCCCTCATCTATCGACTTACTTATAGTGTTCCTCCTTTTCCTTTCAAGCCTGCGCATGGAAGAATTTTGTATTACGATCGCCCTTGGCCAGCCAAGTAGAGTGAGCCCGCTGCTTCCAATATACATGTTGCTGGTCCAGGAGACGCTCAAGCTTATAGCACAACAAATGCTCCTTATTTATACCCCCTTGAGAAATTGAAGCCCTTTGGATCCTCTCCAGCTCCTTTTGGCATTTTTAACTCTCTTTTCCAAGGCTCCAAGGACTTCACGATCCCACTGCCATAACTCCCCCAGCACCCGAGATTGGATTTCCATAAGACTAACCCCTCCACCTCCAATAGCTTTTTCCCAGGCCTCCTCCACCCGCTCGCTACACTCCTCCTCCTCCAACCATCTCACCTCAAACTTCCTCATAACCTCCAGGGGTTTCCTCCACTGGACCCTTTCCTTTGCACCAGGATCCACAATGATGGGCCTATGGTCTGAGTGCCGAGGATCACCATTAATCACACGGACTAAAGGAAATCAAGCCCGCCAAGCACTATTTGCCACCGCCCTGTCCAGCCTTTCCCTAGTGTAGCTGGACGCATTTTGATGGTGGTTCCTCCAAGTGAAAGCATCCCCCACAAAGCCCAAATCATGCAGGTCGCATTCCTCCAAAACATCTCTGAACTTCAGCATACTGCTCTCTGCTCTAGGAGCTCCCCCTTCCTTCTCACAACTGAAAAGAATTTCATTGAAGTCGCCACAACACAGCCAAGGAAGCTTGCTACGGTGCATAAGAATTCGAAGCAACTTCCATGTTTTCTCCTTCTCTTCACCCCGGGGCTCGCCATAAATCCCAGTAAACCGCCAAGTACTCCCATCCTCCTCCTTGATTTTTGCATTAATATGATACCTAGACCAGCTCAGCACTCGCAAATCCACCTCCTTTTTCCAAAACAGTGCCAGACCACCCTTCGCCCCTACACTATCCTTCACCACCATATATGGCATATTCAGCTTCCACTTGAACCCCTCCATCCATTTTTCGCCATGTTTTGTTTCGGAGAGAAACAACACATCGGGGTCCTCCTTCTTCTGGACATCCAGAAGACCTCGAACTGCCGGGCCGTTCCCCAACCCCCGGCAGTTCCACGCCACAAGCCTCATTGGGGCCGGCCGGGCTGACCAAGCAGCCCCGCCGACAAGGAGTTTTCCTCCCCCATCTCCACCTCCACTGGAGCAAACTGGAGCTTAGCATTCTTCTTCACTTCTTCCCCCCCATCCACATCCTCTCCTCCTCGCTTCCGCGAGACCGGCGGGGAAGGAATCAATTCCCCCTTCGATTTCCGGAGCTCGCGCGGACGGCGTTTGAAAGAAGACCTCATCTTTTTAGCCTTGCTTCCCCCAGTCTTGACCAGATTAAGTTCTTCCACCACCGGCTCCCCATCCCTGCTTAACCCTGCCTCCGCACCCTCCCCTAAAGGTGTAGAACCCACCCCATCCACCTCCATGCCTGCCTTTGGAGTTTACCGAAAATGATAGTGAATAATTCTGATAAAGCTACAGTTTATGATGCTGTAAGTGGAAGTAATTAAACATTAGCCGTTGGATGGGAATCAAACTATTGCCAGAGACACCATGACCCTTCGCTCACTTAAGTGATGCCAACACTGGTATTAATGACTCCGCAACCATTAGATCTTCATAACACACTCCGCTTCCATCTAAACCATCCAAGAGAATACCGAATCATCAGGGTTTAAACTCACCAAACTTCACTCTTAACATGGCAGTGAGTGGCTAGAGTAGATCGATGCAGGGGAGGTAGTGTGTCTACAGAGAGTAGAGTCGAGGACTTGAGGGAGGAAGCATCAGGAAGAGATCGATCAGACGATTTGCAACAATTGATGGGGTAGTTAAGAATTGGATCCAGTTGTGTTGTTTTTCTTGGAATTGAGATGGAATCATTGATTCCAGTTGCACGTGGTAGCCAAATAGTCATGTATTTGGAATTGAATTTTAATTCTATGATTCCATTCTGAATTATCAATAGCCAAACGGGGCAATGCTCCTATTCATATTGGCTTCTGCTTCTGCCTTTTGCTTGAAGAATCCAAAAGCTAGTATGAACACATGACTTCCCGAAATGGCTTCTCTACTCTTCTCGCTCCCATCTTGCTCCGGGGATAAAGTAGGAGGTCACAGGTGCATCATGAATCCCACTTCTCTCACTCCTATCTCGCGCATGCATCTCTCCTTCACTTTGCCCACTGCTTGCCCTCTCCTTCTAAAAGTTACTTCTTTCAGTCACTACTATTTATTTTCAGTTAAAAGCCATCAACCGTAGCCAATATATACAGCCCAATGATGCATTTCACTCTTCTCCTTTGTTCTCCCAGCCAACCACCTCCTTCACTAGTGACTTCTCCTATGCATGAAGTCACAACTAGACTCATCCACAAGGTAGGTCACAAAGCTGGTGGCCTAGTGCAAACGGCCACGGTGGCATTGTAGCTAGGTTAGTGTCTCAGCTAGTGGTGGAACCATAAATGAAATAAGTGTGGGGCTAACTTATGGCAAATTAGAAATCTCACTAGGTTGCAATTAAACTACATCATAGCAAAAGTGCATAAATACTACATCAAACAATAATAAAATTAGCCCACCAAAAAAAGAAGAATAAAATTACCCCGTGTCCAAGTACCAAGTGCCATCGTACCCATCCTCCTCCCAGCCAAGGTGCACTTGCGTGTGCACCTCATCCAATGCAACGTCAATGGGTGCGCTTCATGTGGCTTCCTTTAGTGTACACGTCTAGGCCATCAGCAGCTACGCTTGTCGTCCTGCACCTGAACGAGATGCTCCTATTACTTAGGCACCCGTCATGGCTTGCAGCAGTCCTGAGAGGAGTGCCTTAAATTCTTGTAATTATAACACTTTAGCTTGGACTTGTCGCGGCTACCGACAGACCCAGTGGTCTCTTTGTCGTCATGAGCAGCACCTTGCCCGCCTTGTTTGCCACAGGCACGACCTTGCTTGCCGCCGTTCCTACCTCCATCCGAAGAGGAGTCACCTTGCTCTCGCTTCTTAATGTGTGCTAGCTACTCTTTCATGAGGAGAAGACGACCACTGGCATCGCGGCCAACATCATCAGCCGCCATGTCTGTATCGTACCTCTCCTCCACAGACTTGAGCCAGCCCACCAACTCTTCTATGGACAAGGTTCGTAGAGCGATTAGCTGCTCGATGGAGATCGCCACCTGCGTGAACTTCAGAGGAACGACATGGAGAAATTTTTTGATCACCTTGACGTCCTCCAAAGTTTTGCCGAGAGTGTAGATGATTTTTTACGAGACCGGTTAGATGCATGGCAAAGTCATCTACCATCTCGTCGCTCTTTATGTGAATGCAATTTGACCCACGGTGGCGACGATGTTCCAATGAAGTTCTGGAGAAGGCGAGGGGAGCACCACCTAGAACGCGCAAAGACAAAGACGATGATGTGGTCAAAGGTGGCAGGGCTCTACTGTAGGCAACGCAAATGGCCGAGGAACAATGTTGAGACAGAGAAACAAAAGTGCAAATTGCGGCCAAGAGAAAGAAAGTGAGAACTTGAGATTTTCGGGAATGGATGAGCGAGATAAGGGGCACACGATGCTCCCTTTTATAGGGGCAGAGGAGGACAGGAGAGGGAGATCAACCAATGATGTCAATTTATGGCACCGGTTCATTCTAGCGTAAATACAAATGAAGGAGGGGGAAACGGCCGGGAATGGAAGAGACTTAATGAGTGGAGTTGAAGGCACTTGATTGCACAAAAAATTGTAGCTTAAAATTTGTTGAAACAAATGACACTGAGTTTTATTTTAAACTAAATTACTTATTATTTTATTTATTTTATTTTATTATTGTTTTCTTTTTAAATAAAACTTGGGCTGTGACAAACTACTCCCATTAAAAGAGAATCTCGTCCCCGAGATTCGCACGGGCTAGCAAAGAAATAGGTTTGGATCTTATTCTGTATGGCTTGTGCTATGATCTAGTTCAGATGTCCCTTTATGAACTTTTGTGGCCTCCTATTTGCTGTCTGAATTGGTAGTTGGTGTTACTGCTTGATGCTTCCAAAGATTAGGGAAGATGAGACTTAAGACAAAGGAGGAATAAGGGTCATTTTGCACAATCCAACAAAACACCTACTAGCAAAAACTTTTATTAAGCAAATTATGATTACGGCTGCCGATAAAAGAGAAAACTAACAGCTCACAACATTGTCTACTGATTAACTTAACAACTTAAACTAAAGGGATAATGGTTGTCTTAGTTTGATCCTTCGTGATTCCCTAGTTACAAAGCATGACCTTCAATGTGGTAGCAGAGTCGATGAATTCCAACTGTTATTCATCTATAGTTGTTTTGAACAAGGGAAGGATTAGAAATAAGTTTTTCAATAATGACATATGGATGAGAAAGGATTGAGAGATAATGGAAAGTAAAGATTGAGATGTAAGAGTAAGATAAATTTTTGAAATTACTGGTTATTAAAAATAAGTTCTTAGGGTTTAACTATTCTATTCTACCTACAATCACGTCTTAGGGTCATTATAGCTCTGATACCATCTATGTTGGACCCCTGAGCAACGACTTCTGGATCCTCTGTATAAATCGCACTAGTCCAGGATGAATCTAGTGCACACAGTTGATAACAAACATTTATATCATGCGCAATGATATTTATTCATTAACTAAATATGGGCATGATGGCCAAAGTTTACATCAATGGTTCATAAACCAAAATTAAATATAAGCAGCGAAAAAAGAATAATAAAGCAGCAGCCCATCCTGCCTACCAACAAGCGGATGACTGTAAAACATGGCCTACTCGTCGTTATCCTCACCGATGTTGATGATGTCCTTCTCTGAAAATAGTGAATGAAGCAACATAAAAATATAAAATACTCCACAAGTTACACCAGAAGGTTTAACAGAGTTCATGCATATATAAGAATTGACAATGGAAGGCATAGTAGGGTTAGTTGAGCGTAAAGCAGAATTTAAGTAAATACTGTAAATAGATTCAAAATCTGAATTTGATACAATAGATAGAAATAGTAATTTAACAAAATAATATCGCTAGTGCAGACTCCGACCAAACACTAATCTATTTACAGATATCCCATCTGGTCCATTTTTTCCAAAAAGATCTTACATTGATTTCATCCATATACTTTTAAAATCTCCTATGAATTCCATCCATCCAAAAGCCTTTTTAAAAATTATTTTGAAAACCAAAGTCTAATCTGTGAAAAACTTTGCTCGGCTTGCCCATGACCGTGAGCATGGCTATCTAGGATAGATTATACACTTTGCAGAGGTTATACAGTTTTACCCACAAAATATGATTATCTCATATTGTCGGCTACTATACGCTTCCGTAGGCGTGTGATTGAGAAAACCATAACAAAACATTTACAATGCAAAGCTTTCAACCTGGTCACGCCGCCACTAAGATTTCACCACAACATGGATCCACAAGTTGGAACCCACTCTTGTGTCGTGTGAGACTTCTCATGGCCTAGCCATGCTCATATTCAACCTATAGCGAGATCAAAGTTGGGACCTCACAAATTAATCAGTCAGGACTGTCCCATACCAGCCTTATGGTAGTACGATATGGCTTTATAGCAGTAACTCACAGATCGGTCCTTAACTTGATTTAGGCTCAAAACACATACCATTTGTGCCTGACAGTCAATATTGTGTCACCGAACAACAATGCATGCTAGCACTCACCACCTAACCACTAGCCTAGGTCCAAACCAAGTTTTTATATTTTTCTTTGAAACATTCATATACCTTCTTAACTCAATGAAGTCAAGAATAGATTTTTGAAAATCCTCATTTTCAAGTGAAATAAATATTCCCACTCAAATTATTATAAGCGTAACTATGCAATTCTATATATTTTTTAGTCAATACTATTGTACTAACTAGGTTTTCATTTAAGGTGACAAGGCATGAGAAAGTTCAATACCAAATTTAGCCATACACAAATGATTTGGGTATAACAAGAATTTAAATCGAATTTAAACTATATTTGAATAAAATTACGCATGCATAATAATTTAAAAACAACATAACTAATTTAAATTACTAGGAGCAACAGGATCAAAGGTGTAACTTGCCTTGCTTTGAAGGTTGCTGAGGTTCGCCGAAGTTATACTCTCCGGAATAGTCATAGCCTACACGCGAAAAGCCAGAACAAACTAAATTCAAATATAATTCAAATAAATCCAAAAATTATAAAATATATACTAAAAGATAGATTATAAATTTAGATGAATTTAGAAATTTGAATGGGTCCAATTGGAGTTACGACGAAGGAGAACGACTTCTGGTAGTTTGAATTCCAAACAAATGAATGAAAGGAATTACTAGAATTTTTTCCTGAAGGAAAATCAAGGTTATGATGTCAGCAAAGAAATTGAATTTCTGGCCAAAATAAATTTCTAAAGCAAATTCAGAATTATGACGTCATGCTGACATCAGCCGTACACGTGGCAGGTGACGTGGCTAACACGTGTCTGACACATGACATGGATGGGTCGGAATGATGACATGGCAGGTGACGCACGGGAAAAGTTCGGTCCGTCCGAACGACAAAGAACGTTCAGACCGTCCAATCGGCAATGGACGATCGATCGGCCCAAGAGACGTTCAGAACATCCAAAAGTTTAGAGGAGTTCAGATAGTTCGATCGGTCCTGGGGGACGTTCGAACCATTCGAACGGCGACGGGTAGGAATGGCGGCGTGGTGCTCAAAGCCAAAGGGCTCCAGCGGTAGGCTTGCTCAAAGAAGGGGCGTCGGACGTGCGCACGGGCCTAGCGAAGGTGGAGATGGTGACGACGAGGCGCAGGGAGGACCAAGGCAGCGGCAATTTCTTGATGGAGCTTCGGTCGAGACTTTGTGAGGTGGTGCAAAGCGCAGAGGCAACTCAGCCACAGGGGGGACATTTGGAGCGCAGACTTTGGTGGAGTGAGGAGAGGGGATTCTCCAAAGGCTTTTTATAGGGCTCGAGGAGAGGCGGACGCTGAGGTTTGCGCTTGCCGAAGTTAAGACAGAAGCAATGGCGAGTAAAGGTAGGGAGTAGTGGGGTTTTAGTGGAGAAAACTACCGAGAGTGATTGCGGATTTAAGAGAGAAAGTGATGAGGCTATTAATGGCAGCAAATGCCCGCACTAATGGCAATGGCGATTGGCGACAACGATATGGGTAGGAAAGAGGAATAATTTTTGGGTATGGAACATAGAGAAGTAAGGAGAGCACAACCTAGAACGCGGTGTAGCGAATCTAGAAAAATTACTGGCTAAGCCGAAAACTCACCAAAGGCGGCACAATCGTCATTTGAACGACATCGATAGAGAAATACGAAAAACTCAATATCTTGGTGCTCGGTGGAGCGAATCCACAACCAGTTGGAAGGTAACCACTTGGGATGGTTTGGCACATTTTAACGCGAAAGGATTATTGAAAGCATCACCGAATAGATGGAAACGCAAAGTGCCACTGGCGGACATGGTAGGTGTTGCAAGCAAAAAAATTGTGGAAAGTTTTTGGAGAAATGGAAGGGATCACAGCGTAGAACGCGACAAGGCAAGTCTTATGGAGGTGACGGCATAGGCTAAAACTCATTGGAGGCGACGAATCGATGTCGGGAAGTCAAAAATGGCTGTTTTGTGAAAAGTTCAATTTCTAACGATTGGCTCCATTAAAAATTAAATAAGAATAATGGATGAATTACGATTGGCTCCATTAAAAATTAAATAAGAATAATGGATGAATTTCTTATAGGCTAATACACGATATGACGCGAACAAAAATCAAAAAACTTATGGAAAAAGTAGTGTACGTGAAAAAACAGTTTTACTGTTGTGGCTTGACGAGGTCGACGAGGACTTGGGGGTATCTTTAGGTGATGGCGACGGAAGCACAACGTAGAATGTGTCGTGACGAACTCAACGGTGCAAACGACTCGGCCAACGGATTGGCGGAACGTGGTGGAGAAGTCTTTAGACAGCCGGCGGGCTGACAATGGTGTTCAGGGTAAATGGAGAGGAGATAGAGGGTGAGGTTTATAATGAAATGAAGAGAACGTAGGGAACACGATGCTCATCTTGGTGGTGGTCGGACACGCACAGTCGGCTGACGGCGACTAGAGAAACGGCGATACGATTCGACCCACGGTGGTGACGATGTTCTGGCGATGTTCCAGAGAAGGCGAGGGGAGCACCACGTAGAACGCGTGAAGACGAAGCTGATGATGTGGTCAAAGGTGGCGGGGCTCTACTATAGGCGATGCAAATGGTCGAGGAACAATGTTGGGACGAAAAAATAAAAATGCATATTGCGGCCAAGAGAAAGAGAGTGAGGACTTGAGATTTTTGGGGATGGATGTGTAAGAGAAGGGGCACACAGTACTCCCTTTTATGGGGCGGAGGAGGACGGGAGAGGGAGATCAACCAACGATGTCAATTTATGGCACCGGTTCATTCTCGCGTAAATACGCATGAAGGATGTCGAAAACGACCGGGAATGGAAAACTCTTAAGAAGTGGAGTTGAATACACTTGA
This sequence comes from Melocanna baccifera, assembly GCA_036346265.1. NCBI lineage: Eukaryota > Viridiplantae > Streptophyta > Magnoliopsida > Poales > Poaceae > Melocanna > Melocanna baccifera. Next base: position 32,967,521 of record CM070677.1, on the reverse strand, counting down.
TTGCATAAAAAATCGTGGAGAAAATCAATGGTTTCGAAGAGCTCCAAGGTGCTCCAATGGCGGCGTGCGAACGGGATGAAGTAGATAGAGAGGAGAGAGAAAAGAGAGAAAAAGAAGAAAAATTTTAAAAAAAATCAAAAACAATTCCACAAAAATCCTTGAAACCTGAAAAGAGTAAATAAAATAATTTTAGATTTAATTGAAGTATATCTTAATTATTAAAAATATTTTTATTTTTCTAGCTTTAAATTAACTCAATAAATTACAAATAAACCTAAAATTTTTTAAACAAATCATATATATTTCTAAAGCTATTTTGGACTTGTAAAAATATTTCTAACCAAAAGTTGGTCATTTTTCTTTATAAAATATTTTTTAACAGAAAAGCTTTTTTTAAAAGTAGAAAATCAAGTTAGCTAAAAACTTAAAATTCAAGGAAACAAATGATACTGAGTTTTATTTTAAACTAAATTACTTATTATTTTATTTTATTTTATTTTATTGTTATTCAATTTTTTTGAAAAAACTTGTGTTGTGACAGATATGTACCTCGCACATCGAGGCATTATCGTAGGATCTTGTTGGCACCACTCTGATACCAATTATTGGCACTAAGCCGATACACAACACACGCGAACAACATGAACATCAAGAGCTAGCAACGAGAACACGAGAAGAAGCTTTTTGCGTCTATTGAACTCTCTGCATCAACTTTTCTATTCTATATCTTTTGCTATTTATACACATGAGCGGAAAGCATTTACATAGAAGCTTTGGCCACACATGAAAAGGAACTAGTACATGGAATAAAACTAATCACATCGTGTCATGATCTGGCCACAAATCATGCTATGATCGGACTTACTACCAAAAAAACAACCTCTACCAAAAACAACCCTGACGCGATCAATTCAAACACCACAAGATTAGTTCAACACCGGCGCCCGCGGACGTCTTCCTGGGGTTGTCGATGGTGCTGAAAGCTTGCGAAATGGGCGGCTACATCTAGTGTTGTCGTTGGTGAAGAGCGTAGGGAACTACGATGGAGTCATGCTGTGAGACCACTTCAGAGACAAGACCTCCAGCTATGGCGCTAAGTTACAGGGCAACGTTTGAACGCTACATACTACTACTACTAGGATGTTGATAGTTGTAATAACATGAGCATGCTCAGCTCGATTACTTCTGTATCTTGATGTTATATGCTACTTTTTCCACAGATAAATAAATAGAATCGAAATTGAGTTAGAAAAACACTTCCCCACGCTGTCACCAACCTCAATCCCCTCATGCTTGACTCAATTGCTTCCATGCTTCACATGCTTGATAGTGTGACATTACGGCTTGAGCATCAGAAGTTTCAGAATTTATGCTCCATGTCAAGCGTCAACTCCATCCTTGTTCATTACTTACATTTCCCTTACTATGTAGCAAAACTGGGAGAATGTCTCAAAAAAAAGAAGGGGGATACTTCAGCAACAACATTAGCGTCTTATCTAATCCTTTCGTCTCCATATAGATAGAAACAGCTTCAATCATCATCACAGCGAGGAAGTATAGTGACACAACAAAACTTGAATTCAAGTAAATAGAAACTGAAATGTGAAAGATCGAATATGGCAACAGAGAAGATGAATGATGACAACTCAAAATTTTTCCCTAAGTATTCAAGATTCTATCTTCAAATACCTACAGAGGTATAGAACACAGAATCCTCAGCCAAATATCAAACCAGCAACCATAAATCAATAAAACTTGAAACCTAACCCTTCCCGACAATCTACCAGCCTCCAAACGGTGGTCTGATAGGTCCGGGTGGTCTGACCACTAGTATAAGAGCGGTCTACCGCTGCTGTAGTAAAATCAAGGCAATGAATAGTATTTTTAGCCCGACTTCAAAAACTAAAACTGAGAGAACTTTTGATCCCTATATCTAAATGATATGAAACTTTGCAATGACCTATTCTATGATATCAAGAACCTATTTCAACAAACGGCTATAAAAATTATGGCCAGAATTGAGTTCTTTTTTAGTTTGTTAAAATATTACACCAAAATTAAGCCAAAAATACCAAACGGTGAATATAACTTGCTCATGCCACAGTAAGCTAGAACACTGAAGAACACGACCTAGAAACCCTTGAAACAAGAAATCACTTAATGAGGCCAAACTCAAGCAAAACTGGGTTTCTTTATGAACTTACTATCAAAATGTCTAGATGATAAGAGATTGATTCCCAGAGGCTATCTTCATCTCAATCATGTCCTTAGCACAGCAAGATCAACAAGAGGAAAGAGGAGATATCAAACCCAATCAAAACAAGAGTAAATTAATCAATAGACATAAAGATCATCAAAGATTGATGCATCACCACTTGAAGAGGTAGGTTTTACAGCCACTCAACCTTAGAGGACAAAGAGCATACTATATACTCAAAACCCTAACCTTAAAACATGAAAACATAATAGAGGTGGGTTGGATGATTAACCACATGTCTCTATCCCAACCCCTTTTATAGATGGGCTAGCCAGCCCCAACCATCCCTAAGTATCCACTTAGCACAATGAGAAAAATCCTTTAACCCCACACACGGATTTTAATCACACATGTTTGCTTATGTACGCTTTTCAAAGTACATAAACTCGTATCCGCTAAATCCTTAGCCTCGATTAGTCTCGATCAAACTAGCTCCTCCTTAACCTAAATCGCTCTCCAACATATCACCCACGAACCGCGGTTTTGATCCAAAGTGGTTCATGATATTTTGGCCAAACTACCAAAATACCCGTCGTTAACCCGGTCATCACCATCCTTTGTAAGTAATCGCCATGCTTTTTCATGTGTAGGTGCATCACTAGCATGCCACATGTCACCAAGTCTCTTTCATCCCGGTTACACCGAACTATGTCTCACTTGGACCGTCTAAGCCTTATGGTGCTATCATGTCGTTCGAACTCGCATATAATACTTTCCGCTTTTCTCGTGCCATACTTGAGCTCACCGTCTCACCCGGTATCCTCGAGCATTTTGGGCCTCAACTTCTCCACGAGCCTTGTCCCGATCCTCGCCGTTAACCACGTTGACTCCAAGCGACCCTGCATATCTAAAGACAAAAAAATTATTTTCAGGTACAAATTCTTCACAACTTGACCGACGCTAGCCAAAACATACATCATGTAATCTTAATGTAATGACCTAAGTCACCCAACTCAATCCATGACTCAAATCCCAAAAACCTCAATTTCTACCCAAAGCCAATCTAACAAAGTGCGATCTTTATAAAATCGCTCAACTACTCCACGAAACTTACAATAGTTCCTCACAACACTAAACAGGACATTCTTATATGGTCTTCAATCTTCCCCTTGAGGAACCTATTGGCAGTACTCCAAAATGCAAATAGGAGGTGGTTTTAGACAAGGAAGAGAAATTTTGCAAACAGAGCTCTAAATGGTCAAAAGAAGAATACGATGAGCTGAAAATGATCATTTGAGATAGAAATGGATAGAAACTACTAAAAATGATAAATTTTCACAAAAAGCTTCAAATCCACTAAATAAGTTATAAAATCTCACTATAGGTCCATATAAAAGACACTTCTACAAAACAAGCTATACTAAACGCCTCATCACAGACAATTCATGTGGAGTCATCTATGGTTTAATTATCACAAATGGTTTATAGTGAAAACTATCTCTGAAACTATCACATACGGTTAAGTTTAAAAGCCGACTGTGATATCTCCCATTATCACAGATGGCTTTTAATTAGAACCGTTTATAAAATATCATAGACGGTTTTTATGTATAACCGTCTGTGTTTTGTCCATTATCACAGACGGTTTTTAGTTAGAATCATCTCTGAAACTATCATAAGTGATTTTTATTTACAACCGTCTGTATTTTGTCCTTTGTCATATGAACTACAGAAGCTACTGAACTGGAACAGATAAGTGTGACTAGTCACTTTTACAAAAGATAAATTCAAGTCAAATTTATTACAAAAATCTCACGAAAAGATATTCCTACATCTTGGTCTTCTAGGCCTCATATGTTTCCTCTTCTACTTTTGGAGTTGGGGGATCAGCGGCTGCATTCTCGAATGTCGTGAAGATTGTCCTTGCCTCTCCACTTCCTCCTCTAGCTTGTGCAAATAATTAACATGACCCATAATCTCAAAGAGGATGCCATGATAATCATCATAAATTGACCACTTCTACTTGATCGGCAAGGTTATTCGTGTGTCTCTCCACTGCCGCAAGAGTTTCTTCCGCTTTGTGCACATTGAAAAGAAGAACACGGCTGAGGGCGGTTTCCCTTTTTTCAGCAAAAATGAGACACCTCCGTCGATGGCGGATAATGAGGTCTAGCTGACAGATGAAAGCGAGTAGAGGAAGGAGAGCAGGACGTGGGCGAAGGAGCTGCTCCAGACGTAAGTAGTTAGCCACCTGTGTAAGGTTTCAGCCGAACAACTCATAATGGATAGATAAGAGGAAGGAGATCGAAAGAATATTAGATGCCATTATTGAGAAATCTAGTGAAGAAGATGATTAGGGAGAGAACAGTTTAGAAGAGATTGAGTTTGTGGTATCAAGAAATTGTACACTGTGCTACACATAAAGCCAGAACGGTGTGAAAGTTTAAGGGTTGCTTGCATCGAAATATTAACAGGCGGAAGTAGGACGCGCATATTTGAGCGTTATCACAGACAGTTTGTATAACAAACTATCTCTGGTAAGAACGTTCGGACTATCCGAACGATGATGGCGATTGGACGGTCCAACGACGATCGGACGGTCTGGAGGGTTGAGGACGATCGGACGGTCTAGAGGGTTGAGGACGATCGGACGGTCTAGAGGGTTGAGGACGAGGTGGCACGGCTATTTATGTGTATTATCACAAACGATTTGTATAACAAATCATCTCTGATATGTGCATTATCACAAACGGTTCGTATAATAAACCGTCTGTGATAATGACACATCATCGATCCGTGGCATATCCCCCAGGATTTCGATCACACACGTCCATTCTCTGTACATTGAACGACAGGCACCGGTTCCTCCCACCTCTTGCCCCTATTAATCCCCAGCCCTTTCCCTTTCCTAGCTTCCCGCATCCTCTCCTCGACGACGCCGACTACCGCTGTGAGCTAGCTCATCCGCCTTCGGTTGTGACACCACAGTTCAGTGCACAAGACACTCTTGTCATAAGTGTCATAAGAGTGTCTTGTGCATTGTCACCGTCGTAATACAAAGGTGACGCTACCGCCACCTCTCCTTCATTGCTAGTGATATCCAACCGCCATCTAATCCCCTCCTCTCTCTTCCTTGATGGCAAGCGTTAAGGACATCCAGCTGCATCCAGCTTCTACTGTCTGCTACGATCTCTGCTTCTTATATATTTTTGCCATGTTAAAGAGTTATGTTCGTAGGATTAGGAGATATGTTGTTGCCATATTCTTGCTGTATTAGATGGGTAATATGCTTGTTATCTTGTTATACTATAATGGTGAATTCTAATCTTAATTGATTGTGCTATTCGGTTTGCCACTATATTTGCTTGTTTTCGAAGGGCTAACCAAAAAATAGAAAAAAAATTATGTATAGAATGAACTATCAGAGACAACTTTGTGGTATAAACTGTCGATGAAGGATTATCACAGCTGGCTCTAACCAAAAACCATCTGTGATACTTGCACATCACAGACGGTTCTATCTACCAACTGTCTGTGATGGGAAAGTATCACAGATGGTTTTTGGTTCGAGTCGTCTGTAATAGTTTTCTTCATAGACGATTCTAGTTACAAACTATTTGTGTTATATTTATCACAGACGGCTCACAAACTGTCTATGATAACCTTCGATTATCATTGATACATAATTTCAGACAGTTCAGAAAACCGTCTGTGATGATAGTTCCGAACCGTCTGTGATGACCATTTTTGTTGTTATGAGAACAATTGTTCTATTTGACATAGGTCATGGTGAGAAGAGATTAAAGGCTCAACTTAGCAAAATTTGCACAACAACTCTAAATTATACTCTAAATATACATTTTTACCAATCTTTCTTCCCATTTGATAAAAGAGTTATCAATATGCATAGAAACAAGATAGATCATAAATGAATGAAATGAAGTTACTGCATTTTATACATTTTTAGTATTAGGAGTCATGAAAATTATCCAAAGTGACATTACAAGTATTATACCAAGCCATAAAATGTGAAAGTGTTATTTAGATCACGACAAACTATATATTGCAAAGCTAATGCCAAATAAGCAATAATTTGGAATTAAATAGATTTTTAACATGTCAAGTCACTTAAAATTCTAATTTAGCCAAATGTATCCAAAAATGAGTCAAGTCATGTTAATATTTTAAATGAAACCAAGAAACTACAATTAAGTCAATTTAGAGCGCTACAAGTTCAAGATTAAAATATTTTGTTTAGACACTATATACCACTTATAATTGAGCAAATTTAGCACATTTGGTATTTTCTGAAATTTATTTTCGGTTTTAGCTAAGCTTCAACCATTTTTTACATAATTTTATTTTCTTAGCCATGTACTAGACCTTAAACCTTATGCGACCACCCTAAGTAAGAATCTTAAGGAAGTGGTCTTAGTCATTCAAAACTCTCGCTGAGTTCATGTTTAGTGCAATGGCAAGCCATCTTATAAGAAAGAATTGATGAGATTAGTTTTTTCGCACAAAAAATATCATTTTGTATTTGTTGACTTAGTTCAAGAACAAAGAGCTAATACAAACTCATGCTTCAATAAAGAACTAGTATAACTTAATCTAAAGCTCAATTTAGGTTCAACACTTAGCTTATTTGATATGTCATGAATCATAAAAGAATCACTAAAGTAAAACTAGTTACAGGATCCAACAAGATATGATTTAATTCAAATTGTTCACATTTAATAAAGCTAACATGGCAAAAGCTAAGTTACACATAGAAGAACATGATAAATCAAGTAAGCTAGCACAATATACGACAAGGTGTAAAGCAAGAAATCATGTCAATGCATATTACTGAATTTAAACTGCAACATGATGCTATAAAAATCCCAACTCCCCCTCAGCAAGTGAGTCAATTTTAAAAATACTTTGGCTCAAATTGAGTTATATCAACATTAAGCTCAATAAAATCATAAATGAACTCCCCCCGAACCAAAGCAATAAACAAGAGAGAAGAAACTTGGGAAAACAAAGAAATGGCAGTCATTAAAGTATAGACAAGATAGCGGGATCACTATGACTCAAACTCTCATCTACCCCATATGACTCTAAGACTATCAGCTGGTCATTTAAATACAAGGAAATAAACATATTCCCTATCTACCCAGGGAGCCCAACTCTGCTAGACCTAAAAGAAGTGAGTGAATTTAACCTAGTGAGAGAAAAAGCAACTAATAAGCAACATCCTAAGGTCATAAGATAAGAGGAAGAAATATAAAAAGTATAGTATAATACCAGCCCAGGTCTATGCTAGAAAAACTAACCCAAAAGCACCCAGAAACAAAGTGTAGATAGAAACAAATTAACATACGACACAGAAAGTACAAAATGCTCCCCCTCAGATGATGCCATAAGGACATACCACTCCAAGCTCTCCCCGTAAAGCTAAGAATCTCGAGCTATCTAAAGGCTTAATGAAAATATCAGTTAACTAGTGGTCACTCTCAACAAACTGAAACACTATGTCACTCTTCTCTACATGGTCTATATGGAAATGATATCGAATATCTATGTGCTTGGTTCTGAAGTGTTACACTGGGTTCTTGGTAATATTAATGGCAGAAGTGTTATCACAGAAAAGTAGAACACTATCTATGGCTAACCCAAAGTCCCACAAGGTCGAAACCATCCGAAGCACATGACTACAGCAACTAGCGGCTACAATATATTTGGCCTCTGTGGTGGACTGTGCAATACTGGACTGCTTCCTAGAAGACCAAGAAACAAGAGATGTGGCAATGAATTGGCTAGTGCTAGAAGTGCTCTTCCTATTTATCCTACAGCCAGCAAAGTTTACATCGGAATAGGCTCTAAGGGAAAGAAAGGAAGCAGAAGAGTATCAGATAACATAGTCTAGAGTAGCTCGAAGGTACCTGAATATATGCTTCACCATTTAACGGTGAGAGGCACGAAGAAAAGCCTGAAATCGAATGCACAGACATATGGCGAAGTGTATATCTAGCTTCAAAGCAATGAGGTACAGGAGGGAGCCAATTATGCTACAGTACTCCTTCTGATCTACAGGCTCACCATCCTCATCAGGATCAAGTATGGTTAAGGTCACCATCGAAGTCGACACCGGCTTGCCATCACTTATGTTAAAGCATCTCTCAAGAGGTTTCGAGTGTATTTGTCTTGATGCAAGAAAGTACCCTCCCAAGTCTGCTTATTTGGAAGCCGAGAAAGAAGCTCAACTCGTCCATCATGCTTATCTCAAACTATGTGCTTATGATATCAGAAAACTAAGAAACAAGAGCACGAGAGGAGCCACCAAAGATAGTGCCATCCACATATATTTGGACGAGCAGAAAGTCATTGCCATGCCTACGAATGACCAAAGTCCTATCTACCATACCCATCTCAATTCTATGACTCAAAAGATTGGACTTAAACCTCTCATAGCAAGCTTTAGGAGCTTGCTTAAGTCCATACAATACTTCGAAAAGCCTGAAAACATGATTTGGGTATTTGGGGTTCTTAAAACCTGGAAACTGTCTAACATAGACATCTTTCTCAATATACCCATTAAAGAAGACACTCTTGACATCCATCTAATATAGCTTGAAGCCCTTAAACGTTGCGAATACAAGCAAAATCCTAATAGCCTCTAGCCTAGCTACAGGGGTGAAGATCTCCTCAAAATTTAAGCTCTCAACCTGGGAAAAACTCTAAGCTACCAGTCTAGCCTTGTTTCGAATGACTACCCCATCCTCACTCTGTTTGTTCTTAAAGACTTAGTTCCTATGACATTATGACCACTAGGGGACTCAACAAGTGACCAAACCTTATTCCTCTTAAAATTCTCTAACTCATGCATGGCAGTGACCCAAAGACTCATTAGACAGTGCATGACTAATATCTTTGGGCTCAAATATGGCAACAAAAACTGAGTGTAGACAGAAATGAGATAAGCCAAATTTTGAGCGCGTGACTCGCTCAAAGTGATCACCTATGACCTTCTCTAGAAGAGCTAAAAGGTAAGGGTTGATCTCTCTGAGGCACAATGATAGAAGCAAACACCTCAGGGATAGATGGGACTAGATCAGGTAAAGAACATTTATCTTCATCATTCTCATCATCTACAAAGATAATCTCGGACTGCATAACTAAACCTGAGATATTGGGCCTAATACCAAGACTAGCATCATCGAAAGTAACCTCATAAGTCTCTACTATCCTACTCGTCTCGCAGTTTCAAACCCTATAACTTCGCGAAGAAGTTAAGTAACCCAGAAAGATACCATCAAAAGAGCGAGACTCAAACTTATCTAGGTTCCTAGACTTCAGAATAAAACACTTGTGGCCAAAGACACGAAAATACAAGACACTGGGTTTTCACTCATACCTCAACTCATAAGAAGTGCGATGCAAGTGTACCCTAAGAAAAACTCTGCTCGAAATATGGCAAATGGTAGCTATAGCCTCAACCCAAAGCTTCCTAGGTATACCGTACTTGTCTAGCATCGTCATGTCCATCTCGACTAAGATACGGTTCTTTCTCTTCACAACGCCATTTTATTGAGAGACGTATGAAAAAGAGAACTGATGCTCTACATCTATCTTATCATAGAACCTCTCAAAGTAGGAGTTCTTGAACTCCATACCATTGTCAATACGGATCGCTCATAAGGCATCAAAGAGTTCAACAGATAACCTACTGAATAAATCCCTAAAGTGACTAAAGGTATCATCCTTCGAGGTTAAGAAAAACACCCAATAAAACCTTGGGAAGTCATCAACCATAACAAGAACATTGCCCCGATCGTTCTGGGTCTCCACTCCTCTATGAGCCTAACCCCGATTCTCACCGTTGACTACGGTTAACTCTAAACGACCCTGTACATCCAAAAACAAAGAAATTGTTTCTAGACACACGTTCTTCACAACTTGACCCACATTAGCCAAAACATGCATAATGTAATATTAATGCAATGACCCAAGTCACCCAACTCAATCCATGACTCAAATCCTAAAAACCTCAATTTCTGCCCAAAATCAATTCTGACAAAGTGCGATCTTTACAAAATCACTTAACCACTCCATAAAACTTACAATGATTCATCATAATATTAAACAGAACTTTCTCGCATAATCCTTCAAAATGCCACAACCAACAAGCACAATGCATGCCTCATGTGCAAGGCCATTCATCACATTGTTGGAATAATGAATATCAGTGACACAAAAATAGGGAACCCTTCAGGAGAAGGCAAAAGAGTGAAGTTTAGGCAAAAGAGATCCATCTCAGGAATCCTTGGATAATTAACCTATCATGCTATGACTGATAAAAACCACACATATTATCTCTCTGTTTTTAAATGATAATCACACGCTACGATCAGTGTAGCAGTGTATCTCCTACCTGCAGATTTTAACTGACAGCTGATGGCCACCACGAAATACAGCCAAGCAGGCACTTCATAAATTTCAGAACCCCTCTGTCTTCCAGACTACAAAAGGGCCCCTCCTCTGAAGTTCACATGGGCGGAGCTTGTTCATCACACGCCCCATCATGGCCATTGCTGCGATGCTTGGAAACTGACCTTCTTGATCATCAGGTGGCATATTAGACTTGGGTGCTTGTTTTTCTAGATTTATAGTTCCATGGAAAATAGGGGTGCCACCTTGGCACCACCTTCCCGTCCAGCGATTAAAACTTTTTGCTGAAATAGGAGACCCTTCTTGGTTTTGTTGGTCCATCAAACTCTCATGCATTAGTTGGTCCTCCTTCACATGTTTCATCATGCTACTGTTGTCCCTTTCATAATCAAGCACTCGACCAAACATGGTGCATGTTCCTCCAGGTGGTGGACCGTCTCCAATCTTTAGCCTCTTGGAACAAGTAACATGAGGATCTGACATATCATGTTGCAGGCGTTTGAGCCACTTGTCACTTGGATCTGAACATACTGGTGACTCAATTAGAGCATTGGAAATTGGATTTCTCATTCTGCTTAGTTTAAAAAGAACTAAATCTAAGTTCATGCTCGACGTTTTCGACATGCTCCATTCTTGCTTATTGGTGCAGGTTGCTTTGGAATAAGAGTTGTGATGTTCTGCACTCATGTTGAGTGTTTCATTTCCTTTACTGCAACTTGATACTCCTTTAAGTGATGAAGTCATTAACTGTTCAGTTTTCGCCGAGTTCGGACAACCAGAATCCTATGGAACAATTGTTAGTTAGACAACATTAACAAAAAAAAAGGTTTTAAAATATAAATTAACTTTTGTGGTTCCTCGATTTCCAAAAATTAACTTGAGAGGGTCCTTTGTCCTTACAAGGAATATAGAATGAGTGACAAGCAGTAAAACATACAAGAAGTCTAACAAATTTCATATATGCTTGCAATTTGTGACCCTAAATGAGGTAATGAAATTCAGAAGCAGGAAGGATTCAACCAGAGACGACAGAGACCTTTTCCGAGCTATGTTTTGTATCAACATATGTTCTGATTTCAGCCAAATTTTTTAGTGCAACTCGTTTTATGATCTTCTATGTGTAGGTTAGGCTATTTCCCTATGAAAATTGTAACACCATGCAGCACTCACATGAAGACAAAACAACAACAACAATAAAGCCTTTTGTCCCAAACAAATTAGAGTAGACTAAGAATAAAACCTCCTCAAGATCAAAGAAACGAGAGTCTTGAAAACCTACAATGTTAAAATCCTAAGCCATACAACCTGCCAACTGAATCGAGAGCCTAAAACATTGCCCCTAAATTTTCTTATAGCTCCGGTATATGGATCACTAACTTTCATATGCTCCTATCTAAAGCTAATTCTTTAAATACATTTTCACATGAAGACAAAGTGAATTTTTAATTATTTGAACTCTGGGAATCGAATAGGCGAATCAATTTGCATGTAAGAAAACTGAGTTGCATTCTTGAAGGTAGACATCTTCTGTCACATGTTGATTTATGTTGCAGGACACACAAAAGTACGGAAGGTGCAATTTTTCAATAGCCATTATTAAGTATTTCATACTTTCCCCATAACATGCAATGTGTATCACTGCAAGAAAACAGAGTAAGAAAATGGAAAAGAGAGTTGTATCTGTCATCCCATATGTTCTTGCAAGCTTCCATATAAGAAATATTAATAATATTTCATGATTTGATGAATGTAAATGCCTTGAATGTTTTTTTGAGCACCTGAACTCTTTTCTATAAAACTTAATGTGCAATGATAATACCTTTTGTATTGACGTTGAAGCAAAGCCTACAAAGAAGCCAGAACAAACATATCATTAACATTACAATGAGTAGAGCTATTACAATATATGTATCATTCAAATTAGACTGCATATTTTTTCTCTCTCTTATGGAATTAATTAGGTAGCACCTTTTGACACAAACAACCTGGTAAATAGGGAAGTTTTTGCCATCCAGGTGTACCAGAAGACCGCGCTAAGTCTTAACTAATACTAGATTATCTCATAACAGTCTCACCTGTTGTAGATTTTGATGCATGGTGAGTATCACTGTACAATGTATCAGTGTTAGTTGAGAACTGCTTCTGTGCTCCCAACAAACAACTACCCATGTAACCGCAAGATTTCCCCAAAGATGTTGGATCTTTTGAGCATGTGACATGCGATTTAGAAGGTTGTGTTAACATTTCAAATAAGCAGTGACCCTTCTGTTTGTTATCTTTCAATTTGCTCTTTGGTGGTTTTCCACGAGGGAGCGTTTCACTCTTGCTCTTCATTGTTGAAGTTTTTTCAATTGTATCAGGTAACTTGCATGATTCTGTCGAATTCACTGCAGAATCCATTCTGTGTGCACTCCGATGCTGTTGTTCACCTTGGAATAAATTATCAAATACCATGCCATGACCATTAATGCCCACTTCATCCCCCTTGCTGATGGCAGTAGTGTTAACTGGTTTGATCTCGTATTCTCTACCCAGTACTGGCTCACAAAACGCCTCTCCCTCAAAATCTTGTTGTTTTTGGCATCTTTCAGATGCTCCTAACTTCTGTTCCAAGATAGAACCTTCAACAATATCATTCTCTTTTCTGCTTGCTGATAATATGAATTTGTTTTCGCTAGACCAATGAGGTGACTCCTTTGAATTTGCAAAATAATGGCTAGTACAGCGCTCGTCTGCTAATGAACATGATGAGTTAGTTTCCTTGCTGCAAGAGGATGATTCTTCAATTGATAAATGGCCTTCCAGTTCTTTCCCTGCATGGTCAGAATTGAGACTGATATGATCATCTAGGTGACATAGGATGCCTCCAGCAGATTTGCACCGGCTCATATTCTCATCAGTTACTCGATGCACTCGGAATTGATATTCCTTTGATGAAAATGACATCACATTAGATGTAGACATGTTTACCTTCAAAGATTTTCGTGGAACAAAAATCTTATCAGATGACCGTCTTGGGTTCAGTATACTGTCAATCTTCCTGTTGATTTCAAACATAGGAAAGTGACTCCACTCTGGACTCAGATTGTCAGCGCACAAAAGTTTGTGAGAATCCACAGATAAATCTGGAAGCTTATTAATAGAAAATCTTCCTGATACCACTGTCTTAGCAGCATATAAATTTACATTTTTCTGCATCATAGAACTTTCAAAAGACCTGTCAATCTGATCAATATTCTTGCATTGAACTTCTTGGCAAACATCACGTGCTGCACCCCACATATTCGAACTGAATTCCCTTGTATTCCCTGCAGAGGCACCTTCATGGCTCACACCCACCATCAACCTTTCAGCCACTCTAGCTTTCATGAGCTCAAAAGGTAAAGTCCCACAATCTTTCGAATAGCCGACATCATCGATTTCCTCGAAAAGACTATAGTTCTTGCCATTTTGAGGTTCTGCACTGCTGCTTGCTCTGGTCCAATGTGCCATCCACGGGGAATGCTGGTGGTAAGATGATTCTCCAATATCCCTTTTGCTCGGCAGAATTTCAAAGTCTTCCTTCTCACCAAAACTGTTGGCAGCACAGCCTGACATGATTGGAATGCATTCCAGCTTCAAAGATTTGCCTGTAATTCAAATTGTTAAGTGCCATAACAAAAAATGCATTCCAGTCTTCTGTAAAAATGGAAAGAACGGGACTGTAATTCAAATTGTTAAGTGCCATAACAAAAAAATTATTTATACACAGTGAAACAAGTAAAAATAGGGGAGTATTGCAACAGTTAGTCAGTTACCATGTAAATTTTGAAAAAGAAAAGAAAGACAGGAGCAGCTAGCAGACAACAACGCTGTTAAAATTTACCTTTGATGCACGCAAATGTATGCAAAATTAACAAGGAACATTTAAGTACAAAATATAAGGTTGGTAGTGCAAATCACCCATGCAGTGAACTTAAACATAGTACCACAGAAAAATTTCAAAAACAAAATGAGAAAAGATGCTAACATAGATGGTATTTGACATATTATATAACCCGATTATAGATTGACATGCCCCGCGAAATATTTAGCTTTAACGATCTTACCCCAGTCCATTCTGAAATTGTCTTTTTTTTTATTCCCAGTCTATGAAGAGTCAGATCATGAAATTTGTTCAGATTATTCTGGTAAGAAACTGTTCACATAAAACAGAAAATGCAAGCACAAACACGAACTGTACTCTCAAAATATATAAAGTTCTGAAGGTATTACCAGCTTAAATGGATCTATAACTAATTAAGCAATAGTAACTAAAATCACATAAAGTACAAATTATCTGCTGCAGTTCAAGCAAAGACAACACAGCGTAGAACTTCACTGAGATGCCACACTTCAGTGCAATGGTGGCCTTAAGGGGGTGCTTGTTATAACCGGGTGCTTGTTATAACCTACAAGGCAGCCCGCAGCCGAGAAGATTAGCTTATTGTCTAATAGTGTTATACTACCACAGCAAGGCGAATAGCTAAACTTGTATATCTAAGGTACACGTTGTTGTTAGTTGTGATATATATGATTTGTCAATAATTTTCCCAAGAGAAAGATGACAAAAAAAAACACCTTCTTGCCACTCAACAAGAAATCTTTAACATAGGAGGAGAAAGTTTTCCTTATTATGTGAAGCAGAACAATAGCAACAAAAGAAGGCCCTTTCTTTACCATCTTAAGCGGATTTGTCAAGCCAATTGTACAACCAACGCGCAATTCTTGAAAACAACACCCCACAAATGGAGTAAAAGATCTACCACAGCTAAGCGGACCAAGCAACCATTCAAGAGGGAACAGGGAAAATTTTCAATTACCTCGGCCACCGTTCGCTTCCTTTCTCCGCCAAAATCAGATCAGAACGCCTCCATAGCGCGAGGTCAGCAGCCACCAAACACGACAAGAAACAAGCCAATCAAGAACTCAAAAGAGCAGCAAAACCAACCGAGGCCTCTACTGGTCAAGAACACAAGAGGCTTAAAAGAAGCCCCTCCCCAAGAAGCAAGTAGCGGCGGCGGCGGCACCTGTCCGTCCACTTGCGCCACAGGCGAGAAGGGATCGAGCGATCAGCCCCACTCACTCCTTTCCCGCCCCGCCCAGCACGTCTCCATCCCAATCACCAGCTGAATCTATCCCGCAGGCCCCCGCGCGGAAGCGGAATAAAAACGTGTGGGCGGCAGCGCCGCACACGGCGCGCACCACCGTATCCGTAGGGGGCGAATTCCCGCGAGGGCCACGGCGGATTCCTCTTCCTCCTCTCCCCCTTCGCGCAAGAAGGGAAGACCGAACCAAATTGCGGTTGGCTGGTATTCAATGGTTGCGGTTGGTTGGAAGGGAAGGCCGCGTTCTGTCGCGTGGTTGCGGGGCTAAGACAGGAGCCGCCATTAAAGGCAGAGCGGAGGAAAGGGGACGTCGGAACAGAGAGGGTGACGTCGCCGCGTCTCAGCCATGTAATAAGCGGTGGGATTATTCAATGGTTTCTTTTTCGGGTCAACAAGTCAACGAAAATATCTCAGGGGACCCTTTGCGCTTTTTCGTGTGTATCCCGAGCTTGATTCATGGATGGCACGTACTGACTCCAATCCGCGGCCCTCTTCCTTAAAAAAAATCCACTCCCCTCCGTCGACTAGGGGTGAAAACGGATCAGATACGGACGGATAATGCCTTTACCATATTTATTTTCATATTTTTTTTCGGATACGGATACGAATACGGATAACTCGAATACGAATACAAATACGAATAATATCGAATACAGATACGGATCGAATACGAATCGAAACGAATGATTCATTTAATATTTATCGGAACATGAAAACCCCTTAAATTATACATCCACAATTAACAAAAATACATAAATAGTTTGTAACATCATGATTTTCTGGAGTTTATAAAGCCATGTTTTCAAAAATAAATTTTCTGGAATTAAATCAAGCTTAAAATAAATTTTTAGAATTTAAAATAATTTAATATAATTAAATTAAACTTTAACATGAGCTAAAAATATTTTATTTGTGTTCCTCAGGTCTCAAGGATTTTTCTGGTATTTTTGGTGAATTTTTGGGATTTAATTGCTATTTTCTAGAGCCTTTTGGATTTTATTTGGATTTTGGAAATAAGAAAATGGGGAGATTCTAGAAAATCCGGATATCCGGTTTCATTTTATCCGGATTATCCGTATCCGTATCCGTATTCGACGGATACTAGGCTTACCGTATCCGTATCCGTATCCGATAAAAAAAATCCGTATCCGTATCCGATCCGAGAATTATCCGAAAAAAATCCGATCCGACACAATCCGTATCCGTATTCGTCCGGATCGGTCGGAAACTATCCGATCCGTTTTCACCCCTACCGTCGACACCACGTGTACATAATCTAAAATAACTATGGAGTACACGGTGTTTATTCCCATTTGGCCAAGCTTCGACTCAATTTAGCCTCTCTTTTTTCCCTATAATTTATTTGTTTTTCTAAATAAATAAATATAATAGTTTCTTTATCGTCCTTTTGAAATAGCTTTTCAAGACAACTTTTTGAATCATCTTATTGGCATTCGATTTATTCATATAAACACTCATACTAGATTAAAAATCATCAGTTATAACCAAAAAGAACTCGCCCAATATTATATATAACGACAGAGTATATAATGCTAATTCTGGTTTATCAGAGTATTATATATAACGACAGAGTATATATGACTCCTGAAGTAGAAGTTAGCCAGCCAGATGGGTGCCATCCAACCTCATGGCTTCATTGTCGACACCAGGGGCTCATCAAAAGAGAGATAGAGCTGCCCGGTTGACGAGGAAGGCATCAAGGTCGCTAGTGGTTGCTCCATCTAGCTATCGTTGATTCTCTCTAAAGCGTCACTAATCTATAGCCTCCTAGGACAACTGAGTTGACGAGGAACGCATCACAATCACTAACGCTTGCTCCATCTAGTTATCATCGATTCTCTCTAAAGCGTCACTGATGCCACAGTCTCCTAGGACAACTAAGCAAACATCACGTAGGATGGCGTATGACAAGTCAGACAAGGTGAATGACTTTTTTAAAATATTTTTCTAAATATCAACAACAATATACAACGGAAAACAAAATTTATAACGTCACCAAAACCCTAAGCCAAGGAAGCAAAAAAAAAACCCCAAAAAATCACAACCTTCACCACTCAAACCAGAATTTGCAATTGATCAAACCGAAAATGGAGGTCGTCAAACCTGAAAATTGGGCTGATCAGATCTCCAATTCAAAGGCGATCAAACCTATGGCGAATAGCGGTTAGACCGCTATAAATAGTAATTTAAGGTGAATGAACAATACTTTTTATTCAAACCTCCAGCACACAGTGGTCAAATTGGTATTAACAATAAAATCAGGTGAATGAATAGTAATTTTAGCACTATTTCAAATCCTAAGATACACATAACTTTTGATCCAATGATCCAAATGATATGAATCTTGGCACACACCTTCTCTAGAATGTCGTAAATCTATTTCAATCAATGATCAAGAGATTTATTGTCAAAATTTTTACTTTTTTCATTAGAGTGAAGAGTGCACCAAAATCGATCAAAAGAAGAAAATTTCGATCTACTCTTGCTCACGAGTCCTAGATGGTTTAGGTGACCTGGGATGGGTTCTCACATATCATAGTAAGTGAGAATACAGCACAAATTCAATCCAAAATACCCACAAGAGCAAAACCCGAAAATCACCTCTCTATTGAGAAAAACCAAGCAAACCCAAGATTTTCCTCTAGATCATGCCTAGATGGATGGTTGTAGGATCAAGAAGGCCGACTAGAGGGGGGTGAATAGGCGGTTTTAAAATTTTTTAGCTAAAATCAAATTTATAATGTGAAAGAGTAAATCAATTCAGTTTAGTATAAATAAAGCCTAAATCAATTAGGTTCACCTAAGTGCATCAACAATCTAAGTCTATGTCAAATATTTGTAATCATAGAGTGACAAGCAATCAATTTAATTCTATGAATATAAATTACTTAAATATAAATAGAGCACAAGAAAACAAACCACAATGACACGATTCCTTTTTATCATGGTATTCGGAGACTTGCCAGTCTCCCCTAGTGCACGTTGAGGTAAGACTAAACGAATTGAACTGGCTCTATGAATTAAGCCAAACACCTTAATTCCACTAACGGTAGCTCTTTCCTGCTCCGGGTAAATGAGCTCCAACCTTCACAATACATCAGGCTTTCTCACAAGCTTCTTTAAGAAGATTACCGGACACGACGCCTCCAACGCCGTCTAGAAGTTGGTAACCTCCAAGAGTAATAAGTCAAACCCCCTTACTTGACTCTCACCACATGCAACGAATGCACAAGGTCAAGTAGATACGAAATCCACCTCTAGATGTAACACATGCAACTGGAGAGCTCTCTCCTTGCTCATAAGGTGCAACAAATGCACAACTGAGTGGAGAAGCTTAAACTAGCTCAAAAGAGCAAAATGAGGTGCCAAAGTTATTCCTCCAACCAGTCACAAGGGAGTATATATACCCACACCATAAAAACTAGCCGTTGGAAGCAAAACCCTTGAAAATCAAGATTTTCGGTAGTTCCGCTCCCCTCGCAACGGCCAGAAAACTAGCCGTTATCAACAAAATTGAAAGTTCCACCATTCATTTTTTGGTACTTCCAATCATCAAAAGTACAGCGCCATACATGCGAAATTACCGCTCTCGTAGGGAGAATACCGCTCTCGTAGGGAGAAGACCACTATATAAGTGTCTCTCTGAAAAAAACGCACCGCATGATTTTTTGGAACTTCTGAAGTCCGGTAGTACCGCTCGCACAAAGCCGGTACTTCCAACTTTCTGTAGTACCACGCAACACAAGCCGGTACTTCCAATCATCGGTAGCACCACATAACACATGGTAGTACTTCCGATATTCAGTAGTACCGCACAATACACGTTGGTTATTTCAATTATCCTGACAAGTGCACATACTTCAATCAATCTAGTAAAACACATTTGCTAGTTATAGTGTCATGCACACAAGGGTCAATCATGATTTTCAACAAGTTACAAAATACATTTGCACACTTTCGAAATCATAACACAAGGTATAGGATCCTTGGCACATCCTTGACCGACGATAGATTGGATCTTGTCTCCAAAAGACATCTCCACCTCTCACACATCCTTGGCACTAGAAAAACTCAAGTGAAGATAAATCCAAACAAAAAGGTCAAGAAAATAAAAAAAATAGGAGATCTATGATGCAACTCATTTGTACAAATTTTTTATGTGCATTTTACTTGAAGAGAAATATTTTACAGTCAATCCCTTAGGACAGCAGAGATCTAAGCCTAGAGCGTACACACATAAAGAAATTTTCACCCTAAACTTGGAGTCATATATGACTTATCTCAACACAAGGCTTATATAATGGAGACTCCTTATCTCTCACTAAACTAGCCACTTCTTAGTGTATCACACCATTTACACTTGAGGAAACCCGGTAATCTACATACAAATAAGTTTCAGCATTACACATACTTGCACACTTTTCAGAGCGTGACTTCCCAAAGAATCCACAAACCTAATAAAACATTTTATCCACAAAGATGTGACCTAAACCACTTAGAGCAGTGCCGTAATTTTGCAAACTGCAACTATACCTGATTTCAGACAATTTCCTTAATTGTCATCTGTCGGTCTTCACGAACGATGCAGTGCCTATGAGTTGTCACCAAGCTCGTACGCCTGCGCCGAAGCCACCATCACTTGAAACGCTTAAGTCCCATAGCACGCAAACATCACTTCATAGTCCGTGATGCCCAACGTCTTGTCGTCAAGATCGTACTTCTACTCTAAAAAATGTCACCACTTAAAACACATAAGTTCAATTGGCACATCACATACACGTATTGTCTTTTCATGACCCTTGTCTTTCTTTCGTACTTCTTAGCTTGAGATGTTGCTCCACCCAGACTTACACGACATGTCATGACCTCAGGACTCCTTCTATAACATCAGTCTTGCTAGTTGCAACAATCATTAAAGCACCTGAACACCAAAGAACAAAGCAATGGATCCTAGCACAAACAACATGCACAAAGGGGTTGGCGAAGGAATTCAAAAATTCTTGTAAATTCATTTGGAATTCATGTTATCATTGATTTGGTACTCTTCCTAGCTAGAAGTGAAAAGGTCTAATTTTGCAACAGCTCACAAGTCGAGTACTCCACTGGTCACACTTTTGTTTCAAGCTGGCACTCGTTCGGACCTTCTTGCAAGGGCTAGCAAATATTTACTGCGAACGAAGGCCTTCACGAATGACCAGCGTGGGTGACTAGACACGATTACGAACGTTCTGTGTTGCTTGATCTTAGCTCCGATCTTTTTTGGTTCATGGCTTTCCACCTTTCTCGCAAACAAATAAATAAAACTGCTTCTCAACCAATGTTTCAAAGTAGCCTATTGAGACAAATTTTTTCTAAACAGCTTATTGGTATTTAATTCGTAAATACTTATATTAGAGATAAAAGACATCAATCACAGTTATAAACTGTAGGGGAAAAAAACTCATCTCGTGTCGGCAAGCTTAGCGTTTTCCTTGCCCAGTCGCCATGTTTGCTGGGGACGCGGAGACGAATAGGACGGCACGGCCCGCGCCAGGCAGCAGAGGACCACTTGCACGGAGATCAGAATTTGGCCGCCAATGTCGTGTAGCGCTGTTATCAACAAAGAACGAGCAGCGGCAGCGCGGGTGACTGGTGAGACGCACATAGGTAACGTAACAACGTAATTTTGCACAGATTACACACGGTTAAAATCTGCACTTTTGCTACAAAAGTAAAAAAAAAAAAAGCATCTGCCTGGATACACTGATTCGCAACGGATGAACAAAAAAGGCAACTGAATAGATCAAGAAGCGCCGTGGATTGCATGATTCATGAGATGATACATTGAAACAACAGTCAAAAACCAAAACATGAAGCAAAACAGATCCCTATTCCACATTATCCATGAGCTTATGACTGACGCTAACACATAGATAGCAAATTAAGCAAAAGTACCAAGGCAGCTATTATGCCTTCAGACAGTCAAGAAAAACTAGGAAGATACCACAGCCGTTTCCCAGAACAAAAGCTACTAAAACAAGATTCTACATCTAGCTCGAGTAGCTGAACCCTGAGAGCTTAAAGATCCGGATGGTTCCATCAGTATAACCAGCATAGAGTGTGCTCCCATCTGCGCTCCAGCTCAAGCTTGTGCAGTAGAGCATCTGCATGGCAGTAATAGAACAAGTAAGATCCCATTCAACTGACGAGCTAGCATAGCATACTAACAGTGTCTCATTACAATGAGCTCAGATCAGATAATTATAAAAGCTTCAAGAGCAAATGAATGAAAAATGGTTCATCCTATATAATCGCTAACGGCAGTAGCCAGTAAGAATACTGCAGCTTCGGATCAGAAAAATAAGCCAATCAGAAACGCAAAGCACAAAGGTGAAAGGTCAGCATGGTAGGTGGAACACAGAAATAACTTATGACTATGGAAAAATAAAGCTCCCAAGAACATAAACAGAAAATCTTTGAACTTGCATAGCTTAATACAACCAGAATACTGCATAACTAAAATCCTTCTGATGCATATGTTATAACTAAGAACTCACATGCAAAAACCATTGTTAGACAGAAAATACAAGGACCAAAGTTGTCACAACGCTCTGGCAAGTCGCGGCAGACCGGGGCACCTAAACGCCTAATCGACTATGCGCCCGCTATGGTGACAATTAGACAATAGTAATAAATACCTGTAATACCTTATATGATTGAAAATTAAATAACCATACAACATAATAGCACAAATTAATAATTAGAGTATTAAGTTAAGAGTGTTCAGCTGTCAATGAAATAGCACACATTAATAATTAGAGTTTTCAGCTGTCAATGAAAAAATGCTGCATTAGCTCAACTAAAATGTCAATCACAATTCACAACAGTTAGCTCAAGCAATTATCTTGCAAGGCAGAGAGTGTTGTTTGTATGAGTGCTATTTGTATAAAAGTGCAGGGTGTTATATGCAAATGTACATATACATATAACAGGCCCTTGGCCAGCCCTGTTTTTCATCCCTATGGCATAAGGCTAGGGTTTCCCCGCCGGGTCATGACGTGTGGACGATCGACGTCGGCACGAGGGGCTGGTCCAGATGCCAGCATCGATGCGGCTGTCGACAATGAGGTAAGCACCGACGTCGCTCCTAATCGTGTCGACCCCACAGGTGGTCAGGCCGCTACCGTCGCCGGCACGTCAGGGGCCCCTGGAGGCAACTCCGGGGCAGATGGCGTTCTGGACGCTCTGGCGAGCCCCGTCATCAACCGCGACGCAGACCGCTCCAGTGCGCTTCTCGACGCCGGCCAGCAGGTTGGCACAACCGGCCGCCAGGTCAGTGCACCTGGTCATCTCGCAGCTTACACCTCCAGGCCGAGGGGAACTGCGGAACAAGGGCCAGAGGGCGTGCTGCTGGCAGCACTTGGGGCATTGCAGTGGGAGTTGACAGACCTCCGAGGTTCTATGCGGGAGTTGCAAGAGGTACGAAGTCATCCGACACCTCCGATGGCGATCGGGGAGGCCGCCACCGAAAGAGCGGAGAGCCGCGAAGCCCCGCCTGCCAACCAAGGGTACTTCGGCATGTAGATCCAAAGTCCCCCCTCTCCACTGACCTGCAGCAAGCCACCTGGCAAGAGGATTTTAAGATGCCTACGATCGAGCCATACAGAAGTGCCGCGGACCCCCAAGAGTTTACGAAACTGCCATCAAGGCGACGGGGGAGCGACGACTCTACAGAGGCGAAGGGCCTACCACTCGCCCTTCAGGGGATAACGCTCTCTTAGTTCTTCACCATAGAGCCAAATTCGGTGCAATCATGGGAGCAAATCCGGAGTTGTATGTACAACAACTTCCACGGAAACTACACCGAGTGAGTTGATGCAAGCCAACTCTTCGCTATCAGGCAGAGACCTGCAGAAAAGCTCCGCTAGTATTTCAAGCAGTTTGCTAAGATACGTTGTTAAGTCAAAGATGTGAATGAAACCACAATTATCAATGCAGCGAAACAAGGTCTTCGACTGAGACCACTAGATGAATACAATGCCCGCAAGCCCATCAAAACGGTGGTCGAACTCTTTGACAAGATGGAGGAATGTTCAAGAGCGGAGGAGGATGCCCAGCTTCACCAGGGAGACACCCTCGATCCCAAGCGAGTCCCGGACGCCACGGAAGGTTCTAGTCGCAGGCAACATAAAGGCCAACGGTCCAAGTACGTTTTGGACATCGACGGTGGAGGTAGCGGTGGCAGTGATAACACCCCTACTAGTCGGGGATGAGGACGACGGGGTCGGGGCCGTGGAAGAGGTCCAAGCCAAGAGGGCGGTCACAGACATTGCAGCCGGCGATTCTACGATCAGCAGCTGCTCGAGCAGCAGCCGCAAGGGCTATGGTGTGAAGTGCATGGGCATGGTGGCCATCTCACCCGAAATTGCCCCTCGGTCGCGGCGCTCCGAGAGAGCATCATCAGGGATAAGGCTCTTGAAGTACAAGCGCAGCTGGTCGCGCACGTACAACCTTCGAAGGGCCAATTACTTCCTCCTGCTCCTGCTACCCTTCGCATAGAAGCATCAAAGGGCACGCAACGTCAGGTTATCAATGTCATTACCGAGGCATCGTTGTTGGAATTCTCATCTGAGACAGAGGAAAGCTTATGCCCGCCGACTCCATCATGTTGCCGCATACCCTACATAGGTGCCCCCGGCTTGGGCGTGCAGTGACATCACATTCACCGCATCTGATGCGAAGGGCATTGATTTCCCGCATCAAGATCTTCTGGTGGTACAAGCTACCATCGCGGGGTACGATGTCAGACGCGTCTTGGTTGATGGTGGAAGCCCCACAGACATCTTGTTCGCTGGAACCTTCGACCAGAAGGGCCTTCCTCGAAGCCAGCTACAGCCTCCTGGGGTCCCACTCTAGGGCTTTGGGGGTCAACCCCACGCCGCGGGACAGATTCAGCTCCGAGTGTCTTTCAGGCAGGACGACAAAGAGAGGAGCGAGGAGGTTACCTTCGACGTTGTTGACCTCCCGTACCCTTATAATGCTATCCTCGGCCGTCCTATCCATGAAGATTCCGGGTCCGCACGTCATCGTCACCGTCCATCATCGAACACCACCTTGCAGTTCACCCTAACGCTAAGCCAGTCAGGCAGAAACTCAAACATATGTCGCTTGAGTCAACAAGCTACTAAGGCTGAGGCCGCGAAGCTATTGCGATCTACAGTCATCCGTGAAGTCCACCACCTAGAGTGGCTGGCCAACCCAATGTTGGTGAAGAAGGCAAATGGCACATGGCGTATGTGCGTCGACTTCACCAATCTCAACAAAGCGTGTCCAAAGGACAACTACCCACTTCCACGAATTGACCATTTGGTCGAAGCTACTGTAGGTTGTCAGCTAATGAGCTTCCTAACACCTATTCCGATTACCATTAGATTCTCATCGCGGTTGAGGACGAGGCCAAGACAAGCTTCATAATCCCGGGGGGCACGTACTGTTTTACCCGTCTGCCATTTGGCTTGAAAAATGCGGGGGTTACCTTCACCCAGCTCGTAACACTCATCCTCGCCAACCAGTTGGGCAGAAATGTCAAGGCGTATGTTGATGATGTTGTAGTTAAGAGCAGACAAGCCAGATCCCATGCTGAAGACCACCAAGAGACCCTCACCAGCTTGCAGCGGGCCAGCGTCAAACTCAACACGAAAAAGTGCATCTTTGGGGTACGAGCTAGCAAACTCCTTGGCTTCTTCGTATGCGGCACAGGGATTCAGACGAATTTGGAGAAGGTCGATGCAATCCTCTCCATGGAGCCACCTAAAACAACACGAGAGGTCCAAAGACTCACAAGTCGCCTCGCCGCCCTCAGCCGTTTCCTGTCCAGAGCGGCTGAGCACGGGCTCCCGTTCTTTAAGACGCTACACAAGTGTGACAGTTTCCAATGGAACAACGAATGTGATGTGGCCTTCAGCGAACTCAGGACGCACCTAGCCAAGCTCCCTACCTTGGTCTCCCCGCCGCCACCGGCTCCGCTGTTACTATACATGGCGGCCGCCCCGACAGCAGTCAGTGCGGTTCTCATTTGGGAAAAAGGCGCCGCTCAGCGCCCGGAATACGACCACGACGCTCCAGTTGTGAGTCGACACGTAAATTGCGGGGTAGCAACCTTGGCGACTGCCCATCCTCACAGGCTGCCTCGAGAACGCTCCCGACTACCTCGAGAACGCCCAATTCCTCGGCCTCACTGGCTGCCTCAAACGCGCCCGATTGCCTCGGGAACGTGCGAAAACGTCTGGGGTAGCACGGCACGCCAACAATAAGCGGACACGCGCCCAGGAGAGGCCGCGATGGCAGGTCGCTCGAGGTGATCGAAGACATGCCCAGGAGAGGCCATGGAGGCAGGTCGCTCAAGGCAATCCACACAGCTCGGTTCATAGACTTGCTTATTAAAAGGCCGAATGGACAGAGGGGGCCAAAAGGCTCGGGGGCACGGTTTCGGCCTACCCAAAGGGGAGCCCTCTATCGTGAGAGGCTACGTTGTGGGGATGGCCTCCGCCTAAGCCCATTCAGCCTGCAAGCCTAAGAGGCCCAGTAAGACTCCGGTGTTGTGGGGATGGCCTTCGCCTAAGCCCATTCGGCCTGTAAGACTAAGAGGCCCAGCTGGATATATAAAGGACAAGTATGTCCTAGGGCAACACTTGTAACCAGAGGTAGTACTGTAAAAAAGCCTAGCAGTTATATAAAAGGTCCCCTGGGGTGATCCCGGGGACGGAACATCTCTTATTCACAAATATTCCACCAGTTTCTAGTTTTACTATTTGGTCTATAGCCACAACATTATCGATTACATATTATTATTCAATGAGCCACAATCAAAATGTTTTGACAATCAAGAAATTTATAAGGCTAATTGATTACTTCACATTCCAGTGATACAAATATAAATAAAAGAAGTTCATAATCGATTACCAATAGCAATTTATAAGGCTAACCAGCTTCAAACAATAGAACTAAATCACATAACTATACATATATTCATCTCACCAATACAACAGGCCTTGAACATCTAAATGGTTATGAACATAAATCAAATGAAGTATTCAAATACAGCACAGCTAGGGTAGTGCACTTGTGACGACCTATATATGATGCATCCGAACTTGAGTACCATTCTGACATAAAACTAGAACATACTCCAAATAATAGTGCATCCAACTAAACAAAACCTAACAGCACAATACCTACGCGGGCAAGTTAATCGTTGACACAGGAACAAGCTCACGACACATCTACACAATCAATAATAAACAGCAACAACAACAGGAAAATGTATAGTGACGGTGGGAAGGGGAGATGGACCTGGTTCTTGGAGGTTGGGACCTCGGGCTTAAGGTCTTGCACAATGCGCTTCGACTCAAGATCCCAGACCTTGATGGAGTCCTCCGTCGCCGCGCAGAGCCAGTACCGGTTGGGCGAGAAGCAAAGAGAGTGGATGACGTAGCCCGCTTCCAGCGAATACAGCCTCTTGCCCTCAGCCAAGTCCCACAGCAAGGTGACGCCGTCCTTGCCACCGGATGCGCACAGCGAACCGTCCGGGCTCACCGCGACGGCGTTGACGTAACCGCCGTGGCCTTCGAGAGTGCAGCGTATCTTGCAGTTTGTGAGGTTCCAGACCTTGACGGTGCGGTCCCAGGAGCCGGAGACGATGGTCGGCTGGAATGTGTTGGGGGAGAAGCGGACGCAGGACACCCATCCGTTGTGGCCCTCACCGCCGCCGAGGTCGCCGCCGATGGTGTACTTGCATTCGCCGAGAGTATTCCACAGCTTGATTGTGCGGTCGCGGGAGGCCGAGACGATCTGGCGGTTGTCGGCGGAGAAGGCAACGGAGAGGACGTCCTTGTCGTGGCCGACAAAGCGGCGGGTGGTGACGCCGGTGGAGAGGTCCCAGAGGCGGAGCTCGCCATCCCAGGATCCGGAGAGCGCGAACTGGCCGTCGGAGCTGAGGACGACGTCCTGGACGAAGTGGGAGTGGCCGGTGAGGCGGCGTAAGGGGACGCCGTACTCGGTGGCGGAGTCGGGGGCGGCCTGGACGGGGTTGGTGAGGTCCCACACCAGCAACGACTTGTCGCGGGAGGAGGAGACGATGAAGGGTGAGTTGTCGACGGGCGTGGCGATGGCCGTCACCACGTCGTTGTGGCCGTGCATCACGCCGGCGAACACGAGGGACTCCTGCGCGCCAGCCATGGTGGTGAGGCTAGGGTTTGGGAGGCTTTGGGGGATCGTGGCGGCGGCGGCTCAGGGAAGAGCTGGGAAGGAAGGCGGGCGAGGAGCGAGGAAGAAGCTTTTCTAGTGGGTCGGCGCTGGGCGCTAGGGTTTTCGGGGATTAGTAGGACTAGTCAGGTCAGGGGAAAACGCGGCCGTCCGATACACAGCGAGGGCATTGCTGGGTCGTCCAGTTAAATGGGCTGCAATTCCAAAGCCCATCTCAAATGCGGCAGATTGTCAAGGCAACCTCGGTCCATGAGGCATGGACCTATAGCTTACAATCTTCTATCTACTGTTATTAAATTTAAAACTACGGAAAAGGAGTCGCTTCCCTTTCAAAGGCTACAAATTATCATGTTAATCAGAAAAAATAAAAATATATAGTCATCCATCCGGTAGACCTAAATTATAATAACTTAGATTTAAAAAATCCAT
The DNA here is from genome assembly GCA_036346265.1 of Melocanna baccifera. Taxonomy (NCBI): domain Eukaryota; kingdom Viridiplantae; phylum Streptophyta; class Magnoliopsida; order Poales; family Poaceae; genus Melocanna; species Melocanna baccifera. The sequence continues at coordinate 32,939,072 of CM070677.1, read as the reverse complement.
GTTAAGTACAATAAAAAAATAACTAAAATTCAGAATAACAATTAAAAGAAAATTAGCATTTTAATTTCCATATAAACTTTATAGTAAATTGAAATTTGGAATAAAAATTTAATAACTAAAGTAAAATCAGCAAATATCTTACATTAGGAATAAAAATTAAATAAAAAATATAAGTTTGATTTATACATGATTTTAACCTAAAACTATAAAAAAACTTCATGTCATGTACAGTCTAACGATTTTCTGATTTGAAATAAAAAATAAAAGAAAAATTAGTGATTTGATTTTTTATGAAATCCTAATAAAAATCCTTAAATATCTAAAATTCAGGATAAAAATGAAACTAACATGGTATTTCGTGTTGTTCTTTTTGGAAGCAATCGATTCTGTGCCACTGGAGAGTTGTCGGTTCGATAAATTGCTATTGGCGAAGTGCCTAATTAATATATGACACTGACCTTGCGATTAGTTCCACTATGTGACACTGCCGTTAGTTGACCGTTAGAGGAGACCGTTATCTTTTTAAAAAGACCAAAATACTCCTATAAACAGACTAAAGATCTGACTCATTTAAAATAGCAAACAATCTCTAAAAATTATGAAACTTCACAAAGGTGTTATTCAATATGTCAGTGAGCTACAAAAAAATTCAAAATGCTGTTCGAAGAACATTTTCATATTTTTAATTTAAATGCTAATAAATGCTGCTATCTACAAAAAGAGACTAAATAGGATCTAAAAACTCTATAAAAATTCTCACATTATCCTAAGATGTCACATAGATCCCAAAAAATATTAGTTTCTATTTTTCTACAGTGAATCTATCCTAGTTTAAAAAATAGCTCAAATGGGCTGATTTTGTATTTGAATTTCAAAAATAGAACAAACGGAAGATTCAATTCACCAAATTTTATATTTGAGTTTTACACTACCCCAATGATCTACCAAAAAATTTAATATTTTTAGCTAAGCCAATTTACTCTATATTTAATTTTTATCATATGGAGCAAAATCATCATTTTCTAAGGGCAAATATACCTTAACTGATAGCAATAGCATATAATAAAATTTCGGTTGAACCGAGTAGCATACAGTAATTAGGCCCTTCGCCAATGGCAATTTATCAAATCGATCACTCCCCATTGGCATAGAACTTATTGTCTCTTCTTTTAGAGATTGACCAGATCTAGATAATTATAGCATGGAATCAACTTCATTTTAACATGTTTTAATAAGATAATAGGTATGCATTTGACATGGTTAGCAGGAGAATGAATGTCTTAAAACGAAGACGCTACAAGTAAATATTACAGAACCCATCACTGGTACGAAAGGACACATTGAACTATGCGGCAAAGGCCAGGATCTCGCCGGAGATGTTGATTACACTAGCAGCAGCCAGCAGGATGGTAACAATTATCAGGTTTACGTGGAAAAGTAGGGTGCTGAGTCGTCATACGGTGGTACAGTTTTTCTTAGCTTATGATTTATAGTTTTTTTTAAACAAATAAATAAGACAGTTATTTCGTTGCCGTTTTAAAATGATTTATTGGGATAGCTTTTTCGATACGACTTATCGACATTTAATTCGTTCATACAAGTATTCGTACTAGAGATAAAAACTATAAGCTGCAGCTAAAACTATAATCTAAAATAACTCACCCAATAGCGGGGGTTGAAGAGGTAGAGAAACTAAGGCACCGCTTAAAACGGTTTAAAACCAGCTTCTGTTTTTTTTCAATATTCAGTAATTTCGTCTTTTTCTGATTTTTTAGATTTTTTAGGTTTTTTGCCTTTTCTTTTTTCCCGTATTCCTTTACATTATTTGTGATGGGCTAATATATTTTTTCTATTTTATAATTTTTTAAATTTAATTATGCCAAATAAATCAACTCAATTACAATAAAAAATAAGCTAACTATAGTAAAAAAGTTATAAATCAATGTTAAACTGAGCGCTAAGTGTGATGCTGAGCAAGCCAATTAGGTTCAAGTTCCCGATGACGAACTTTGTGACAAGTTACGTGGCCGCCAGGGCTGCATTGACTCATGCTGGGTCAGGACGAGTAGAAGTTGGGCACAGTGTTGAGATACCATAGGACGGAATCGAAGCAGTCAAGGGGCGGACTAAGGCCCTGATCGTTTCAGCTTTTTTCAGCATCAGCTTCTAGTTTCAGCTTTTTTTCACTATTCACTACACTATCCACTAATTCACACAAGAAAATTTCACCACTCTGATGAAATTTCACGAAGCCATCGCTAAAACGATCACCACCTAAAGGTCAAAGAAAATAGCTTCTTCACTGATGCAGCGGAGAGATGGGCCAGCTGAAGTGCCAGAGTAAGAGAAGTACAAGAAAGCATGGTAAGATGGTTCGTGGGGGTATAGTGTCATGTTAATCGGTTAATACAGTTGCTATACCGAAGCGCTGAGGCGGGTGGAAGAAAAGGAGATATGACATAGTTTAGGTAATGCAGTTTAGTGTTGGTTTATAATTTTTTTTACTGTAATTAGTTTTTTTTATTGTAACTGAGTTAATTTATTTGATATAATTAAATTTTTAAAAAAATAAAAAACATATTAACTCATCACGGACAATACAAAGAAACATAGGAAAAAAAGCCAAAAAAAATCTAAAAAAAATAAAATTACTAAATAATGAAAAAATAGAAATCAGAAACAAAATCTGATTTTAAACCAACTTGCGCAGCCACTTAGCAATGGCCAATGGGAGCCGTTAATGTTTTGCTTCAATTCTTGATGAAAAGATAGCCAGCCAATGGGAGCCGTTAATGTTTTGCTTCAATTCTTGATGGAAAGATAGCCAGTTAAAAGCTAGACTAGGAGCATGCTTAGCTTTCCTTAAAAAATTCTTTTAACTAAGCAGAGTATTCGGAAAATATGTTTCTCGTACCCTAAGAATGTACTACACAATAATTTTTTTTTTTACCAAAACTTCAATTACGAAGTTCCCTCAGTATGTATTTTGGCTAGAGCTCTTTTATAATTTTAAATATCTATCTGAAGGCATGCAAACATCTCAAAGCTAATCTAAAGTTTTATTTGTAATTAGGAAAACAATCAAACAACTGACACAGGCAAAAATCAATACCGAGTATATGCACCATATATAACAACGCCAGCCACGCAAATGCGCGGAGTCGCAATAAAAGCAAGAAATGCTTTGCTTGAATGCACAGTGAAGCACTTAAGCCCCCTCTATCTTTTGTGAAGAGATTTCTGCGACACCAAAAAAAATGGTCATAAAATGACTGCGGTCGTGAGGCAGAGGTGGTTGGCCGTGGACGGGGACGGAAGATGGCTTTGGCCTTCGTTCACCTTAGCACTTGTCAGTAGATCGGTTTCGTTTTGGGATCGTGCGGGCTCGAACAACTATCGTGTGTGTTGAAAACCCTGCCGAACCCCTCTTCCTTTTTGCAATGCTAGATGACCGGGACCGAACCAAAACGGGGTTGTAACTGCCTCCGATCAAGGCACGTGAGTGGAGACTTAGTCTCCCTGAAAACTCAGGAACAGTTAGCCGAGATCAACCCAACATTCTCCCCTTTAATCGTAAGGCTAACATCATAAGCCCATTCTCAATGAAATAGCATACCAAGGCAATGTGTTGCACGACCAAAGAAGTGCCATACAACCACAATTCCTATAGTGTACTATTCCATCTTGAAATGGATATTCATTATACTTAATGGGAGTTGGTTTCTTTATATGGTCTTCTTATTCCAAGATCACAGGCTCTCCAATAAACCCATGCCGGCAACATGATTACGAAAAATATTGGGTGGTAAGCCTTTTGTGAGCGGATCCGCAAGCATAAATCTAGTTCCAATATGCTCAACCTTAATTGTTTGATCCTGGACTCTATTTTTCACAACATGATACTTTATGTCAATGTACTTAGCAGCCGCACTTGACTTGTTGTTACTCGAATAGAAAACTGCGGGTTGATTATCGCAGTACAGAATGAGTGGTCTAAAAATGCTGTCTACCATTCTCAATCACGGGATAAAGTTCTTAAGCCATACAGCCTGCCCGGTAGTCTCATAACATGCCACAAATTCAGCCTGCATTGTCGACGATGCAGTAAGTGTTTGCTTTACACTTTTTCATGAAATTGCTGCTCCTACGAAGGTGAAAATATATCCTGATGTGGACTTCTTAGTATCTTTACACCCCGCAAAATCAGCATCAGAAAAACTGACAACCTCAAGGTTATCGCTTTTCCTATATGTGAGCATGTGACCTTTAGTGCCTTGCATGTAGTGCAGGACTTTCTTAATGGCTTTCCAGTGGTCCGGTCCTGGATTTGATTTATATCTGCCAAGCATCCCGGTAACAAAAGCTAAATCACGATGTGTACATACTTGAGCATACATAATACTTCTGACAGCAGAAGCGTAAGGTACAGTCTTCATCTGATCAGATTCATAGTCATTCTTTAGGCATTGAAATTTTTCAAACTTATCGCCCTTAACAATAGGAGGAGGCGAGGCAAAGCATTTATGCATATTGTATCTCTTTAGTACTCTATCAATGTATACCTTTTGTGATAAACTCAATGTTCTTTTGGACATATCTCGGTGAATTTCAATACCAAGAATATAAGATGCTTCACCGAGATCCTTCATGTCAAAGTTGGACGAGAGAAATCTTTTAGTTTCCCGCAGCATGTCCACACTGCTGCTAGCCAATAATATATCGTCCACATAAAGGATTAAGAAGGTGTCATTACTCCCCTTGAACTTGACATATGTACAATTATCGACATCATTCTCTTTAAATCCAAATTTTCTTATGACTTCATCGAACTTAAGATACCATTGCCTAGAAACTTGCTTCAGGCCATATATGGATTTCTTTAGCTTGCATCCAAATGCTTATTGTCTTCCACAACAAAAACCTTCCGGTTGTATCATGTAAACATCCTCATACAAGTCTCCATTCAGGAATGCAGTCTTAACATCCATTTGGTGCAACTCTAAATCAAAATGTGCTGTGAGCGCCATTATAATTCTAAATGAATCTTTAGCTGAGACAGAAGAAAATGTTCCACTATAGTCAATGTCTTCTCTTTGTGTAAACCCTTTCGCTACAAGTCTCGTCTTAAACCTTTTGATATTCCCTTTGGAGTCACGTTTGGTTTTGTAGACCCATTTGCAGCCTACTGTTTTGGCTCTATTAAGAATTTCTACTAAGTCCCATATATCATTATCCCTCATAGACTTATTTTCATCTTTCATGGCATCTAACCACTTAGATGAATCCTTACTCTTCATAGCTTCCTTATAAGAGCTAGGATCATTCACCTTCCCAAGATCATCTTCCTTCAAGTAAACCTCATAATCACTTGGGATAGCAGATCTTCTCACTCGTTCTGATCTCCTAACAGGTCCATTAGCAGGCTCATTAGGCTGTTTATTAACTGTAGGCACAACTACTTGGGGTATAGGAAAATCAGACTGTTGGATTAGTGGTGAAGCAACATAAATCTGCTTCTCCTCAAGATCAATTTTCCTAGGCTTCAGGTCGCCACTGATGCCATCATTTTCCAATAACACAACATGCCTTGTTTCTACAAATTTTGTGGTACGATCTGGACAATAATCGGTACCCTTTAGACCTGTCAGGGTAGCTAATAAAATGGCAACTCACAGTCTTGAAATCTAATTTCCTATTTTGTGGGTTAAACACTTTAGCTTCAGCTGCACAACCCCACACATGAAGGTAGTTCAAACTTGGTTTCTCCCAGTCCATAATTCATAAGGTGTTTTAGGCACTGATTTACTGGGAACCCAATTGAGTATGTGTGCAGCGGTCTTTAATGCTTACATCCATAACTTTACAGGCAAAGTGGAGTAGCTCAACATACTTCGAATCATGTTCATAAGTGTGCGGTTTCTTCTTTTCGCTACTCCATTTTCCTGGGGATCACCGGGCATTGAGTACTGGGCGACTATACCATTTTCTTGTAGGAACCTGGCAAAAAAGGACCAGGACCTGCCCATAAGTTGTGTGTCCCCCATAATACTCTCCCCCACGATCTGAGCGCACTACTTTAATCTTTAGACTGTACTGATTTTCAACTTCAGCCTTAAATATTTTAAATTTTTCAAGTGATTTCTAAAATCCCTATGCTTCGAGTAGCATCTTTCTTTATTTTCTTTACATACTTGCCTTTGATACAATCAAGGCAATGATCATCTGAATCACTAAAGTCTAAAGGGTGGAGAATTTCTTCTTTAATGAGACATTCAATTCTCCCCCTTGAAATGTGGCCTAAACAACAGTGCCATAGTTTCGAAGAAGTCTCATCTTTATTTTTTTACGCTTAGCATCACAAACATTCAAAAATGCAGGGGATAATTAGAAATAACATAAGAATATATATTGCATGCAATTAACCCTACGTTGGTCTGATTAATTACATGCAAAACTACAGTTCTAATTCATATCACCGTTGGGTAGAAAATGAAAAGAACTGGTAATTTTATAGCGACATGTGATTACAGTCAACATTGGTCGAAAAGTAATCATATGCATACATAATACCATAAATAAACATAAATCTTTAATTAAATATCTCGTTGGTTCAATCTTCATTTTATGTGGCGACATATGATTACAGTCAACGTTGGTCGAAAAGTAATCACATGCACACATAATGCTAAAATAGAACATGACATACATAAATAGTTCTAATCCACATCACCGTTGGGCAGAAAAATAGAAAAGAACTTGACATTTTATGTGGCGATATACAATTACAATCAACGTTGGTCAGAATGTAATCATATGCATACATAATGCCACAATGCAACATAAGAATCTCCGATTAAAACATCTCGTTGGTTCAATTTTAATCAGAGATAAACATAATAATGTGTGGCAATGATACATCATAAATAGTCATCTTGAAATAGTGCTGAGGTAAACTAATGATACACCGTAATTGATTAGCCAAAAATTAATCTTCTTATAGCGACATATGATTACAATCAACGTTGGTCCGAAGTAATCATATGCATACATTATACCAAATAAAATATAAATATCTGATTAAAATGTCTTGTTGGTTCAATTTTAATCAGAGGCAATACACAATAATGTGACAATGATACATGTTTCAAATGCCAAAATCCACATCACAAAAGACATAATTTCTAAAAGACATAACAAAAGACATTTGAAGCAATAAATTATTGCCAAAATTTATTGCTGCAATATTCAAAATTCATAATTGCCGAAAAGCTTCAAATATTATCATTCATAATTGCCTAATTGAAGCAATAAAGGACATAATTTATTGCTGTATCATTCATAACAAAATTCATAATTGCCGAAAAGGTGGTAATGATATATCATAATTAATCAACCGAAAAGTAATTAAACATTGCACACAAAAGACTAAATAAATAAAAGGCACTATAATTAGTCACTAATCATCCTGACATATGTTTAAGTAGTCATCTGGAAACAATAATTAAATGATGCACAAAAGCTGAAAAAATAATTAGCTAATGAACCTGACACACGGTAATTAGTCACCCATCCAAACATTATCATAAGCCAATCTTCACTTAACATCAATGCCCCGAACTTTAAAAGGAAAGAAACATCAGTGCCCGGACCTAAACACCCATGGCCCAAAACTTAAAAGCGCGCGGGGCCCCAAAAAATAAAGGCTTGGGCGTGGCCCATTTCACCTCACGCGCAGCCCATCAGCCAAAAATAAAAACGCACACGCATGTCCTCCGTCGGATCGTGGCCGAGCGGCCGAGATCTCGCCGCATGGGGGTATAAAGGGCTCAAAAACCTAACCCTAATCCTCATTACTCCCCCATTCCGAAAAAATGGGCGGCAGTTAGGGGGCAGGCGTGCGGCGCAGGGGCTGGGGGCGGTGCATGGCGGCGGTCGCAGCCCAGGCGCGAGGAGGCGGCGCGCGGGCACAAGGGGCCGGGGCGCATCACGCGCAAGGCGCGAGTAGCCGAGCATGCACAGCAGATCGAGCGGGCGACGGCGCAAGACATGGCAGCGGCGCAGAGCAGCGGCCGGACAACAACAAAGACAATGGCGCAATGAGCGCATGTGCCTCCAAAATTGTAAGTATTCGCCAATTTGGATTTTGAATCGGGTCTCGGATGGCTGAACTATGGGGATTACATTAGGGTTTTGCAATTAAATTCGTAAATCCCCTCCTTCTAAATGCTAATCCGAGCCTTGAAACTTTAGATCCGAACCTCTAGGCATAAATCCAAGTTCGGTTGAGGCTAAAACAAGGGTTCTAGATGATCTAGGGGTTGCTCTGATACCAAATATTGAATTAATCTAAGTCTAAACATGAACCGTAATCTTTAACCCTAGATCAAACAAAAACACATAGCAATATTCTTAGAGCGGAAGCGTCAACATACCCGAACTCGAATAGGCGTTTTTCGGTGCTCGGTTGATGCGGTCGTGAGGCAGAGGTGGTCGGCCGTGGACGGGGACGGAAGATAGCTTCGGTGTTCGTTCACCTTAGCACTCGTCAGTAGATCGGTTTCATTTTGGGATCGTGTGGGCTCGAACAACTGTCGTGTGTGTTGAAAACCCTGCCGAACTCCTCTTCCTTTTTGTAGTGTTAGATGACCGGGACCGAACCAAAACGGAGTTGTAACTGCCTCCGATCAAGGCACGTGAGTGGAGACTTAGTCTTCCTGAAAACTCGAAAACAGTTAGCCGAGATCAACCCAACACAAAGATCAACTGATTGCAGAAAGAAGCGCCTCTTTTTACAGCGAAATGCCATCTGAAACGCAGCGTTGCGGGATCCCTCGTTCATGTTGCTAACAGTCACGCAACATTTCTCTTTGCCGGGTCAAATAATACTAGTATAATACACATAGCTTTTTGCAAGAAATGTAAGTTTTCTTTCGTGTTCTGTTGAGCAAATCTCTTAGCACTTACGACCCAGGCCCAATACAAAAGCTCACCATTCTAAAAAAAAACACCAAAAGCTCAATAATAAGAAGAGAACCAAATCCAACACCTGAATTCTTCAGGAATACCAACTTAACTAACAAGGACCACTGTTCTTGACCAATCATGGAGACCAGACCGATCGAACAACACCAGGAAGTTAATTACATGCTCTGTTACCGTTGAATCCTAAACAGCAATTCTGGTGAGAAAACTATGCCGTAAAACGGAAGGCGATTTAATGACGCTGCTAGAGCAAGTTTAGCCAGGCCGTGAAAGAGCTCCATGAATTGATCGAAGCAACAGAGCGCTGTCTCCTTGAGACCACAGAGAGGGCGCGTGCGCCGATCGATCGAGCATGCAAGCGCAGTCTCAGGCGCGGCGGATTAGATACGATACGACCGTCGTCAGCACAGGCACCTTGATCAGGCGACCTCCATGTATTCCTTCCTCCTCCCGTCAGCATCAAGACACGCCAAGGTGTGCAGGGACGAGAGGCCAGGGGAATCGCGTAGGCGATTAGTGCATCGACGGAGTCCTAATCCACCACCCCAACCCCTCCAATCGTCACCTCCTCCACTCTGATCATGTCGCGATCAGATGCCAGGGAAAGCGACGGGTGCGAAGGCAGGTCATTCCATGAATTATTGAGCCAGGATGAGTTTCAGTTAAACTAGGACTGCAACTTTTCGGGTTCCTGCCGTAGGAAAACAGAATCAGTTTCCAGCGATCATGCCAAGTAATTTGGGGAGCATCTGCTGATTGGCTCCTGATCTCCTGTGCTTCTTCAGCTTGCATCTTTGACAGCGTTCTCCAATCACTCGGGTATGCTCTAGACAGAAGCCCATTAAAACTGTTTTTTTCTTCTCTCTCTTCCCATTTATCAGTTACTATCGGTTATCGGTGGGGCACCCTGCAAAGATCAGTCGATTACGAAGCACGAATCACGAGGCACGTCGGAATCAGATGTTTTTCGGAAGCAAGAAAGGCCAGGGAGGAGGGACCAGTAGCAGAAGGCCACCTAATCCATCTCTTGCTTCACTATATCACCCTGGGGGTGTTTCGGATATCCATGTCCCGCCTTGCAAGCCTCCTTGGCTTGTTGTTGCCTGCCTCTGCTGCTCTCTCCCTCTCCTTCCCCTTCTCCTTTGCCTTTGCCTTCGCCTTTGCATCGTATCATCTCTTCCTTCATCCGTGGAGAAAGCCGAGATCTTTAGGGCGACCAATTATATCTAAATCTCATGGTGTGAAAAAAGCTCGAGACTTTTCTGCCTCGGCTGGCTTTGCACGGCCTTTCCTCTCCTGTGCCCCAGGTAAGTAGTTGCCTTTTTCAACAGCTCCATGCATGGCTCTTTTAGCTCCTTTTCATCGTGAGGGATTTGGGTGGAAAGATGGTTACAAAGGGCTACTTTCTGCCATCTCGTGTGATGTTCGTGGCCTGTCTTGGTAGAAAATATTTTGCTGAATCGTATACAAAAAAATGGTAAATAACTCTTGTCATGTGGTTTACGTACGCATTTCGCGGGTACTTGTTCTGAAGAACCTTTTTCTCAAGTGTTCGAACAATCACCAATTTATGGCCTTATGTTGTCTACAGCTTTGGTTTGATCCAATCTTCACTATCTTTGGAAGCGATTCAAGGATGGCGGACCACTTCGCGCTGATGGCAGGCCGGTTGCTCACCGAGTCGACGCTTCAGTCTGCCATTCTTGAGGCTTTTGATGTCCCTTCCATGAAGACTGTATATGATCAGCCTGATCCCTCTGTTCCTGAAGCTGTTCAAGACGTGAGGCCAAAGAGCGGTGTCATGGTGGAGTGCAGAATCTGCCAAGAAGAAGGTGATCAGGCCTACATGGAGACCCCTTGCTCCTGCAAGGGCAGCCTGAAGGCATGGTTTTTCTGTTCCCTTTTCCAGCTTGATACTAATTGGCTATCCTATGAACTTTGCATCACAACATGGTTACCATTCATATGGTATTGACATTTTTGAAAAAAACTGTTTGTATGGAAGACGTTGTCGAAATGATCCGTAATCATGAAAGAAAAGAACTAGACTTGACGTTGGAGAGCATACTATAAACTCTGGTAGTTTCAGCCCCAAATCAACCACAAGTTCAGAACCCGTTTATTCACTACTGCATGTTCAATCATGGAATAGTGCTCACTTACATATTAAATGTCTTTTTCTTTCTATCAAAATGTGCTGGGAACAAACTTTTCTATTTTCCATTTTACAATCAGTGTTTTTTTTGTTATCGTAACCGAATTGGATCTCCCGGGGTGTTCTCCCTTGTGTTGATAGTTTCAGGACTTCCTTTATTATTTCAACATATTTCCATACATTCCCGCCAATGGAAATTTTACTTGAATTAGTTTGTTGCTGACTGCAGTACGCTCACCACATATGCATCCAGAGGTGGTGCAATGAGAAGGGAGACACCATATGTGAGATATGCTTACAGGTGAGGCTTTCTGAAACTGCCCTATCGTAACCAACCATTCTCAACAGATATACAGGAAAGAAACAGCTGAATACAGTTTGTCATTTTCATTTTTGAAAAACGACTCGGATTTTTCATATACTGGTTTTGAGTTCAGCTTTAGTGCTAAATAACAGTACATGACAGTTGACTGATTTCTTGTCCCTGCTCTTGATGGCGCAGCAATTTACACCAAACTATACTGCCCCTTTCAAGTTGTTTCGGCATGGAAGGAACCCAATTAGCTTCAGGTACAACATGGTGCTTCAGATCCTTGATAAAGAAGCACGGCATAGATATGATCTGATTAGGGTCTATCTAATATCTAATAACCCTCTTCTCAACGTAGGAGAGCTGGACAAAGACCGGAGAATATCAATTCTGGTCACGGACAAGAAAACGTTGCGCAAACCACAGATCACGCTGCTGGCACATCAAGCTTTGACTCTCAAGGTTCCAATCCAAAAGGTGTCATCTATTGTCGTGTAGTTGCCATAGTTGTAAGTGTTACAGAACATAAACCTTCCATTTGTACACAAGTACTCATGCTGCTGTCAAGTAATGCACATGTATTCTGAAACATACACCTTCAGCTGATGGCTCTGTTGGTGCTCCGTGATGCGATCTCACTTATCCTCGGTGGTCCTGAAGTGTACTCGATGGCACTGATCATTGTAAGACATTGAATTCTAAAATCTGATTATCTTCCTAGACATGATGCATGCGCAAACCTGATTAACTGACTGACGCAAATTACGTTGCTGAGACAGCTGTTGATGTTCAGAACAGCTGGAATTGTCATACCAATCTACATTATCTTGATATCAGCTACCACGTTGCTCCGTCGGTACAAACAGCACCAGGTCTGTCAAACTCACGTTCATTCATACATTTAAACTGCAAACAATTCATCAGTTTCATTCACAATGTTAAGTTTTATGAGAATGCAGGCTGTGCATGAGACAGCGGATTCAGAACCTGGAGGAGCGGAGGGCTTGCAGCCGATGCCACCTCAACATCATATCATCAGCATCCAGTAGCAAACTGCACAAGGGGATTAGTAGTCAGGCTCTGTAAATATCTGAGATATGTTCTATGAGCTCTTTGTGCAAAAATGTTCTGTGAGCTCAGTCATCACGTAGAGTCATTGAATGAAGTTTGAGCTTCAGGATTATAGGATACGGAAGATGCAAAATTATTGCGACTGTATCTTTATACATAAGGAATCCTAAAACAGAGTCACTCAACTTCACAACTTATGAAGATGAAGTGGGCTTGATGTGTATACTATAAGATAACATAGGAAATTGGAGCAAATTGTACAGTCTTTTCTACATTCATGGCAAAGAAAGGGAAAGAGATTGTGCCCATTTTCCAGAAGAGAAAACACTAAATCTTCTGCATTTTCTTTCAGTCGAAGCAAAGGAATCAACACGCTGCAATTTGCATGAAGTTAATTTTACCTCACGGCCCTTGGTACAGTGACGGATCTAGGATTTCATCATATCCCATGCTGAACTCTAACAGACTAACATCCTAGAACTAATATATGCTACACTATTACCTCATGTTGGGCCAAAACTACCTATGCTCTACACTGCTAATATTCCCCACGTCCCATGCTGAAGCCTACACTGCGAGGGGCTTGAATGCCCCTGGGCTCTCACCCTTGGCAGCTCTAGTACCTCCACCAAAACTGCAAAAGCCTTTTAAGCCGAACAAGCATCCACGAAAAATTAAGATCTGCTTCGCAAGGGTGACTTAAACGACCACACTATTGTGGAATTAGTGTACCCCAGTACCCGCTATCATAGATTCGAACTCCATACGATCAGTCAGTGTATTATAGCAATCCGTTCCCAAGAAGATCAAACACCATAGAGAACACGTTGAATACACAATGGAATGCACAACAGAAATTACATACAGGGTAAGAAGCACAGAAAAGAAGGAAACTACCGCCTCTGTGTAGCATCTCACATACCAATATGAGATACTACTATAGAACATTATCGTCAAAGTAAAGAATAAATAATAAAAGCAATAATAAAAATCGCAATGAAATAAACTTAAAAGGTACTTTATTAGGGAACCAGCGGTAGCTAAAATAAATATTTGAAATATGAGGCCGATCCACTCCTAACCAAATGAAGAACAGATAAAATAATGAAATAGTGACAAGCCTTGGTGCTGAAAACTCGAGTGCTTCCATCCATACATGATGCAATCACTCCACTGACCTTTTACCTAAGAATGAAAAGAGCAAGCGTGAGATTTGGGAATCTCAGCAAGTACCTAACAACGATCGCAACACGGTGAGCAAGGACAAGTAATGTAAGCAAATAATTTATACAGGTTAATTGCAATGAAACTAGATTATTGGAACCATCGATACTGATCGGAGATACAGATAATTGGAACAGTAGAAATAAGGATAATTGTTATTTAACAAGTTACGATAATGAAAATTGTGATATAGCAAGTTATGGTAATGATAATTGTGATATAGTAAGTTATGACAATGGTAATTGTGATATAGCAAGTTATGACAATGGCAATTATGATATAGTAAGTTATGATAATGACAATTGTGATATAGCAAGTTATGACAATGGTACTAGCGATCACTTCCCACATATCCGGTTATACGAGAATAGCCAGACATGTCACTATCCTCGACTGTATAACTGCTGACGGGGTATAATATTCTGAGTAACAAAAGAGTACGGCCCACTATACGTTACTAGGTGGGTGGTAATCTCCCCTATATGCAACTAACCTTAGGCCAGACAATGGTTATATTGTCAACAGGTCATATGGTTAAGAGAGCAAGATAATTAAGGGTAGACTAAGATAAGTTTATGATAAATAAAGGAGTTTGCTAAGGTGGAAAACAAAAAGACACAACTCCTGACATCAGACGATGTAGGATGATGATATAGAGGTAAAGGTAATTATTATATTGTAGACAGATTATCTGATATGAATTTAAGAGAATGAAGGAAAAGTTAAGATAAGGTTATGATAACCGAAAGGATTTGCTAAGATTGGCGATGGAGAAGTATAATTTCTAATATAAGGGCAATGTGAAATGATAACATTGCGATAGCGGTCTAAGAATTATTCTAAAAGAGATATTACAGTATAGCTCACATAAGGGTTGACAACCAACTAGGTTTTATTGTGTGATAAGTGATTATTAGTCAACTTAATAATATATATATATATATATATATATATATATATATATATATATATATATATATATATCAGTCATGACTCACATAAGAAATCATATAAGAACACATCATGATATCAAAAAGATAAACATAAAAGATTGCTAGTAGTTTAAACCTAAATCTTCAACATGATCATTTGCATCCTTCATTAACGATTTAAGCATGAATTCTAAAACAATAATTAAAAGCATGAATTTTAGAATATTATTAACTGAGTATTCTAGTAAACCTAAAAGCATACGAAACAAGGTAATTTAAGACATCATGGTATAAAAACAGTATTAAAAGTCTAGAACCAGACAAGCATTAGATATATTATAATAACCAGGTACGATTTAGTGATATGATAATAACCAGGTGAGATTTAGTGATATGACAATAACCAAGTAAGATTTAGTGATATGATAATAACCAGATAACATGAGTGATATAATAATTGTACATAATGGCAAAGGTGACAAGTAATCTGGAAACACGTGGTATGTGAAATGGAAAATGTTACGGCCGCGAGGTACTTGTCTTGAGCATGCTTAGAGAACTCGCTGCACTAAGGATTGGAGGTGCGTAACTACCCGAACGTTCCCTCTGCGGCTACGTGTGAATCTACAAGGTTGAACGGAGATGAAGCAGGTACGGTTCAATTGGAATTGACAAGAGACGACATGAGATTTGGTTAATTGAAAAGAAACGGGTTCGCTAGCCCCTTCTGCCGTGCGAATTGCCGTTCGGCTGACCAAACACTCATTCACCCGCGCGAATGACGCCCCGCTGCAAGACTAGCCAACCCCCTGCGCAAGCCCACGTTCAGCAAAGCCCCGGCTAGCCGAACCATGTCAGCAATATGCGGCGGCGGCCAGCCATCGTCATCTCCCAGCCATGTACGCCGCTTACCAGCCATGCGCACTGCTCAACCGGCGCCGCTTCCAGGGCACGCCGCTGTTGGCCTATATGCTGGCCTACGCTCGCCACGGTAGCCACCACCTGCCGTGGAAGCCCGGTTGCCTGCCATAGCCTGCCGTGGTAGCCTAATCGCCTGCCGTCTCCTGCTGTGGCAGCGTGGGCGCCGCTGCTGCCTGTCGTGGCAGCCCAACCGTCGTCGGCGCCTGTCGTGACAGTATGGGCCCCGCCGCCGCCTGCCGTGGCAGCCCAGACGCCGTCGGCACCTACCGTGGCTGCATAGGCACCGTCGCCATCTATCGTGGTAGTCCGACCGCCTGTCGTAGCCTGCCGTGGCAGCCAACCGCCTGTCGTTGCCTACTGTGGCAACGCGGGTGTCGCCGTTGCCTGCCGGCTTGACGGAGAGAGAGAAAGATGGATGGGGGAGAGATTAAGAGATAAGATGGGAGAGAGATAAAGATAGGAGGGAGAGACAGAGATAAGATGGATTTTTAAAATGCTGATTTTTAGGGTGCTACACTCTGCCTCTGCCTCTTCCTCTGGAGGTTGCCAGGTCAAAGTATCTAGGCCCCTTAAGATTAGGGTTTTGGTAATTAATGACGAATTATGAACATAGGACTAATGTGTGTGCTAAGATCGTATAGATAAAGTCTCATGTGTGCAAAGGTAAAGAACAAGCTGCAAGGAATATTGACGCCAAGATTTCAAAGATGAAGTACATAAGATTTTGGGTCTATTTTAAATTTCACCGGTCTTAGGAGTAAAGGTGAAAGACCGGATTATAGGTTAGATGCCGTACTATTAAGAGGGATTTGTGAAAATACCTTGACAGTATGTTTTGGTGCACATTGGATCAATTTAGGATCAAGCATGCATTTAAAAATAAACTTTAAAGTTAACTGTGCTCTCCTAGTAAAAACGGTAGTACCGCATACACAGCGGAACTACCGGTCTGCGGTAGTTCTGGCATGTACACAGCGGAACTACCGCAGTTCGGTAGTTCCGATTTTACAACGGTACGTTTTTTTCGGAGAGCACCCTTCGGGGGACTTAGACTCAAATAAAATCGGTAATTCGAGTTTTACAATGGCGGAACTACCGCAAGGCGGTAGTACCGCATGATTTACGGAACTACTGGTTTCTGCTATGCTTTTTCCAGAGAGCACCCCGAAAAGAAATCAAACTAGCTAGAAATCGAAAGTACCGGATTTAGTACGGCGGAACAACCGCAGTGCGGTAGTACCGCACTTATAACGGTGGTAGTACCGCGCCAAAATTCAAACGGCTAGTACTGACCGCCTGACATAGCCGTTACGGAGTGCTACAGTTAAATGCGGTAGTTCCGCACTTTGCATGGCGGTAGTTCCGATTTGCCTGATTTTTCAGCATTAATTTTCAACAAAGGCTAGTTTTGGTTGGTGAGGGTATAAATACCTCCCCACCTGCACTTGGGCAGGCTGCTGAAGTTTCATTGAACTCATTTGAGCCCTTGAGCATTCACTCCACCCTCATTTCTCTCTTGAGCATTTATTTTGAGTTTGTGGAGCATTTTTGAGTGCATTCATTTCTAACTTGATCCAATTGCACTCAAGCGTCGTCAAGTGAATTCATTGGTTCATTCTCTTGGTGCTTGCCGGCACCTAGACGGCAAGGAGGTATTTGCCGGTGACTTCTTCGAGAAGGTTGTGAAGAAGTCTGAGCCAAAATTGTGAGTGGTTGGAGCTCACCATCTCCGGAGCGGAGGAAGAGCTACCATTAGTGATCGAGGTGCTTCGGCTTAATTTGTGGAGCCGGACCATTAGTTTGGGCTAACATCAACGTGGATTAGTGGAAACCGGCAAGTTTCCAATACCACGGTAAAAATATCGAGTGTTACTTTGTGCTTGTTTCTTGTTTATTATAGCAATTACTCTTGTTCATTTATTGCTTATTGTCAATTGCTTAGAATTGCTTGTATTGTGTAGGATTGCTCTTCACTTAATTTATTGCTTAGTGATCACCTTGTCATTAATTGTTTAATTTAGCCAAGAATTTTAAAACCTCCTATTCACCCCCCCTCTAGTCGGTTATCATTGATCCTACAAGTGGTATTAGAGCGTGGTCTCTCATTCATTAGACTTAAACGTCTAGAGAGAAAAGGATGGCTAACGAGGGGATTGCAATAGGCAAGGCACCACAATTTGATGGCACAAATTATTCTTATTAAAAAATTAGAATGTCAATTTATCTTAAAGCTATGAGCCTGAGCATTTAGAAAATAGTAAATGAGAGTTATGTTATGCCGCTTGATCCACTACACCCCATGGATCAAGATACGCGTAATTCTCATTTAGATGTCCAAGCAATGAATGCATTATTTGGAGCATTGAACGCGGATGAGTTCAATAGGGTGAGCAACCTAGAAACTGCTCATGCTATTTGGACAACCCTTTCGGAGATCCATGAGAGAACATCCACGGTCAAGGAAGCCAAATTGCATCGGCTTCGGATAAAGTATGAAACATTTACAATGTTGCCTCACGAGGGTATCAATGAGATATACTCTCGCTTGAACAATATTGTAAATGAGCTCAAGGGCATCGGCACGTCACTAACTGATCTTGATATTGTGAGGAAAAATGCTTAGGGCGTTGCCGAAAAAATATGAGATATTGGTGACCCTCTAACTCAACTCGCCCGATTTGTCAAGGATGACCCCAACGCAACTCTTGGGTAATTTAATTACCAATGAGTTGTACAAAAAAGATAAGAATGAGTTTTTGGAGCAATCTTCCTCCAAGGGCAAGAAGATCATCGCTTTCAAGGCCAAAGCGGTATCAAGCGAAGAATCCGAGGATGAGGAAGATGATTCCGAGGAGGAAATGGCTCTCATTGTGAGAAGAATGAAGAAGTTCATGAGAAGGTATCCACATCGAAGTGGAGGACAAGGATCAAGTAAGAAGGAACGATCTTTTGACTACAAGAAGCGCTATAGCAACATTCGTTGTTATAAGTGCAATGAGAAAAGGCATATCGCTTCTCAATGCCCTACCAAGAAAGATGATAAGGAGAAGTCATTAAAGAAGAAGAACTATCACGGCAAGAAGAAGCTATTCAAGAAGTTTCACAAGGATGGCAAGAACGAAGCCCACATTGGTGAGTGGGATTCCGAGGCGGAGTACACCGACTCCGACTCAAGCGAGGATGAGTCTCCCAAAAAGAAAGGACTCATCGGCATAGTTATCAAGGAGGCATTATCACTATTCTCCACTCCTACATGCCTCATAGCCGAGGGAAAAAAGGTAAAAATTCATGACAATGATGATGAGTCTTCATATGATGAATTGATGGACATGTTAATTGACTTGAATGAATTTCTTGAAAAAGAGAAGGCAAAATTCAAAGAGCTCAAGAGAGAGCATGTCTCTCTTAAGGAGTCTCATGAGGAGCTAAAAGAAGCTCATGCTTTGGTTCTCCAAGAAACATCAAGCAAGTCTACCTCTAGCATTGAAATTACTTGTGATATTATAGATGATATGTCTAAAATAGAAAATACTAAAATTAATACTTCTACTTCATGTGATGATTTAAGTGCTATGTCTTGTAGTTCAAGTATTAATAATTTTGTTAATTTATGTGATGAAGAACTTGTTGTTGAAAATTGCAAATTAAAAGATCAAGTTAATCAATTGAACAAAAGTTTAAAAAGATGCTTCAAGGGTAAGGCCATCCTTGACAAATTATTGAGTGAGCAAAGATGCTCATTCAATAAGGAGAGACTTGGGTATGTGCCCAAGAAAGATAAGAAACCCTCAAAACTGATCACAAGGTTTGTGAGGCCAATTGGTAAGCAAAATCAAGAAACAAAAACTGCATCTACTCATTTATTTGATTCTTGCCGTTTGCTTAAGAAGTCTAACAATGGTAAAATTATTGCAAAATTTATGGGCACTTCAATTTTAGATGCCAAAAGGAATGCCATTTGGGTGCCCAAAGCCGAAAACCTCATACACGCCGATACTTCAATTTTAGATCTGACTCGACGGCCTCCTGGTAAATCTTTCTCACACCTGACACGCCGAAAACCTCGGCTGCTTGTGCAGCATAAACCTCATACACGCTCATCCTATCGCATGCCAGCATGGACCGTACAGCCTAGTTGTAGACGCCCATCTCGCCTGTCGCCCGTAATCTTGCTCGAACCTGGCACACCGGAGGAATAGAAGCTTCTTCTCATGGGGAGCAGCCTGTTGGATTGCTTCGGTGAGTAGTGTTGGCACAACCATAGGAAAAAAACTCATATATTGCACTTACGGTGGAAAAGAATAAGAACGTACTTACAAGAACTTTGATGCTCAACTGCAATTGCTTAGCCAGCTCGACTGCACTTGCTTAGCCAGAGCTTTTCTTTTTTTTTCTCTCTCTCTCTTGCTCTGGTTCTCTTCTTCATCTCAACCTTGAGATTGGTATTTATAGTATATGCATAGACTTATCTACGAAATAACTTAAATAAGAAAAGCCTAACAAATCATACAAACTAACCAATTTTGATCCGATGTTGATTGCATCAGGATTTTAACACCATATTACTTGGCAAGTTTAGATTACTTTCCAACAATCTTCCCTCTAATCTAGACTTGTCTTCTTCTAGTTTAGACTCAATGTATGATTCAAATTACCAGCCACACCTCCATATGAAACAATCTACATGTAAACTAAACACATAGCTGCATGTAGTAACTTAACTCAACTGGTTCACGTCCATCTACATGTAAAGACTCTAACTCGTTAAGGCAATCGATCCCAACTACACATTGCCCAACTTATGCTCGACATAGGACGACGAATACATCTCTTTAACACCCAAAGTCAACTCTAGTTACTCTACTCAGGAAGGTAAACACATATTCTCAACACCTCGGGCTTGACCCAGTATCATCACAACACGACCAATTTATCATCACTGAGAGCTTTAGTAAGGAACGTTTTCTCCTCCTTCAGCTTGTGGCATTCCTAAACGAAGTGCCCATAATTGTTAGAATTATAGCACCACACTTTTGCTTTATCAAACTTTCGATTCCTATGGCCTCGGCCACCACCGCTAGAGGTGTCCTCACCTTCGCGCTTTGATAATCAGACCTTCTACTTGGTGCGGGTTAACAATACTTGTTAATCGTCATTGTCATTGTTGTCATGCAAGTAGTTATATAACATTTTCTCATGTGACTTTCTTAATAGAGTTGGTTGTACTTAGTCTTACTTTATTTCTCCCACCAACACAGAGATCGGAAGAAGAAACAATGTTGCAAGTCTTCGTGTTAGGGTTGCGACCGCACTCAAGCATTCCTATGTAGTTCTTTTGGTTCGGCCCGGACGCCCATATGGTTGTTAAAATTAATCGTTAGGTCTTATTTTAATCAAATTCCTTTTAATTGTTCATGAGCAGGCATGATATTCCTTCTGTCCGTAACTGAACTCTTGGGCTGTTGCGGATTGTTCGACATCCCTGTTCCCAACAATGAGGGTGTTACAAAAACTACTGCTAAGTGCCAAACCCCCTGTGCAACGTGATCCAGGCAAGGGCAAGCAAGGTCAATAAATGCCTCCATGTCGCGGTTCGACGAGCCGCTGTCGCCCAACGTAGCACACGCCTTGTCCTTCCAGGTCACCGCTCATAGCCCCAACGCCTCCACCTCCAGCATGTCGCGGTTCGACGAGCCGCTGTCGCCCAACGTAGCACACGCCTTGTCCTTCCAGGTCACCGCTCATAGCCCCAACGCCTCCACCTCCAGCCCGTCCATGACCTCCTCGATGAATAGACAGTCCTTTACTTGTCAGCGACATCCTCGATACGCATCGACCAAGAACTATGTGTTGATGAGCTAGTCAAACCACCTCGGGTTCACGATGACTAGCACGCATTGGAGCCTACCACGCCATGTGCGAGCTAGTGCTCTTACACGCACCACGACACCACCCTGCCTTTGTCGCCACAGCATGATGCCAAGAGGCCGTCGAGCACATCATGGCAGAGAAGCACGCAGTTGTCATCGTGTAGTACCCACTGGAATAGCCTGTTGGTGCTAACCAGAATGGGAGAGACTTGCCGACGCATGACAAACCAATGGTGCACCTACATATGACAAGTATAAGGATTGCATACAAGAAAAGATAAAGACCAGGTCGGGGAAGGATATTTTGGTAAGTTGACCAAAATACAGAAAACTACCTCGGATCAAAACTACGATGTATAAGCAGTGCTTTGGAAAACGGTTTAGATCAATATAAAGCTGAGAAAATCAAGTTGGATCACATGCTAAGTATTTAGCGGATTTAGGCTCATGTGCTTTGAAAAATTTGCACGAATATAGTGTGTGTGTGTGCGCGCGCGTAAAATCCGTGTTGTGTAGGATTAATGAGTTTTTAATTTGTACTAATTGGACAGTATCCATTAAGATTAGATAGAGCTGGTTGTCTTATCTATTTAACGGATTGGGATGAACACTTGCTAGTCAACCATTTAACTATCCTAGCTTTACTAATTGAAGCCAGGTGTTCTAGGGTTAGAGTTTGAAAAGTGTGAATATTGTGATGTGCTCTCTTGTCCTCTAGGTGGAGTAGCTATAAAATGTTCATCCTTATGTAGCAATACATCAACTTTGTTTATCTCTCATGGATTCTTCTTGTTTCGGTTGCTTTGATCTTAATCTTGTTGGTTTTGATCTTCTCTCTCCTTCTTAATCTTACTGGATGACAAGGATGAGTAAGTGATGGAAATATCTCATGAAAATCAATCTCCATCTATCTGCACATCAGGTTTGACAAGTTCTCAAGATTGCTCGACTTTGCTTAGATTTGACATCAACTTGAGATTTTGTGTTTCAAGGGTTTTTGTCTTAAATCTTCGGGAGTTCTTGCTTGCTGTGATATGCGAAAATATATTTAAAGCCATCTTGGCTATCATCTACCCACGAGCAAGTCATGTTCCTCATTTTTTTTGTTTTTGCCCAGTTTTGATACAATCTTGTTTGATTTGAGAAAGGTCTGAATTTTGTCATGGATTCTTACGATTTGTGGATAGAATACGTTCATAAGACCCCAAGTAAGGTGTATCTAAAATTTTATATTATTTGGACCTGAATTTTTAGAGTTGCACTAAAAGTTACATCAGCTCGGTCTGAAATTTTCAGTTCTGAAATAGGTGAGGCCGGTCAGACTGCACCCCCTCTATTCCAATCGTTTGTGGCTGGTAAGACCAACATGTCACTAGCGGTCTGACCTCCAGGTCCAGTCTGACCGCATGAGTGATAATTTCTTCAGCTTTTGGTTTCTTGTCCTGATTGCTTTGGATTTTGGCTTTTAATCCTAATCTTTATAACTCAATAGCTATTAGAGTTGAGGATTGGCGAATCATTGAGGAAAACTTTTGAAGGCACCATTTACCCCATCTATTGCCATACTGGTTTTGCACATCTACTTAGAGAAGCCAAAAGGCCAATATGAACATCGGACTTCCCAACTTCTTTCACTCTCGTCTTGTTCTGAAGATAAAGCAGTGGGTTATAGGCGTATCATACACCCTACTCCTCTCGTTTTTACCTCGCGCACGCATCTCCCTCACTTTTCCTCTCCTAAAAGTCACTTTTTCAGCAACTACTATTTATTTTTAATTAAAAATCATCAACCACAGTTAAAAACCATCCGCCACAATAAATATGAACAGGTCATTAATTTAATCACTTTGTTACATGGTTGATGCATCACTACAAGTTTTTTTTTTGGAGGCGGCTGCACTAAAAAGATAATGAATGGATCGATCAGTGAGTACATCATTTTGTTAGCTGCCGTGTAGATATCGTACGTGCCTTTGCTGTCCATGTTGGAGAAGGCTTGGAAGCAACGTTTGGTGATATAAATAAATGGAACGAGGCATCTCTTTTTGCACTTGACTTTTACACTGTGCTTATTTATTTATCATGATTTATTCCTTTTTAAAGTGCTGGTTGACAGTACGCCAGAACGCCCAAGAATACTTCATTTTCGCACTATATTTTCCTGAAAGGAGCAGCCATTTGATTTCTAGAGTAGATCAGCTACTTCAATTGGTTATTCACTTTTTCAGGAAGAAACGGTACAAATCATTATTGTATCTAGACCTGCTCGATCTGATAGTCACAGGTCTGTTTTTTTTAGTTTCTTAAAATAGTTTTTGACTTTTGTTATATTATTTAATTTTTAAATGGAGTATTTTTTTAAGACAGAATTTATAAGTTAATTATAGTACACGTTAAAAATCTAATATCTGTACCATCTAAAATCACAAGTGAGTATCTTTCTCTGTAATCTTTATTGCAAATAACTAAAATTTAAAAATTTCAATTAAAAATCATAAACTACAGACAAAAAGAAAAAAGAATAAACTCACAGTTAAGTGGTTCATATCACATCTCTTGAGCACATCATGCGTGTGTCATACTCCAATGGGTACCTGTTCCTCATTATGCTCGATGATTTGCCTTCTTGTACTCGAGAACGTACTTGTTGTTTACTGCACTAGTTGTGTTCTAACTGAAAACATGCCATTTGTCGCTTCCAAGAGATTGCACGTACGTTGCTCAAGAGACTGCTTCTTTGCGTGAAGGCACATTTCGTGCTCAGCAACTTGCCAAATTACCCATAAGCAAGTTTTCTTTTTGAAAGGATGGAAAGAAATGCTCAATCGTTCACCCAAATAAGGGACGGTTTATGGTTGCTGCGTTATGATGTGACATTAATATTGGGAAGTGTTAAGGAGTATTTAAGTATTTTTTTAGAGTTAAAAACATTTAAATTTTTTAGATGTTATATCTCTATTCAACGGATCTTTAATATTCAAAAATAAATAAATCTAGGACGTTAGATCTTCATCCAACGGATCCCCTGTACCCTCTCAAAAAAAATATGAGTGCTTCGAATCTAGAGCGTTGGATGGAGATCCAATGTTCAAAAAAACTGAGTGATTCTAACTCCAAAAAAACACTCAGGTATTTCTTAGACATCACTATTAAAATTTGTTGTTAGTCGCTGCAGTAAAAGATACTTAAAATCAAGTAGCTATTACACACAAAAACAGAAAATAAAAGTACTATTGAAACAACGACCAAGGTGAGTGAACTGTTCGATTTCTTTGATTCATTAATCACTTTTCCACCATCCTTTTTTGTTCCATCCCCTTTCATCGCTCAAAAATACATGAAAAAAGAGGCGGCACGAAACAAAGTAGTATTTTACATCACTTAAAAAAGAAGGAAAAAAATTACGAGAGAATTTCGTAGTATTAGCATCTTGCCGCCGCGTAGGCGTAGCTCTCCTCATGTATGGTCTCCAACGTCGGACGCCTCGACCGGCGGCTGCCGCTTATCCGTTGCTTGAGCTCCCCGATCTCCGCCGCGGCCGCCGCGTCGTCCACGACCATCTCATCCAACCGCGGCACCCTGATCGGCGCGTCCTCCTCCGCCACAACGGAAGCAGCGGCCACCACCAGCTCAGGCGGCGCGACGACGACGGCCGCCACCTTGGCCGAGGCGGACCTCCGCGCCTGGGCCTCCCGGACGACCGCGGCAGCGATGCGCGCCACGTCGGCGGGCGCCGCGGGCGCGCCGAGCCGTTTCATGGGGAGCGCGGCGTAGACGCCCCCGAGCTCGAGGTCCTCGTCCGCCCCGAGCGCCGCGATCCGGAGCCCCGCCTGCAGCGCGCGCGCGTCCGCTAGGAAGTGGCCCGGCGCCTCGAGCATCAGCTCGGCCGCCTTCGCCGGCAGCCCGACCAGCCTCACCCCACCGTCCGGCAGCACCACCCTGGCGCCCCTCGCCGACCCGGGCATCCTGGCCAGCGTGCACGACGCGAAGTTCCCCATGCAGATCGAAGAGATCGGGTCGACGACCACGCGAGCCGCGACGTACGCTAAGCTAGCTGAGGACTGCAAGTCACAGATAGGACTCTTGAGTCGCTGGTGTACGTTGGTTTTTGGGGAGCTGTATGAGATTGTGTTTTGCTTGCTGCGTTGGGCTGCGAGGTTGCGCGCGCGATATATAGGTGGGGCGGTGTGCGTTGCTTGGGGGGAAACGCGTGCGATCGATGTGAGGCGGGAGGGAGGGGCAGCGACGACGGTGGTGAACGAGGGGTGTTGGCTTCAGTCGAGTGAGAGGTGTGGTGGCGGTGGTGGCCTGGTGGAGTTGGCGTCGCCGTCGAGGTGGATTTACGCGTAGGGCCGATCAATCGGCGCGGATTCTCTGACGTAGTCGAAGCTACGTCAGGTGACTTTCGGCCATAGTCTGGACAGTCTAGATTATTTCTACTTTTATTTTTTAGTTTTTGATTTTTTGATTTTTAATTTTTAATTTTTTTCGGTGGATTCTCCATGCATACACTGCTAGATTTGGATGGATGGCCCAAGAGTCGCTTCTACGGCTCCGTCAACTTGGAGTAAGCAGCACGCGCCAGGTCATCCATCGCACTATTTCACTAGGCCACGAACTCCATCCTCCTGCATATTCTAAGTACAGCTAAGGGAGCCTTTGAAATAGTAATAACTTATAATTTTTAGTTAAAATTTTACTGTACCTAACTGATTTTTTAATATAGCTAAATTAGCTTATTGGACATAATTAAATTTATAAAAATATAAAAATAAAAGTGACATGTTAATTTATCACGAACAATACAAAAGAATACAGAAAAAATAAAACACAAAAAAACCAAAAAACATAAAACAACAAAATTGCTACAGTATTTTGGAAGCCGAGCGAACGCTGACAGCGAAGTTGAGCGGGGCCTAAATACATAAATGGAAAGAGAAATCTTGGGGCTGACAATGACAGTCCAGTGTGAAAACCTTGGAGTAGCTACGAGTTTAAGGTTAAAGGGATGGACGTGGTGGTACTCATTTAGATTTAAAAGTTTTAATTTATAATTTATTTTGTACTGTAGTGATTTAAAATGAATTATAGCTACTAATAGTTTTTCAATGTAATTAAGTTAAAAAAATAAAAATATTATATCATCGCAAATAAAAAGAAATAAAGAAAAAATACAAAAAAATATTATAAGAAAAGACCGAAGTAAGAAATTAGAAGCCATAAGCTCAAATGAGTGGGCTGAGGCAGCTTGACTTCGGAAGCGTGACTTGACTCCTCCGCATCAAACATGACATGACCCAGCCATCCAGACGACATACAACTCGCCAGGAATGTCACCGACGAAGCAGCTGGGAACTTGCACAGGCGACTGGCTAGCAACACACCGCCGCGACCGCTGCAACTTGCGGAGCTAGCGCACAACGCCGAGCCCGGGCACATGCAGTCATGCATGCCGCGCGGCCGCGCCTACGCATTATGCGCGCCCGGCCGTGTGGACTTGACGTTCCGGTTCCGACTGAGTGAGTTGTTCTTCTCCTGGCCCTGGAGCAGTGTGCACGGCGGGTGTGGTTCTGGCCCTGGCCAGCGTTGCCAAGCCACCTGTCGCGGTTTTTGTGGTGTAATATTTGGACCTAACCTGCGTGAAGCAGGCCTCTCTTGACTCGGTGATTTCTCTACAGATTACTGAAAAATATAGCGCACTCGCCATTCACCACACACTGTTGTTTGAAAGTCTTTAGTTGGAGGGTCAATGGCCAGTGGGCGTTGCTCTCTGCTTCGTACGTGATGGTTGGAGAGTTGGTGGTGGGACGATTGGGGGTATTGTTTTGTGGTGGCGGATAGATTTTGTCTGTGTTTTTGATACAGCAGCGGACGAGATATCGGTATGTATGTTGTACACGATTTTAGACTTAAAAAGTCGTTTGAAGAATTTGATTTAAGAGACCATCATATTTTGATGTTGTACCTTTTTTATTTCTGAAGTAACTAAAAGCTAAAAACAACATACAAAAACCCCCAAAAAATGCCCGAATGTATGGGCAAATCGGAGCGGAATGGAATGGAAATGGTTGACCTGTTGGAGTTCGTCAGCCTTTAGTGGCCTGCGCACTCGGTAATATCTCCTTGGTGCTATGCTTTGGTTCAGCGACTGCTGTTCGAACTGTCAGATCAAAAGTGCTAATTTGTGGCAAATATGATTAGCACCGGGTTTGCGGAGCATTTTCTACCTAGAGAAGCATCTGTCAATGTTCTTGTGTAGTTTTTTTTTTTTTTATCCCTTTGTAACTTAGACCTCACTCTAAACTACTTCAGCTAAAGGCCATTTAGAATATGTCAACTTCTTAATTTTGATTTTTTTTTTGTTTTTTAGTCTTTTTATTTTTTTTCTTTTTTCCTTTATACTATCCTAAAAGATGTAGTGCTATTTTTCATTTTTTTTCTTATTTTTTTATTTTTGATTTAGAAAAACTAATATCCGATACAGTGCATTGCAGCCAAAAAGTTCTAACAGAAATCAAAAGATATGGCTTTTAAGCCGTTTAGATCACTACCTTAAACATTGACAGGATCGATTGCCCTTTCGTAGATCTTTGCAGGATTGCTGTGATATTTCGAGCGCCTTTTAATAGCCGTCGCAAATATGTTCTACGCAAGTCCTGGAGCAGTTGGATGGTATAAGATCCCTGAACACGACAACTTGGCTTGATACCGTTTTGGCGTTTTGCCTTTACAAGCTCACCGGGAAGCTGATTGAGTTCGATTCCACTACGATATCTTCCAAGATTCTGATTCTTGCTTCTCAAGTCGGATTACCTATATGATTTAAAGAACAGATATTAACGATTAATCTGCGTGACTGCACCGGTCAATTCATTACAGGTCAGAAATTATTCGTGCTGAGAAAGCTAAACACAACTCCATCTAACCAATGACAACCGAGTAGAAGCTGAAGTGTTAAAACTCCTCTACTGATTGTCGAAAACATTGAGAATATGGCAGTGAATCAGAATATTACTGCGAAAGGCCGACTGTTGTCGACCAATGTAAACAATTGCTAGTCTCTGACAAGAAATTGCAGTCAGGTTTCAACTTTCAACTACGTGCAGAATGGATTTCTCGAGATCGCGCAACAGTTAAGCCATCTGCCTGGCCAGATAGACGGCGAGCCGCCTTTCTTCGAACGAGTACTCAATCTCCTCCGGCAATGTTGGCTCTGGTTTCTCGTAAACAAGGGAAACAGGAGTTGCTGTAACCTTATTAGCCACAGCGGGCGTCATTGCCAACTGCATTGGAGCCGCCACAGTCATCGGCGTCTTAGGATTTAGTGCTGCAAATGTCTTGGGTGTCCTGTTTTCGTCCTCGGTTTCGTTGGTGATTGGCCGCACAGGCGTCGACGAGACATTGCTTCCTGGCATGACCTGAGCAAAAGGTTTACGTGGTGTCTCCGTCTCACGTAGAGGACTGGCATTGAAAGATAACTTCTTGATGGGAAGACCGGCAATGTCTAAGCCTCTACTGCCTGAAAGTGATCACTTGCATCAGAGGTGTAAGCAAAGAATTAGGAGGATGGCAACAGATGGTAGCTAACAGGGGCTTACCAGGGGACAAAGTGGCAATTTCTTCAGTTTTCTTTGCAGCACGAACAGACTTCGAATGTAGTATGTCTGTTTTGGGCGGTTGCAATGTGGCTCCACCAAGAGATAACCTTCGGTTTGCACCACCCATCGAGTTTCTAGGCGCTTTTTTTGAACTTTGAGGCTTGGATGGACTTGGTTTGGATCCATAGAGAGCTTCCTGCTCAGCTTTGAGTTGATCCTGGAGCTTCTTCTGATCCTGCAGGTATATTCAGGCATAAGGAAAAACAGATGGTTCATGGAATGTAGAAATGTCATGCAAGGGCATGTTACCCTTAATCTCTTCTTCTCTTGCTCTTTCTCATGGCGAACAATTGTGTATTCTTCAAGCATTGAGAGAAGGCGCACCTGCAAATATTGCATGAAACCAATTCTAGCAAGCAACAAAAAACGATCACCATTCAAAGAACAGAAATGGGAGAGTAAGAAAACTTACACCATCGTATGTGAACTCTTTTCCTCTTTCTTTCTCCCAAGCTATGATTTTTGTGGTCAAAACATCTACCATTCCTGCTCAAGACATAGCAATAGTAAATCAGATGCAGTGAAAACTGATAACAGAAAAATTTTATCATCTGAATAAAATTGGTCTAGTTATAACAGAGATCTCATTCGGTAACATTACCTGGAATCTTGTTAACCTTTTTACGAGCGTCTTCGGCCCTCTTCAGCGTGAGATGTGCCCCCCTCCCAGCATTATAACGATTGTCATCCTAAACATTCCATTTAAAGTGAACTGTCATTATCTGCCAAACAAATATGTAAAGGGCAATTGCATATAAAATTGGCCAGCATTCGTACCTTGTTGTAATCTTCCAGCCAGGCTTCCTCCTCACATGCATTCAACCATCTTTCAACCTTCTCAAGAATATCCTTCCGGCTAAAAGCTTCATCTTTCACTGTTGCAATGTGAGCCTCAATTTGTTCCAGCACTAGTGAGGGATCAATAGCTCCTGTAAAGGAAAAGGCAAAGGTGGATGAGGTAGTTGGTATGACAATTTTCAGGCCTGTGGCACATGTTACTGAACACCAGATGTCAAGAAGGCAGGAGAAGATCTTACCTGCCTCAATAGCCTCAATACTAAATTCTGCTGAATATCCTTCCTCACCACTTAGATGTGCGCGTCTTCTATGTTCTTCCAATTCTGCCTTCTTTTTCAGAACAAGGTCCTTCATCTTGCTTGCTTTCAGTTGTTCAAGCCTTAAAACCTCAGATTCCACCTACATTTACGAGTATAATCTCTGAACATTCCTAGCTCAATAGAAAATGAAAACAATAGCAACAGTGACACTAGAACAATCTCTGCAACAGCAATGACTCACGTAGCTGAGGAAGTCAACAGAGAGGGTGTTGGGTTCGGTTATTTCATGCTCCGAAGCAGCAATGTTGCATGTAACATTCTGGAACATCTGCTGCTCTTCAATTGGTGTATCCATGAGATTCCATAGTTCTAGCATTGTAGAAGCAAAATCTTGAAGCTGACAGATTCATATTAACAAAGTTAAGGATTGAATGCACTGCCTATTTCAAATATTTAAAATGATACAAGAAATGCTCACCTTTTGCATCCTCTGGATTTTCATTACACGCAGTCTATTTACAGCCGATGCAAGTCTCTCGATTGTAGTGTTGCTCAGATTCTTTGATCCTTCAGCCTCTTTCAGGCTAGGGTGCACCTCATGTACTGTTTGTTTGAAGTCTATGCCAAGCACCTCACATAAGGAATGCAACGCATTCAAATGTTCCATCACTTGCTTTAGCCTATCACTCTGTCAGAAACACAAAAACATATGACATAATGAGATTTATATGAACAATGAACAAAAAGAGTACTGTTATACACAGTGAGGAATATCCGAATATGAGTGATGAAAATGAATTATATTGTCATGAGTGATGATGACCTTCTCCTTCTGAAGGGATACTAGCTCCTTTGTTAACTCCTCAAGCTTCCTTGATGACAGATCGGATTGATCCACAGGAACTTTAAAAGGTACAAAATCTGCAGGCCTGATTTCAGATGAAATATTCTTAATCTCCTCTATGACATCAACAAACTGGTTCCATCGTTCAACCTTTTTCTTCTTCATCTCCTCCAAATACGGAACAATTGCATTCAACTCCTCCCTTAAACCATGCAACTTCTGATTTGACTGTCAAATCAACAGAATGAAAAGTACCAGTTACTGCTGGAATCGCTACAGAAAAATTGAAGTCTTCAGTACAAGTATACAAGTACAATAGATTACGGGTGCCTTGCATATACAATGAATTCAACAGTGATCACATTATTCAAGCAGTAGCTTAGTTACACCGGCAGTAAAACAGTAAGATTTTAGTCTCGTTGGCTCGATTCAAAGTGAATGAAGGAAATTAAGTTGAATTTACATAATCTCCAAGTATACTGACACATTACTAAAAGTAGAAAAAAGATTAATTGCTGATGGAATCCCTGCTGACAGCTTCACTCTATCAAATCAACAACGCCTGCAGTAGTCCTATTAGCTTTATTTCATCTTAGATAGTAGGAGACAAAACAAACTGCAATTTTTAGTTTTCTACTAAATTTATTTTCCTTTGTTTGGTCCTGTCATGGCATACATACTAATACTACACTTGTACACTCATTAGTGGAACAGGGAACAAACCTGCCTGACGTGCACTGGCGGCTCGCCCATGGCCGAACAGATGCCGGCGAGCTCAGCCTCGGCCTCGGCAATGGCTTGCCGCAGCTGGGCCCGGCATCGGTTGGCCTGGTCGACCTTCCTCCTGTAGACCTCGAGGCACTCCTGCTCGAGCTCCAGCAGCATCCTGTCCCTCGCCGTGTCGGGCTCCCCGACCTCATCCCAAATCACCTGAAATAAGAAGCACCTCTCAATTCCTCGCAACAGCCACGCGCAAAACCAACACAAATAGCGCAAGTGGAGGAATCGGGAAGCCGCGACATACATTGAGCTCGAGCAGAAGCGAATCACATGTCGTCGACATCTGGTGGAGCTGATCCTTCACCACGCTACTCATCGCGAGAAGCGAACGGCGGAAACCTGCGAAGCGCCCACGGATTAAACCCAACTCTGAAGTGAGCAAGACGCACACACGCCGCGTGCATTGGTTACCCACGCGTCCACCGCGAAGAACAGGGAGATGACATCGCAACTGAACCTAGGGTTTCGTCTCACTGGGAGACACCATGGCGCGAGCAACCAGATCCAGCACGAGCAAATCGCGAGTGAGACGCTACGATCCAGGGGATTCGGGCTTACCTCTTCACCGCTCGGCACGGTCTCGTCGAGCCGGCGGGCGGCGCGAGCGCCGGGTTCTGGCCGTGGAAGGGATTGCGCAGTTTGGGCCTCGGATGCGAGAGGAGCGTGGAGGGGAGGAGACGAGAGGAGAGAGTGATTCGAAATGTTTTGAAATAGTGGAAGAGGCAAGAAAAGCGGAGATGGATTGGGGGGTTGGGAAATTTGGAAGTGAATCAAGGATGGGGACAGCCGCAGAGAGACGTTAGCGGCGGCCTTTGTTGGGGCAGCTCCGGAGGGATCCCATCTCGGGGCCTCCGTTTTGAATTGGACGGTCAGGATGGGAGATTGGGCCGCTTGGAGGCAGGGGCTTGCAAGTCGGATGCAGTGGGATGCGTGGGGTCACGAGGTAATGACTGGCGGGGCCTCTTTCGTCAGCCACGTGTCAAATGTAGAGCTAACGAAGTTCTCTCTTTTTTGGTGGGGATACAATACGATTTTTTTTGGTGGGGATACAATACGATTGGATGCAAGCAACCAAAAAAATCCTATGCAGAGTTGACAAAGTTCATCACAGGGAAAATTTTTTTTGAAGGGTTCACAGGAACTTCAAATTGATACAGTATACACCAAGCCCAAACCAGCACCCAACTAAGGCCCCGCTCATTTCAGCTTTTTTTTCAGCTTCAACTTCTAACTTCAACTTTTTTTTCACTATTCAGTAATTTATTTTTTTCTGAAATTTTTTGAGCTTTTTTGCATTTTTATTTTTTTCCCGTGTTCCTTTGCATTGTCCGTAATAGACTAACATATTTTTTCTATTTTTACATTTTTTTTAAATTTAATTATGTCCAAAAAGCTAAATCAGCTACAGTAAAAAAACCAACTAAAATAAAATTTCAGCCAAAAACCAGAAACCATCGCTAAAACGATCACCCCTAACAGGGTGCAAACCTTGCAATGGCGGAAAAAAGGGTAGGTCGTGCAGCTTGTTCTCAGGCCCCGCTCATTTCGGCTTTTTTCGACTTCAGCTTCTAGTTTCAGCTTTTTTTTCACTATTCACTACACTATCCACTAACTCAGCTACAGTGTTTTTTCAGCCAACTACAATGTTTTTTCCGATCACCCCCTCAGAAGAAATAAATGTACGGAGACACGGGACCTGGGAATCATACAAATGTTTGACTCTCAAATGAAATGTTTGACTCAGAACAAATTCGAGAACCATGAACAACTAGAGACCTGACTAAAGAAGGAATGTTTCCGATAGCCACCCTCAGAACATGTATGAAGTATAAACATCAGAGTAATAGTATCGGAGACGAATGTTTCAGTGTTTCACCAAGAAGTAACAAGTTCATGGTCTCTTCGCTCATTAATCACACAAAAAGAGAACTCAATTCTTCCTTGAAGGGCAGTAGGCCAAACAAATAGGTCACTGCAAATCCTTATTTGGGAAAAGGTGGAGGGGGGGCAAACATCTATCAGCAGGGCCGGGCCTCCTGCCTGTAAGTAGATGTCCTGGCTAACAGAGAATAAAAGGCAACACGTTGACCTCCAGAAGCTAAAATTGCGCATTTCTTGTGAAGAGGGAATTGCTTATGAGGCAGACTCCTTGGCGATCTTCTCTGCCTTGGCAATGACCTCCTGAATTCCTCCAACCATGTAGAATGACTGCTCTGGAAGGTCGTCGTACTTCCCATCCAATACACCCTGTGATATGGTCAGAATATTCATTACTCGGCACAAACAGGAACAGCACAAGAATGGGTGTCAAATGAATATTGGGATAAACATATTCAACAATAAACTGATAATAATTTTGCAAGAAAGATTCAGAAAAAAAAAGACAGGAATTCACAAGAAACAAGGGCAACAAAACTAATTGCTTTGAAGCACACATCTTGGTTTTCATAAAAAATTTTAGGACCCCTCATTTCTCGAAAAATCTACAATTTATTGTGCAATGCAACATGAAGCCATCAGTACAATAGTATTAGCACATTTATACTGCATTTTATTATAGCAACTTTATGTTGAGCACATAACCACATAATTATCGATGACTAAAATACAGCAAAGATGGGCCACACAGGAGTGAAGAAACAGAAGCTGGCACACATAGCTATTTCCTATGATGCCTCAGAAATTCTTGTGTGGCAGGTCAGTTAAGTGTTAGGCTACAAACAGTCCTTGTCACCTTCTCAAAGAAAAAATTAAGAATTGCAATTCTTGTCACATTTTCAATTAAAAATCCTAAGAATACATGCTCTTTATATCCACACAAAGTGTGTTAGCCGGCTTTTCGGCTTTTCAGCTAGCTTTTGGCTTCGGTTTCTTTTATCAATCACTATTCATTAGATTAATAAGCCGTAACCAAAAGCTATAAGCCGCAGCCCAAAGGTAAAATCATATTTACAGGTACACAAGTTCATACCCTATTCAAGCAACAAGGCATCTAAAGTAGCTAGAATTTGCAAAGCGTTTTTTTAAGTATGGTCCAGTAAACTAAATATATGGACCAATACTAATGTGCAGTAGCAAGCGCAACTTTTTATTACTACAAAGCCATCATTACAAAAAAAACAAAAAAGGGTGCCAAATAAACATATAAAAATGGTGAATATCATCTATATAATATTTTCAGAATAATTATCATTCATAACTACCACCAGGTACAGAATGCCAGCAGCCAACAAGTTGAGACAAACATGCTAATTTGGGGATAAAAACATTACAGTACTGTCGTTATAAAAGGGATGTGGGTTGCAGTTAAATTCCATACCTGGAAACTCTTAACACTCTCCTTTAGATCGACATACTTTCCAGGTGCACCCGTGAAAACTTCAGCAACATGGAAAGGCTGGCTAAGGAACCGTTGAATCTTCCTAGCACGAGCGACTGTCAACTTGTCATCCTCACTGAGCTCATCCATTCCCAAAATGGCAATAATATCTTGCAGATTCTTGTAATTCTGAAGAACCTTCTGAACACCACGAGCAGTATTGTAGTGCTCTTCGCCCAGTACATGCGGAGACAACATTCTGGATGTTGAGTCCAGAGGATCGACAGCAGGATAAATACCAAGCTCAGAAATCTGCACAGGCAGCACAGCCAAGTTGCACTCATGAGTCATGACAGGCACAATGCCAATCCAAACAAATTCTAACTAGATATCATAAAGGCATACCTGTCTTGACAACACAGTAGTAGCATCAAGATGGGCGAAGGTAGTAGCAGGGGCAGGATCTGTCAAGTCATCAGCAGGCACATAAATAGCTTGAACAGATGTAATAGAACCCTTCTTTGTTGTGGTAATCCGCTCTTGCAGTCCTCCAAGATCAGTAGCAAGAGTTGGTTGGTATCCCACAGCAGATGGAATACGTCCAAGCAAAGCAGACACCTCAGAGTTTGCCTGACAGATAGACCAATGTACAGCTTTTTCAGTCATAATGATACAGAATTTCAAGAGAAAGAAAAGGGGCAACTTGAAGAAGCAGGACTTGTCTGCTGACTAGAATACAGTAAGTAGTGTGGACACCAGAATCTATGTTTGACAAATGTCATATGTGTAGCAACCACCAAGATTAAGATTGTTTGTACTTGCCCAACATGAGATGGCAGCAGGATCCAACACAACTTACCTGAGTGAAACGGAAAATGTTATCGATGAAGAGAAGCACATCCTGTCCTTCAGCGTCACGAAAATGCTCCGCAACGGTCAAGCCTGTCAGTCCAACACGAGCACGAGCACCAGGAGGCTCATTCATTTGCCCGTAGACAAGAGCACACTTGCTCTCGCTCTGCCACAAAATACTACCATGTAAGGAAAATTTACCTTACAAATATGGATCTCAATAATATATTAGAAACATGTATCATTTACCTGCTTGTCACCAAGCTTAATCACACCACTCTCAATCATTTCCCTGTACAAGTCATTACCCTCACGAGTACGTTCTCCAACACCAGCAAAGACAGAGAAACCACCTAAAATAAACGAATGAAACAAATAAGCCAACATAAAACACAACAAACCACTTTGCAATATGACCAAACTAACCATGGGCCTTGGCAACATTGTTGATCAACTCCATAATAAGGACAGTTTTGCCCACCCCTGCACCACCGAAGAGACCAATTTTACCTCCTCTTTGATAGGGTGCAAGCAGATCCACAACCTGAAAGAAGTACAATCCTTGCATTAAAACTAAAATTGGCACAAGGGAATGTTTCTTGCCACATTAAAAGAAACCTAACTAATTAAAAAGTTGCAGGTCTCCCCAAGAGACAAAAAGGAGTGTACCTTAATTCCAGTAACAAGAATTTGTTGCTCTGTAGCTTGCTCAACAAAAGCAGGGGCTTCGCGATGGATAGGGAGGAAGTGGTTTGTCGCTGTGGCAAAGAGGAGTAATCAGCAAGGAAAAATCATAACAGAGAAATAACCACTAAGGTGTTGGTAAGGTATATTGAGTGGTGCAGGCTTACTTATATCTCCCTTCTCATCGATCGGCTCACCAATAACATTCATAATACGCCCAAGTGTTGCCCTACCAACAGGAACCTAAAAAATAAATAAAACGCGTGTCAAAAATGCAGCAATACACACATCAACATGGTAAAGTTCAAAGATGGTGGTACTAAAAATAATAGCAACAACAAAATTTAAAGATAGTAAATATCTCATATCTGCAGGCTATAACAGATAGCACCCCGTCTGTAAAAAGCTGTCACAACTAATCTTTTTTTTTTTGGCAAGGACTGTCACGACTAATCTTCACACTGAAGTACATTTTATGCATTCAGTAGTCAATCCCTCGGAACTCATGATCAGCTAACCACGATGTCTGCATGCGCAAGTAATAATCTTAGCCTCTGCAACTTAATTTCACAACTTTGTAAGTTGTGCAAGCAACAAAAGAGTAGATTAATTGTACTTAATGGACAACTTTGGAAAGTTTATGGTCTTCTTAATTTTCCATATCCTATTTGGGAATTGGCGAACCTAAACGAAGCCCATGCATTTCCTCCCAAGTCCCGACTCTCCCTTCCTCGTCTAGCCCCAAGACCAGAAAAAAACAAAAGATCCCCTCCTTGGTTTGTGTGATTCTGGGACCATCACAATAGAGATGATAAGAAAAAAATAAATGTACAACAAACTGTAAATATAAATATACAAAACAGCATTTGAACATGGCTAAATCATGACAAACTTGCTGTTCAGTAGAGCCATTTTTTCGCATTTGTCACCTTACCATTTCATATATAGAACCACTGCAGAACAGTATATAGTCATGCATCTCTAAAGTCCGCATTCAATACGCGGACCCGTAAATACAGATCGAATCTAATACTGATGTGTCATATCGTCAGATTAGATCCAAAAATGGAACATCCCAAAGACGATCGAGGCTGAGGAACAGGAGGGGATGGCATTACAGTGATAGGAGAACCGGTGTTGAGCACGCGCTGGCCGCGAACGAGCCCCTCGGTCCCGTCCATGGCGATGGTGCGCACCATGTTCTCCCCAAGATGCTGCGCCACCTCGAGCACGAGGCGGATGTTGTTGTCGAGCACCTCCAGCGCCGTCAGGATCGGGGGGAGCCCCTCGTCGAACCGCACGTCCACCACGGCTCCAATCACCTGGCACACCTGCCCCACCGCGCCGGCGCCGGTGAACTCATCGGTGATCTTGCCGCCACCGCCGGTGGTCTGGCCGGCCGCGGGGGACGGCGTGGCGGGCGCCGCCTGCGCCGTGGCGGAGGACGAGTAGGCGGCGGCGCGGTGGAGGAGGAAGCCGGCGGGGGACGGGCGGTGGTGGAGGGGCGCGCGGGGGCACCGGGAGGGGGAAGGGGAGGCGGCGCGGAGGCGGGAGGCGGAGCGGAGGATGGAGGAGAGGGCCCGACGGGTCGCCATGCCCGGCGACGAGGGGTTTGGATCTAGGTTTCACAAATGGCTCGCGGGGTGGGGGAGCGGCGGCTCCGCGCTACGGGAAAGGGGGCGCAGATTCTCTGACGTTACGAAGCAAAGTCACAGCGTGACTTTGCTTCGTAACGTCCATCCGATCGGCTTTCAACGGATCAGATTAATTCAACATTTTTTGATTTTTCTTACTTCTAATTTTTAGCTTTTTATTTTTAACTTTTTCTAGCTTTTTTCTTTTTTCTTATATTGCTTTATATTATCTGTATTAAAATAACATATTTTTTATTTTAAAAAATATGTTATTTTAACACAGATAATATAAAGCAATATAAGAAAAAAGAAAAAAGCTAGAAAAAGTTAAAAATAAAAAGCTAAAAATTAGAAGTAAGAAAAATCAAAAAACGTTGAATTAATCTGATCCGTTGAAAGCCGATCGGATGGACGTTACGAAGCAAAGTCACGCTGTGACTTTGCTTCGTAACGTCAGAGAATCCCGCGTGCGGGAAAGGGTGGTAGGGGTTTGGCGGTCGAGGTGGGGAATAAGGAGGAGGGTGTGGAGGCGACCTCTCGGAGGGATGCGCGGGTGGACCCGGTTTTTTGTGGACCGATATGAGTGTAGCGTGCTTGCTGATCTGTCATTAGTTCATGTCAGTGTTTAATTTGGAACAATGCTAGAAAATTTCCGCAAGAAAATGTTGCGAGAAGATTGGAGAAATTTTGAAGTTGCCTCCAAAAATAAAAATTGCTAGAGCATACAATGCGCAAATCCAATGTGTACTTCTAACCGTTTCAGCTATCAGGATGTGTTTTTTGTATGTAATCTTTTTGCATCGACAACAACTCTTAAACGATATCAGAGTTTAGGATTTTAGATAACTCTATATCGTTAGCTGTTTAGATATTGGCAACCGTGTGATCTTCAGTTTGTTGTAGCTAACTCATGTTGTTTCTTGAATTATGTAATCCTCTCTTGATTATAAATATACATGAGCTGAGATTCTTGAATTGCATGGCAAATGCATGTAGTTTTTCATGGTATCTTAGATATAGACTCATCTCACACATTAAGAGTCCATCTTCTTGCGTCCAAATCCTTTTCCATCTATATCAAACCTGCAGCAGCCATAACCAATTCTGACATGGATAACTCAATGTCTTGAGCTCTCATTTCGATTGCCTCTTCCACCGTCCTAGCCGCACCAACCTTCAACCACTTCATCAAAGTCAAGCTCAACATAGACAACTTTCTTCTCTGGAAAGCTCAACTCTTGTCGTATCTACACAGCCAACAATAGCTTGGCTTCATGGATGGGTCGAAGCCTATCCCATAGATGATGAGTGTTGAAGGCACTGGTGAATCTGCATGCCAAGTTCCGAATCCTGAATACCTTACATGGTTTTCAGTGGGATCAACTTGTGCTAAGTGTGATGCTCTCATCCATAGCAGAGGAGGTTCAGTCTCAACTTCTGTTCACACCTCTTTGACCCGAGTGTGGAAGGTGCTGGAGTCCATGTTTGGACCGCGCTCGAGAGCTAGAACCATGCATATTTGCATCCAGTTGGCAAGTTTGCAAAACATGTCAATGACATACTACTTTTCACAAGGTGAAACCTCTACCGACACCATGTCCTCGATTGGCCAACCATTGCAAGAGAAGGAGATCATCTTCTACTGGTTGATCAGGCTTGGAAGCAACTATGACTCCATAGTGACCTCTATGATGACCAAATCGGAACCGATGAGTTTGGATGATCTCTATGCCCATCTCCTCAGCTACGAGCTTCACCAAGACCACAAAAAACTTTGGGCTCCTGATCAACTCAACAGCAATCAATGTGAATCGCACCAATGATGGCAACACCAACTCCGACAATGGTGGAAAGCGATCTAACCGAGGGCATGGAAGAGGCCATAACCAGAATGGTGGACGCGGCCAACAAGCATCTAGAGGCAACAGACCTACCTGCTAGGTCTGCGGCAAGCACGGTCATGGCACCCTCTGATGCTATCGCCGTTTTGATCACTCATACCAAGATGTGGATCAATGTGTGGGAGCAGCAGTGACTACATCAACCTACAAATGTTGACACCAATTGGTACGTTGACTCTAGGGAGATCGAGCACATCACAAGTGACTTGGATCATCTGGCTGTTAAAGCATTTGGACCCCTAAAAATTGATTTTGGTGATTAATAATGATAATGCTTAAGAGACTAACGTGTTTGTTAAGATAATTGAAAAGTTTAGTCCTAGGTTTTGATGATATTTTAAAAAAAGCATGCAAAGATGACTAAAGGTTGGCATGGCTCAAGGTAAAAAGGTATAATTTAGCCTAGGGATATATTTATAGTTTCTACTAGTCTTGGCATTTGGTGGATTAAGGCTAGATTGGTAGGCTAGATGTTGTACTATTAAGAGAGGTCATGGCTAGTAGCGCGAAGATAATCTTGTACCACCTTGATCAAATATAGTACATGTATGCATTTGGAAATTCTTTTTGGAACACTCTTTGCATTTTATTTGAAAACTAGTATAACTACTATTGTGTCAACGGTAGTGCCACTGCATCGGTACTACCGGACTATTCATACCGGTACATTATTTTCTGAGAGGTATAGTTTTGGACTTCACCTGCAACGGTACTACCACAGTTCTTGACCGGTAGTATCGCAGCAGTATGGCCACAGTACCTATCTGGTACTACCATATTGCGCTATGAGCATATTTTAGTTGGCAGTAGCTAATTTTCAGATAGGTACAATTTTAGGAGATTTTCTCTATTTTGGAAATCGGTACTACTACAGAATCGGTACGACCGGATGTTGTGAGTGTGGTACTACCGATATTTGTGTTAACGGCTAGTTTTTGTATATTTAATGATCTCTAAGTAGCCATTGAATAGTAGTGGTTATGCTGGTGGTGGAGGCTATAAATCACTCTCCACTAGCAGCAAGCACGTAACTTTGGACCCTCATTGAGCCGAGATGGTTCAATTGCAATGCAAATACATCTGGTTTTTCAAACTCGGATGTTTCTATT
This sequence comes from Melocanna baccifera, assembly GCA_036346265.1. Lineage (NCBI taxonomy): Eukaryota > Viridiplantae > Streptophyta > Magnoliopsida > Poales > Poaceae > Melocanna > Melocanna baccifera. The sequence goes on along the minus strand of CM070677.1, from coordinate 32,897,768 downwards.
GTCCACCTGATGAGTGTGATATCTCCTGTATGTAGGGGCGGAGCCCAATAGGCCCACCCGGTGTCACAGGACACCGGGTTCAAAAAAATTTTAACACTAATTAATCCATATATACTATATGTGCACCCTCAGCCCAAAAATTTGTGCACCCGGTAGCTTTCACTCCAGCCCACCAAACAAATAGAAGCCCACAAGCGCTCATGGATTCCCTGTCTCGCCGCATGGCCCACATCGGTCAGTCTAAGCGTCACCACGTCAGGCCATCCATTCACAAACAAAAAGGCTATCGCTGATTCACTGGTAGGGTATTATACTAGTATTTGCTACAATTTCCAAGTTCCAAGTTCCAACAGACTAGCTGCATGCCTGCATTCCAGGCTATCGCTGATGCATTTGTTGTAAATGTTTGGTCTAGTTGGAACAAAAAGGGCAGACTAGAAGAGCATGTAGGTGGAATGAATAGCGTCCACAATCAAGCTCTGAAAAATTATGATGATTTGTTAAAAAGAGAACAATACATTAATGTTGCTATCTATACACAAAGTGAAGCTGCTAAGATTGCTTATTTTACTCGACTAAGAGCCTCAATTGATATTGCTAGATTGTTATTGAAGAAAGGGTTGCCTTTCCGAGGCCATGATGAGTCAAAAGAGTTTTATAATAAAGGAAACTTCTTGAAAATTCATGAATGGTACACATAGAATAATCTAGCTATAGGCAAGGTGGTGGGTAAAAATGTTGCAGCTAATAGCCTTATGGTGTCTTCTCCCATCCAAAAAGACATTGCTCATTGTTTCGCAAAGTAAATATTGCATTCTATTCTCAAAGAAATTAGGCATGATGTATTTTGCTTGCTAGTTGATGAGTCCAAAGATGTCTCTTGCAAAGAACAAATGGCGGTGGTCTTACGATATGTTGATAATTGTGGAATTGTGAAAAAGAGATTTATTGGTCTTGTTCATGTGAAAGAGACAATTTCTTCCTATCTCAAGTCTTTTATTGATACTCTATTTGCAAAATATAAGATAAGCTTGAAGCAAGTTAGAGGTCAAGGATACGATGGCGTTAGCAATATGCGAGGTGAGTTCAATGACTTAGAATCATTGATCATGAGAGAAAGTAGTACAACATATTATGTCCATTGTTTTGCTCATGAACTTCAATTAGTAGTTGTGGCTATTGTAAGAAAGCATAAAGGCATTAGTAATTTCTTTAGTATGATTTTTCTCTTGTTAAATGTGGTGGGTGGATCTTCAAAGAGAAGGGATATGGTTCGAGATATCAATCATAAACAAGTGCATAAGGCCTTAGGTTGTGGGCTACTTCAAATTGGGACATGGTTAAATGAAGAGCAATATCTTCAAAGGCCTGGAGATACTTGTTGGAGTTCTTATTATAAAACTCTTAAGAGTTTGGTTGACTTGTTTCCAACAATTGTTAAAGTGCTAGAATTTATAGAAGAAGATGACAAAGACAGAACAAATAGAGAGCAAGCATTGGGTCTTCTAGTGTACTTTCAGTCATTTGATTTTGTCTTCTATTTACATCTCATGTTGACTATCTTAATAATCACAAACACCCTGTCATTAGCACTGCAACGGCAAAGAATTGGAATTAACAACAAGCATCATTATGAAGTGGATTATTTTAATGATGTTCTTGATTGGTTACTTCAAGAGCTTGATAGTCGCTTCAACGAGACAACCTCTAACTTGCTTATTTGGTCGGCCGCTTTAAGTCCAAAAGGCCCATTTCATAATTTCAATTTGGAGAATTTGATAGGTCTAGCTAAACTTTCTCACAATAATTTTGATTATGGAGAATTGAGGGACCTTAACCATTATCTTTGCCTCTACATTGCTGATGTGCGAGCAGATGGTAAATTCTCCAACATACATACCATTAGTTAGCTTTCTCAAATAATGGTGGAGACAAGGAAACATCTTACCTATCCTTTGCTTTATCGACTTTTGAAACTAGTACTAGTATTGCGTATTGCCACTGCTACAGTTGAGATGTGCTTTTTCGCTATAAAAATTGTGAAAACTTATTTACGTAATCGCATCTATGATGATTTCATGAGTGATAGTCTAATTTGCTATGTGGAGAAAGAAGAAATGAAGAAAGTTACCAATGATGCAGTGGTTCATCGTTTTATAAACTTGAAAGAACGTAAATACTAAAAGGTAATGCGTTTATTTTCATTTGATCGTTTTTACTATTTTTTCTTGAAAATTTTAATTCAATTTATTCTCTTTATTGTAGCCTATTGAGGTCAGATGACGTATTTTGCCAATGTCGACCATCTTTTGTCCGTGATTTCACTCTTAATTCCTTTACTTTGTTACAATTAACCAATAATATTAGTGGGTTTATTCATTTTGGTAAGCATTCTGATCGCTACTTTTTTATCACTATATATTGCCATCGGTTATGTTAACTTATTGATGCTAAAAATTATTGAACACATAACTATTTAGCTCAACGTTTCTTCGAAATTATATATGGTGTTATATGTATGCATGAAATGGTGAACCCCAATCATATTCGTTCTAGTTCCGTCACTGCTTCATGCACCAACCATCATAGGAAGGTTTATGCCAAAGTTTAGTACTTCAGTATATCTTCTCTCAATATACACCTACGTGTTTTTACTAGTAATGATACACAGTTCTGTCTAGTTTAACTTGAACATTATCAAAAGCTTAGGACTAGCAATTTCCAATGTAAAATTCATGGTTATAGATAAATTGTTACAAAAATTTCTGTGTAGTTTTTGGATTTTTTTTTGCATAATCTGTAGATAGTACTGATATTTGATTTGTTAACCTCTCGACAAAACTACATATGTTACAATTTAGATACATATTCCTGTAAACTTATGTCTGTTTTAGGAGAGATTATATTCTTCTAGACGTCGGCTTATTCGAGAAGCTGGGGGTGATCGTTTCGGCTTTATCTTCTAGATTCAGCTTTTTTTTCACTATTCACTACACTATCCACTAACTCATTCTGATGTTTTTTCACCAGTGCAGTGTTTTTCAGCTAAAAGCCAAAAGCCATCGCTATTCCGATCACCCCCTATAAGAGCTTCAGCTTCTCCAACTTCTCAATACAAAGAGAGCTTAAACTTGCTTTGGGGATTAGCTTTCACAAGAAGACGGTGGAAAAGGCGGTTCAATTTCTTGAAAAAAAAAGAGGTACTTAAGCTTGCTTTTCTTGAGAAATTCCATAAGCCATAACTCCTTTGAGGGATCTTAAGCTTGCTTTTCAGTTGCTTTAAGCTAGAAGCTCTATGGCCCCAAATAGATCCTAACTTTCCCGTGTCATTGAGCTAAAAGCTAAAACCCCACAAACTAGTCTTACTAGCTTCAATAAAAGAGAGAGATATGACAGTAGTGTCACACATAATCATGTCAAATATTTTCCTTTTGCTAACTCAAGATGAAATATCAACGTTTGCTTACGAGGAAATGTAGTTAATGTTTCTGAAGTTAGCACGCCAATTCACTGTTTCTTTTTGCAGAAGTGACAACACGCTATCATCCTGCACCCCTCTATCTCCTGCTTTACCATGGTGCAGGGGAGAAGAGGACAATATGCCGACTCGGCATTGTGCCTATACGATCAAGCTCAACCCAACGGTATTGGCCATGTGCTATGTAAGCTTAGCGTTTTCTGTTAGTAAACGACCTAATGGATCTGTTGTGCAAACAGATGCAAGTTTAGGGGTCTGAGAAAGTAAAATACGAGTTCAGGAGGGTAAAAGTGGTACAACCCTACAAGTTCAGAGTCTAAAAAAAGTAAAATGCAAGCTCAGAGAGTAAAGTGATATAACCCTACAGATTTAGAGGATTGAGAAAGTAAAATACAAGTTTATGTGAAAAAGTGGCATAACCTTAGAAGTTCAAGGAATTACAGTGTAATTTTCTCTTTTAATTTATATAGTTAGTTTTAAGGGGATTGGTAGTCTAATGGATGGTTTATCAAGCTCAAAAAGCTAAATATTGTGACTTCATTGCATTTTTATCAAACTTTTGCAGTAGCTTAGCCTTTCTTTTCGTCGGTTTCTATCTCCACCATTGTGTCAGATTGCATTAGAAATAATGAAAATAGATGATGATGGAGTTGCATCTAAAATAATGAAAATAGATGATGATGGAGTTGTATAATTCACACAGTTACATACTTGGCAAGAGTTTGTCTATATAAAATCTGACTATTGTTATGCCAAATTAGTTAGGTTTTAGAACCATTGGATAAGGATCCAATGTCCCAGATTCACCCCCTAATTCCTATAAAATACCATAACCTTAACTCTCCATCTCTCTCCCATCCACTCTACCTGCCATTGGCCGTTCCTCGCTAGCATCGCCACCGACGCCGGCAAGACCCACCGGCAACCACCTCCCTCCGTGGCTGCCTGCGTCGCCCCTACCTCAACTACTACCACCTCCCTACCACCGGTTTGCCCTTCTTTTCGATCTCTGGCGGCTCGTTGCTGCTGAATCCGCCCCTACCACCCACCACTGGACTGTTGTCTCCACCCCACTGACCCTGTCCATCGTCCTCCACCTCACCAATGTCCGGTGGTGCCATCGCTACCTTAACGCACCGCCGCTGCCGCTGCCTACCACCAGTTTGTCACCATCCTGTCATCCCTCTAAGCTTGGTCACCACCAGTGAATCCCAACCCTAACTGGTGAACCCAAACCCAAACTCAGAGCCTTCGTTGGAGATGCCGGCCACGACGACGGTTGGAGAACAACCATCATCGGATTCGTTGTCCCCGCCCCCACTGACCCCATCCACCACCCTCCTCCTCACCCGCATTTGGTGGCACTACCGCCGCCTTGACGCACCTCCGCCGCCGCCGCCCACCGCTAGCTTGCTGCTACCTTAGCATCCCTCTAAATCCAGTAGTCATCGGTGAACCCAAACCTTAACTCGACACCTTCGTTGAAGACGCTCAACGGTGGGAGAACAAGACAACGGAGTGCCTTGCCGGAGATAGAGGTGGGTAAGAACATGAATCTTAGCGTAAATTGAATGGTATGAATTCGGCTAATTTCTCAAAAGAAAAGGTTGAATTTGTGTAGCATCTCGGATAAAATAAAGGCTGAAGAGGTCGATGCCGTGCTGGACTCTAGCGAACTGGCATGCAACCCAACCAAATGTGGCCTAGCCCACTAGGCGCCTTGAACTCCATTACAGGAAACCAGCACCGTACCGCCGTACCCACCGTCCTACGAACCTTTTCTCCCCCTCCCTCTTCTCCACCCGCCTCCTCGCGCGCCACCACCGCACCGTGCCCTTCCCCGCAGCTGCCGTGCCCAAACTCTGAACCCATCCGCGACCAATGGCGTCCCTCCTCTCCTCCCCCGCCTCCAAATCTCACTCCACCACCACCTCCACGCTCTTCCTCTCCTCGCTCGCCTCGCTCCCGTCCCCCAAACCCACCCCCTCTCCGCCTCCTCGCCGCTCCCGGCCGTGCCGCCTCCGTGCCGCCAACTTCCCTCATCCCCGACTCCCGCTTCCTCGTCAACGCCTTTCGCCACTCCGGCGACTTCTGTCGATTATGTACATGGCCCGCAACTCTTCTCAGGCTACTCCAAAGATACCAAACTTATATGTACAATCTTCTTTAGCACAAGCATAGATAGTTCTACCCTTTGAGCATGGTTAGCTGCTACCCCCTGATAGCTCTTAGCATCTTGCTTGATAGTGAGTCATGCCATGTATGTGCTCTTATGCAGCTTGCTGGACAGCAGGACAACCTGCACCGTACTTGCATCTGGCTCGCACTTTTGATCTGGTTGAAGGAGAAAAAGGAAAGATCAAAACTACTGCCATGCTTTGCAACATGTTCAGGAGGTTTTCCTATGTTTATAACTTTCTGATTTACCTGTACATTCTGCTGTTGATCATCCACTGAATATGTTCATCATTGGGGAATATAGTTAATATCTTACCTTCTCGAATTCAGTTTGCTTGTCTTATCACCTGATGATGTGCTACCTGCTGTTTATCTATGTACTAATAAAATTTCTCCTGACCATGAAAACATCGTAAGTACAGTAATTCCTGTACTTAACCCCTTCCCCCTATTTACTGTTGGTTGCTTCTTATAAGGCCTCGCTTGGAACATGGGGATTCTGTAGGAATTTTGGAGGAAAGGAACATCCACTCACTGGATGTGTGGTTTCCTACAAAATTCATGTGAGAATACTGTGCTCAAAACCGGGCGTAAAATTTTATACCAAACAAACTGCAATTCAATAAGGATAAATTGCTTCTTATTTTTAAGTTATTGAGTATTGACCAATCTTTTTCTTGTAAAAGGCTGTGATGGATCATGGCTTAGGATCCAACGTTTGGTATGAGAGCTACTCACTATAGCTTCCGATGTTGAATTATCTTCTTTGGACATGTTGAAGGCTAGCAGCGAGAAAATCGAGTCCTTACTCGACAATATGATGGCCATCTTAGAGAAGGCTATGTAGTTAGTGGATAAGCTAAAGGAGCAAAAAGAGATGTAGTGTGCCGTGTGTGTTATCTATTTACTTAGTTTCCTTATTATTTAGGTTTGATTTCTTTTAGATTATTTCAATATATTAGAGATAAAATTTCTATTATTAATGATTAGTTTTCTTATTATAGAGATAGATTTCTTAGGGGTCAAGTCTAGCTATCCTTATAAAAGAGATAGCATTATACCTATTATTATTAAGTAAAGAAATAAACAAAGTTCTCTAATCTTCCTCTCTTCTTCAATAGGTCTCAGAGCCTTGGCAATGGCATGACCGGCCGATCCTAGGCCATAACAAAGGCTTTCTTTCATCTATATTTGTTAACGAAAATCTACACCAAATCCTATGTTGCCTTCATGATATAAACATCCTATTCTAAATGTTGTACTTTAGTCTTCCCTTCCTTGTTCATCTTTGTTTTTAAGATGCTTTTGTTATGCATTGCCATATGCCACATCAGTGCAATAACCCTATATTTGTTAATGATGCTAGGAACTAAACATTGGTGGGAGTCTAGTTGTAAGTTGTAACTGCTCTGGAGGAGTTATAAGGAACCAGCAGATCTAAAATACATGAGATGTACAAAACTTGTGGCGATCTTGGTAAGACACATTGTTGTTTCATATTGGTAGTGTGGAGGAAATAGCCTAACATGTGGTAGATTCTTCACAAAGGCGATAAATGATTACTTTTTGTAAACTCTCTCTGGTAAATAATTATTAGATAAACTCAATCAAAATGAAATAGGATGGTTCTTGGCTTCTTGCTTCAAGAGATAGAAGATTTACCTTTTGTTGACATTGTTTGCTAGGATTTGCTCATTCCCTCTCTTCTGAGAGAAGGTGCCACATTTTCAGCTTCGTCCTTAGCAATGGTACCTGGCACACCTATTCCACCTATGCTTGCAAGGTATGTATACATCTCATACTGTTTTCAATAAAAAAAACCCGGTTGATTTATTTTCTATTGTAGATTTTGATGGTTGCCCTTTTCATTTTGGTGCAGAAGTACTAATGGGCTGACTCAATCATTGAAATTGTTTCATGGTAGAGATTTACTTGTGAGTACAAGTATGTTAATTGCTCTGTAGAGAATTTTCTGAATAAACCTACTTACATGACTATACTGTCATTTTTACTGTACATTAATTTGTTCATAATTGCTAAGTGCAACCCCATGGTATCTAGCCGCTCAATGGGTTCAGGCTGGTTTACTTGAACTGCAAAATTTCCAATACTGTATCTTAAACCTACTTATGAGCTTCTATTACTCCTGAGATGGGGAGGCTGTTCTAAATTCTTGACGGAGCTTCCTTTTGGGTAAGCCTGTAGTCAGGAAAGAAATAGTTCCATCATCTTTAAGCATAACCATGGGCTATGTTTGAAGGATTATGAGAACTGGTGGAGCATGGAGGAAGCAAGTAAGGAGGAATACTTCCTTTTCTCGTGACAGTTGCTGGGCTTGCAAAGTTAATAGGATAAGATACCTTCACAGAACCTGAAATCTAGGTCTATGCCCACCAAAAGAAGTTACAAGCATAACCATAAATCAAAGGGCCTGTGGCCTCTTTTCTAAGTTTTAAATAACTCCATTTTATACAAAGCCCTTAGACATGTCATGCATAACTTTGTTTTAGAGTATCCTTTCTTTTTAATCTTACTTCCAGGTATGATGGTCAGCGTGCCAGATTCACAGATTAACTGATGGGTCTTGTTATGGACGCTTTTGTTGGCAGGGTGTATACAAGGCGTCCGTGACAATCTACAGAATCCTCAAGGATGGCAACGACTGGATATGGCACAGGAGATGATACGGTAATAGCTGGACTTGCAGCTGAGGAGGATTCCGAATCGGCAATACAACCAGAGGGCTAAGTGTTGTTATAACTCCTCATTCCAAACGGCCCTCAAGACAACTCCCTTTTAGGTGGTCTATGGTCGCCCGCCTCCGACCCTGTTGTCCTATGAACCTGGAACTGCCAAGGTCGCCGCTGTGGACAGATAGCTTCACGACCGCGATGAATGCATTGTTGAAATCCGCGAATGTCTCTTACAGGCTCAGGATTACATGAAACGACAGCATGACAAGAAAAGACGTGAAGTCCATTATGATGTGGGTGACTGGGTTTGGCTCTGGCTTCATCATCGGACTGCCACTTCCATTACTCCAAGCTCTCCTTCCAAACTGCCCCCGTTTTTATGGACCCCTTCGTGTGATGGAGCGCATTGGAGCCGTGGCCTATTGCCTTCAACTTCCGCCTCGTGCTCGTATTCACGATATGTTCCATGTTGCTCTCCTTAAGAAATTCAAAGGGACTCCTCCTACCAAACCATTCTCCTTGCTAGATTTTGTGCATGGTCGGGTCATCCCTTTGTCGGAATGCATTGTTCGTGCTCGCCTCAACTGTGGGTCTTGGGGGCTTTTGGTCCAATGGAAGGGTTGTTCCGCAGCAGACAATACTTGGGTCTTGTTACATGACTTTAAGGAGCGCTATGCGCAATTCTAGCTCGAGGACGAGCTGTTTCATAAGGAGGGTGGAAGTGTTATGGATGCTTTTGTTGGCAGGGTGTATACAAGGCGTCCGTGACAGTCTACAGAGTCCTCAAGGACAGCAACGGCTGGATATGCCACAGGGGATGACACGGCAACTGTTGGACCTGCAGTAGACTACGCAGCTGAGGAGGATTCCGAACCGGCAATACAACCAGAGGGCTAATCCAAATCGGCAACAGATTCAGAGAGCAGATAAGTCTTAGGAAAGGATACTCATATAGAAGTCCTTATTAGTATTAGTATGATATTAGGTATTTGTAAGACCCCGAAGCAGCAACTCCAGAATCTTCTTTGTAATACCGCACCCCAGATCAAAACTAGTGCACACAGTTAAACAATAATGATACATAACCAACAACGCTTTATTACAATAATAAAGAGTACAGACCTCGAAGTCTTTTATTACATATGAGGTTTTAAGACCTCACACCAAACAAAAATTACAGCGGAAGCAAAAAAAACTTAAGCAAGACCCATCAATACGCCACAGGCAATTGACTGGGGAAACGTAGCCTAGAAATCCGGATAGCCTTCATTGAATCCATCCACGAAATAGTCGTAGTCCACATCTTGAGCTTCGACCTCCTCTGAGAGTTATTTTAAAGTGTAGCATGTGAGTACATAAAGTACTCTGTAAGTCCTGGGAAAGATGCAGTAGATGCAGGGCTTAACAAAGGAAGGTTCTTATGGTTTTTTTGCATAAAGCATCATTTTGTTTCAAATACCATTATGTAATTTCAAAAGCAACAGTTTAACAAAATAATTGCAATACTGAAACTAGATACAAATTCCTAGTGAAGGTTTCAACCACCAACACCAGTACAAAGGCTCTATCTGCCAAGATTCAAGACTACAGTTACATCCATCCACACTGGTTCTATCCACCAGGCTACACTCTTGAGAGTTCCAACCACTCCTGAGTTCCCAAAACTTTTGTTTTAAAATCAAAACCAAAAGTCTACCATGTGAAAGCATTCCTTGCCCGCTCTTGACCATGAGCATGGCTATTCGAATAGTTTTACACTTTGCAGAGTTTGTACAGCTTTACCCACAAGAGATAAATTATCTTAATAGTCAACATGCTTCCTTTGGCATGAGACCCAAATAAAATATCACAAAGCTTTTACCCCACTCTAGTCTAGTTAGATACCACTCACTAAGGTTTCACCGTTGAAGGGTTAAATCCACCACAGTCAGAAGCCCCTTCTTGTGCCATATGAGTACAGTAAATCCCTGCCCCTCACTGTGAGTAAACCAGTAAATCCCTGGCACCCACTAACCACTGGTAGTACCAAAACTAAACTATCGTAAGTTAATCAGCTAGGTCATACCTATATAGACTTGTGGTTGTACGGTAGTGCTCAGTCTGGACAATCACAAATGTCAGTTCTTAATTGACTAGGGCGGAACATACACTTTACAAGATCTCGTGCTAAATCTGCACCAATCCAATCTTACCATCCGCCCAAGTCTAAAACCAATTTTCACTATTTTATTTTATTTTATAAACCAATGGCAACAACTATTGCCAAACATTTGGTAAAAACAATTGTTTAGACATTTGATAACAATATTCCCACCCATAAGATTTTAGTGAGCGATTAGCTTATCTAAGCAATTACTACCGTTCTAAATTAACAAATAGCATAATAATCCCAATACTGAGACAAGGAAAACCTAGGGTGACAAAGGTACATGGTAATCAACGTCAAAGGAGGGTATAACAATTATTGGATTAACTAATAACCTTACGACAGAAGTTATCATTTTATGTAACATAGTAATGCATCTAAATTTAAAATAATAAAATGATTTTGGCAAACATAGGCACAAGATGATCAAAGGAGACTTGTCTTCTTGCGCGTGGTCTGGAACTTCTTGTTGTAGATCGGAAAATTCTTCGGCAACGTCGAGTTCTACGCGTGAAACGACAAATACAAGAAGAAGAATAAACACAAAAAAATCATAAAAATATAAAATATATATCTGAAGAAAGGTTATGATTTTAGATGAATTTAGAAATTTATACCACTGGATTCGGAGTTCGAATGAGGGAGAACGAGCATTTGGAAGTTTGTCACAAAAAAATTGAAAAGTGCATTTTTAGTGTTCAGCCGCTTGGCTGTTTTGCTACAGTGAACAGAATGGTTGTCTGGGCGCGCTCGGCCGCGAGACTCATCGGCGAGGGGGAAAACAAGGAAACTGGCCATGGCAAGATGGGTTGGCGGCTCACCAGGGAGTAGCTGACCAGTGGTGGCGCGGCGGCCGGCGACTTTAGTGGCGACTGACGGTTGTGAAAAGCTTGGCGAAGCTCGGGAAAACAACTCGTGTTGCGACGGTGTGTTCGAGGTTTGGAAGAGTGGTGCAGGTTTGGAAGAGTGGTGCAGTGCTAGGAGATCACGATGGTCATATTTATAGGCTTGGAGGGAGAGGAAACAGATTGAAACGGCTCAATTAAGGAAATGTCGGTTTTCAAGTTCAAAAGTTTAGAAACTGAAAAACGGATGATTAAATGGCTAAGAAACAGGTATATTTGATTGCTTGATGTAAATGAGGACGTCCCTTGCTGCACATTATTAATTTTGGTTGGGTGGTTTCGGTTTTAGTAGGCTCCATGGCTTCTTGAATGCTCTGCGAAGAAAGCTAGGAGAGAGAAGCAGCAGCACCGGAGGTAGAAGATGAATAGGAACCGAATGAAGAAAGAATAAAGCAAAGGGATGGAGAAAGAGAAACAGGAAAGAAGGAAAGGAATGATGGCTGCTCCCGGTTGGGAATGAGTGAGTTAAGCGTGCTGTGAGTGAAGTAATTCTTGGATGGGTGACCCTTTGGGAACCTCCTTTTTTTTTGAAAAAGAGAGAAGTGCAAAGAATATTAGCTTGAATCTAGAAAAAAATTAGAACGGATATTTTTCTAGAGATTTGAAGTTTTGAATATTTGAATTCGAATTTTTTTTGGAGATTTGAATTTGAATTTTCAAATTTTGAATTCAAATTTTGGAATTCCAGGTGGAATTGGAATTGGAATTTGAATTTGAGAATTCAGATTGGAATCGGGATTTTGATATTTTTCCTCTAGTATTACACAAATAATCCAAATGAAATCCAAATATTTTAAAATTAATTTTAAAGAAGGCAAAATTTTGAGATGTTACAGTATTTGAGATTGTGTGCTATCTATGATAGAATCTGATGTTAGGAAGGCTTGTGGGATATATAAGGGAGACTGGATGCTATTGAGTTAAGCAATAAAGATCTATTCCAAGAAACTATCGGCTGGATCAGAGCCCTGACCGCAAGTGTCAGGAGCGATCTTTGCCCTATGTTCTCATCTCCTACCCAGCCATATTAGGTCTGTGCAAATTTTTTTTCTAGGCAAATGAAAGAATCAACTTCCCGATTTCCTGATTTAGTGAACATGATTAAAGAGCTGTGTAGCCCTGAAGTGTCCAGCTTTATACTGGATGCCGAGGTAAGTTTGGTTCGTGAGGAATTGTCCTGTGTTTTTTAAAGTTCACAATGTAAGTATATAACACTTCTGTACCTTCTATATTGGTGCATCTAAATCTAGGTTGTGGGAATTGTTAGGAAGAAAGGAAACAAGTTGATGTTGTTCGAAGAACTATTTTCAAGAGAGAGGGAGCAACCACTCAATTGCAATTCAGAACATTAAGGTGTTGCCTTTATTCTGTGATTTACTGTGTCATAAGTCATAACTGCTTTGGACTTTTCAGTATGTTTTGTAGTAGCACTTTTACTTGACTAATGCCTATAATTTCTAGAACTTTGCCAAGAGATATTGTCAAGAAAATTTTCTAATTAATTGTTTATAATTTGCAACATTAATTGAATAAACCATAGTCCCTTCCCAGGTCCCCAGTCTTGTTCAATGCTTATAAATTATAATTTATCACTGCAAATAATCAAATATATAGGTAGCAGGTTTTGCACTCCTGCAGTGGATATTCCCATAGTTACGCTAACACGTATACAATATTTATTTTTATTGTATATAGTGTATTTCAGTTTTCGTAGCATTTTGGTTATTCCTTTGTATATAGTAGAATTCGCATTAAAAATTGCATGTAGTAAGTGAGAGTACCTCCTATAGGACTTTAGGAGTACAAACTATTTTCCGAGTACATTTAATTGGTCTGGTAATATGGTTGAAGTACCCCCACACCAATCTCCATGACTCCATGTTTAATTATCACGTAAAGCTTAGTCTATGCTCCCCCCCCAATAAATTGCATCTTATTCTCCGGCTGATAATATTTTGCCCACTCTGCAGGTTGACATTTGTGTGTTTGTTTTTGATATCATGTTTTGCAATGGGCAGAGGTAACATTGTGGAGTACTTTCCAGCTATAAGTTCCTATATTTGTGTGGACGTTTTAGAAAGGACTTCTGTATAAGAAAAATATTTTTTGTGAGCAACCACCCCTCTCTCATAGACAAAAGAAGCTCTTAGGATGGGTGGATTTATTCTTGCATGCGAGATTTTTTATTTTAGTAGAGAGCTTGTATTGCTCAATTAATTTTTTCACAAATTGATCGATTATTATCTGGATTTAGTTTGGCACTTTGGCTGTGCCACACTTCAATTACTAAGGTCTTATGCTTTTAGTTTGCCAGCGATGTAATGGTACAAAGAAAATTGTTTACGTGCTTATACAACAAAAGATTCAGAAAGCTTAATTCATGTTAGTAACTGGGTTACATGGTTTGCCTAGTTGAAATGTCAAATGTCCACTATAACCTATAAGGCAATTGCATGTTACTTGATTGGTGTAATTGTCTTATTGAAAATATCAGTAATTTTACATTTTTTTCTTCAGGTTACTGGATTGCCCACTTGAAGGAAGACGGAATAGGTGGAATTGGATGTATTGCATTGAGCCTTTCGAACGGTATATATAGAGGTACAAGCTTAGAGTTGTAATCCTAATGAACTCTAACCTACCAAATATATTGTACTCTAACATCCCCCCGCAGTCACAACGAGAGCGTCGCAGATGGTGAGACTAGAGGAACCGAAGAGCTGACATCCCCCCGCAGTCAGAACCGTCAATGCGTTGCGTATGCTGTGACTGAAGTAGGAACCGACGAGTAGTTCAAGCAAGGCGGTAGCCCTTTGTGCCGATGTCGAGGTAGCCGAGTGCAAGGGCGGAGTAGTCGTGGTCGAGGATGCCGTACTGGAGATGGCCGTGGTTGACGTAGTCGTGGTCGGGTTACCGATGTCGAAGCGGTTGCTCATGAAGCTGCGGACGCAAAAGAGGCGCCATGGTGATGATGGAGACGCGTCGAGGCAGTCGTCGTGGAAGAGGGGCGATGCCGAGGTCGACGCAGTCAGGGCCGTCGAGGATGTAGACGAAAAACGGCGATGCAATCGAGGCGACGGACGGAACGGAGGGTCGATGCCGGGTCGATGCGATCAAGCCGCCAAAGCCGAGGCGCAGTCGGTTTGTCGACCCGCAACGACGGGGACGAAGCACACGTGTTGCCGATCGGACGTACATGGGAGAGGGCCCCAACCAGGCGTGGTTGTGCTGGACAAAGAAGAAGTAGCGCGGAGCGACGCCCTACCCGGCGAGCGGCCCGGCGACGCGCTCTAGCTCGGCGGCGATCCCGACGTAAGGTACGGTGGCGGCGATAGCGCTCGATGTCGGTGATGAAAGCCCGATCAGCATGACGAAGACCAGGTGCAGACAGATGGCGCACAAGAGGTTGCGCAGCACAGTCGTCGATGCACAGGGGACGATGATGTAGATGCAACGGCGAGGGGACACACGTGCGGTGGTGCTGCAGCCGAGGAGGCGACACAGCAGCAACAGCCTTGTTGCTCGGAGAAGATGTGCGTAGTACTTGACGATGGACGTCACGGGAGCCGGGTGGATCGCGCACAATTGGCTGATCAGACCGAGTATGCGCGAGACGGGACGATGATGGAAGAAGTCGGCGGAGGCGTCCCGATCTGTGGTGGCGATGACGAACCGACGGAGAAGACGTGCGGACGGGATGACCGAGATGCGGCGTGGGCATAGTTATTGAAACCGGACCGGTTATCGAACCGCTTGAGCTTCTGGTTCACGGTTCATTGGTCCAACCGGTAATTAACCGGTCAAACCGCCGGTTCACATAGCTTAACAATAACCTTTAACTTCCATATTACACATCATGCGCGTAGCTCACTTGGCTAGCGGGGGAAGTCAACTGGGCAAAGCACGAGGTGCTGGGTTCGAATCCCCCCTTCTGCGTTGTTTTTTCCAAATTTTCCAGGCGTAGCACACACAAGTCCGGTCCAACCGGCGCCGGTTTTATCCGGTTTATATCAAAACCGGCCGGTTTAACCGGGAATATTCCGGTTTAGAACGGTTCACTTGCACAATCGGTCTAATAATAAAACCAAACCGGATTAGGCTTTGTTGTTTTTTCCGGCCGGACCGACGGTCCGGTCCGGTTTTATAACTGGAGGCGCGGGAAGGCGTCCCCTCGGCATCGCGTGCTCGGCCTGGCCGCACAGGCGAAGAGGTAGAGGCCGGTGTAGTCGACGCCGATGTCGGAGTAGATACGTGCAAGGTCGACAAGCGGTGGGTGACTCAACCCCGATCAGTGATCGGGAAAAAAAAAGAAAAAAGATCGGCTGATCGGCTGGCGGGCGGGCGGAACTAGCAGAGGAGACCGAGGTCGTCGATCGGCTGGCGGGCGGGTGGAACCAACGGGCGGAGCCGTCGAGCAGCACCTGGGAGACCTCGTCCTAGTCGGCGATGGGGACCTCGGCGTGGAGCAAAGGAGACCGATGTCGCCGATCGGCTGGCGGGCGGGCGGAACCAGCGGGTGGAGTCGGCCGGTTGTTCGGCAGGTCAGGCGGAACCAGCGGGCGGAGGAGTCCCGATCTGCTGCGTGATCTTCTTCTACTGCAGCGCCTTTTGAGAGGCGGCGCGGTTGGGGTCGAGTTGGCGGAGGCCGGCGAAGAGGACGAGGCAGATCTGAGCGTGAGCTGATGGCGCCCGTGTCCGTCCGCGAGGAGGTGGTCGCCCGATCTGCTGCTTGACAACGACGACGACGATGGTAGCTGGATCAATAGGATCTGCCGCCTAAATGGTGGCGCTGCCCCCGGCGGAGATAGATCTCCCTGGGGGTGCGCGGTGCGGAAGCGAGCGGCGGCTAGGGTAAGGATCTAAACCTAGAGCTTTGATACCATGAAGGAAGATGGAATATATGGAATTAGATATATTGCATTGAGCCTCTCGGACGATATATATAGAGGTACAAGACTTAGAGTTGTAATCCTAATGAACTCTAACCTACCAAATATATTGTACTCTAACACCACTTCAGCTAAGGAGAAAGTGTATTGTTTCAGGACCATCTAGAAGTACTTGAAAAACTTGTATAAGCATAAATTACAGACTTTATTGAGTAAATTACAGACTTGAAGAACTTTGAGTACCTTCGTACCACGCAACCTTTCTTTCCATGCTTGCTTGTTTATGGTCTATCACATGGATCAATTCTACTGTGTAGGTGGAAGCAAATGAAGCTTCTGTGGAAAATTCTAGCACTTTGAACAGAATGAATACCTTTTTGACAAGGGCGCGTCAGTCTTCTTGTGAGGACATAATGTTGAAGACTCTGGATGTTGATGCCGGATACTCTGCTTCCAAGCACTGTGTTTCCTGGTTGAAGGTATAAACTATGTTGTCTACTTAAGAAGTGTTTAAATCTCAATGTTTCATATTTTCTGAAGTTTATGTCCTGCACATTGTTTGCAGGTCAAACGTGACTATGTGGAACTCTCACCTAAGCCTTGACTTAGTTACAATCGGTGCATGGTATGGAAATGGGCGGAAGGCTGGATGGTAGGTTTAGTCCCTGTGCATAGACTCAGGTTTTTTCTTCTTGTTCACTATTTTACCAAGCTATGCCTCCCTTTTCTACAAATTTGTTTTCGCAGGTATAGCCCTTTTCTTATGGCATGCTACAATCTGAATATGAAGAGTTTCGAAGTGTTTGCCATGTTATGTCTGGCTTCTCAGATGAGTTCTATAAAGAGGTATGTATGGATTGTTAATCATGCAATACTTGTGACTAGTAGCCTGACATCTTTAAGAAGACCATGTCAACAGTTGCTTACATGCTTGAATCAATGTGATTCTTGGGAAGCTGGTCAATCATTGTTCAGTTTCTTGATCTCCCGAATACTTTGATAAATTGACATTATAAAAGGATGAAGGTTGTCCTATTCGGCTAACATATGATCGATAATGGAAATTAGATAAATTGTGAATGATTATATACCTATTCCTAGGATGCAATTTACATCACAGAGAGGCTGATTCCTCTGGTGAATATGTAGCTTTTATTTATTTATTTGAGATCTCTAGTGGATATGTTGCTGAAAGGGGGAAATTCTCTGTGGCATTCAGTTATTTATTGTTTTAAACTCAGCGTAAATCATACCCATTATCAGAACTCTGTGTATTTCTGAAAACAAACCTTCTATTTCTATGCCTTGTGATTATGGAAGTTAATTTACAGATGAAGGAATTTTATTTCGGTGAGAGGATACTGCCCAAGAAACCTGTTTACTACAAAACAGATGAGCTGCCGGAGTTGTGGTTTACTGCCTATCAGAACATCAGAACTTTCTGTATTTCTGAAAACAAACCTTCTATTTCTATGCCTTGTGATTATGGAAGTTAATTTACAGACGAAGGAATTTTATTCCGGTGAGAGGATACTGCCCAAGAAACCTGTTTACTACAAAACAGATGAGCTGCCGGAGTTGTGGTTTACTGCCTATCAGAACATCAGAACTTTCTGTATTTCTGAAAACAAACCTTCTATTTCTATGCCTTGTGATTATGGAAGTTAATTTACAGACGAAGGAATTTTATTCCGGTGAGAGGATACTGCCCAAGAAACCTGTTTACTGCAAAACAGATGAGCTGCCGGAGTTGTAAAAATCACGAGCTTGGTATTCATTTCTTCTCTTGCAGACTTCACGTTATCCCCTGTTTACCATGCAGCCATTGGTCTTGTCCATCCGTCGGGTGGGATATCAGTGAGGATGTTGAGGTACATACACTCTCCTCCAGATCGGAGCCCAGATGATTGTAGCACGGCTGCTGATGTTGCTAGCATGTTCAAAGCTCAGACCCGGAGGATGGTGGTCAGCAGCGATGGCCAGGACACTAGTCACTAGTCACTACTGATCTGTCTCTCTGCCTTCCAGGGCGTTTTGTACATGTACAGAAGCAGTGCAGTTGGATTTTTTTCACCTTGTGTATGTACTACCATGTAAATACTAAACAGCAGCTTTTAATCCTTAAAAATATAGCAGCTTTTTAATGCATGAATCACTAGTTTTACATTTTGGCTGAAGAACAAAAGTGTGTGCCATTTGTCTGGGATTACAGCATGCAATTTATTTTGTTTTTTTCTTTCATTGCAGATACTTGACTTTTGCCATTCTATGATTCCATTGACCGTCTGTCGTCGATTCATCGTGCAAAGTGATTAATAACACGAGACTATGAGAGGAATCGTGGTAGTTACCTCTCAAACCACGAGGACATCGTGGCAATTATTCTTGTCCCCCTACGGGTATAACAACCACGCTACACGGCTAAACATACTTAAAAACTAGAAGTTTTATAATGAGAAGTGCATGCAAAGTCTTGCCAAGTTTAAGAACCCCGGGCAGAGCAACCCCAGACAACGATCGATTTGGTTGCTTGCTTCGGATAAACTCCTAAGAAAAGACGTCTTTTTTTCCAACTCACGTAGGAGACTTGACAGCCTGTGAAAGGTAGGTCAACGAGAACAGCAAAAGGCCTATTATTGAGAACAACAAAGCCATCAACTTGTCCAACTTGTCGAACGTAAAAATAAAAATAAAGATAAACAACGTCTCTCCAGTCTCCATTTGGATACATGTAAAGGTCGTCCTCCATTTCTTTGCGTGCCTCCATTTTTCAAAGCATTGTCTATAATCTAAAGTATAAACTAACCAAGATTGAGAGCTAAATGGGGCTATCAGCCCACGTCAGTATCCATGATCCCGGCATGCTTACACTCATGTATCATATTTAACATAATCAAATGCAATAGCCAAGTGTGAAAGCGCCACCTTCTTAGAAGTATACTACTAGCCCTGATTATTCATACCCTTTGGTCTTTAGACTACTTATGTCATGACAAAATTACCATTGACTAGGAACTAGGAATTCAAAGGTGACAAGTCGGGCAAATTTTTTTTTTAAAAAAAAACGATGATGCTAGCTACAATGTACATGCTACATATACAATACTTTCTAGGTAATACAACCCAATAACTATAGACCTTTTCTTCTTGGAAAGCTAGCCAGGTTGCAAGTAACATTCTCCGATTTGCATTTCAGCCGAGCTAGTTTGGCAACGAGGACCGAGGAGAGCTAGCGCTCCTCCATCAACTTCGTTTCGCTTGGAAAGTTGACACGATAGGCAGGGGGGCGTAGGGCTACACGCAGATAGGCCTCAATAATCTTCCTCGAAACGCCTCTGCTTCTTTCAGTAACGTACCGAACCGTCTCCGGTCAGGCGACGGCATGATCGCAGGCACGGGGTTGTCGATCGTTACTTCCCCTTTCCTTTTAGACCTGCGAAACAGGGCAAAGTTGACAACCCCAGATGGACTAGGTCTCATCGACCAGCCTGCAGGCACTAGCGGATGTCGTGGCTCGTGACCCATCCCATCTCGTCTCGCTTCGCTTCGTTTCTCCGGCTGTTTTACAGGGCCCTATCTGACAATCATGGAGGCCTTTTCGCACTCCCCTGCTAAAGCGAGCCACAACTTTACCTCTCCTTTCCATCTGGACTGCATGAGAAACGCATGACATGAGAGAGACGAAAAAAAAAAAGATCTTCCGAAAGCATTATTCTCTGTCGGGCGAATGGGCAATGGACAGTCGTAGATACGTCGGTCGTAGTACAAACGAGGGTCGAAGTATGTACGACTGGTGGACAAGAATGTATTTGGGCGGGGTTGGCTTTGCAAAGTGTTGTTCTTGGCCAAAGATTTGACCGCTGCGCTTAAAAGCGGCTTTAGGATTTGTTCATGGGCGCCTTCTTGAAATGATGACTGGTAGTACTTCAGGCAGATGACCTTTCTAATCCGCCGGGAGAAAATGCAAGGACAAGAGGGTCAGTCCAATTGGCGTTGCAGCTGTGAGAAATTCACGTCAGCTCGGCTGTCTTGTACTAACTGTCCTTGCATTGCAGAGTGTGGATACTGGAGATGAACACATGAACAACAGGTGAAAAGTTTCAGGTTGAGTGAGGCCATGCCATCCTATGCATGGTTGAGCACTGATGTACGAGCAGAAACGTTGACCTTCCCCTTCAGACCTATGTTTGGTGATATGGTTAGCACATCAAACATCAACAGCTATGAGAAGCTACGAAGAACAAGAACCCAAAATTCAAAAAAAATCTCAGTACTACAGTAATTTTAGCCTATAAACAGTGAAAAAGAGCACTATTTTCAATATAAAAATTCATAAAACTTTTGATTCATAAATATAAAAGACTTAAAACTTGAACCAACGCTAGATCATGACCTTAGAAACTTATCTCAATCAAAAATTTTGAAAGAACATAAGAGAATTAGGATCTTTTAGTTCATGAAGCTCTGTTACACTAAAACTAGATTAAAATCTAAAATTAAGCTAACTCTCAAACTAAATCTTTAAATTATTTAAAATTTGCTATACATATTCTCTAGAATATCAAGAATATATTTTAATTAATGATCAAGAAAATCGTTACCAAAGTTTTGACTTTTTTTATTTGAAAGAAGGGTCACATCAAAAAATGGGCAAAAACAAAAAACAGTGAATATAATTTGTTTGTGAGTGGGTGATGGTTAAGATGGCTCTAGATGTGTTTTGATATGTCACAACAGGTAAGAACACAAAAGAAATTGAGCCAAAATACTCAGATCAAGAAGCCACTCTTGAGGCCAAATCCAAGCAAAAACATATTTCTTCATGAACTTGCAAACCAACTACCTAGATGGGTGGACACTAATTTCCAAAGGTTATTTCCATCGTTTACATATCCTTAACACAACAAGATTAAAAAGTGAAAAGAGAAGAGCAAAAACTAGTCAAGTGCAAATAAATCAACATAAAAGGGATCTATAGATATGAACAAAGATTGATGTATTACTACTTGAGAATGAAGTTTTTACAGCTACTTCATTTAGAGGACAAGAGAGCATACCACAATACTTACACTTCTCAAAATCTAACCCTAGAACACTTGACTCCAATTACAATAATTGGATAGTTAACTAGTAAGTCTCTATCCCAAACCATTAAATAGATAGGCAACCAATACTTATATAACCCTTAGTGGATACTATCCACTTAGCATATATAGGAAAAATCTGATAATCCTTCACACACGGGTTTTAACTCACACACTATACTTATGCACACATTTTAAAGTATATAAGCCTGAATTCTCTAAGTTCTTAATTTTGATCTAATTTGATCTTCTCAGCTTTTTTTAACCTAAATCGCTCTTCCAAGTGCAGCGGTTTTTTTCAAGATAGTTTCTGGTATTTTGATCAACTTATCAAAATACATTTTCTTGACATGGTTTTCATCTTTCATTATAAATCGCTATACTTGTCACATGTAGATGCACCATTAGCTTACCACATGTCGCAAGTTTCTTCCGTTCTGGTTCCATTGGACCAACTTGGACCGATCAAGCCACATAATGCAACCCGTCTTAAACTTTCTTTCAGCATTTCCCGTCTTCTTTGTGCTATACTTGAGCTCAGCCATCTCATATGGTGTCTTTGATCGTTCCAGATCCCGGCTCCTTTATGAGCATAGTACCGATTCTCGCCGTTAATCATGGTTGACTCAAAGTGATCCTGTACATCTAAAAATCAATAAATTATTTCTGAGTATACATTCTTTACAACTTAACTCACATTAGCTGTAACATGCATCATACAATACATATGCACTGATTTAGATTAAACCAAATCATCCCATAACTTAAAATTTTCAAAATCATCTATTTCTGTAAGTTATCTAGAAAAATCTGTAAATTTACAGATTCTAAAATTTCACTCCTCCAAAATAACAATGATTAATCACAATAAAACTCTAGACCTCCTCGTATAGTCCTTCAAAAGCACTGCTTTATCTATCTAAACTTGCAGGGTTCATACAGCGCATGACAGAGTTAGGGCAAGGGAATAGGTGGATCGTTACGTACCTAGTACAGATCAGTTCCATTAAGAACCTGACGCCGATGTTGTCGAGCCCTTGCTTAATTGGACGGTAGTTTTGTTCATGATAAGAACTTTCTCTTTCCCAGATGCTCTAAAGCAGCTTAGGAATATTCACGATCTGCTAGGCGACAGGCGCAAACGGCGCAGCGAAGATTATTTTTCCTGGCGTGTATAGTTGTTTAAAGGTCATCAACAGTTGACGCTTTGAGAGAGGCACCGCAGCAAACGGCTCGGCTGTAAGGCCACCAGTTTCTGGTCTTTTTATTCAGATGTTGCAAGCAAATCTGGTTTAGTTTCTCTCTGAAGTCAGAATAAACTCCAACCTTGGGAGTTCATTTAAGTTGTACCAGGGCCCAAATTTTATTTCTTTTTTCAACAATCAATTGGAGTGCATTTGACGAAGTATCAAAAGATTTCCAGATTTTCACTGAACTGCCTAGGGCAAACTGATGTTGCATGCATCCAATTTTGTTTTTGTTTTCTCAGAAGACAACAGTGAAGAAGGCCTACCTAGACTCCTGAGATTTGCAGGTGTCCCTATATCTTGCGTCCATGCGTTTCAGAAAGTGCATGTCCTTTTCTGACAGCTTAATATCATTTGAGGTGCAGCTAAGATGTTACCATTTGTTCCTTTGATCCTTTTTTAGGTTCGTTGAGAAAGAGATGGGAGAGATAGTGCGCACATTTGCATTCTCAAGCTTTGCCTTTAGGGCACCAACCACAGTTAGCTCACGCACTTTACTTGAAACCGTCGGCTTGCTTGCAAGCACGCAGTGACACACGTGTAGGTATTTGTGTTTTTTTTTTTTTGCGTATTTTTCTTTTGTCCTCCTGAAAAATTAAGATCAAGAACAGTGACTCATTTTTTCCCTCTTATTTTACCCACAAGTCAGAAAAGTCTAAGTCTAAGCATTTTCCCTCTTTAGTTTTATATCTCATTCTGCAAATCTCAAAAGGTGATACCATTTGTCATTCTGCCTTTCTAGACTTGTGGCAAACAAGAAAAGCGTGCAGTGTTAACTCTGAAAAATATCTAGTTATCTAGTTGGAAATGCATGCCACTACGCCAGGCAAGCTGTTTCTGTTGCCAATTTTTCTTCTATAGTAGGAATGAAGATCCCCTCTATAGTAAATGTTGTCGGATGCATTTGTCCCTTTACGTTTTTGTAAAGCTATCTCTGCGATTTCAGTTTTACACAAGATATATATTTCTCATGCATATATAACCTGCCCACATTACATATTTCTCACTTTATTATCAATCTTTAACCAGGGTAGATCAGCATAGGGGGATAAAACGAGTACAAATACTTAGGGATGAAGAGTTAACACCAATACTAAGGAAGTTGTTGAGAAGTACTTAACCATAGCATGCTAAGGGTGTCATCTTTTTCGTCACCTTCTCTTTCAGTCAAAACCTAGCAAAGTTCACGGCATACTAGTACTACTAAGGTATATGGCACAAACAAGAATCCAAATGGCACAAGTCTCTCAGAGGGGTGAGAGACTACTGATGTAAAATAGTTTCTATCCCTCTCTCTGTATCAAACTGACGATAACTAGTTCCAGGCCTGATCCATGCTTGCCTCAACTGACTGATGTACAGATCTGCACGTTGCCAACTACTTTGCACGTCGCAATCCGCTTCTTTGACTCGATGTGAACCGTGAAGTCATCAGCGATCACAATGTCAAATCCCAGTGCCCGGTTTAAGCACAGACGGTGGGATCGCCGTTGTCAAAACCCAAGCCACAAAGAGGCATACGAGTTAGGCACCAGTAAAACCATGGTTTCTTCTACAAGTGCAGCAAAAAGCCTTACACACTGTAACTGTAGCACTGCAACATCTTTGCCATTTCCAATCCCCAAAAGGGCCATTAGGCCACCGATCTTCAAATTGTTTAATCAGCAATGACTAAACAATCACTCAGGGATGCCAGCCAAGAAGAACATTTTAGGCTTCGCTCCAAACGACTTCTACTTCTGGTTTCTGGAACACGTCGGCTTTTTAATTTTGTGTTTTTGCCTTTTTCTTACTTCTCTTTATTTCTTTGCATTGTCGGTGAAGATAAAACCTTTTTTTAAATTTAATTATTCCAAAAAAGCTAACAGCCACCACACCACTTTTTCAATTACTACAGTACTTTCTAAGCCATAAACCCACAGCTCAAAGTCATTTGGAGGCTGCTGTGCGTTCGGTTTTTTCGGTTTAATCGGTTCGGTATATACGGTATATACGGCAAATACGGTTTTAGTAGTTCGGTTATATACGGTATTTTTAGAAGTACGGTTCGGTTTCGGTAAATACCAATTTATTTCGGTGCGGTATCGGTAAATACCATATTTACCAAAGTTAACGCGAATTGCTAACGATATATCGACTAGCGAGACAAGTAGACGATAATACATATACTTGAAGTATAGAAAACCAGAGCTTTTATGTACATATGTAATATATACATTGAGTTGAACAACATAGCTAGCCTAGCTCAGTTGGTATAGATGGCATGGGGGTTTTCAAATCTGTGGTCATGGGTTCAAAACTCACCGACGGCATAATATTTGATTATTTTCGGTATTTTCGGTTTATTCGGTTTTTAGCCGGTTTTTCCCGAAAAAACCGAACCCAGAAAAAACTCAAAAATTGAAAACCGAACCGAATACCGAATACCGGTCAAACCGAGTTGACCGGTTCGGTTCGGTTTTTTTGATCCGGTTTTTTCGGTTCGGTTGAAAAATGCACAGCCCTATTTGGAGCACACTACATTAGACCCATCAACGTCTTGCAACAAGATAAGGATTACTCCTGTGCAGTTGTGCTTAACCGTTCACTGTCAGGCCTTGTTTGGCTCCCCCGTGGAAAATTTCCGACTCCTGCGGCCGTGCGAAATTCCTACGCTCCAGGATGGGGCTTCTTCCATCTTAGAGGAACATCCGCTGTATTTACCTTGCAGTATAGTACGTTACTTGCCGCGCGTTTTGGCCCGTATCTGTTCTCGTGATGTGAGACGCGACATCGCCGATTTTCTCCCCCATGCCGATCAAAGAGTTGGACCAGGTGTGTGGTGGTGTGACGGTTGTAGTCATGGACATGGCAGAAGACCAAGCCAGATCGAACCTTCCCTTCAGCGCAGTGTCAGCAGCGTCTGAATTGCTGCCAGCCGGGTGATGCACTTTGACACGGACTGCAGAATCTAGGAGAGAAAAAATATTATAGCCCCATCCATATCGCCCGCGCTTCCAAGTTCCAACGCGACGCATGAGTAAAGCTGTAAAGATTATATATATACGAGTGTGTACTGGTATTATAATGCGACGATGATTGGTGGTGCCACTAGGGATGTCGTCGTATTGTGGAAGTTCTGTCTGGTTTCTTGTGATCCAAAGCAAAAGAAAAACCACAGATGGGTAGAAATCTTGTATGCACGGTGTTGAATCTTTTGACGAGTGAAGAATGGTCGTCTTCTAATCGCTGGTTAAGAGATGCATGCATGATGCATACATGCCGAGGAAGCTTCTCCGAAACCGATAGTTTGGTAGTCTTGACATGGTCTCATCTCGCTAGACAGTCACTTTTCTCTTGCAGCGCAAGTGTCTAAGAGTCAAAACCTCACTGAGATAAACAATGGAATTGTGTCACACAAGATCGGACAATAAATTTATAGGCACACTTAGTCGGATCTACGGACCAAAGGATGCAAAAGGGGACTCAATAAGAATCATACACAAACAACTGTATGAACGTATTGTTAAAAATAGGCCCATAAGTGAGGCCCATTTTCTTAATTCTATAGCATGCATGGTTTAGTACTATATTGATAAGGTAAAGTGGTGGAGATCAATTTATAAGGTAGAGTTCATGCCACTCTTTGAATTATAGATATAGATGGTATGATGAAGGCTTTCTCTAATCACAGATGTGTGCACGTGCGCACGTATTCGTATATTTTCGTGTGAAAATCGGGTGACTTGTTACCAGTGCATCACTCTCTTTCTGATTAAATGAGATTCAAACATTTGAATTTAGGGTCTTATTAGGTTTGATGACAAACAGTTACCAGTAGGTAAATGGCCGATTAAATATGTCAGTTAGCAATAGGTAAATAGCTGCTTAATTATGTCAGTTATTAGTCATACACACACACACACACACCTGAAGACGTCCAAAGTATATTGCTAAGAAATTCACTGCCTCCATTTCTTCGTCCTGCGAATTTATGCTGTTGTGCTGCACCATCTGAACATCGTCGACTCTTCTTCCCAGCATGCATCGTGAAGAAGGAGAGCGGTATCTTCGAGTCGTTGCTGCCGTGAAGACATGCACGGGGGTGGCAATAAGGTTTTTAGTCAATGCACATCTGCATGACTGCTCGCTGCACTACGTCATCTACGCTCTACATTGCATCACACCTGTGCTGCTTCCTGTTCTTCATCAAGCCTAACAGTAAGTCATTCGCGCGTTCGATCGACTTTCATACTATATTTCCCTTGCGTATTTTCTGAAGTATAATGAGTAGTTTGCTATTAGTTGTGAGTTTTGCATCACTAGTTTTATATTATATTTGTCTCCTAGTAAAACTTAGAATTAAAATATTGCCTACATTTCTAACATGTATTGCATATGAGTCAGTGTTACAAGTGGCCTTGCCCTCCTTATTTATAAGGGGTCCTATTTATAGATGGAGGAGGAAAGCATCCGAAATTGCATTTTTGCCCTTGGATCTTAGCTCGCACCAAGAGGTGCTTTCGTCCATCGTGCCAAGTGGGTCCCACCATGCTCGAGAGACCTTGTATGAGTTGGACTCCGGACCTTGTGTGGGGTTGGACTTCGGACCTCATCCGAGGTTGGCTCACAAACCTCATCCGGGATAGACTCCAGACCTCGTCCTGGATTGGACTCTAGACCTCGTCTAGGATGGACTTTGGATCTCGTTTAGGACGGACCTCGGACCTCGTCTAAGGTGGATCCCCCGATGTATGATGTTGTGCTGAAGTTGTCGTGGCATACATCAGTGCCGAAGTTATCGTTCCCTCAAGGTAGCACGAGTACCCTCCCACAACAGGAACAAGGCTAAGTGCATGTACAATAGTTTCTCTCTTGTATTTTCTCTAAATCTGTCAATATCATGTGCAATAGTTTGTCTCTTGTATTTTCTCTAAATCTGTCCATATCATCAACCAACAATAGTTCTAGTGACAACTTGCCTGTTCACATTGGCTTTTACTAATAGCTTTTGACTTTAGCTTATAAATAGTAACAGCTTGTAAAAAGTCATACGAAGAGAGAAACTCGCGTGCGATTTGGCCGATATAAATGAAGTCACTACAGTATGTACTTCAATTGACTAGTAGACCCCACCTTGAAAAGACATTCCGTTTGAAAGTTAGGTACTATAGAAAAGCAGCTTTTAGAAGCCAATATAAACATGACCGCCCGCAACATCCAGCGTTGGCCAGTGCCTCTCGCTCCTACGTCGCCCTCCCCTCTGTCCTCCCCCTGCCACCGACCGCCATCCCCTCGCCTCCCTGTTCCTCACCGCTGCCCCTCCCTTACCATTGAGCCCCAACACCTAGCGCCACCGCCGCCTCTCCCCCCTCGTCCTCCTCTCGTGCCTCCCCCACCACTGAGCGCCGCTACCTCATCCTCCCTTGGCAACTACATTGACACCATCAGTGGCGACAGGATCGAGCCAAATCTGGCTGGATTTGACAAGATCCAAACTATGGTCGTCAAATCCGATCAGGACATGGCCATCTTTGTTGCGCTTGGTCTCCGTGGTGGCCTCCCTTTCCACCGATGGCACCTTCTCACTGAGCCAGTTATCGTTGACTTGTCATCTTCATCATGCATCCAGTTCATGCTATCGTATGGCCCCACAAACTGCATGGGGAGCAGTCGACACCGCTAAAATAGCAGGTTCACTCGTTGCTTGGCATCTTGATTCACGTGCATGATAGTCGCTTGAGGAAACGACAATCTCTTGTCTCTCTCCTTTGTATCTTCTCCACGGAGGATTTTACTGATGTGTGGCATTGCTCATTTTGGCTTAAAGCTAGCTTCTATTTCTGGGTTCTGCTTTTTTTCACTATTCAGTAATTTCATCTTTTTTCTGGGATATTTTAGATTTTTGAGCTTTTTTACCTTTTCTTTTTTTTCCCGTATTCCTTTGCATTGTTCGTGATGGGCTAATATGTTTTTTCTATTTTTAAATTTTTTAAATTTAATTATGCCAAATAAATTAACTTAGCTATAGTAAAAAATAAGCCAATTACAATAAAAAAATTATAATCCATCGCTATTTCAAATGCCCATAAGAGACGGCCGTGACGACGCTATTTAATCCGAGAAACGCTAAACGCAATGCCCATGTGCTTGAAGAGGCGATCCATCGATAGAATAAAAGATCGGCAAATGGCACCAAAACGAGGCACTATTAATCAAATGCAACGTGATTGCTACAGAGAGAATCTAGCTAATCATCTGCTTCTCGCCGGTTGGTTGCGTCCGCACGCCTTCTTCTCCGTTGGTGACTGAGTGCTGATCGCCTCTTGGAACGGCCGGTTAGGTCCGGGTCTGTGACACTGTTGCGGTGTTGCCGCCCATGCATGCGAGCCTCATGAACTGGTCCATGTTGCGCACACGCACGGCACCACCGCACCAACGCGGCTTCGTCGCCGTCATCATCATCATGGTGGAGAAGCTCGAGCACATGAACAGTACATCATGTGCTTCTCGTTGCCGGCCGGCCTGCCTCGGACGACCAAGCAATAACCAAATGATGATGGTATGAACGTTCATACATATATTTTAGGGCATTTTATTTCCAATGTGACAATGTCGCAAGTCACAGTTGTACTCTAGTAGTATATCTTCTTCTACGTCTATCAATTGGCTTCTTAGACTAGAGGCGGACTTGGCGCAAGAGCTACGACTTCATCTCGAAGGGAATTGAAAGAGCCTTAATTATCCTTGTCAAGTGGAGAAAGGAAGGTCACACTAACTGAAGATTTACAGTAATTAACTGGGCTGCTGGTAGCGAACAGTGGCAAATTGGCAATCCATGTCTAATTCCTCTATGACATAGCATTGGTAGTAACAGATAAGGTAAATGTACATGTAATAATCGATCTCATGGAGAGAGAACTAGCTACAGACTAGCCGTGAATCTTGCAAGCATTCGTGGATGGAATATTAGTGCTCAATTTTCATGTCAGGCTGTGGCACAGGCCGGCCGGCGGCTTGACGTGATCCGCTCCCGCCCACATCTCCGCCTGCGCGTCGGGGAAGTAGCACGCCGAAAGCTCCTGCAGGGATGTCCTGTCCTGCAGCAGCGACCCGAACCCGCCGAAGAGGTCGCCGTGGGGAAACTCACCGCTTCCAACGAGCTCGGGCAAGAACATGTCGTCGAGAGCCATGCCGTTGGCCCAGCTGTTGGCGATGGCGGCTGCTGGTGTCGGCACGGGGGAGAACTCGGTGAGCGGCGCCGCGGCGTTGTAGTGCGCCAGTTGCGCCTGGGACGGGGAGTACATGCTGGCGCCGAAGCTGCAAGCGTCGCCGCTCGCGGTGGTGACCGCGAACGAGGCGGACGCGGGCGACGGCTGCATGGCGGCGCATTGGCTCTTGGGAGCAGCTGGAGGTGGCGCGACGAGGGCGCCAAGGGCATGGCCGCGGCCGCCGGCTCCGTGGTGGTAGTGCTGCTGCATGGCGATGGCCTTCTTCTTGAGCTTGGTGTTCCAGTAGTTCTTGACGTCGTTGTCCGTCCGGCCGGGCAGCTTGGACGCGATGATGGACCACCTGCGGGTTCGATACACACACACACACGGACACGGTCGATTAGCACGGCGTCGTGCAAGACGTTGGCTGTGATCCAACCAGTGTATGCTCATCTGTACCTGCTTCCGATGGAGTTGTAGAGGGAGCAGATGATCCGGTCCTCCTGCTCGGTGTAGCCGCCGTGCTTGATGTCCGGGCGGAGGTAATTGAGCCACCGCAACCGGCAGCTCTTGCCGCACCGGTTGAGCCCTGCGCACGTCCAAACCAACGAGCAAACTCGGTTAGAAGCCGCGAACTCACTCGCCGTCTTGCAAACCCCGACACCAACCAGAGAAAAAACGGCGGCAACCGCGCGTCATACCAGCTAGCAAGTCTGCCGCCGCTCTGGGTAAGCGCGCATGCATGAGTGCGTACCTGCTTTCTGCGGGAGCGCGATCCAGTTCCCGCTGGTGCCGTGGCTCCGGACGTAGCTCCGCAGTAGCTCGTCCTCCTCCGGCGACCACGGCCCCCTCTTCACGCTCGCCTTGTCGCAGCACGGCGCTCGCCCCATGCCTGCCTAGCTATACACCCGCACCGCGCACACGCCGACCGCTCTAACTTCCAGCTATATCCGCCCAAACGCGCGCGAGCAGGACGGAAACCGAGTCAGCCGACACGGCAACTTATCGAAAGTTCTTTGCCGCGGCACGGGAGGAGGCAGTGTGTATCTGCGCGAAGCTGCGGTTGGGCTGTGCGTTTCAGCGCAGGAGATGGCAAGCCAACCAAGGCTAGGCCAGCAGTTTATAGTGGTTCTTGAAAGCAAATTCTACGGGGAAGGCCAGGTCTCATCGTGAGCCCCTTCCATCCACCGTCTATTAAGTACAAGACTCACTAGATAAACACTGTTTAATAAACACTGTTTATTAAACAGTGGATGGGGAGGTTTCCCATACAACTTTTTTCGAGGTTCCTTCAGCCATCCAGGGCGTTTTCTTTTGGACAGAGTGGGGCCATCAGGTACGACCGTCTTTGCCAAGTCGTCCGTCTTGTCTCTCCGCCCTCTCCACCGTATTGTTCTGCTGCTCCGTGGCCGTATTCCACCGTGGCCTTCTCTAAAAACGTTTCTGCTCGTATCGCGCTGCTTTGCTGCTGTTGAAGGGGAACGAGTAGAGAGGTCTGTACATGAGTAGCTAGCTGTGTACGTATGTTTTACTTTTGAGCATGGTCGTCAAACTTTCATGTACCGGATCGAAATAGTACTTATTCGCTTTCCACTGTAGGGTAGGGCACATGGAGAAGAGCATCCTTTTCCCTTCTAAAAAATTGAGGCGACTAGAGAACGGTATACCATTACAATGGTATAGTAATAGATTTTAGTAAATTTTAGAAGGTTTCATTAAAACATTCGAAAATGCTTTAGGTTTCAGTAAGTTTTACATGTTTCTAGAAGATTACAAAAAATTTCAAGATCAAGTTTCAGCAAGTTTTAGATTTTCGAACTCAAATTTCAATAAGTTTCCACTAAAGAGTTTCAAAACGTTTCAACAAGTTTTGTCAAATTTTAACCCTAAAGTTCAGTAAGTTTTAACATGTTTCATCATGTTTTAGCTCAAAAGTTTTAACATATTTCATCAAGTTTTAACCTAAAAATTTCCAATAAATTTAATAAGTTTCATCCAAAAAGTTTCAGTAAGCTTGATGAGTTTTGACAAGTTTCAACTAAAAGGTACCAAAAAGTTTCGACAAATTTCGATGATCTCACTGTGGCTACAACGGTATGGTGCTTGTGCCCGCCTTAACCAGCAGCGTGAGAACAGGACATGGAGATGAGAGTGATGGAGACGGTCAAAGGCATTGAAGGTGCACGACTACCTGTCGTTGCTACGGATGGTGTAGGTGGCCCACATCATCACTCCCCTCCGGTCGTGTCCTCTCTAGCTGCCGCTCCACCTACCCTTCATTGTCCTCGCTGCCATGTTCCCCCTCATAGTTCGCCCTTCTCTGGCCATGCTCTTATTGTCCGTCACTCCACCCCACTCTTCTCTGGTCACGGCGCTGGATCTAACGTGATCTAGCTACATTGTCGTGATTCCCTCACCGCCCACCCCTCTTCGGCCGTGGCCCTCAATGGCCATGCGCTTGGCTCATCGGTCATGGAGCATCGCCATAATTTCCTCCCCAATTGTTTCAGCTCACTCCACGTGAGTGCAAAGAGAGAGGGAGAGATGGATGAGTCTGGTTTTCAGAGAGAGATGGTTGAGTCTAGTTCTTAGAGAGAAAGAGAGGTGAAGGAGTTTGTTTTCCGTGTTTGGATAAGATAGATATTGATGAGTGGCTAGAAGAATAGACTGGAGTAGTGGTGACGTCAATATCAAACAGTGAAGATGTATCCCAGGATGTCATCCAACAAGATAGCGTTTGCTTGCTTTTCCCTTAAAAAATCGCCAAATGGAAGCTGCAGGCTGCAGCGCAGTGCGTTTCCAAGTGTGCATTTTCATGCCAAATGCGTTCCGATTTTGAGGTTTTTCGTCGGAAGCTGCGCGGTTGATTCCACTAAGTAAAAGCTGCTTTAGCGTTTCTATTTTTCACGACGTCATGCTTCCTGGGCTCCTGATCCTGTGATGCACTGAAAATCTGAAGTGTCCCACCCGGTGTCCAATTTCGGAGCCAAGCTGACACCTGGCTGAAACTGAAAGGCAGTTGAGCGTGGATCAGAGATACTGAGATACTGCCATTTCAGAACTGAATGTTCAGGTAAAACTATCTTGTCTTGTCTAGTAGCTCTCTCTCTCTCTCTGAATCCAGTTGTGAATGTGTCAGTTTCTGCTCATTGACAAACGCAGCTCTGTTTCTTTGCGAACCATGCAAAACGCCGTGCTCGTCAAACTTCAACCCATGCAGGTAACCGTCAGATTAAAGAAAGGGTATAGCGAGGACGACATGGCCATCCGTATGAATTGTCTGGTGCTTTCGGCTAGGGAAGGGAGCATCTGAATTCTAAGCGTTGCAGGGGGTCAAGCGTTCTAACTCAGGAGTTTGTGTGCAACTGGAGCAGTCTTTGTTTTGCAGTTACACCGAATCCATTTGACATCACAGCCATATGGTACTGTGGCACCTTGACCTTGGCCTAGGCACAGAGAGAAGAAATTAAGAGATATGGAAAAAAGAAAGAAAGAAAAAGGCAATCATATCGTATGGTGCTTACAAGACACAACCCATGGCTGCGATATTTTTAAAGATCAATCCTGCAGCAAGAACATGGTGGGAAGGTGCCTGTGTCTGTGTGTTCCGGTGCGTGCAGTTGTATAGTTGACTGTTGTTCTGTTCCGACTTCCGACCGCTTTCGAAGGCCTGGACTTTGAACAACCATCAAAATACTTTAAAACGAAGTGCATAGGAACAGATTCACGTGTATTTTGGTTCAATGGATCACGGTATATATGCCATCTGTGTTTGAAAAATTTAAGCTTGGGAGTCCTCAAAAGGTCCTGAAGAAATTTAGGCCCTGTTTCGAATGCAGGGATTTCACGTAAATTTCGCATGAGGTATAGTATAATTCCTGCATGAATCCTACCAAATTCTCGTGTTCCAAATATACCCTTAAGTTTGGGCCATTGTACTCTCGATCTTGTGTAATTGCACAATATAACCTGGACAGACACACTTCATGCAATGTTGAATAAGGAAAACCAACCACTTCTCATTTTCTGAGGACATGAAAAATCATTTTGTCATGCATTCCTTTATAAACTAGCCAAAATGCACATGCTCTTGCGTGGCTGGATATTATGATGGGAATACAATTGTAATTACTATACAACTTTAATAGCTATAACTAAAAATTTAGCTGTATTTGGGGTCACTAATCCACCATTATCACAATGACCCATCCCTTACCATGTATATCGCTACTTGGCAATTTGGTGAGCGGGTGGAGTGCGTGTATTCACTGGCGGAGAGAGAGGGGCCAGGGGGCCCAGCACCTTCAATCTTCTACTAATTTTCTATTATGTAGTTAATTACATATATTTAATTAGTGATTTGATCCATTTCAATTTAACCCAAATGTAAAGTATGTTTAAAACCCAGTCATATACAGCTTAATTAGGCTTAGTAGTTGGGGACTGACACTTTATATTTGAACATTTGGCTCTTTGCTGGCTTGCTGTTCATGTTGGGCCTTTGGTTATTTGAACTTTCTACTTTACTTGTTGCTTATGTTGTTTTTTCTATATCTAATTTCTAGTTTTACTCCTGCGTGTATTGTATGGGCAGTGCGAAGTTGCTGGTGGTCTTGTCGCGGCGAAGCATGGGCTGCTCCGTGGTCTGCATCGCCGTGCGGAGCATGGGCTGGCTGCTGGAGTCAACGCTCACCCCGATGATCCAGCCGAGCATCGACCGCACCGCTTGTACTCTTGCGACATGGCGAGGAACGCAGCGTGCGGGCCGCTGTACGTTCGTACCCCATGGGCACTGTTACGGGGTTCTTTTCTTTTTTCTTCGACACCGCTTGAGTTTGATTATGTCTCTAACATTGATCAAATCATATTTCAGTTCTATTATATCTCTATTGCGGAGATAGGATGCAACAACTGACGCTTGAATGGCTCATTTGACAACAACGGTGGTTAATTCAGTGTTGTACTTAACAGATAGGATAGAAAAATTCATGGAACCCATCGGTCTCCCATTCTCTCTTTCTTGCTCAATTCCTTGGTTCAATCTAGTACCTGTGCTTGTGCATGAAGATGCCAATCAACAACCGATGATGGTAGTCTCAAGCAGCATAATAAATGTACATATACAAACAAAAAAATGCTGAAGAAGAAAGAGAGAATTACGAATCACGAAATGCATGATCAGGCCAAATCTGGGCTTTCCACACATTCTATCACGGACCAACATAATAAACGAACGAATCCATCGCAAAACCTTAGCTCAACAATTACAGCCCAAAGGCCCAGCCTAAGTCAAGGCTCAGTGGTTGGTTGTGTCTAGACTTGTTCAAATAGGTCGGGCTAATCGCGCCGACTCAAAGCACTATACTCTTGGTCTGATTTAATCTATAATTAAACGAGTTGTGTCAGCTTGACTCAACCAACTGTATTATGCTTGGGCCAACACATTGTCATGATGGCTCGGCTTAGCACGAACAGTGTCATGCTTGGTCAAGCATGGCCTAATGCACGACATGCCCCAGCCGGCCCTCCCCTTTCTCTCTCTTATCTTAGCTGTGCACTACGGCTGGTGCCCCCTCCCCTTCCTCTCTTAACTGCCGCTCCTGTTGGCCTATCCTTTCCCTCATGCCTAGTCGCCCTCTGCCACCCCTCCCCTTCCTCTCTCGGCCACCGCTCCCCTCTCATGTCGACCTGTCCCCTCCTCGGTGCCTACTCACCCCCACCGGCCTCCACCTCGCCTCCTCGGCTCCGTCCTTCCTGTCGTCTCCTCTCTCTCGACATCCTCATCGTCGGCTGGACTAGAGCTCGCCATCTTCGACGGCGTTGAGATCTGGTCTTAGTCTTTGCTGCCAACCAGATCCGACTCTCAACCACGTCAGGCATCGTCCACATTGGCGGGATTCAATCCTTGTCTTCTCTATCGACCAGATCTGATCCTCGTCTGTGCCACCATTGCCGGCTGCTGTGGTCCGCATATAGACTAAATGGGGCAACTGTGACACATTAAACTTAACGTGCCCGACCGACATAGCACGGCGTGGCTCCAAAGCTGAGGCTGTAGGCTAGTACGGCACGGCCGGTTGAGTTAGTCAGCTAACCGTTGGCCAGGTCTGGTCGTGCCAGCCCGGCAGCACCGCCACCGAGCCAGCCTGTGCCCCCACCGGCCCACCCGCCGGCTTCGGTTTCTTCGGCACACCGCACACCACCGCACCAGTCGACCACACCACGCGCCTCGTCTGATTCGTCTCCTCCCCAACCGCCGTGCGTGCGGTCCAACTACTTGCCGCGGGCCCGCGGCTCGAGTACGATTCGCGAGGAGAAGAGCGGCGGGGCGGAGGAGAGAGAGAGGGGAGCAGGATGAGCGTGATCGACATCCTAACGCGGGTGGACGCCATCTGCCAGAAGTACGACAGGTACGACGTCGACAAGCTCAACGGTGCCAACGTCGCCGGCGAGGACCCCTTCGCTCGCCTCTTCGCCTCCGTCGACGCAGATATCAACGAATGCCTCGAGGTACGACACAACCCCGTTCCCCCCTCTCGTTTGCTGCGCGATTGGGGTTGCTCGGTCGGTCCCTCTGAACTGATCCGCTCGGGCGTCGGGGTGCCCGTTGCCGCAGAAAGCGGAGGCAGCGAAGCAGGAGAAGAACCGCGCCACGGTGGTCGCGCTCAACGCCGAGATCCGCCGCACCAAGGCCAAGCTCCTCGAGGACGAACTGCCCAAGCTGCAGCGGCTCGCCTTGAAGAAGGTCACAGTACTCTCACACTCCTCTATCGCTCTGCATTTCTAAACCCGTATGCCTCTTTTGGTCTTTGTTGGCTAGTTCTAGATCTGTAAGTCCGTTGATGCGAGGAGCTTGTCCCAGCTCCCATTGTGCTTTAGAACTGCATTCTTTGACCTTAGCTTACTGGATTGGTCTCCGGACTGCTAAATATAGGATGTGGCTTTAATTGATGCTTGTCTGCCAGAGAATATTGTGCCAGGAGAGTGATTCTCAAGCTGTGTTTTCTTTTAGCGAATTGTTTACCTAGTTCTAGTTGATTCTTCCTCTGGTGGAAATAGAATGTTGTATTAAGTTTTTAAGAACGAGGTGAAGTAAGGGATTTGGACTAGACCTGGAACATTTGTAAAGCAAGTAACAGTGCCTGGATATATGAAGTCTGTGTGGGCAAATAGCGCTTTTGCAGGTTATGCTAAAAAGTATGCCATGCTTCCAAGCATTGTTTTCTCTCTCTCTCCAAATTTTAATATTAGGTATGGTAGATGTGTTCATTGGGTGGGAGAAACTAAATTCATGTTATGTCTGTTTGTTGACTTTTAGGGTTCCTGCTTGTCGTCCTTTGGGATATTTTTTGATGTTTGTACAGAAATTATCTCACGTCTAAAGATGGAGTGTATGGGTAGATTGGAGACATTGGTGATCTAGTATATGCAGTTCAGAATGCAGCTACAAAATGCATGTGGGTAGATTGGAGACATTGGTGATCTAGTATATGCAGTTCAGAATGCAGCTACAAAATGCATGTTGCTGGTTGAACACCAGCTCTACTGTTTGGTGTGAGATATATCTGGGCAGCTCCCTTAGGTAGAACTAGAACCAAGGGTTGCTGCTAAGTATCTTTCTTGCTACTCTTTAGGATTTTTGTACACCAAATAAGCTGTTTAAAAGTTGACAACTCCTAAAAAAGGGTTTCCTGTTACAGGTCAAAGGGCTTTCGAAAGAGGAACTTGCAACCCGCAGTGATCTGGTTGCTGCCTTACCTGATAGGATTCAGTCAATACCAGATGGAAGTGCTACACCAACCAAGAATAATGGATTATGGGGAGCTTCAGGATCCCGCACAGCAACAGGGATTAAGTTTGACTCCACTTCTGGTTAGTATTGATATGTCACCATCCTTTAGTTTTTCTTACTGCTAATTGCAACAATTTGGCCAGCTTCACTTTTTTTCTCCTTAAATTTTCCATGGGCTGTTTCAGAATGAGAAAAAGGTGACCTTATTGTAATTTATCACATTTTTTACTTTTATGTGTCTTGTTTGTTGTTTATTCACTGATAACTGTCTGTGTTTCTTTGTTGGCTGTAAATAGCTGAAAATATCATCAAACTCGTCCAATTGTGAACCTGTTCGAAAGAAAATTTTACTGTACCTTTGTTAATGCAAGTAATCTTATTGCTTGTCGGCTATGCTTCACAACCTACAATTTTGTTGTTGTGAGCTGCAAGCACATATCATTTTTTGAGTCATATGCACCCATCTTCCAAGCTCAATTTAATGGAAGTTTCTTTAATTGCTTACGATTTATGCTATGTAATTGGTTTGAGTGTGCAGCTGGCTATGCCTTAACACAAGTCGTTTGAGCCCAAAATTGTTTGGCAAGAGTTTATGCCTGTCTTTGCTTTCTTAACATGTTGGGCATGGTGTTCTAAATATATTCTCTTTTAATTTTATTCACTTCACTGAGCAAGACTGAATGCTGTTATTTTGGCAAGAGTTTATACCTTTACTAGCTGTTATTTTGGCAAGAGTTTATACCTTTACTATTCTTACTGTATATAGATGGAAACTTTGATGGCGAGTACTTTAAAGGGACAGAAGAATCGAATCAGTTTCGCAGGGAATACGAGATGCGCAAAATGAAACAGGCAACAATTTAATTTATCGAACTGTTTTTTTGGGTTCCATTCTTCCATTTCTTGTATAATCTGGCATGTAAGCTGAAGTTAATTTTATTTTGCAGGATGAAGGTTTGGATATTATTGGTGAAGGGTTGGAAACTCTGAAGAACATGGCCTCTGATATGAATGAGGTTGCTTACTGTGCTTCATTTCTAGTTATATGATGACCATACCGAGCCATGGCTAATGCATTCACTTGCTGTGATGATCAGGAATTAGATAGACAAGTTCCATTAATGGATGAAATGGATGTGAAGGTGGGTTAATTGACAGTGATTCTTTTTGTTTTCTCATTTGGTGATTATCTTGGATAGTTAATTTGTAATATAATGATGATGAATGTAGGTGGATAGAGCAAATGCAGACCTTAAGAATACTAATGTCAGACTGAAGGAGACTGTTCTTCAGGTAATACCTGATTCTTTCTAAGATATTTTTTAACTAATGATTGTGAGAGCTAAATACAGATATTTTCTTTGCCCCCTTCACTTGTTATCAGCTGAGGTCCAGTCGTAACTTCTGTATTGATATCGTCTTGCTCTGTGTCATTCTTGGAATTGCTGCATACCTTTACAAGTAAGTCACAATTTCCCTACTAACAGCTATTTTGTATTTAAACTATTCTGTTGGACATTTTCTTTCTTGCGATCAGACTTATTCTCACTTCCATCAAAGAAAACATGACACTCAAAATCTTTGGTTTTGAGAGGATGCAATCTGAGGACTCGGTTCCCTTTTCTGAATATCGCTGAGTTCACAACATCATGATTGAAGGTATCTTTAGTTGTGTGCCAATGATTGAAGAGGAAATGATTCCCATAGACTGCTAGTAATGCTGTTAGTCTGACATCCAAGAAAATAAATAATCGTTTTTGTTGACAGATTATTGATGTATATTTGTATCTTTGTTTGGTGATTATTGCATGATTATTTGTTGTGATGCACGACTGGATTATCATATGTTTTCTTGCCTTTTCTCTTGCAGCGTATTAAAAAAGTAAGGAGTAAAGAGTGGTTCAGGAGTGCTCGTGCTGTGTTATCTATTCTGCAGTAGTTCATTATATCAGTTCTTCCTCCGGTGCTGTGATAAGTACCCGAGCTGTTTTATTTGTCTTGTTCATCACTGTAATGCCAATTATGTTATGATATCAAGTGGACCCTTGATTAGGTGTGTTGAAGTAGTGGACATTGTGTATTTGTGTACATGAAGCGTTGCTTTTGCTGTATATGTAAGATGATTGACACGAGATTAAAGCAGCACTTGTTTCGGAAATTTAGATGAGGAATCGTGTAAACCAGCTTATGTATATCCTCCAAACTAATGTTCGGTTAAAGCAGTTTACTGCTCGAGAAGCCATGTAAATTGGTTTAACATTTTGAAGGGTTTTTTTTTATGAAAGTCATCTGTGTTTTACTCGGTCTTTTTTTCAAGTCCACTAGATCGTCAAGCGTCTGAGATTTAGTTGCTGTTTCTGTCCTATGTGTAATTAGATCGGAATTCAGGGGTATTGGATCTAGGGCTTCTGGAGGGACTGGGAAGCGGCCTTTTGTTTTACTTGGATGGGTACTTTCAGTTGTTTTGAATTGAAAGTGATGGGTGTAACACCCCGGCTCAATCTTGAGGCCAGAATGCTATCACCTTAAAACTGAACCACTTATATCTACTGCTGCTAGAATCCGACAGCAATTTCTCTATCCCACTCAATGACAAGATAAGCACATAAATTTAATGCTAACTATCAAAACAGCCATTAAAGTTGGATCACAACTATTAGAGATGATACGTGATTTACTGTTGCATGTGGGAATATACGTGTACTACTCCCGCCCATACATGTTACCTTCGCCATACACCTAAAAACAACAATAAAGCAACAGTGAGTTCGAAGATTCAGCAAATACAAAGTAAAATGATAACAACAAATACGCATAACATTCTGTATACAACAAAGATGTTTCCATTCGTTTTCACACAACCTATCTCATTCCTTATCAACCCTTATTTACGCATTTGCTACTTTTTTCTGTCGCCATACCAATGCGTATGCTCGTGCATATGTCTTTCCTTTCTTTAGCTTATACCGGTATAGCGGAGTGAGCACCTGTTGATGCTCACTCAAGTCCGTCCTTTTTCATACGGGAACCTCAAGTCCGTCCTTTTTCATACAGAGATCTCAACCTCCACTCTCGTATAGTGCCTACCGAAATATGTCTTTCTCTACTCCCGTGTAGTGTCTACCGAAGTAGGTCTTTCTTTACTCCCGTGGAGGGTCCACACAGAATAGACCATAGACGCCACAGAGGCCGTCTATTTTCATGACATGAATACATGCAATACAACTTCTCTAAATAAATAGACCAACATGTCATGTTCCATTAACAATTATTTAGTATCATACCAATATTCATCATTATGCCACAGAAATAAACTCACAATGATCAGGTAGGTAGTGTATCAGAATCAAATTCATAGCAGTCACTACCCGAATAAACCATTTTACTTACCTGTTAACCTGACAGACAATGCGTGGACGCCACCAGATCCGAATCGTCATCTATACAAACATCAACTCACCTCAACACATTATAGCAATACATGCACACATTCTAATGGCGACGTTCTTACGCACAAACCAACATATGCTACACTTTCCAATAGATACCATCCCACTATTCTGGGTGCTCAAACGACCATGTCTTTCAAGCCCGAAACATAACATAGCAAATAATCTGGATTCGGTAATCTATCCAGCTTACCCTCGTAGGTCTAACTGTCACAATTTACAGACTATTTCAGTTAAACCACTATTTTCACTTCTGACGGCCGTGTTATCCCTCACCAGCCGCGGTCTCGAAGACATATCTACCAAACCATACCACCAAACTCGGCATTCCAGCCATCTATAGGGCTCTAGCAAGAGCCGATGCTAATTAGTCTATACTAATTAGCCCATACTACTAAATCCATACTAATCATTCGCACTCCTCGAAGACCGCTTACACTAATTAGGCATCTACTAATTAGTCTCCACATAATCACTTACACTAATCACTCATTAATCAATTGGTCAGTCACACATGCACCGACACATCACCACACAACAATTGCACTTCACTAGCTCTACACATACATGGCCACAACCTCACCGCTCTGCATGACTTCCAACGACAAGTCGTGTTCTAACCATTCTATACATTCATCTCGCTAATCGATAATTCGATCTATACAAAATTTAATAACCAAGTAAGGAGAAGGAATCGAGGCATTACCCTAGCTCCAATTGACCGGATCGAGACTCATTCTCCCTTGTTTTGACCATATCCTACGGATCGAACGTCAGATCAGCCTTTCTCCTTCTTTTCCTCTTCCTCTCTTTCTTTTCTTCCTTCCTTTCTTCTCTTTTCTTTCCTTTCTTTCCTCCCGACAACCTCTTCTTTTCTTCTCCCTTTCCTCATCTTTTTTCCTTCAACCCATCGGCACCTCCTCTTCCTCTCCTCCCACTCCTCTTCGTCACGGCCGAAATCTCCTCTTCTCCTCCTAGTTGGTTAGCTCCGCCCTCACAGCCGGTCGGCTCCCCCTCTACCCCCTCCCGCATGACGCAGTAGCTGGGCAGTGACGACCTGCGGTTGATGGAGCAACGCCAGCTTAGGGGCAGCGACGGCCTGGGGAGGTACAGTGCAGGTCGGTGAGTCCCAAGGGGAGGCGCATAGGAGACTTGCTCGGGGGAGGAGGAGTAAATCGATTTCTCCTTCTCCTCTTGGCCTTTTATGGTGGTGGTTTGGGCTGAGCCAGGTCGAGGCCGACCCAAGTATGACAATGGGCATTTTCAAACTATTTTGGAAAGGTAGTTCAGTTGTGCTTTAGAAATGACTGAATATTGAGGGCATTTTCTCATTATTGTTATGAAAACTTTGAATATTGTAGGATTTTTCACATCATTGTTATGTAACCTTTGCCAATAGGGAAAATCTGTTTTCTAGTTTGCGTTCTAACAAGATAAAAAATATAATTTATTTAGTGTTAGGATCCCATGATTCATACCAACTAACTTTTGCATCCAGTTAGGAGCTTGCACTGAATATGTCCCTACTCCCCAAGTGTATAGTAAGTAATAACATTTGGAATTGTGAACTGGGAAGTAAGATCAAGGTTATCACTCTAATTGTTGCTCTCAAGACTTACGTTTTTCCCCATGTATACTGATTTGACCACCTCTTTCGAGTTTCAGAGTTACTTTAGAGAAAACTTTACAAACGTACCATCATTTTTCTGTTGCAAACCTCCAAAATTTTGACTTCTTTTCAAAAACAACCGGGGGCTCCCACCAATGCGCCAGCCTGATACC
This sequence comes from Melocanna baccifera, assembly GCA_036346265.1. Taxonomy (NCBI): domain Eukaryota; kingdom Viridiplantae; phylum Streptophyta; class Magnoliopsida; order Poales; family Poaceae; genus Melocanna; species Melocanna baccifera. The sequence goes on along the minus strand of CM070677.1, from coordinate 32,854,935 downwards.
CCACTTCCCGCCTGAAACCACTAGTCCCTGGTCACCGCCTCAGCCTCCACCCAACAATAATAACCGGTAAACCTAGAAAAAAATAAAAAAACTAGAAAATATATAAAAAAGAAGCACCCTTCTTACACTGAGCTCTCTGTTCTTCTCCTCCCAAATCCAACCGAAACCCCCTCCCCTCTTCCTCGCCCACTCGGTTCGGTGATCAGTGGCAGCGGTGGCGATGATGAGTGCAGCCAACATAATGAACGTGGCGGTGCTTAACAACCCCACCGCCTCCTTCAACCCTTTCCAATTCGAGATCTCCTATGAGTGCCTCCTCCCCCTTTGTTGGCTTCAATTCACAAATAAAGTTACATAGGAGACACAAGAATGGACGAGCAAGATGGACTTCTTTCTTGCCTTTTTAACATACGTACATTGTACTCAAAATAACAGCGACATGTAAATAAGGGGTAACAATCCATGACCCACGACTCCAGAAATATATGATCTACTAACCAATACTTGTGACTAAGTAAACATGCATAACACTAAACTCCACAAACTAAGGAATGACTTAATTAGCATGCAACACACTTCGTACTACTCTACATGACATATTTGCATCATTACGCAACACCACCCTTGATGCAAAATCACTAACACCAAGGAACTTTCTCAAGTATAAAAACTTTCCAGGAGGGAGTGCCTTCATCAACATGTTAGCAACTTGCTCACCCGTCGGAATGCTCTTCAACTCGATCAACTCTTTAGAAACTTGCTCACATAGGAAATGATGTCATATGCTAATATGCTTCATACGACCATGATGAGAAGGGTTCTTTGACATTAGTACAACAGCCACATTGTCACAAAATAGTTCTGACGAATTTAGCTGAGGTTGATGAAGATCTTCAAGAACACGTCATGTCCAAATGACTTGATAAGTGGTTGCAGCTGCAGCAACATATTCAGCTTTAGAAGAAGATAACGCTACAGTTTCTTGCTTCTTTGATGTCCACGAGATTGCTCCTGATCCAAGGCTTAAAAGAAATCCAATGGTGCTCTTTTGATCTTCCAAACAACCCACTCAATCACTGTCACAAAAACCAAACAACTTCAGGTGAGGAGCATGAGAGTACCAAATACCAAAGTTGTTGGTTCCTCGGACATAACAAAGAATTCTCTTCGCTGCTCCAAAATGTTGCTTTGATGGTTTATGCATAAACCTTGACACCAAACTCACAGAAAACATGATATCTGGACGAGTATGTGTCAAGTATATCAAGCCTCCAATTGGCTTTTGATACATTCTTGCATCAGCTAGCTTTGTTCCATCTTCAAGCTGCATCTTCTCACAAGAATTCAGAGGAGTATTAACTTCTTTAATGTTGACATGCCAAATTTGGCCAACAGATCATTCGCAAACTTTTCTTGAGAAAGAAAGATACCAATAGCAGATTGAGTAACTTCCAAGCCAAGAAAGTAGTGAAGAAGCCCCATGTCCGACATCTCAAACTCAGACTTCGTTTTCTTCTTAAACTCATCCAATAGAATTTTTGAAGTTCTAGAGTATATGGTATCATCGATGTATGCACAAACAATAAGAATTTCAGTACCTTCTACACATAAAGAGTTGGTTCACTTGGGCTACTTTGAAATCTATTGGAGAGAAAGAAAGCATCAAGTTTGCTATACCATGCCCTTGAAGCTTGCTTCAGCCCATAAAGTGTTTTCTTCAATTTGAACACCTTCTCTTCCTTTGCTCTTATTACAAAACCTTTAGGCTGTTGCACATACACATCTTCAAGCAAATCTCCATTCAAGAATGTAGACTTGACATCAAACTGATAGACCAACCATCCATGATGCGATGCAAGAGCAAAGATCAATCGAATAGTTTCAATTCTCGCTACAGGAGAAAAGGTTTCAAAGTAATTGATACCTTGTTGTTGTGCATACCCCTTGACAACAAGGCGAGCTTTATATTTCTGGACACTTCCATTTGGATTGGTCTTTACATGAAACACCCATTTGAGCCCAATAGCTTCTTTTCCTTCTAGAAGATCAACCAATTGCCATGTGTTGTTCTTCTCAATAGCTGAAAGCTCTCCTTTCATAATTGTGTTCCATTCTTCCTTCTCATTCGCTTCTTCAAAACATGTTGGTTTAGCTGCCATGAGAGCAAAGTTGCAAACATTATATATATCTTCAAGAGACCTCGCCTTTCTTGGTGGACTATCAACATCTTCAGCCATCACACTTGAAGAAGTGTGTGCATTTTCATTTACAAGTACTGTACTTGGAGAAGCATGTACATCTTCAACTTCTTGAGGAAATGGATCCATATACATTGTATCTTTAAAATTTTCTGAAATATTCAAGTCCCAGCATGCATGTTCATCAAATATGACATCTTTATTAACAAGCAGCTTCTTAGAAATAGGGTTATAAACACGATAACCCTTAGTTTGCTCACTATAGCAAATGAAAATGCACTTCTCACTTTTATCATCCAATTTTTGCCACTTCTCTGAATTAATATGAGCATAGGCAATGCAACCAAATATTATTAAGTAACTAATATCAGATTTGGAACCATACCAAGCTTCATGAGGAGTGCGATTCCACACCGCCTTTGTGGGAGAGCAATTGAGAAGATATACCACAGTAGCAACCGCTTTAGCCTAAAAGGTGTTAGGAAGCTTCTTTGCCTTGAACATACTTCTTGCCTTTTCAGCGATAGTTCTATTCTTCCTCTCGGCGATGCCATTTTGCTGAGGAGTATAGCTCGCCATTAGTTGCCTTTTTATGCCTTTTGCTTCATGGTAATTGAAGAATTCATGAGAACAAAACTTGCCTCCACGATCAATCTGTAGCACATGAATATCATGCTCTGATTCTATCTCAACAAGTGCTTTGAATGCCAAGAACTTGGAGAAAGCTTTAGACTTGTGTTGTAGAAAATAAACCCAGCTTTTGTAATTGAAATCATCAATAAATAGCAGAAAATAGAAGCTGCCATTCAAGGATGGTGTTTGCATTGCACCACAAATATCAGCATGCACCAATTGTAATGGCATATGAGCTTGCCAAGACTTGCCAATAGGAAAACATGCGTGATATGTTGCTTGCTTAAAACACAACTTTCACATATTTCATCAACAATATCAACAGAAGGAAGACCAACAAACATGTTCTTCTGATTAAATAGCTTCAAACCTTGAAAGCAAATGCCCATAACGCATATGCCAAAGCTGAGAATCATTAAGAGTAGAAGAAACCATGGAGTAACTTAGATTAGTCATCTTGAGAGGAAACAATTTATTTGGTGCTATGTGAGCTTCAAAATAATCAGCATTAGTTTTTCTACTGATCATACACTTGCCATCATCAAAGAGTACTTTATAACCATTCCCCATGAATTGCCCAACACTACACAAATTATAAGCTAAACTTGGAACATAAAGAACATGGATATACCTTTTGGTCCCAGATTTAGTGTGGACAACAATATATAGCACTAATACCTTCCACATGAACTGGTTTGTTATCACCAAAATACATCGTCTTCGTCATGGATTTAAGCTGGGCAAATACTCCTTTTTGCTGGTCATGTGGTTGCTACAACCACTATCAACAAACCAGATATCATCACTACTTTGATGTACACTCAAGCAAGTGAGAAATAGATTGTTTTCCTCTCTTTTATCAAACAAGATTGATCTGTTGTTCAGCTTTCTTCCAACAAAATTTCTCAATATGACCATAATTATGACCAATTGCATTGCTTGTTAGAGTACCGATTACCTTCATGTGTATGATCACCACGATAACCATGACCCCCATGATCACGACCGTGACTATAACCTCGGCCACGACCTGTATAAGAATTTCCATCACCTCGGCCTTGATATCCTCCTTTAGGTGCATGTCGACTCGAGGAACTGCTGCTACCTTGGTGTGGTTTGTTAGCAGAACCATCACCCTTCACTTGGAAGGATTGATCAACATCCTTTTCTTTAGACTTGCTACTTATTCTTTCATCATGGGCTTGCAAAGAACCAATTAGTTCATTAAGAGAATAAATTTTTAGATCCTTAAACTCCTCAATACTTTTCTTACTACTTTCCGGTCTGCCTTTTATTCACCTAGGGGGCTACGGGGAGGCTACAAAGAGGTTGTCTAGAGCCTTACAAACCGTGAAGATAGGGGGATAGAAGTCTATGCTACATAGATTTTTTTTTTTGAAAAAGAGAGCCTGGCTCTCATGGTGCTTTAAGGCGTATATTTATAGCTAAGAGGAGATTTATTATATAAATGTCTCTATTTGGCTCTACAATTGTAGAGACAATACCGTCTTTTTCCTTGCAATAGCCCTCATGAACCAATCATGTGGCCTCACGATTATTGGGCCGACTAGACCAAAGTGAGGGTCACTCCTCCAACATATACAATGTACTCAAAATAACATAGACATACAAATAAGGGGTAACAACCCATGACACACGACTCCAGAAATATATAATCCATTAACAAATACTTATGACTAACTAATACTTATGATTAAGTAAACATATATAGCGCTTAAAACTCCAAAAACTAAGGAATGACTTAACTAGTTGCAACACACTACCCTACATGACACATTTGCATCATTATTCAACACCCTCGAGGATGGTGTGTTCGCGTCCTCCCCTCCTTCCGCCGACTTATCTGTGTTCTTCCTTTGCGATGTTTGGAGCTTGTTTCGGGACTGTGATGATCTAGGGTTTTTATTCCGATTCATTTGTTGTGTTCGGGTGGGAGCCTAGGGTAGCACAGCTTCTAGGGTTTAGAGTGGTGTTGGAGACGCAACGGTAGTTGTATTTCTCGATAGTATCAACCAAGTTTCTCAGAACACGGATGATACTGTAGACCAACTCGCCAATTTGTGAATTGAGTGGCCGATTTCCAATACTTGGTGATTGGTGCATTTTGGTGAACGAATGAATTGATCAGATTCCCTAGAAGACGGAATTGATCATATCAGTTTCCTTTATCTTCGAAAAAATTAGAGCCTAGCTCAAAAACCAAAGTTTATCTAGGAACTAGGGGAGTTTGGTCAGATAAGTCACTAGTCACTAGCGGAGTTTGGTCAGATAAGTCACTAGGTTCTCATCTCAGCTGGCACTCGATCAATTGCTGCTGGGAATAAGTAATCGTATGATAGGGAATTTGTGTATTAAACCCTGCATACAACTAACTATGATGTATGATGAATGAACTGGTAGACAACTTAAATGGTCTTAACGTTATATCATGAGCTCGCTTTAAGCGCATGCGTTGTTCATTCCATTTATGTCACATAGTAAATGTGCTTCTTCACAATCCGATGTGTACATTGTATTTGGATGTTATATTGTTATTCTATTGTATGGCAAGTTTTATGGACTCTATAGTTTTCCATGAGTGTGATATTCTCCTTAAGAATCATAATTTAGTAACTTGTGATGATTGGGTTACAGGATACATGTAAACACAGTCACATTATCATAATATTTTACTACATGTTCTTTGTATTGTGTTATCTAAAATTAAGGGCATGCCTATACTATCAATTGTATAATTTTTAGGGGTTTTAATTATTGTAAGGATCTAATATCAAACTATACATACTACGCGTGGTTTTGTCTATGTTCATACCAGAAAGAAGTCAGTAGCGTACCCAATACTCACAAGGATCTTCATGCTTCTTTTCTGTATACATTAGTGTTGTGCTCATAGGAAAACAACTCGTGGTAATAGGATCATGAATGAGTGTTTCTCTTTATCACTACTTTATTATTGTGACATCTATTTTTTTTAATGGCTGCCATGCTGTTCTTGGGCAACCAATAGTTGTTGCAAATTTTCCAAAACCTTTCTGAATTCCTACAAACCAGCAGTGGTTGAGTGTTAATGCAATTTATCCTTTCTTTGTAACCTTTGCCTATCATTTCACATTGTTTTTTATGTATTAAGTATTAACAACTGTGTTTCTTTGAAGGAAAAGTATTAACAACTGTGTAATCAAAACATTTTTACTGTTCTTGTGAAAGGAGCATACCTTATTCTTGCAGGCAACATGTTATTATCACCGGACTCACCAGTCACCTTTAAAACATTCAGTTTCCCTTTTCTCTAATTACCATACTAGGTAACTGTGGTTTCATGTTGTCGTATGCTTTTGTTATTTTTATCGTCCTTAACTGTTGTACGACTGGACTACTGAATCAAGTCTGAGAGAAGTGATGAAGCGGTTTGTGATCCTACTATCTTGAAAACCGGGTGGAGATCTCCTAGAGTTACACTTTAAATCCACCTGGTGGATTTTGCCAAATCTGAACCATTAGCTCTTCTCTATGGACTTGGATCATTCCACTTCACCTCTTAGATTCTATATACAACTTACCTTTTCAAATCAGATCCCAAAGCAATTGAAATCTTCTGTGTACATTGTCACACGAGCGCCATTGCCAAGAGGTGGTTGCAAGCGGCGGCACCATTAGAGAAGACAGTTCTGTTCAGGAGTGCCATTGAAGTTCTGATGTGAGCGAAGAGGCAGCACAACTAAACAAACATTTCCTGAACGACCTTTGGGAATAGAGAACTTTCTTGGATTTATCCCAATCCTATCTACTAATCTACACCAGAGCATTTCATGGAGGAGAAAAATAAATCGATGATAAAGGAAAAGGAAGATGCTCTGCTATTAGCTGGAACAATTGGCTTGCAACTTGCATTCCTCGATCCTTTGTATCTTCTATCTTCTAATTCATGTTTGCTGCTTTCTACATCACCTTCAGTCGGGCATGGCCCCATGGCACTCGTATGTGCATTCAACTCTATTCCATAGAGAAGAGCCAATGGTCCAAATTTGGTGAAATCCAGCAGATAGATTTAGACTATATGGGATCTTCACCCCTTGAAAACCTATGTAATAGAGTAGTTCATTATCTATGACAGGGCATGTCAATCCAAGGATGTTGGCTTCATGTGTAAGGAGCCTGCAATATACATGCTTAGCTTCACAATGTTTATTCTAGTTTGATGAAAATCGTGAAATGGCAAACTTCTGTGAAAGCATAGTTTGACAACAAAAGTAGCAACTTTAGTTGACCTGCTTTACTGATCATTTGTTGTCACGTCTCTGAGGTATTTGCATTCTACAGAACTGCGAGTTTATTGTTGTTCATTTACTGATGAGTCTAGTGAAATACTTTTTTTTTAAAAAAAAAACAAGTCTAGTGAAGTACTAACAATGGCTTTGTTGGTTGACCGTTCAGATCTGGAGTGGAAGCTCATATATATTGGATCAGCTGAAGATGAGAATTACAGTCAGCTACTTGAGAGTGTGCTTGTTGGCCCTATCAATGTTGGGACATACCGTTTTGTTCTCCAGGTAAAGTTACGTCATACCAATCAACTGAGTTCAAGATCTTCACCATGAACTCAAGAGTTTAGTATGTATTAGATCTATAAAAGATGTGACACCTCGGTTCATGTGAAATTAGATCTATAATGACCCATATGTGTGCACATGAGAGTATGTATTAGTCCCACTTTACTAGTTTAGTATGAGAAACACCAACATATAAACCCATAGGCATTATTGGTAATAACCTCCGGTTAACCGTTTTACGCGAAGCGAGGACGAAAGCGCAAGCAGATTGTTACGTGTGCATGACTTATCCATAATAGGGTTAGACCTAAGCCGGTTTGGACTCTAAGGTGTTACAAATGGTATCAGAGCCGACCCTCGCGATTACACGGGCGTGTACGGGTCAGGGGCGTAGGCATATGGTGCATGTGGGCCCGGAGTGGACACACGGTATGATATATGTACCAGTACTGGACGCACAGACGTGTGCCGCACCAGTGTGGGTATGTTGGACCGACGAGGACGTCGGGTTCTTTGAAGGGGAGTGTATGTGACACCTCGGTCCATGTAAAATTAGGCTCATGATAGTTCATGTGTGTGTGCACATGAGGGTGTGGATTAATCCCACCTTGCTAGTTTAGTATGAGAAGTATCAATATATAAACCCATAGGCATCATTGGTAATAACTTTTGGTTAACCGTTTTGTGCGAAGCGAGGACGAAAGCGCAAGTAGATTGTTACGTGTGCGTGGCTTATCTATAATAAGGTTGGCCTAAACCAATTTTGACCCTAGGGCGTTATAAAAGAACACTTTGGAATATTGTGATTTGTTAAGTTGTGCATTTTTATTTGTTTGTACACAGTGCATCTCTAGTTGTTAAAACTTTTTTTGGAGGGTTAGTTGTTAAAACTTGATGATCGTAACGATAAAATTCACATTACTCGTTTATTCTCTCTACGAGCGGCATTCTGGCCACGTAGAAGTGTGAAACATGACTTGGCGCACAAAAATGGCATGAAACAAAATGGCTTTGTTAATTTGCCAAGTGGGCCTGGAAATCAAGCCTATTGCATATGATGACTATAATACACAGGAAAAAATAGGAGGGGGACCTAGGCTGAATTGGCCTCGGCCTAACACCGGCCACTATCTATTTAGGGGAGGGGCAAGGGGTTAGATGTTCTAGTTCCTTCCCTTTGCTGTTGCCGCCTCGTGCTTCGATGTCCCTCTGCATGCGGCTGCCACCCCTCTACCCAATCCGGCCGTCACCCTCTGCGCCAACCCTTCGTCGTTGCGCATCATCGCCCTTGGCCTTGCATCGTGCTAAGCTCACCACTACCTTGCTTCCTCTACCTCTTGTTGCGTCCTGCACTGCTCCACTCCGCCCACGCCTCTACTCCGCTGGCTCTGGCCATCGTTGCTACCCATTGCCCCCTGCTGCACTGCTCCCTCCGCTCAGCTGCACTATCGTCCAAAGTAGTCACAGCTGAGGGAGAGAGGAGAAGCATGGGGAGGTAAGGGTGGGGACTAGCTAAGAAGAGGAAGAGAAGGGGAAGGCAGAAGAGAGGAGGCTGAATTGATGCTAGATCCAACAGATCCAGCCAAGAAGAGAAAGAAGGTACCTCGATCTAGCTATTCATCGCTAGGGTAACACCTTGATCCCTTTTCCTATACTGGTTTATCACTTTGTGTAGATGTTAGATTGGGGATTAGCAAGGTAGGTGCATTTGGAGTGACTAGAATACGGTTAGGAAGTGAATTCCATGTGCAGTGCCTTCTACTAATATTTTGGGCATGTTAACGGGATAACCTGAGAATGTGATATAGTAGAAACTTGTAGATAATTTTATTGGCTTTCTGTACAGTGCTTAAACCCTTGATTTGGTGGGATAGATTGAAAGTTATAAATGTTTAATCATGGGATAGTGGGAAAATGTCCAATGAAAGGGGGTTGTATGTGTCGGGTTTGCGCTTTAGGAGTGATGTCGTTTGTTTGTGTGTACGTATTGCGTTAGTGATGGATTGAGATGGGTGATGATTATTTAGGTGGAGTTTTTTGGATCGGTGTCGCTGACACATCGTCTACGAAGTTAATTAGGCAAATGCATGGTAGAAAGTAGATTATTGGATTATGTTGATGCTTTATGTTTATGCCATGTTTTGCCTGTTTACCTTGGTAGTTTGAGATGATTACACATGTTTATATGGTAGCTTTATATTGATTCTTGGATGATGCTTGATTCTTGGATGATGCCATTATAATGGATAACAGTATGGTACATGATATGGTTATTTGATGTTGACATATTGATGAATAATGGTTTATGTTACATACTAGATGCTAAAGAGACTTATGTCATTACATGCATGTGTATCATAGAAATAGATGGCCTAAGTGGCATCTATGGTCTACTTGATATGGACCCCCATAGGAGTGAGAAGAGTAAAATATACTTCAATAAGCACTTCACAGGAGTGGAGAATTAGGTCTCCATATGAAAAAGAATGGGCTATAGAGGTTCCCATATGAAAAATAATGAGCTATTAAGGTCCCAGTATGAAAAAGAATGGGTTATTAAGATCCCCGTATGAAAAAGGATATGCTATTGAGATCCCCACATGAAAGAGGGCTAGGTTGAGTGGGTATCAACAGGTGTTCACTCTACTATACCGGTATAAGCTAAAGAGAAAAGAAGAGATGTGCATATGCATTCGCATTGTTTTCATGCTAAGAAAGTGTAAAGGCATAAGAAAGGGTTAATGAAAAAGAAAGAGTAAATGGATAATGAATGGTTAATGAGAATGTGGTCTTGTTTTATTGTACAAGATGGAGATATGTACAATATGATGTTTACTATTTTGCTATATACTTGCTAAGTTTTGGACTCATACTTACTTTGTTACTATTTTTTTATATGACTGTGATGGCGACATGCAGGGAATAGGAGTTACACTTTTGCACCACGTTTCTTCAATAAAAAGCTTAGTTGCCACTTTTAGTACTAGTACCAGTCCTATTGATGAATTAGCTCACTTAAGTTGAACTTTAGTTAAGAGTGTGCTTATGACTATAAAGTTATGGGTGGGATAAGGTTAACCTCGCTTAAAGGAGCAAATATGGTACTGTTTCAAGAATCAATATTGTTGTCTATCTGATAATGCTTTATGTTGTTTGTTGTTAACACTTTTTCGCATTCTCAAGCACGTGGTTTTGAGCATTCTCTAACACGTGGTCTCGATCATTATTAGGTGCATGGTCCTGAGCATTCTCAAGCGCGTGGTCTTGAGTGTTCTTTAGCGCGAGTAACCTAAGTTTTATTCTGTGAAATACTTATTCTTACTCTGACCAAGAAGATAGTGAAAATGACTAGATTATCCATAATTGGTATCTCTAAGCACTATATTCAATGCATGCATATAAATAATAGCAAATAAAACTGCATATTTATTAGGGGTATAAAAGAGAACATCGCACTAATTTTACATTAGAATATAAAATACTCTCTATACTTATGAATAAGGCCATTCGAAAAATATGCCATATAAACTTGAATGGGAGAGTAGTTGTTTGTGGAGTACTAAGTTCAAGATTTTGTTAGATAGTTTAAACTCAGAGAGTAAATGGTAAAGGTGGTATTCCGGGCTCTTGGTTGGGCCAGGTGTTACAATGACATTGCTTAAAAGCGCGATTTTGTGAACAAAAGTAAGTGTGGTTCTATAAAACTATGCTTAAAAGTATGATTTTGTTATAGTTTTATTAAAAAGTAGTGTGATTTTGTAAAATTTACTCAATTATTATATATCAAATACAAGAATATAATTGGACAGACACCACAATGCTAAGGTTCTGATCCAAACAGCGATGGCTTCTAACTTCTGAAAGACAAAAGTTGTTTAGAATGTATTGACTTCTTAACGTAATTTTTTCTTTCCCCATTTTCATTGTCCGTGAGATATAATAATGTTTTTTATTTTTTTAAAATTAAATACATTAGAAAAAACTATTAAATACTATAATACTATTTCAATCAAAAATGAAAAGATATGACTAAAAACTAAAATCTACGGCATTTTAGACAACACGGCCTCGATGCTAATTGGAGCGTTACGAAGTTGCAGCTTTTTCCTTTTCTTTACTATTATAAAAGAAGGAGTTGGTGGTTGACCCGTCGTCACTCCTCTCTTCTCGGCCATTCGATCTGAATATAAGATAAAATCCAAACCGTCTGTTCACTCCTCCCCTCCCTCCCTCCTACCCCGCACGCCGCCTCCCTAACCTTAAAATCCGAACCGCTCTCCCCGCATCCCCTCGCTCTCCCCGTCGCCTCGCTCTTCCCCGCCTCCCCTCGCTCTCCCCGCCGGCCCCGCTCTCCCCTGCCTCCCTCGCGCCGCCCCCCTCCTCTCCCCACTCTCCCCGCCTCCTCCTCCCACTCCGCTCCGCCTCCCCACCTCGCCGCCGCACCGCCTCCTCCCCTCCTCCCACCCCGCGCGCCGCACCGCCTCCTCCCCCCCTCCGCCACCGCCTCCCCTCCTCCCAACCCGCGCCGGCGCCGCCTCCTCCCCTCCCTCCCACTCCACTCTGCCGCCGCATCGTTCAGACCTTCATGCACTGCTCCAAGCTCACCGGCTCCTTCACCAACGTCAGCCTCGCCTTCCAGCGCAAGATCCTCAAGCGGTCGGGGCTTGGCGAGGACACCTACTTGCCCCCCGTCGTGCTCCGGGTGCCCCCCAACCCGTGCATAGACGAGGCGCGATTTGTGGGGATTTCTAGGCACTGGCAAGAGCATTTAATCTTTGTAAAGAAACTCAGAAATTGATGCGATTAAGAGCTAATCGGTTTGGTTCTTGGATCTATGTTTGCAGCCGTGGTGGCATGGGAGGCCGGGAAACCGCTGTCGATCGAGGAGGTGGAGGTGGCGCTGCCTCTGGCCATGGAGGTGCATGTCAAGATCCTCTACACTGCGCTCTGCCACCGACGTCTACTTCTAGGAGGCCAAGGTGTGCACAGTTCCACATCTTATAATTTTCTCATAGGTTTATGTTTTCCGATTGGGAAATGGTGATGCAGACATGCATAGATCAGTGGCTAACTTTGTGTGATTTTGCTTGAACTCGTGCAGGGGCAAACTCCGGTTTTCCCAAGTATCTTAGGCCATGAAGCTGGAGGGTATGCATCATCTTGCCTCCTCTGTCTCTAACCAGTTTTTATGCTAAAAACATTGTCAGTTCTTCTACAATGCTACTTGAGAGGAGATAGGTTCAAGATCTTCGAGTATGACATGAAAGTAAAAGCTGCATGTAGAGATGGCAGCAGTCTGGTAAGATTTCGTTTTATGAAAAAGGTTAAAAAAAAGTCTGGTAAGACGATTTTGTGTGAATAGGGTGATGTCTTTATATATGAGGTTTTTTATCCCGCATTGACAAACTTCCAAGTTAGGGATTCATCATTCATAAATCATATCCTTCATTAGTAACATACTCCTTGTGCAGATTCAGGATTTACTTGGTTAGATACACCCTATTGTGATTCTTGTAGACATGAGTGAAGTAATACCAGTGATGTTTACGTCCGTGAGCTGGTACTATTTCTTTTGTCATTTTTTTTGCCTGAACTTGCCACCCAATATTGCTGGGGTGTGTATTTATGCTCACAAATGCGAAGTCAATTGGAGATAACTTTACTGTCGCAGTTCCAATTGTACCCTGCTATAAGAGTTATTTATACCGTTTTTACTCTTGCCAAAATGAACAGAAAAGAGTACGCTCTATGCTCCTATGAAAGATTTGTGGGGATTTCTAGGCATTGGCAAGAGCATGTGAGCTCCTGTAAAAGATTTGCTGGGATTTCTAGGCATTAGCAAGAACATTGCTGCCACATACCATCTTTCCTTTTCTGATTTTGATGCATTTTGAAGTGAGACAATGATACCAAATTAATTGAATCGTAGGTCATAGTTATCAATGGGGATCTAAGTGCTTTCCAGGATGATCTACAGACAATTAATCTTGTAGTTCGAAATCTGGTATGTGCCTTGTACTAGAACACATTTCTACCTTATTTGTTGGATATTAGTATCATGCACGAATGCACTCATGTACCGTTCTTGTTTCTCACAGGAGTGGAGGCTTGGGAACCTTGCATACACACAGGTAAGTAGAAGTCCACAATACCACTGCCCCCCACCACCACCACAACAACAAAACAAATTCCTGCATATTCCTAATGTTATCCACTTGAATCCTGTTAGGATCGTACGGTGCATGGCATATCTGAGTTGGTGTCTGTGTGTACTGACCCTTATTACCTGGTTTCAGTATGTGCTTACGAGAGTTGTGGAGGCTTTTGGTAAGTTGGATGGTATGAACAGCCCCTCCTTTGTAAGGAGGGTTTTGATTCTTGAAAACATTGCAGAGGTCTGGTCTTGTGTCTTGATGTTAGATCTTGACTGGGATGACCTGATATGGGACACATTTCACCATTTCTCATAACCATAAGGTATGAAACTTATTTGTCTGTTTTTTGTTTCATATTTTCTCTACATGTTGGGTATGCCAAATTTTTTTTCTTAGATTCTATATTTTGTCTATATGTTTAGTATGCCAAATTTTTTTCTCGGATTCTATCAAATGGATTAGTAGGAGGAGATAACGTAGTTGTGGTCTTGACTTTGTAAGATGCCCTATGAATGACGGTGTCACTTGTATGACATGGTTATGGTTGTAGACTACACTATTTGTATGGTTGTAGACTACACTATTTGTCAGGGGAATATCATGTACATGTACCACTATGGCTTTTCTATGGCATTGGGTGTTATAATGTTTCAACTTTGACTTGCAATTACCAAACTGATTGGTCATACTGGCCCTACCACTGAAAAGCATTCGTATTTGATCTTTTACTATCCTCTCATAACAACATTATTACAGGTATAGCGTTGTTAATAACTTGTATTATGGTAGTAAAATTAGTGATTGTAGCTGCTTATTTATGAGTTAAATTCAATAGGTTCAACTCTTTTTCTCTTATCTGATTTGGGATAACAATGTTACTCTGAATTCATAGGGTAAACAAGCCTATTGTATTAGTTACATCCTCAGTTTGCTATAAAAAATTATTGTACTTTGCACTAATTATCTAATATCCTAATGATAGTATGTATCACTTTTATTTGATTTTTCGTTGCAATGTATGGGTACCTTACTGGTACAAAGAGAAAAGGCGGTATACTAATTAGGTGGCGCCACGGTCACAGCGACGACTCGGCAGCGGCACCGTGCTAAAGCAGAGGTCTGGGACAAACACCGGAGGTCCAAATAATATATCGCAGCGAGGAGGAGGTCGCGCGCACAGGCACATGCAGCTGCAACACCGTCACGGCTCTGAACGCCCACGCGCCTAGAGATCGAGAGGAAGGTTGCAGGGGCGAAGCGAAGGGCGCTTGTAAGAGACGGAGGAGAAGGCACGACCGCGCGCGCGCGATGGCCGCGAGGGAAGACGCGCCGCTGCTGCCGCGCCGGCCGCAGGAGGAGGAGAAGGGGTGGTGGAGGAGGTGGGGGAGCGAGGCCGGGAAGCTGGCGTACCTGGCGCTGCCGATGGTGGCGGTGACCCTGTCGCAGTACGCGGTGCAGGTGTCCTCCAACATGATGGTCGGCCACCTCCCGGGCGTCCTCCCGCTCTCGTCCGCCGCCATCGCTACCTCCCTCGCCTCCGTCTCCGGCTTCAGCCTCCTCGTCCGTACAAAACATATCCCTTTTAACGCACCTATCTCTTCTTCTCTGTGTGGTTCGTTTGCATATTCCGTGTTGCTTTCGTCTCTTTGCTTTTTCTTTTTAACCGCAAAAAGCATCTCCGTGAATTTCGCGACTCTGCTCGTCAAGTTCGATTTTGGCACGATCGTGCCGCCGTTGCTGTTTTCTTGCCTCTTGGTTCTTTGAGATTGTTGAATAGGAGAATCTTCAAGAACGAACTAGAAAAATATGGGATCGACGAGTTCTTTGATTCCTTAGGTTAGGTTTAGGATCGCGTAGTCTAGTGTTGCTGCTACTGTTGGATGACCATGTGACCTTGGATATTTTTTCCCTTCCTGGAGTGGAAATTTGGATAGTACTCCTGAACTATGAGCAGGTGGGTTCTGATTGGTGTAACAGAGTATTGCAACTTGTCTCGCTAGCGACAGTGACCGCAGGGAAAGTATGCGGCCATTAAGTAGGACTAGTCAATTTTGAGGAATTGTGCAAAACTGCAAACGACCTCTTTGATGATTTCAACACAAATATATAGCATATGACAAGATAAATTGCCTCCGCGACTTAAGGTTTGCCTTCTCGATGGAATCAGTTGTAGGTGTCTAGGTGATGCTTTTCTATTCGATTATACTCCTATCAGAAAAGTGGCAGTGTGACCAGGCTATGGCGCCTTGGATTTTTATGTGAGCACGTTATTAGCGTCTTGGAACGTGTTTAGTCAGCAAAATGTCTTGCAAGAAATTAACATGTCGTGGACATATTGTTTAATTTTGTGTATTATGTGCTTTGTTCGCGTCTGTTTGCCCTTTATTTTTCGTTGGAAGAGGCATCGCACTATTCTGGGTTAGATGCCGTGCATTTTCTTGGCTCTGGCCTTGTAGCTCGATTGTGTTCTTGGTTCGTTGGATTGTTCCAGGAGAATCTTGAAACACAAACAAGAAAAGAAGAGGTCCCCATGTGGTTCACCTGTTCTTTATTCCGTAGGTTTTGGTTCGGGTTACAGATCGATGAACATGTGGCTTTTTGAACACATTTTTTTTCTGTGAAGTGGAAATTACGATCCTGAAACTGAACTATTGGGTATCTTCTGATTTCTGAATTGTGTATAGTATTTGCTTATTCCAACTAGTCTGCTTGCGCCAGTGACGCTGCAGGTAAAGTATGCAGCCATTACCAAGTAGGAGTAGTCAATTGGGGACTTGTGCAAGGTACCTTTGTTTTTTAATGGATTTAACACAATTTTGTCAGAAATAAATAGCCTCCACGGCTCCACTGCTTAGAGTTTGCTTTCTGTGTACAAAGGTTATGATAAGAGTATTTCCAAGCGTCGTTTTCCATATGGCCATCCTACGGGGCACTGGATTCGTTTATGAGTTATCAGTGACTCGTGACTCGTTGTTGTCAGCAAATTGTAATCGTGCTCAGAAAAAATTGACATAGACATCCCGTTTAGTTTAGCTTAGTTATTTTGTCACAGTAAAAATTCTAGAAACGGTAAACTGGTGAATCTATAGTTCTTTCCTGCCATAGAATTCTAGTTTTCTCCACTCCAGTTACGAGGACAACTATTTTCATTTCACCTGATATTGACTAGTATTGTTTACCCAGTAACATTAAGTGCTGAATCTGTGAAACAGATTGGAATGGCAGGTGCACTGGAAACTCTATGCGGCCAAGCTTATGGGGCAAAGCAGTATCACACGCTGGGAGTGCACACCTATAGAGCCATAGTCACCCTGCTGGTCGTGTGTATTCCGCTATCACTTCTATGGGTATTCATGGGCAAAATCTTGGTGCTCATAGGGCAAGACCCCTTGATCTCGCGGGGAGCCGGGAGATACCTAGTCTGGTTAATACCAGGGCTTTTCGCAAACGCGGTAATTCAGCCTATTACAAAGTTTCTGCAGTCCCAGAGCCTGATAGTCCCTCTGCTTCTGTCATCCGTTGCGACTCTGGCATTCCACGTCCCTCTGTGCTGGGTGATGGTGTTCAAGACTGGCTTGGGGTATACTGGAGCTGCTTTGTCAATAAGCATATCGTATTGGTTGACCGTGGCAATGCTTGTGGCGTACATCATGTTGTCAAGTTCTTGCAAGGAAACACGCACACCTCCGACAATCGAGGCCTTCAAGGGAGTGGATGTGTTCTTGCGTCTAGCATTGCCAAGTGCTCTAATGATTTGGTGATTACTAGAACCTACTTTGGAATTCCTCTCTATATTTAGGTTTCCTCCTGTCCTTGGCTAATGAAATTTCTATTTTTTTCAGTCTTGAATGGTGGTCATTTGAGCTCCTTATTCTTATGTCAGGACTGCTACCCAACCCTGAGCTTCAAACCTCAGTGCTTTCAATTTGGTACGAAATTATAACAGCATATGTAACTAGCATAAAGATGCCTATATAACTAGACATCTAATGTTACACATTGTTTTCTACAGTCTCACAAGTATATCATTACTCTATGCTATACCTTATGGGTTTGGAGCTGCTGGAAGGTACAAAGACACAACTACATGGAAGATGCATTTTTTCCACTCCTTGGAAAAGGTTATCATTTGATAATAGCTTTTGTAAATTTTATTTTTTAATGAACAGTACGCGGGTTGCAAACGAACTGGGTGCTGGGAACCCTGAAGGAGCTCGATCAGCAGTTCGCGTTGTGATGTCAATTGCAGTGACGGACGCAGTTCTCGTGAGCGGAATTCTATTAGCATCACGGCAACTCTTGGGCCGTGCATACAGCAGTGACGAAGAGGTCGTATCTTTTGTCGCAGCGATGGTTCCATTGGTTTGCATCTCTGTTGTTACTGATGGTCTACAAGGAGTTCTCTCAGGTTACATTTTCTCACATTCGAAAACAACTGCAATACCTTTTAAGTTTTCAATCATTTGATCAAACTGTTATCTATACTCAGTCCTGACATTTGCAACAAAATGTGACTGTCATTCTTTTGATTTGTTTAGTTGAGTCTGTGAATGTTTTTTGTATCTATCCTGGAAATTAGTGCTGCCAGGTGAAAAGCTATTACTACCAGAAATATGCCAGATTCATCGATGCTTACTAGCATCTGTTCTTCATCAGGCATTGCTCGAGGATGCGGGTGGCAGCACTTGGGCGCGTACGTCAACCTCGGCTCGTTCTATTTGCTCGGAATCCCAATGGCGATCCTTCTCGGCTTTGTGCTACATATGGGAGCAAGAGGGCTTTGGATGGGAGTCGTCTGTGGTTCGATATCACAGACCACGCTGCTCTCTACCATCACAATTCTCACCAACTGGCAAAAGATGGTCTGTTCTTCATCTGACCCCCACTTACACCTACAACTTATATACAGAAACGAACAATGCAGTGAATCATTTGAAGAGTTACACATGTATTACGGTCTGTTGATTTTGTATGCAGGCTGATAAGGCTAGGGAGAGAGTGTTCACCGAGAAGTCAACGGAGACCGGCCGGGTCTAGATACCATCTGCTGGAATAGCTCCACTCCAATTTTGCAGCCTTGCAGGGGGGACTGCACTTGCTTACGGAAGTGATCATGGATGCAGATAAGGAATCAGGCACTTCTTTTCGCCGTCGTACTCATGTGGAACCCAGGAAGTTAGTAATGGGTTAACACTTTTTTTTAAAACAAAGTATTCCCAGCTTTTATCGAAAGCTAGTAAAAGAGTTCGATACAGACCGGCTCGACCAGTCTCTCCATAACACTCGCTCTGCTCTGCACAGCCGATGCTGCTTAGGGTTGTTTGTTTATAGCTTGTGGACCTAGTTATATGTCTTCAGATCAATATGGAAGATTAGCGCGTCAAAGTGCTGAACTGAAAGCCGGTTGTCACGTACTACATCGCAAACTAGTCTTCAGAGAAGGTTCCCAGAATTCAGAGTACCTTACCCAGCGAGGCAGTGACCAACAGAAAGAAAAAAAGACGGGGCACCACTTGCACCCGATTAACATCCCAGAGAGCTAGTCCCCCACCAACATCCAGTAATTAACACGCTAACACGCACCCAGACAGCAGGTCAAAGGACTAGATCAAAAGGAGACAGCAACACCCATGATCAGGAAGTAACACAACACCTCACCCAATAGCTGATAGGTTTAATTCTAGCTAGATAGCAACATAGCTGATAGGTTTAATCTTAGCTACATGGCAACATGCATGCAACACATCGAACTAGTTAAAAATATACCAAGTGGTCTCATCGCTGTCAATAGCCAACTAATACACCAAAGCAATAGAGAAGAAGTTCGTACTTCAGCACAAATGCTAATACGGTCAGTGCTAGCCGCCCTAGCTTAGCATATTCACATGAAGGGGCCAAGAATTAATTAGAGATAGCGGGACCAAATAAGCCACACAAATACAATAATATTTAATAAAAGAAGCTAGGTACACTAGTACTGGTACTATTAAATCTATATAAATAAAAACAATCCGTGATATTCAAGGCACCTTGTTGCAAATAATGCACAGAAAAATAGAAACAAGAAATACGAATTTTACGTGGAAAACCCTTGCGGGAAAAAAAAACCACGAGCGCTCAAAGACAAATCACTATAATGTGGAGAGATTACAATGGAGAGTCTCTCTTAAGGTCTTGACTTCCTATGGACTACTAGGATATATTTATAGTGTGGGAGAATAGAGTCCCACAAGGAAAGAAACCGAATTAGAATCCTACATGGACACAAAGTCATACACGGAAACCATTACGAATTTGGATCACTTTTCAACAATCTCCACCTTGAGCCGAATTCGGATCACTTTTCAACAATATCTCCACCTTGAGCCGAATTCCCTCCAGTAGTCGAAGAATATTATGAACTCCTCCAATAAAATCAGCGTGTACACCTTGAGCGCCAAAAGTCCAAAGGACTAGTGAGTAATCTTTACTATTTAAAAAGAAGGAGTTGGTGGTTGCCGTCACGTCCACCCTCCCTCACTTCTTAACCATTTGATCTTTCTCCTCTCTTCTCGGCCACACGATCTGATTAAACTCTAAAATCCCAACATCACCCCTCCGCCCCCACGCCTACCCCTCGCTCTTCCCCCTGCCGCCCCCACGCCTCCTCCTCGCTCTTCCTCCCGCCGCCCCCACGCCTCCCCCTCGCTCTCCCCCCACCGCCTCGCTCTCCCTCCGCCGCCCCCCGCCTCCTTCCCCTTCCCACCCCGCGCCACCGCCTCGCCTCCCTCCACCGCCCCCCGCCTCCTCCCCCTCCCCACCCAGCGCCGCCGCCTCCTCCCCTCCCTCCCACCCCGCGGCGCCGCCTCCTCCCCTCCTCCCTCCCAAGCGCCGCCGCCTCCCCCTCTCCGTCCCCCGCACCGCCGCCTCCTACCCCCCATCCCTCTCCCTCCTCCGCCGCCGCATCCTCCCATCCCTCCGCGGCTTCGAAGACTTCGTTCCCGACGGTGGCGCCGGATAAGAAGCCGGCGGCGGCGCGGAGGTGAACGATGGACAGCTGGAAGACGAAGAAGGCGCTGCAACTCCCCGAGTACCCGAGCCAGGAGGAGCTGGAAGCGGTGCTCAAGACGATTGAGACCTTCCCGTTGGTGGTGTTCGCCGGGGAGGTGCGGCACCTGGAGGACCGACTCGCCGACGCCACCATGGGCCGCACCTTCGTCCTCCAAGTGGTGATCCCCCACCCCACCCATGGCGGCCCAACTGGTGCTCCTCCTCGTCCTCGCCTACTCCGCCGGCGCCGCCCGCGGGTTCTACCTCCCCGGCGTCGCTCCCGCCGACTTCCACAAGGTCCCGCCCTTTTCTTCTCCTCCTGCTCTCCCCCCGTCTCTCGCGCACTTCCTTCTGGGTTGGGTTGGTTCTTGATCCGGGTGAGTCTTCACGCGCTGAAATTACAAATGAATCGTGCGTTTGTGTTGTTGTGTCGTGGTGATTTGCAGAAGGATCTGCTCGCCGTGAAGGTGAACCAGCTGAGCTCCGTCAAGACCCAGCTGAAATTGTTGAAATTGTTATGCTCTACAAGGTTGCAAAACATTTTTTGAAATTGTTAGTTTGCATTAGATTTATTGTTTAATATAGTTGTTGATATAATGACATGCTTATGTGCTATGTGCCTGTGTCATATTCGATTCGCATGTGTCTGAAGTGTTAGCAGCAGTCCTGATCATGCAATGCTCATATTATCTGAAGTGTTTTGATATCTGAGAAAGGTGGTTTGCTGTATCTTAATATATTATTCTTGTGTTGTATTTTGGCTAGATATATATAACTTTATTGAGTAATGGGTAGATGATTTCTCGTAAGTGTTTCAAAATTTGTTTAGCATGCATAATACAATGATAATGTATTCGAAGCCCATTGTAATGTTCCATAAATTCATTGAAGCCATTGATGAAAAAGTAATGTTCCATAAATTCATTGAAGCCAACGTAATGGGTAGATGATTTCTTTGTCGATTCGGAACATTACTCGGTGTTTCAAAAAGTAGTGCACTGTTTTTGATCACTTCATTTGGGTAGATGATTTCTTTGTAAGTGTTTCAAAATTCTGTTTAACATGCATGATAGTTGAAAAATTAATCTATTATTAGGTGTTAGTTATAAACATTTATGCATGGTGTGCTTTGTTTCATTGTTCATGTTCCTTCTTGTTTAGAGCATGTAAAAGTTAAATGTGTTCTTGTAATAGCCAAATTATATATATCAGGAGTTGCTAATAATTTGTTTGATGTAGCTTTCACAATCCACATTATGAGTTGCTAATAATTTTGTATTATGTATGCATTTAGAATAGGGTAATATAGATGTTGCTACCAGATTTTGTATTATGTATGCATATTCGATAGTATGCATCACTTTTATTTGGTTTTCCGTTGCAACGCACGGGCACCTTACTAGTACCAACTAAGTCTGAGCAAAACTCAAACTTAGATGCAGGAGCTGGCTTTGTCAACATATCAGCTGGATTATCATGAGTACTTATCTTGCAGACTTTAATATCACCTTGAGTAATAACACCTCGAATGTAGTGATACCTGATATCAATGTGCTTTGTTCTCTCATGGAACATTTGATCTTTTGTAAGGCAAATAGCACTCTGACTGTCACAAAATATTGTAGTGCAAGATGTACTTCCACAAAGCTCAGTAAATAAACCTCTCAACCAAATAGCTTCTTTGCAAGCTTCAGAAATAGCCATATACTCAGCTTCTGTAGTAGACAAGGCAACGGTAGATTGCAAACTTGCTTTCCAACTTACGGCATACCCTCCAACAGTGAACACATAACCAATAAAAGACCTTTTATCCAAATCTCCAGCAAAATCAGAATCCACATAACCAACGAGTCCATCTCTTGTCCTCCCAAACTGTAAACAAGCATTAGATGTGCCCCGCAGATATCTAAAAATCCATTGAACTGCTTTCCAATGCTCTTTTCCAGGATTAGCCATGTATCTACTAACCACACTTAATGATTGAGATAAATCGGGGCGAGAACATACATGGCATACATAAGCGAACCAACTGCACTTGCATATGGGACGTTAGACATGTACTCCACTTCATCATTAGATTGTGGACATGATGCTGAAGAAAATTTGAAATATGCAGTTAAGGGAGTACACACAGGTTTAGCCTTATGCATGTTGAAACAACGAAGAACCTTATGAATATACCCTTTTTGACTAAGATATAATTTACCAAGTTGTCTGTCTCTAATGATTTCCATACCAAGAATCTTCTTAGCTGCATCGAGATCCTTCATCTCAAATAAACACAGCTATCATAATTAGATCTTTTAAATTCCTGAGATATCATAAAGGAATCAAATCTCTTATACCATTGTCTAGATGACTGCTTCAAACTATAAAGAGATTTCTTTAATTTGCAAGCAAAATTCTCCTTGCCCAGAACAACAAAACCTTCCGGTTGCTTCATATAAATGTCTTCTTCTAATTCCCCATATAAAAATGCAGTTTTCACATCTATTTGTTCAAACTCATAATTATGCATAGTTACAATGCTTACTAAGTGCGAATAGAACTATGCTTCACAACAGGGAAAAAGACATCTGTGAAATCAATACCTGAAATTTGACTGTATCCTTTAGCAACTAACCTTGCTTTATATCTAACCTCTTCGGTTGGTGAAACACCTTCCTTTGTCTTAAAGATCCATTTGCAGCGAATAGATTTCTTCTCAATTGGCAACTTGATCAGCTTCCAAGTGCCATTTTTATCAAGAGATTCCATCTCATCATGCATGACAACCATCCATCTTTCTGAATCACTAGAAGAGATAGCTTCTGAATAAGATGAAGGTTCTGCAGTACCTTCAATTTCTTCTGCCACATTTAGACAATAAGCCACAAAATTGGCTTTTTCAATAAATCTCTTAGGAGGCTGAATGTTCCTCCTTTCTCTATTAGTTGCAATGGAATGTTGTGTTGGTGGCGCAACAATAGGAACATCTGGAGTATTTTCCTTATTGATTTCTGGTGTAGATCCTGAATCAATAATATGCTCCGACTGCACGCTTGATTGCTTCTCAACGGGAACATCAATAGATGGTTTATCATGTAACATAGCAGACTCATCAAAAGTAATATCTCTACTAATAACCACCTTTTTAGTTTCAGGATTCCACAACTTATATCCTTTCACACCAGTTTTATAGCCAAGGAAAATGCACTTAATTGCTCTAGGTTCTAATTTACCATTGTTGACACGAGCATAAACAGGACAGCCAAATATTCTCAAATTTGAATAATCTGCTAGAGAGCCAGACCATACCTCAATTGGAGTCTTCTTATCAATAGCCAAATTTGGTGACCGATTAATCAAATAACAAGCAGTGGAAGCGGCTTCAGCCCAAAAGCTCTTTGATAATCCAGAGTTTGATAACATGCAACGTACCTTCTCCATGATGGTTCTGTTCATACGTTCTGCCACACCGTTTTGTTGAGAAGTGCCAGGAACGGTGTAATATCTCACAATACCTTCTGACTTGCATAGAGCTTCAAATTCTCCTGAACAAAACTCCAAACCATTGTCAGCACGAAGCTTCTTAACATGCTTACCAGTTTGTCTCTTGATCATAGTCTTTCACTCCTTAAATGTGCTAAATACATCCGATTTCTGCTTAATAAAGTATACCCAAACTTTTCTTGAATAATCATCAATAATAGTCAACATATAGCTTGCACCTCCAAGTGATGGAACGCGGGATTCTCCCCACAAATCAGAATGAATATAATCCAATATGCCTTTTGTAGAGTGAGTCGCAGTGCTGAATTTCACCCTCTTTGCTTGCCGAAGACACAATGTTCACAAAACTTCAACTTGTCGATGTTTTTACCATCAAGAAATCCTCTTTTGCATAATTCTGTCATCCCAGCTTGGCTCATATGCCCCAGACGCATAGGCCAAAGATTAGTAGCATCATAATTAAATAATTTATTCGAAACAACAGCAACATTACCTGAAATAGTAGTGCCTCGCAGATGATATAAGTTGGCAGCTCTCATATCACTTTTCATCACAACAAGAGAGCCTTTGGTGACCTTTAGAACTCCATTTCCACCAAAATAATTGTACCATTTAGCATCAAGAGTACTAAATGAGATAAGATTTCTCTTTAAATCCGGAATATGACGAACATCTGACAAAGTCCTGATGGTGCCATCAAACATCTTGATCTGGATAGAACCAATGCCTGCAACCTTGCATGGTGTATTATCACCCATCAACACAGATCCACTTGGCGTAGCTTCATAGGTAACAAACCAATCACGGTTCGGGCTCATGTGGAAAGTGCAGGCTGAATCAAGAATCCATTCATCGTCGGTTTTGCAATTACCGGCAAAGGCAACGAGAACATCTCCATCAGAATCTTCTTTGGTGACAACAGTGGCTTTAGCGTCATCCTCTTGTTGATCCTTCTTGAAATTATTATTTCTCTTCTTCTTGTTCTGCAACTTCCAGCACTCGGATATATCATGTCCATCTTTCTTGCAATACCTACATAACTTCATGTTCCTGGATTTAGATCTGCCTCTGAATCTGCTTTTGCTTCTGCCTCTTGAATTGTCGTACGAATTCTTCTCATATTGTCTGTTGAGGACAGACAAACATTCTGCATGTGTACTTGAACTCCCACCGGGAACCATAAGTTTCATCTTTTCTTTAGCATGCAGAGCTTCATAAACTTCACTGAGAGTAAGAGTATCTCGACTATATAGAATAGTATCTCTAAAAGTAGAGTACGAACTAGGCAAAGAGCATAGCAAAATAAGACCCAAATCTTCTTCATCATATTTTACCTCCATAGACTCGAGGTCAGAAACAACTTCCTTGAAAGTTGTCAGGTGGTTCAACAATGAGGCTCCCTCCGCCATATTGTGTGAATAAAGCTTTTGCTTCAAATGCAATTTACTGGTCAGATCCTTGGTCATGCAGATCTGCTCCAGCTTCAGCCATAATGCGACGGCGGATGTCTCCTTCATAACCTCCTGTAGAATATTATTTGATAGATGAAGATGAATTTGGGATAAGACCTTACGATCTTTACGTTTCTTCTCATCGACGGACAGTGTCGTTGGCATCTTGTCGATCCCCAAAAGAGCATCATCCAAATCAAGTTGTGATAAAACAGCCCGCATCTTGACTTGCCATAGAGAAAACCTCGTGTCGCGATCCAACAGCGGAAGATCATATTTCGTAGTAGCCATGCGGAAGAAAACCAAAAATTTTGCTAGTATAAATCTGTGTGTATCCAGAAAAAATACTTGTAATCTAAAACTTCTGGTACGTCTAATGGGTGCACTTAGCAAATCTCATCAAATAAATAACCCAAAACCTTGCATGCTAGTAGGAACTTCCAAGAGAAATAATATCAGCGCACCTTTTATTTTCTTGGTTTCCGTGCCCTTTAATAGCCTGTTGGTTGCTTGCTTTGATGGCCTGGATGCTCTCTGACGTGGGGCACTTTGATTATATTTTTTCTTCACGTCACTGCACAAGTGTTGCTTTTGTGTCTATGCACTTGGATTGATGGAAAAGCAAAGTGTGTGACGTATTTTTTTTCTTCCGTGCATCGTGTCTGGTCGCCGCTGCTTCTGACTTGTCTCGCGCGGAACGAGATGAGCCGATGCAGATGTTTTCGCACATGTCTCGCGTGGACACGATCTGCTGCTGTCGCTCCTGGTACCGATTGGACTCGGCAAAGACTCTCGATAGATTTTTTTTTCGAATCTCTAATCTCCTGTACTCTGATACCACTTGTTGCAAATAATGCACAGAAAAATAAAGACAAGAGACACGAATTTTACGTGGAAAACCCTTGCGGAAAAAAAAACCACGGGGGCTCGAAGGCAAATCACTATAATGTGAAGAGATTACAATGGAGAGTTTCTCTCTTGAGGCCTTGCCTTCCTATAGACTACTAGGGTATATTTATAGTGTGGGAGAATAGAGTCCCACAAGGAAATGAACCGAATTAGAATTCTACATAGACACAAAGTCATACACGGAAACCGTTACGAATTCGGATCACTTTTCAACACAGCTCAATCGTTTTGAGGCAAAAAAAATCCCACAATAATCCTAAAAAAGAAAAAAAATCTAAAAAATTCTTACATTAATCGAAAGAAAAAGATATGGATCTCCACTATTTATTTTAGTGAGTCTATATTATAACGTTGTAGATTAATCATATATAGATATTAGAGCTTTATAATAAATACAATTATATTTCAATTACAAGAAGTAAAGTTGCATCATAATATTTAGCCACACGGTTACGCAGATAAATCTACTAGTTTTATTTAAATCTCAAGAGCTAAAATGCAAACTTTGAAATCATGGGAGGGTCATGCCCCCTCACCCGCACCCTCCGCCATTGGATGTCTTAGGCAGCGCTCAGATGGGCTTTTTCTCGGTGATTGCGTTAGGTGTTTACGACTAAAACACTGTAGAACATTGTAGCAGCACTTATCTACTATTTCAAACGCTACATTAACCACTTATCGATGCGCATGCGCCCGACGGCACATCGCTGCAAGCACAGTGTAGGAGCTGGACTACGGTTGAGCCTAGCGGGATCGGGATCCAAGAAGGCAGAACATACCCAGAGCTTTGACTGCATTGAGAGCCCCGGCCGGCTGCTAGGTACTTCCTGCACATAGTCACGGCGCAGCCATAGTACCACATGGCGGTCTGGGCAACGGCAATAGCAACCCAAGCTGTGCCCCAGGTAGTCAAAAATTTTAAACTTGAACTATTAAAAGTATTAGAATTTCCATATCATTATACTCCGACTGTTCAAGCATCATGCTTTCCGATCGCTTGTAGAGAGAACCACGTCCATTGCTGGTGCGATAAAAAAAAGTTGTGGTCCAAGCCCATTGACTGCGCAGACCGACACATATAATTCATGCTCAAAGGACGTTCGGAATAGTGATGATTTCTGACTTCTGGTTAAAATTTTACTGTAGTTGGTTTTTTTACTATAATTGAATTGATTTATTATACATAATTAAATTTTAAAAAATGTAAAAATAGAAAAATATGTTAGCCTATTACGGATAATACAAAGAAATACGGGAAAAAAAGAAAATACAAAAAAATCTTAAAATATCTAAAAAAATCAAAAAGAGATGAATTATTGAATAGTAAAAAAAGTTGAAACTAAAAGTTGAAGCTGAAAAAAAGACCCAGCTGCAGTTGTTCTGATGGGAGTTTCACTGCTATGCTATGTAAATCAGGAAGGTGAAGACTGAAGAGTTCTAGCGCTATTCGGCGAGCGGTGGCATACGGCAAAGTTGAACACGCAAGGCTGCGTCAATGCTCCCAGGTCACGGATGCCGCAAAAATCCTAACAGATAGCCCCAGTAGAAAGCCCGCTACATTTTTGGAGGAATTAAGGTCCACTACTAGTGTTAAGAGTGGACTTCCCGTTAGGCCCATTTAGCGTTCGCTATCCTCGTAGTGGCCCGCGAATAACAGCCCAGTACTGGAGCCCTCCTCCTACTCGGCTCACTCAGGCGCGCAGGCACGGAGGGACGCCCCACGCGCGGGACGGTGGGTGCGTGCGCCGGCGCCGGCATCCAAAGCAGCGTTAAACCCCTTTGTGATTACACGCAGCAGCAGGGCCAGGCTTCGTTCTGGTGTGTAGGTAGATGTCTGAATCCTTCGGTGCGTGCTTTGTCTGGAATGTAATTTGGACGCTGAAGTGTACTACTCGCTGGTAAATACATGTTATTTTGGATATCAATATGATTTCTAAAATGTAATTCTGATTACTAATTTATATGATAATGCATTTATAAAATCTAATAAAGTTATGATATTATAAAGTATTTTTTTAAGATAAATTTATACATATAATTTTTATGTATCTAATTTAAGTATTTAAAAGATATTAAGAATTACAGTTTTAAAAATTTAGCTGCTCGTCTCCCAGGACTGCATGTAGCGGTGACTCGAGGGAGTACTGCTTAGGCAAGGGGGTATATGGCCGGTCGAGACGATCTGCTGCTACTGTTTTCGGGGAGTTCATTACGATTCACAAAAAATTGCTGTGTGCTGTGACGAAGTGAAGCGATAGCAGCAAGGGAACTGTGGTGGAAGCTTAGCCAAACCAGTAGAGCACAAGCAACAGATTGAGAAGCAGAAAGCCAGAAACACTCAGTGAGATAGAGGGTTAACGGCACAAACAATCCATGGTAGCAATCGAATTGTACTGGCAAATTCATGAATCATGAATATTCAGAAACGTGTGAAAAATCATGCAAAGGAATTAGCAGGAGAAGGATAACAGAGAGACCGCCTCAAATGTCTCTGAACAACATCAGCAACTACCATGCCTCAAATTGATGTCTTAGGGCCTGTTTGTTTCAGCTGTAGATTCTGAGAAGCAGCTGGTGAGTATCTAGCTAGTCAGAATCTGGAAAAGCTGGATAACCCCAGCTTCTGGCTGCTAGTTCATTTTCTGGATTCTGTAGCTTCTGGCTACTTAGAATCTGGATAAAAATCTGGATTGTTTGGGGGAACTACAGATTCTAGGAGTAGCTGCAGCTGCTAGAAGCTAAAACAAACAGGCCCTTAATCAGCAGCAGAGCGTGTCACAAAGACGAGCGAATTAATGAGCACTTAACAAATAGCGATTAGACGAAACTACATTCATCAATTGTCAAGTCCCTTGTGTTAATTTCTTGATCCATCTACGTTGCTCACCACCACTAACTACTCAACAATGGCCAGTCGCGTGCGGGTGTGTGGTCGATCAGAAGTGTATCAAGCCTGAGGAGGAAGCACAGCACCAGACTAGGGCCCTGTTCTTTGCGGCTTCTAAAAGCCGATTTTGGCTTTTGTTACAATAACTAACTTTTAAACAGAGTACTTTTAAACAGGCCCTAGAGATCCTCACGAAGCTCCTAAGCCCTGGAACCACGCTGCCCCACGATGCGGCGTACACGAGAACGGCAGCGGCGGCGGCAGCGAGGAGCACGCCGGGGAGGAGGGGCGTGCGGCTCCTAATGAAGGCGATGGCCCAGCTGCCGGCGATGCTCCAGGATGTCCTTGATGTGAGCTCAGATACCGATAGTGGCCTCCGCCAACGCGGTGAACATCACGTGCTACTCTTCCACGGTCATGGGGGCGGCATAGACCTCCACCGCGTGGCGCTAGACCTGCTCTCACTGGGTCGCTGCCTCGGCGAGGTGGGAGACATTCTCGTCGATCTCAGTGTGGATGCTGTCGAGGAGGGTTTAGATGAGGTCGACGTTGTTGAGGCGGCCGAGGAGGTCGTCGAGCACCTCCGGGAGGATGGGGTTGTCCATTGGAACGGAATGGCTCTGTGCTTTGGAGGCGTGGTTGGTGAGGTTTTTGGACCAGAAATGAGGGAAAAAGGAGATGAGGGTAGTGGGGTCGGGGTGTCAGACAGTCAAGGGTATCATGTCAGACAGTCAAAGTAAGTTGGTGAGAGACAAGTCACTCCAATAATTCACTCCAATAATAGCTTGTTATCACTCCAATAATTCACTCCAATAATAGCTTGTTGTCACTCCAATAATAGCTTGTTGGTTTCTCGGAGGACGGTGATCTATGTAGCATAGCATCAATCAGAAGGAAAGAGAGCAAAATAAGTGAAGCTCGTGTTGGTTGGATGAGGATAAGGACGAGGAAAAGGCGCTTGTTGGCAGCCTATGTGAGTGGGTCTCAGAAGTATCCGATGCTACGGTTTGTCATCGGACGCACGAGTTGAAGCATTATCCTTATAATAATCAGAAGAACCACGCTATTTCTAGTAAGAACCTCCTATCTTTAGGGTCATTTTCGTTTTCTGATGGACGAACTCGCCTGTGCCGTACTTCAATACCTTGTCATGAGGTACTCGTGTACCAAACATGACTTTTTTCCTTTCTTTTTCTTTTTGAGAGAAAGGAATCAGGAGTCAACACATAAGTTGCCTTGCCGGTTGACTCTTTTCTTGCAAGAATAGGCCCAAAA
Source organism: Melocanna baccifera (assembly GCA_036346265.1). Lineage (NCBI taxonomy): Eukaryota > Viridiplantae > Streptophyta > Magnoliopsida > Poales > Poaceae > Melocanna > Melocanna baccifera. Next base: position 32,824,335 of record CM070677.1, on the reverse strand, counting down.
GTCTCTGCATGAAGGCCCAGCACACAGTCACCTGTAAGTGGGCCGTATTAGAAATGCCACACGGCACGTACGAGTGGGCTGGCTTCATCCGGAGGCTAGGCTTAGCAGGCCAGAACTAAGCGGTTTGTTTAGTACCGTACCGCCAGGTTCTACGCGACCGCGGGGTGGGAGGATGCACAAGAGGGGGGCTACGGGGGAGAGCAAAGCACCGAGCTGCGTGGTGAGCACAAAGCGAACTATTCTTTAGCCTTTTACTAAAGAATACCGTGTTCTCGCCGCACTAAGCAGCGTCCCTTAATTTTTTTTAGGGTGCTTTTCTAATAGGATAGCCCCAACAATTCATAAGTTTGATAAATGTCATTGTTTTAGGTCGACCTCGGAGCGAACTGAACTAGATTCCTGTTAAAACCTTTTCCGTTACTAATGGATTATTTACGAAAAACACGGGTAGCACACCGTCTTGTTGCGCCGTTCGTTGTTGTAAAGCCTATGCCACTCGAGCTAATTGGTACGCACCGTCACACCGATTTGCCATTTAGTTCGCACTGCAGAGAGCAAATTTGGTTTACTGGTTCTAGTTCTTTGGAGACGAGGAAGGTTACACAGCGAAAGCCATGAACAACGGCGGCAGGGTGCTCATTTTCATGCTTCTTCTCGGAAGCATTGTCGCAGCTGAGCGTACGTAGCTGCTAACAAAACCAAGCTCCTATTTTCTCTCGAGGTTGAAGAACAATCCTGTTGATTTTCAATCCAATACCGGTTCCTTCGTTAAAGTTCAGATCAAGTTGGATTCCGTCCATTGGCATCTTTATGTTGTCTTCGATGCTAATTTTGCTGAATTACCACTGTCGAAATAATGCACAGCACGGAGCAGGCACTCGGGTCGATCGGAAAAGACAGTAACAATAAAGTGTTTCTTGTTTTTTTGTGTTCGTACAGATGATGACTGCCCCCTACTTACAAGGACGGTTGCTCCCATTGCAATGATCCGGGTTACCAAGGTCCTCGACATCGATATGCTACGAGAGAAGAACGCCAGAAATCCCCCTCGCCATCCCTAATTCTGGGTTTGGCAACAATGTGGGGGTCTTTTCGCAATAATGATATGTGCACTGTCCCAACTATTAAAATCGAATAAAAAAATATGATCCACCACCGTTGCAATATCTACATGGTTATTTTTTTTAATAATATGTTATTCCACACAACACAACACAACCGATATTGGGTTTGTTCTTTTCAGTTTCTCAAAACGGCTTTTGATTTTTGCTACAGTACTTAACTTTCAAATAGAGTATTTTTTAAAGATGGAGTTTACAAGTTAATTATAGTGCATGTTAAAAACCCAGTATCTGTACCATCTAAAGTCACAAGCGAGTATCTCTTTCCGTAATATCTGTCGTAAACAGCTAAAATTAAAAAATTTCAGCTAAAAACCATAAGCCACAGTAAAAAAGAACAGACCTATTATCGATGCAGCACCGCTGTGAGCACAAGCTTTTTTTTGAGAGAGAGTCACACAGGCTCCTTATAGACGCTGGATCGATGGGGTTTGGTTTGAATTTAGTAGTTCAACTACTCAGTATTTACCTTGTGCGAAAATGCGATTTTTCACCAAATCTCTGGCTCAAGTTTTGCCCAAAGAAACCAGATATTTGTTTATTCGCTTTCAATTCGAATCCAACCTGTAATCATCATGTGTATATATATCCCGAACAATCCGCATTTTTTTTTGGCAATATGTGATTTCGGCATTATTACGGACTATATATATATATATGGACTAATCCCATTCACACGGAAATTTAGTACATGTACTCTAGAAAACTAAATTCGCAATAACTTCACCGTAACGACAATTCATATTTTTCCATGCATGCACGTATGTACCACAATCAAATCGGTCTATATACAGCATTATATATATATATATATATATATATATATATATATATATATATATATATATATATATATATATATATATATATATATATATATATATATATATATATATATATGAGAGCAAGGCAGGGGCTGACGTATTAATTAAAGAGGAATAGAAAGGTTAATGTACAGAGGTGCCCGGAAAGGTGAAAAACATGGCCAGCTAAAAGGTGCCAGGAAGGAGGTTAAGTTAAACTGTTCCAAGAATGAAAGATAGCTCCACCTGGAAGATTCAGGCATTCCTTTTCTTTCAAATTTTTCATGTTACTAGCATGACGAGCGACATCATCGCTTTTCGTGGAACTTCAGTTGAAAGGATGGCTGCCTCCCACCATTGCCGGATAGAGGATGGGCTCTACCAGCTCGCTGGGTTCAAGGAGGTGCTCGCTGTTCATTGCGCAATGGCCGCCCATATTCTTGTGGAACTCTCTGGCGCATGCCTACAAAAAGGCATAAATGTTGGTTCGACCACCCACGGTAGGATAACCCATCTGCTATCTAGATTTTGTTATGTATGGCTAGTCAGGCAAAGATTTTGTATTTTTAATGTGCCCAAAATATTCTAGACAAGGGCATTCATGGTGGTGCATGTTGTTATAAAGAACTGAGCTCTATATGCTAAGGCAGCGCTGTAAATTCCATTCGGAGTTATCTTCCATGATATGGTGTCCTCATGGCCGACCCATAGGGGCGTCAAGGAGGGTACTCCCTAAATAGCGATGAGCTCCTGGATGTGTTGTGCCGTGACTCCGGAAGACAGATCGAGATCCTACAGCCATTTATTATCTGTCAGTGCCGTCTGTAGTGTGCATTTCTTTCTTCTAAGGCGTTGTAGATGACCAGCATAAGGTTGCACAATCTGTTTCCATGTGCCTAAGATGAGTTCCAAAAGGACTTCCTTCTCTCGCCAAGTCATTACAAGGTGTTTCCATCCCAACCATGGTCTATTCTCAGGGGTCCCACAGCCATCTGAGTCTGAGGCCCCATATACAACACTATAATTCATATCATGGGCCGGTCAGCTCGCCATGTTGACGCCGGCTTCCTCTCTGCAGTCTTCGCGTTCCTGGGCCGGTCGGAACGTAGCGTGGTGGCCCGGAGTATGCGAGCGGCGGAACGTCTGCTCGCTCGTCGGGGGCATTGGATGGCAGCATCTAGTTGCATTTGGGTGCGTACGTCGACCTGAAGTATACGTACTTTGCAGGCGTGAATATCCTGAAACTGGCAGGTGTTACTGACGTCTACTGGTCTTCTCCTATTCTGAACCATAGTTTTGAAACGACCCGCATAATTACCACGGGGTAATTACGCTAGTCAACGGATTATTACTTGTTTTAGCCAATAAAACACCGCTCTAACGAGTAATAAGCCCATCAGAGTTAATGCAGCAGAACAACAATTAGAGCTAATACAATCCATGCAATCGCATTGCCACGCAGGGCTAAATATCATACAGCCAAATAAGTCCAACTACTACAGTTCTAATACAGAAGTCTGATAGCAAACTAATTATACAAGTTGAGAGTGTCCAAAAGTACGATATGCTAGTGGTGCCAGTACCGAAGGCGTGGAGCCTGGACTGCTCCTACAACCCTAGTCCTCCCAGTCGTCCAACGAGGTGTAACCCCCATACGGCTCCGCCTCAAAGCCAATGCTCTCTCCAGGGGAGTAGTGCTCCTCCTGTCTGGCCTCATCTCCCTCAGCAGTGTAAGGGCTATCCTCTAACAAAAGAAATAATACAAGGATGAGTACAGAGTACTCAGCAAGCTCATATAACAAATATGCATCAAAAGCCTCTATCTATTCTTTCTCTTCTCATTCTTTCTCTTTTCTTTGATCTCATGCTCATGGTCATTTTATGTTCATATAAGAAAATAAGGTTTTTCGTTGCAAAGATTCGATTTTTATTACTTTTAAAATCTACTGAACATTTGTATGAATAGCGAAGAACCTCCCTGAGTTCCTGTAATCTCCTTTCCCGGAGACGGGTATGAATTCATGATTTGAAAAGCATTGCGCAAGCCTGTATCACTTTACCCAACATCATTCTGATCTTAACTGCACAGGGATTTCCGCGTTTCCTAAGACGCGGTGCCCAGATCAGTAAACAAAACGTTTGTAACTATCTCAGTATATTATATCTCCACCCGACTATTCTCAGTTGGTAGTCCGACGAGAATTACCCTCGACCAACTCAACCAAAAGAGACATAGTCGTTGGCTGGGGCGGTTTCTGACCAGCGCCCATCATCCCACTGCGTAATATATCGCCTTCGCGTACCCTACGCTCGGGTTCTTGCGATCCGCATCCCCACTTCCGCCTACTCGCCACCGGGATCATGCGCCGTGGATCCCCACTCCCGGTTCCTACCGGCTCTGGGTTCTCCCCTAAATAAATACTTACCCGTGTGGAGGATATAATAACCTTAATAGTACTACTAATCTTGTCCGTCCGTAGACGAAATGTTGGCTGATACGATGAAATACGGTCCACCCATATAGATGAAGTTGGTGGTTACTTAGATTATAACTTATGCAGAGGTTCCCATCTTGCCCTTCTGATCCTGCCAAGGCAACCTCTGCCCACCTTTATAATATACTATACGGTCGACTGCTCCGTCAGTCACCGCTCTATCCTTCTTCACAATCTCGATTTAAAGACTTTTCATTTAAATGCAGGGGTGATAATAGAATAATATCAAAATACTGAGATATCAAAATACTCGGGAATTAATCAAGGGAATGCTTGCCTGAGTTAGCCAAAAAGTCCTGAGCCTCCGCTCTACCCAAGTATTCTTTCCCTTGCGAGATCGGATTACCTCCTGCAGTAATAAGGCGCCTCTCAAAACTCGAGTTTCGGCGGGATACTAAGTTAAGAAAAATAAGCGAATATCGACGCGAGGCTTCTATGCTCTGGGCTTGGTGGGTAGCGAGTTTTTACACAGGGTTGAAAACCATACTTAATTTATCCACTAACGAAAGGTTTAACTAGTGCTAAAATAAAGCTGGCGATAATTAATACTAATAAATTCAGGCAACAAGATTTTAAACTGGCTTTGAAATCATTAATAAAACTCACCACTATTTTTGGTTAAGCGGAAAAAGAATTAAATACAGGCTGATAGAATTATATAAAGATTTATATGCATGTATATATATTTATCTGCAATTTTGTTGGTTAAATCAATCCCCCCCTATCAAACCGGCCGGCCCATCGGCCCACTCACTCGCCCCGGCCTGCTTCTCTTCCCCCTTTATTCTTTTCCCCTTCCTCTCCAACCTTATTTGCTTCCGCCACCGCCTCCTCCTTCGCTCTTCTTGCGCCGCTCCCTTTCCCCTTCTCCCCTTCACGCGCTGCGCCGCCGCCTCCCTCTCTTCTCTCCCTCTCTGTGCCGCGCCGCCTACTCCCTCTCTCCTCTCCTTCTCTGCGCCGCGTCGTCTCCTCCCTCTCTTCTCTCCTTCTCTGCGTCGCGCCACCGCCTGCTCTCCCCTCTTCCGCTACTCTCTGCGCGCCGCCACCCCTCTCTCCCTCTGTGCCGCGCCGGCCAAGCTGGTCGTCGAATCCGTGGCCTTCGGCCCGGATCCGGCTCTACTAGGCCCAACCCAACACTCCCCTATGGTTCTTGTGGATTCTTGTGGATGATGCTTTACTGATGCATGTCTATTTTACATATATTTTTTTGTATGAGAGAAAAGGTTGGCATGGATGCGTGCTGCTGCAGCTCGGCCCTGTGGGGATCGAGGTTATCCGCATACCGGGGGGTGTGTGATGGCCCTCGAGGGCGCAGGTGCTAGGCCGCTGGCGGCGCGTCGCCGCCTAACACGCTGAGGTAAACCCCTATGTGACTTTCTACTACTATCCTCTGTGCCGAAAACTACTGGTGGTGTTGGTGCTAAGAGCTCATATGGTTGCTAAAAGCTAGACCACAAATGCTATTGAAATGCTAGTATGTTAGGATTTGTGGGCTACCTTCTTCTGGTTGGGTGCTTGGATGATGTCGGCTGAGGTGGTGGTAATGTGGTTGCTGAGGTTGCTCCCCGGTTTGCTTGAGTGCCGACAACTCCAGTGGTGGCCTCCTTGCTCGTGGCTTGCAGTCCCCAAGTCCAGTTCCTGGCTTGACCGCGATTGGCTGCTGCCTGGGGCTCCCTTGGTGGGGATTGGTGGGGCTGATTGTGTTTGTGAATGGGGAAGAAAGTGAGTTTCTCTTTTGTCTCTCTCAAGTGGATGTGTGTGCGCTTACCTTCTGTGGCTTCGTGACTACACCCTGGATGTTCTAGGATTGTTTTGTCTATGTGGTTACAGTTGATCTGGTATTCGCTTGCCCGTGGTTTACTGCCCACGGTTTGCTGCTCTAGCCACTGTGCCACGCGAGAAATATTGGGGAAAGCCGGATTGGCCGCCGTCTTTGCCGCTGGCTGTGCTAGGGCTTTGCTGGGGGGGTCCGGGCTGGTTTGCTGGCTTGTGGACATGTGCTGGCTTCGGTCCCTGTTGCTCCCTTCTGTGCTAGATATTTTCACTTGGGAGGCCATGCTGGCCGATGGCTGCTGGGGCAATTGCCGGGCTGGTTGGTTTACTTACTTGGCTCTTGACACTTGCCGGCTGTTTGTGCTACAGTGTATGTGCTGCAAAACAGGTTTGTTTTAGACCAGATGATGAACCCTATGGTTGTGAGAGGTGCCGACTGGCCCCCGGACGGTCAGGTATCTCCGTGAACGGAATGCCCCGCCCGAGATAACCTCGAGGGCTCTGACGACAATTCTTCCTTTTTCTATTGGTTTCTGGAGTTCTATTCTTTTGTTCGGTCTTTTTTTGGTATTTCATCTAATGGCTGCTCTCAATTGAACAACGGTGTGGTTCGACGACAGTCTACGGATGCAATGCAAGAATGTAATCTATGGACAATGTAATAGCGTGTGTATGTGTGAACTTCCTAGTGTATGCATGAATGTATGAAATGGTCTTTGTATGTAGTGCATTTCAGAATAATGTAAATGCAAAGTTTCAATAAAACATGAAATGCTTCAGAAATTAATTCTCTTTGTGCTTGTGTGTGCTTATGTGGGTAAACTTACGAAATAATTTATCCTATCGCCGATTTAACTAACAGCTAGGCTTAGCTAAACAATAACTAATTAATCCACACGATTACTACTAATCACACTTAATAGCTAATTAACAAATGAGGGTTATTTCAAGTTTTTGCTTGGATTTGGAGTCTGGATGTGGATATATACCCAAATACATACATACGGATTGTCCGGGATACAGGTTGAATTTGAATCGAAAATGAATAGACAGGCCGATACACAGAGATACGCACCGTTGTTTTTTTTTCTAGCATGAGATATGCATATTTATGGGTATATATATTTGTCGCTTTACACCAAGCTGGTATGCATAGAAGTTTTTCCTTTTTTTTCTAGCATGAGATATGCATATTTATGGGTATACATATTTATCGCTTTATACCAAGCTGGCACGCATTCAAGGCCTTGTTTGCATTGACGTCTATAAATACGAAGGATGGAGAAAGACATGGCACTCGCCTATCCTTTGAGGAGATATCATGGGAGAACATATGAACAGTAGTGGCAAGGCGCTCCTTTTCGTTTTCGTCCTCCTCCTCGGTAGTTTTGTCGCGCAGTGTGAGTAGCTAATGACAAAATCAAGCTCTTTCTTTTCCCTCTTCTCTTTCCGTATATTGATTTCAACGTTTTTTTTTTGGGAGCTGCCACAGGTGACAGAATGTACGGGATAGAGCCAGTAGGATCGATCGGGGAAGACAGTAGCAGCAAAATAACTGTTATCGGATGCATTCAAACTGATGATGGCTGCGACTCCATTGGCCAAGAATTTTGTTTCGCGTGTATTTATAATCGTTTCCCACACCCAAATCAGCGTTGGGCTACAAGAGAAGAATGTCAGAAAGTCTGCCCTCCCAGCTAATTAATTCAGTTTTTGGCATGCATGATATGGGCAGGATCCTTTACAATAATGATGTGTATATGCCTCCATCGCAAAAAAAAAAAAAGGAAAAGAAAAAAGAAAAAATCGATGTATGCCGAATATTCAGATCAAATGAACAAATAAGATATGATTCATCCGTCGCGTTGATACATAGTCTTCATTTCTGGCAACACGCGGTTCGTGCATTCTTATGGAAACCATGCGCTAATCGTCTAACAAATCAATTGATCACATGCAACCGGCAACCTAGTAGTAGAATCCATACTCCGCGGCGCCGCCGCTTGGTATCGAGAATCATGCAACCGATCGACGCTGGTCGCCGTTGACGACGCGGTGAAACAGCTCGAGCTAGGGCTGCCACTGGTAGGGCATGGATAACCCGAATCTATATATATCCAACTCTATATATATTTGAAGTGACATTATCTATATCTAACTGAAAAAAGGTTATAATTAGTGAGTTTAGGTAACCCAGTGGGTAAAAGAGAAGGCAAATAAGGGGTTAAATCAAAGATACTTATGAAGGAAGTTTTTGAAAAACTTCGGTATTTGAAATTTTAATCCCGCGTTCACACTACAAAAGTTTTCCGAAATCAATTACAATTTATTAAAGATGATTCTGCGTGTAGAAAGACTACTATGTAAATTTGCAGGGATAGACGCGCACGTAGTCCCCACATGCATTTATAAGGAGCTTTCGTAAAACTTCGTTATTTGGAATTTCAACCTCACATTCACACCATAAAAGTTTTACGAAATCAACTGTGCAAATTGGTGGGGACAAATGCATAAGTGACTCCTACATGTTCTTATAGGAAACTATAACTAAGTATGGGTAGTCCAAATCTATAGATAGCCTATGTGCATTTTCAACCCTATATTTGAATGGTATAGGTAAAGTTAGGTAAGTGGATATTACCCTTCCTATACTCAAATTTAAATAGGTATTTTATTTTTTATCCATATATATCTAATAGCGTAGGTATAAATTTAGATAAGATAATAGGTACCAGTGATAGCCCTAGCTTGAGCTCTCATCCCCTCACCTCTCACTCCAAGATGGATAGGTATATTCACTGATCGAATCATGTATTTCCTTCCTCGAGATCCAGATCACACTGTAACACCACGGCCCAACCCTTGAGCCCAGAATGTTACCACGACTCTAAAATTGTATCATTCACATCCATTGCTGCTGGAATCTGGCAGACCCAATAAGCACACACGCTTACAGGTGAGCATTGAGGCAACAATTCCTAATTACCAACTACCAAAAGATGTATAATCCACACTATTTGGGATATTTCTAACAAGACAAAATTTTAATGCTAACTACCCGAGCGTACTATTGAAGTTGGAACATGACAAGTAGAGGTGATTTGTGAATTACTGTTGCACGTGGGAATATATGTGTGCTACTCCCGCCCATATATGTCGCCTTCAGTATACACATAAAAACATCAACAAAGTAAGGATGAGTCCAAAGACTCAGCAAGTATACAATCGAATAATGGCGACAACATAGCAATTCAACAAACCCCTATATCTGGGAGTTGTAAGACAGTCCCTGTAACCGTCAGTAAACCACATATCTGCAAAACTATAACCTGAACTCTGCAACTATTCTACTGCCTTTTGTCTTTTTCATGCAGTGCAATACAATGCAATGTCATGCATTTCCAAATGTATCTTATACCGGTATAGTGGAGTTGTTTCACCCGCGGTGAAAGCTCTCTACCCCCATCCCTGAGGTGCCTTGCCGAAGGGAGTTTCTCGTAGAAACTATGGTTCACCCTTTCGGTGGACTTTCTGTATGCGGTGCATTACCGAAGGGAGCTTCTCGTGGAAGCTACAGTTCACCCTTTCGGTAGATCTTTCTGTACGTGGTGCCTTACCGAAGGAAGCTTCTCATGGAAGCTACAGTTCACCCTTCCGGTAGGACTTTCTGTATGCGGTGCCTTACCGAAGGGAGTTTCTCGTGGAAGCTACAGTTCACCCTTTCGGTAGGTCTTTTTGTATGCGGTGCCTTACCGAAGGGAGCTCCTCGTGGAAGCTATAGTTCACCCTCCTTGGACCATCCACCTGCACACACCTTGTTTTGCTTTTTTTCATACCGTATAACTCTGGTAGTCATATATAAAGTTCTTAGAATAGTTATACTAAACCCCAGTTGATGCAAAAACAAGAGTGGAAGCAGGCACCTGAGGAGGGACTGTAGTCAAAGCAGAAAACGTCAGTGTAATCGAAGAAGAACAGGCAGCAAGTACAGATGGAATAAACTGCACTGCTAACCTGCAGCGAAGCTCCTCAACATGCAGCGTCGAAAGGGCCTCAGTGATGGTCGATCAAGGTGAGTGGACTAGTAGTTGAGCCTTGATAGACTCAAACCCTGGGTGAACATGGTATACTGAAATACCTCATCAGCAGTGTCAGCACCAATAGCAATAGTCTCTACCTCCTTGGTGGCCTTATCTTCTTCAAGAGGTGCAGAAGTAGGTTGTTTGGAAGAGGTTGAACAAGTGATGGCGGACAAGGTCATGTACTAATGACATGTCCACAGAGGCAAAGTTCATTGAGCGTGATCTCTATGAGTGAAAACCATAACCTGTAATTTGTCCCATAGAGTTTTGCTCTAGAGAATGGAATCGCAACTGATGAAATGAAATCCATCGATAGGTGATGCTAGACGGCGCAGTGACCAATGCAATAAAGTCTAACATGCAGCGCTAAAGGCGCGATGGTTAGATCAACGTGAAGAAAGTTTTTTCATTTTTTAAAAACTAAACGCTTTTATAGAGAGAAACTGATATGGTTTCTATTCACCCAATACGGTTCCTATCAAAACGACACTTTCAAAGACAGGGACAGCAATGGCAGTGACGGAGGCCAAAGTCGGTGATGACATTGACAGCGCAGACTGCGTCCTTAGCGATTGCATTGGGCGGCGGTGATGCAGTTTGTAGGCCCGAGCGGTGGCCTTGCGTGGCGATAGCGCGGTCCAGACAGCTGCGGCCCGATGACATCCATAGTGGTGGCGGAGCGGACTGTGTCCCAAGAGACGGCCTTGGGAGATGGCGGCGTGGTCCGGAGGCCGAAGTCAGTGGTAGCCAGATCCAAGTGGATATGTTGTCCCGAGAGGCGTCCTTGGGCGGTAATGGCCTGATTCGGGCGCAGCGGCCAATGACGATGGCGACAGTGATAGTGAGATGGCAACTGAAGAAGTTAGGTTAGTGCCCTGACTCTAATGCTATGTTATGAATATTATGTGTATATTCAAAAAGTGTAATGGATAATATATATAGAGTACAACAGACTATATGTAAAGACTACCCTACAATGAACTAAATGCAGTAGAGATAAGTTTACTTTAACCTGATTGTCGGCACTGGGCTATGAAAGTTTAGAGAAAGGATTGGGGACTTGGAAGTGGTACTGACAACCATCATGGTAGTGACCCAACGCTTGCGGGCAAGAGTATTGAGGTCGACGACAGTGCGAGTAGGGTCGAGGATGGTGTAGAGGAGTCATAGGTGGTAGCCGATCAGCACCACCAGGCCGAGGAGCACCAGCAACTAGGGCCAGCAACAGGTCTAGCTTCTCCTCTCGAACCATGCCTAATGCTCTGCTTCTTCCTCTCTTCTATGCACCGCCAAATTAGCAAGACAAAAGGTGTTAGAATTTTTAAAAACAATCTATATTTTATTCCAAATTATAGTAATATATCTTTATTTTTTATTTTACACTAATAATCATCTATTTTTTATTTTTTATGCCCAACGGTTGCACGCAAATGTCCAAGTTGCCCACCGGTTGAGTAACTAGTGCTAGTCGCCAAACTATTGAGCGACTAGTCCTAGTCGCTCAACGGTGGAATGAGACCTTGACAAGTCGCAACCGGTTGGGTGATTTAAAATAATAATATTATTATTATTTTATTAATCTGATGGAAATAATTATGGGGAATAAATGATAATTTTTGTAGGTAATACATTTAGCAAATCCTATTTATAGGTTGTTATTTTTTGAAAATAAAAGGGCAAACAAGGTAAATTAGTCAGTTTATAATTTTCGTAGATTCTCAAGGGTACGAAGATTCTCAAGAGTATGAAATCTGTTAGACTCGTAATAACATTTTGTGATTGTTGTATATTGTTATAGTACGATAAATTTCTAAAGAATTTTGTGAGAATGATTGAGATAGTAATGATTCATAAGTAAAAAGGTAAGTGATATTGTGATGCAACAGAGAATTTATATACGTACGAGAACATTGGATAAATGGCATAACGATAACAACACAACAGTCGATCCTAGGAAGGGTCGCCCACTGTTTGGAGGTGACGCGCGACAAGTTGTTGCAGGCTCTCTGTCGGGTCTAAAGTAGGATGAGGCATGTCATGCCCCTAACAACGTGTAGGACTCTCCCGGAGGTGGCCACATAGACGCATACACCAAGGCCAGCACGTCCTACAGCTCAGCTAGGAGGCTTCGGAGGGCCACGTGCACATGCCCCGTCCGTGCCTGACCAGCCTGGGGAGTGGTGGGCACGTGGCTACCCCTACCAGCCAGCGTCAAGGCAATATCTATTCTTCCCAGACCTGTTTGGGTAAGGCGAGTATAGTGGGTATGACACTTGGACGAGCGCCATGGCCTACGTCGAATGTACATTTCGTCTCTTAGGGTTTGTTCGCATTGATATATTACATAAATAAACAATATTTAGTCAGCAGCACAATATTTAGTCAGCGGCCTTACACACATCACTTACCTTCTCAACAGCCACCTTCGGAGCTCGTTGATCCAAGGAGGCTACCTCGTAATACGCCCAATGATTCTAGGTTGAGCCGCCCCTCCTATTCCCACCGAACACCCTTTGGAAGGGCCCCTAACGGGGGTGGCGCCACCTCTTTGCTGGTGTCAGGATGCCTGCAAGTACGTCAAATCAACCGACGAGTGGACCATTAGGCGGCGCTATTGGTGCGGCCCAAACTACTGCGCGGACTACCCCGACTGCAGGTTTGACACGCCGAGCCACAGTCAGTCGGTAATGAAATCGTATTTTAGTGCACACCACTATTTTGCTTCCCGTTATGCCGTAACCACGTCTCTGTTCCCACCGCAGTCTCCGCCACGCCTATGCAACTTCAGCTAATGGATCGATAACAAGATCCACCCCCACGACATGTAGATGCTGCTGTCACGGAAGAGGTGGGACAGGGAGGACTGCGAGGCCCATGAAAGGTGCATCGAAGAGCTACAGGCTAAGATGGAGGAGAACAAGAGGCGACAGAGGCTGCACGAGGAGCAGGAGCGTGAGCATGCCAGGCGACAGGAGGCCGAGAGGGCGTGAAAGAAGGCCATCGCGGCAAAAGCTAAGGCGCAAGGTAAAGAGTACAATGCCGAGCTGGGCTGCAAGGGCAAATAACCATGTTCCACGCAGTAGTTCGATCATCTTCATCCATATGTCCCATGTATTTCTAATTCTCTAAAGGCATACGTATACCATCCTTAGTTTGTTAGCCTGCATGTCATGTAACCCCCTTGTTCAATCGACTGTCGTGTTGTTATCATTACGCCATTTATCTAAAATTCTCCTTTGTGTATGAATTCCATATTACATCGCAATATCACTTACTTTTCTACTTATGAATCATTGCTATCTCAATCGTTCTCATAAAATTTTTCAAAAATCTATCGCATTGCAACAACATACAATGATCATAAAATATTACTGCGAGTCTAACAGATTTCGTATCCTTGAGAATCTATGAAAATCACAAATGAACCAACCTACTTTGTCTGCCTCTTTATTTCTAGAAAAATAACTTACAAATAAGATTTACTAAATGTATTACCTATAAAATTATCATTTATTCTCTACAATTATTTCTATCGAATTAATAAAATATTACTATTTTTATTTTAAATCGCTCAACCGGTGCATGACTTGTTAAAGTATCGTTCTACCATTGGACGACTAGGACTGGTCGCTCAATAATTAGGCGACTAGCACTAGTCGTTCAACCGGTATGCGACTTGGACACTTGGCGTGCAATTGTTGGGTGACTAACCCAAGTCGCTTAATGGTGAAGCGACAGAGCATTATTAGTGTAAAATAAAAAAATAAAGATATATTACTGTACTTTAAATAAAAAATAAATTATTTTAAAAAAATTCAGATGCTAGTACTGCTGAAAGAGAGATGCTCATCTGCAACGTGGATGGAAGCAAAAACACAAACCTTTTTTTGAGCAGAATCAAAACACAACCTCTTCGTTGTTCTGAACGAGAATAAAAACACAATCTTTTGGACTGGGAAGCAAGCAAACTAGTTCTCCTAAAGGCCAACGAGCAACTGCGCGGCGGATTTTGCGGCGCGCCGTCTGAATGCCTGGATGGGACACGAGTTATTAGTTGCTCGACTTACAGCTTGCTAGCGAAGTGCTTGTTGAACACCTCATCAGCATGCACCAAGTAGTGATAACGTCGGCATATCCAATCAAAATTCAGCAGGTTTAACAATCAACTTTATCACCAGGTTTACTATGGATAGTCCTTGTGGAGTTTCATGCTTATCTGATGGTCTCAGAAATACACAAAACTCAGGCAAATGGATGAAGTAAACGAGGAATAAAATGAGGGCTTTTTCTATACATATTTTACATGTTCTCGTCACCAACCTGGCCGGACAGCAATAATGCACTAATGCCCATTCACCCGCTATCCCACAGGATCATTGTTCAAAAAGATCCGAGTACCATAGTTGCAAACAATTGGAGAAGTCATTTCTACATCAGTCTATGACCCGGCGTTTATAATCTTGCAGCTTTCCAAATTACAGGGCTATAACTGGTACACCAAAAATGAACAAAAACGGGAACAGTCTACTGAACATAGTCCTCCAGAGTTGGTACAATTACACGTTCAGTCTCGTACAAGGAGAAACCCCACCAGTTCTTAGCCTTTTGAATTCCAGCTCTTTGTTCCATCCATCAGAAGATATGGACAATATCATAGGCAAATCTGCTCATGTTAAGGATGAACTCAAGCATAGAAATTCACACTGCAGCTACCTAAACCATAAAAAGGGGGAAACAAATATAAAAAATCACAGTGCCTTGAAACTATCTGAATGAATTGCTACATGATAATGCCTTATGAACTATGCTGTTATGGCATATTTTGATGGTGCTGGGCCACCATACCGGTGAATCAAATCAAACCTGCCAGCCCAAAAATATACCAAACAACACGTACTAGACGAAAAAACGGGGAATATTTAGAACACCAATAAGCCTTACAATATCAAGGATACGTCCAAAACAGCACAAATGACTGCAAAAAGCAAAGAAATAATGTTAAACCATCACCAAAAACATGACAAAGCTAATTATCATGAAGAAAATTGAGAAAAGAATCTTGAGATGATAAATTATATGAAGGCAATGGAATGCACCATTGGTATTACAATACTGTCACAACTATACAGTATGGAGGTAATGGTTGTTATAACTCGAGAACATTTACCGTCAAAGTGTAACCATTGAGCTTATCATGAAGAAAATTGAGAAAAGAATCTTGAGATGATAAATTATATGAAGGCAATGGAATGCACCATTGGTATTACAATACTGTCACAACTATACAGTATGGAGGTAATGGTTGTTATAACTCGAGAACATTTACCGTCAAAGTGTAACCATTGAGCTGTGAAGAATATAATAGATACACAGATCCCAAAGTTGATACTCCTTCCACCGAAATCTGTATTCTATCACAACAACCTAGTGGTCACCTTTAACAACTAGGCAGACCCTTACTAACGTCACACTATTCCTAGCTACAAGACTTTGAACAATTGGGTAAAAGTAAGAGTCAGTTCAAACAGATAGGTCACAGGGCTGCTCCATGTTCGACACCTTCCTAAATACTAGATGCACTTCCATGCTCCTTAACAACGTAGAATAAAAAATAAAACCTCAAAATTTAAATTCAGATAAAGGGTGCTGCATGATCCAGACATGCTGGCTATATTCTTGAAGTTCTACAAAGATAAAGGCACATATCACATTGTCCAGCTCCAGTGAGGCTTACCATAAGGCCACCAATAACTCCTTCAATTAAAATCCTGTTCCAACTGTCGAAGTAGGTATGAACCGAAAATTTGGCCTTCACCAAAAGCCCGAGAGATGCAACCATCATTACAAGAAAGTAGAACACAAATCCCATCAAGCCAGTGAATCCCCAGATTCCAGCAACAACTCCACTAATGATTGACAAGAATGTCCGACTGTAAGGCAAAAGAAATTCCTCACAGTTAAGACATATCATCTTGGTGTAGAAATGAATCTGTCAAATTTTTTTTTTATTTCAAGAATAGCAAGCGAGATTCTGAAAATGTTGACAATAATGGGAAGTATTTAACATGTAGTTGAGCAGGAAATAGAAAAGCATGTCTTCATTTATAAACATTCAAAACGTTCAATTATGCATGAAGCCTGCTAAGGGAGTTCTAGCATGTCAACTGATCACTATAATTGAGTAGATCCTAGCACAAGTGTAGCAGTATTCAAAATTCTTTGGGCCACTATAAAATTTGATCCTATGGTTGCAATGCTCATTTGCTTGGTATATTTCTCAATCAACCTAAATAAAACAAATTCTGAAGTCTCGCTCACAAATCAAGGAGCTTCAATTATGTTTTGTGATTCCATCTGAGCGTTGCGAGTACTACAAATTCATACCCTCAGCACAGCAATCCAACCTAAAGGAATTGCTAATAGATCAAAGGGAGATTTGCTCCCGCTGATGGAACCACTCCAAATATGCTTTTCTTTAAGCACTCCAAATTGCGATTTGTTTGAAAAGTTGACATTTGGTAAGTCCTAATCTCACTGTCTCATTTTTCTCTTTTCCACTTGTTGTACCCAATCTAGTGCTTCAGCAGTTGCAATGGTAATTCTAGCATCACAAGACCATATGTTTAGTCCTTGTCCTATCAATTTGCAACACGCTTTTTTTTGCTACACTCAAAATCTAAAATCTAAATTGCGAACTTGTAGCTACACAAGTAGAAGAAAAATCTTAGCCCTATGTTCACTATCATGTCGCAAAAATCCCGATCAAAATTTAAAGAAATATAGACATGCTCCTGCTGATCAGATCAGATCAGATCGAATTCAGAATTTTGTTAGGGAGAATCGAACGGGAGGAACCAGTAGTTGACGGATTTCACGTTGCTAGTGAGGTTCTCCGCGTGGAGGATGGGGACTTCGTCGGAGAGCGCGCCGCCAACCGCCGCCGCCATCTTCCTGCTGATCTGCTCGGTTCTCTAAGCGAATCGAATGAGATATGGAGGCGGAGCCGCGGAGGATGCAAGGGAAGCGGTGCGTAAGGTTGGGTTGTTGTACTGTACACTTGCGGTACTCCTACTTGATATTAATTGTTTTGCAAACATGGGTTAATTAAAATTATTTTGCACAAGTAGAACTAAATCCTTTAAATTTCACAAAGACACCATAAATCTATATTTATACTAGATACAATTCTAGCTATATAAGATAATCCAATAATTACTAAAAATATAAATATAAAAATAAAAAGTATAGAGATATAAAACCACAAAGATGACACGTAATGTTTTTCTGTGGTCTCGAAGACTTACTGGTCTCTCCTAATCCATATTAAAATAAGCCCAAATAAATTAGACCAGGTCCACAAATTGAGCCAACCATTTCAATTTCACTAGATTGCTCCTCCACTCCGGAGATGGTGAGCACAACAAAACTCACAATTGTACTGGGTCTCTTCACACTCTTCTTTGAAGAGATCACCATATAAATTCTTCTAAGCCATCTAGGTATCGACAACAACCAAGATTAATAAGCCAATGACACTTGCTTGGAGGTTTTCAAATGTTACAAAGATTAACTAGATGATACAATACACTTGAATACTCTCAACAACCTCAAAAATATGAAAACGGAGCAAATGAATTGAAGAGAGAGTAGCAATAATTCAAGTATATTCAGTGAGGTCCAAGAAGAAGGTTTTTGCTACTGGTGGGGAGTATTTAAAGTCTCCACCCATTATCCCATTAGGATGACCACTGGGGTTGAAATCACCAAAAATCAAGAGATACAGTACAAGCGTCATGCAATGGCCGATACTACCACACTTACTGTTCAATGGCTATTTAAGGTTCATTAAATGCACAGAAACTAACCGTTGAATTAAACGTTGAATTAAATTTTGGTACTATCATACTCACAGGCCCTAGTAGTACCGATCATGCAATAGTACCGCACCTCAGCTGTGGTAGTACCGATTTCCAAAAGAGAGAAAATGTTTCAAAAAATACACTCTAAAAATTAGCTACCGCTAACTAAAGTGTGATCATACCTCACTCCGATAGTATCGGACTCAGGGTGCAGTCATACCTCTTAGCGGTACTACCGACCAACACAAGCCGTAATACCGAAAGGGAAAGGGACCGTTAGGACCAAAAGAACAGGCCTGGCTAATCAAATTATGCTTATCACACAGTAATAGATAGAATAGGACCATTAGGACGGGAAAGGGATGTTGCAACTGATTTAGTAGGATATTTTCTGATCAACAGGCTAAAGCAAGGCATAAACCTCCAGAGCTGATGCTTGTTTATCATGTCACTCAAAATAATGAATGGAGTTTTCAGTAACTTACCAAAAAGTATAATAAGAAAATCTTGCCAGACATCCGGTTTGCTGGTGCTCACGTATGACTTCGGTGTCAGCTGGTTGTTCCGTGCAGGCTAGTTCAGTTCAGCTTGTTTTCATTCGTTAACCATCTATTGTTCTGGCAGGTAGACAGGTCGTTGTGTCAGTTCACTCCCGCAACATGGGATAAGGATCAATCGCACCCTTTCATGGGGCCATGGAGGTTCATCCAAGTGTTGTGCCTGTGCGTTGCTTTCATGACAGTGGAGCTTAACACATTCTTCCTCGAATTTTGTCTCTGCATGGATTCCTCCTAGGAATCCCTTGGTTGTGTACAGGCTGATTCTTTGGTGGTTAATTGCTATTCCGACCATTCGTGAGTACAACTCCTACTTGCAAGACAGGTCCTCTCAATTCTAATGATATGCTCTTCAACCTTTTTTCTAGCATAATACGTATACGTCCTATATTGTTTACATGAACAGTATGTCTTGTTTCTGTTGATGGGTAACTTATATTTGGCAAATATCAATCATCTCAGCAAACCAGTGAAGAAGGTGGGGGCTTTTTGTTGGCTGTCTCTAGCTATATGAATATTAGAGCTGCTTATATGCATGAAATTTGGATATGGTGAGTTCTGTACTTTTTCTTACTACCTAGAACAGCATTGTTGGCATATGGTTCATGTTGCTGCATATTCGGTCAGTTTTGTGTGTTAACATGCAGCAACATTACCAGGTTTGTTTCACAATCCAATGCCCACTTGGTTGATTATTTTTTGGGGCTCAGTGGGGATTTCGCTTGTGCTTTTCTTGCTGGCATGGTCTTGGAGGAATCATCGAGCATTCTGGAGAAAGCAGCTCTAATAGCTCCATCATAGGGTTTCTGCTCCAATTACTTCCTAGTTGCTTGTTTTCAAGATAACTGTACACATCCAATCTAGTTTTTCTTAAATCTTAGGGTGGCCAAATTTTACTCTGCAATAGTTGTACCATTACTGGTATAAGATTAGGTGAGCTTCAAGCAAATTGTAATATTCAGTCAAATGCTCTGTTTTAAGTCAACTACGCAACATTTCCCCCGACAACTCCTGATACTTGAGCCAGATTTTCGCAGCTGTTAAATCAACATATCCGCAGGATTGGTAATGTGCATCATCTACTAAACTGATAATGACAACAGATAACTTGTATGGATTTTCGTCTTAGGACGGCAGTCATGAGCATGAACTGTATAGCAGCAATGTTCGTCTCTACAAGTACTAGAACAAGAGCAAACCTTCTTAGCAGAGATACTGTAGTCCGGTTAAAGTTTTACTTGTACGTTTTCTTGCACCACACTTTCCAAGCGTATCACCCATGCACATGAATAAGAGGGATATCAGACAGATGTAATCTTTTCATTTCGAAAGCAAGTTTCTCTTCACAATAGATAGCATGATGTGACATGGTGGTGCAGTCGATATGCATCTGACAACGAATTTGCCCTAGTAATGCAAGGAAGCATGCTAACAAGGCAACAGCAACATCTACATGCATCTTTCATGGTCAAGCAGCTTCTGCAGTACAGCCTGCAAAGCAAAAACAGGAGCACCATCATTCACAGTGTGTAACAATACTGAGAAATAACAATGCCAAGCCACTACAAAGGAAAGTTGTTGTAGTCCAATCACGTGGACAGTGACTCACAGGGCAGGTAGTGTTCAACTTTAGGGACTGAGCGAGCTCGCGAGGAGAAATCAAAAGTTTGACAGGCCGATATTCAAGCGCCTGATTTCTCCCTTTGATGTCTGCAAAGCTAATCAACTCGTGATCCAAAAGATGCTCAGAAGCCTGCAGCAAGCATGTAAAATGTGGTCATTGCATGGAGTAGAAAGATCATTAATTCTTGATAATGGCCATATTTATCAGAAGTTTTGTAGGCATCCTGTATCGATTTGTATTCTGACAGACAACAAATTCATCAACTGTCAATTTTCTTTTCCTCTAGGGCTGATGACAAACGGAGAAGAGCAACATTCTACCTTTCATTATAGTGGTGAAGTTGTATGAACTTTGCTCCTTATCTTCTAGCCTGTTCATGCATACAAGGATGTACAGTTCCAAAATCAAGAGATCTGCTATCAGAATTTTCAGTGGTGTAAATATAATGTTATCATATTATTGCAATGTAGTATTATAAACACAGTATGACAAAAATGAGAGCAAGTTCAAAGCAAAAGTTACGAGAACGTTCACCATTTTTATGTTGTGCAGTAAGAAAAGTATGGCTTCTAGTATATGAAGTTTATAAACCACTACAAACAAAATAAGGACCAATTAACAAAATAGACCTTGCAGGCTGTCCATCTTGGGTTGTCTCTGCATGGAGGAAAGCGCATTTATGAAGCTTTCCATTGACAGAAGTCCAGATTCCATGTCCATATCTGACACTACTCTGAAACTGAACAGTTGCTTTTCCACATTTAGCTGAGCACCAAAATTGTGGAAATATGAAGAACAGAAAGAGCAAGCGAACTGCTGAAAACCTACAGAAATCTCAGGACGTTGCTGGTTGTTGCATCAGCATCCGTGAGGGAGTTGAGAATTCCTTTGAATTTCTCATTGCTGAAAATGCTCTACAGTGCATAGGATAACAGAAGTTTATATTGCAATTTGTTGCACTACCTAGTTGATTAGATGGATCATCCTTTTGTTTTGCCACAATGGAACAACAGAAATATGCCTTAAGGCAACTGCTTGAAATAATGTCACATGCAGTTCCATTCATTCTAAGGAACAATTCCACCGTGTCTTATTTTAGCAAGGCCATAGATCAAACACGGACCCTATCTTGAGAAAGCAGAAAGTTGCTTCATTTAACATGATCATCTGCTGTTATTAGTTCACTATTCAACTACCAAGTGAGATGAGAACTCAGATCGCTATAAATACTTGGCCAACTAGAAGATTATATTTTTGGTCAAAATGCGACTAAAGCATGAGGAAGAACAGTTCATACCAATCTGCAACTCACACCAATGAAAACAGCTTATGATGTGAGAGACTGCATCGCATCAAGTAAGCTATAGAGTAACAGCTGCTTCCCCTGTAATAGGGCATCATGAACAGTCATCCTCTCATGTGAAAATTGCCAATAGAGTTGGTAGAAAGCATGTTATGACTTTTACAGTTTACTGTTATACACCTGATGAGCCATGATTGTGTCCAGTTTATGCAGCTGATATTCAATAAGATGGGAATGAATTAGGAATTAAGTGCAGTTGAAGCAGAAGGCGTCTAGTCATTTCAACCTGAGCAAAGAGATCAAACTCTTCTAGGACAAAAATTATTGCCTTGTGAGCTAGTCCACACTCCCTACAGAAAAGAGAAAACAAATGAGCACCAAAAGATTACACAGGAAATTTAAGAACTAAGGACTATGATTCTATGATTTAAAATGTTCATCATCTTAATGCATTGCTTACCGTAACATGTCAATCATGAATTCGGTATTGTCATCCGAAGAAGCCTAAAAGAGAAGAGATCAGAACAGTCTATCTTCAATCCATTTCAAATTGCAGAAAGAACAATCATTCAGTGGAGGGAAAACTAGACAGAATATGCACCATTTTGGAAAATGATAATTGATGCTTCAAACAAAGCTGCCTGGCAATTTCCTTTAAGAAAATAGCAAAAATATCAGCATCGCTGCATGGGAGTGAATAAAGCACAGTAACAAGTAGAGTTGAGTAAATTGTTAAGGAAAAGGAGTTGAGAATGTGAGAATTGAACCAAAAGCGAATTTTGCAGTAGTCTCTGAAATGCAAACCTTCGTAGCACAGTTGTCATCACTCATCACTATGTAACATCCCATTCAGGCTGATCTGAAAAGGTGCGGCACAATTATCCACTTGAAGCACAGGTAACAAAATCCCAGCTATTTACACACTAGGGCATATTAACTGTTGTGTTTTTGGAAATACAACGCACTTGAGAATGGTACTACAAAAACAGCATATAAAAAGAAGCGATCAAGTTGACAGGGAATTAATTCTGCATTTCTCCATTATTTCCCTAAAGCACCTCAAAAAGAACTTTTTTCCAAACAAGGGAGGACGAAAAAAATGAGTCAAGTGGTATGTACAACAAGTCGTTCTCACCTAGTACTGAACGCTACGGTAAGCTGTAACCCTCAAACGGACTTCACAACAGCAGGTTGTAGTTTAAGAGGTATAAGTAAAGCATCAGTTGCATTGAACATATAGCAACAAGTGCACACAAAAACTCACGCGAACACAGAAGACACGATCTTGTTTTTGGTGCTTCCAACTTGGCAGCATTTTCCATCTCTATTGCTTTGCTTATATAGACAATTAGAAGGAAAGAAATCATGGCCTCCAATCAGACCGATACTTGCACAATCATGCAGGATCATGCGCCTAAATATAGCAACTAACCAAATATGGTAAAAGCTAATCTTGCACACAAGGATTATACTTAACATTCCATACCACGGATATTGCATCAGGATGCTCCTCCTTCAGGTCCTCTAGAACCATGTCGACCAACTGCAAAGAAATGAAACCTCAGCCCCCAATCGAGAACAAGCCACATCGCTAGCTAGTGCCAACCGCCCATAGGCACATTTCATCAAACACCACCCCTGCAGTTCAACCAGACAGAGAAAGGGAGAAGAGAAGGACTAGGAAGGATTCTCACCGCACCTTTTCCGCAGCCGCGGGGGCCGAGGAGGAGGACGGAGTTGTTGCAGGCCTCGGAGATGGAGCTGGCGACGAGGTACTTCAACCTACTGCCAGTCCAAAACCAGGCGCGTCAGTCACAGATGAGTTGGAAACTATTTCCTGTGAGGCGTGGTGGGGCGGATGGGATCGATTCGGTTCACCTGTAGTTGGTGTCCGGCGAGGATCTGAGGGCGGAGTGGACGAAGGCCGCGGAAAACGGCCCGTGCTTGACTCGCCAAGGACGGCGCTGCCGCCGCCGCCGCCGCCATGTGTGTTCGACTGCTCGCGGAATTGGGGATCGAGGAGGAACAACAGAGAAGGGCCAGAAGGGAGGGCGCGCGCGGGAAAGATGGCTCGGTGGCTCCCTTCGGCGCCGGTTCTAGCGTCGTGTGGCTCGTGGTCGCGGGGGCGGGGGCGGGGGCGGGGCAGCGGGCTGGACGTTTCGTTACGGGGTAGCGCCTTAGCGTCCGTGCCGCGCGGGCGAACTGGCCCGCGACCGCGAGGCAGGCACCGCGATTAGGCAGTGCGGGCTCGGGCGGGCCGCGCGGGTTTTGGGCCGTCGCATTGCGGGATCGGCCGTTCGGGTTGGCTACGTTGGTGCGCGCGTGACAGCAACGGTGCCGGCCTGCGTCGACCTGCCGTCTATCTGGCCCGCATGACGAGGTGCGCGGCTGGACTGGCTCGCGCGGGACGGAGCCGCCCCGGAACGTGGCGAGCTGCGAAATTAGGCCGCCGAACCACGCGCATAATTGGGGTCGCCGAAACAGCCCGGATGATAGGCTGGGCCAAGCTGACGCTGCTTGGAGACGGACAAACCAAACGTACGTATACCACTACGTGCGCCAGAGCCTTGGGCAGGGGCAGGGCCGGTGTACCACAGAGCGCTACTTGTAGGTTTGTGTGGCCTTGGAGTGATCGGGAAGGGGCGGGAGTGGAGGGGTCCGAGGACATCGCTCCACACGAGAGTACCGCGTGAAGTGATGGCGACGAGGGCTTTGCATCTTCGCAGCCAACGAGGAAAGCCGGCAGGCAGGGCTTGTCACGAGTCACACGCAGCAGAGCAGGCGGAAAGATTGATCATATGTGCTTGGATTTGACTAGTTGTATTGGTCCATCGGGTGCTTCTTATCTTTTCTTCCTCTCGATCGAGTCCCTGGCCTGGCCCCATAACGCGAGACGCGACCAGTGCCCCCGCGTGCAACTAGATGCTGTGGAGCGTGGACTGATTCACCGCGAGTCGGTGCTTACACAGCTGCGTCCACGCATGATTCGAGTGAGCGAAATCAAATGCACGCCTCGTCAACCAGTGCGGCACATATGTGGCGTGATTAATAGGCGCGAGTCGATTCCCACCGATTTTTCGTTGGAGTTTATTTATGGGTTCTCCGGACTTAATCCCCAAACACTGGATGATCGTTCGTTCTCTACAGTGGATAGGCAGTAGGGATGGCAACGGGTACTCGAAACCCGAGTATTCGATGGGTTTTACCCGATAAGAAGGCGGGTATGAAAAGATATCTTCATCCGTGGGTATGCTAATGGGCAAAAAAACTCTACCCATCGAGTATGTGGGTGCGGGTGTATACTACCCGTACCCGCATACCCGCGGGTAAAATATACCCGGCCGGGTGTATACTAGAGATAGCAACGGGTACATATACATGTGGCCCGTATATATATATTCGAAACGAAACCGATGGAAATACCCGTGCCCGTATATACCTGTGCCCCGTATATACCCTTATCAATTCGGGTATGGGTTACCTGTCGGGTATAAATACCCGCGCGGGTGCAGGTACGGGTAGGTTTTTATACCCGGGTGCGGGTACGGGTATTGTAGCGGGTGCGAGTATGGGTATCGGGTACAGATATGGATTGACTATACCCGATGGGTATCTACCCGTTACCGTCTTGAATAGGCAGGATGTGCGTGCTAAGGATGTCGAGCAAACGGCCCTGGTACCGTTCGAATAGCCCAGCCGGGGTCGGC
This sequence comes from Melocanna baccifera, assembly GCA_036346265.1. NCBI lineage: Eukaryota > Viridiplantae > Streptophyta > Magnoliopsida > Poales > Poaceae > Melocanna > Melocanna baccifera. The sequence goes on along the minus strand of CM070677.1, from coordinate 32,799,011 downwards.
ATCGCCGTACCGGGGGCAGGGTGGTTTGCTAAAGCAAGCAGCAGGAATCTTCTTTTCTTAGCCGCGTCACGCAAAGCTAGCGCTCCTGCGCGCGGTTGGCATTCGATCGACCCTACTTCCATTGTTCCGTGCAATTGCACGGATCCACCGGCCCAACGGAAGAAAGGCGAGACGACGCGATTGCGAGCCATGGACGCCAGCGCATGGCGTGCACGCCTACCAAAACCGGAAGAGGGAAAGAACGAGCAGCTAGCCCTCCCACGCGCGCGTGCGTGCGGGCGCCCTCGTGGGCGGGGCCCGACGCCGCACGCGCCGCTCGTGTGTCGCGGCAGAGCCCGCCCGCCGTGCCGACGAGCCATTGGATGCGCAGTCTAGTGGAGTGTTGAGCGGCCAATCATCTGACTTCGGAGGAGTAACTTTGATCTTTCGGGGTTAGGGCCTTCACCTGTACCTTCTCCGTAGCGTCGCCGTTGAGTCCAACCACGTTATTCCAATATTTGGCGCGTTAGCACTAGGCCGCTAACCATGGAATAGGCAGAGATCTTCCTCCTCTAATGTTTTAGGTTACGTGCCCATGACGTGTGTCGAGCGTGTATACGTGAGCATGCAAGGGCTTGCAATCTTGTAAGAACACACGGGAGAAACCACGTGTTTTTTAGCCAAGGTAGGAAGGACTAAGATCTCGCTTTAAATGGATTCAGTTTTTGGTTTTTGGCTTATTTAAACTAGAAATCATTTAAAACGCGCCGACTACAAAATAACCAATAAAAAAACTGAAAAAAATGATCTTCTCACCGAAATTGCGTGAAACCATTAACTTAAATCTTAGCTACATTTTAAAACAAATTCAAAATATCCCAAACAAATAAGGACAAATTTGATGTTACAACATTGCAATATTTTATAATAGTAGTGGCAACATTCAATAATAATTGATGCAATATTTTTTTATAAAGATGTAATAACCGAGATAAATCTCTAATAAAACAAGTAGATAATACGCAACATCGATCCAATGAACATAAAACAAAATTCTCTCATGGTTGCAATAACCTAGTACAACAAATATGATGCACCAATCTAGCAAAGTTACTGCAACAACAAAACGTCTTGTGCAACAAATCCACAATCTATCTGCAAAAACAAAAATCTCCTTTACTATAACATTTGTGCAAACACACTGCAACAAAATGAAATACATCATGCAGCAATTTGAGAAAGTGGTTGCAACAAATCCAAAAAAAATACTTGTGACAAGTATACCAGAGGAGGGTTCGGGCATTCAGGCATAGTTGATGAATCAACTATGGCGGAAGGCCTCCCTCAAGCATGAATTAAACTCTCATCCAGCGGGTTGTTGGTAGGAGCTTACTGTAGCGATGCCATGGGAGCTCATGGAGACCATGCCCTCAACAACATTTGGAGCTTGGGTGGTCCTTACGGAAGCCACTTCCAGCCAAGATTGTCAGAATCATGATTCTGAATCTGATCGAAGACACCTTGGTAAGATTGTATTCTAAGATCAAATAGTAGAATCTAATATCCTACCCAATTCTACCAAAACCATATTTTTTTTCAATTAACCATGTATTCCAAGAATGATATGAGTATTTATTTCATTTAGCATCTAATTTGATTAATAAATGTATCTTATCCATCAATAGAATCGTGGTTTAAATTCTACATCATTGAGAGTTACGACTAAAAAAATGATATTATCAATATTGCCATAAAACTGATCATTTTATATAAAAAAGTAAAATAAATAAATAATCAAATTAATTTTTATTATTCTAAACCTCTAAATCTTAATATTTAAACTATTAACTACTTAGTACTTAATATATAACTTAAATTGAGGGATAGAACAGAACTAAATACTTAAATCTTTCATAATCTTGAATGATGTATGATTTTACACAATTCTACTATGTTCTATTATAATTTTACTGTAATACTATACGATTCTAGGACTAGAATAGCAATTCCACAAAGATTCTACTTATGACTCAAGATATAATTTAAGTCAGATTGGTTTCGTGGGATCATAGAATCATACGATTTTGTGACTAGAATCGTGATATTAACAACCTTGCTCCGGCGGCCCTCACTCAAGTTCGAGCGATGCCGACTTCCCTGCGACCCTGAATGAGGACAGCAACGCTGCCGTTGTGCCGCCGTCGTAGCGCCATGTCGTGCTAGCTCCTCCCCAAATCCGCCTTTGTGTTTGACCGCTGGTGAGCTACTGGAGGTGAGTGGTCTTGCGAGGAGTTATGGTGTGGATGAGGATAACGTACTGGGGAAGAAGACATGGGGGAGAAATACGTCCGATTTTGCTATCGGAGTCTGTATACTATTATTTCTAAAAAGAAAAGAGCGAAACAGGAAAAGAGAGAGAGAGCTAGTGAGCTGGACAGGATGTACGCATATATTCCGAAATGGGGCCTTTGGCTGCAAAAGCGCCAGCGTTTTTTGACTCCTCCCCGTCGTCCTAAAGCGGCCATCATTCTGATCGAAGAGGCCGGCGGGGATGCCTGCCTGCCCGCCCAGCAGTACGCACGAGCATGCACAAGCACGCACCAGTGCTCCACCACTGGCGGTTGCAAGCGCTCGATCGCGCGCGCGGCGCCAACCGATGCAAGCTAGCTAGTTACGTTCTTCCTTCCTAGCCAGAAAGGGAGCGCCCGCGAGAGAATCTTGCCGTTTTGACCACTAGCTGAAGCTTTTCTGCCCGCTGATGGGGACTCATCCTTCTCCCTCCTACTGGGTGCGCGCGGTGCCACATCGCGGGCGCGCTCGCGCGTCTCCTTGCAATGCCTGCGTCGTGCATGAGCTGTGAGACGCGCGCATGCGTGCGCGCATACAGAATCCTAGGATCCGTCTACGCATGAGCTGAAACCCACTGTTTCGAGTTCAAACCATCCACCGATCGGGAGTACGTACGCTGATAGCACAGTACAAGGATTCCCTGCATTAGTACCATGGCTTCATCGCACAGCTTTGGCTTGCTGAAGGGCACGCAGGCCTGACGAACAACTTCACCCGCTGCTGCAGACGAAAACAAATTCTACGGGGGAGGCCCTCCCCGTAGAATTTATTTTCGCTGCAGATCGATCATTTCTGTTTGGCATGTAGTATATGCATGTTCCTGAGATGTTACTGCTAGCGAGCGTGTTTTCGAGCGCGCGTGCAGAGGATCCCTCTGAAGCTTTGCACATACATGCAGCACGGCGATCGATACGCATAGGAGCATCGGTGTATGTGTGTGTTTGCGCGCGCGCGATGCATGCATGCATCCTTCTCTTGCCTGATTGCTGCGAAGTGACATGGCCCTGCTGAATCTCCACTATCTCGTGCCTTTGCTTTGCTTCTGTAACGTTTGTCTCCGAGCATATTCTCACTGGCCGCCGTTTGATGCCTAGCTTGCCAGAAAATTCTTCTCGTTTTTTTTTTCTGTTCACTACTGTCCGTATTATTTTGTACAAAGGCAGGAACAGTACGTAAACTAACCATAATGAATGATGTGTACACTCAATTTTGAAAACATGGGGCTCTGCATTTTGTTAGAGAGAAAGAATTAGGAATTGCAACGTATGCATGCTTCTCTCTCTCACACACACACATGCTATGTAATGAACACTGTAAAGTGCAGAGTACTACTAGTAGTACTAACACGACAGGTGTTCTCTTCAATGATAACAGCATCATTTGAACCACCGATAATAAACAAATCGCCTGCTTTGTCTTGTATCATGGGGTGAATCCTATTCTACATACACACCAAACAGTGCACTCTAGGAAAAGCAAGTAGGGAAGGCCGTAGTAAACTAATAAGACAGTTCCTCTGAGCAAGCAGCAGCAGCAGCTAACATACATACATATATGGAGTATTTTAAATACCCCTACTCTGCAGCCTGCAAGCAGAAAGAAAAGAGAAAAGGGAGAGCGAGAGCGAGAGAAAGAAAGGGGCTACTGAAGCTTCCATCCATGCCCAAGTGAGTGAGTGGGATGCACATGGAAAGCTTTTTTTTTCTACTAGCACAAAACCTATTTACACAAGCTCTAGTGTCTCAATTAGTCGCCTAATTGAAAAGGCTGCAGCCGCATGTCCCAACTCGTAGCTGCTCAAGTGCTCGATCTCTGGCTAGACAAAGCTTATGATTAATTACTTATTGTTAACTCCATCCATCTAGGCAGTTTGGTGTGTCGACTGTCGAGACATCGGTAGGCGAGTTTCCAGGCTGGTTTTGGGTTGAATGATGACGGAATCCTCCTAGATCGAGTGGATTATTGTGACATTTTTCTTCATAGCATTTTTAAGTAACAGGTAAATAGGTCAATAACACTACAAGGTAGCCCTATAAGTTAGGAAATTTATATCGGTCTCTCATCGACAAATGGTCACAGGACCTACGTGTCAACCTTATATCGCATGCTGTTTTCCCTCTTTTCACATCTTTACCGTCTTAATGGGTAATTTTTGTTACAGCAGCCGATCAGTGGATTATTGCCATTATTCAACACGTTGGTTATGACTTATGAATCCTCTCCTTGCTAGGAAAACGAGAAGCATATTTTGCTGTTTGCATAAAAAAGCGAAGGAAGCAGCCAAACAATGCTGTCAAACAAAGCCAATTCCGTATCCTTTGCAGGTATGGTCTGTTTTTCCGATGCCAACGTATAAAAACATTGTAAAACGGGTCATACGTACGCAATATATATATAGACATATTGAATTGTTTTTGGCTCACCCCAAGGTGCCTCGGAGTCCGTGTAGGTGCGCTTTGCGTTTCCCACAAACATGCCTCCCATCACCCTTTGTTTAATGTTAACTGTTAAGCCAATCAATCTGCATTCCTGCACACCCACACACGGGCTCACAGCAACATTCCAAAACCCTAATCTTGTTTCATCCTGTCCCCCCGATTATCATCGCCGAGCAATGCCAAAGCTCACCAAAAATATACATTCTTCCTAACCAATTTTACAACACGTTCGTGCCCAGCAAAAACATTGTCAATGTGCTACAATGAAGGTGTCTCAGCGGCTCTGTACATGGACCAAGACAAGACCATAACGCACACAACATGAACACGTAGGTATGTGTGTACTGTGCAACAGTACAATATAATGAATTTTGCAATTGCTCAGAAAGGTGTAGCTCGCTTTCGTGGCTGTACCATTTTCTGCCCCCCCCCCCCCTCTTTATGCTCTCTCTACCTTGAGTCATGTGACTATATAAACACCACCCTTTTCTCCATTGTCTTCTACTTGTAACCCCTCACAATAAACTTGCAACCTCCCTCTCGAAGAAAATGCCTCAGTTCCTTGCTCTTCTTCCTGTCTCGATGGAGCTCGCCGGTGCTACCTCTGCTACTGCTGCTACCTGGCCGGCATTTGGGGATCCAAGAGAGTCGAAGGGAAATGAGCCTCAAGGATAGGAGAAAGTTGGCGAGCGCGCATCTTGCGTTGAGCTCTCACTACGATCTCCTTTGCTCTACGAGCTGTGGAGCATGAGGCATACGGTGTGAGCGTGTGGGGAATTGAGGCGTCATGGTCCGAGATCTCTCTCTCTCTAGCTAGGTATCTTAGTTTATTAGTCCTCCGAGATTACTCTCTTGTTCTGTTGTTTTGTTTCTGTTTCTTTCATGGTTTATTTTTTGTGTATTAAGAGGCTGTAAGTGACGCATTCTTGGCGTGGAGCTTGTTTGTGATGCTAGACGTCTTAAGCAGTCTTCTTGAGTAACATAGTACCAAGAATTGGAGAAAGTCTTGAGCCTGGAATGCATCAGTTACACTTTGCAATGCATGTAATCTCTCTGTTTCTGTTTCCATCGATCTGTCTCTGCTCAATATTGTATTCTACAAGTACTATTTAGTAGTAACTTAAAGGTGTATCTACATTTGCTCTCTCTTTTAATTCGATGTCCAATTAGACCATCTCTTGTGTGCAACTGTGCACTGCAACCAGTTGGTGAGACTGGGAAATACAGTAGCCCTAATTTTGCAATGCATACCCCTTTTTCCTTGAACTAATTCCTCATAGGATGTAATACTTTTCCCCTTTTTTTTCCGGCGTTTTCTCTTTCTCCTTCGATTTAAGTGTTGTCGCTGGGGTTTTACATCCCTGTTCTGTTCATACCTCTATCCTTCTTAATTGACCGGCAGAGCTGCTCCTACCTTCTCTCTTTAAAAAAAACTGCAATGCATATCGTACGTGCAGGTAACACACTGATTTTTTTTTGTTTCAGTTACATCATCTCCAACACAGGTTATATATCTTTCTAATTACTACTGGCTACTTGAAAAATGTATTTATGTACATACACATCAACACAGTTCCCTCGTCAATACATGCCAAATTCTCCATCCCCACAAGCACGCTCAGTACGCATATACATCCGAAATGTAGGCTCAGATGCGCACAAATGTGTTTAATGCATCTGTTTGCACCCCAGTCAATTAGCGCAGGTACATTATCCTCCTAAACCAGCACAGCAGGAAGAATAAGAGGAGGGTGTGGTACCAGTACCACCACACTGAGGCCAAACAAGAAGCATGAGACGGGAGAATTGCATCTATGACACCTCTGCTGCAAGTGGGATGGGATGAGAATGAGACCCCCCCCCCTCCCCATCTCTGTGTTCTAGATGGTCAGGGGCCTTGAATGCATTTTCGCTACGATTTTACATGTGCTGTCTCTCTCCCCCTCTCCGTGTAGTGGCCGGCCGTGAACTGATTGGTCACACTTGGTGCTGCAGTGCTGCCATGGCTGCGTGTGTGGTCTTCGCGTCGCAACAGATTAGAATGGGGGTAGCTGCGCTGCACAGTGGTACTCAGAAGCTTGTCCACCACCATTCAAAGTTTCAAAGTCTGGCTGTTAATGCTTGGGGCAGGGAATATTCAGCGGCTGTGCAGGGGTCTAATGCATGCAACCACTGTGCCTCATTTATGGGGCCTCCTTTATACCTTTGCTTTTTATTAATTGGTGTGGTAGCGCTCACTGTGCTCCTCCTCCGATCCACCGTAGTCCTCCGTACCACTGGCCCTGCCCCTCCCTTGGGCCATGGAAACAAGTAGTAGGGGTGATTGGTTTGGCTTTTTTTCGGCTTCAGCTTTTAGCTTCAGCTTTTTTTTCATTATTCACTACACTATCCACTAACTCAGTTACATTGTTTTTTCAATCAGCTACAGTGTTTTTTCAGCCAAAAGCCAAAAGCCATCGCTATTCTGATCACCTCCGTAGTCTAGTAGAGGGGTACAGAAAGGAGCATAGGCATGGCACCACAGCAATACACTACCACTACCGTGTCCCTGCTGGTATCCCCACCCTGGCTGCAGCACACCTCTATGTAATCTTGCTTGCCTAGCTAGCTCTTGGACTCTTGTGATGGCGCTCATGTGAGTGTGAGAGAACGGGAGACCTTGAAGAATGGAAGGAAGAGGCCATTTAAAGGGGATAAGAGGTTGTATGTGTACGCCTATATGTATGTCCGCTGCTGTTGCTTTGTGAGGGATTGAAGTACATACGGAGTAATATGCTCCTACTACTAGATTACAAACCTGCTTGAAGCCATTATAATAGCAGCTAGCGCAGTGCTTACGCAGGCGTGTGGTGTTAGCATGATAGCATCCCAGTCATCCACAACGTTTTTGTTGCTAGCACTTTGTCCATTTCATCATTGAACAGTGAGCTGTAGTAGGCTACAATGCCGACAATCCAGCTATACTGTGTGAGGTGTGAGTTGTGACCACCTACCAGTAACACAGTGTAAATAGTCCCTCCCACACGGCTGCCCCTACGTACACACTGTAAATAGAACCAGTGACGTTTCATATATATATGACATCTACAGCAGAACACCAAACAGATCGACACGGTGCTTCATTACAATGCTCTTGCATGGTGAGAATTGAAGGTCTGAATTGGAGGAGTATTAGTCCATGAATTGGTTTCTGGTACATACTGAAGAAAAATGAAAGTGTGAATTTTTGATCCTGTTCTTTGTGATTTCTAAAAGTCGTTTTTGGTTTTTGCTACAGTAACTAACTTTTAAACAATGTATTTTTTAAGATGGGATCTACAAGTTAATTGTAGTAAATGTTAAAAAATTAATATCTGTACCATAAAAAATAACACACGAGTATCTCTCTTTCCACAATCTTTATCACAAACAGCCAAAAACCATCAGCCACAGCAAAAAAACCATCAGCTACAGCCATCAACAACAGACCCTCTGTTTATAGCTTGCATAGTACGACTCACATTTCTCTCGATCGATTTGACGGCAAAACACGATCGAGCAGAAGTTACTGGAGAAATGTCACGGGATTGGCACTTGACACCGCTAAAAAAGTAATAACTCGATCCGCTGGGCTGAGCTAGGGTCGCCGAGCTAGCTAGCGAGCGAGCAGCGGCATATGTGCATCGCGTGTCGCGCGCTCTCCCGTCCAACGCTTGTTCGGCGGATCTGCGCTCGGCGCGCGCGCAACAGGACAACATGGCCTCATCAATGTTGGGCCACCGGTGCCCCGCCCGGCCCTGCGCTAGCTTGCTGCTGTTTTCGCGTGGCTCTTGCTCACCGTGGCTTACAAGCTTGAGCTTATAAGCTTATTTGGCACTGTTAAGGTTTTTCAATGTAAACCTTTTCTGTACAATTAAATTTTAAAAATAAAAAAAGAGAAAAAAGTTATATTATCATAAACAATATAAAAATAAGACAAAATACCAGAAAAAATAAAAAATCAGAAAAAACAAAATTAAAAAATATAAGCTAAAAGCTTCAACCCAAATGAGCACCCCTAAACAACGAGTTTTACTAATTATCCACTGTACATACATACATACATATATATATATATATATATATATATATATATATATATATATATATATATATATATATATAGAGAGAGAGAGAGAGAGAGAGAGAGAGAGAGCATGGGTGAGTTGGGTAATACAGTGGCATGCATGCACAGCAAGGAACAGACGATGATGCTACCTTGTTAATTTTGAGCATGGCATTGCTGAGCAGAGCTATCTTGCATAGTGACCATCACTGATCGATCACAGATTCACAGGAGCATGCATGTTTTTCATGTGAAGTCACGTACAACAAGGGCGTATATCAATGTTGCTTGCCTTAATTGATTTGCTTTTTAGTTACAAAGTGTTGTATATAAGCGTAAAAACCGAAGTTTAAAAAAAATTGGGAGTTCAATTTCATCCACTATTCTTCAGCAAAATGACATAGTTTGATCCTGAGGCGAGTGCTTGGGGGACAATTGAGCATTCAAGCAATCTTGGACTACACTACTAATTACTAAATCCAGATTCGCATGGTACAAAAGAAAAGCATGTGTATCTAGAGCACATGCCTGCGTAAATTCTAGCATACGTGTGGATCTGTATTTCATATGTTTCTCAGTGCCAATTGGTACTGATGTGTTTGTGTACTCATTGTCATAATTGGATGACACCGTATGCATTTTTTTCTTGCTTCTACCATGCAGCTAGTGCATATAGAGAAATTTTACGGTACATTTTACTTCTAATATAACTAAATCTTAACTAATTTGAACCATTGAATTAAAAAGAATAGATAGCCTATATTAAATTGAATGTACATGCCACATGGGATACGAAACCATACTTGTCAATACCGTACCGAAGGTCATTCGGCTTGATTTTTAGAATGGTATATTTCGGTACCAGTTCATATCGGCGTACTGTTTCAAATTTAATATGATAATACTAGTATATATATGTATAAGTACATATTTGTTTAATTATATGGACACCAATTGTCACTAGTAATATTATTTCAAATACATAGTAGTACTATCAAGGTAATATATCCTATGCACTCAAGTTTGTAATGTACTCACCATGTATCCCAACTAAAAAAAGTCACGAAAAAATCTAAAAAAAATTCTACATGTATTCTATGGTTTACTCTATCTATGTATAAAATTTTAAGTTCAAATTCATTCTATGTTAAGAGCATTAAAAACGAGAAAATTCTGATAAATTTCAACTCTTAATTGTTGTCAGATAAGGTTGGGTTCTTTTCAGCTTATATATGGCTTATGCTTGTACTGTCAACAGAAAAATTATAGTAAAAAATGTATCGAGTTAGCTGTATCGGCAAAAACACATGCGACTATTTTACTCTACGTACTGCCTCCCGCGAATAGCCATAATTCAGATATTTAAGCCATAAGCCATCAACCCAAAGGAACCCACAATTTCTCTTTTTTGTTACCACTAACATATAATGAATTTGAACTTGAAATTTTACGTATAGTTAAAATTAGTATAGAAGTACATATAGAATTTTTTTGGAATTTTTTGTGACTTTTTTAGTTGGAGTGCACAGTGAGTGTACTATAAACTTGAGTGTATAGGATATATTGTCTACTATCAAATATAATATATAGTTCAATAGACGGTATTGTCAATTCTATTGGTATGACCGGTATCAAAGCCGGTATGGCCGGTATGATATGTTGTGTTATTTTATATCGGTTGTACGATGCATATTGGCTGGTATAACTGGTACCGGTACAGTATTAATTAACAACTCTGACGATACCAACCCAGATGTTGCGCAATCAATCAATGTCATCCTAAAGTTACACACCGAACATACAATTGGTGAAGCGAGCTCAAACCTTCTCATTTAGCCGGAGGCATGAATGGGACACCGGTTGTCAAGCAATGATGCATGTATGTCTAGATGTCACCTGTTAGGCCTTTTTTTTTGTACGATGCAAGGATGGGAGGTGGATGGAGGAACGAAATACTAGTTCCTTTGCTTGCGTGGAGGAGATAGGTGGTGGAATGGCATATCCCGATGGGAGAAGGCCAGAAGGGGGAAAGAGATTGGAGACTGGAAGTGGATGAAAGAAATCAGTCGTATGGTGTGGCAGTCTCTCCTCTTTCAACCAGATGGGAAGGAATTTGCATTATACAAGCTAGGCCTTTAGATCGATTCACACACCCCCTGACGACAGGCCGGTTGACCCCAGCAACTTCTTTGTGGTGGTTATCTGGCTGTACGTTGGTTTAATTTCTTCATGGATTTTTCACAATCATCATGCCATTTACGCTAGATCAGTTAGACGTGCACATGCATAAGCCTTCATAAAGTCAAACCATGAGTCAACATGGACACTTTTGTTTGGCTAGTCTCCGCTTACCACGTACTCTGCTTGATTCAAACCGATGGGTGTATAAAGCCAGATGACATTAAACGGGTCTGTTAGTCGCCATGCCATCGCTGACAGTACAATCTCCTGCACTCGGAGGAGCGCGCTCCGGTGATAGATATCTAACCCTAAAAATCAAACGAAACGTGCCTATGGTACGGCTCGATCAGGCCTCCGCGGGGAAGACAAATCGCTAACTAGCTAGCTGGCCTGCCGTGGACTATTCACACGACCGACACGGCAGTTATTTTTTTTCTTTCAAATTTAGCTTCTATTTTTACAAATCTAATTTTTTTTTCTGAGTTTAGTAGCTATGACAGATAATACTTATCTTCTATCGAGCTATAGCAGTAGCAGGAGGAGCACAGGAGGAGTATATCCGAGAAAGATCGTGCATGCATGCAGGCCTGAATCAGAGGATTGCTCAGCGTGCGTGTACCGGTGTTTTGGCGACCGGTCGATCGGTCGAGACATATTAATGAGATGGATGGATCGAGCAGGTGTGCAGTCAAGACGATCCGTGCAACAGATGCCAAGAAAGTCTAGGCGCAGGGCCTGGGCTATAGCTGCAGATAGCGGCTGCGATGGCAGGCGCGTCACAAATACACACGTTGTTTTGAATATGATGGTGATCGTTTTAGCGATGATTTTTAATTTTTGGTTTTTTTACTGTAACTGAGTTAGTGGATAGTGCAGTGAATAGTAAAAAAACTGAAGCTAGAAGTTAAAAATAAAAAAAGCCGAAACGATATAGTGTAATCAAAATTTTAAAATGTTTAGTTATCAATATCTAAAATATTTAAATCGAAAATATGGAAATCATATGTATAGATTTATTTTGAAAAGTACTTTTATAATATTATAATTTTTAGATTATATTAAAATAAAAGTTACTAGTTAAAAATATTATAATAGAAATTAGTAGTTAAAATTATTTTGGAAACCATATGGATGTCTAAAATCACGTGTATATATTACTGAAAGAGTGATATGGTATGCTACACTAGTAATCTAATACAGAACTACTGCGATTGAGTAGGTTTGCCCACAGAAAAAGAGCAGTGTTTTTATCGAGGCACGTACGTACAGGGAAAAGAATCGATGTTCGATCGGGTGCCTTGGCTCACTTCGCATCGTCCTGGATACGGCGAGTGCCGCGTGGGTCTTTTACCATACACATCAACCACGTCCTTTGTTTCTCTGAATCCTTGATCCGTCCTATCAGATCCTGTATGACAGCAATACCCTGTTCGTGGTTCTATTCTTTTTAATTTATTATTTCTTATGAATAAATAAATAAGATAATTTCTTCACTGTTTTTTTATAAACAGTTTATTAGAATAGCTTTTTTTAAAACAGTTAATAAATTTATCGATAATTGGTTCATTGCTTACGTTAAGACCAAAAAACAATGGTCGTAGTAAAAAAAACACACCCTAAATGTGTGATACACTATCTATCACTGTTATTATTTACTAACTTTTATTCCCTCTCTCAACAAAACGGCACTGGCTGTGCAATCAATCATCGAAGCACCGGTCTGACTGTCTAGAAATAAATCCTAGAAGGCCCCCACATATTTAGTTTTTTTTTCTTCTAATAATTCTACCATGTATCATGGCAGTGATGGAGCCAGCCGCTGGTGGGAGTCCAGACAGAATACGAGAGCCTAGACAGAGCTGGCCACCGATAGGTGGAGGAGCTCACCACAGAGCTCAGACGATGGTGGGGCTGCTCACCGGATGCTCGCGGGGGCGGTGGCTCCACCCGTGTATCATGGTATTGAATTGAAAGGGTTTAATAAAACTCTAAAGGTGACGAGCTCTCGTGGTATTTCCTTTCTGGCCGGACAAAAGCGTCTCTGCACCTGCACAGCCCAGAGGAATAAAGGGAAGGGAAGGCACCAGCCATTAGCTGCTATCTAGAGACTTGAGAGGGCCGGCGGGGCACGCTGCCCCGGTGGCTAGTGGCAAGTACGCACTGGCAAGACGGGCGAGCGGGCGGACAAGGCAGGAAGGAGATCGTGAGATAGGCTGCGCCAGCGCAACGCTTTTTATTTATGGCACACGCGGTGCTGTCCTGTACTACCGCTACTACCACCGCGCCGCGCCTGGCTCGGCTGCCACGGCTCGCACGCGAACGGAGTTTCTCTGTCCCTTTCTTTGTGGGTGTTCCTCTCTGTGTCACAGCGAGCGGTCCAGATCGAGAGGACACGGAGGGGAATACTCACAGGAGGACAGGCAAGTTATTTTCCTCGCACGCACGCACGCGACGTACATTGTTGGATCGATGGGTCGGCTCGGGATGCAGGTGGGAATTGAAGGCAGGAAGGAAAGAGGGCATCATCAGGCGTGCGTGCAGTGTGCGGGTGGCCGCCGCCGCTGTACCGTGTGCTGTGCCTGCCGCCGTGCCGCCACGCCTCTCCCGAACAGTGGCGCACCGGCACGTACGGCGCCGTGGAGCGAGCGGGCCGTGTAAGGATGGCCAATTTATTAAAGCCTCTCAGGTCTTTTCTCCCACCGTTGCGCACACTGTTCACGCCTTTATTATGTTCCTTTTGTTCTTGTACTAGTGCTATTTTTATTTTGGGGGTTCATTTTTATCTCGCTGTGCCAGTCTGTGTGTGTAAACTAGGTGATGAACAGGGGAAGGCAAGAGGGCAGATCATCATGTATAAATTGAAAGATGGCACAAATAATCAATTGAAATCAACTATAGAGCAAATGAGTTGGTGGCAAATAAAGAAGGGGTATTCTTCATTTTCATTTTGCTGGGGCTGGCACAGCTGCCCGGCGACAGGTTAATAATATTGTTGTACAGTAGAAAGCGAAACGATCGGAGTTTAGAGTTGATACATCACCAACTTGTAAGATAGCTCATATACAAAAACAGTCCTAAACTCCTGATCTGTGGTGTATGAGATAGCTCATAACAATGCAGTATGGTCACCCAGCGCCTACAAAGTCGTTATAGTATAGTGGTGAGTATTTTCGCCTGTCATGCTTCCGACCCGGGTTCGATCCCCGGCACCGGCGGGTTACGTTTTTGTTGTCTTCACTTTTTGCCGAATGAACTGGTATGGCGTATATGCCTTCTCTCTGTTTTGTTCAGCTTCTTTTCCTTCAAGAAGAAATACAAAAGGCCTCTCCAAAAAAAAAAAAAAAAACGGAAACTGCGATTAGAGGTTGAAGGTGTCTTACCTCCCTCAACTTTTTTTAATATATTTTTTGAAGAGTATATTCTGCTCAGTTTTTGCCGACTCGTTGGCCTGCTGAATCAGGTATGCGTGCTGGCAAGTATCAACAGCAGCCAGTAGGTCAGTTGCTATTGAAGTACCATGAGAGGTCACATGAAATGTCAAATGAAGTCAAGGCTGCTTCCAGGTCTACATCTAGACTACGAGTAGGACAAGTAGGTCATGATAGCGGATGGTGGCCACAGCATATGTGCTTTCCAGGTCTCTTTTTAGGGGTACAAGGTCTTTTTTAGGGGCACAAGGCACACGCACGCACAATCCACTATTTATCACGTTCACACACACACACACATATACATATACATATACACGTATTTTTTTTATACATACTAAAAAATTAATCAGAGGCTCAAATAGCTTCTGAAGTGCAAGTAAAAAATTAATCAGAGGCTCAAATAGCTTCTGAAGTGCAAATACGTGTTCTCACTTGCTGCGCATGTACATATACCCGTTTTTTTATTCGAGCGAGCGCGCGTCCAGCGAGACTCGAATGCAGGTGGGCTTTGGAGCGACCACGCGCCCGAGCCAGCTGAGCTGGGTCTTCCAGGTCTTGCGCCAGGCCATCCCTGCTTCCGACCTGAGACCGTCAGCAGCCGCCTCAGACCGACCGGTGTTCTTCCCTGGTCAGAGGCGCCTTCAGAGATGGATACATACTGTTCAAACGCAGAACTGTTAGTACGGAACATGACAGGCGGATATCGAAAATTCAAAATGGTTGCAACAAGACCAAACTGCAGCAATGGTCATGGCCAGACAAAGCATTTCGAGAATCGAAATAATCAAGAATTTGAATTGCAGTACCAATGAAACTAAATCAACAAAACAGTTCCAACGGCAACACCTGGTTTCCAAAGTTTATGGTCTGTCTATGATACAACAACGGCGCAGGGAAATACAGCTGATCAACATATGGCCGTTGAAACAACATTCCAGCAGTACAAGTGGGAGAAATACAAGCAAACACAAACAAACAAAGGTGGAGAAGATCTAATAAGCTTTGCATGGGAACGAAGGTTTTAAGCAGACCCAAACTCAGCCATCCACTTCTCGTGCCGTTCTATATCGGCGGGTGAGACACTCTTCTGGACCTTGACCAGGGCTTCCTCAAAGTCGCACATGGCCACTGGGTCCTTTGAGATCTCATCCTTTGACATGTTCTTGATCTCATCACGGGTCTTGCCTGCAATCTTTCGCCTCATACCATTCATCGAAGCATCACGGCAAACGTTTGTAAGGTCATCTCCACTATAACCTTCTGTCTTTCGTGCAACTTCATCTATGTCAACATCAGCAGCAACCTGTTGATATAAAGGGGGTATTAGTATGCAACAGGAGATATGAAACAGTAACTTATCATCCACGTAGATGATGAAAGTTTTGAGTAGTGAACACTGAACAATGCTGAGATAAGTAGTTATTTTCATGTAAATTTAACTCAGTAGAAAATTAGATATTCAAAAAACAAAAAGCGGGGCCAACATATATAGGGTATGATTAGGGGTGAAATGTGGATAATATTATCCGTATTATTCGGTTACCGTATTCGACATGATACAAATATGGTATAGATTTTTCCATCCGATTAATAATTTCCATCCTATTCGTATCCGTATCCAAATTCGTATAAAAAAATGTGGATGCGAATATGGAATGAACTTTTACCATCCGAAATGTTATTTTATCCGGAATATCCGTATTTGTATTTGACGAAGCAATATGTATATTTTATTACAATATGACTAATTAGTCGGACAAGTTTTTTTAATTGAATGTGAATTCGTGCTTCTTAAGGTGAAGTAAATGAATTAGAATGATGAAGCGTGATTGTACAAAGATAAAATATCATTAATATCTTATACTACATGAGTTATGAGGATATCCAGATCCGAACGAATTGAGGAGATATTCAATTTCGAATTCATATTTGTTACAATATTCGATTCAAATTCGTAGTCAAGAATATTCGGATTCATATTCATATTCCTTTACAAATATGAATACAAATGTGGTTTTGACAATATTCAATCCGTTTTCACCCATAGGCATGATTCATGCATGTAGCTTATCAAAAGATGCGATTCATGGAAATTAGATATGCACACAATAATGTGCATGCATAGCAAAAACAATTTGTAGAGCTATAACTGCATAAGCAATATAAACAATTATGATATGTACAGGTATTTGTTTGAAGCAGCACACAGTAATCCATGAATGAAACAAACAAAAAGTTCACAAGGATAAAATGACAACACGGAGGAAATAGCAAGAAATGTATATGTACATCATACCTCAACCGTTCTAAGATTAATATTGATGAGCGCCTTTCTGCTTTCAAAATTTGGAAGCGGAATATAAATACGCTTCTCCAGCCTCCGCCTGGGTCAATTAATATTCAATGAGTCATATATGGCAGAAGAGAAGTAGTGAGTTATAGTAGTAGCATATAGCTAGTGCATTGACTGATAAAGAAATAGTCAGGTGGAGTTAAGAAAATAAATGTTTACTGCACATGACAATATAAATAGGTAAAAGAGCACATTAATCTAGGTAGTGGTGTGGGAGCAGTCAAAACATAGTGTCTTCACAAAGCAAGAATGGTGTAAATTGTAAAACTATAATGTCCGCACCGTCGCAACAAATTTCAACATATACTCCTCCAGTCCTTCACACAAGTGTTGAGGCTTGCATGCTGAATTGGCTTACACCAGATATAAATTTGTTCCTTCCAGGAAATTACATCTAGGCTAGCACAAGGCTTATGGCCTTATGGGCCTGACCATAAGTTAAAATGCACAAGCCACAAGGCTCTTAATTTACCCCATATGCAGCGACGTGACAAATGTAGCATGAACTAAACAAAAGGATTCTTTGCATAAAATTTAAGAAACCAAATGCACTGCATTCCTCCTCTGGTGGTATCTAACTCCAATAGCAGCACACCAGCACCACTCAAGCGATCAAGTTCTAATGCTTAAATATGATTGGGCCATGTGAAATTGTGAATCATCTTGTACATATCCAGATATTAAGCAAATGTCCTGATATTATCAGTAGCACATCTAAATTAATAAAGCAAACATGACTGGAAAGAGTTTGCAAACCTCAGAGCTTCATCAATATCCCATGGAAAGTTGGTAGCTGCCAGAACCATAACAATTTTCCGTTGACCATCTTCGGTGGTAGAGCTATTGTTTACACCATCTATCTGCACTAGAAGTTCAGACTTCACCCTCCTCGATGATTCATGCTCACCAGAAGCTCTGAATATTGAATAAAAAGAGAATAAGTACATGAACTGATAAATTTGGGCTATTATTTTCGAAATCATCGATATAGTGCTTTTTTCTGTGACCACATATTCAAGGAAAAAAAAGAAGATTAGGATAAAAAAAGAACTGCAAGCATTGAGATTTTCATTTTATTTCTTGCTGAGCTTAATTTAAAAGGCAATAGATATAAAAGCACAAGCATGTTGCTTGTCTAGAAAACAAACTATTTACCAGGCAAAACAATGTATTCATTTTTATGGTGCAAAATGCTAGGGAAATTTTCATTGTCTTGGGAGATATTTATAGAAATTGAGCAAGCATGGATGAATATCAAAATCTATTTTCACATACCCACGAGATGTGCATAAGGAGTCAATTTCATCAATGAAGATTGTACTTGGAGCATAGGCCCTTGCAAGATCAAATAAGCAACGGACCATGCGCTCACTCTCCCCCCGCCATTTAGAAGCCAGTGTTGCAGAAGAAACATTAAAGAATGTTGTGCCACATTCTGTGGCTACTGCCTTAGCTAAAAGGGTCTTTCCAGTACCTGGTGGACCAAACATAAGAACCCCTTTCCAAGGTCGACGAATACCCTGATCAGAAGCAGAATCAGTATGGACACGATGAGGCTCCATATAACTTTCTACTGAATAAAAAGGTGACGAGAGAAGAAAATACCAGATGAAGATCATAATATTAGAAGTTCGAATTGCAGGTAGGGTGATTTGGGTGCACAACAATTTCAAATGACATGCTCTAAATTAGTCATGTAACATACTGAAGTTAAAAATAACAAGTGTGCATGTCCAGATTGTTAGTTATGTATTATATAAACTATGTATTTACCCTATTACGTGAGAAGTTTGCTGTATATATGCCATACTTGTACGTATATATATATAACTTTAGCCTCATGATGAATACAAGCACTATTTATAACATAGTATCAAAGCCATACCTAGGGTTTTCATCTACCCACCACGTCTGTATTTGCCCGTGGCTATCGCTGTTGTTCTCTCAGCCGCCGCCATCCGCTGCTTGTTGCCACTGCTCGTCTTCTTCATCGACTGAGCCATGGCTGCTCTCCATCGACCGCCTACCATTGCCACCGTTCAGATCGGGGCTTTCTTCACTGTCGCTGATCTGCACCGTCGGGATGTCATCACCGAGTCGATCCGCGTTGATCTAGTGCGGTACTCCACCGCCCGTCCGTTGGATCTACACTGCTAGTAGGCTGTCGCCGCCAAGTCATTGTCGCTAGTGGGCCACTGTCGAACCGACTTCTTCAGCCACTCGGATCCGCTGTTGCCGAGACTACCGCCGCCTCCAGCCGCTCAGATCCGTCACAGCCGATCTCTCGACCGCCAGTGATCTCCAGGTCGCCAGTGACAGACTGGCTGCCGTCTCGCTCCGTCCGCTAGTGAGATCGACTGTCTCCGCCTGAGACCGCTGCCATCTGGTTTTTCTTTTCTTTGGTCATCTGGTCGTTTTGACCGATTGACACATTTGGTAGAGTTTTGCTGACCGATCGGAGGAAAGAAAGAAAAAAAAGAAAAAATATCTTCTTTTGCAGGCGCTATTTATGTTCTTCGTTGCTCGGTGATCTTCGATGGTCTCAATTATCAAGACTGGTTTCAGCACATGCGTGGTCAGCGTCTTTGGGAGTTTTTTTACTGGCGAGTTGCTTTATCCGTCTCACCCTACTCTACTTGTTGAGCCTGTACTCCCGAAGAATACTTCCAAAGACGCTCGTACAAAGACATCTAAGGCTTTTGAGGATGCTATAGAGACTTTTCAGACTCAGTATGTTGCTTACAAAACATTGATAAATGAGGATGCCCATGCTCTACTATTCTGGTTGCTAGCATGGAGGTGCATATCACTGGTGATGTTGGTTTGGCTTCCGCACAGGCGATATGGGCACATCTACGCAATCGTTATGAGCCATCTGGTGATTCCTTATACCTTATTGTTGTGCGTTATAGGCAGTCGCTACAGCAGGGAGATGCCATTGTGGACGAGTTTTATGCTCACCTGTCCACAGTATGACGTCAGATCGACTCTTTGGGGCCAGATATTTGCTGTACCTGTCAATGCTATCAGCGTCAGCAGTCTCACCTGGAGCTTCGCCGCATTACGACTTTTTGACACGTCTCCGGTCTGAGTTTGAGTAGACTCGTACTCAGTTGCTGGCTTGTCATCCTCATGTGACTCTGTGGGAGGCCCTTGCAGCTGTTCGCACTGAGGAGATTCGTCTATGTGGTGCGGGTCTGCTGTTGTCAACGTCGTCTCCTTCGGTTTTGGCAGCCCCTCCAGCTTCTACACCTGTTGCATCTTACTCCTTTCTCGGTTGCGTCTCCACCAGTGACAACTGTTGTTCGTAGGGAACTCCAATGCACATATTGCAACAAGGATAGACATGTGGAGCAGTTTTTCTACAAGAAAGATTTTCGTCGTGGTGGCCGTCCTTCGAAGGCACTGGAGGTTCCTCCTCTTAACGGAGTCCTGGTGCCTCTGACACTCAACAGTTTCTCACACTGTTAGGTCGCATGGTTGCTTCTGCAGCGTCCAATTTTGCTGCTCAGTCTTCCGGTGAGAGATTACCTTCTACTTCTCCTACCTTAGGTATATCACCTTGAATTCTTGATTTTGGTGCTCCTATCACTGTTTAAACAGCAGGTGATACCTCTTTTTCTGTCGCAGGACGAGGCACTCTTTCCAATTTCTCATTTCATGTTCCTGTTGTTTCTCATGTTCCCAAACTAACCATGCAGATCATATCTGCCGGCCAGCTCGCTGATCATGTTTGTTGTATTATTCTTGATTCTGATTCTTGTTGTGTTCAGGATCTCCACACGGGGACTCTAGTTAGTACCGGCCCACACCGCCGTGACTCGCGATGGCTCTGGGAGCTTGACTGGCTTTATCTTCCTTCCGCTGCCAATGTTAGTCTTGTCGCCTCCACCACTGCTTCCGCATTTGCTGTAGCCTCCACCACATCTTTTGCTTAGTAGCATCATCGTTTAGGATATCTTTATGGATCACGTATATCTTCCTCTCTTCGTCGTGGTCTTGTAGGGTTTGTGTCTGGTGATGCTTCTCTAAATTGTTAGGGTTGCAAGCTTGGCAAATAGCTTCAACTCCCTATCTTTCTAGTGAGTCAGTGTCTCAGCGTCGTTTTGATCTTATTCATTCTGATGTATAGGGACTAGCTCCTTTCGTTTCGAAAGGTCATCGATATTATCATAGTTATTAAAGCGGTAAGGCGAGGCAAGGCGACCCACCCCCCTCACAACTTTTAAGCGGTAAGGCGCGAGGCGAGGCGACGCCTTACACGCATCTTAAGGCGAAGAAAACGGAACTCTGGAAGTCTAAATCAAAGTCTAAATCAGAAAATTTCTAACAAGGACTTAATTGCAATTTTAAAGAACTCTGAGGACTAAATTGTAAAATATCCAATCCTTTATAACACCCCCAAACCTAGATCAACCGATCGACCGAGTGAGATCGATCGAGTCTCACTCAGGCGATCTCCCCGAGCGCCGCTGGCCACCTCCTCCCCCGAGCGCCGCCTCCTCTCCGAGCGCGCTTCTCTCCCCGGCCATTGCCGCCGCCTCTTCCATCGGCTCATTGTCGCCTCCTCCACCGGCTCATTGCCGCTTTCCACTCGGCTGACCGCCGCCTCCCCTCCAGATCGGCCGCCGCCCCAGCCCAGATCCGGCCTCCCCGCGTCGGATCCGGTCTGCGCCGCCCCCCTCCACCCGGACACCGCCGCCTCCACCCAGACGACGTCGGATCCGGCCTCCCCACGGCGGATCCGGTCTTGCGCCGCCGCCGCCTCCACCCGAACGACGCCGGATCCGGCCTCCCCACGCCGGATCCGGTTCTGCGCGCCCGCCGCCGAGCCGCTGGGCACGGACGGCAAGGCGGGCGACGCTTGCTGCCTCGGCCGCTTACGCTAGGCGACGCTTAACCTAAGCGACGCCTTAATAACCATGGATATTATAACATTTTTATTGATGATTTTTCTCGGCATACGTGGATATATCTTATGTCATCGTAGGGAGGTTCTATCCATCTACAAGACTTTTGCCACCATGGTCCGTACTGAGTTTAACTCCTATTCGTGTTTTTCGTGCTGATTCCGCTAGTTAGTACTTGTCGGGAGTGTTTTATATTTTTCCTGCTGAACAAGGCACTCAGTTTTCTTGTCCTAGCGCTCATGCTTAGAATGGTGTGGCTAAACGCAAGCATCGTCATCTTCTTGAGACAGTTCATGCTCTCATGTTTGATTCTGCGGTTCCACCACACTTCTAGATAGCGACTGTTTCTACTACAAATTTTCTAATCAATATTCAGCCTTCCTCTGTTCTTCAGGGTGGGATCCTAGTTGAGCGTCTATGTGGCAAAACTCCTGATTATTCTAGTCTTCACCTCTTTGATGTGTGTTATGTTCTTTTTGCACCTCGTGAGCGCACCAAACTGATCGCTCAATCTGTTGAGTGTGTTTTTTCGGCTATAGTGCTGAGCACAAGGGATATCATTGTTGGGATCCTGTTGG
This sequence comes from Melocanna baccifera, assembly GCA_036346265.1. Taxonomy (NCBI): domain Eukaryota; kingdom Viridiplantae; phylum Streptophyta; class Magnoliopsida; order Poales; family Poaceae; genus Melocanna; species Melocanna baccifera. The sequence continues at coordinate 32,776,708 of CM070677.1, read as the reverse complement.
CCGATAATGCGGATTTCTCGCGATGTTAATTTTGATGAGTCTTATCTTTTCTATCCTCGCTCTTCTTCCTCCACTTCGACATATCCTATCGAGCCACTTTCTTTCCTGACTTTTTCTTCCACCCCATAGTCACCACTCCACCACAGCCTTTGATATCTCCGGTGCCTCCTTCCCAGTCGGCACCTTCTTCACCTTCGGCACCCTTCCGAGGTTACTCCTAACTTTGTTCTTTCTTATCCTCTCTACTATACTCGTCGTTCGCGAGTTGAGAATTCTTCTTGTGCCCTCTCCTTCTAATGGGTCATCCTCTTCGGCCTCTCCTCGTTATGCACTTTGCGATCGTCGGTCTATTCGGCCTCCTAAGCGTTTTGGTTTTGCTACCACTCTCTTGCCAAATCGACTTCTTATCGTGATGCTGTTGCTCATCAAGAGTGGCAGCATACGATGGCAGAGGAGATTGCTACCCTTGAGCGTACTGGCACGTGGGATCTTGTTCCTCTTCTTGCACATTACTCCTATCACGTGCACGTAGGTCTATAAGGTTAAGACCCACTCTGATGGTTCTCTTGAGCGCTACAATGCTCGTCTTGTAACGCGTGGTTTTCGGCAGGAGTATGGACGTGACTACGATGAGACCTTTGCTCCTGTCGTTCACATGACCACTATTCGCACTCTTCTTGCTGTGGCCTCTGTTCGACAGTGGTCTATCTCTCAGTTGGATATCAAGAATGCCTTTCTCAATGGCGAGTTGCATGAGATCTACATGCAGCCGCCCTCTGGGTATTCTATTCCTGAGGGCATGGTTTGTCGCCTTCGCCGATCTCTCTATGGCCTCAAGCAAGCTCCTCGTGCCTGGTTTGATCGTTTCTCTTCTGTTGTCACTGCAGCCGGTTTATCTACTAGTGTTCATGATCCTACTTCTTTTATTTACACTTCACCTCGTGGTCGGACGCTTCTCCTTTTGTATGTTGATAATATGATCATTACTTGAGATGATTTTTAGTACATCAATTTTGTCAATAAGCGTCTTCATGAGCAGTTTCTCATGTCTGATATGAGTCCTCTTCGCTACTTTCTTGGGATTGAAGTTATTTCTACTCCTGAGGGTTTCTATCTGTTCCAAGAAAAGTATATCCAGGATCTTTTTGATCGTGCCTCTCTTACTGATCAGTGCACAACTGAGACTCTCATGGAACTTAATGTTCATATTCGTCTCACTGGTGGTGAGCCTCTTACTGATCTTACTCACTATCGTTAACTTGTTAGGAGTCTTGTTTATCTTGGTATCACTCGTTCTGACATTCTTATGCTGTTCATATCTTGAATCATTTTATTTCTGCTCCCACTCAGCTCCACTATAGTCATCTTCGTGTTTTACGATACCTTCGTGGAACTATCTCTCGTCGTTTCTTTTTCCCTCGCTCCAGCTCTTTACAGCTCTAGGCACATTCTGATGCCACATAGGCTAGTAATCCCTTTGATCACTGGTCTCTCTCTGCTTATTGTGTTTCTTGGAGATTCTTTCATTGGAAGACTAAGAAGCAGACGTCATTTTCTCGTTTGAGTGATGAGACTGGGTTGTGAGCTATGGCTTTGTTGATTACGGAGGTTATTTGGCTATGGTGGTTACTTGAGAATTTTGGTGTTTCTGTTTCTACACCGACTCCTTTTTTGTCCGACGGTATATATGCTATTAGCATTGCTAAAGATCCAGTGAGCATGAGTTTACAAAGCATATTGGTGTTGATGATTCCTACACGTGGACACAGGTGCAGAACCAGATTATTGTTCTTCAATATGTGCATTCCGACTTTCAGTTGGCAGACTTTTTCACAAAGGCACAGACCAAAACCCAACACAGCTTTTACCTCTAAACTTCATGTTGATTCACCACAAGTTTGGAGTATTAGGTATGTATTATATAAGCTGTGTATTTATCCAGTTCTGTGAGGGGTTTCCTGTATATATACCATACCTGTACGTATATATATATTAACTCATTGGCCTCATGATGAATACAAGTACTATTCATAACACATATGACTTTGATGCTACCAAATAAAGGCAGCATCATTGACATGCCATCCATGGCCATAATTTTGGCTAGTATCAAGAATGAATAAACAAAATACCAGATACTTTATCGTGGGCAAGTTTGAGGAGCCCAATAGAATAGCACAAATCAAAATTTCAAATCATTACCTGAAAATATTCAGGCATCCAGAGAGGAAGCACAACAGCTTCCTCAAGTAGTCTTTTGGCCTCACTAAGTCCTGCAACATCATCCCATCTCACTCCTGGAGTAGAATCCAGAACATCTCTTTCAAGCATGGCAGCTAAGTCCATATCCGGCCCTTCATACTGTCCCTTCTTGGACTTGCCTTCTTCAGCATCGCTACTCTACAAGGAAATAATCGAACAAAAAACTCTAAGTCATACTCATATATAAGTACTTTGTACCTACATGTAATCAAGGAAAAGGATGATATATACAACCCAACAAGAGATGGTCAAAATATAGTACATAATGTATACATGCAGATTTCAGTGCCCTAATTTGGAATATAACAATAGAGGCTCTCCCGTTTCAGTACAGGATTGCTTTTAAGATGCTTGGAGTTTTCAACATCACTCATTGAGTACACCATCATACTGTGAATATGATGCATAAATAACAGAGGAACTAGGGATTGATGATGATGACAGATGTTCCTCCAGTAGAGCTAAAATAAGAAGTCATCGTATACACAAATAGGCATGTTTTCTCAGTATGCATATTGAAGGCTAGCTGCTACAAAAAGAAAAAAAATGTAAGTTGGACTAAGTGGCATCATGTGATTGACTTCAGCAGTACCTCATAATTGTTAACTCTACTTTGTATACACAAAGAAGGTATGCTAGAAATAACAGATGTAGCTGCATTCTGAAATCTACATACATACAAGATCTAATTATAAAAGAAGTGTGAATTCCAGATGAAGCTATTTTCTTGCATTAGGCAGAAAGATAGGTAAATACTGCCAAAATAAAAACCAGTACTAAACAAAGTTGCATTTTTGCCTACACCAATGCATATAGAAGGAACTAATAACACCAACACTATATATTTGCTCAAATAAAGAATTTAGAATGTAAAGGACACTTGCTTGACAGAAATTACCGCTGAATCAGCCTTGCTTGAACTTGATTTTCCTTTCCTCCCGCCAGTGCCAGAGGCAGTTGATGATCTTACCCCTGAGCTTCCTTTGCTCCCATTGGGTTTTGCACTACGGCTAGGCGTCCCAGTCCTTGATGGACCTCGTGCCCATGCTCCATCTTGAGAAGATTTTCTTGTACTAGATTGACCTCTTGTTGATCTTCGGTTTGGTGTATCTCTTGGAGGTGCCCACACATCAGGATCGTCAAAGGGTGCTGGCGACGATGTTGGATACTCGTCCAATGGTTGGAAAACAAATGATTTATTAGAGCGGATAGGAGGTGACGAGGACCGCCTTGTCCCAGGAGCTTCTTTAAAGGATTTTAATTGGGCATCGAGTTGTTTCACAATTTCTACTTCTTCACAGATAGCTTTCTTACAGTTCATCCATTTTGTTTGAATCAGAGCATCATCCAAAGTAGTGAGATGCCTGCAAGATCAAGTCTTATCAATCATAGAGTGGGTTCTTTTGGGCTTATGGCTTAACTTTCTATAGTAACCAGTTTTCAAACGGAATGCCTTTTCAAGACGAGATTTAAAAGTCAATTATAGTAGTCATAGTCCCGACTTCATCCATATCAACCAAAATCGCACGCAAGTATCCCTCTCTCTCCATACTCTCTCTCGCGAACAACCAAAATTCAAAAATTTAAGCCAAAAGCCATAGACAAAAAGAATTCACCCATAAGATGAAACACAACAGGGAAAATACATTTATTAAAGTTTTTAAGTATTAAAAATAGTCATTATATTGAACATTTTGCCTTCGAATATTTAGTTAATCACTAAGTGAACAAAAATGTGAGCTTCTTTTTCTTTGACACAGTGTTTCTCAAATATGGTCTGTGAAAGGCTGAACTCTGATGTGATTGCACTATGCTAGTGAAAACACACCATTATTTCTTTTGAAATTTGCCAAGATCAAATAAAGCATGGTTGTTCATTATGTGCAATAGTGCAAAGCGGATTATCGTTCCTACCAGTGGCGACCCTGGGTGGTGTTGGAAATTAGGCGGTTTTAGCAATATTTCCATTTTAATTCCAATTGTGATTAAGCACAATAAAGAATATATGTGACAATATGAAAATGACATGGAAACATATGTATTATCTCTCCAAGTAAATAATACATTCAAAACATTACCATATTGTAATATGTTTAATAGAACACATATGTGGGCATATACAATTTGCATAATGCATAAATTTAATAATTGAAGTATTGCTCTCAGATGAGGAGTTGCACAAGTTAAAAGAAGCTTGGCCTTCTACGACTCTTGCCAATTTTTTCACAATCTCAGTGACAAACCTACAAGATTTTGCTAGTCTATCAAATTAACTTTTACCTCTAAACCGATGTCAACAGCATGCAGCCACTACAGATTATGAATGAAAACAGACGGAGCAAAGCTACCGATACAATAACATATACATTCAGTAGTCACAGAACTATCAAGTATATATTCAACAATGCCTAGATATTGCCGTAAGTAAATCTGAGCACAATGAGCAGAAATTGACCACAAGCAATTGACATAGCTATCAACAGAAGTAATCAAATAGTATATGAGGATTTAAAACTAGCAGAATCAGTTTAGAATATCACTGTGATTTTAATTTGACAAAACCATCCTCATTGAGCAATTCACAAGCCCACAATCTATCATGCAAAGCCCTCCTAGTGCTAGCAATAATCACATGTTACAGAGACAACGAACAAGTATACTAGCATGGTTGACAATGCACAATAGAGATCAGAAAGAACGAGATACCGCAGCGGCAGCAATCGAGGCCACCAAGACGACAGAACAGGCAAGGCACGTCGCAAGAACGTTGTCCTACAAAACCAATCTCCGCCGTATGCCACAGGATCGACATGTTTCGGAGATATAATGCCCTTCTCCGGCGATTTGGAACACCAAATCCTGAAGTTGAAGCTCTGGTATTGCCGCATAAAATCAACAGGAAGTAAAGACTCATCGCGCACCCATGTCCCACAAGGAGACGTCGGCGAGAACCGGCCATGGAAATGCGCACAAGCCCCGCGACAGCCCAGGAGAATGGCAGAAATCAAGAGCCGTGAGCCCCCAGCGAGCTCAATCCAAACTAGCCCCAAAGCCCCAGAGTAGTGGCAAACCAAGTCACCATGCAAAGACTTTGGATCCACCAGAACTCACCTCTGATTTTTTTTTCTCCCATTCGTCGGCTCGCAGGTTTCAATAAATAGAGAAGTAGTAGGGGATCGGGAGGAGAAAGCGACGACACCCAACAGCCCGAGCGCCTCATCCGCTGGGGAGGCGAGAGGATCCGAAGAAGCCGGAAGACTCAGCCGCTGCCGCCACCAGAGAAAACGAGAGGGCGAAGAAACTGGATCGGGAGATCCATATCCAGTGAATAGGTCAAGCCGAAGGCTTATCCCTTTACCTCTCCCATTTCCTTACAAGTGGCCCCACTGAAAATATCAATTTCTTTTCTTTTAACTGGAAATTGATGGAAATTGACCAAAGAGCCCAACAGGTGCTGCCCGGGCTCGCTGGCGAACAAGGGTAGACCCAGCAACCATCTTCTTCACTCCCCTCCCGTCATGGCCTGGGCAACGGAAGCTCATGTCCTAGTCTAGAAGATGAAGAATGAAAGAGGGAGTGGCTGCTGGGCTTGGCGAGTGTCTTGCGCTGAGGACCGCATGGAGGAGGCCCAGTCCACTAGTTGGCTAACTAGCCCATGCCCCACAAGATTCAACACAAACCAACACATTACACAGTGACTCGTCTCTCCTCTCCAGCCATAACAAGCGGCGGCAATTGAGGCAGCGCACAGCCGCTGGCGAGCCAGGTTAGCAAGCAAAAAGCAGAGAGCCGGGCATCGCATTGTGTCTTGTGGGCAGGTGGCAAGGAGCCGCACGCCATGCGCAGATGCTGGGCCACAGGGTGCGACACGCGTGGCTTGCCCAGACTCAAAAACAATTGTGGATCCGCCACTGGTTCCTACAAAAACAAAGCTGCCGCCTGTCTGCTCCGTAACCAAATATGAGTTCAGATCCATAGCACTTGACTTTACATGCATTGCCTGATAAGCTGAAGCACCCAAATCACAAACCACAGTTACTGTGACACCTTCAACACTTCTAAATCTAAAAACACAAGAAACCCAACTTTCTTTTGAGAACCAACAAACCAGCTATCAATCAAAATTTTGTTAAATTTACACCAAAAGAAGAATACCTAATTAGAATCGTACGCCAAATCAGTTCAATCAGACGATAAATTTTCCCAACACCAATATAGTGATAAACTCAAGAACATAACGTCGCGACGATTCCCGCAGAGCAAAATTACTAGAATCCACTGTACCGCAGCAGTCAAACGGCTCCTCCCGCGACAAACCCACAGCCGCGCTGACAAATGCACAGATCCGAACAGGTCGGGCGTCGCGAAATACACCCAATCGTTTCACCTTACACGCCTAATCGCAACCTCATCGAGAGGGAGAGGGTTGGGACGCTGGGGGGCTAGGGAGGTTGCTCACTTGTTGATCTGGGCGATGGCGCCGTCGAAGAAGATGATGGAGGTGTCGTAGAGGCCCTCGAGCGCGTAGTCGCGCGCGAGCTTGAGGTGGTCCTGCAGCCCGGCGAGGGCGTTCACCATCTCCTCCGCCGCCGCCGAGATCCGGGGCTAGGGTTTCGGCCAAGCGCGCGGGCGGGGGGAGGCGCAGCTCAGTGGAGAAGACGAGAGGCAGCTATTTTTTTGGGGCGAATTAGGATTGGGGAGATGGAATGGACGTCGCCGGCGCGTCGTCCGCAGGATAGGGACGGTGACGCTGACACTCGAGCAGCCTCTGAGTCCAATGGCCCACTGTCATTCACAAAGGCCCACCGCCCCTTCCCTCTCAGGTTCATCACTTTGCGGGCGGTTGCTGCTTCGCCCGTTCTTTTCTCGTGCTTATGTCCCTCTGAAGCAGTTAATCAGATTATCGATATTTAATTTATTAGTATTTAATTTATTTACGTAAATATTTATGTTAAAATTAAAACTTATCAACTACAGTGATGAATTATAGTAAAAAAGAACGCACCTGATCGCATGTGGATAATCCCAACTCCCTTGCTTTTACTAAGATATTTGATTTGCAGTCATTTGTGTAACAATTCATTAGGAGGAAGTTACTTATAGTCATTTTGCTGCGAATGTAGTCGATTTAGATAATATTTGATTTTGCAATCATCTGTGTGATACATCGGATGAAAATACCTAGTCATTTTGCTGCAGGAAGCTCTGTTCTTTTCGACTATGACTTGTGACTTATGTTGCTGCTAATGGTTTCTGGATCTAGTGCAAACATTTATACAAACGAATCGAATGGCGATAAGCTAATAGACCACTTTTAAAAGACTGTCTCGATAAACTATTTCGAAATGACGGTAGAGAAACCATCTCTTTTATTTGTTCGGTGAAAATCATAAATTACCTCTACTAAAAAAACTAATTAATAGTTCGTATACTCTATTTATTTTTCCCCTACCTCCCCTCCTCACATTAAAAAACTCTTCGCCAGTGGACCAATAGAAAGGCCCAACTACTCTCGTGTTATCCTCCCTGATTTCTTCTAAAATTTTTGCTTTTTAGTCTAAATTTTGAAAGTTTTTTACAAATAGACCTTTGGGAAAACGATTTTCAAAAATGGACCCCCCACACGGCGCCAAAACACATAGCGCCGAGGGTACATAGCACGGCGCCATGATATTTGACGCCGATATATGCCACGTAGGAGCCAGCGTGGCGTAGCACGGCGCCAAAAGCTATGGCGCCGTGCTATGCAACATCGGCGCTAAAGGGTGTGGCACCGTGCTTTGGAATTTAAGCCCGAGCGCGGCCGCCCACGCGCTCATTCTCTTCTTCAGCCCGAGCAAACACAGCTCCGCTCCCCCACTCTCTCCCCTCCAAATCCACACTAATCCGTTGTTTTTTCTCGCGATTTTGCTTCCAAACCGACCAAGGAATGTAAGCTCTCTCCCCTCCCTTGATTTTTGGCAATAGATATGTTGTATTTGAGGTACATTTCGTGGGTGGAAGATTTGAAATCCTAGATAAAATTAGTTCGATTTGGCTCGGTTTTAGGTTGGATTAGCGTTGAGTATGCGTAATATAAGAATAGTTGTAGGTGTAGATTCGTTTGTATGGTTTGATTTGGGTAACAATGATAGATACTCGTTTGTAGTTGTCTTATTAATTTTGTGTTTTAGGTTGTGATGGGCTTCACCCGTTTGCCACCTCCACCTGGTGTTGCCGTGCCGATGTGTTTTTGCGGCGATCCTTGCAAGGTCGAGAGGTCGGACGAACCGGAGACATATAGGCAGAGGTACTGGATGTGCGGCAACTGGGAGTTTGATCTGCCACGTGACGCTGTCGTCCTCGGCAAGATGGTATATTGTATTGTCGATTTATCGATTTGGTATTAATCCTGTTGGTTTAACGAATGTGTACATCTGCAGGAGCCTCCACCGCTTTGTTATTTTGAGCAGTGGATCGACACCGAGATAGCTGAGGATGACAAGAAGTACCTTAACGTCGTCAAGAAGTGGGATGAAGAAAGAAAGAATAGGTGAGAAAGAGAGATGAAACAGGAGAAGGCCACGAGGAAGCACCGCGAGGAGGAGGGTAGAAGGGCCACGGCAAGGCTCAAGGGTGAAAGGAAGAAAAAGATAGAGAGAGCGCGACGTGTCAAGACAGCCCTTAAGGAGTACCCTGATGCTCAAAGGAAGGGGAAGTGGCCTCGATGTACTCAGTAGGTTATTGATATGTATGTTTGATGTGGACGTATATGTATGTTTTGAGAATTTATGAACTATGTATGTGGACCTATTTATGTTTTTAGAAGCTATGAAATATTTTATGATGTTATGTCGTAATGTTATGTATCGCGCCTATTTATTTGATGGAATATCAATTGATGTTGTTCTACGTTATTGAGACTTGAATGTATATGTACATTGTATGTTGTATTGTATATTGAGAATTTTGTTTGGTAGAGTAGGAACGAATTTTGTGTGAAGTAATGAATGAGCTATTTGTGAATTTCGTACAATGATGACCGTGAAAAATATGATCAAAGTTGGCAATAACATTTTGCGATCATATTATGTTGTTTTATTGGAAGAAATTTAATGATATTTTTTTAGGACAACTGTGATAGGAATAATTGGACGAAAGGAAGGAAAGCGATATTGAACACGTGGAAAAAATGAATGCGAAAAGATGAGGAGATCTTATGTTGATAGTCAAAATAGACTTCATCATCAACATGGGAATGGCACGGCGCACATACAGAAAATATAGAAAGTACTACAAGCTTAATAACTCTCTCTAGTCCATATCATAGAGACCGTGCATACTGGTAGAAGATATAACCATACATCTCGTTGACTATATGCCAAACGAGCCTTGTGGCACCCACATAGAGTGTTGCTGAGGGGGCCGCCTCGGACGTGGCTGGTCGTCGTGGTAGTGGCACGCACATATGCAACTAGGGTTCGCGCAGCAACATGTGGGATCATACGAGCTTCCTATGTTCACCACCTCCTCGTTGCCTCTCTCGCGTTGTATCTATTGGCGGAGGTCGTTGTTCTCCTTAGTGAGAGTCTCGATTCGCTCCTCGAACTCAAATATCTGATCCCATAATGTATTCACATAAATGATAATGTACAGTTGATGAGGAGAGTTGATCCAGCGGGAGAAGTCGTATTTCGCCATCTGCAGGAAAGGACGGTAAACATGGAGACTCCATAAGCAATAACAAAATATGTACTACTAGCAATTTGTATCCCGAAGCGTGGGCAGCTGAAGAAACGTCGTCCGCCTTCCAAAGGGGCATCGATGACATGCACGACCGTGTCCTCATTGTGTGTGTTACAAATATCATAAGTTCGAGATAAACGTATAGAATTGAAGTATTACAAATATCATCATTTATGTACCACTCGATCGATAACCGGAGCGGCCTCGACCACTTTGCCCTCCCTAGCCCGCCTGTCGTACGCAGTGTCCTCGTCCTCGGACGAAGCGAGGTCCACGTAGTCGACATCTGTCCACTCTCCGCGTAGCCTGTATCGGGTGGCACTGTGGTACTAGGACAAGTACTACCGGTAGCTGGCGTTGGTGTGGGGGTGGTGTCCTGCTCGCAGTTGTCCTCCATCTTCCTCCACCACTGCACATACTCTCGATGGTGGCTAGCGAAGTCCATAATCTTTCGTTGGCGGACCCTGTCGAACCTGCACATGTTAAATAGATATTATAGTAAGAACCAATAGAACTGTAAATGAAACAAAAATTGTAACTTACTTGTGCAACTCGATGGAAGTCGACTCGTGCTGGGGGGGATGGAACTGCATTAAGCCAAACTGGCGCGCCACTCTGTGAGGGAGGTGAAGCTCCACAGTGTAGAAGCAGATCAACGGACACCTCATCCTCCAAAGGGGGAAGTCTCTGCGGCACATGGTGCTTAGCGGTAGAGCTAGCACCGGTGGCTCCAAGTAAGGCTGCCACGACACCTGGTAAGCAAACATACAAGCAATACGATTAGCCTTGAAAAAACCCAGAACAGTAGGAAAAATAAATGTATTAACAATTTCTTACCATCCCGACAGACAAAGTGTCCAGCTCGTTGCTGTACTCTATGTATGCCGCTGAGTGGTCACGAACGGGGCTGAGACGTGGTCCCAGTGGTACGCCACAGTCGGACCGAGGTCGTCCACACCCTGTGGGAACCAAGGTTGCGCCTAGAACTGCTCAGGGCGGCCCACCGGAAGGCATGTCCACATCCACATATGCAGGAGGAGGATACATCCACTGAGTGACGACGTGCGAGCCCTCCGTCTGCAGGCCTCGCAAAGTGGCGCAGACAGAAGGCGAGGACCGCGAACCCCACCGAGCCGCCAGCGTCATCGATCCAGCCAGCAAGGGATGTACATCCACGAAGCGGCGTTCCCCGTGCTGTCTGGGAAAAGCACGACCCCGAACATGTGGAGGACCCAAGCTCGGCAGTGGAAGGTCACTATGGGTTCATCCGCGCCCGGAGGGCATGTACCAAAGGTCCCCCGCAACCAGGAAAGGAGGACCCCCGAGACACGGCCTCGCTTGCCATTATCTGGGGCAGGAGGCAACTCCGTGCCTAGAAAGGCCTCAACACGTGCCTCCCAACCGTTGGACACCGCCGACCCCGTCACCGGCTCTCCCCTGATGGGAAGTCCGAGTATCATCGCCACGTCCTCTAGCGTGACGGTTATCTCCCCACACGGCAAGTGGAACGTGTGCGTCTCTGGCCTCCACCTGTTAGTAGTACACGGAGAAAAGAATTGGTGCGACCAGATATCCGATCCATGTCCATCTTGTACCTTGACCGCTTCCTGCTGCCCCTCTTGTGCCAACGTAACCCCTCGTCCACTATGTACCTGGGCCCCGTGTAAATTGGCCACTCGCCTTCATCACGATATGGCTCGAACCGTGGGGCCCAGGTCCTGAGCAAAGTAGCCACACTGAACACCGTCGGGACTTTGGTGTCAACATCGATATTTCGGGCCCTACATGCGGTCACCATGTGGGAGCATGGAAAATGGAACTTGTCGGGAACACCGCACGTGCATGTGAATGATGTAATCACGACCTTATGCCTTCGGGCCTCTCGGAGCTCTCCATCCTCGGTCGTCCCTCCACCCTCAACAATCTCATACGTGCCCGTCACATGGTCAAAACACTCGTACTCATGTTCATTGGCCTGCAGCTTCGCTTTCTCAAGGAAGCCGTGAGGATGACGTGGCCAACGTAAATGTGCCCTCAACATGTCTGAGGCTTCCCGGTGCCGGTTAACAAACCATGCAACACACTTGTAGAAAGTGAAGGCGGCAATTGCGGTAACTAGCAATCCACGTGATCCCTTAAGCAGCCCGTTGAAGCATTCTGTCATGTTGCTAGTCATGAACCTGTACCTCCTCCCCCCTGCGTCATGAGCCCTTGACCATTTATGCATATTTCTCATTAAACCCCTGATCCAATCACGACCCTCGGCATTAGTTTTCGTTTTCAACTTCTCCTCAAACAGCTTTACCTCCCTCTGCCGACATACCTCCTCGAAAAGTGCGAAGTTATCCTTCACCTTATCTTTTTTGAACAAGTTCTCTGCAAGATGCTGTGTGCACCAACGATGATGCACAGGAGAGTGTTCTGGTATAACTTCCTTAACGGCGCTCAAGATCCCAGCGTGCCTGTCAGACAACACACATACCTCCCTCCTCGGACCAATCACATGGATCCGTATAAGCTATAGAAACCAAGCCAAGCTTGATCTGTCCTCCTTCTCCACCAAACCACAAGCCAACGGCACAAACGAGTTGTCCGCATCACAACCAATAGAAATCAACAATATCCCCTCATACTTGCCCAACAAGAACGTCCCATCTATTGACAGAACAGGCCTGCAATGTTTGAAAGCCTCGACACACTGACCAAAACACCAGAATGCTCGAAAGAAAACCTGCCTCCCATTAACCCATGCATCGGGCTTAGGCATGTACTCATACTGCATTCCTGCATTCACCGCTTTCATTGCGTTTAACATGGCTGGCAAACACTCATACGCCTTCTCCCAATCACCATACATCAACTTCAAAGCACGTTGTTGCGCCCTCCATGCTTTCCCATACTTAATTGTGTAGTGCCACTTTAGCTTAACGGCCTCTATCACTGCTGTCACGCGCATCGTCGACATGTGCTTTATCATAGGGTACAAGCGGGTTGCAATAAATCGAGAAGTCAACTGACGATATTTCTGGCCGGGCTCAAAAGACCCACAGCTGTGCGGTCCATCCACATTTGTAATCTTAAACTTCTCTGTACCCTTCACCTTCCTGGCACAGACTTTCGATGCACACCCTACGCTCTCACATTTGATGGTGTACCGACATTGGGCGTATGAGTTCTTAACCTGGTATGGACGGTTGTGCACGATCGAGTACTCTTTCAACCACATCTTCAATGCCGACATATCCTCAAAGACATGACCCTTCTGAATTATGATACTAGCCCCAGGCCTAGATATGTCCCTCTGCGTTTGCCCTCCATCCGCTACAGCCATATGTGCGTTGCTTAGGTCATTGTAATCGGACACCAGCGGATCACGGCCAGGAAATATTCTTCTCAACTGCTCAATTTCGCTGGATGTCAAACCTGGGACCAGCCTATCATCATCTGAGTCCACAGCCCTCGCATCCTTATAAGCAGCCTCGTCTCCCGCAAGCTCTACATCCACCCTGTTAGATGCTACACAAACCATGGGTTCCTCAAACACTGCCTCCTCGTTGAATCCACCAACAGACTGGTCATCGACATCCTTAGAGTCAGCTTCTACCTGAGTCAATGGAACCTCATATACTTGAGCCGAGGGTTCAACTTGCATCTCGACCTCTTCATGACCCGGTGACCCAACCAACGGTAAGTCATTGCGATCGAATGCAGCCCTAGGAGGTGATGGATCTCTCACTACCATGCGCACGAACAAGTCAGGTGCTCTGACCTCTGTGCCCAAAATGACGGCCACATAGTCATCCCATTCACCGTCGCTGCCAATCGGAACCAATCTCTTTATACGCGGCCCCTTTGACGACCCAACATCAATCAATCCTTGCATAACGACATCACCATGCTCATCTGTCCATCCCAGCCTCTCTTTCAAGCGACAAATGACCTCACCATACGACGGACTTGACCTAAATATCAACGTGGTCTCTTCCATGCCATCCAAATCTACACCTCCATTGTTACTTCTCTTCACAGTTCCACCATGCTGCAAAGTCACAATCTTATTCATCTATAATCAACAAACAAACATATCTCAGTCCACTCGGCCACGACAACAAAATGCTATGACTTTTAACGAAAATCAAACTCTATTTCTAAATCTATTTCTAAAATCATATCAAACAATATCATAGGTACAACATAAAATAAAACTTTATTTCTAAATCTATTTCTCAAATCATATCAAACTCTAAACCTAACATTTCAAGAAATGGACCCTAAAATCAAACACTATTTCTAATTTCATATCAAACCATATCATATCTACACTCTAAAATCAAAACCTACCACATAGATTCATATCATATCAAATCAAACCCTAAAATCAAACATATATCATATTTCTAAACCTAGCACATGGATTCATCAATTTCATTCAAATCAAACCCTAAAAACGAATCTACACCCATAACTACTCTTATATTTCGCATATTCAATGCAAATCAAACCTAAAATCGACCAAAATTCATCAAATTTCATCTAGGTTTCAACTATTCCCCCACAAAATGTAGCTCAAATAAACAATATCTATTCGAAAAAATTAAGGGAGGGGAGGGAGGTAACCTTGCTTTGTCGATTTGGAACAAAAATCACGAGAAAAACCGAGCAAAATCAATGGATTTGGAGGAAAGTCCTGGGGCGGCGCGCTGTTTGGGAAGAACAGAGAAAACAAAGAATGAGGGGGTGAGGGGCCGGGGGGCCGCGCTCGGGCTTAAGTCCCAAACCACGGCGTCACACCCTTTAGCGCCGTTGTTGCATAGCACGGCGCCATAGCTTTTGGCGCCGTGCTACGCCACGCTGGCTCCTACGTGGCATATATCGGCGCCAAATATCATGACGCCGTGCTATGTACCCTCGGCGCCATGTGTTTTGGCGCCGTGTGGGGGGTCTATTTTTGGAAATCGTTTCCCCAGAGGTCTATTTGTAAAAAACTTTCAAAATTTGGACTAAAAAGCAAAAATTTTTCTGATTTCTCCCCGCAGCGCCGCCCCTTGAGTCCCTCTCCAGCACCGCCCCCAGTCCGTCCTCTCCAGCGACGCCCTCCACCTCCTCCCGCCGTGCCTCGTCCATAGGCGGCGCCTCTCCTCCTCATGCACAAGTACCACCCCACCGACTCCGCTCTGCGAACAGTGTCCCGAAGCCCTGGCCCGTCTCCCTCCGGATCTGGAAGCACTCAACAACAATAGCTTCCTCCCTCCTCCCCTCCGGCAATGGAGGGCTTCCACAACCTCCTCACTCGCCCCAACTCTGCCCCATTGGCCATCTCCCTCCCGCGCTCGCACCACAGGTAGCCTGACCCCGTCGCCTGCCACGCCGCTAGCCGCTGGGCCAACCGCCTGTTCGCTAACTTCCACCTACTCCCCACCGCCGCCCCCGCCGACCCGTCGGCCGTGGCCCCCTCCTGCGCCTCCGCGTCCCTGTTCGTCCCTCTCTTCCCCGACGATGCTGACCGCTTCCTTCCCCTCCAAGTTGACTTCTAGAGGTTAGGCCGTAATTTTCTCCACGGGCATCTCATGTGATTTACTAATTACTTGGTCCTAGGAATATCATTTGATGGAGAAAAGGACATGATTCCTGATACGTGACGATAGTGTGTCATGGAAAGGCTGTATCTTTGAGCATTCTGCTTGCTTATTCCATTTTAGAGCCTTTTTCTAGGTTATTGTCCCATGCAATATCATAAAAAAGGCCTGTTTTATATGGCTGTGGCTTTTGGCTGAAATTTTTGAATTTTAGCTGTTTGCGACAAAGATTACGGACAGAGAGATAATCGCTTGCGATTTTAGATTGTACAGATGTTGGGTTTTTAATATGTACTACAATTAACTTGTAAACCTCATCTTGAAAAAATACCCCGTTTAAAAGTTAGGTACTGTAGCAAAAGCCAAAAGCTGTTTTTAGAAGCAAAAAAGAACAGGCCCAAAATCGAACCCTTTACCTTCTTTTGTATGGTTGATTAACTAATTGCAATGCTGAATTCTCCGAGTTTCTTATTGGACCTGGATTTAGCAAATCCGAATCCTCTGTGAATACTCTATACTATTCCTTGAATCAGTAGATAGTGCTCACAGATACATGACTGAATCATCTCATACACGGTACAATCCACAACAGTAATATAATACCAGAGTTAAATAAATCCACATCGAGATCAGTTTTACGTAGGGCCGACAGGGCAAATGATTATACTACCAAAAGATAGTAGAAACTTCTGACACCCCGGCCCATTATGGCCCATGTGTGTGTGCACATGAGGGTGTGGATTAGTCCCATATTGCTAGCTTAGCATGAGTAGCACCAACATATAAACACATAGGCACCATTAGTAATAACCTCTGGTTAACCGTTTTACGCGAACCGAGGACGAAAGCGTAAGCAGGTTATTACGTGTGCGCAGCTTATCCATAATGAGGTTAGGCCTAAGCCTATTTGGATCCTTGGGCGTTACAAAACTGAAACGGAAAGACACACCCCTTCACAGGCAACGACTGAGACAATTCAAGTGGAACCAATATTAGTTAGGCCCTAATCAATATTGGACCACTCAATAGTTAGGGTGGTCGGCTAGACAACCACGCCCTATGCCTAATTGTCATCGTCTTCTCCTCCGTTGTTGCCTTTGTCCTCATAGAATGCATATTGATCTTGATTATTAAATTCTGGGGAGTTTGAGAGTGAGGGTGAGCACACACAACCATGCTCCGCGAGTTAACATACAGAATGCATTAATATAAGATGCAAGGCTCAATAAATGGTGGCTCAATTTCTTTTAATTTGCGGAAAGCAATATTTGCAAATATTATTAGTAAAATTCCCTATGACCTAGCATTTTATCAAATCATAGGTTTCATTTGAAGTTATGCAATAATTATGGTGTAGATGGTTCCATCTACCAATTACATGGTTTCATCCATCAATGCTAAAATTTTAACTACTAGGTTACATCCACCATATTTAATGTCACTTGAGTATATCCCTCCATGAAAAATTTAAATTGAAGTACATCTCTTCAATTTGTTTCCTCCACCCACAAAGATTTGGAAATAGAACTAACTCGAGAAGGTTCCCATGTATGCCCTTGATCGTGGGCATTGCTGTTTAAACAGTTTATACTCTGTAGAGATTGTACATCTTTACCTATAAGAGATAACTCAGTTGCTATATTCTGTATGTTTCTTTTGACATGCAGATCAAGAAGATTACCACATAGCCTTTACAATACATCTAGCAAAGGATTGCACCCCGCTAAGGTTTCATCTGGGGGAAATGCTATTCTCGCCCCACTCAAACCCCCTCTTGTGCCACACGGTGGTTTAAACCAGCGACACGACCCGTATCCATGGCGGCTTAAACCAGCACCATGACTCCTGGGGCTCTCCAATGGTGTTGTCCTCCACTGGCGATGCAAATTAGTTAGCCATGCCTACACTTTGCCAGCTTGTGGTTGCACTGTTTTACATGAAGAGGTCATCATAAGATTAAGTCCTTAATTTGTTTAGACGGTGCTTCCACAACCCACCAATTCTCATGTTACATCCACAACAGCCTTTATTACCATCCGGCCGGACATGGGTAGCAAGTTTTTAGGATTTTGTGAAGTATAAAATAAGTTATGCAAAAATATCAGTCATCTACATCCCATGACTGTCTCGAAAATAGATTTTATATTTAAGAGATGGTGCTTAGGGTAACTAGTGCCCTGGCTTTGACTCAACTCGCTAAGCTTTTCGATTTTGACTTATAGCTATTTAAACATAGTACCTAGGGTGACAGTTATAATGGGTTCATCAAGTTATCAAGAATGACGTAGCTATGTATTGCTACTTTAACAATTTAGGCAATAGCTAACTTACAAGTAACATACGTTTGTACATGAAATAACACATACATTTCGAATAATTTCAAATGAACATAATTTGCATAAAACATGGGATCAAAATGATCACAATGCTGACTCGCCTGTGTCTCTGGTTGGAAGGTCCTGCGGGTCTTGTGGGGCGTCAACTTGCGGGTCGAGGGCGTCCTCGAAATCTATTCGGACAGAGTCACCGGAATGCAACCAACAAGCAAGAGCAAAATAAATACTTAAATAAGATTCAAATGAACTCCAAATTGAACAAAAACACCACTGACAGAAAGAGCTCGAATTTACAAAATCTTAGAAACAAGTTTCACTTGAATTGAAGCTACGACGAGGGAGAACGAGCTCTCCAAAGTTTATTTTCAAGAAAACAAATCCTAAAAATAAAAAGAGAGAGTTATCTCTCTGAAATGTGGGTCTCATGGGTTTATTTTAATTTTCGCATTAATTTTTGATTTTTATAATCTTAGAGTATGATATGTGGGGCCACGGCTTTTAATTTTATTCTTAAAATTTAATTAACAGCCAGAGACTAACATGTGGGGCCTCGGCACTGTGCAACAATGAAGTGGGACCCACCTATTAGTGGTACTGATCTTTAAAACTAGATTAAAAGATTTTTAATCGAGGTAGGGTTCGCCTATTAGCGTGAAACCTGCACGGGTCCACTAGTCAGCGATTCATTAATCATAAACTAATCACAGCCATTAACCACTAATGAAAGATTAACGCTGGAACAGTTCTTCTTCTTCGGCCGATTGGTGGCACGGCTCACCGACGGAGAAGGGAGTCCCGGCGTCACGTGAGCATTCCAAAAACAGTTCTACGGGGCTCGTGCACACTTAAGGGTGAAGTGACACGGCCGCACGTGGTCCTAGGTGGCCACCGACGGTGGGCCAGGCGGCGGCGAAAGCAGGGCATGGTGCGCGACAGCAATAATGGCGACGGAGGCTCAATTAAACGGGAGGGGAGCTACTGGGGTATGACAGAAACTCACTGAAAACAGATGCAAGGCTCGGGGATGCCTGAGGTGAGCTGGCGACGGTGAG
This sequence comes from Melocanna baccifera, assembly GCA_036346265.1. NCBI lineage: Eukaryota > Viridiplantae > Streptophyta > Magnoliopsida > Poales > Poaceae > Melocanna > Melocanna baccifera. Next base: position 32,757,757 of record CM070677.1, on the reverse strand, counting down.
CTCGAGCGGCAGAGTGGGGTGATTGGCGCGGGGGAAGAGAGGTTGGCGAATCTCCAAATTGGCACCGGGACTGTCTTTGCCAAGTAGTGAGGAACCTACTGTTGAATAAAGTCAATCGGTGATCGTCGGAGTCGTCGGCGAGGCAAGGTGACCGGAGTTGGGGAAGAATCTGCTCCGGTGAGCTGCGAGGAAGAGAAAGCTGATTAGGCTTCACAGAAGCACTAGGGGAGTGCGAAGAGCTCAGGGAAAGGATAAATGTCTCTTGCTATACTCCGGAAAGGGCTGGCAACAGCGGCGGCCGGAAAAATTTTGGGCGATGGCGATTTCATTTTCTGGAGAGTTGAACGAGGGAGTGAGCGAGTTGGACCGGAGGTTGACTACGAATTTATACTGCGGAATTGAAGTGGGGAGCATTGAGTGCGTTTAAGACAGGTGACGGAAGCGGATGACGCGCACTCAAGTGGCTCTATCGCGAGCTAGGGCAGGGGAGCTGGCGCACACGTTACTACCTCCTGAGGCGTCAATGCTCTTCAAGGGACGGGAGACGCGTTGAAGCGATGGTGCTTAGGTACGGCGGGGCGGTGATGAAGCCGCGGGGGGATGCTACGAACGGGGCGAGGCGAGGCCGGCGCAGGCAGAGCAAATGCAGAGAGGAGTCAATACCCTTCCTCGGTTGCGCTGGCTCGGACGCGATGGTGAATCCTTGGGGAGCTGTGCTGTGGTCGCGACGGGGAGATAGTGAAAAGCGACGCGCGGCGGGGCTAGGAGGAGGAGGGGGGATCTATCCCTAGGGAAGGAGTACGGAGTGACCATGGCAACGCCACGGGGAGATTTGGCGCCGGGCGCAGGGGGAAGAGGCCGGGGTGGCGACGCTCAATGGCGTTAGCCGCGAGCGATGGAGCAGGGGAGCGAGCGAGCGAGCGAGGAAGAAAGGGGGAAGCGGCCGGGCCGATTGGGCCGGAGGGAAAGGCCGGCTGGGCCGTGGGGGTTTTTCTTTTTTCTTTTCTCTTTTTTTTGTAAAAGGGAGGAAAACTGGTAGAACACAAAACCAGGACTAAAAATCAAATGCCAACTTTTAAGTCTTTTTCTCCAAGTTTATTTAAATCTTCGTATTACAAGTAACAGCAACATGCCCTAAAAATTGGGATGTTCCATTTCTGATCCATCATATCCTGCAAGTCACATTTGCCTTACCTCCTTTAGTAAAGATTGCCTTGCGTAGGTTAAGGAGCTTTGGTTTGAGCATGATGACTATTTTCTGGTATACAGGTTCCATTATAGTACTAAACGGTGTTTTTATTGGAATCAGGTGCCAATTGTACCATATGGTGGTGCTACATCAATTGAGGGTCACACATTGGCGCCTCCTGGTGGCATTTGGTTGTAAACGCTCATAATGATATGGAACCAAAATATTTGCGAATTAATTAAACTTTTATTCTAATCCTTAAAAAGTGCTACAGTATTGGGCAGTCATTTTTCTTTATTGTAGTTTGACATGCCAAGCAGGCAAATAGTTTCTTAGAATTGAGCTATAGATGCAAGATAGAAGCTCACTACATGTTAATATTCCTTTTCTTCTAATATGTCATGAATTCATTACAGAAAATCAAATCCTTGCATGTTGAGGATATTGATGTAGTTGTTGAACCAGGAGTTGGATGGATTGAGCTGAACGAATACCTAAAACCTTATGGCCTTTTTTTCCTCTTGACCCAGGAAAGTTCTCTATTTCATGTTTGCTTATAATTTATTTTGTTGATTGACTTTTTCAAGAGAACCATATTGACATAACTCGATACGGAATTATATTGAATTTAACTTTATTGCAGTTGATCAGCTTTAGTTTCCAATTGATTTGTATAACTTTGTTGCATCCTCTAGACATTTATGTGATATTAACATATTTTGTCCCAGGGAGATGAATTCTGCATGCTTTCAAAACTCAATACTTTCTTCCAACTTCACCCATACTTGTGGGCATAAAATAGCATGACAGTCAGCATGATTTTGCACTAGCTCAGTGCTTTACGTCAAATACATTGGTCTGATTTGCAGGGCCTGGTGCCACTATTGGAAGAATGTGTGCAACTCGCTGTTCTGGTTCATTAGCTGTGAGGTAATTCTCCTCATATTTTTAGTCTACTTTCAATCTTCTATAGTACAATTGTAACACCTCGTCTCCACAAAAAAGTACAACAATAACCCCTACGATAGTGCATCCATTTATTGGTTAACTTTATCATATTAATGTTAAATGGTTTTGATGATTTTCTTATTAGTTTGTAGGTATGGAACAATGCGGGACAATGTGATTAATCTTCAGGTCCTTTTGCCTATCCCTCTATTCTCAAGAAAACTATTTTGCATTGACTTCGCATACAAATAGTAAATTTTTCTTGGTATTGCAGGCCGTTCTACCAAATGGTGATATTGTCAAGACCGGTTCCGGGCTCGAAAGAGTGCAGCTGTGTATACAAGATCCCTCTTGATTCTTAAGGGTGTTCGGAATAGTGTTGACTTATGGTTTTTTTTACTGTAGCTACCTTTTTTTACTGTAGCTGAGTTGGCTTATTTGGCACAATTAAATTTTAAAAAAATTAAAAATAGAAAAAACATGTTAGCCCATCACGGACAATGCAGAGGAATACGGGAAAAAAAAGAAAAGACAAAAAATCCCAAAAAATCTAAAAAAACCCAAAAAAGACGAAATTAGTGAATAGTAAAAAAAAGCAGAATTCAGAAACAGAAGCTGGCTTTAAGCTGAAATGAGCGATGCTTAGAGTAAAAAGTTTTGTCTTTTTGGAAGTGAATCATAGTCTCACTCCTTGCTTTGCCATAAATGTCTTAAATAGATATGGTCATTCACATTTATTCTTGCCATCAATGTTGGCAACTTTCTTTACCTTCCATCTTCTTGAATGTCATATATGACCTTGCTCGTTTGATCATTGGAAGTGAAGGAACTTTGGAGGTAATTACAGAAGTGACTTTGCGACTTCAAAGGCTTCCTTCTCATTCTGTGGTAGGTAATTTGTTTCAATTTAGTCACAATCGAAATAGTGTTTTGCTAACAGTGCGTATTAACTTGTGTAGACTTGAATGTCAACAACTCAACATATTGCCAGTCTTAAAAAAACAACAACATACTGCTGTGTGTAGGATATACACCTATTATGTAGCACATGGATTATTTTGATTAACTTGCTGCTCTGTCTTTGGACAAACATTTTTTGTCATGTTATGACATACAGCTGTTTTCTTGCATCTTGGAAAATCTTGAGTATGGATATTTGAGCGAGATTATGGGTGAAAATCTTGAGCCATGCTATTTTTAGTATGCTAATCATTTGTAGAAGGTTCTTAGAACATGTCTCAAGCTTGAATGCTTGATTACAGTTGGTGTGAATAATTTGGTGTTTCACAATTTATGACAGGAAAATCTCATTATAGGTCCTGCTGAGATATGGGACCAGCGAGGCTATGGACCTGAGGTGCAAAATCCTGATATTAATGGTAAGTATAACATCTATCCATGAAAGCGGAGTTATGGGTGATGCATATATTTTTTTAAAATATTAAAGATGTTTGTTTCATCCAGGGAAAGATAGATTTTTATGCACCTAAACATAAGCAACAGTCATTGATTTTAGTGGATGTCAACACTCCCTAGAGTGAAGATAAGGAGACCATTATTAGTATTTGGTTTCGATGATGCACCTCATGGACATGCAGAGATTACTTTCGAGAACGAACGTGTTCCAGTCACATATATCCTCCTTGGGGAAGGACGGGGTTTTGAGATTGCTCAAGTAAGTAGTATTCTGCTGTTATTACCAATAATATTAACATAACATGTACTTTCTATGTCATATTTAAGATGCTTTGCAGGGAAGATTAGGTCCCGGAAGGTTACATCATTGCATGAGACTAACAGGCACAACATGGTTCCTTTTTATCAGACCTTGCAAAGGTATGACCTCTTCAACTGCTTACATAATTACATGAGTTCATTTGTAAAGCTCTGATAGATAAATGAATCAGTCTATTTCACAAACGCTTTGTTTTGAGATGTCGCAAGCTGGGTATCATTTCTATGTTTCTTTGTTTTCTAGGGAGTTGCAATGTTAATCTGCAACTTGTACTGATGGTGCTCCTGAGACCAGACAATAACATCCTTGCTTAGCTTCTCAAGTCATCCAATTTTCTATTTGTTTACAAGAAGTCAAGCACTGACCTTGTACTGCCTTATTAATACATTTGGTCTTTGTTTCCAGACTTAATGCTGTGAATCTTGCAAGGAGCCTGAATAATCTCATGTTCGATGTTACGCCCACCACGGAGTCAGAAAATCTATTTCAGCATGTACATTCAGGGCTCAACTACCGCAGATAGGGCTCCTGTCTTCGTCTATGTCAATGACTAGCAAGTGGTCTTGCTTTGCACCATTTGGTCCCTCTTTATATAGCGTCGGCAAATATGCATGGTATGCTGGTAGATAGCGTGATACAAAATCCAAGACCTGCAAGAATGGCCAAATTCATGTTAACATAGTTAATCAACATTATTGGAAAGAACATCCAAGCTAACCAATGGATAAATGCATACACGCGATTCAGAGGAGCTTCAGTGAATGAAAAAATGGTTTACTGAAGAAATTACACCAGTCAATCCAATACGATTTAGTAACAGATGCTTCTTGTCCTGGAGTGATGACACTGAGTAGTAAGTACTTTGGCATCCCTGTAAATTTTTGCTTAACTCTCCTGATTTGAGTGATGCACTATGCAGTTTGGTCACAATTCGCAACCGAGAACTTAGAAAGAGTTGTTCCTATTTGGTGGCAAGCTTTGATTTGGAAATGTAGGATCACAAAACTAAAGCACTCTACTTTGCTTGACAATCAGTAAGGCGCTAACAAATTATCTAATTAGGAAAAGGAGATGTTATAATGAATGAATAACTATGTGAGATACACACCTCCTCATTAGACATTCCTGGTTTTCCATCTGCTCTCATAGCTATCTCTGCCTGCAAATCCAAACAACGACATCAGAAAAGTGCAATTCATGGTTTCTTCCGCATACTGTGACACCATTAATCAGTTAAATCTGATAATAACCTGCTGTCTCCACTTGTATACACAGTTAGGTTCCTTTATTTTTATTACAATCCATGACCCAATGAACCTGTCCCACGCGTCATAGTATGCCTCAAGGTTCTTATTAACCACCTCAAGCTGACGATGAAAAAATAATTCGTCATATTAAAGTAAAAACAAACAAGACAGATAATATGATAATCTAGAAACTCGCCTGAGGGTCCACTGCTTTCACAACTTCATTCGGAAGAGGTTTAAATCCAAGCATCCATCCTTCAAAGAGAACAACCTAGGGCAGAAAAGCCGACATACAAAAGGCTGACCACATATTTCTCAAATCAATGCTTTGCAGCTGCAGATGAGATACCTGTGTGGGCCCTTCAACCTCTGGCCATACTGAAGGATCAGCCCGATCACCTCTTCCACCAAAAGCAGACTACATGGGCATGTGACATGTATCATGCAGCTACTCAATTATAAACATCAGCTAGAGGAAGATAACTGCAACCTTTTACCTTGTCATACCGTGGAAGCCTCATCTTCATACCTAGTTGTTGTAGAAAAAATTGTAATTTCAATAAACATTTTTACAAATGAATCTAGGATGCAGTTCCTTATGATAATTCTCCAAAAAGTAAAGAAGAGTAGACGTATGTGCAAATGACCTTCAAATAGAAACAAAAATGGAATGAAGAGGATACAAATACTTATTTGAAACCGGTACCTTCCTTTGTTAGTTTGATCAGTGACTCAAGTGTTTCAACAGATAATTGGAGATCGTGGCTTCCGGCATTTCCACGAAACTGTAAAGTTTTGCTCAGTTACTATCAGTTCATCATGTCGTACAGTACCTTTTAAAAAAATACTGTAGTAGATAGGGGCCATTGGGGTGTGTTCTTGTACCTCTAAAAGAGCATTTCCAGGATTTAGTTCCCTCAATTTAGCCTGGACATAAAATTTATTCGTCAAATCATTTCATTAATATTTCAATAGGTACTCAGGAAAAAGTACCTCCAATACAGAATTGATAACTGTTCCATCTTTGAATATTCATACCTGTTCTTCTGCTGTCAAATAGAAGTCATCAACAGACAATGTGGAGGAATTCCTGAGGCACGCAAAGGTACGGTCCTTAGATTTCATTCAAACGGGCAATCAAAACACACGACAATCAGTATGATGAGAAGAACTCACCTACCAGCAACCCGAAAAAGGTAATCAAGTGCGAAAACAAGAGTTGTCTTCCCACTGCCCTGGGGAGCGCTGACCCCAATCTACATTACAGAAAGATGATCCATTTATGAAATGTGAATTGAAATAGCTAAAGTTGCTCGTTCTTGTAACTTGAGATTCAAGTCCCATTGTGGTCAAATTACCACCATTTGTGATTATTTCGATCCATCAACCACAAGATCTGTCTTTTGCAAGTGTGTCTCATGCACACAGCATATGCTTCTGATGAAATACTTTCATTTGCTAAGTTAAGTTCAGAAGCATCCGGCGTGTGTGGTGGAAGCATAATGCAGAAGAATATGTTCTCTAGTGTCCAGCTGGCGACACTAGAGACCAAAATTATATGACAGATTCATTCATCAGCTTCTATCCATGCTAGATGCTGTAGTCCATTGCCTACTTCCACTTGACATGAAAAGAACTAGCATATTTGTCGAAGCAAATGCTTGTGCGCGTACCACCAATGGCGGGATCTCGTCGCCCTCGTTGTACTTGGACCTGTGCTCGATCACCTGGTCCTCGCACCAGAGGAAGACGGGTATGTAGAAGTGGTATATCCTGGCCTTCTCGGCCTCGGACAACCGGAGCTCGTCGAGGCGGAACAGCCGGGACACCTGCACCCCGCACCACAGCCACCGGTCAACGCACTCGGCAATCTTCTCCTTGGAGTAGCCGATCCTGCCCACCAGCGGGCCGCTGCAGATGAAGTCGTACAGGTCCTGGAAGGACGAGATGAGCGCCGGGGAGGACGTGGGGGCGGAGGGCGCCGGCGCCACCAGCGACCGCCCGGTGCGCGGCGGGGCGGCCGTCGGGCTGTGATCCGGGCATGAGAGGAAAGCTGGCGCGAAGAAACAAGAAATCAAACTGCTTTAGTTGAACAAGGCAAAAGAAATCCCGCTAATTCATTACTGACAAGCACTCGACAAGCAGCTGTGTTCCTTGATATCCTTGGCGAAGAACTGAAGAGATTAAAGATTACCTACCATCCATGCAGATTCAAGAACCTGAAAAATCGCTATCCTAACTAGCAGAACACAAAAGGCAATCTCCGAAATGCAACGCTTGCCGATCGAAGCGAGAGGCAGGCAGGTGTTGGGCGCAGAAAAATAGTCTCCGCCGCGCAAGCGTTCTTATCCGCTTCGCGCACGCAGTTGCGCAGCCAGCCAAAGAAAAAAAAAGGCCAGAGCAGGAAGGCAGAAACAATAAACAAAGAAGTAGGTGCATGCATGTAACCCACAAGCTGTGGGAACCAAAACAGATGGCACAAACAAGCCGAGCCGAGCCAAGAAGACGGTTGCCCGAGTTTGCGCTACTGCCTGCGCAGTCGTCTCTCGTCTGCACGCAGGTAAGGATCAACAAGAAGCGCGCCCAACCTTTTCTTGATGGAGTGGTGGCGGTCACAGTAGTGAGGGAGCAGGAGGCCGCCGCCGCCTTGGGATTGTAAGGTTTGGCGCGTAGGAGAGGTGGCGCCGCGGAGGCGGCGGCGGCGGCGCAAGAGGCATGGTGAGACGCGGCGACGGAGGCGGAGGGCGGGGGCGGGGCAGCGTGGAGCGGCGTCATCTCTCCTTTCCCGAGCACGAGCGAGCGAGGCCGGATCGACGTGCTGCGCGGAGACGAGGGGCGGAGGGGATTTTTCAGGATTGGGCGCGGAGTGCAGGCAGCCTCTCGATGCAATGCCTGCAGGGCGGCAGGCCGCCGGTCGCTTTCGCTTGCGTATCTCAATTCTCAACTCTCCCAAACCGCGCACGTACACAGCACGGTGATGAGGTCAAGTTCCCGTTTGGCTTTGGTCCGGTTGGGTTCGACGCCACGGTTCTTTACTTTTGTGTGCCAGGGAATTTTTAGCATACATAATACTATTTACGATCATAATTATAAAAATATCTATATATGTATTGTATTAGTAAAAATGATATATTTATATAATACCTATGTGTGCATATATATATATATATATATATATATATATATATATATATATATATATATATGTGTGTGTGTGTGTGTGTGTGTGTGTGTGTGTGAGAGAGAGAGATTATTTTTGTCATCATAATTTTTAATTTGTAGTGTTGTACTATCATTATAAACATGTTTTTATGGATGCTTGCAGTGTCGGACTGATAAAATTGTCTTTAAGCTTTCCGAGAAAGTTCGTAGTGATTTACCTCCAGTTAAATTATGTGTTCTCTCATAATAGTGCAAGAGAACATATGTTGGATATAACACTTAAATCCTGAATTTTAGATTCTTGGTTGGTTGTCCAGTAGTCCTACTAACACAGGGAGCTATATTAGACTAGGTGTATATATGTTAAAGTCATCTTTAAGAAATAGTTCATATGGGAAGTAATGCAACAAAAAGATTTAAAATAGAAAATTCATCATTGAGTAATTCCTCGATAGGCCATTTGGTCTTAGGTTATTAAGTAATTTCACACATAAAATAATGAAGTTAACAACTCAATATACCGTCGATTCTTTAGTAGAGCTTAAAATATGGCTGGCATACAAAAATTAATCTTGAATGTAAAGGTAGAGTGTCAACATACCATGATTTGGTGGGTTGTGAGGTCTGAGGATACATATATGTATGTACTGTTTATTTCATCATAAATTTTAATTTGTTTTATTTCATTATCACTATTTCAACGTAATTTTTTTAGTATTGTACTATCTTGAAATAAATATTTGTTTGTATTAATGTACTACCATGAAGTAAATAACTATGTAATTATTTATTTGTAGTGTTGTACTGTAATAAAATAAATATTTATGTAATTATATATTTCGTCATAATTTTTAATTTGTAGTATTATATGTACTCCTACAAATATTCATAATGCATAAAATTCTTGAACAAAATAGACTATTACTATGATTATGTCAGGAGATTGTATATAAAATTTTGTAATTTTGGGAGCTTATTTGCTACATGTAACAACTCCTATAAATATCATAATTGTATGAATTTTTGAGTAACATTCACGGTGGATAAAATTATCAAACAATTATACAATAAAGTACATTATGTCAGAAGGCCACACATAAAATTTTGTAAAGTTTTGAACTTATTTTCTATATTTAAATTTGAATAAATAGTATAAAAATAATTAAAGCAAATAATTAAGCCAGCTAATTATCTAGCTTAACTACCTGGTCCCTGGTGGTGGGGCGGCAAGCTTGCTGGTGCCCAATGGCGGGGCGGCAGGCCTTGGTTGCCTGGTGGTCGAGCGACATGTCCCGCATGTCAGCCTTACTGCGTCACCGCCCGGCCATTGGATGTCAAAAATACTATTTTTGCTAATACGACACACATACGAACATTTTTGTAATTGTAGCTACAAACAGTGCTATATATGCCAAAAATTCTATGTGAGGCTATGAGTGCATGTGTGTGTGTAAATAACTTGTGATATTTAAGGTTTAAAAAATTCCGTAACAATTCTTAAATTAGAAAAAAGTCTTACAAATTCTCTTATTAACAGAGAGAAAAGAGAATATCTGCACTACTTATTTTGATGGCATCAGATCATAACGGTGAAGATTTGTCATACTATGTAGATAAGAAAAACTCTTATTAATCAAAAGATCAAAAGAAAATATCTACACCACTCATTTTGGTGAGGTTAGATTATAACGGTGTAGATTAGTCATGTATAAATATTGTAACTATTATAATTATATAACAGATACAGCTATATTTTTGAAAGACAATAGAGTAACATAATACATATAATATGGTGCAATATCAGTTGCATAATTGCGCGAGAAATTTCAGCCATGTTGTAGGACCCAAAAATACTTCATACGAGACATATTGATCGAGCAAGTAAGGTAGAGATTCAAATCTCCTTCTACGGCACATGTAAACTTTAGTGATGACCATTGGTTAGATAGTTCATGAGATATGAGGATCTAGCTAGAAATTATTTTAAATTCAAAATGTGTAAGAAAGATGGTGAAATGGTCACCTTTTGAAGTAATTTTGCCGACGAGTGGTTGTAAGTTATAACAGCAAAAATGAGTATAGATTAGATTATCGTGTGTCTGTCAAAAATGTCTTTTCAAGGAAATTATCTCTTATTCATAGTTTAACTAAAAACAAGTGTAAAGATCGATCATGAAACAATTGTTTTGTGATCTCGTCTTTACGGACTGCTATGTGATATGTACGCTTTGCAAAGGTGGGAATTTTTGACATATATAGCATCTTTTGCACCCGTATTTGCAAAATAGCCATATGCATGCGAGAATAATAAAAATGGCACTTTAGCGACTCGGTCACGGGCGACAACATGCTGCAGCTGACACGTGTGCCTATCGCCCAGCCGCTGGGCGGCAGCGTGTTGCAGCTGACAATTTTATCCACTGTAAATATTGCTCAAAATTTTATAAAATTACGATATTTGTAGGAGTTGTTATATATAGCAAATGAGCTCGAAAAATTACAAAATTTTATGTGTAGCCACCTGACACAATCGACCTAATTTTGCAATTTTTTTTGAGAATTTTATATACTCTGAATTTACCATATTAATTTAATCATGAAATCCTTTGGGCATATATCGGCCCATTGGTGCTATCTTTCATTTCCCGCTTTGTCCATCGCAAAATTGTCACTCTGTCCATGCCGTCCCCCTCGCCCGCTTCTTCGTTTGCATATTTGTCAGTATTACCATGTCATCCCCCTCGCCCTAAGTGCCACGCGTCGATAAGGAGTCCTTAATTTATGGGTTGAGAGCACCGGATTTCCTTTTTGCATGGTCATAAATATGAATCTCTCGTAGTTGATCATCACTCATCTCAGTTGCTCATCGCAGAAGCTCATTCTCATGGTCGTCACTCAAAATTAAGAGTGCATAGCTAATTATTTTCAGAATCCAGTGCATCGCTCATCTATACCGCATTTCACATCTTGTACGAAGAAGAACCTTCTCCGTTATACACTAACATAGCTTGGTAAACACCGAGGGGCCAGTGGAGCGGGGTCACCAAAAGAAGATCTTCCCTTGGAAAGGAGGGAAGACTTTGGCTCTAACTACCGCTTGATGCCAAACAGGCGGGCTCAACCAATATGGCCAAAATGTAGACATAGAGAGTATGCGGTCGTGCAGGTCATTGAAGGCGATTTCGATGGCAGATGATGTTTCTTCTGATACCCATATTCTGAGATATAATTAGCCAATAGCTTATTTTCTCTTATTACTAATAGGGCTTCCATGTTTACCTTCCTTTCCAGCAGATAGCTAAATGCAACTTCATCTGCTAGATCGATCCTACTCATGAATGCTATATTGTGAGATACATGGATATACTGTAGGAGTGAATCTTGGAGATGGAGGTGTGGATTGATTGTCTCAATGATGAGAATGACAACATCCGCCAACAGATGAAACATGAGATTACAAGTGAAATTTCTTCGCAAATTCTTCCTATGTAATATCTTTCTTCTATGGATGTATCCACTCGATAGCATTCCACTAAGTAACTGTCGGTTGCAATAGCTGGTAAGTAAAAAAACATTTCCCTAATATGTGTACTAGATAGTATCTATTTTCTTTTCAATGTTCTGTAACCAGTTGTTTGCACTCAATGGCTCTATTGCTAATGAGAATTTGGGTGGTTGAGTCTTTAGAAAGATTGTAAGCTTGGACGTAGTTGCACTTGATGCTAATGTTGATGTCATACCTGGCAGGCCCAGCCCAGCCCAGCCCATACTTGTGCCAGCATAAAAGAGAGAGCCAAGAGGAAGGAGAAGCAAAGTCGGCATTTGCTTCTCCCCGTGCTTGCATTGCTGCTTGCGCGCGTGCCTCCGCCGTCGGCTAGCTGCCACTCGCCACCCTCCGGCGACCACCTGCCTTCGTCCCTATGGCCTCCCCCAGCTGCGGTTGTTGTGCGTCGCCATCGAGCCGCCGCACCTCCCCAGCTAGTCAATGCACACCACCCCTAGCTTGTACGCGTCATCACCCCTACCCTGCGGCTCGCCGCCGCCTCCTCCCCCATGCCTTCCCAGCCTTACACTGCGCCTGAGGGAGTTAGGGAGAGTTAGGCGCCGGCCGAGAGGAAGGGATGGAGAGGGATGTCGGCGTGGAGGACGAGGAGCAGGAAGGAGCCGGCGTGAGGGGAAGAGGAAAAGAGGAAGGGGCAGGAAGGGAGAAGGGCCGGGCGTGAGAGAGAAGAAGGAGGAGGCCGGCGGCGTGAGAAATAAAGAAAGAGGGGAGAAGAAAAGAAAGAAAAAGAGAAGAGAAGGGGTGGCCGTGCGTGAGAAATAAAGAAAGAGGGGAGAAGAAAAAAAAAGGAAAAGAGAAAGAAAAGGAATGAAGAGAAAGGGAAAGGAAGGAAGAGAAAAAAGGGAGAGTGCTTGATCCGGCGCTAGATCTGTCAGATCCGGTCGGGAGAGTGACAGATCATGCTCCGATCCAATCATTGGGGTTTGTGTGATGTGTACGATTATGTGCTAATATACCGTAATGAGTGCCGCTTATAATTTAAATGCCAACAGTGGAAATATGTTGTATCATGCATTGCACTCATTCACAGAGAAATAGGGCCTACTTCGGTAGGAACTCCATGGGAGTGGAGGTTGGATGCCCGTATAAAAGAGGACGGAAATTGAGTGGTTCATCGACGGGTGGACACTCCGCTATACCGGTATTATCTACAGTACTGATGTATTGCATTGCATTGCATAAAAATAATATAGTCAGTGGCACAGACATCGATACAGTTACAGAGATCGATTTACAGTTCACAGTAGATGTGATTTACAGTTTATAGTAGATTAGCTTTACAGTTCACAGTAGACGTGATTTACAGTTAAAGTAGATTGGCTTTACAGTTCATAGTAGATGTGATTTACAGTTTACAATAGATTAGCTTTACAGTGTAGACGTGATTTACAGTTTACAGTAGATTGATTTTACAGTTCATAGTAGACATGATTTGCAATTTACAGTCGATTGGCTTTATAGTTCACAGTAGATGTGATTTACAGCTTACAGTCATAGAATTGGTTTACAGTTTATAGATTTGGATTGATGTACTGTTTTATCATGTGCTTGCTGAGTCTTCGAACTCACCCTTACTTTGGTGATTTTTTTAGAGTGATCCAGAATGACGGTATGCATGGAATGAGAGTAGTTCCATGTGCATTGTACATATGAAATAACTGCTTAGTTATGCACCAAGCGTTATGTTTAATCCTTTGTTAAGAAGTTTATATAAATTTTCTAGTTACAGTATGTTTCAGGAAAATAGGTTCTCCTATTAATGCAATTCTCGTGCGTTAAATCTATTTGTGACGCACCTATGTGAGATAGGAACAGTGTGGTGATAGCATCTTGGGCCCTGTGAAGGGTCAGGGTGTTACAATTGATCCTTCTGTTTACATCTTTGTAGCAACCTATTCCAATAGCTTTGCCTATTGTTTCAGTATCTTAGTTTGTCTTTGCTTACATTCAATTTTATCTCTCTCGATTTTGGCTAGGATTTTCTTCATACTGTACCACTTTCCAAGATCACTTTCCTCCATCTATTATGCTGCAAGATTTCTAATTTGTCCAACGATATTTAGTTCAACAGTAATTGGGATTTAAGAATCAAGTCTGTAACATTTTTGGGTTTAGAATAGGGAAATTAGACTGAAATAAAGATGAGGCCAAGAGAGAAGTAGGAGAGTATTAGAATGAAGTGAGATTGAAGGATTTTCCTGATTACTTTCCTATAAAAATGGGTTATTGATGTTACTCGATCATCATTATTAGTCATATTCCTCGATTAATCATAAAAGCTCAACAATATCAATCATATTCCCATGATCAATCTTATAATCTTGGTCTTTCTTGAATACTTATATCCAAAAGTTGTCATACACTTGTAAAGATATTCCAACATCTTTCAATATTCAATATCAATCCATTCATTCATTTTCATATTTCTTTCAAAAATAGGCTTAGAATTCGATGGCCTTATCATCGATTTAAATACTACTTATTGCTATTTATGTCTATACTAACTCCCTTCGTTACTTGATCGAAGTACTATTGCCATCTAAAACTCCAAATGGCATGCTTCATTATTTATTCAATCCACTAAATATAAATTTCCCAATGCGTCATCCACAACTCCTTTAAATAAATCATAGTTATCTAGATCTCACATAAATCTCAACTTCCACCATGAATTTATAATATGAATCCAATATCAAATATGCTATTTTGCCAATTATTTGATCATACATCCTAATGATAATCCAATATTCTCACATTTAATTTCCCTATTATTAAATCCACCAATATCATTTGTATTAAGATCCCCTAATAATCTAATCATTCCCACCATTGATTCATAATCACGATTTGCTCATCTAGCAATCAACTATGTTCTCTACTACTTATTTTCAAATTAATTCACAATTGTAAACTTCCATCAAGAATAATATCATTTATCATGGTTATAATCCAATATTTATTGCTTCACTTATCCCTCTAAATTTGAACTATCCATCTATCTCGTCAATTTTATCTAATAAATTCCACTAATTGATCCATCCAAATTTCTCACTGCTAATTATTCCTAACGATCAACATGAATCCACCAATGCACTTGTTCATTCATCACTTCTTATACAAATCTCTCATGGGTTTATCTTCCTTGATCACTTATGACTTCATGGGTATAGGTCAATCTACTTCTTCCAACTAGCAGTTGGTATTCAATTTCGAAGTGGTTTGGAATCTTATAGGTAAGGGAAGAACAAGGGTAAGAATAGAAAGATATAGGTAAGCATCAAGACGAAATAGAGTAGGAGTAGAAAGCTTTTAATATAGTCTTTATTTGAAACCAAAAATAGTTTTGCACAAATGGCTCATATAACTACCTAACAAGCCAATAGCACAATTTGGCTATTATAGCAACACAATCGAAAGAACTTCGTCTACTTAGATGGTTTTACCCTAGCATCACGAAAATCAAATGGGTATTATTAACTAACTACTTGAGCGATGACCTTATAACTCTTCTAAAGGAAAAGTTTTGATTAGTTTTTCTTTCATTTGGTCAATACCTACAACAATAAGTTAGTCTAGGTGGCTACATGTGTTTAAAGGCTTTGATAAAATTAAAAAGAAAGTTTTTAACACAAGTCTAAGAGACATGTGACAGAAATAGGAAAGACAAGATAGCAATACTTATAGTTTTCAAAAAACTTCTGTACGAGAAAATTAGAGTTTTATAAAATTGTATTCTTATCGGAATCAAACCTATACTTGGGGCTATAACCTACAGTCAAAACTGCTCTGGTACCATTCTGTAATGACCCCATTTTTAAGAATAGGGTCGTCGTGTTTCCTGCAATAGCCTAAGAGTTCTGTTGCGGATAAAAAGAATATCATGCCTGCTCATAAATATTTAACAAGGGTTAGTTTGATAAAAAAATGACCTAACAACCAAAATATAACAATTTTACGGGCATCCAAACCCAAAACTTAACTTACATTCAGAAGATCTGAAGAAAATCTCACATGAACGCTTGAGTGTGGTCGTAACCCTAACACATTAACTGATGCATCTTTTCTTCTTCTAGTGGTGTTCTGATGAAAATAAGTAAGGTTGAGTACACTAGGTACTCAATAAGCCACATGGAAAGGCTATATAACTAATATGCAAGGAGTTCAAATGGATAGTGTCATAGGTTATAATATGATAAGAATAAATGTGGGTTTAGTAGTAAAGAACTTTGTACTAAAAACAATAAAATATTATTTAATTAACAAGGGTTTGTCATCCACAATTTTTATATTAAGCAAGTGATATGCCCGTGTGTTGCAATGGAATTCCAAAAGAAGATGATACATATCATCAAATGTGATCCAAATCATATAATGAATATTAAGAAGAGAAAGGCGGCTTATTATCAAGAGTGAGGTCAGCACGGTCAGATTCGCAATTGCCGAAATCGTCGCTCCAGATCTGCCCTCCCTGCCCCCGTCTACTTCACAATTCTTCCTCACTTTCGGTGATGTGCACCTTAGTTGAGCCGATATACTCTACCTCATTGTTTGTCGTCCATGCCGGTGTACTCTAGGTCATGATCGTCAACCTCGACGGTGTATACTTTTGTTCCATCATCATTCTCGGTGGTGTGCACCAAAGCCTTGTCATCCGCACCGGTGTGCTCCTTTTCTTCACCACCAAGTACCATTCTGTCTCTTTCCTCTTCATCGTCCTAGTGCAGCAGCAGCATGGTGACGCACGGGAGGAAGAAGTAACGGAGGCTTCGGGGGGCTGGGCTGAGGGACCAAAGGGGTTGGCTGACGACACAGGCTCACATGTTGGTGCATGCCAAGAGGAGATGCGGGAGTGCTCTGCAGTGGGGAGAAGGAAGGAGGATGTGGTGAATGGATAAATTCCCTTTTATATTAGTATTAAATTATTATTGAAATTCTACTTATACATTGTTATTGGAATCACCCATGAATATGGCCTTTATAAATATGACAAGATTTTTCAGTGGTATGGTCTTACTATTCATCATGTCATTCTAAACTATTATTGTATGTAAATAAGAGTGCTTAAATAGTAATAATAAAAGTAATGATAATTTAATACCATGGGATCAACATGATCAAAGACATATTACTTGCCTTTTTCTCCAGAGTTTTTGATTATTTCTTTGTAGACTTTATGTTTCACCATCCACCTTAATGCTCTAGTAGCTTCTCCTTTGGCCAACTAGTCGAATTGGATACTAGCGCAAAAGAATGAAAATAAATAATTTCGTGCATTGCAGAATGCAAGTTAGGAATAAAATATAATAAAATATCTAGAAAGGATATAAAAGAAGGTGGGTCTGGGACGATAGGGGTTTAAATGGTGCTAGGTTGGGTTGATCAGAATTGAAAATAGGTTAAATGGGCTTAAAACAATCGAAATGAGTATAAATATGCTTAACGGGTCTTGGATAAATAGTAACAAGCTAGATTAATAGTAATAGATTGATATTATTCCTAACAGGTTGGGTTAGGTGAACAATATTGAATCTGTTTACTATGGTTGCAGATTGGGCTGAACAATACTAGGCTAAGTTGAATAGTGATGGGCTTAGCCCATTTGGCCTACTAGGTTATTCACAACTTTGGGCCACTTAAGCAGCCCATCTATTCGGCTTGTTAGGCACGAAGCTCATCTAGCTCGCCTTGAACACGCACCATGGCCGCCGAGCAGAGGAAGGAGTTGGGCAGCGCGATTGCATGTCGATGAGGGTTACCGGTGGTGAGTTGTGGTGCTACAAGGGTAAATGGAGTCTAAGCAATCCATTTTGGGCATGATCACAGTCGAAGTGGCACTAGAGAAGGCTAGCACGCGGAGAGGACTCGATGGAGAAGAGCCATGGCACGGCGGTGCTCCAGTAGGGTTTTGACCAATTCAAACTTGGTTTAAGCTTCTACGACACACTAGGATGCTAACAGTGGTGGTGGTTTAAGTTGGCTTGGCCTATTCATGGTTGTCCACAATAGCTGTGCATGGCCGGTGGTGGTGCCCTAGGGGCAATAAGGTGGGTTAGCGACTTAGCGTGGTCAAGGTTGGCTTTGTGGTGTCTTGTAGGTGCTTCAATTATGAGGAATTGGTTTAGAACCGAGTTATAGGAAGAATCATGTTTTGGAATTCACCGGGGAGGGCTTGTCGGTGGCGGTGGTCCTTGGGCGGAGTTGGGAGGGAAGGGTCTTGGTTATGCAATTGGGTGCCAAAGCATGATTGCCAGAAGCTTGGCTCGGCTTTAAAGGCCATTGAAGGTGGTGGCGCAAGGAATGCAAAGGTGGCATTGGCAGTCGAGCTGCTTCGACGAGGTGGCAGCAGTGCTGGCTGGTGTGGTGGCATCTCGAGGCATGCAGCGTCCCTCTGGTGCAAATGCGCATGCTGGCGGGGCAAGTTAATGCGCGAGCGCACATCGAGTGGCTGGCATCCGAGGTGGCAGCGGCGAGATCAATGGCGGTGTGGAGCAGGCGTATGGCGAGGAGATAGTGTGACAGCCATTGATGGCTCGGTCGGCGAGGTAGCGCGATCCTATGCTGGGTTTTATCGCTTGTAGCAGCGAGCGGCATGCAAGCTGGCGGGCAGCGCAAGAACAACGCGTGACCGCGTGGCAAAGGAAACAGGGGAGATGGCGCCCCAAGAGAAAATGCGCTAAGGCATGGGAAAGACAGATTTTTGGAAAGGAAAGCGTAAAAGCTTGAAAAGTTTCTAAATTGGGCAAGTTTTACAAATTCAAGAAATTTAAATAATATTTTTTTGAAAATTTTGGTTCGTTTCATCTTTCCATAAACTCCAAATGTGTGTTCGAGACACGGGCACGTGTACGTGCGTGGGCGGTGTAGACGTGTGTCGAGTGTGTCGCGATCCATTCTCTCTTGTTTGGACCAGTGGGCCAAGGAATTCATCCATCGCGTTTTCCACCCGCCACGCACTCTCCCGTGGGCCGTTCTGCCCATCAGTGACCGGGCCATCTGCAATCACTTCCAAGGGCCTGCTCGCCAGTGACCGACCACTCGCCGCGGCCGATCTCCAGTGGCCGACCGCCCCTCGCCGTCGCCCGCTCCCTTCCCCACGCACGCAGGCAGGACGGCACGAGCAGCCCCGCTCTCTCGCTTGGATTCACTCGCCTACTCTCCGTGGCCGCCGCTTACGCTCCGCCTCCCCCTGCGCCTACGCCTCTGCCTGGACCCCCGCGCCGCCACTCGCCTTCCCCACCCCGCCCTCCCCCGCTCCCCGCCGCATCGCGTCTCCCCCGCTCGGCGGCTAGCGCTACTGCTCCCGTTGCTACTCGCCGTCCTGCTGCTCCTCCCGTTGCTACTCGCCGTTCTCTCCCCTATCGCTTCGAAGCCGAAGCCAAGTTCTGCCTCTGTGTTAATCGATGGGATCCTGCCCCGCGCGGCGACGGTAGGTAGATAGGATCCGCTCATTCCATGATAGTCCTGAAGGCCCTAGTTTAGAAATTACAGTCATGGCGTCGTCAGCTGAGAGAGAGACGCAGCCGAAGCCGCGCCTCATTGTCCGCCTTGGGATATTCCTCGCGTCTCACCACATCCTCTTCAGGTTCGCTCTTGTATCTTCCTCTTGCTCTAATCTTAACCCTTCTACTTGTTGTTGTTTTCTTGTTCCCCTGACGCGTTCTTCACCCTTTGGGGCCAGTGCTTTGTGCTGTTCTGCGGGCATTATCGCGCTCCTCCTCCTCCCTTTACTTGCCAAGAACACATACCTCTCAGAGAATGCTCTTATACCAGGTACTCGACCTCCTCCTCTATCTTTTTGTTTTCTGCTGCTACAATTCTGTGAATGCGAACATCTCTGCTGTTGTTTGTCACCGAGAGGGCCTTCCACCCCTGATCTCCAGACTTTGTATTGTGAATGAAGCACTTTGTAGTGCTCTCTGCGTGCGTCGTTGAATACATGCCCAAAGCAACACATCAACATTGCTAAATGCTCTGGTGGTCTTTTTACAAGTTCAACAACTCTAGCTAAGGATCTCAGAGAATTTGTCATGTACCCATCAATACCTTAGCAAATTATAGGGTCAAGTATGATATATCGCTGTGGCTTCTGATGTATATTATTCAATAGTGAAGGCAAATTATTCATATCCACTATGGTTGCAAGAAAGTTAAGCATTTTACCGAGCTAGCATAGCAGACAAGAGTGGTAATTTATCAGTTCATGTATGCAAGTAGCATATGACCAAGCAAAGATGGAACATAATTTTCTTTAGGAACTTTTCCGTCTCCATGATGTTTTCTACAAAGTAAAGCTTTTTGAATGTAGGCTCTGCCAATCCATTATTTTCAACTGAAGATGTCATGGAAGCAAACAGATTTATCAAAGGAATTGAAGCTGTTGCTGGGGAATCAAGAGGTGGAATGTATGTTATTCTGGATAGAATTCCCTCGTTTCATATGTAACTTCCTTTGTAGACAGTGGGCTCTAACAGGCATCTCATCATTGTTTGTACATATAATTTGATTGTTGTGTGATGTTCAAATTTCAACCCTGCTGTTAAGGGTGCTTGCTATGAGGAAATTTGCCATGCTACTCCTGCATGTGAGTTGTACTAGTCAGCGTAAAAGTTGAATCTCAAGCCATGTAAAAGCATAAAGTTCATTTTTTCAAGAGTAATACTAGTAACTTAGTAAGCATACATGTGGAACCAATTTTGCATTAACTAAACCAAAAGTACATTTTAAGGACAAGTAAATTGCAGATGATGATAGTGTGCACATGGAATAAGTGATGATAAATCTCTACTAATATAAAAGGGAAGTTTGTCCGTTCACCCTTCCCACCTTTGGTCTTCTCTTGCATGTGCCAACACTTGGGCCCATGTCGTCAGCCTCCAAATTGCTCTATCGCTCGTTCTTGCTTAACCGCTTCACCATGTTCCCCACTTTTCGCACTATTCACACATAGTGAGGCAACAACTGTCTTCAATTTGTTCTTTCCCCTCGGAGCCGCCACTATTCCTTCCTCTCATGCGTCATCATGATGCTGCACTAGGGCGATGAAGAAGAAGAAGAGAGGCAGAGCAGTACTCGGCGGCAAAGAAGAGGAGCATACTGGTGCGGACGATGAGGGGGTGGTGTACACCACTAAGGATGGAAGTGTACACCGCCGAGGTTGACGACCAGGACATGGAGTACATTGGCATGGACCACGAATAGGGAGGCGGAGTACACCGGCTTGGACGAGGTGTACATGGTTGGAAGTGAGCAAGAACTGCGAAGCCAGCGGAGTCAGGCAAGGCAGATCCAGAGCAGCGATCTCAGCAACGACAGAGCCGGCCATGTCGACCTCACGAACGGTCCATCAGGCGGTGGTGACCTCGGAGATAGCGGATCCGGCGTGCCGACGTTGGGGACGCCGGATCCAGCGGCTATGGGCTAGGTCACCCCCAGATCTAGTGCCCTAAGCCAAGGAAGGCGGTGGACCCAACAGCCGAAGGCGACGAAAACGCTGGATCCAGCCGTCTCCCGCTGCGTCGCTGCGTATCCGACCTCTCCCAACCGTGCTGGCCTACTGTGTCGCTACCTGCTGCCAGCCGTGGCACCACCACCCGCTGCTGAAGGGGAGAGAAATGTGAGAACAAATGGGGAAAATGAGGAGGGGGTAGATAGGTAGATATATAAGTGCAATGTACTTAATTGTTTCGCCTTTTGTTTAGGATTGCAAGACGACATTTCACGATGGAATGCAAATATGCATAACCATTTCACAATCGTTTTACTTGCTTTATTTGCCATTTTACTTGTCATGTTATTCTTCGTATCAGAGGTGTATTTTAGCTGAATTGGTAGAGATGAGTTCTTGTTTGTAATTTTACATAAGAATACATTTAGACTTGCATTTTAAAGGATTGTTATGGATGAGAATTAATCCGGCTGCCTATCAGGAGCTTCCTTCACACGTTTCCGTACTGCCTTCCTTTTTTTAATGTTCATTGTATGATTTGGGTCATGTTTGATGATATGTATCATCTTCTTTTGGAACCCCATTGCAACGCGCGGGCATCTTACTAGTGATAATAAGGAGTAAGTAGTGCAATCCTAGGATTTCAAAGAGTAAATAGTTTTTTCTGATTTTGCCCCAATCTATAATTTTTATGCAATGTTACAGGGAGATGCCAAAATTCATAGCGCAACAAATGAAAGATCTGGGTGCAGAAGTGTGTTACCATGAGTTCCTCCCTAGTAGCAAGCATTTCCATCCTCTGAAGTTCTTCACATCCATGACAAATAACTTGGCAATTCAACCTAATGGCACCGACACCAACTATGGAATAAATACAATTGGCATCATACGATCTCCTCGGGGTGATGGAAAAGAAGCAATAGTACTGGTTACTCCTTATAACTCTCAGGGACTTCAATCAAATGAAGTATTGTCACTGGCCCTTGGTTTCTCTGTCTTCTCCCTCTTGAGTCGAGCTGCATGGCTGTCGAAGGATATCGTGTGGCTATCTGCAGACTCACAATTTGGAGAGTATGCTGCAGTCTCTGCATGGTTAAACCAGTACCATAATCCTATGTTTCGGAGTCACTCAGTTGTTTTAGGTACCAAGATGTATGGTGTAAATCGTATGATATATGATCCTGAAGGTACTACAGAAAAGGCAGAATTTATGGCTTTCAAACGTGCTGGGACGATAGCTGCTGCTCTCATATTTAAAGTTGGGGAAACCCGGAAATATGGTGATAGAGATAGTGTTACAATGTATGCAGAGGCATCTAATGGCCAAATGCCAAACTTGGACCTTCTGAATGTGGTGCACTATTTAGCTGTTCATAGACAAGGTTTTCATGTGAATATTGAGACATTTAGTTCTTTGTTGAGTTCTGCATGGCTTAGAGTTATTGCTGAGGTATTTCAATCTCTTGGGAGTTTGTTGAGAAAAATAAATCCCGACTGGAAGCTTGATGTTACTGTTCCTGATTATGTGGAGGGGACTGCAAATCTGGCTAGTTCTATGTATAACCAGGTAATTGAAATGTGTATCTTCAATTTCATCTTAAACAACACTACCCTGCATGTCTATTAAAGTCTTGTTATGGTTTTGCTAATGCAGGCTCTTGGAATACCCACAGGATCTCATGGCTCTTTCCGTGACTATCAAGTCGATGCAGTTTCTTTAGAATTTTCACCAACATTTTATCTCAGAAATGAGAATGCTAAATCTTCATTTCTTCTAAGGGGTGGAAGGTCAGTTCCTATTGTGTGTTATTTGAGTTTGCATTGTTCTAGAAGATATCGCCTTGCGAAGTTTCAATTATTTTTATGTGTTGAATGGTTTAGTTCGAATGTTCAAGGTCATTCAATGTGCTTGATAATCAGAACCGAATACATCCTGAAAGTTGTAACTACTCTAGGCTATGCCATTCTTGCTACCGCATTGTTCTTCTCTGATGACCAAAACTATTTAGCTTTGTCATGCATTACTTTGTTACCTAATTTCTTTGAGACATGCAACTATTTGTATCAAAACTTTATGCTGAGTGTTATCTTCACAAGTTTGGTCTAGTGTCGATATCTAGCAAATGCCAAAGTTGTATAACCTCAAGTGACAAATAACAGATTAGAAAATAATTTTGAAACCACCATGACCATACAGGTGCTTACAGAAAATTATTTTGTGTGAGATTTGGTTACATGTTAAAACCTCATAGCAGGCAAACATTTGCTTGATTTGGGTCTTGCATGTGCGTCTGGACCAATTCCATAGCTTGAATATTCACTGATAACGTTAGCATATCATGACCGCATTCAATGAAAATACAGAGGTTATATGTATGTGTATGGAAACATATGCTATGCACTCACCGTGCACTCAAAACAAAAAAATGTCACGAAAAATTCTGAATTTTTTTTTGGATATGCTTCATAGTTTACTCTACCTATTTATAAAATTTTAAGTTCAAATTTATTCTATGCGAAGAGCACCAAAAAAGAGAATTTTGACAAATTTGAACCCTAAACATTTGTCAGATATTTCTATTTTTTATTACTCTTAACATAAAATGAATTTGAACTTAAAATTTTATACATAGTTAGAGCAAGTTTATAAGTACATATAGTAATTTTTTCGCTACTTTTTTCGTTTAAGTGCAGGTGAGTGTATAGCGCGCGTGCGCGCGCACACACACACACACACACCAGCAGGGGACCCAGGCGGCGACTTAGGGATCTGGTCGCTACAATGGAGGATAGAATGGCTTCGGATGTCTAGATGAAGGACAGAGTTAGGATGATATGCAGAGATGCGGATGCAGAATGAGTTAGGATGATATGCAGGGATGCAGGATGATATTGACAATGATATGCAGAATGATATGCAGATATATTAAACAGAATGATATGTAGATTGATATTATATAAGATAAGATAATATTATACAAGATGGTATCATAAATAGTAAATAAGAACTTAAACAGTAAATAAGAACATGAATAGTAAGAACATATGCAGAACTGAATGTAATACAGAATGATAGATGCACAAATTAAAACAAACAAACTAAAAGTAAAGAACAGAATGGTAAGAACACAAAGTTAGAACATAAGTAAAGAACAAAATATAAAGAACTTATATTATATATACTTATAGAACGGAAATAAAGAACAGAAAGGAAATAAAGAAGAACATAAACTTATAACAGAATGTAAAGAACTGAAAGTAAAGGACAGAATATAGAAGACATAACAGAAATTAAGGACAGAATATAGAAGACATCTGAGAAAAAAATTGTTCTGGCGTTCATTCATATACCTTGATAAACAGAAGGTGGAACCTTCTGATAAGTACAACAGAAACTAGATACAAGTTTTAGTTTTTACAAGTCACACTTATATTTTACAAGATTACACACTCTTGACTTAAGATTGAGTCTTTATTTAGCTACTACTACTACCTATTTGCATTAAGTTGTAGTGGAGACGAAGTGGAGTATTTGGTGGAGATGAGGCCTTCAAGGCCTCAAAAGTATGGTGCCACTAAAGTGGAGGAGCACTTGGCTAGAGTGAGCTTGAGTGTTCTCCACTTGTGTGTTGTGTGTGTGTGTCTGTGTTTGTGTGTGTTCAGCTTCAAGGCTTCGTGCCCCTTATATAGGGGTTGCTGCTCTTCAGGATAAGGATGGTCGTCGCAGCTCTCCGGGATAAGTATTGACGTGGCCATTCTTTAGGATAAGCATGGGTAGGGGTCCCCATGATGACGCCTTCTGGCCGTCGATATTATGCTTCATGATGGCTCTTTAGACTCTGAGAGGAATATTCGTCACGATATCCAGACTTTATTCTGTCTGCAATAGTTCAGATTCCATCTGCAATAGTAGATAGTACTTCCATAATTGTCCGGTGAATACTTTCTGTTAGGGAATATTCGGGACGAACAATTTTGGGTCTTCATAGTCATCATCTACTATCATTGGTGCAGAGGATGTGCCTTCAACTTCGTCTGGTTGAATTGATTCATACCAATCCAGCATTTTTCGGTACTCCCGATGGATTACCGAGTCTTCACCATAATCTGGCTTTATTAGGCGTCCAACACATTTGTGCAGGATTCCATAATTTCCTCCGCAGAATATTTTCATGATCTTGTTTTGAATATAAGCTTACCAAACAATGACTCCATCAAGAGACAAATATATGCATCCACAAACTGCATAAATATAAGAGAGCTGCTCAAAGCATTTCCACAAATCAAAACCATTGCATTATCAGAGCCAGACCATGATACTGCATGTAGCCACACAAAAAAAACAAAAGAGAAGAGCGGAAAATATGATGAGAGTTCCCTTCAGCAATATTATTCATGAGATCCTCACTTTCAGATTAAGTTTCAAAACACAGCAAACATTGTCTTGCCTAGGGCCAGACATTTTAGAATTAATTTGGAAAAAAAGTACCAAGATAGACAAATGAGAGTATTCACAGAACTCCAAAAATATTTTCTTGACCTATATGAGGGAAGAGAGATTAATCCCAGCATCAGAATCAATGTTCACACATTTCCACTCCACTTTGATGAGAGAATAATTATCCAGCCACACCACAAATATATGATATTGAGGGGCAGAAATAGACCTCAAACTCTTCAAAAACTTATAAAATATTTCTCTCCAAAGTATTATAGACCAAGGATTAGTCTATATCATATATGGCACACTAGATCAGATTCTTTTATCTGATCTCGGTATTGCAATAAAAGAAGCTTGTAAAAGATTGGCATTTCTCGGAGGAAGATACAAGATTATCTTCTATTCTACCCCTCCAAGATTTGAGCAACCAATCAGACCGGCAATGCATGATGTCTATATTCTTAAAAGGTGCTTCTTTTTCCCATCCAGAAGGACTAGCATTCTAACAGAAGAACAAAAGGAACTCTTCTCTTACAACATGAACCATGATAAATGGCGATGGTTTAGAGAGGCTATGGAAATAGAAGACAACATTTATCTGGACACCACCTGCCAGATGGTTTTTCAAAACAAGATCATGAAAATATTCTGCGGAGGAAATTATGGAATCCTGCACAAAGGTGTTGGACGCCTAATAAAGCCAGATTATGGTGAAGACTTGGTAATCCGTCGGGAGTACCGAAAAATGCTGGATTGGTATGAATCAATTCAACCAGACGAAGTTGAAGGCACATCCTCTGCACCAATGATAGTAGATGATGACCCAAAATTGTTCGCCCCGAATATTCCCTGACAGAAAGTATTCACCGGACAATTATGGAAGTACTATCTACTATTGCAGATAGAATCTGAACTATTGCAGACAGAATAAAGTCTGGACATCGTGACGAATATTCCTCTCAGAATCTAAAGAGCCATCATGAAGCATAATATCGATAGCCAGAAGGCGTCATCATGGGGGCCCAGAACGGCCACGTCAATACTTATCCCGAAGAGCTGCGACGACCATCCTTATCCTGAAGAGCAGCAACCCCTATATAAAGGGCACGAAGCCTTGAAGCTGAACACACACAACACACAAGTGGAGAACACTCAAGCTCACTCTAGCCAAGTGCTCCTCCACTCTAGTGGCACCGTACTTTGAGGCCTTCAAGGCCTCATCTCCACCAAATACTCCACTTCCTCTCCACTACTCCACTACAACTTAATGTAAATAGGTAGTAGTAGTAGTAGCTAAATAAAGACTCAATCTTGAGTCAAGAGTGTGTAATCTTGTAAAATATAAGTGTGGCTTGTAAAAACTAAAACTTAGTATCTAGTTTCTGTTGTACTTATCAGAAGGTTCCACCTTCTGTTTATCAAGGTATATGAATGAACGTCAGAACGATTTTTTTCTCAAATGTCTTCTATATTCTGTCCTTAATTTCTGTTATGTCTTCTATATTCTGTCCTTTACTTTCAGTTCTTTACATTCTGTTCTAAGTTTATGTTCTTCTTCTTTATTTCCTTTCTGTTCTTTATTTCCGTTCTATAAGTATATATAATATAAGTTCTTTATATTCTGTTCTTTACTTATGTTCTAACTTTGTGTTCTTACCATTCTGTTCTTTACTTTTAGTTTGTTTGTTTTAATTTGTGCATCTATCATTCTGTATTACATTCAGTTCTGCATATGTTCTTACTATTCATGTTCTTATTTACTGTTTAAGTTCTTATTTACTATTTATGTTTTTATATTATTTGCAATTATCTTGTATAATATTATCTTATCTTATATAATATCAATCTGCATATCATTATGTTTAATATATCTGCATATCATTGTCAATATCATCCTGCATCCCGTCATATCATCCTAACTCTGTCCTTCATCTAGACATCCGAAGCCATTCTATCCTCCATTGTAGCGACCAGATCCCTGAGTCGCCGCCTGGGTCCCCTGCTGGTGTGTGTGTGTGTGTGTGTGTGTATAAATAAAGAAAAAGGCAAGATGAGAAAGTTGTCACAAACTGGTAAACTAATAGGAGCCCAGAATGAACTGGTCTTGCCCATCTTTGCCTAACTAAACCAGCCCAATGGAAAATATGTGCATGGAAAGAGGAGTTGATGCAATATTTGGACTGAACTGAACAAGGGAGCAAGATCTTAAGACTGAGCTTGCTCATAATCCTCTGCTTTTAATAGGCTTGTTGTGTTAACAAGCTTTACCTTCATTTTTCAGCAAAAGATGTCTTGTACATTTTATAAAGCACATATTTGACACACAGTTTATGTTGATCTCACGAGAAGCTTTTATTAACATGCGTGAAGATGCTTTTGGTTCAGGTTAATAGAAGGGGTGGTACGTTCTGTGAATAACCTGCTCGAGAAGTTCCACCAATCCTTTTTCCTGTATTTCCTTACAGCTCCAAGCAAGTTCATTTCGGTTGGTGTGTATATGATTCCATTTGCATTTCTTGTGGTACACCTCCCAATTGCTGCTGCTGCTCTTGCTGATGGCAGCAAAACCATGGGGAAATCGATGGATGACCGTGAAACAAAGGGTGATGCTGATAATCTGCAAATCGAGAGTGGATCATGGAAATGGCTTCAAGCTGCAAGAGTATTGCTTGTTATCCAATTTTGGGCAGTACTTGTTTCACTACTACCATATTACATTAGTCAAATTCCCAATGCCACGCCAATGCAAAGTGCAGCGATTTGGGCCGCGCTCGCCATCCTTTTATTGATCGTCCTGTATGCCATGCTGGGTTCACTATACTCTGCCGGTGTTGAATGGAAACTTCTGAAGGCCACGATGATCACTTCCATCACCATAGGGCTGGGGCTTATGTCAATCATAAATTTCGCTACTGCTCAGCTCGGGGCTCTGATAGTGATCCCGATGTGTTTGTTCTCTCGGCCGCTGAAAGCACAGTTTGGGATGAATTTCGTTCCTCGGACGGTATTGTTGGCATCAAACACATTTCTCACCGTGTTGGGTTTCCCTCCAGCCACGTTTCTGATCATGAAAGGACTGTCCAAAGGATCGTGGACGGTAGACATTGGGGATTTCTGGGTGTGGATGGAGTTCTTGTGGGAGTGGAGTAGCGCCACATATCTGTACCTGTTTCTTGTCCATCTTCCCTGCTGGGTTTTATGCGTCCATGTGTTGCTGCATCCGTGCGGCCAAGCGGGACCAAAGGTGAAGCGGGAGTAGCCTGTTTGGCCTCTGGAATCGTTTGGAGATCTAGAGAGCACTGTAACGGATGTTTTCTGACCTTCGGTGTTGTTCGGTTGCTAACATTTGCGAAAACATTTGTAACACACGTCCATAGCTGTGGACTTGTGGTATCCCAGAGATGTGTTTTTATCCTTGGAAATGCGGTGAGCTAGCATGTGTATGCTTTGCAGCGCGTCTACATTAGTCCATAGCCCGTCCCTCGGCTCACACACATGCGTTGGGGGCACGACAGATCGCAGTTGTTGCCTGTTAGCATCAGGCAGGCCGGTCCGTCTGGCGCACAAGCGCAACCGGCCGCCCGCAAGCAAACCGACGTCAGTCCCTCCACCCTTGGACTGGGAGAGCGGGAGACAATCATGCCGACCGCCCGCCGTGGCGCCGGCTTCAAACCTCGCTGCCACGACAACCAACGCGGCACCACGATCGTCTAGTGCC
Organism: Melocanna baccifera; assembly: GCA_036346265.1. Lineage (NCBI taxonomy): Eukaryota > Viridiplantae > Streptophyta > Magnoliopsida > Poales > Poaceae > Melocanna > Melocanna baccifera. Next base: position 32,728,310 of record CM070677.1, on the reverse strand, counting down.
ACCCCGTTGCTACCCACCGCCACGTCCCGCATGTGCCGCCCCATTAACGCCCACCGCCACGTCCCGCATGTGCCGCCCCATTAACGCCCACCGCCACGTCCCGTCGGTTCAGCGGTCATGCGGTGTGGAAGCCAAGACAGCGTAAGCAGCGCGCCGAGTGGACCAGGTTTTGTACAAGAGCGCTTGGTTTCTACCATGCAGATGGCATTCTCTCTCCTGAGACCACCACCTTAGATGCCCTGCATGAATCCTGAAGAGATTGGTGAAGTAATCCTGGAAACAGTATATGGTACCCGGCTACCACATGCTAAACAGGGTAGGTAAAGAGCATACCATGTAACCACCAAAAAGCATTTAAGCTCCGAAATATTATTTTAATACATAGAATGTATTCCAATACATCCAGAATCCTGAGTTACAACAACTATCCAGGTCAACAAAGCTCAATAGAACAATAGACCGACCCATTTTAGCAGTAGCTGCCCACTAGGGGGCAAAGCGTTAGAACTAGAACTCTAGATCAGGCCTTGGCGCTGCAGGTCAGTGTATGTCTTCTTGTTATATATGTTGCCTTCCTGATCTTCATACTCTTCTTCCAGGTCCGGCCGCCACTTGTTCAACCCTTGCCGCTCTTGTATTCTCTCCCAGAGATCTTTCGCCTCCTGACAATGGAAATCAGAGATGCCATAGGCTCATAGCACTTCATGGCAAAGCAAATGGCCAACAGAAATATGCATGTACACAGCCCGTATGTTCAACATGATTCAGATCAACAATTTAGGACATTCAATTGCATTTTCTACAACTCAATAAGCAGATAAATCACCTAAACAAAAAAAAAGTTATAGCAAAAGGGAAGCCAATATGAATCTTCAATTGTCAGGAGATGTTACCCACTTCAATAGCATCGTAGATAATAAAAGCGTTCTTCTGTTCATATACCGTTTGAACCTCAAGATGTTGATTAGATAGCGTACGATTAAAGTGCACCTAAAGTGATAGCATGTCCCTGTGGTCAACTCAACCTCACATTGTTACTTAATCCAACATTTATGTATGTTGCAAAATGTGAAGCACAAACGAAAAACGGCAAGATAAAGCAAAAGACTTGAGTATTCATTTCCAAGAGAATAAACTAAGCTATATGCACTCATTCACTAGCTGTGCAGTAGCGTGATCCCTGAGGAATACTTTGCAAACATCCTCTTGAAAACCAGTTCGTATCAGCAAGACAACAGAAGATGATGATACCTGGATGGATGTGATTTCATTGAAGTTCTTTGTATTCGGAATACCAAGACATCGCATCCCGTGCTGATGGCGCCACTCCTTGAAATGGCGCTCATAAGCCCTTCGCCCCCAATAACTGTGGTTTCCACATATCTCGCAATTGAATTCCTGATGACAAATCATAGCAGTTAAAACATGAAGTGATACAGTACTAAATTTGATGGGAGATATCTGGGCACACAAGGGCAAGTATGCTATTGATGTTCAAGTCCAGTGTATTCTTGAAAGAGGCAAAATGTAAATAACAAATTAACATATGAGTGTAATTACCATTAGTAGACCTACCAAACATTAAAATTTAGCATTCAGTTTTGGCAAAACATAACATTGTGCAGCTCTAAAAACAGACAATAGAATTAGCAAAGGAGAATGATCAGCAAACTTATTTTTCAGAACAGAATGGCACCATAAACATAAAGTGATGATTGATGAGTTCATATAGGAACAATATTTAGTAAAATGCCACAAGAATGTTCGATCAACAGTATCATGTACCATAGGATTGATGGCACATCCCATGACGCTTACTTGGGACTCTTAACAAAAGAGGAAAAACAGCTATGGGATAGATAATAACTGATTAAATAAAGTTTTAAGGTATGTACCGACGAGACTAGATTACCTGGCCAAGACCATGAAGCTTGTATAGCCAATAGGGTATAGGTTTGCCGTCCCAACCCATTGGTAACTTGAGAGGGTTGTAGATTTGTTGGTCTTCATCATCACTTTCACTATCCGCTTGTACCTCCTCCTACAGAAAAATACAGAAGACAATAGTTAAGGACTTAGCAGTATTTTAGTATTTTACTGCTGTGAAAACAGAAGAAAATGGAGGAAAAGTAGAACCAAGTCATAAGATGGAGAGAAATTAGAAGCAAAGTAGTGAAGAATAGCCCACTAATAGCTACCTTCTAATTGAGCATATCAACTATACAAATTACTTCTACCAGGCCTATTTGAACTTAATAGTCTTTATACTCATAATGATATGCGACTTAAATAAGTAATTATTGTCAAATGTGAAATATAGAAGGGGAGTTTATCCATTCACCATTCCTCCCCTCCCCACACGCAGCGCTTTCCTCCTTTCCAACGATCACGATCCACGGGAAAACCGGCCCTCAAGAAAACCAAAGAAAATCGGTGCGCACTGACATATGAACCCGTGTCGTTAGCCTCTCCTCCGGTTCACTTGCCCTTAACCAATGCCCCAAACCCAACCGCACGGTGTTCGCCCATTCCCTTCCCCACCTCCAACCGCCACCCCGATCCCATAGCCCCTTCCGCATCTGCAACACCGCAGCCGAAGCTGCAGACGCCGCACGCCGTCCGCCCCTCCCCTTTCCCACCTCCAACCGCAACCCTATTCTCGTCGCCCCTTTCCCATCTGCAACGCTGTAGCTGGAGCCATCATATGCTATCTGCCCCTCCCCTTCCCCACCTCCAGCCACCACATGTCGTTATCGCCTCTCATCCTCCCCTCCTCCCCCATCCTCTACATCGTGCCGCCGTCGTGCCATCCAGAATCATGCCACCACTGCCATGCATTTGATATCGCCCTCCCACCTCCTAACCCTAACCCATCGCCCTTTTCCCATCTGCAATGCCGCAGCTGTAGCCGACGCACACCATCTGCCCCTACCCTTCCCCACCTGCAGTCGTCGCCCCTTAACCCCTTCACGTCGCGTCGCCTCCCTTCATGCATCGACATCCTCGATTCCCCTTCCTCCACGATGCATCCTCTAAATTGTGCCGCCGCCACGCCATGCCACTTTGGTTTCACAGCCGATGCCAAAGCAGACGTCCGAGTAGTCTAGCTCGACTGCACGGCGGTTGGAAGAAACAAACGGGCATGTGCGCCTAGCAATTGCCTCCTTCGACACAACATCAGAAGCAACTCTTCTTCCACTACTCCAACTCCTTGACAAAAAAGGATGGGGATAAATACTTCCCTCCTATCCCCCCCCCCCCCTATTTTTAATGAAACAACTTGGATTTCTTGCTCTTAGCTTGATTAGTTTCCTTCTTTCTATGATTTGGTTGGGGATTGAGGTCAAGCCATAGAAGGGCTACGACCAGCATTACTTTGGTTGTATCATGGACTCTCTCTATGAGAAGTATGCCAGCAGCAAGGTGAGTCATATTGTCTACTAATCATGGTTGGGTCAATCCATTTTCCACATAGCCTATATTGTTGTTCAAAATTGTTAACATTGCTAAAATTGTTAGGCTGAAGGAGAGGGGCTGAATCATGTGTGATAATTGATAATGTATTAGGCTCTATAGGATGTGTGATAATTGATAAATTAGACTCGTGTTGCAACGGAATCAAGGATCTCAGTTGCTCACAGTAAGGATTAGGTTAATTGGAATTAAGGATTAGGTTAACTGCCTCTATGACATACATAGAATGTGTGATAACTGATAATTGATAAATTAGGCTCTGAATCATGTGAATTAGGCATACATTTGCCGTAAAACAAACTTTCTTTTCTTTTTTTGGTTTACATACCTACCATGCAGCAAAATTTTCCTTGAACTTTTTTAAGACTTCGATTTCCCTGACTACGCCACACTAAGTTAAAAGTCCTACAATTTCATTCTAATTAATATTCTTTTGATGCTCATTAACACTATGAACCCCCTTTAGTTTGATTCGGAGATCTTATACAAGGGAGAATTGCTAGGTACAAGGGACAAAGGAGAATTGCATATCCCAGTTTACAAAACCTTTGTTGGGTTCATGGAGAGCTTTGAATACTAGACGAAAAGGTGAAATTATGTTTATCTCTACTCTCTACTAATATAAAAGGCGAGTTTGTCCGTTCACCCCTCCCACCTTCGGTCTTCTCTTCCATGTGCCGAAACTTGGGCCCATGTCATCAGCCCCCAAACTGCTCTATCGCTCATTCTCGCTTAACTGCTTCGCCATGTTCCCCACTTTTTGCACTATTCACACATAGCGAGCCAGCAACTGCCTTTGATTTGCTCTCTCCCCTCGGAGCCATTGCTATTCTGTCCATGCACCACTATGTAGCTGCTGCACTAGGACAGTGAAGAAGAGGAAATAGGCGGATACTCAGCGGCGAAGAAGATGAGCACACCGATGCGGACAACAATGCGTTGGTGTACATCACCAAGGACGATGACAGAACGAAGTGTACACCACTGAGGTTGACCATTGAGACGTGGATTACACTGACACGGACGATGAACAGAGCGGAGTACACCGGCTTAGACTAGGTGTACACCGCTGGAGGTGACGAAGAACCGTGAAGCCGACGGGGTCAGGCAAGGCAGATCTGGACCGACAATCTCAACAACAACAAATCCAACGCACTAACCTCACGGACGGCCGGTCCCGCGACAGCGACCTCGAAGACGACGGATCCGGCATGCCGACATTGGGGACGTCGAATCCAGCAGTTATGGGCTTAGTCACCCCCGAATTCGGTGCCCTAAGCCAAGGAAGACGGCGGACCCAACGGCTGGAGGCGACAAAGACGCCATATTCAACCTCTCCCGACCATGCTCGCTTGTTGTGCCGCTACCCGCTGCCACGCCACCACCCGCTGACAGCCGAAGCGCTGCAACTTGTCGCTATGCGCCACCGGTGGAAGAGAGGTGAGAACGAATAGGGAGAATGAGGGAGGGGTTAGATAGGTAGATATATAAATGCAACCTACTGAATTGTTTCGCTTTATGTTTGGGATTGCAAGATGACATTTTACGATGGAATGCAAATATGCATAGCCACTTTACAATCGTTCTACTTGCTTTATTTGCTATTTTGCTTGTCATATCATTCTTTGTATTAGGGGCGTATTTTAGTTGAATTGGTAGAGATGAGCTCTTGTTTGTAGTTTTACAAATGAATATATTTAGACTTGCACTTTAAAAAGGTTGTTATGGATGAGAATTAATCCAGCTAACTATAGAGAGCTTCCTTCACATGTCCTTGTACTGCCTCCCTCTTTTTAATGTTTATTGTATGAAGCAGCTAACTAAATGCTTCAAAAACAACAATAATTGGGCATATCCTGAAGTTGTGGAACAAAACAGAAGTTCCAAAACTCTGGAGTTACACTAAAAATTACAAAATATTCACTGATTATCGGTGGTAACTGCTTGAAAACCAAAAAATGTGTTCGGATTTCGAATTTAAATTTGAATGCTGCATGGAAACCATGTTGTAATAGATGCCACTGTATGCATTCATTTGTTACAATTGTGCAATTCTGCCAAGAGTAATCAGCAGCAGCCCACGGTTTAGGAAAAATGTACAAAGCACTCTAAAATAAAGCAAACATGATAGAAGTTGCTGATACAAGGGAAAGATACACACATCTTCCCGTTCTGCTTCCATTTCTTCGTATGTCAAGGTCAGCTTCTTCTCTGCATTTTCCTTTGTTCGTACAATGATCTGCATAAAGAACATAAGATCTATCAAGACATGAGCACCAGATTAACTTTAAAATAGACATTACAAAAATCATGTAGTGAATGCCGATTGGTAGTCCTCCCAAGATAAGGAATCAAGGAAACTTTGTAGAACATACCAATAAAAGTAGATCATGCTACGATCCCCATGCATATGAAAATAATGGCCGAAATATAGCTATAAGGTAGTCCTTGTACAGTAGGTGCTTGTGGTTTACAAATAATCATTCTCGTAGGGAACATATTAAAAATGACATATCATGGTATCAGTGACAGCAGTACTTACTACTCACATGATGTTTTAACTTTTGCTATTACTGATACATAGACAACAAAAGCACAGATCATTTTTAACATATTCTTTTATATGCATTAATCGGTTTGCTACTTTGTTCATTAACATTTTTATACATCATTCTAAGGCCTTTCTTTTAGGTATGTTTATCACTATGGAGCTTCCGATATAATATGAGAACAAGAGTGCAGTGGACAACTGCATAACGCATGCATAAGATATTTAGGTGTTTGGTTTTGAGGAATACAATGAGTTGATGACCATACCATTCCAAATGACTACAGCTGCAATTAGAAGATGAGGAACAGGGTCATGCCAGTATGCCACACAAAAGAAACATCAAACATATAACAATCCCCATACTTCTAGGCAAGAACATCTAATTCATCTAACCAAACAAGATGCAAGAGATCATTCACTAGCCAAACAAATTCGAGGGATCACCCCATACAAGATGGGAACATCCACAACTGACTAATTTATCCTAGAATAAGGCCATTCCTAAAAAACAGGCACATGTTCATAGGTTTAGCTTATCAAAGCTGAAGTGGGTTATATAACGATTGACTGCACATGTTATTGCAATTTATGAATGATAAATAGACCATCAGACCACACACCTACACTGGTGAATATTCAAGCACACACATACACACAGAAGGAGCAAGGAACAGCTGACCTCATCCAGAAGCTCACAAAGGCGCCTCAACTTTACTTCCAACAAAGCACTTTCCTTCTTCAAATCATCCTTGAAATTGTTGCCATTAGAAGGTGCATTTGAGACAGAACTACGTGAACCTTTGGCAAAATGCTTACGGTCCAATTGCTCCAAAGGTGTATGCTGCAAATTATCGACAAGATGACAGCTTAGAAGAACTCATAAATCACCATAAAAAATTGGTTGAATATTCAACTGCAATAGCATTTAATATTCACCTTGAGCAAGAAAAGTCGCTCAGCACGCTGTTGAACAGTACCACCACTTTTCAATCCACGAGCAGCTAAATCCTGCCAAAAATGTAAATGAATCAATAAAAGGTGTGAAGGTCCAGTGAAGGATGAAATAATAACAGACAGACAATTTCGTCTGGTAATAATACTATTTTGCAGGATCAGACCTCTTTCAACTTTTCTGGACCAAGCTCAACAAGTTCTTCAACGGTGCTATAGTAATCCAGGTCGATTAAAGACTCTTGTGGCACAGATTCTCTCTCTATGCCCTTAATTTCCCATCCAGGAACTTTGCCATTGGTCCACTGTTCTTCAAACTCACTTTCCAACTGCACAAGTGTAGATACCATTTGCTGCTTAGTTGTTAGTTATTAAGTCAAAGGGGTAAATTAACGTGGATACAGTGGTGTTATATTAAACACATTATTATCAAAGTATAAGAGAGACATCATGATTAAAAGCTGATTGAAAGTAGATAATGACATCATAAGTGAAACACTGTCATCACATATGCCTGTGGGAGCACAGAAGGAAGACAAGATACTCAAAAGTAAACAAATATTGACCTTTGTAAAAATCTTCTCAAGGTCTTGCAATGGTTCTGTGCGATACAGAAATAATGTTAGATATTCCAAAATATGTTCCAAGTATTCTCTGTATTGCCTGCCACAATTAAAGGAAATGAAGATAAGCACTCTTTACAGAATCGAATGAATATTAGACAAGTTAAACAAGCAAATTTTGATTAATCCCGCATATAGTTGAACACATATATTTGTACAATCCTATTCTAAAGGTAATTTCCTGTAAGTTCCTTTCAACCCCAACCACCACCAAAAGAAAAGAAAAAGGAAATAGATATCAGATGCATATGACATTCGCATACTTGATTTGAGAAGCTCATGCCAGGTCACATGTTTTTTATCTTCAAGGAAATGCATATAGCATACCTGGTGGCTTTCAGACTATGCGTGATCTTCTCCGTCTGAGAAAAAGTGCCAACATATGCTGAGTATTCCATTGGTGTTCCAAACTTGGAATTTATGAATTCATTGTAAAGCTCATGCAAGTCTAGGTACCGGCCAAAAGCTTCCTATCAAAATGCAGAACCAGATCACTAGCAAACTTAAATATAACTACGATGAGAACAATATATAAAGTATCAACACCGACAAAGTGGTGAGCATGCAACATGAATATGGTAGGATTAAAACAACACGGAAATGCGAATCATAACAAGAATAGTACAGAAAATGATTCTCAAGTTATGGTTCATGCTCCATCGCAGTATCATTAACCTAATTCTTACCATGCATACCACCGAGATCCTAAACGAGGAATCAAATCATCCTGCAGAAATTAAAATACATGTATCACAATGGAGCATAGTACGAAAAACCAGACTGGAGCAGCGGTTTGACCGAGCAAAGACCGTTCGTGCATTTAAGCCTCTATGAACCGGTGAGAACCGGGTCTGACCAGCTGGATTCACGCTGAACTGTATTAAAATCGGAAGTGGTCGGACCGACCCACTCCGTAAACATGAAAAATAATTAGCGCCAACGGGGAGTCGAACGGAAGACCTCAAGGCAGCCACGTGAGGTGCCACAACACCCCACGGAAACTAACTGGGCAAAGGTGATTTGTTGCCTTTGGAGGCAAAATAAGCATAGTTGACCTTTGCTTCTCTACCAAATTGATAACAACTTTTACTTTATTATTTTTGTCCGGACCAGTAAACCGGCGGTCCAACCAGTGAACCGCTGAACCGAGCGGCCAGGTTGATTACTGATCCGGTTTTTCGTACTATGCAATGGAGATACCCTCGAGTTCAAGACTACTGTAGCAAAAAGGAAAAGGAAGGGCGCTAATGGATACTGCACAGTTTTCAGAACATGGACTCCGTTGATGATTTACCTAACTTGGATACAAAACATATTCAACCAAGGGTGGAAACAGGACCAGAAAATTCAGATATAGACTATAAGATGAAGTTGCCATGTGTTCTACTTCTCTTCGAAGAATTATACAGAAATAGCCAAGGTTCACTAAGACGCTAGGCGGGCGGCAGACTGGCACCTAGCGCTAGGCAGGCTAGGAGGGAGGCTGGCGCCTAGCGCCTAGGCGGACGCCTTGGGGAACTAAATAGCTACATGCCCCGCATATAGCCATGATAATTATATGTAAGGAGAAATTCAGATTAATCACAGTATGGCTTAGGATAAAACAGTGCACAAATCATCTTGGACAGGATTACATAGCGGAAAATGGTACAGGAGAATACCTCGCCAGTGAATTCAATAACCGGTTCCTCCTTCAGTAGCTCTTCATAATCATCAGTTGCACTGACGAAACGAGCAGAAGGATTCCGCCTATGGTAATCACGGATCTGCGAACATGCAATGAAATATAACTAAAAGCAAAATCACAGCAAACAAAGAAAGAGTAGAAGTTCCCCCAACAAAATGTAGACTTGGTCTGCATGGAAAATGTCTACCAGAGGGCCATTAATGGGATGCAGTGAAGGACCAACATAGTGAAACATAACAAGAAAACTCGCCAGTATGTGGGTAGTTTCATTTCCAAGGATCACTTGTAGAGACTGGAGAGCAAAAAACGTGCTCAACTCAATATTATTTTGCTTTTGAGGGTTCATAAGTTTGGCTAAGAAAACTAGCTTTTTATCAACTCATTTTGGTTTTCAATCATCTAAATTTTGGGCAGGTAAAATAGTACTGAAGATAACTAATTAAAAGGCACTGCACTACCACTAAAAGGCAATAGCGACAATAGCATGTAATGCCTTTTTTAGTACATGAACTGCACCATCCAGTGCTTCATTGGCGTTTTGCCATTTTCAACTATTGTAATTCCATGACATACCTAAGTTACATGCATTTATTTGACACAATTAGGCAAGCTACAATAGGCTATTTACCTCTTTGAGCCTGTCATAGAACTTGTTAAAGACATCGCTTTGCACTGGTGCACTAAGATGGGTGGAGATCTCATCCTTCCTAGCATTATCCTTGTCCTCGAAGATTTCCACCTAAATAAGACATAAGTCACATCAGCAACAATAACCGTACATAGAAAACTACCAATTCCCAATCTGCAAGAAATTGGGGAAAATAGCAGCACGATAAACAAAACGTGTAAAACCTTCAATGCAATCAATGACATTCACACAGATATAAGCAATAAAAATAAAGCCTAAAATCCATCTGCCCAGCTCGAATTCGGAGTTCCACAGGACTAACACGCATCAGCAAGACCAAACAAACGACAAAACCATGGGAAGTGGATCTCTAATTCCAGAGCACCCACGCAGTCCACCCTCGGCATCTCAACTCAACAGGTAGCACAAATACCGAGCAAAACCAAACCTAACTACAGAAAGCACGGATTTGCGATACCGCCAAACTCTAGCGGCACGCAGATCAGGCATGACAACGAAGCTACAGCCATAAATCAAGCGGGAAACCCTAGAAAGAGATGGGGGGATAGAGGGAACGTACGAGCCTATCGGAGGTAGAGATGACGCGGTCGAGCATGTGGCGGACGCGGTGGGACTGGAAGAGGCGATCGCGCGCGTTGGCGGGATCCCGCTGCAGCTCGCGCACCGCGAGCCGCTCCAGCCTCTCCAGGTCCTCGTGCGCCGCCCGTGTCGCCTCCAGCACCGTCGACGCCATCGCCCCCGCTCAGCTAGCCCTATCCCTCTCCTGGTGTACCCTCCCGCACCAACAGACCCGGCGACTCTCGCCGTGGCGGCAGATACGGGAGCGGCGCGCGAGGGGAGAGCTCGTCGTGGCTAGGGTTTTGGGATTTCGCGGGTCGGGGCGGCGCGGGAGGACGGGACGAACGGCTCGGTGAGGTTGCGAGGAAGTCTTTCGATTCGCCTCCTCTGTGGCGGTGGAGATGTGAGATTAGGTCAGTAACGTCAGTTGTGCTACTAGCTGGTTCGGTGTACGTGTACGGTTCCGATGCGAACTCCGCAGCGATGGGTGGGCGGCAAGGAGGTGGGCTATGGGCCGTGTGAAAAGGCTCGGACCAACCCAGGTTCGCGCTAAAATTTCTGTTAAGCCAGGCCAGGCCGACCTTACCTGCTGTTCTGGGCCGAGCAGAATCGAGCTTTTCTACGCTTCTCAACTCTCCAGCAAAATTCTAGGAATGTTGGTTCGTTTGGGCTCTTGACTTTTGATTTCTCTAAAAGTTAAAATAAGCAAGCTAGTTTTTAAACTGGATTCTTTAAACAGTTTCTTGAATCTAAAATCATGTGTGCCGTCTCTATCAGTGTCTCCACCATCTGTTATCATCTCGAAAAACGCAAATAAAAGCCATTAACCATAGTCCAAAACAAACAGGGCCTAAATTGTTTCAGGCCGAATGCTATGTGCCATCTCGTAATTGGGACGTGAACAATAACAGACCTGCCATTGTCAAACTGTCTTCAATTCAATCCCCCCTCAAAAAAATTACTTGAATTCTAAATCACGCAAAGTGTCAATCACCTGTTACACAAAAAACTGCATTTGCCAGGAGCATTGCCAACGGTTTTGCCGCACTGGGCTATGCAGTGTCCTAGTTACTGATACGTTAAATGACAGGTCGTTGTACATTACAATAATTATCCGCTCAGTTTTGAACATGATGGATATCACATTTCTATACCAAAACCAAGCCCTGATTAAGACAGTAACCGCTCATGTGCACATTTGGACGCAAAGTCATTTTGATTATAGGCTAAACTACATCTGCGACAGATCCGTGTATTGTTGTGTTTCCTTTCCAGCGCGAGCGCCAGACGTCCAGGTTCGGTGCATCATGCGGTTGTGCAGATTGGTTAGAGGCCCCACGCCGTGCCGATGTGCCATCCCCACGCTGGACGTCCAGGTTCGGTGCATCCTGCAGCTGTGCAGCTTGGTTAGAGTGCCAATTCGCCATCCCCACTCCTGTCCCCGCCACTGCCCGCACGACACGAGCTAGCTAGCCTGTGTGTTTTCAGTATAAATAGTTTACCAATATTTAATTTATTCATACAAACATTTATATTATAACTAAAAAACATCAGTCATAGACAAAAAGTACACACCCTTCTTTTCCAACAGAACACGGCCACGAGCGATAGTGAGGGGCATGGCACGGCACAGCTGTAAGAAAAGAAACCACACATCTGCCTGCGCTAGGGATGTGAAAAAACTCGTTAGTGAGTTTCATTGGCTCGTTAATCGGTTAAAATATTGAATGAGTCAGTTTTGGATGAAATTAAATTTTGTTTTGGCTCGACTCGGCTCGGTTCTTTACTTCGATTCTAAAAATAATTTCAAACTATCACTAAAATGATATTGAATTAAACTATGTTAATTTTAGAGAATACTATACGACGAAGATCCGGCTGGCTATTATCGAACCCTAGCTGATTATGATATTAAATTAAACTATGTTAATTTTAGAAAAGGGGCCGCGCGTGGCGTGCCCAGCTTGCCCAGCAGCGTTCTTTGGGCGCTGGGATGGGTCGCTGAGCCCTCCAGTCGCCGCAGCGGCCAGGCCATGCATGTGAATGTCTCCCGGCCTCTGGTCCCCCTCGCTCGTGCTCTTGCGCCTGTTTCGCCTGACGCGGACACGTAGGCGGCCGTCCCATTAGCTACACGCACGCTTTTCGTCGTCCTCCTTAATTTACGTTCGTTGGTGTGGAAAGGAAGCCGCGGGAACTGGCTCGGTTGCTGTTTTTGTTCCCGTGGGCGCTGCGCTCCGGGAGAAAACTAGCATTTTGGGGGGGGGGGGGGTGGGGGGGGGGGTGGCGTTGCAAAGTGGCGGCATCCATCCCGACGAAGGCTGTCCAACCGGCGTCTTTTGACTTTGCGGGTGTATTGTATTGTATGGAATAATAAACGAGTTTTGAGTGAGAGCCACAGATGGAAAGCAACCAGACCCCCACTTGTTCGCCGGGCAAAGCTTTTAACCAAACGTCGTTCTCGGATCACACCTGTGGAGTTGTTATATATAAACCGTTTTTCCAGGCAAGAATACTTGTTAATTTCTCATCTGGAGATATTGGCGATCTTCCGTTGCAGTCGTCAAATCCGCACTGTAACTAGTCCAATCTTGAAACCTGCAAGGGATATCTCGATTTGAGGGAAACAATCTCGGCGTGTACTGCAACATACGTAGGCTGAGTCCTTTTGCTTCACTCTTTTGGTGTTTACTACAGTAACTTTTGCACAGTATATTTTTTAAAGTGAGATCTACAGATTGATTATAGTAGATATTATACCGATTTCAGCTATACCGATCAGATTATAGTAGATACTATAAGATTTTAGCTATACTGACCAAAATTTTATAAGACTGTCTCTCTTTGAACTCTCTTGCGAACAGTCAGAATTCAAAAGCCATAAACTGCAATAGTGAAAACAAGTTAACGACAAATATACTTAATCATAAAATAAATTCTTTTTTACAAAAGTGGTAACTTCTTTTAGCTGCTCTTTATGTTCTTTAATATTCTAAAAAATGATCAATCTCTTCATGTTCGGAATTGTTGCTAGAAAGCCTTGCTCCAGAAAGCAAATTATAGAATTATTCATAAATTAATCACCCATACGATTATATAATACTATCTTCGCAATTTTCATTACCGAAAAGCACGTCTCCACCAATGCAATGGCGATAGGCAAAACTAGTACTAGTTTGAGGAGCTTATAAATGGAAGGAAAAGCAAGATGTTTGTTTGTATCTATCATCAACTTACCAAGTTAAAAAATAGTGTTCAATTTGGCAAATCTTTCATCAGCTCACACATTATCAATATAAATATGAAGTTCATGACCAAGATTCTTCAATTGCACTGAATTAAATTCATATGCATAGGACTTAGCCAACTCTAGTAAACTCTCATATTTAAAAGCAACAAAAGAATCCTTGGAACTAAAAGCAACCATTTGGGTGAACAAATTAGAATTTACCTTCAAGGTGATCAGGCGAGTATTTGGGATGTTGGCTGCAAGCTACAATTGCATCGTGATGTATTCTTAGCTTAGTAGCTTGTGAGCTACCAGCTAGCCGGGCGCTGGGCTACAGCGAAGTGTGTGCATGATTGTCGGACCCAGATTTAGTTAATTCAGAATTCTCTATGAAATCATCACACTATTATCTGGATCAGTAGATAGTACTCACAGAATATATCACTGAATTATTTCATACATGATATAAATAATATTATACAAAAATATTACATTCATTATATTTTAAATAGACCGCATCGGGTCAAGTTTATAATAGGGCTGATCAGACCAAAATATATTTTATTAAAGAGAGTGAAAATATGCAATATTTATAATCGAGTAAGTTCCCATGCCGGGCTTTTACTGTGGGCACAGTTATTCAAACAGCTTATACTATGCAGAAACCGTATACTTTCCCCACAATGCCTACAGCCATAAACTTAATGAGGCAACACACAGACTAGGTGCACAATCTGACCAACCAGTAGCTGAAGGTCATGAGTTTGTCCAACTATGGACTTGACCTCATCCATCCTAAAGTTGAAGAATTGCTCACACCTATAAAGTCAGCAACCAGCCTCTACCTCTGTATTTTTATGGTCTAGTTCATCCAATAACTCTATGGCAGACTTGTAGATCATATACATATCGTAGAGTTGATCTGCTAGAATGATCAAAATGTAGGCAAGAGCGGTGTTGTTTGCATTGTCAAATTGCTTGTGTTGTTTAATCATAAATGGGCATTGCAGGTGGATAACCCACCACAATCCTAAAGACATGAGCCAAAACTTGACTCTAGTTTGCCATCTACGAAAATTCTAACCAAAAAGTCTGTCAGGTTTCATAGCATCAGAAGCACCAACCATTACTGTATTGCAACAAAATTCACAATAAAATTTTTGGAATGTTAGAAAAGTGGGTAATATTTTAATTTCAGATTTTCCAAGAGACAAATATCACAGAATATTAGTGATGCAAAGCTCATAACTAACAACAACAAGCAAATTATATTGTACATCAAATATATGCAAGAACAGAATTATATTAGAATCGATTGATTACACAAACGACTTACAATGGGGTCTGATGAAGAACAAGAAACAACGTAGACTCGATACAATGCAGAACATAGACGTAGCATTGAAGCGAGTGGTCGTGTAGGTGTGCACTATCTAGAAACCTTATTGTTGCCTTGTACAAATTCACTTTGATGCAATGGTTCGAAGGTCCATTCTCCTTCCTTCCTGGTGCATGCCGAGAAGAAAGGCCGGTATGGTTGAGTAGATTGATACTACAGTACAACTATTCAGAGAGCAGGCGAAAGAATCGAGGAGGAATTCTGTGTATTCTTCTGGACGTTTTTAGGTCCTTTTAAGGGCATTGTAATCGCTCACTAGTAACTGCCGCAATTAAATGGAATTAAAACACTGGTAACTGCCTCGTTAAACCACATAATGATATGTAAAAGTAAAGGTGGATTTAGTTTGTCAAATGACGCTTCATGTCACAGAGTGGTCGCGCGTCATAAGTTACGTAATTTTTCACATAAAAATACGTGAATATGCGCATGTGCATTTAGACAACATACTTCTCATACCATCTCTATCTATATATCACATATTTCATATGGGCCACAAGAATTCCAACTTATCAATTGTCTTCACTTGTTTAGCTAGCTTTTCACCTAGCCTCCAAGCGAGGCTTGGAACAAACTGCTCAGTCGTTTTGTGCCGTACTATCGGGCACCGAGGCCCTTTCTTGGACCCTCGACGTCCGATGATTGATTGATCAACTCGCAGTCGCAGCTACAGAAGTTTGTCGTCTCTCGCTGGTTGCTTCGTGCTTACCGCAATAAAGCGATGAACTTTCTTGCACAGTGGTGCTAGTGTGCTACAATTGCCCCGGCCCCCATCTCCGGCTTTTCATCCTTTATGGACATCAGATCGTTGGTCAAAACTGCTGCTACCTTTGAATTCAACATGCCAGTGGTCCTCTATATATATAGTTACGCACAGATACAGCGACATGACATCTATCGAAGTTGATATTGGAATGATGCGAATGTGTAGGTAAAGCTGGTGCTCAAGTTGATTTAAAGTTAGATTTTATTTCTGATTTATGTTTTTTTCACTATTCAGTAATATTATCTTTTTTTGTTTGTTTTTTTAGATTTTTTTAGGTTTTTATTTTTTTTCTTTTTTTCCGTATTCTTTTGCATTGTTTATAATAGGTTAATATATTTTTTTTCTATTTTTACATTTTTTTAATTTTAACTATGTCAAATAAACCAACTCAATTACAGTAAAAAAATAAGTCAACTACAGTAAAAAAAGTCATAAGCCAACGTAAAACGGAACACTGCCAAAATGGTTGCTTTGTTTTGGTGGGCACCATGTGAAGCTTCTCCACATAACCTTCCTGGTGGCTTTACATAGCAGATTGGTTTAGATATTTGTATATGTTCTGTATTAATTAAGTATAGTGACATCGCTTGAAATTGACATTGGAATATTTGATCAGATCTAACTCCAATGAAAATTGTTGCTCTCACATTGATTACGTCAAAATCAAAATCCCATCGCCTGACCCACCATATATCCTCGCAAATGCGGTGAATTAAGTTTTCTTTCGAACGAAGTCAGCGTTTCTAGAGAGCTAGTAATAGGCACACCTACGACTAGGACAAAGCGTTCGGTTTAGGCTGTGAGAGTAGCAAGTGCGAATACATGGGCGGAGAAGGCAACCTAGAGCACAAGCTTCGCCGGAAAACGACACCCATGCATGCACGCAGGTGGCATCGTCGTCTGGACGTCTGGTCATGGCTTGCAGAAATTCTGCCCAACGATCAAGCAGACCTAAACCGTGAAAAACACAGCTTATAAATATGAGGGAGTCTCTACCCATTGGATTAATCTTTTGGGGGGAGAAGGCCTAATACCACTTATAAGATTGTTGCTCCATCTCCGTAGGCTTAGTTATGTTCAGCCCATTTAGACCTGTGATCTAGGGAGTAAACCTGGTTCTAACAGACGCGTCGGTGCGTGGAGACAGCAGTTGCTGCTTAGGGGGTGATCGTTTTGGCTTTTTTCGGCTATTCACTACACTATCCACTAACTCATTCTGATGTTTTTCAGCCAATTCTGATGTTTTTCAACCAAAAACCAAAAGCCATCGCTATTCCAATCACCCCCTTAGGAACAAAAAAAAGCGCCTCGATTACGCGATTCGATCGCCTTCCGACCTTGCCTCTGTTTCAGCACACCGGATCGTTGCAGCGCACGGGAAACCATCCTCTCCTGTGTGCTGCACAGAGCTCCCAAAAGCGAAAGCCAGAAGAAATTCCGACGACGACTCCGTCCCGGGAACTTTCGCGGCCTGAACGACGCCGCACCGACGCGAATGTCTACGCGATGAGGCGGGCCGACGACGCACAAGAGTGATCAAGCGTGCAGCCCAGCGCTGGATCGATCTCATGCATGGATGCAGGATCTTGACCGGCCTGTAGAAACAAAATAAGATAGTACTGTATGCAAGGCAGCACCAACTTGGATTTCTTATTTTTTTTTCCAATGGCATGTGAGTCTGCCAGCATGCATATATTCGTACGGGAGCTGACATGTGGGTCCAGCTCCGACCACCTGCAGGATCCGTTGTATTGTTGGTGGTTTCGTGGTCTAATTGCCGTTTTGTTTTCCACCGAAGTGTCGAACTTCTAGTTCTAGACGAGGCAAGCCGAAACCGTGAAGGGATAATAAAACAGAGCATAAAGAGAATGTAGACTTGTTGTTTGTTCATTTCGTTAGGGTGGAAAAAAGGGAGAGGATTGCAATGCATGCTAAGTCTGACTTGGCTTCGTTATTGTAACGGAGACATGGGGCGGTCGTGATGATCTCATGGGCAGTTTTTTTTTCCTCTTTCTATTTCTTTTTCTTCAGGTTGTTCTGGGTGATATGACGCTACCGGAGTGGTATGTCATGAGCGTGCAAGGTATTTATTAACTTGAAACCACAAATTATTTGCTCCTGTCTTGCTGCTGGTTGGTCCTTGGCTGCCTCCAAATTATTAACTAATCTATAGAGAACCAAAAGAATCTCATCATCTATTCATCTTACATCCTCAAAAGAAGAAGAAGAATATCACCTTACGACTTCTACTGCTAGTTGAAAAGTACGAATTTGCTGCTTGTTTTTCCTGAAGATATCGTAACAACATGCAATGCTAGCTCCATATGATTGCATCATACTTGGGGTCTTTCCCTACAGAGTCGTCGAGAATTCTTACACCATTATTTTTTTTGAGGAAAATTCTTACGACACAGTAGTCCTCTCAAATCTTGATGAAGGCATGGGAGCGAGAACACAACCGTTGAACAGAATTCTGAACCGTTAAACTTGCTGCCGCATCAATCCCCATTTATTTCTTCCCTTGACAAATTAAGCGAAATGGTTATTCGAATTGGCTTCTGTTTCTGACTTCTACTTGAAAAAATGAAAAACCAATACGAATACCCAGTTTCTCGCTGTCATTTAGCTCCGGGGATAAAACAGAGGTCACGGATGCATTACACACTCTACTCCTCTTGTTTCCGTCACGCGCACGTATCTTTGTCTTACTTTTTGCACCGCTCGTCTCTCCCTTTTAAAAGCCACTTTTTTCAACCACTACTATTTATTTTCAGTTAAAAACTATAAATCATAGCCAAAAGCGAGCGTTCGGAATAGCGATGGCTTTTGGCTTTTGCTGAAATTTTACTGTAGCTAGCTTTTTTTTATTGTAGCTGAGTTGGCTTATTGGGCATAATTAAATCTAAAAAAATGTAAAAATAAAAGTGACACGCTAATCTAGAGCGGACAATGCAAAGGAATACGGAAAAAAATAAAACTTAAAAAAAACCAAAAAACAAAAAAAAATCAAATAGAGACAAAATTACTACAGTGTTCACCAACACTGCTACAGTAGAAGCTGTCGCTGAACAGTGAAAAAGAAGTGAACTTGAGCGCGACCAAAAATGCCCCCTAAAAAAGCAACAGCATACATGTGCGACAAGCAAGCTTCAGCCCTTTGGTTCGTCTTATCACCATTGATGCCCAAGATGGTCTACAAAATTAGTTACTTGTCGCTAGCTTGCATTTGCAGCTGAAAGCTGCTGGTGAGCATCTCAGCTTGAGCAATCTGCTTCTCTAGCTACGCTCTCTTGCTAATGACTGACACACGTGTCGTTGTTGTAGCCTGAAAGGTATCCATAACTACAACCAGACTGCTCAGGGATGCTGCTCCACCAAGAGGTGATAAAAGTAATGGATTAACCCCCGTATTATTGTCAGTTGGTCCACTCCCTTATCAGATAATACTGGTTGTAGAGTGTAACAGGGCCGAGTTATTAAGATCAGCTGCATTGCACCTTAGCAGATAATAAGGCCCCGCTCAGAAGAGCTTCTGCGCGTTGGGCGGGGGCGATTAAAACATTGTAGCAGGTACTGTAGCTACAGTACCTGCTACAGTAAAATTATTTTTTTTGATTTTTTTTGGTTTTTTAAAAATTTACTTACACTTTTTTTCGTTTTTTGTTTTCGGTTTTGTTTTTAAATTTTTTTACATTTAATTATACTCAATAAACCAACTCAGCTATAGTGTTTTTTCAGCCAACTACAATGTTTTTTTAGCAAAAATCAAAAGTCATCGCTATTCCGATCACCCCCTAAATCAATCCTAGAGGACCAAATTTGACCAGTCAAGATAGTACTCCATTTGGAGTAGCATAGCAAGCAACATATGAGTTCACTTTAGGTAACCATTTGGAATCTTGCTAGTCCAATAGAAGAACTAGAGAACAGAGTTCTTCAGTTTAGGGTCAGAAAATTGTCTATCACACCGACCTGTGGGGCCAGTGAAAACCGGGTCCCACGTTCTCAGTGTAAAGGGATGCATCCCTCCATGCCCGGTTTTCACGAGTGCACGTTTCTTGATGACTCGAGAGAGCAGCATGCATGACGCATTTTCAAGTGGGTTGATAGACATCTACATCAAAGCATGGAGGAACAAAGACCAAAAAGAAGCTCCAGACTTGCAAGCCAAGGAACCGAATAAAGTACTATGTACTACCACCACAAAATCTCACTGCTATCATGGCGATTGTTTGGCCATACAATTAACAATGATGCTCGTGCTAGTACTAATATTCCCTAGATTTGCAACTAAATGGTGGGTTTTTTTAAACTGAAATTTATGATTTATGGCTGTGGTTTTTAAATTTTGATCTGTTTGTAAGATACAATATACAGAGAAAAATAGTCGCATGTAATTTTGACCAGTACAGCTGAATTCAGTACATTTTATATTATAATTTACATGTAGATCCCGTCTTAAAAAACACACATGTTTAATGACATATGATTGTTCATCTATACAAAAGTTATAAGCTATAAACACTTTCCAACTGAGCCAAAAATGCTCATAGCTGGCAAGCACCTCGGCTTTGTGTGAATTGTGATGGTGTCGGGAATAACTCGGGTTCCCAATGCCTGAAACACAAGGCGATCGAGTAAATGAAGCCAGAATAATCAATTCGTCGGTCTCCTTACCAAGGGATTCGATTCTAAAGTGCGCATCGCTTTTGGCTATGTGCATGGGGAGGCATTTTCTCGGGGCGTTGCTTTCTTTCACCTACTAGATTGGTAGGGTCGGCGTCTTCACAAATCAACAGGGGAACATGGCAAGGACCACATGTGATCAGAGTTTCCGGTTCTTATAATTTCATTTTTTTTTACTTATGTGAGAAAATTGCGTGTTTTTATACTTGTGCTTATTGTGAGATCTCGAAATTTATCGTCGGTACCGAGTAGACATTTCCCCAAACCAAAATTACTACGTAGCAAATATGTGCGAGTGACTTTGGTCAATGGCGGATATAAGATTTTATCACATTCTAGACTATAGAGGATTGAACATAACTACTACCTAGACTGAAGAGAAGGTTATGCCTCGGTTTTACCTAAACTTTATGCTTGTAAAAATTCCATGTCCCAGATTAGAGCCTAGGCTGTTATAGATCTAAATCCATCCCTAATTGTGGGAGCACATTGCATGAGCCTGATACAAACATGAAAAGCAGGAGAATGGGCTTCCATGTGTGTGTATGAACGTTCATATGCTATCACCAATATCAAATATGCTCTTGGACTAGAGGCAATACTTATCCTATTTTTTTATCTAAAAAGTATGCGAGAACCCAAAATATGCTTTGATCCGTTTCTTACTCTGACACTCATTATGATTTTTTGGGTGGTGGCCTAAAATGAAGATTCTAGAATGTTGATGGAAGGATGACGATATTATAGGGATATGAGTAGACTACACTAGCGCAAATTAAAATTTCTATACCGTAAACTAGGAACCCATGTGAGTAAGAGATCACAGATCGTTACCACTAGATACGCAGTGTAGCAGCAGAAGAGTTGAAGCAGCTTGATTCAATGTAGCACGTGTCAATATAGTGAAAGTAGTCAATCGTTCAACATCTCTAGAAATCGATCATTGGAAGTTAATCATCCTCTAGCGGTAATAGATCTTTATGAGTCGATTGTTTTCTCCTTGGATTGTCCTTATCAGCGCCGCAATGGCAGCAGTGTCTCTATCAAAATTCACATATCCAGGGATAGAACGTCGTGCGCTGGTATGCTAGCACCAAGCATGCACAGCAAGGCCTTCGGAAGGAGGCGGCTAGGGTTTTAGGTATGTGGTATGTTCTCTATTTTCCATAACTCTATGCCTTCTTTATATAAAGCCTTCAGCCGAATTCTTATCTAATACGAGTGGAGATTGTATCCCACTCGAAAAGCATCCGACCGGTTCCTTACCAAATACGAATAGAGATCGTATTCAACTTAGAGTATATCATACAAACCCTTACTGTTTCAACCTATTAGATGTGTAACCTGTAGGTTCTTGTATACTTGGTTGTAACTAGAAAACATATTTTCAATCACTGATTAGTAGTGGTCTCTAGTAAGACATATCGACCCTCAAATATATACAAGATCAATCTGGATGAATCTTATATAATATGATCTACAACCAGGTCTTAGTTACTTACGATCAGTTCGTATCTAGTTATGACCAGTCCGTATAACTATATGGTCAATTTGTAGACCAGTTTGTAATATATCCGACCAGCTCACGATGAGTTAGTATACCTATATGACTACTTCATATCTTGTCGGATTTAATAACCTATTTGTGTATTCTCCTTTTGTCTCACGATATCTAATTGAACTCCAGGTGAGAAACATGTTATCCATAGACTGTTCAATATTTTTCTAATCTAGTGATGGATATCTTCATATGGTCAACTCCTCGACCATTCGTGGCATAGACATGTACTTCCTTTATCCGACCACATCGAGGTGCCTAGATATATCTTTCGTGTTATATAAGAAGGGTAAATCTCATATCCGAATGGTCACATTCCTTCGCATATTTTATAGCATATCCAAAAGCTATCTTTATAATTACCAAGTTTCAGAGTAGCGTTTGGTAACCCTAAGTACATTATTACATTTATAGAAAACTATGCTAATTTTAGGTACAAGAATTATATATTATCATTACTTGAGACCAACTGATAATATATAAAAATATAACAATCTCAACAGTGACTCAAGGTGGATTAATCCAACACCATGTTCTAGAACATATGTTCATATTATTGATTTGATACTCTCATATCTATGATCTATGAAACTTGACCATCAATCAATATACATGCTGATCTATAAATCATAACTGTCTCACATAATAATATAATATCAGAGATATTTTAGAATAACATAAAAACATAAATAAAAGAGTTCCATAAATAAATTACATATTTGTTAATCAATACGAAAGATATTTATTCAAGAGACAAAATAGTATATTATTCAAAAGATAATAAATATATAAGTGATGTAATCATCTCTATAATTCCTTTGGGACATATCACTAAGTGATACCCTCCGTCCCGTAATATAACTCCTCATTCTTAGAAAGTATTATCCCACAATATAAACCTATTGTGAAAATCAAAGATGTAGATTGTAATATTTCCATCATGTACCTATTATTTAATGCTAAAAAAGTAGATTGTAGTTGTATTATACAACTTAATAGAGGTATGTATGGTCAAATAATATTAATATTTTCTTAGATTTAGTATATTTTGGTCTATATATAGTGAACTATGAACTTTTATATTATGGGATAAAGTGAGTATCTTGTCTGGCTCAAGATTCCCAACACGGTGACATGTCTGCGGATCATGGATGGCAGGTGGCTAACCTCGAAAAGCGACAAACTAACAACCACTTACAGCGATTTGACATTGCGGTTGGTGTGCACATTCATCAATGGTTACCAACCAAATTATAATATGAAATTATTCTTTTTTGAAATTTCAAACTGAAATTGATTGTTTAGGGCTAAGTTGAATTCTCTCCATTATTTAAATGTCGAACAGTTTTATGTATCCAATGGAAACTTCAGAGTTTATAAAGATACTATGCCAATATATTATAGGAGAGGTAGAGCTAGCTGGTTTGTCGCTTTCCCCTTTGCGGTTGGTGGGATACCTTGCAAAACCTCTCCGTCTCCTGATCTTGAAATGCACTTCAATCTTCTGTCAAGGGACCAATTGATGGGTCATACAGCTTGTGAGTTGTAGACCACCTAACACATGATTGAGAAGCAGCTAGGTTGCCTAGTTGTTGCAATTCAGAAATCAAGCCTACCTTGGTCAAACCATGTTGTCAAACCATGTGTAGTCTAATTTGGTGGAAAACATAACAAATACAAAATATTAGTACTAAATTATGGAGTAACGAGCAGTACTTAATATGGCCAAGGGCAAAATGACAAAAGGGTCAAGAAATAGCCAATCGTCTAGCAGCGAGAGTGATGATGTTTGTTCCACTCAACCTAGGTTTTATTTCTAGGATTGATACAGTGTCTTACTTAATCAAAGTATATATATATATATATATATATATATATATATATATGAATGTATGTATGTATATATGTATACGTTCTATGATAAAGTGTGTGTCTGCGCTCCATTCGTGAGATCTTATAGGCTCCACACAATCTACGGTATATACAGTAGACATATAGATGTGTACGTATACGTATGGTGTGCACATTTTGACGTCCTCGTCGTACTGTCTCTGAAAACAAGTGGCAAAAGGGTCCAGACTCAGGAACATATCACGTGCGCGTCACGGGACGTGACAGGTGGAGAGAGAGTCTTATCACAGCCATTTCCGTAACGAACAACTGATTAATAACTAGCGGACCACCTGAATTTCCCGCACGAATTCCTCTTTTTCCTGTGCGTATATATTGCGGAAGGATATATCCACAGGGATGCCGTGATAATCACGTGGGCTTATATAAGCACGTCAGGTCTCCTGGTCTTCGATCTGTAACAGGAGCAAAGCAATGCTTTACTTTCTTTTCAGCTGGCCTTTTCAACCACTTGCAGAGGTGCAATGATTGGTCCCCTAGGAACATGTGGAAGGACGCAGTTGGGAATTGGCTCTGGGGTTGCCATGGGATGACTTTTAGTCAATTTTTTTTGGAATTCTTATTTTATCTAGTGCTCCACTAATTGCAAACTAAGCATAAGGGTTTTACGGAGAGAAATCTGAATTATGTCTAATAAAACTATAATTTACTAAAAAGGAATCGCCAGCACAAACTATAAGCTTCTAGATATACTAGAGTGCACACGATTGCCTGCCTGTCCATTAGTTAGCTAAAGAAAACTTGAAAACGAAATTAGTGACACTAGTAGAGTATACGTGTAGTGTGAAGTTGGATGTGCGAATAATAGGCCTCTTCTTTTTTGCTTCTACAGTAACTAATTTTTCTACAGTAATTAGTTTTTAAATGAAGTGTTTTTTTAAGACAGGATCTACAAATCGATTCGTAGTAAAAATTGTAGTGACTTCATATTGCTGGAAACGAGCCGAGCTGAGCCGAGCCAGCTCAAGCCAGGCTCACTCGGAGAGGTAGCTCGGCCTGGCTTAGCTTGGCTCGTTAAAGAATCAAGCCAGAAATCTAGGTCGGCTTGGCTTGTTTCTTGGCTCAAGCCGGCTCGCGAGGGTTCACGAGCCGAGCTGCCCAGAACCAACAGAAGCTTCAGAATTTGCTCTTAGCTCCAGTAAACAAGACATTGGACAATGTTATTTCTAAAAGAATTTTAAAATGATTGTATGAAAAAGCTTGCAGAATGAAATAAAAATATTAAGCACCTGATGCATGTGTGGACAAGACAACATGGTTATACTTCATATGGCTCTACACATTAAGAGCGACTTGATTATGTGTCCAAAATTCATTTGTATACTGAAATCCCTTATTCGAGATTCCAACATCACCAAAATCAACATATTGGTTTTCAGCCACCACTCCAGCTGTGTCAAATGAGCCAGGTAGAAGCATACGAGCATAGACGTACTCCAAACTATCAAACATCCCATTGGATGCAATTAAGTGCTCGGTTGTAGTACAATCCATACTCTGTCCTACATCTTCTAGATCAAAGAAATAATTGATTTCAAGGAACTCGTCAGCATTTTGGCTGTTGTAAGTCAAAATAAGATAAATTATGAATCTGGACTACCGAAGAAAGATAACATATGAATCTGGACTGGATCAAAATCTATGGTTTCTCGCGCTACCAAAGAAAGATCTACAGAACTGAATGCAGCACCATGAATTCCATGGAAATCCTCAACGCCAACCTATGTAAGTCAAAATAAGATAACTTATGAATTTGGACTATTGATGTAGAATAGCTTATGCATATTATTACAAAATGTAATAGCGTTATACAACCCTCCAAATTTCAAGCCTGGTGCTTTTCAGGGACATAACATATTCTTAAATATGGACTAGACTCCAGAAATTATTGTGCATCTTTCAAAACTTAAACTGCAGTAATTGTGTGAGCACAATGGCAGAAGTAATTAGCAATTACTCAGCATATTGAGGATTTCGAACTTTCTAGCATCTAAAGGATGAAGTGATGAACTAGTACAGAGTATAAACTATAGACAACAAGACAAACTTGATGATAGTCGTGATGGGGGATTTTGATTTTACTTCAAACAAATGACCCAAAGATTTTGATTCCGGGTTCAACTCTAACATGGGAAACTGCCATCGGTGAGAAGGAGCGGCGGTGGGGGAGAAAGAGGGATGGCTGTTGTTGAGAAGGAGCAGCGGCGATGGGAAGAGGGAGGGGGCGGTGGGGGACAAGGAGTGGTGGTCGATGGTCGGCGAGAAGGGGGCCCGGATACAGATCGAGACAACGAGTGGTGGCGGGTCGAGGAATAAGCGATGGCGGTAGGGGAGATGGAGGGGCGGCGCCAAGAAGAAGGGGAGACGGCGGTGGGGAGAAGGAGTAGCGGCTGGCAGGAAGGGGGAGCGGAGGCGGATCAGGACAGCGAGCAGCGACGGATCGGGGAATAAGCGGCGATGGTGGGGGAGATGGAGGAGTGGCACCAAGAAGAAGGGGGGACAACAGAGGGGAGGTGGGGATGAGCCGCGGTCGGTGAGAAAGGGGCACGGTGGCTGGTTGGGGCTGGAAGGAATTGGAAGGGCAGAGGAGATTGAGGGGTTGGCTCTTAGCTGTGTGACTGCGTCTACGTGTGGTGGTGATGGGGGAGGGGGGCTTTGGGCATGAGTCCTGAGCGTGCGGCTCGATTGAGCAATCGAGTGGCTCGGGTTTGGCTCGTTAGTGAAACAAGCTAGCGTCGAGGCTTGGTACACTGGTTTATATTCTGAGTTTGAGCTGAGGCATTTTAAGCTTGAGTGACTTACGCCCTGCTCATTTCAGCTTTTTTTCAGGTTCAGCTTTTTTTTTCACTATTCAGTAATTCGTCTCTTTCTGAGTTTTTTTAGATTTTTTGGGATTTTTAAAATTTTTCTTTTTTTCCGTGTTCCTTTGCATTATCCGTGATGGGCTAACATATTTTTTTCCTATTTTTACATTTTTTAAATTTAATTATGCCCAGAAAGCCAAATCAACTACAGTAAAAAAAATCAGCTACAGTAAAATTTCAGCTAAAAGCCAGAAGGTATCGCTAAAACGATCACCCCCTTAATAACCTCGAGTTTTTTTTCAACCTTACGACTTTATATATATAGATCAAAATCATATATGAATATCTATCTCTCCGTACTCATACCAAAGGTATATATATTTTTACAAACCTGCTTGGTATGATGAACTTAAAAACACGTCTTACTATTATTTCTTCACTTCTCGAAGAAGGGGACACTTCATGATCTGAATATATGTGTAGGTCTCTGGGGTGCTCCAAGCAAGAGTAGCCCGGGACAAGGATCAGACAGGGCAGGCGGGCGTCATGCGTGAGCGCACCCCCCCGATTCCACTGTAGGATGTCCACGTAGATATATTCTTTTCGGATTATTTTCTATTACGAACATTTATATAGATAAATTAAATATTAATAATTTATTTTAAAAAATCATCTCGATAAATTATAAATTGTAGAACGAAAAGAATGAAAGCATACAAATCCTCCGCGGTCAACTCCGCAACGTACAAACGCTTGCCTTTTTCCCCAAAATAGTCATGCATCCATATGGGCCATGGGGGAGCACCCACATAGCTCTTTTTCCTTGCAATACTGAGGGGGTGATCGGAATGGCTTTTGTTTGGCTTCAGCTTCTAGCTTCAGCTTTTTTTTCACTATTCACTACACTATCCACTAACTCATTCTGATGTTTTTCACCAACTCTGATGTTTTTTCAGCCAAAAGCCAAAAGCCATCGCTATTCCGATCACCCCCTGAATGCTGTCATGTTACTGCATGGGACCCCGCCCATGCATGGGGTCCATGCAAACGTGTTCACCTGCCACATTGGCCCCATGCCCCCAGCATCGAGCAA
The DNA here is from genome assembly GCA_036346265.1 of Melocanna baccifera. Taxonomy (NCBI): domain Eukaryota; kingdom Viridiplantae; phylum Streptophyta; class Magnoliopsida; order Poales; family Poaceae; genus Melocanna; species Melocanna baccifera. Next base: position 32,700,374 of record CM070677.1, on the reverse strand, counting down.
CGCCTCTACTCGTAGCCCAAGGGCCAATCAAAACAGTGGACGGCTTTTATTAGAACCATGCAACCATGATATTCGAGCCATATACCGAGAACCTTGTGAGAAAAAGGTTAATATTCGAGTCATATATTGAGAGATGCGTAGTTATCAAGTACTTTGTACAAGAAGGACCGCAAAGGTTCATGCATTTTTAGCTATATTTTCCTTTTGGAAAAATATTAAAAGAAGGCATTTTTTAGTTATCAAGTACTTTGTACAAGAAGGACCGCAAAGGTGATCGTTTCAGCTTTTTTCGGCTTCAGCTTCTAGCTTCAGCTTTTTTTTCACTATTCACTACACTATCCACTAACTCAGCTACAGTGTTTTTTCAGCCAGCTACAGTGTTTTTTCAGCCAAAAGCCAAAAGCCATCGCTATTCTGATCACCCCCTAAATAGTAGCATGGAAAATAAGTTATTATATAGAAGTGCTGAAAATTGCTTCCACTAACTTTAACGAGCATTGTAATATACAACAATACTCCAATCGATTCTCATGAAAAAAACTCGTTCGCTAGCTTTTTTTAAATAACATTCTTCAATCTTTCTAGAAAAATGCCATTAAGATTGAGACAGCGCATAAGAGTACTTTGGTGATAATATTTTGAGGTCGTATATGCGCTATTTGGACAATATCTTGTGCATACATTTACATACCTTGCATTCGATGAGGTGGAAAGTATTTAATTAGCCTCTTGTCCTTCAAAATCATGACAACTTTTACACATGATTTGTATTATTTCTAGTGGTCCTGATTTGATTTACATCATGGTAGGATAAGTTTATTTAGAAAGAAAAAACTAATCCAGTGATATAGCTGTAATTATCGGGGTAGATGTATTAGTTTGTAATCTTATATTGATGAGTTATGAAGTGCAAAACCCTTTTGCCATTGGTTTCTCAGGATCCTTTGTCATGATGTTAGATATAGCTTTTGTTAACGATAAAAGTTGATCTCTGTTCCATGTCATGACCCGTTGCCAAGTATTATTTTTATGATCAAATCCATACTTAACAGTTTACTTTGAATGTACTAAAAGCTGTCCAGATTCATTATCTTGAGCAAGCATAGGATGATGAGATGATATAAAATATCAAACACAATGGTGAAAAACTATTAGTTGACCTCCACTGTTTTAGTGGTAGAGATACGGGCTTGACATATTTTTTTCCTGAAAATTGAAAATAGCATTGTGATATGATTGGATTGACTGTGTCCTTTGATTTCTACGTATGATGTGGATAATAATACATTAAAATATAGCAAATTAAACCAGTACGTCTCATGCGGTTAGGACACCGTTTGAGCAACCCTAAAGAAAATTTCATGAGAATAGATAGGAGCATCATTTTAAAAGTTAATAATTATGTATGACGGTAACAAATGAAGGCTCACTCCTGGCAACCCCGATTTACTTCCTTCATTTCTTTTTTAAGTGATACCTTAGAATCAAAACCGCCAAACTTTCTAAAATTTAACCACTAAATACCTAAAACTACCTAGATGTGCCAAATGAAAACTTTATCATTATATTTATCATTGAAAATAATTTTATAATATTATTAGTATATAGTAAAAATTAAAAAATAACGGTGAAAATCATATCTCGAAAACCATAAAAGATAAAAAAACATCACTTAAAAAAGAATGGAAGGAGTACACGGCAAATCTTCTCACTTAGTGAATTCATTCATGATCATTAAAAACTGAGCCACACTATTAGATCTCTATTGGTAAAATATGTGCACTCAAAGTCACCATGTGTAGTGGCGGAGCCAGAATTTTTCTGGAGTTCGGGCACACCACCCACGCCTACATGCCCACATGATGCCTAGCTCACGCGACATCTGGTTCTCCGACTCATGCCCACGTGGCACTCGGCTCTCCACCCACGAGAAGTCAATGGCTTGTCGGCGCCAAAGGACTTGGCTGATTTGCAGTTAGCCTCCTCCCATGCGCTACCTTGATCGACCCCACGTTCCCATTGAAAGAGTTGTGTAGTATGGGCAAAGTGGTGCTATGTGTGTCGTTCGTGGGTAAGGGCAGTCTCGTCTCGTGTGGAGCGTGCGGGGTTGGCGCTGCTAGATGGCAAGCCTAGGCTGGTGGGTTTAGCTGCCTACGAAGCACGGCTAGCGTAGCAAAGGCAGAGGTTGTTTGTCCTCGCCGAGCAGTCGTCTGGACAGTAGCTCCTCCTCTAACCATACCCAAACTCAAATTTTGTATAATGTTTTATAGGCAAATTATGTGATACAACAAATTTAACCAGGACTGGATGTAAACAAATCTCTTAATCTAGTACTACTTGAGTACATATATTGGTGAACTGGTGGCACCTGATCATCTGCGAAATTAAGGACTCAAGATTTTCGTCGCAAAAAAAGGACCCAAGATTTACTGTACAAATGCTCAGTCTGCCACGCACGCTTGCATGCCTCAAAAGACCCATGTGCACGTAGCATTTTGCCAGGAATCTATTGGGTCCGTCGTGGCAAGGAACACGTGCAGAAGAAGCTCTCCCCAGAAAGCACCTACCTCGTCTGACACGTGGGCCCTGCTTTCCTAGGCCGCCTCGCATACAAGGGCTCTGCGGCCTCCCTCGGCGGGATAGCGACGTAGGCGTAGCATCGGAGCGATTAATCCGCAGGACTTGGATTTTATTATACAGACGTTAGTTAGAACGAAATCCCCCAATTAGAGGGTTAATTACCAGACAAAGAGATAAAACAGGGAACAAGCTAGCGGCGTGGTGGTTAACACCGAAGCGGCTGTGGCTCCCCGCGTCGGCGGCTGCAGCGGCCGCGGCGGGCCGGCCGAGCCCTGGCCGTCGGATCTGCGGGGTGGGCGTGGGCCCCGCGCGCCACGAGCGGCTCTCGTTCGTTCGTCGGAGATCACGGCGGGCCCGCCGTGGGGGCCACACGTCGCCGTCGCGACTGATCTGGCCGTGGGTCCCTGCTGCCGCTAGCTATGTTTGCGCTCTGGACTGGAGCGGGGTGGGATTAAGAAAACCAGCAAGATTGCAGATCGGTAACTGCTTTCTTGTTTTAAATTCGGGGTCAAAAAGATTCTTTCGTAGAGCTCCTCATGGGGCGAAGGAATTGCACTGTGCGCTCCTTTTGTGAGAGGATGTCATCTTATTCGTATTTTTCTTTGTGCCTTCACTGGAATTTTTTACTCGACCAAAATACTAAAATAAATTTATTTGCAAGCAAACACCTCTTTGTAGAACAACAGAATACCCATGCTTTGGATGAAAAGTTAGCGTCGGACTCACACAACCTAGAAATACCCATGCTTTCGATGAAAAGTTAGCATCGGACTCACTCAACCTATGAGTCGAAATTCTGATTTTGTCCGGTACACGTACGAAAATACCACGGAGATACCATCGCCAAACAGCGAACAGATATTGAAAAAAAAATTGGAGAGAGAAAAAAAACGGGGACGAAAATATAGTGGGCGTGTGGGGACGCGAGACGAGGGTAGGAGAGCGGGTGGTGGGTGGGTCGGCCCGGCGAGCTCTGCCTCCTCTTCTCTCTATAAATACAGGGTCTCCCAGTGCCATAGGCGCCCTATACTCGGATCGGAGAGGAGAGGTCAGGGAGGAGACGGGAAGGAACACACCCCGCGAGAGAGGCGGCGTCCCGTTCCCAATCCACACACCCTTCCCTGTCGCCGGCTGTGAGGTCGCCGAGGGAGAAAGGAAGAAAACCCGCGGCCCGTCCGTGCTAGACCGAATCGGTCGGGAGCGGAGGAGATCGTGATACGGCGTACGCTCCGCCTCCGTCTCCAGGCGGAGGAGAGAGAGAGAGAGAGCAGCGGCGAGAGGTACCCCGCCGCCCGCACCAACCGTTCTCCAGGATCGGGAAACGCTTTTAAAAACAAACGAGATTCGATAGATAGCAACTTGGTTGGTTTGGCTTTGTGCTGCGCGGTAGGTGGTGTGCGGTGCCGTTTGCGGTGTCTTTATTATTCGCCGTTTGCCGTGTTTTTATTATTTGATCCGCTGCTGGTGGCGTTCGATTCTGCGTTCGTGCGTGCGTTTGTTTGTGAATCTGCCGTGCCGCGGGGGCGGCGGCCGTGTGGGGGCGGAGGAATCTGCGCCGCCGTGCGGGGGGTTGGTAGATCTGTTCGTCCCTCGCGTGTGTTTTCCCGTCGCTGGGGTGTTTTGTCTGGTGTTTTTTTAAAAAAAATTGGGAGTGCTCTGTTCCACTGCGGAGGGGGCGCAAGCTTTTCCTCGTTGCTGTTGGTGGTGACATGTGGGGAAGGAGACAGCTTTGAGCTTTCTGCTCGTTTTTTCCAAAGCTTTTTTCTCCTCTGTTTTTGTTTGTTGGGATTTTGTTTGTTTTTTGGGTCTCGTGTAGATCGGTGTACAAGTGTATTGAGTAATCGAGTACCACCATCTAATGATCGTCGTTTGATTGTTGCGTGACAGGTGATAAGAGTGCGAGGTGCGGTGCAGCCATGTCGACGGCGCAAGGGCTGGTTTTGAAGCACGCGGCGCCGGCAGGCGCCGGCCGCAGGGCCCGGCGCAGCCACTCTATGGCTGCGCCGTACCGCTCCTCGAGGCATGCCAACGGCGGCATGTCCCTCGAGGGCGGGTTCGTTGGCTGCGGGCAGCACACCGAGGAGCGAGTCGCGCCGCGGCCGCCCCGCGCCGCGGCGCGCGACGCCGAGCCGGTCAGGTCGCTGTCGAAGCTCCCGGAGAGCAGCATTGGGCTGTACGACCCCGCGTTCGAGCGTGACTCGTGCGGCGTTGGGTTCGTTGCCGAGCTGTCGGGCGATTACAACCGCGAGACCGTGAGTTCTATCGACTAAGTACACCGCTGCGGTTTCTCTGTTCGATGTACCACGTGAGATATCAATTTTGCTCACCTTTCTTTTTCCAGGTCAATGATGCCATTCAGATGCTCGAGAGGATGGCGCACCGCGGCGCCTGCGGCTGTGAGAAGAACACTGGTGATGGTGCCGGTATTCTCGTCGCTCTGCCACACAGCTTCTTCAGAGAGGCGAGTTTCTTCTCAACTGGAATTTTAAGCAAAGACATTTCCTTTTAACAGACTTATTCATCTTTGTTGATATCCCTGCAGGTGACAAAGGATGCCGGGTTTGAGTTACCACCGCCAGGTGAGTATGCTGTTGGAATGGTGTTCCTTCCAACCGATGAGAAGCGCCGCCAGAGGAGCAAAGCTGAGTTTAAGAAGGTTAGTGGATTCGTGTGTATACAGTGAGTTATGTAAGACTGATGTTAGGCTCATGTTTTGGGTTATTTTTATTCATTCAGGTTGCGGAATCGCTGGGACATGTAATACTCGGGTGGCGCCAGGTTCCCACTGACAACTCAGACTTGGGTGAATCTGCACTTCAGACAGAGCCAGTCATTGAGCAGGTTTTCCTCACTAAGAGTTCTAGTTCGAAGGCTGATTTCGAGCAGCAGGTCATTCCAAGAGCTTAAATTTTGAATTTTAGAATACACATGTGACGATTTTTGTTCCTTAACTCTTTTCCATGAGTTATTACAGTTGTTTATCCTGAGGAGGCTCTCGATAGTGTCTATCAGAGCCACCCTGAATCTTCGTCGCGGAGGAGAGAGAGATTTCTACATGTGCTCTCTATCTTCAAGGTACTTCCTTTTTCTGAATTTCACTTTTTTTAAAAATGATTTAGTTGAAGGCTGAAAAGGATCAGGGAGTACTAACTAAGCTCCTTTTGAAGGGAATATTAGCATGTTTTTTCAATCGAAAATGGGATTGATAAAGAAAAAAAACTCTTGGGCTTTCTCTTAATCATTAAAAAAAACTCTTGGACTTTTTTCTTAAGACTTACAAATATTTAATGTAAGAACCTCCCAATTGCGTTGTATTCATGTGAGTAATTCTTATTCAATGTTCTCTTTGCTGTGATCTTTCCAGGACTGTTGTTTACAAGGGCCAGCTTAAGCCGTCTCAACTTAAGGGCTACTACTACGCAGATCTAGGTCATGAAAACTTCAAGAGTTATATGGCTCTGGTAAATACAAAACCTTGATACTTGTACACAAAAAAGTCATGATCGTAGTCGGCAGATGGGAACCAATAATAGCAAGGCGGTTGTAAGATCAAGACGCGCTCCTGTGCAGGCATCAAACTTTGAATTGTCTTACCGTCACTGCTCTATTCATATGCTATTTCAGTCCTGGTTCTTGATGCCTTTAAGTGAAGTATTAGAAATCTCTATTAGTTGATACCCGATAACCATGTTGCAGAGTCCAGCTGCAGTTCTGCTATGGCCGACTGCTATGCCGACTCTTCAGGATGTGACCTCCAATTAGGTGGTGGGAAGAAATTGTGTTTGGTTTGAGGTAGCTTAGGGCTCCCAACTGTTTTGCATGAAATTATATGCAACTGATGCTTTCTTTTTTGATAGTGTTGGTGCTTTATTTCCAAGTTTTATTCAACATTGTATAACTGAAAACACTGAGTATAATATGATTTCTAAAAGTCGTTTATCCAAACAGGTTCACTCTCGGTTCTCCACAAACACCTTCCCCAGTTGGGATCGTGCGCAGCCAATGCGTGTGTTAGGCCATAATGGAGAGATCAATACCCTCAAAGGGAACAAGAATTGGTAATCTTGCTAAACCTGTTCCTATGTGCTATGTCCATTTCTTGGTTGATGCAATATGCCTATGTCATTTGGATTTTATGATGCTTGGTTTTATAATTCTCTTTGCACATATGACAGGATGAAAGCACGTGAAGGTCTCTTGAAGTGTGAGAAGCTTGGCCTATCAAAGGATGAATTTTCAAAAATTCTACCAATTGTGGATGCTACCTCTTCAGATTCAGGTAGGAGCTCAATATACAGTACAACATGCAGTGTGCATTTATACTTCACACATGAAAACTTACACCACCTTTTGTGAGTTGTTAATTGAAAAAGTTATGTGAATTCCAGGTGCATTTGATGGTATTCTTGAGCTTCTTATCCGAGGTGGAAGAAGCCTGCCAGAAGCTGTGATGATGATGATCCCTGAGGCATGGCAGAATGATGTAAACATGGAACCTGAGAAGAAAGCTCTCTATGAGTTCTTGTCAGCACTTATGGAGCCTTGGGATGGACCTGCTCTAATATCTTGTAAAAAGATTTAAACTCATCTTCCTTCTCTGATCATACTTCTGATTATTTACTTGAGCTAACTTAGCTTTCACCTGTAGTTACCGATGGCCGTTACCTTGGAGCTACCCTTGATCGCAATGGCTTGAGGCCTGGTCGATTTTATGTGACCCACAGTGGACGTGTAGTCATGGGTAGTGAAGTTGGTGTTGTTGATGTTCCTTCTGAAGATGTGTTGAGAAAGGGTAGACTAAACCCTGGAATGATGCTATTGGTTGATTTCGAGAACCACATTGTAGTGGATGATGAAGCACTAAAGGCGCAGTACTCTAAAGCTCACCCATATGGGGAGTGGCTTAAGAGGCAAAAGATATACCTCAAAGACATTGTAGAATCTGTGCCAGAAACTGACAGAGTTGCTCCAAGCATCTGTGGTTCATTTCCAGTAAGTCCTTTACCATTCTTCAATATTATATGTTTCATTGGGCTTATTTCGACTGGGTTATTGATGAGAACTTGGGTTCAGCCATAATTAACATAGCGGTTTTGGTTTCTTTTACAATTTGGTGCAACAAAAGAATGACAGCAAGGAACATGGTGGTATCAGTGGAATTTTGACTCCACTAAAGGCTTTTGGGTAAGTAAGGGTTCAGCTTTGTTGGCTATCTCTGCTGTTGTGATTTCTGCTGGCTGACTATCCAACTGGTTCACTCCAGATACACCGTAGAAGCCCTGGAAATGTTGCTGCTGCCAATGGCTAAAGATGGAGTGGAAGCTCTTGGATCCATGGGAAATGATACACCCCTGGCAGTGATGTCTAACAGAGAGAAGTTGACTTTTGAGTACTTCAAACAGATGTTTGCACAAGTTACAAACCCACCAATTGACCCAATTAGGGAGAAAATTGTTACATCTATGGAGTGTATGATTGGGCCAGAAGGTGACTTGTTGGAAACAACCGAAAAGCAATGCAACCGCCTTGCACTTAAAGGTCCTTTGCTGTCTATTGATGAAATGGAGGCTATTAAGAAGATGAACTACCGTGGTTGGCGCAGTAAGGTGCTTGACATAACTTATCCTAGAAAGTCTGGAAGGAAGGGCTTGGAAGAAACTTTGGACAGAATTTGTGCTGAATCTCGGGAAGCTATACGGAAAGGCTACACTATTTTAGTTCTCTCAGATAGAGGTCAGTGATATATTTAATATATAGAAGTTTATGCTTGTGCTATCCCACTGTTTGATGGTACCAATCACTCACAATTTCGTAAACTTGCCAGCAAATGAGTCAAATGCGCTCCACACATTTATTATTATTTAGAGATAGCTTCAAGCATATAGTATCACCAGATAATAACTTTAATATTAATCAGAATTTAAATTAATACGTGCAATAATTTTTCTTGCGCAATGTTTTGTATCAAGATTTTCTAACTTTTCTCATCTTGAACACAATTAGAATGTATATTGAACTTTATGCAATTCAATGTCTATGACATATTTTTAACATTCAATCTTTTTGATATCTGAAATTTATTTTGCTGTTTAAATTCTTGATGCAGGATTTTCCTCGGATCGTGTTGCCATCAGTTCTCTCCTAGCAGTTGGAGCAGTTCATCAACACCTTGTTGCAAATCTTGAGAGGACACAAATAGGATTGTTGGTTGAGTCCGCTGAACCTCGCGAAGTGCACCATTTCTGTACCCTTGTTGGATTTGGTGCAGATGCCATATGCCCTTACTTGGCTATTGAAGCAATTTGGTGCTTGCAGATTGATGGGAAGATTCCTCCTAATGGTGATGGGCAACCCTACTCAAAGGAGGAACTTGTCAAGAAATATTTCTATGCTTCCAACTATGGAATGATGAAAGTTCTTGCAAAGATGGGAATATCCACCCTTGCATCTTACAAAGGTGCACAAATTTTTGAAGCTCTTGGCCTTTCTTCTGAAGTGATCCATAAGTGTTTTGAAGGTACTCCTAGCAGAATCGGGGGTGCAACATTTGAAATGCTTGCACGTGATGCTCTCCGTCTTCACAATCTGGCATTCCCATCAAGAGCCCCTCCACCTGGCAGTGCAGATGCAAAGGCCCTTCCTAATCCTGGGGATTACCACTGGAGGAAAAATGGTGAAGTCCACCTCAATGATCCTCTTGCAATGGCAAAATTACAAGAAGCAGCTAAAGTGAACAGCCGGGCAGCATACAAAGAATACTCTAGGCGAATTCAGGAGCTCAACAAGACATGCAATCTACGTGGTATGTTGAAATTTAAAGATATCACCAACAAGATTTCTTTGGATGAGGTTGAACCTGCTAGTGAGATAGTGAAACGCTTTTGTACCGGAGCGATGAGTTATGGGTCTATTTCTTTGGAAGCACATACTGCCCTTGCTGTGGCTATGAACAAGCTTGGAGGGAAATCTAATACAGGTATGTTGTCATGCATATGTGGCTTTTCGTTATTTAATAACCTTGCAAATCAGCTCCAAGGTTATTAAATAACCTTTTGAAATTACGGAACTGTTTTATAATATTTGTTACAGTGGTGTGATGCCTAATTTTTACTATTTAAGCCTGCGCTTTGCAGTCCATATTTTAGACATCATCGTGTCTAAAATGTACTACTTTTGATGCTATCAAATGGAAACTACACTATCTGTTGCATATTCACTCTTTGTGGAGAAACTTGTACCGTATACCCTATGTTAAGCTTTTCATCTTCCTGTTGATGTTGATTGGTAGCTTCTAAAAACAAATTATCCCAATTTATAGCAAGATTGATTTTTTTCTGGTTGCTTAGAATTGTTAAATTATACATACCTGCAATCTAGTAAAGAACAATTGTAATACAGGCACTCGTTCCTGCAAACAGCCTACACAAAGTATTTCTTTTCTATTTTGACCGCTTTGTATTGTTTGTGTTTAATATTTTTCTCCCTATACAGTGAAAGCAACTACTATTTATTTCTTGTCTAACATATTTCTAGATCTCAATATTTATTATCTTTACTCCCAAGTATACAATAACTCGTTTTACCCATTGCTCTTTTGAATAACTCCACAACCTATGTGATCTATATGCACTAATTCCAATACATTTGTGAAGGTGAGGGAGGGGAACAGCCTTCTCGTATGGAACCTCTTCCTGATGGTTCCATGAATCCAAAACGAAGTGCAATCAAGCAAGTTGCCAGTGGACGATTTGGAGTTTCCAGCTATTATCTGACTAATGCAGATGAGCTGCAGATAAAAATGGCTCAGGTACTTGTCAACATTGTGCACTACACAATCATAAAAATGTTTGCTTTCTATTGAAAGCAGCTGTATTCGATATGTCATGTTGCAGTTATTTACTTTTTCTTATATCTTTATTTAAATAGGGTGCTAAGCCTGGTGAAGGTGGTGAGCTTCCGGGTCACAAGGTTATTGGTGACATTGCTGTCACAAGACATTCTACAGCTGGTGTAGGGCTCATTAGCCCACCTCCTCACCATGATATATATTCTATCGAGGATCTTGCACAACTTATCCATGATCTTAAGGTACATTAGTGTGATGGTGTTTCTATAGCCTAACATTCTGTGCTTATTATAGTTGTTACCTCTAGATCAGATTGATTCTTTAAAGTTTAAACACGTTTTTCTAACCTTGGAACTTCTCAACATTTTACAATTGAACTTGCACGTATTCACGTGTGTCTCCAATTTGCAAATGTTGCTCGCTGATGTAGTGATATTCTTGCCTGTCTACTCTGTAGAACTCAAATCCTCGAGCTCGGATAAGCGTCAAGCTAGTCTCTGAGGCTGGTGTAGGAGTTGTTGCTAGTGGTGTTGTAAAAGGACATGCAGACCATGTTCTTATTTCTGGCCATGACGGAGGCACAGGAGCTTCAAGATGGACAGGTATTAAGAATGCTGGACTTCCATGGGAACTTGGATTGGCTGAGACACATCAAACTCTAGTGGCAAATGGGCTTCGTGGTCGAGCTGTCCTGCAAACAGATGGGCAGTTAAAAACTGGTAGAGATGTTGCTGTGGCATGCTTACTTGGTGCAGAGGAATTTGGTTTCAGTACCGCTCCATTGATTACACTTGGCTGCATTATGATGCGGAAATGTCATACCAACACTTGTCCTGTTGGTATAGCTACTCAAGACCCAGTGCTTCGAGAAAAGTTTGCTGGAGAACCGGAGCATGTCATCAATTTTTTCTTCATGCTTGCTGAGGAGCTAAGAGAAATTATGGCTCAGCTTGGCTTCCACACTATTAATGAAATGGTTGGGCGCTCTGATATGCTTGAGGTTGATCCAGAAGTAGTGAAGAGCAATGAGAAACTTGAGAACATTGATCTCTCACTGATCTTGAAACCAGCTGCAGAGATTCGTCCTGGGGCTGCTCAGTACTGTGTTGAAAAGCAAGATCATGGCCTTGACATGGCATTGGATAACAAACTTATAGCTTTATCAACAGCCGCACTTGAAAAGGAAGTTCGTGTTTTCATTGAGACTCCAATCCATAACACTAATCGAGCGGTAGGCACTATGCTTAGCCATGAAGTGACAAAACGTTATCACATGAAGGGATTACCTGCTGGTACCATTCATGTGAAGTTCACTGGAAGTGCTGGTCAAAGTTTTGGTGCTTTTATCTGTCCTGGAATCACCCTTGAGCTTGAAGGAGACAGCAATGATTATGTTGGTAAAGGATTATCTGGTGGCAAAATTGTTGTGTACCCACCAAGAAACAGTACATTTAATCCAGAAGACAATATTGTCATTGGTAATGTAGCTTTATATGGCGCTACCAAGGGAGAGGCATATTTCAATGGAATGGCTGCAGAAAGGTTTTGCGTTCGCAATTCAGGTGCCCAAGCAGTAGTTGAAGGAATTGGCGATCATGGATGCGAGTACATGACAGGAGGTACTGTGGTTATCCTTGGTAAAACAGGAAGAAATTTTGCTGCTGGAATGAGTGGAGGCATTGCTTATGTTTATGATGTTGATGGGAAATTCAGTGCCCGCTGTAACCATGAGTTAGTTGATCTATTTCATGTGGAGGAGGAGGATGACATTACCACATTGAAAATGATGATAGAACAACATCGACTTAACACTGGGAGTGTTTTGGCTAGAGATATACTCTCTAATTTTAATAATCTTCTTCCAAAGTTTGTAAAAGTATTTCCAAGGGATTATAAGAGGGTTTTGGAAAATATGAAGGCAGAAAAAGAAGCAGCTAAGCATGCCAAGGAACCTAAGATTCCAAATGGTGTTTCTGTGACGACTAAGGTAAGATACGATTTTAAGTAACAGTGCTATTTCATTCTTCAACTCATCATTCCGACCTAGCTATGGCAAAATAGCTGTAATTTGATGAAAATTTTAGAAAATATTTTTTGAATTTAATATTTAATAGATGGAAGTGTTTTCCATTTTTAAAGTTTATCCATCAGAAATATCAATGATATATATTGCCATTACTCTGTAAAATCTTTGCCTAATTAGATAAAGTTTGATGTACAGAAAATACAACATGTGCAGTCAACAAGCCGACCAACCCATGTTGCCAATGCCAAAAAATACCGAGGTTTTGTATCATATGAGCGAGAGGGTATTTCTTATCGAGATCCAAATGAGCGTGTGAAAGATTGGAATGAAGTTGCAATTGAATCAGTGCCCGGGCCACTATTAAACACACAGTCCGCTCGTTGTATGGATTGTGGCACTCCTTTCTGTCATCAGGTTATATTAATTTTTTATCACCTTTTTTTATTAAGATTGTTAATTTTCATTGGATTTATCATGATGTTAAGGATCGATATGTTTAATTCATTCAACTGTCTAATTCAAGGGCAATGATTAGTACATTTTACATCTAATTGAGAATAAGAGGTTGTCACCATCAGTTCTTGTTATAATGCTTTTGTGCTGAAAATACTTCGTTGCTGTTCTGTATCATAACTTTTTCAAATCATTACTGGCTTGTTGCATTTATTTTTACACAAGACTTGTTAATAGACTAGTCATACCATTTAATCATGCCTCCTGTGGTAGTACCTTTTAATCGTAATATGATCAGAACTCTTGGGATCTTATTTCAGTGTTGTAGTGTTCTAATTTCCAAATGCTATGATTTCATGACACCAATTTTTTTCAACTTTTTTGCAGGAAAGTTCTGGTGCTGGCTGTCCTCTTGGAAATAAGATCCCAGAGTTCAATGAATTAGTTCACCAGAATAGATGGCGTGAAGCATTGGATCGTCTACTCGAGACAAACAACTTCCCTGAATTTACTGGACGAGTGTGCCCTGCCCCCTGTGAGGGATCGTGTGTGCTTGGCATTATTGATAATCCAGTATCTATCAAAAGCATAGAATGTGCCATTATAGAGAAAGGTTTTGAAGAGGGATGGATGGTACCACGGCCTCCACTTCAAAGAACAGGGTAATTTTAAGATTTCAATTATGTGGTTGGTTTTCCATATTTTGCAGTTACTTTTTTATTGCATTATTAGTAGGTAACATTTGAGTTACACTTGTAGAAACTGAACTGCTCCTTTTGCAGAAAGAAGGTCGCAATTGTTGGCAGTGGTCCAGCTGGTTTGGCTGCCGCAGATCAACTAAATAAAATGGGTCATTTTGTAACTGTGTTTGAACGTGCGGATCGTATTGGAGGTCTGATGATGTATGGAGTGCCAAACATGAAGACAGACAAGATTGGCATTGTTCAACGCCGTGTCAATTTAATGGCTGAAGAGGGTGTTACATTTGTGGTGAATGCTCATGTAGGGAGTGATCCTTTATACTCAATCAAACGTCTCCGTTCTGAGAACGATGCCATTATTTTGGCTTGTGGAGCTACAAAACCAAGGTACCAAATGGGAAATTGTTGAAATAAGGACTTTTATTTGACTTAGCTTACAGAAGTTTATTATGCCCTAAAATGAAAGTTTGAGCTGTTATGCTGTATTAAGATCATATCTTTTGATGCTAACATTAAGAGGAATATCCTTGAACAGGGATCTCAGTATTCCTGGACGTGAGCTGTCAGGAGTTCATTTTGCTATGGAATTTCTCCATGCAAATACCAAAAGTTTACTTGACAGCAACTTGGAGGATGGTAAATACATATCTGCCCAGGGGAAAAAGGTGGTGGTTATTGGTGGTGGGGACACAGGCACAGATTGCATCGGTACATCTATTAGGCATGGTTGCAGCAAAATTGTAAACCTTGAACTTCTTTCGAAACCACCAAGCAAGAGAGCTGCTGACAACCCCTGGCCACAGGTAAATCTCTCCCCCAGTAAACGTAACAATATAGACGGTGCTACCTTGTAGGTAGCCACTCACAAAATGAGGTTCATTTGTAAAACAACTGTATATCATTGCCTTACACTAGCATTTCCAGTTGGGAGTAAGTTCTTATGTTAGCATTTCTATTATTGCCTGTAGTGGCCAAGAATCTTCCGTGTTGACTATGGGCACCAGGAAGCAGCTAACACTTTCGGAAATGATCCAAGAACTTATGAAGTCTTGACCAAGCGTTTTATTGGTGATGAAAATGGAAAAGTAAAGGCCCTCGAGGTAGTGCGTGTCAAGTGGGAGAAGGTAGATGGAAGATTCCAATTCAAGGAGATCGAAGGGTCACAAGAAATTATTGAGGCTGATCTTGTCCTGCTCGCTATGGGATTCCTTGGTCCCGAAGCGGTTAGTTACCCCCACTCGAAAGCTGCTGTGACGCCTCAGGTAGCGTTCATGAGAAACGATCAACAGATAACACCGTTTTATCTTTTTCTGCAGACTATCGCTGAGAAACTGGGTTTAGAGAAAGACAACCGGTCGAACTTCAGAGCTCAATTCGGAAACTTTGCGACCAGTGTGGATGGTGTTTTCGCTGCCGGCGACTGTAGACGTGGACAATCACTGGTCGTTTGGGCCATCACCGAGGGGCGGCAAGCTGCTGCAGCTGTAGACAAGTACTTGTCAAGGAACGAACAAAATGCCGCGGAGGACATCACTCCCTCGGGCGCCGGTCTTGTTCAGCCGGTTGCTGCATAACAAACAAAACAAGCCTTCAAAGCTTTTGGGTGCTGATAGCAACGCAATTTAGGATAAGTGGTTTTAGCTTTTGATCACAGCAAATGGTGTTGTTTTAGACGTCCAAATGAGAAAAGGCCGGGCTCAATAGGGAAAGCAAGAGGGCCCTATTATAATTCCGATAGACAAACTATTGGAATTTTTGGTTGCTATTGTTTCTTGTTTCTTCTTTTGCAGTTGTGATGTTTTGCATGTCTGCATGTGGTTTTGTAGCCCGAATAATGTACAGTCTTTTCTGTTTAATTAATAGGTGTAAATTTGTCGAATGATAGGGCCATTTGTTTTCTCCGGGTGTGTTTGGAAATGTTCCAAGAGCGCTCTTCTAAATTTGCTCGCCATTAGCATTGACTCATCTACGAGTTAAGTTGTTTAGCTCCATATGGATTTTGTTAACACGACTGAGCTCCATACGGGTTTGAGCTCCCGTCGCCGTCAACATTGCTTCAGAAACTTGCATTTGAAAAACGCGTGTGAGCAGTATCCTCATCTAGGCGACGGCGCACCGGGCATAGGCTCTCTAGATCCACCCCACTTCTTCTGATGTTTTGTTTCACCGGCAAACTACTCAGTGCCAAACTATTTGGGACATCAAGTGACCACAAGCGTTTCCATTGGAAACCTGTAGTATTGTGAGATGAGGAACATCAGCAGACGCCACCCTTGTCGAGATAGCATTGCTAGATTGAACACATGAAGGTCCCTGTAGCCGAGACCCCCCCTCCTTCAGCAGCGTCACTCTCTCCCAACTCACCCAGTGCATTTTGTTCTCGTCTTCTATTTTACTCCACCAATAGCGGCAGGCGATAGCACTCAACTGATCACAAAAGGTTTTGGTGAGATCAAAGCAAGACATTGCTATGTAGGGATTGCTTGCACAATTGCCTTGATCAGGATCTCTTTGCCGGCCTTGCACAATTACCCTTCGGCGCACAGGATAAACAGGTAAGGTGACAGCGGATCGCCCTGGCGTAAACTCCGTTGCGGACGGAAGGATTCAGTGTAATCTCCGCTCACCTTAACACGATATTCCCCTGTGGTCACACACTTCATGATCAAATCTCTCCAACTCGCACAAAACCCCAGCTTGCCCATCATAGCATCCAGAAAACTCCATTCTACACACGATCATAGACCTTACTCGTATCCAACTTGACAGCAGTGACACCCTCTCCTCCCCCTCGCTTATTTCGCATAAAATGGGTTAGCTCATGAGCAAGGAGGACATTGTCCGTGATCATGCGACCCGGCACAAACGCACTTTGGCTTTGTGAGACGATATTCTAACACTTTGACAATGTCAGGAAGCACAACCTTTAGACGATATTCTAACACTTTGGAGATCAGTGTATAGAGCACGTACGTTACATATAAGCTTATCGGCCGCAAATCCTTCAGTCTTTCTGCGTTCTTGATCTTCGGGATAAGGACCGCAGTCGTTTCATTCCACCCCGCCGGCATGTTTCCTCCATTATTGAGCACTTGTAAGACTTCTTGCTGCACCTGGTCTCCTAGCACATCCCAAAATTTCTTGTAAAACACAGCAGGCACCCCGTCGGGTCCGGCGCCTTAAGATCCCCGACCGCTCCTGGTGCTTCTTTAACTTCGGCCCCGGTGAACGGCCTCATGAGATGTTCGTTCATATCCGCCGTCAAGCTTACAATTTACATGCTGCAGTATTGACACAAACTACCAACAATCAAATATGGCTGCAGCGTATGGATCAATTAAAGCTTTTCACTTGAGTACTCCAGAGTATTGAATACACAGAGAACAGGCTAACAATCACCTTTGGGTTTTCTAGTCAACAAACATCTAACCACCCAAGGATCAAAGTATGAGTGAAGGAAGAAACATAAAGTTTGTCGCGGGCCTAGGTTCAGATAATCTAAGATTAGAAGGTTCAAGCAAAAGTTGATACTACCACCCAGAAGCTAATTTGAAGTAACTAATAACTATATGCTAATTACTGCGCAAGATCTCTCACCAGAGATTAAAGTGCCATTTCCTAGTCATGCGCACTTACATATCATGAGCCACAACCATCTACCGGTGTCTCAACACGCTCATCTCCCTATCTAACGTATAAATGAGCAATGAATTAGACGCCAAACATAAGCTGTTGTCACCACTACGCACGGCTCCAACCCACAAATGTATATATATTTTTAACTCATGTGTGAGACTACATGGAGATCATGTCATGGTTGTGATAAATAATTGACTTTTGGTTTGAAAGAGTTAACAGAGTTTGAGTTTAGTTTTTAAAAATATGCAATTGATGAGTTGCTATCGGTGCTAGTGGTCTGACAGCATTGAGGCTGCGGTTAGACTAGCTAGGAGCGGTTTGACTGATCTTTCAATGGTGGTCAGACTGGTGGTGCATCTTTTGGTCAATGGTCACCAAATACTTGTGTGGGAGTGTTTGGTAATGGGTTTGCACTTAGTCTCATGAAAATTGGACACTTGAGTTAAAACTAAATAGAGAAATACAAAAATTTCAGAGAGGGTATATTCTAGTGCCCTTAATCGGTCAGACTGGCCAAACACTGATGGCCAGACTGCTAGCGGTCTGACTGGCATGGTGCCAGTGGTCAGACCGGCCAGGGTGGTTAGATTGGCTTTTGGTAAATTGGTGTTGAAATTATGCATTTTGGTTTGAGGTTTGATCATAGAGTTAGGATTAGTGTATGAGCATGGTTGAGTGTGTACACGGCATAGGTGTTAGTGTTTTTATTGTGATGTGTTATATATTGCATTGCTTAGACTAACGTAAGTCAAGTTATAAAAAACTTGGGTCCAAAAATGATATTTTGGTCTTTAATGTGTAGGAAAGCTAGGAGGAAACCATGGTCAATGGTGTAAACCGGAACTAGGCTCAGGGATGAGATGAGGTGTGGTTTTAAGGAAGCCAGGCAAGATGATTGGGCTCAAGTAAGGCACATAAAAGACAAGGGATGTTGAAGGAAAGATTTGAGCTACGATTCAACGAATGGGGAGTCAGTGCAAGTGAGGCATGGTCGGAAAAAATCGATATAGAGAGATTTACTGATGTGTGAGCCATTGATAAATCTACATATTGTAAGCATGGGGATTGCTTGTAAAAGAGGATATGTCCATGAACTAGGTTTGGGGAAGAGGTGAGGTCCACGGTCAAAATAAGGGTGTTTTGGCAGGAAAACTAAAATACTAGAAATGATGATGGGACTTGATCAAACTATGGCATGAGGAGGCGCAAGAGATGTGGGGGCCAGACCCCGTATGTATTCTGTACTAGTCCCATGATCAGTAGCTAGTACACACATTCACCAAATTGAGATCATATCTATATACATCGCACATAAATAGCTTATAACAAAAGGATGGTATATAAGTGAGGCATAAAAAAGTATATACGCATAGGGCCGACTGGCTAAAATAAACATCATAGTCTTGAACAAAATGCAGTGGAATTCTAAATATAAAAGTATTCAGTGATTTGCCATCATAACTCGCAGGCAACCGACTAGAGTCAAACCCTAGCAAGAACCCTCGTCAAATTCCCCGGTGTAGGATCAAGGATAACCAACTAGAGAGGGGTGAATAGGAGGTTATAAAAATTCTTGCCTTTTTACAAGCAAATAACAATTGATCACTAGGCAAGTATACTAGATGAACCAAACCTATTCAATTATAGTGATTCTAAGGCACTACTCCAAATAAAGATTGTAATTAACTACAAGTACAATAGTATATGACAATTGTAAGGATATAAATGCAATCGCTAAAAGAGATAAGAAATAATCACAAATGGACACGCGATATTTTTTCCGTAGTATCAAAGACTTGCCAGTCTTCACTAATCCACGTTGAGGTTCCACAAATTAAGCCTCAACTCCTCGATCACTAGTGGTTGCTCTTACTCCTCTCTGGAGATAGCGAGCACCTAGCCACTCACAATTAGCTTAGGCCTCTTCACAAACTTCTTGAAAAGATCACCTCGCGATCAACCTTCGAGCCGTCTAGGTGCCGACAAGCACCAAGAGTAATGAATCACGCTTCGCTTGACGACGCTCAAGTGCACTCGAAAATGCTCTCTACACCTCAAATGAATGCACAAGAGAGAAAGATGTGTGGAATAAACGCTCAAGGCTCAAAGATGTTCAATACTTCCTCAGCACATTGTCCTTGGGCTGGTGGAGGGGTATTTATACCCTTACCAACGAAAACTAGCCGTTGCAAAAATGTATTCTGAAAATTCAGAAAAATCGAAACTACCGCGGCGTTAGAAGTGCGGAACTACCGTATTTCACTGTAACACATAATAACGGCTATGTCAGAACGTCAAAACTAGCCGTTTGAAAAACAGTGCGGAACTACCGCCGTTACAAGTGCGGTACTACCGCAATATGGTAGTTCCGCATGTCGGCGCGGTACTACCGCACCGCGGTTGTTCCGCTGTATTTTATCCGGTACTTCCGATTTCTTCCAGCTTAAGTTTTTCAGGGGTACTTTCTAAAAAAAACATATCGCTATAATAGTTCGGTACTTCTGAAAATCGGTAGTTCCACAGGTAGGTACGGTACTACCGAAATATGGTAGTTCCGCCATTAAAAATCTGGTACTACTGATTTTGGTGAGTCTAAGTCCCCAGCAGGGGTGTTCTCTAGAAAAAACGTACCGCTGAAAATCAGGTACTACCGTGGTCCGGTAGTTCCGCACTTTGCATGGCAGTACTACCGCATTCCAGTCGTTCAGCGTTTAACACTGTGGTACTTCCGATTTTACTAAGAGAGCGCGGCTTGTTTTTAAACTTAATTTCATGTGTATGCATGATCCTAAATTGATCCAAATGGCACAAGAACATGCTATCAAGCTACTTTCAATGATCCCTCTTAATAGTACAACGACTATCTTATAATCCTATCTTCCACCTTTTCTCCTAAGACTGGTGAAATCAAAAAGAGGGTCATATATTTCATGTACCTTGTTGTTGATTCATCTTGAAGTTCTTTTCAACTTTTCGCATGCAACTTGATTTCAACAACCTCTTACTCATGAGACTTAGCCTATGCAATCTCTAACAAACATGTTAGTCCCATATTCATAAATCGTCATTAATTACCAAAACTCAATTTTTCGGGGTCTAGATGCTTTCACCCAGTGCCTGGGGCAAAATATGCATCTTCAGTCATGTAATCTTCATTCTCTGATCAACAATAATTTAAGTAAGGTTAAGTACATTATGTACTCAGTAAGACTTGTAGTGTATCACAAATTTTACATATATGCAAGGCTGTCAAAGGAATGACGCTCTATACTAAGTTATTTTTAGCATGAATCAAATTTTTATTTGTATCAATAAGTATTAACTTTGCAAGTGGAATGGTAAAGAGCATTTGACATATAAGAAAATAGCATTGTATAGTTTTCATAACAGTAGATCAAATCCATTCACAGCCCTCCCCAATTGTGAATCATCGTATAATTCCCATCCATGGGTATGGCACACGGTTGCGTACATGCCATCCTATATTTTCAGTGAATTAGTTTTAAAAATAAAAACTATACCCTTTGAAGCTACATCTAAGCTTGCTCATGACAGCGAACATGGCTATTTAAATAGTTTTTAACACTCTACAGAGATTGTACAGTTTTTCCCACACGAGATAATCAATTGTACTATCGGTAGCTACACGCTTCCTTTGGCGTGTGACAAAATTGATTATCTTATAGCCTTTAGGTTATCTAGTCTTAACTTTGCACCAGCCTGATGAATGGACAATCCCTCACTTGAGCGTGTTCTTCCCCCAAGTGAGCTGATTGATAGGCCCTCACTTGGGCGTGTCCTTCTCCTAAGCGAGCATCTAAAATTGTATTAGTAAGCTTTGATCCCATCACCGTGGTGTGGGAGCCCCTATGAGCCAGACCTTTACTCGGAATGCCCTTACTGCTTTTGCGCCTACCACAATGCAAGGCTAGATATAGACAACTTAGGCAACTAAATATCAGAGCCCATATAGCACATGTGGATATACAGTGTGCTTAGATGTGCGGCAATAGCGTTCGGTCCTTAATTGACCCGGGTGAGAATCTGATGACGGGAAAATGGGCGTGAACCCGCGTCCACATCATTAGAGACAATTTGATTAAATTTAATTGAAAATAAGAGAAAGAGAACAGGTATTGCAGGTCCAATACTTCCAGAATTAATACATTTATATAAAAATTCCGTTAATTACATCTCTTTGCGAGAAAACCCCTGATTAAGAATTCCAACATAAATATTACAACAAATTACAACATATGACTATTACAAAAATATAAAAGAAAAGAGTCTTCAATCTTGGCGTCGCTGATGGATGCTTGCTCGATGGTATTTTAGTTGTATTTATATTATTTTGCTAGCATAGTATAGTATTTATTTTTTTTAGCGACCCTATGCATGTAGCATGATTGAAGCTTAATTATTTCAGCCTTTTTATATATATTTTTATTTTGCCGTATATTTTCTACGAACATTGCATTGCTAACATGGCATAGTATTTATTTTTTAACGAACCTATGCATGTAGCGTGATCAGAGTTTAATTATTTCAGTTTTTAGATATAGCGCTTGCAAATATTGCGTACTCACGTGTAGCGTAGCCCAAGTGAGTGTCATTTTATATTTTATTATTACTAGCGTGACACAAATTTTATGCACGCAGTGTAATATCGATTAGAGTGTTTCATTATTTTATTTTACTTTTGTTTTGTTTCACCTTGTATTACTACTAACATTGCGTAGCACTTGTAAATATGAAGCGCTTGCATGTAGCGTAACCGGGGCAAAGTTTGTTTCTTTGGTATTTGTATTGCTATTAGCATGACATGGATTTTAGACATGTAGTGTAATAGAAGTATTTTATTATTTTTATATTTTATTATTGTTTTGCCTCACCTTGTATTACTACTAACATTGCGTAGCGCTTGTAAATATTAAGCGCTTGCATGTAGCGTAACCGAGGCAAAGTTTGTTTCTTTAATATTTGTATTACTATTAGCATGACATGGATTTTAGACATGTAGTGTAATAGAAGTATTTTATTATTTTTATATTTTATTATTGTTTTGCCTCACCTTGTATTACTACTAACATTGCGTAGCGCTTGTAAATATTAAGCGCTTGCATGTAGCGTAACCGAGGCAAAGTTTGTTTCTTTAATATTTGTATTACTACTAACATGCCATAAATTTTGGGTATGTATTGTAATTAAAATTAAATATTTTGCTCCATCTTGTATTACCACTAGCATGTAGTGTAACCGAGGCGGAGTTTGTTGTTTTAATATTTATATTACTACTAACATGCCATAGATTTTATGCACGTAGTGTAATAGGAATTAAATGTTTTGCCCCACCTTGTATTACCACTAGCATGTAGTGTAACCGAGGCGAAGTTTGTTGTTTTAATATTTATATTACTACTAGCATGCCATAGATTTTATGCACGTAGTGTAATAGGAATTAAATGTTTTGCCCCACCTTGTATTACCACTAGCATGTAGTGTAACCGAGGCGAAGTTTGTTGTTTTAATATTTATATTACTACTAGCATGCCATAGATTTTATGCACGTAGTGTAATAGGAATTAAATGTTTTGCCCCACCTTGTATTACCACTAGCATGTAGTGTAACCGAGGCGGAGTTTGTTGTTTTAATATTTATATTACTACTAGCATGCCATAGATTTTATGCACGTAGTGTAATAGGAATTAAATGTTTTGCCCCACCTTGTATTACCACTAGCATGTAGTGTAACCGAGGTGGAGTTTGTTGTTTTAATATTTATATTACTACTAGCATGCCATAGATTTTATGCACGTAGTGTAATAGGAATTAAATGTTTTGTCCCACCTTGTATTACCACTAGCATGTAGTGTAACCGAGGCGGGGTTTGTTGTTTTAATATTTATATTACTACTAGCATGCCATAGATTTTATGCACGTAGTGTAATAGGAATTAAATGTTTTGCCCCACCTTGTATTACCACTAGCATGTAGTGTAACCGAGGCGGGGTTTGTTGTTTTAATATTTATATTACTACTAGCATGCCATAGATTTTATGCACGTAGTGTAATAGGAATTAAATGTTTTGCCCCACCTTGTATTACCACTAGCATGTAGTGTAACCGAGGCGGAGTTTGTTGTTTTAATATTTATATTACTACTAGCATGCCATAGATTTTATGCACGTAGTGTAATAGGAATTAAATGTTTTGCCCCACCTTGTATTACCACTAGCATGTAGTGTAACCGAGGCGGAGTTTGTTGTTTTAATATTTATATTACTACTAGCATGCCATAGATTTTATGCACGTAGTGTAATAGGAATTAAATGTTTTGCCCCACCTTGTATTACCACTAGCATGTAGTGTAACCGAGGCGGAGTTTGTTGTTTTAATATTTATATTACTACTAACATGCCATAGATTTTGGGTATGTAGTGTAATAAAAATTAAATGTTTAGCCCCACCTTGTATTACCACTAGCATGTAGTGTAACCGAGGCGGAGTTTGTTGTTTTAATATTTATATTACTACTAACATGCCATAGATTTTAGGTATGTAGTGTAATAAAAATTAAATGTTTAGCCCCACCTCGTATTACCACTAGCATGTAGTGTAACCGAGGCGGAGTTTGTTGTTTTAATATTTATATTACTACTAACATGCCATAGATTTTAGGTATGTAGTGTAAGAAAAATTAAATGTTTTGCCCCACCTTGTATTACCACTAGCATGTAGTGTAACCGAGGCGGAGTTTGTTGTTTTAATATTTATATACGCATTTTTTTTAGCATACGCCCACCCCTAATTCGTATCCATTTAAGGGGACCAAATTGAGGTAGTGGGGTTTTCATACCTCGCCTTGATTTGTATCCATTTGTAGGGGACCGAACCAAGGGGGGCAAAATATAAAAGAAAAATAAATGAAGCCAAAAGAGAGAGAGAGAAGAAGAGCAAGAATTTTACCTTTGCTTGTGTAGCCCTCCCTCTCCAAAGGCTCTCTCTCTTTCTCTATAGTTTCTCCCCTCAAGTATTTGTGTATACTTACCTTTCTCTCCAAATATGGCCAGCGTATCCTCCTCTTTCTTCTCCCCCAAAAGTTCTTCAGGAAAATCCCCCCTCACCTCCTATTTATAGTGCAAGATAGAGGTGGTTTCCGGAAGTTGCAGCACGTATAGACAAGTTGAGAAAACCTCCAGAACGTGGGTGGTTTTGATTGCAGTTGCGCTGGACGTGCCTACTCCTTTGTTCTATTTTCTTTTCCCTATTATTTTTTTAGGAAGTTGCCACAGCTCCTGAATTGATCCAGGCTATAGTAAGCAAAAGCATGCAGCTGACGTGGGATTGGTTCTATGGCATGCAGCAGGTCTCTCCTATTTGATTAGGTCTCTCCTATTTGATTAGCTTGGTATGAGTATTGAGGAGATAAACCAGGATGTGGGCCCTTAGTTTTTTTAATTAATTATTGGATTAGAGAGCACTTAATCCATGCATGTGTTTATTTGCCTGCTATCACGCATAGATGGTATGTGCATTATTTAAATTTTGGTAATTAGAAAGCTAATTAACCTCTTGATGCATATAACCAACTTCTTCCTGTATGCATGTAGACGTGCATTCCATGGTGGTTTCCATGCATGGACTTGGTCACTATCTGCCAGAAAAGTGGACGTGGGAGAGTATGCATGTGTTTGAAGCATAGTAGTGGGCATAACTGCATGAAGCATGCATGTGTTTGAAAGGGGAGTCTTCTGCATGCTGTAGCTACAGATTTATCTTTCCTCCTTAACTAGTGGAGAAAACAATTAGTATTTGTAATTAAACACTTTGCTTTGTCGGACGTGGGCATGCATGCAGTCCATGAGTATTTTCTTTCTTTGTTTTCTTTGCAGCCGTCACATGGGCTATTTATCCTTTCATGCATGTGCATTTCATTTGATCTTAATTCATTTGTTAACCAGGCTCTTAATTAATAATCACATGTATGCATGTACGCAGCCTGTGTGTAAATATGGACTAGTGTTTCTTTTTTTTTTCTTTGAGGCACGTACGTACAGGTAGTACCGGACAAATGTATGTATGCCAAACATTTTCATATACGCGTGTATACGATCACAGCCCCTATATTTTTTAGGTGGCCTACGCGGTAAAATATATCTTTTCTCTTTAATTTTCTTTCTTCTAGTATTGTTTTGTATATGTCGTCTAGCTATATCAATTTATTCGAGTGAGCATATGTTATCCGAATGAGCTGAAAATTTGACATGAGACTTTCACTTGTACTGCAAACATGTCACTCAAATGTAATATGTAGCTCACACAAAAATATTGGAAGGCGGACTCATGCTTTGCGTACGTCATCCGGCCGTATTATCCTATTTGAGTGAGCATATATGCTCCGAATGAGCTGAAAATTTGACATAAGTTTTTTATTTGCCCTGCAAACATACCATAGAAATTCGCCACTCAAATATAATATGCAGCTCACACAAAAGAATATTGGAAGGAGGACTTGTACTTTGCGTATGTTATCCGGCCGTATTATCCTATTCGAGTGAACATACGTGCTCCGAGTGAACTAAAATTTTGACACAAGCCTTTCACTTAGCCTGCAAACATACCGTGGAAATTCGCCACCCGAATGTAATATGTACGGCACGCGAAAAAATCTTGGAAGGTAACGTGCCGTAAAATCCTCGGACAAAAGTGGTGTCAACAAATGCCCCCTCGAGGTCCGGGTGCAAAAGTATTTGTTTTTGGATCTGGAGCTCGACACGTATCATGTGTGTATATAATTTTTTTTTTGGTATATTTGGAGACGTATTTATTTGGACGTGCTCAAGTTGAGCAATTTGGACATGCTTGCTACGAAGGTATCTTATAACGTACATATGTCTTGCATGTGTTACGTATGTAGCCTGGCATGTGTTAGCCGTTTGTTAGCTTTGAAGAATAAGCCTTATATCTACAGCTAACTGATGACACATAACTGACGCCGCTCTTTGTGGCATCTATCTGGTTTAAACGCACGCTTCATGAGATCTATCTGGTTTAAACACACAGAGTTAACTTTCCTCTTCCGTGGACCATCCGCTCTTCCCTTTAAATTTCTTCCAGGTATGTATGATTATCGTTCTAATTTATTTCTTCCTTCTTTGCTTAGGCATTTTTTAACAGCTATGCGTAATAACTTCTACTATTCACGGGATCGATCTATCAGGTTTAAACACACAGAGTTAACTTTCCTCTTCCTTGAACATCCGCTCGTTCCCTTTTGATTTCCTCCAGCGTCTAGTACTCAAAGTCTACTTCTTTACTTGGTACGTATGATTATTTAATTTATTTCCTCCTTCTTTGCCTAGACATTTTTTTTAACAGCTATGCGTAATGACTTCTACTATGTAGAGACTGGATGCTGCGTGCAATCAACGAACCATCTAGATTCAGTGTGTCATCCCCCCTTTAGAAGGTGATATTATCCATCCTCTCTATTTTTATCAGATTGTGCTATATTTCCGTAGATTGCGTGTATGATAATGCTTCACCATCTCGGATCAAAAATATATGCTCGGATCCGAAGCTCGACACGTATATATGCGTCATGTGTTTTTTTTTTTTTGGGTATACATCCGATGTATGTATTTGGTTGGGATACGTTCGCGTGCTTACATATTGCATACGCTAATGAATTCACGTGCATGAACTTTCGCGTAAGAACCATGCATGTATTAATTTTAGTCAATACACCATAATGTCAAACACATTATTATTTAACCCCTCCTTTTTTATATGGTGCCATAAGAAAAATAACATCCGAGAACATCTCAACTGATGAACCCATGGCATTGAAACCCAGGAATAAACCCAACCTTTTAGCGGATCATTTTTTTTTTGGATCATCTTTGGCAGTACTAAATCCATCTACACTAAGTAAAGCCAACTGATACCTGTTGTTCCTGACTTCCTGTGCACTTGGATTAGCATATTTGTTTTTTTTTTATTCTTTTCCCGGTTAACTGGTGCATGGACCTATGTATAGTTGAACAATTCAAATTCATGTCTAAACACCTGAATGACACAACATGATAAATTTTGGTATTAATGCTGCAATTTCCCCATAGCAACCTCGCAGTAAAAGAAGCTCAGAATAAGTTAGCTATCTACCCAACAGATCTACGCTTTCTGTTGCTTTTGTTTGAAAGTCTAAAACTTGTTACGCTGCACACACGAACGACTCACTACATGCATCTGCTTACTCGCCTGATTAGAAGAGCTCAAAATTCATGCATGTATACGTAAGCTAACTTAATGTAGCCATACATTGGTCTCTCTTTTTTTTTGACGTGGAGAATATGTGTGCCAACTTGATTAATTTAAGCTATATGAGCTTAAAAGGCCTCATTTAGACATTTGTTCTTTGGGTATTTTAGTTGTAACGAAGTACTGAAGTTCGCATTTTCCTGTCAAATTTACTTGTGGGGAAAGTGTTCTAGCCCCACAACTTGTTCTGGTAACCTTTTAAGTCCATTTTCTTTTGTCTCATAAAAGTATTTCTTTTAACTGGAGTACATTATATACTTTTTAGATGGAGCGGAATCAGCAGTCCCTTTTGTCCCAATCAATGCCTCTTTCATGGGTGGCAAGAAGGCAACATTTTGAGCCTAATCTTGATGAGGCTGTCAACCCCATTATAAAAGAACAGGAGCTGCCCCAGGGGATTATCGATCTTAGCCATCGTGGGTGGAAATCGGGTTCTTCATTTCTAGGACTTTGCTATTATCCTCCGGCACCTTTGCCCAGACTTGACAAGGCTATGACCCTAGGAACCAAGATAATTAAAGAAGGCCTTGGTTGGGAAAATCATGATATTGAACACATTTTATCTCCAACCGGGTATGTTGAATGGGGAACGGAAGTCCTAAGAAGCCATTCTCTAGTTCTAAAAGGGGGGGAGGATGATGCCGATTACATTTATGGTGCCATCTATTGCTCTTTGGGTGAATATTCTGTTTCCCCTTCTTTATTGAGGTCTCTATTAGAAAAATGGAACCCAAACACCAACACTTTTCTATTCCAATGTGGCGAGCGCACCATTACCCTTCTCGACATGCATCAAATGGCCGGATTGCCTTTGGATGGAGACATATATGAAGAGTATATACCACCTACCCATGAGCTTGACCCATCCTTACTACTATACCCCAACTTCTTGTCCCACCTTTTAGATGTATGGAACAACCTTGCTGTAGGTGGTAAAGTTTCCTTCCAAGAGTGGTGTGACTATTTTCATAACAGCAGGGACGGTTCCTTATCATTCTCTTCACTTCGAGATAGGCGCATCTATACAGCGGCTTTTCTTGCTCTTTGGCTCTGTCGTTTCGTGGTTGTTGGAGGTGGACCCTACATCCGCCAAGGTGTATTAGTAATGGCGTCTTGGATATCGTTAGGGCGCCAAATTTCCTTAGCTCCATCTGCCTTATGTTCCTTGTACTATTCTTTGCGGTTGATCAGCACTCATCCAATCGGTCCCTCATACACAAAGCGACCTTGGCCGGTCCATTTTATTATTGGCTGGATGGGTGTGTATTTAAAAAGGATCTTTGGCAATAAAGTGAGAACACTCTATCTCCCTACTTATAAGCATACGGTGCAGAAACCAGCCATGGCGAACACTATGTTTAGGACCCCTAGTCACTTTTGTCCTGAAGATGCACATGATTTTTTCTTGAAATTTTCCAATATTTCATGGCATCCTTATGATTTAACAAAAATCAGAGGTGTGAATCACCGAAGAAAGGCTTTCTTGATTTCTGCTCGCCGTGGTATGCTTCCATGGAGGCGTGCCACTATATCCACTGATTTATGTATCATTGAACCATACCATCCCGACCGTGTGGCTCGACAGTTCAGATTCGATCAAGTTGTGCCTTTCCCACCCCTATTGAATTTATATACAAGGGATGACGTTGGGATTGCCTATGCTCATTGGGAACATTTACTCCGTCCGGAACAAGCAAAATTATATCATGTCCCAGATGACTCCCGTGATGGCAGCTTTTCAGTGGCTTGGGCTAGGTGGTGGCATGAATTCATACAGCCCTTCACTTCAATATTGAGCGAACTTCGTAATGGCAGTGCACTCGGTCGAGTCCCATATGAAAGGAGGAGAATGAATAATCCTGAACAGTATGGCCATATTCTTGCACGCAAACTCTCTTCTAAGGATTTTATCGTGGTAAAAAGGGTGCATGTTGATTGCCAAGATCAGCACATAGCGGCCATCAAAAGGAAGGAAACAATGACTAAGGATCACTGGAGACAGGTCCTACATACTTATCTCTCGGATGGCCAATTTTTTGAGTCTCCAAGACAACTTGCCGTGGTAAGATGATATATATTTTTGTTTAGTATTTCTATAATAACATCTCCTAACCTGTAACGATTTATCTCACTTCTTTATCTCCCTTTTTTTTTTGCAGAAGCTACCAATAGAGAGTTTGCCAGTGCATGATGTGCAAGAAAATTTAGAACTAATTAATGTTGATGTATTACCTGAGAGAAAAGGAAAGCGTGGACCATCTCCAATCATTTCCATTGAGAGTGAAAAAGGACCAAAAGCTAAACGCAAACTCGATTTTGAAAATGAGAAAAAGTTTTCTGACCCCATGTCCTCATTGGACATCCCTAGTATTGAGGATTTGGTAAGTAGCGAGGAGCTCGATCGCGTGCTTACAGGTGAAAGCGACCATGACCTCGGTGCATTCTTTAATATATCAGTTGAAGATTTTGACCTAATCGGACCAAGCATCGACCAACCAATTTCTATTCCGGCATTGGCTCACGATCTGCCCCCAGACTCTAAGTCGCTTGATACCTTAACTTCTTCCATTCATGGTAGCCTTATATGCATTGCATAGGTGTTAATGTACACAAAATTTCTTGTTCTATTTCCTTTAAGTTTGCTTACATAAATTTCCTCTTGTTTCATTTTTTTAGGTTGTGATCAAGGACCTCTCCAACCAAAAAGTGGCAAAATGTCACCGCCAAGCATGGACCTCTCATTTGTTGAGAAAGCATTCATGGATGCCACTGATATGGTGTTAACAAAGGCTCTTGAAGGACTAGATGCTACTTCACTAAGCGATCCAGCTCGCCGTGTCTTCTTGGAAACTATTTCTTCACAACTCCCTACCCATATACCAGGGGTTTCTAGAGCTAAGGAAATATTGACCCAGCTCATCAATGTTTCAAACCAACTGCACCAAGCACATTTAGATTTTGAACACAACTCTGGGCAGAAAGGGCGAATTGTTGCTGAAGCAAAACGTGAGCTTGCATCCCGTGAAGAAGCTATCAAGAGTATCTCTCAAGAGATAATATTTGTGGATGGAAAATGTTCTGAAAATGAGAAACTGGCGGCGGATCTCAGTGCGCAACTTAGTAAAGTCACCAATGAATTGAGGGAGCTCCGGCAGAATAAGGAACAGCTTCAACAAACACATTCTAGCCATGACCTAGAGGTGCAAAAATGGAGCAACGTTCTGCTAGATGCTACCCAAGGAATTGATCAAGGGACCCAGGCTCTCCAAGAGAAAACGACCACCTTGGGGCAAGACGCTGAGCAGCTCTTCAAGGCCTTAAAGAATTGGCGCTCTGGACCAAAATAGGAGTCCTTTGCTCAATTTACTTATGCTGTGATTTACTTTTAGATATTTCGGTTAAACTTGTAAGCTTTAAATTATTTCATATTCAGCACTTTTGTATTGAGTCTATCTGTGTTAACACTTTATTCATTTCCTCTAAATATCACGACATACTGGAGTTGATATATCACGGAAGCTTTTGCTAACTAAGGACTAGTATTATCCTTTTTATTTTGTACGTGGTATGCCAACCATGAAGAGTCAACGTTTTAGCATCTACAATGAAGCGTCAATGCTTTATTCCGATGGTGTAATTGCTTTATGCATACAATGTGCCTACTGCTACGTAAACCTTCTTTGGTAGTGCTTACGGCTTAAGCTTGAGTATACCATTTTTACCATGGTTTAGGCTTGCAATGCTTTAGAGTGCCCCCTTCTTTTTTTTACGTCACAATTTAATCTTTTAAGGTTTTTTTTTTATATACCACAGTTTAAACTCACAAGGTTTTAGCGCAGAAAATTTTTTTTACGCTACATTTTAAGCTTGTAAAGCATTGGAGCGCTCATTACATATGTACA
Source organism: Melocanna baccifera (assembly GCA_036346265.1). NCBI lineage: Eukaryota > Viridiplantae > Streptophyta > Magnoliopsida > Poales > Poaceae > Melocanna > Melocanna baccifera. Next base: position 32,668,906 of record CM070677.1, on the reverse strand, counting down.
TTTTCTCTTTTTACGCCACAGTTCAGGCTTGTAAGGCATTGGAGCACTTATTTATTTTTTTTTACGCCGTAGTTTAGGCTCGTACGGCTTTGGAGCGCTTATTTTTTTTGCGCCATAGTTTAGGCTCATAAGGCGTTGGAGCGTTTATTTTTTTCTTTTACGCTGTAGTTTAGGCTTGTATGGCTTTGGAGCGTTTTTTTTTTTGCACCATAGTTTAGGCTCATAAGGCATTGGAGCACTTATTATTATTTTTTTTACGCCACAGTTTAAGCTCGTAGGGCGTTGGAGCACTTATTATTATTTTTTTTTACGCCACAGTTTAAGCTCGTAGGGCGTTGGAGCACTTTTTTTTTTTTACGCCGTAGTTTAGGCTCCTAAGGATTTGAAGTACTTATTTTTTTTTACGCCACATTTTAGGCTCGTAAAGTATTGGAGTGCTCTTTTTTTTTACACCACAGTTTAAGCTTGTAAGGCGTTAGAGCACTTATTATTATTATTATTATTTCAGTCGTAGGATCTCAGAGTGCTTATTATGTATGTACATTTTCTCTTTTCACGTCACAGTTTAGGCTCATAAGGCATTGGAGCACTTATATATATATATTTACGCCGTAGTTTAGGCTCGTACGGCTCTGGAGCGCTCTTTTTTATTGTTTTTTTTTTACGCGTAGTAACGCTTTAGAAATTTCCCATTTATCGGTGGTGGAGAATATTCACCGTCTGGGGAAATAATTTTATATGCGCCACTAGAGTATACTTCTTTTATGATGTAAGGGCCTTCCCACTTAGGCTCAAATTTTCCTTGCATCCGATGTGTAATATTCATAGGGCGAATAACGGCGAGAACTAAATCTCCTTCTTTGAATGACCTCCTTTTGAGGCGCTTATCAAAAGCTCGTGACATTCTAGCCTGGTACGCTTCTAGGTTTTGTAATGCCTGTAGACGTTTCCCTTCAAGACGTTCTAATTCCTCTAATCGTATTTTAACGGCCTCCTCTTCTAAGAGTTTCTCATGCATAGCGACTCTCAAGGAATTAATTTGCACTTCCAACGGTAAGACCGCCTCTCCTCCATACACCAGGGAGTAAGGAGTCATTCCAGTTGGTGTACGTATCGTGGTCCTATACGCCCACAAGGCTTCAAGCAATTTTTCATGCCAATCTCGCTTGTTCTTTGAAACCATCTTCTTTAATAATTTGCATAGGGTTTTATTAAATGCCTCAGCTTGTCCATTGGCTGCTGCATTATATGCCGTAGAAAAATGATGTTTTATTTTAAATTTTGCGCATAACTTTTCTATATGTCTATTTTTGAATGGTGACCCGTTATCAGATATAATTCGTGCAGGGACACCAAAGCGATATATAAGATGGGTCCTTATAAAATTCTCCACATTTTCTGCCTTAACTTCTTTTAATGGTACGACTTCCGCCCATTTAGAGAAATAGTCGGTCGCTGCGAGAATGAATTTATGCCCTTTGGATGATGGCGGTTGAATTAGTCCGACTATATCCATTCCCCACATTTCAAAGGGCCAGGACATGCTGGTGGGGTGCAGTGGTTCATGTGGTTGATGGATGAAGTCAGCATGTACCTGACATTCATGACACCTGTTTGCAAATTTCATAGCATCTTCGAACATTGTAGGCCAATAATAGCCCAAATGCTTTAATTGGTAATGCAGTTTGGGACCAGATTGGTGTGCACCACAAACACCGGCATGCACTTCCCTCAATGCCTCCATCACCTCATTTCCAGCAAGGCAACGCAGCAAGATGCCATCATACGAACGTCTATAAAGCGTATCATTTATACATGTGTAGTGGACTGACCTTCTTCGGATTCTAGTCCTCTCGCAAGAATCGAGAGGTAGGTAACCGTGGAGTAAATATTCGAGAAATGGAGTTCGCCAATCTCCTACTTCAATTTCACAAATATCCGCTGTCAATGCTATAGAAGATATTGTTTCTCCTTCCTCAGCGAGTATTGGTAGGACTCTCCGTTCCTCTACGCGTACGTCCATTATTTCATAAGAATTTATTGACATGCTAGCTGCCAAACTTGCTAGCGCATCAGCCTTTTCATTTTGGCTTCTAACGATATGTTGTATACTTATGTTAGTGAACATAGACATAAGCTCCTTTGCTCTCAAAAAATATGGCATTAGTTCCTCTTTCCTTACCATGTAAATCCCTAAAAGTTGGTTAATAACTAATTGGGAATCACCATACACTGACAGTGTGTTCAGTCCCATATTTAAGGCTATTTCCAGCCCTATAATTAAAGCCTCATACTCAGCGGAATTATTTGAAACCGCTGAGGTTAAAGTGAATGAATATGGAATTATTTCTCCACTAGACGTAACAAAAATGATGCCGGCGCCAGCTCCCGACCGTCGACAAGCACCATCAAAATATATTTGCCATGTTGAATTAGCGACCGATGTGACAAATATCTCTTCATCTGGTAAATCATCATCGATAGGAAAATCGTCAGGAATAGGGTGTGCAGCTAGAAAGTCTGCCAAAGCTTGCCCTTTCGTAGCTTTTTGTGGTACAAACACAATATCAAATTGTGACAGGAACATCGCCCATTTAGCTAATCTCCCTGAAAGAACCATTTTATTTAAGATGTATCGGAGCGGATCTGCTCTCGAAATGAGGTGCACGGTGTGCTCTAGCATATAGTGGCGCAATTTTTGTGCCGCAAATACTAGTGCCAGACATATTTTCTCCATGTCTGGATAATTGCATTCTGCCCCCACAAGGGTGCGACTGAGATAATATAAGGATATTTCTTTTCCTTCATCATTATTCTGCGCCAAAAGAACACCTAGTGATGTTGGCATGGCTGCCGTATAAAGAATTAATGGTCGTCCTTTAATTGGTGCACTCAGGACAGGGGGATTTATTAAATATTTCTTTATATCTAAAAATGCATTTTGGCATGCTTGATCCCATTGAAAAGGGACACCTTTTTTCATAAGCCGAGAAAAAGGTTTGCATCTCCCAGATAAATTTGAGATAAATCTCCTAATATATGCTAAATGACCTTGGAGGCTCTTCAATTTATGGAGGTTTGTAGGTGGTGGCATTTTAACAATTGCCTCTATTTTAATTGGGTCAATTTCGATTCCACGCTTTGTAACTATAAAACCCAGAAATTTTCCAGACGAGACACCAAAGGCACATTTCATTGGGTTCATTTTCAAATTATGTTGTCTAAGGCGTTCAAAAACCATGGAGAGATGTTTTAAGTGATCTCTTTCATGTTTCGACTTTACAATAATGTCATCTATGTAGCACTCGACGAAGATGTGCAATAGTCCATCAAAGACAATTGTCATAGCTCGTTGATATGTTGCACCAGCATTTTTAAGTCCAAAAGGCATAACCCTATAACAGAATATACCTTTGGGTGTTCGGAATGCGGTTAACTCCTCATCTTCTGGTGCCATTTTTATTTGATTATAACCCGAATAGCCATCCATAAATGAAAATATTTCATGTCCCATAGTAGCATCAATAAGTATTTCAGAGATAGGTATTGGAAAATCATCTTTAGGACATGCCTTATTCAAATCTCTAAAATCTACACATACACGGATTTGCCCATTCTTCTTCTTGACGGGAACAATGTTGGAAAGCCACTTAGGATATTTGACTTCCCGAATAAACCAATTTATTACAAGTTTATCAACTTCAGCTTCTATTTTTGGGAGTATATCCGGTGAAACCTCCTTTGTGGTTGCTTGACCGGTGGAATGTCTTCTTGTACAGCGAGTCGATGTACTGCCACTGCTGGATCCAACCCCGGCATTTCTTCATATGTCCAAGCGAACACATCCCTATTTGTCAAAAGAAATTTATGATATTCTTCTTTACTTTCCTTGGATAAATGTTTGCTGATATAGACTGGACGAGGCTCGTCGAGCGTCCCAATATTGATTTCTTCCAATTCATCAATGGTGGGTTGATTTCCATCCTCCATTTGTGGAGCCGCTGCCGTTGTGTCTATAAATTCAGCTGAGGCCATACAAACATCATAACCCAACCCATACCTCTTTTCCTTTAATGTTTGATCCTCATGTAGGGCTTCAAGTTGTGCTTGGGACAGCGCCTTTTCGAATGGTGCAAGCTGCCCCCGGCCATTGCATAGAGAAGGGCCTTTAATGATATCATAACCCATTTTCTGCATCATATAAAGAACTTTATTGTCATACAAAGAAATAGGTAATGATTCATCATCCTTATTTGACAGAGTAATTTGAGCCACTACTCTATTCTTATTTTTGCTCGTGCTAGAGTTGTGTAATTGATTTTGAGCTTGTTTTATTTTATGTTGTATCAAAGGAGGTAAGGGTGTCGGAAATTCCATACCTTTATTAGAGGGTGATTTATTCACGACACGAAATATTGGATCTCCTTTCTTCCTTTGGTCACTTGGTATATATTGATATATCTTCGCTGTTGATGAGGATTCCTCAATATCTTTCTTTATGAAATTTGACTCTGGTACAAACACTGACTTTGGCTTACACACTTTATCAATGGGCTCAAAGTAGAATTTTGCATCAGCATAGAAGGATTCAGCTACTGTGAATGGCTTTTTATCGGCAAATATCCGTATTGTCTCCCCTGACTGATCTTTGTATTTGATGCATTGATGAAGCGTAGATGGTACGACTTGATTTTCATGCAACCATGGGCGACCAAGCAAGGCATTATATGAAGTAGTCGCATCAATCACGTGAAAGTTCACATATGTGCATAGTGTTTCCAACTTTAAAACCAATGATATGGTACCCATAGCTTCCTGACCCGATTGATTGAAACCATGAATAACCACATTAGATCGGCTCAAGTCCTTTTTGGAATATCCAATCCTTTTTAAGGTACGCAAAGGTAATAAATTTATGGCAGATCCACCATCTATCATTATGCGATTTATGGGCAGCTCATCAATTTCACCAAACATGAGAAGCGGTGCATTGTGCTTCTTAGAACCTAATGACATGTCCTCCTCAGTGAATGTCATATTTAAAATCTCAGCTACTTCTGTCTCTGTTTGTGACACTTCTACTCTATAATCTTCAGGGAAAGAAAGTGCTGTAACAAAAGCCTTGCGCAAATCAGACGAAAGACACAAAGCATCATACACAGAAAGCATAGCTGGTATTTTCTTCAAATGAGAGATTACATCATACTTGACTGACATATTAGTAGCAAAGTCAGTCGCTTCATTTGGGGTTACATTTTTGCTTTTGGGTTCCCTTCCAGGTGGAAGATGAGGATCAGCTAGATGGCGGCCTGATCTAAGTTGAATTTGGTCAACTTCTGGAGATTCTTCTTCAGGGAAATGAAGAGAACCCTCATCATCATCAAAGACGCCAATGGTGAGGACATCAAATTCCTCATGAGGACTGCTCACACGCTTTATCAATCTTTGCGCTATTCTTGACGTGGAGCGTGGATCCTTGCCTTGTGCCATCATTTGTCGCAGCATGTGGCCTCCTGGCCGCCACTGCCCCCTATCTTGGACTCTTCGAAAAGTCGATGGGTCGAGCTTTGGGGCATGGATCCATCGCTGAAAAGCCTCTCTTTTAAGTTGACAGCTGCATCTTTGCTGCCGACCACAGTACGATGCATAGCCTGAGGAAACCATTGGAATAAACTCAGACTCTAAGACCAGCATTCTTTTATCATAAGCTGATGCTATACTATCAATTGGTGTCATATTCGAAGATGCGGAACTCACCAAATCATCTTGAAAGGTGGCGACATTTGCTGCAACCATTTTCTTGCCTTTCTTGAAGCTTTTAAGGAGGTCTGCATCAACTGTTCCTTCATCAATCATTTTCTGGATAATATTCTTTACCACAAAGCAATCTTTAAGCGTATGCCCTAAGACGCGATGATAGTGGCAATAATTTGGTTCATTGAACTTGGAAGCTTCTTCGGGCCTTTTTGGCTTAGGGAGCTCTATGAGATTCAACTCCCGTAAGCCCATAAATAAGTCATCGACCTCCTCATTAGGGAAGGAATACTCTCTGTTTTGTCGCTCACTAAGGGTTGGCCTCCTACGAGTTTGCATTCCACTTTGCTCTTGATTTCTTGTGGTGGCTCCCCTGGACTGTAATTGTGGAATCACCGCTGTTGTCTCCATTGCTTGCACTTGCTTTGGCTTGGCAGGCAACTTATCACGTTGGCTGCCTTTCTCTACAGGCTTGGTGAATGTCTTTGTTCGACGTGCGACATGTTGCATGTAATTCTCAATATCTGTAGCTTTAGAGGCGAGCTCTTCAAAAGTGACAGGCCGCACACCTTGCAAATAAACAGCCATGTCGAGCACGATTATTCATGCACATCCGCACCGCTCGCTCGATGAATTGGTGTGGGCAATGGAGGCTTAAATTTCTCCACTGTTAATGAACTCAGCAGCCTTTTCATTTGCTCTTTGCTCTGTTTGGGTCAACTCAGTGATGCCCACTGTTCTCTGAGTGCTATAGAAGCGCTCAAGAAAGGTGTCTTGCATTTGCTCCCATGTCTTAATTGATCCTGGTGCCAACTTACTATACCATGTGAAGGCTGGACCGGACAATGTTTGCACAAATTGTCGTAAGAGAAGTGCTCCGTTATGGGCTGTATCTTGACAGGCTGCAAGAAAATGAGCTATATGCTCATGAGGAGACCCGGTTCCATTGAACTTGCTGAATTGTGGCTGGCGGTAATTGCTTGGGAAAGACACCATATCGACATCCGGTGGGTATGGCTTAACATACCCCGGACGCATCGAGTAGTGGGTTTGCATATACTGGGCTTTAACTCCTTCAGCAATCATCTTTTGGATGGCCTCAAGGCTGATGGTAGGTGATGATTGATGACTATGATGACTTACAGTAGCATGTATGTCATTATCTCGGCTTGTATTATTAGCTATTTGGTTGCGTAGAGCAGCCAACTCATCTTCTTTTTGCTGAAGCGCAGCTGTAAGTTGGGCTAACTGCTCCTCAACTGAACGTGTTTCATTTGCCGCAAGAACTTGTTCCGCGTAGCTTGGCTCAAAACTACGGGAACGTAGTTCATTAGCGTTTCTAGCATGTTGGAGATCATTTTCAGGAGATGAAGAGGAATCACTATGTAGGGGATTATGAGACCCTGAGTAATTCGAATCATGCTCTTCATTACCCGAATTTGTCTGACTACGAGTTACAGGACGATGACCCATTACAACATTCTTTCGGGCTTTCTTTCTTTTGAAGTGTGTCGATGTTGAAGAAGCTTCGCTGGTGTCATCCGCCACCTCTGTGATTCCGACCGGCATCGAAAGAACTACTGGCGCATTTTGTGAGGCCCTCTTTCGAGTTGGCCAAGGAGCCATTGTTGTTGCCGACTTCTTGGGTGTGCTTGCTAGCTTCTTCACCACTTGGGTATTGCCACCCTGACTTGATGAAGAAAAGTTCGCCCCTTGGATTTTGCTAGATTTAGAGTCAGCTCGCATAGCCAACTCCCTTTGCTTGTAGGCTTCTCGTTTTGCACGTGCACGGCAGCCTGGGTGACGTAGTTTTGTCGCCGAGGGTCTTGCTCAATGAATTCTTGATACTCTGGCCACTTAGTGAAGGCCTCCGCTCGCCGCATAATAGCACCTCCAACATCATTTGCAGATGCGGATGCACCTGGCAGCATCTCCCTCAGGGTTTGGCAGATACTCTGTGTGACATATGAATCTAGGGCAGGATTCATTCTTCCTCGAATCCTTGGGCGGTTCTTCCTTATCCTATTCCAAATGGTAGTGCCCACTTGCTCACGTTGACGTCTTGCTATGATAGGTTCAATTGCCACAGGGAAGTCAACCCACGCACGCCGAGCATTGCGTTGATGACGACAATGCCGTGATGGAGAAAATGAACCATCAAAGGAAGGTCGTGGAATTGGAGTAGATGAAGATAAAGGATCTGAGATTGTAGCTGTTGGATTCACATGGCCCATCTTGATGTCACTAGGAGTTAGGTACACTCCTTGCCACAGGAGCGTACGCTTGTGGTTCGGTTTAGGCATGGACCTGCTAGGTTTGTTGGCCAGCGAAGGGATGAACTCCGGCGCGTCAGCTCGGAGTTGAGTTTGTGGATGACATGGCCCTCCTTGGGATGCAGCATGCTCTATTATCGCAACCTTCCCTTTGCTCATGGGTTGCTGGTGGTAAGGTTCATCCACCATCACAGCCTTTCCTTTGCCGCTTGGCTGTGGACAATGGGGTTGGTCCAGCATCATCGCCTTTTCTTTTGGAGTCGATGACGTAGCCATAGCCGCAGATCCGAGAAGGAGCCACCCTAATATGCTTAGGGCGGGCTTTGATGAGCTCGCCCCTCGACTTATGAGCAATGGGATGAGCTCATGTTCGATGTTGATGAAGCATTTGCCCTCAATCGGGTGCGTATTTGCCCCTGCATTGTAGGCGGTGTTGATGAAGAAGCCACTCCCTTGATTTATAAGTTGGTGGGAAGAAGTTGCAGCTTGTCCGTGCGGCGTCATTTTGATGGACCCATCCGCCGCACGAATAGGCCACTCATCAAGTGTTGCACGACGGAACCTTGGTGATGACTCATGGCTTCCAGACTTGGCGCGTTCTTCTTTAGAAAAGCCCATAGGAACTGAGTCAAAGGAACCGGCCTCACGTATGTTGAGATGCTGATTATGTGAGGTGGCTCCCGAAGCCTTTGCTGCTGCCCTCATCCTCCTTTTGGTGACTTGGACAGACAGAATGAACTCATCCCGCGTGCGAAGTCACTTCATGCTCGTGGTTTCTTTGTAGCGGGGACGCTTGTTGTGGTTTGCAGTGAACTTGCACTAGTGGTAGCTTGAAAAGGCCCCACCGGCACGTCTAACCACAGCGACCCAAAGCGCAGCGTGACGAATTGTTGAACTCGCCCCGCCATCCCTTCATATAAAGAAAACCATATATTAGCCTTCTTCAATACACACATGTATATGTCAGCGACATGATTAAATTAAACATCATATGTTGCACTTTGATGTTGGAATTCAAAGATGAGGGGAAAAGTAAGTCCCACTGGGCGTGCCAGAATCTGATGACGGGAAAATGGGCGTGAACCCGCGTCCACATCATTAGAGACAATTTGATTAAATTTAATTGAAAATAAGAGAAAGAGAACAGGTATTGCAGGTCCAATACTTCCAGAATTAATACATTTATATAAAAATTCCGTTAATTACATCTCTTTGCGAGAAAACCCCTGATTAAGAATTCCAACATAAATATTACAACAAATTACAACATATGACTATTACAAAAATATAAAAGAAAAGAGTCTTCAATCTTGGCGTCGCTGATGGATGCTTGCTCGATGGTATTTTAGTTGTATTTATATTATTTTGCTAGCATAGTATAGTATTTATTTTTTTTAGCGACCCTATGCATGTAGCATGATTGAAGCTTAATTATTTCAGCCTTTTTATATATATTTTTATTTTGCCGTATATTTTCTACGAACATTGCATTGCTAACATGGCATAGTATTTATTTTTTTAACGAACCTATGCATGTAGCGTGATCAGAGTTTAATTATTTCAGTTTTTAGATATAGCGCTTGCAAATATTGCGTACTCACGTGTAGCGTAGCCCAAGTGAGTGTCATTTTATATTTTATTATTACTAGCGTGACACAAATTTTATGCACGCAGTGTAATATCGATTAGAGTGTTTCATTATTTTATTTTACTTTTGTTTTGTTTCACCTTGTATTACTACTAACATTGCGTAGCACTTGTAAATATGAAGCGCTTGCATGTAGCGTAACCGGGGCAAAGTTTGTTTCTTTGGTATTTGTATTGCTATTAGCATGACATGGATTTTAGACATGTAGTGTAATAGAAGTATTTTATTATTTTTATATTTTATTATTGTTTTGCCTCACCTTGTATTACTACTAACATTGCGTAGCGCTTGTAAATATTAAGCGCTTGCATGTAGCGTAACCGAGGCAAAGTTTGTTTCTTTAATATTTGTATTACTATTAGCATGACATGGATTTTAGACATGTAGTGTAATAGAAGTATTTTATTATTTTTATATTTTATTATTGTTTTGCCTCACCTTGTATTACTACTAACATTGCGTAGCGCTTGTAAATATTAAGCGCTTGCATGTAGCGTAACCGAGGCAAAGTTTGTTTCTTTAATATTTGTATTACTACTAACATGCCATAAATTTTGGGTATGTATTGTAATTAAAATTAAATATTTTGCTCCATCTTGTATTACCACTAGCATGTAGTGTAACGAGGCGGAGTTTGTTGTTTTAATATTTATATTACTACTAACATGCCATAGATTTTATGCACGTAGTGTAATAGGAATTAAATGTTTTGCCCCACCTTGTATTACCACTAGCATGTAGTGTAACCGAGGCGAAGTTTGTTGTTTTAATATTTATATTACTACTAGCATGCCATAGATTTTATGCACGTAGTGTAATAGGAATTAAATGTTTTGCCCCACCTTGTATTACCACTAGCATGTAGTGTAACCGAGGCGAAGTTTGTTGTTTTAATATTTATATTACTACTAGCATGCCATAGATTTTATGCACGTAGTGTAATAGGAATTAAATGTTTTGCCCCACCTTGTATTACCACTAGCATGTAGTGTAACCGAGGCGGAGTTTGTTGTTTTAATATTTATATTACTACTAGCATGCCATAGATTTTATGCACGTAGTGTAATAGGAATTAAATGTTTTGCCCCACCTTGTATTACCACTAGCATGTAGTGTAACCGAGGTGGAGTTTGTTGTTTTAATATTTATATTACTACTAGCATGCCATAGATTTTATGCACGTAGTGTAATAGGAATTAAATGTTTTGTCCCACCTTGTATTACCACTAGCATGTAGTGTAACCGAGGCGGGGTTTGTTGTTTTAATATTTATATTACTACTAGCATGCCATAGATTTTATGCACGTAGTGTAATAGGAATTAAATGTTTTGCCCCACCTTGTATTACCACTAGCATGTAGTGTAACCGAGGCGGGTTTGTTGTTTTAATATTTATATTACTACTAGCATGCCATAGATTTTATGCACGTAGTGTAATAGGAATTAAATGTTTTGCCCCACCTTGTATTACCACTAGCATGTAGTGTAACCGAGGCGGAGTTTGTTGTTTTAATATTTATATTACTACTAGCATGCCATAGATTTTATGCACGTAGTGTAATAGGAATTAAATGTTTTGCCCCACCTTGTATTACCACTAGCATGTAGTGTAACCGAGGCGGAGTTTGTTGTTTTAATATTTATATTACTACTAGCATGCCATAGATTTTATGCACGTAGTGTAATAGGAATTAAATGTTTTGCCCCACCTTGTATTACCACTAGCATGTAGTGTAACCGAGGCGGAGTTTGTTGTTTTAATATTTATATTACTACTAACATGCCATAGATTTTGGGTATGTAGTGTAATAAAAATTAAATGTTTAGCCCCACCTTGTATTACCACTAGCATGTAGTGTAACCGAGGCGGAGTTTGTTGTTTTAATATTTATATTACTACTAACATGCCATAGATTTTAGGTATGTAGTGTAATAAAAATTAAATGTTTAGCCCCACCTCGTATTACCACTAGCATGTAGTGTAACCGAGGCGGAGTTTGTTGTTTTAATATTTATATTACTACTAACATGCCATAGATTTTAGGTATGTAGTGTAAGAAAAATTAAATGTTTTGCCCCACCTTGTATTACCACTAGCATGTAGTGTAACCGAGGCGGAGTTTGTTGTTTTAATATTTATATACGCATTTTTTTTAGCATACGCCCACCCCTAATTCGTATCCATTTAAGGGGACCAAATTGAGGTAGTGGGGTTTTCATACCTCGCCTTGATTTGTATCCATTTGTAGGGGACCGAACCAAGGGGGGCAAAATATAAAAGAAAAATAAATGAAGCCAAAAGAGAGAGAGAGAAGAAGAGCAAGAATTTTACCTTTGCTTGTGTAGCCCTCCCTCTCCAAAGGCTCTCTCTCTTTCTCTATAGTTTCTCCCCTCAAGTATTTGTGTATACTTACCTTTCTCTCCAAATATGGCCAGCGTATCCTCCTCTTTCTTCTCCCCCAAAAGTTCTTCAGGAAAATCCCCCCTCACCTCCTATTTATAGTGCAAGATAGAGGTGGTTTCCGGAAGTTGCAGCACGTATAGACAAGTTGAGAAAACCTCCAGAACGTGGGTGGTTTTGATTGCAGTTGCGCTGGACGTGCCTACTCCTTTGTTCTATTTTCTTTTCCACTATTATTTTTTTAGGAAGTTGCCACAGCTCCTGAATTGATCCAGGCTATAGTAAGCAAAAGCATGCAGCTGACGTGGGATTGGTTCTATGGCATGCAGCAGGTCTCTCCTATTTGATTAGGTCTCTCCTATTTGATTAGCTTGGTATGAGTATTGAGGAGATAAACCAGGATGTGGGCCCTTAGTTTTTTTAATTAATTATTGGATTAGAGAGCACTTAATCCATGCATGTGTTTATTTGCCTGCTATCACGCATAGATGGTATGTGCATTATTTAAATTTTGGTAATTAGAAAGCTAATTAACCTCTTGATGCATATAACCAACTTCTTCCTGTATGCATGTAGACGTGCATTCCATGGTGGTTTCCATGCATGGACTTGGTCACTATCTGCCAGAAAAGTGGACGTGGGAGAGTATGCATGTGTTTGAAGCATAGTAGTGGGCATAACTGCATGAAGCATGCATGTGTTTGAAAGGAGTCTTCTGCATGCTGTAGCTACAGATTTATCTTTCCTCCTTAACTAGTGGAGAAAACAATTAGTATTTGTAATTAAACACTTTGCTTTGTCGGACGTGGGCATGCATGCAGTCCATGAGTATTTTCTTTCTTTGTTTTCTTTGCAGCCGTCACATGGGCTATTTATCCTTTCATGCATGTGCATTTCATTTGATCTTAATTCATTTGTTAACCAGGCTCTTAATTAATAATCACATGTATGCATGTACGCAGCCTGTGTGTAAATATGGACTAGTGTTTCTTTTTTTTTTCTTTGAGGCACGTACGTACAGGTAGTACCGGACAAATGTATGTATGCCAAACATTTTCATATACGCGTGTATACGATCACAGCCCCTATATTTTTTAGGTGGCCTACGCGGTAAAATATATCTTTTCTCTTTAATTTTCTTTCTTCTAGTATTGTTTTGTATATGTCGTCTAGCTATATCAATTTATTCGAGTGAGCATATGTTATCCGAATGAGCTGAAAATTTGACATGAGACTTTCACTTGTACTGCAAACATGTCACTCAAATGTAATATGTAGCTCACACAAAAAATATTGGAAGGCGGACTCATGCTTTGCGTACGTCATCCGGCCGTATTATCCTATTTGAGTGAGCATATATGCTCCGAATGAGCTGAAAATTTGACATAAGTTTTTTATTTGCCCTGCAAACATACCATAGAAATTCGCCACTCAAATATAATATGCAGCTCACACAAAAGAATATTGGAAGGAGGACTTGTACTTTGCGTATGTTATCCGGCCGTATTATCCTATTCGAGTGAACATACGTGCTCCGAGTGAACTAAAATTTTGACACAAGCCTTTCACTTAGCCTGCAAACATACCGTGGAAATTCGCCACCCGAATGTAATATGTACGGCACGCGAAAAAATCTTGGAAGGTAACGTGCCGTAAAATCCTCGGACAAAAGTGGTGTCAACAGAATCTCCCCCTACCTACATGCGAGGTTCCTCCTCACATTTTACAGATTATTATATTACTCGCCCACGTCGAAAAAACTAGGTTTTCTTTTGTTTTATACCAAACTAACAGAGGTTCCTTCTCTAGCTCAATATTTTGAAACCATCATGCCCATGTGTAAAATTATTTGAAAGTTCAAACTTAGCAAAACTAGTACTTGGGTAAGCATCTAGACCATATATCGATGTAATATTTCCAATTTGACAATACAACTTGTCTAAGCCATGTCTTAGGGATTTCAACAGTGAGGGTATCAAATTTGCAAGAAAGGTTTAATGCATTCAAGTGGTCATAACTACCTTTTCCACAGCATAGCAATTTTAATGAAATATACACGCATGCATAATAGGTTTTGCAAACAATATACGATAATTAAAATACTAGGATCAACATGGTCAAAGGGGGTGCTTGACTTGCTCTTGTTGCACCGAGAATGTTTCCGAGGCGTTCTCTGTGTTGTCTGGCACGGGGTCGTCTATCCGATAAATCTAGATGAAAACCAGTAAGAGCCAAATATACATAGATAAGACCAAAATATTTTTGTACAATAAAAAAGATCACGGTTTTAAAAGAATTTAGAAATAAAGATTACTAAATTTGGAGTTCATATGCAAAAGTTATAAGTATTCGAGTTTTGCTTGGTTTGATTTACTCTTTCTCGGTTGGTACTAAGCTTTCTTCGAGTACTACCATTCTTCGATTGCCATGGTGTTCTACTGGCTTTGAACACTCCTCGGTCGCTACTTAATCCATCTACGATTACTAAAGACTACGATCATTGTAGCTTATGACCTTACAGCCATTGTGGCTACCGACCTTACGAGTCCTCTTACGACTTCCTCGATACTCAGATGTTTCAACTGCTGTGATACTCAGTCGCTCAGACTATCGAGTTCCAGCAACTGACCACGGTGCTCTGACTACTCAAGTCTTCGACTGATCGTAGCTTTGGTCATACCGCTTGCATAGAGCCGATACTATCGGTTTTCATCCATGCGGGCCTTCCGAGCATCGACCAGGTTCTGTAACTTACGAGTAATGTTTTGTACGACTTTTGACTTGGATTCTGTAGCTAAAAACTATCAACCACGTTCCTTAGCTTACGACCAATTTATAATACTTACAACCAATCCATTGTAAGTACGACCAGTCTACTATTTCTTACTACTCACTAGGTACTGTACGTTTTGACTACCGACTACTGACTAGGATCCGTAGGTTTTAACTACGAACTACGACTATCGATGCGGCTTTATAACTTATGATTGATTTGCCACACCTACGACCAATTGTTTCTATTCTTACGACTGATCTATTGTATCGCACGACCGATCTGCCATACTTATGACTACTGACAGGGTACTATGATTTATGATTGTTCAACCACTTATGGCTACCGATTACTGGAGCTACGACCACTATAGCTATCGACAACTAGGGCTTATGACTATGACTATAACTAACGAACACTGTGCTTTGACCACACAGGTCTTCTGACTACCAACCAACTATGTGACATATGACTACACAAGCAGTTGGAGATTTCAACTATGACTATGGTCAAAGATCTTGACTTTGGTTATGGTCGGAGATGTTGACTACGACTGCGATCGGAGATTTCAACTACGGCTGCGGTCGAAGATTTTGACTATGAATGTGGTCAAAAACCTCGACACCGCAGTGGTCTAAAATCACAACCAGGCAAGCGGTCGGAGACCTCGACTATGCAAGCAATTGAAAGTCCCGACTTCGACTGCTACAGTCCTTTTCTCGACTCTAACTACTACGATTCCCTTTTTTTTAGTATATTCACTTTAGTTCTCTTTTCGACATCGATTGCTTTAGTTTTCTTGCTATCTTCAATTACTCTACTTGGAAAAGGGGTGCTCACCAAAAACGATGATGGTTCACGAGGAGAAGTGGAAGGAGCTGGCGTCAAATATCTCATCAACAGCAAGGGGGTCCGCTTCGACGATGGTTCTTTTGGCAGTGGTGAAGCTACAAGAAAGGGGTACGCATGATCTTGCATGCATGCATGCGGAGTTGCGGGTGAAAGGAAGTGGAGATACGACTTATCGGAGAGGTCTTACGGCGGTGCTCTAGTCGAAGACGAGGAAGAAGGTTTAGCTGAGTGATCCTCCGAGCGTTCCACTGCATAGAAAGTCGGATGAGTGAGTAGGGTGCTCAAGGGAGAGGAATGAACACTGTGAAAGAGTTTAGGGAGGAGAGAAGTTCACCCAAGACGATGTCGCATGGTGGTGTGCTCACCAAAGTTGTGTACGACTTCGGTTTTCTTATCGTTCCAGAGAGCGGAGTGCTCAAGGATTACGCAAGGAACCGAGAGGCAAGCTGAGGAGGAGATGGTATGGTGGGGGTGAAAGCATTTAGGTCCCTAAAAATAGTTTTGGTAATTAATGATAATATGTAAATATGAGACTAATGTGCTTGCTGAGTATCACATAGGTTAAGTCCCTAATGATAAACGTGACAAATGTATGCTAAAGGTCAACATGAGGAACAAGATGGTTCAAGACAAAGGTAAAAGTAGTCTATGATCTATTTTTGTTTTTACTAGTTTTGGGAGAAAGATTGAAAGACTGGATTATAAGTAAATTACCGTACTATTAAGAGGGATCATAGAAAGTAACTTGAAAGCATGTTCTTGCGCTATTTGGATTAATTTAGGATCATGCATACACTTATAATTAAACTTAAAAGCCAACTGAGCTTCGGAAGTACTAGAGTGTGTTTAGCGGAACTACTGAACTTCGGAAGTACCGACGTGTACACAATGGTACTATCAAAACTCGGAAGCATGACACTTTGAGCGGTATATTTTTTTCAAAGAGCGCCCACTTGAACACTTAGGCTCTTTGATATCAGTACTACCGCAAAATGAACGGTGGAACTACCACGAAGCAGTACGACCGCACCATAAAACGGAACTACCGAACCTTGGATGTACCAAAATTTTGGGCGGTATGTTTTTTTCTAGAAAAGACCAACTTTTAGTCTCAAAGAAAATGAAAATACCACGTCATAAATCAGAACTATCGATCATCAAAACTACCATGATTTCAATGACGTTAGTACCGCGTTGACTTTCAAACGGCTAGTTCTTACGCTTTGACATAGATATTACTATTTGCTATAGTACAATACGGTAGTTTCGCAAATTGCACAACGGTAATACCGATTTTCTTGATTTTTTAGGATTATTTTATGCAACGGCTATATTTGATTGGTAGGAGTATAAATATTCCCCCACCAGCTTAAGGATAGCAAGAAGAGACTTCATTGAATATCCTTGAGCATTGAGTATTCTTCCCATACCTCAATATCATATTGTGCATTTATTTGAGGTAGTTAAGCCAAATCAAGTGTATTTCATCTCTAGATTGATCCTTGGCACTTGATCGTTGTCAAGCGAATCTATGATCTATTACTTTTGGTGCTTGCCAGTATCTAAATTGTTTGATGGAAGATTTCGAGGTGACATCTTCAAGAAGATTGTGAAGAGGCCAAGTGCCAACTTGTGAGTGGTTTGGTGTCCACCATCTCCAGAGCGGAGGAAGAACAACCGCTAGTGGATTGAGGAGCTGAGGCTTAATTCGTGAAGCCGGTTCAAGTCGCTTGGGTTTTTCTCAACGTGGATTAGAGAAAACCAGCAAGTTTCTGAATACCACGGTAAAACTTCGTGTGTCAATTGGTTATTTCTCTATCTCTCTTTCCGCACTTGTATTTCTAGTATATTGTAGTAATTGTGTTTGCTTAATTTTGTTTGTGCTAGAGATACTTGTAGAGACTAGTACTTGTGGTGACTTAGGTATACTAGAATTGAGTAGGTTTATTTTATACTGAAATCTTGCCTAGCTATAAGTTGTGGTAAATTATCTTTAGAAAGTAAGAATTTTTATAACCTCATATTCACCCCCTCTAGTTGGTTATTTTTTATCTTACAGGGGGTTTATAAGCTCGGAGAGGCAATGGCGGAGCGGTTGTAACTCACCGTGGAGCGCAAGGTGAGGATGGGGACAAGGGGGGTTGTATGTCATGTCTGAGGCGACGGTTGGTAGTGGTTTGGCGGCAACAGAGGAAATCCATGGGCGTGGTCATCCAAAACATGGAGCTGCTTGGCCACGACCACGGCGGAGCTAGCGCTCGCATGCGTGCTAGGTAGACGGCGACTTTTGTAGTCGGGCCCCCTCATGGCAGCAAGGATTCTATTGTCACCATAGGATGAAAAATTATCTAGTGATGCAATACTAGTTGTAACATGAATTGTACGATTAATACGCTTAGCCATGCTTATAGTTACGTTGGGCTCATCATCATATGTGATCAATTAATTAATTTGATTTAATGAGATATTACATCATGGTTGTAGCCATAGTTAGAAAATTTGTATGATATGACATTGGTGTGTTATTGGTGTTGGTTATGCAAAATTAATTTTCAGTTGGACAAGTGATCGTGCAGTAAAGGGGGAAGTGTGGATTTACTTCAAGTGATGTAGACGTCTCGCCTAGGTAAAGTTTAAGGATTTAACTTTGTGTATCATTGATCTGAGCCTTACCGTGCAAAACACATGTCTAGCATAGGATAGACTTGGTTAATTAATTTATGATATTTTAATTTCAATCTTGTCATTGTGATGAACGTGGTTGTTCATTTCTATGAGGCGCAAGGGGGGTGTGATGCGAAACCCTAGTATGCGAGATTGAGTTGAGATTGAGCATTGTAAATGTCTTATTGTGATTTTTTGATATGTAGAGGAAATCACATCATGTGGACATAGTTGTGCAGCCTCTGTAGAGTATAAAACTATTCAAATAGCCGTGTCCCCAGTTATGAACAATGCTCGGTGATTTCAAACAAAGGGTAGATATTTCATAAAACTTAGTTAGGATAACCTTAGAAAGTGAATGGTTAGTCACTAGTGGTTCAATTCATGAATGGTTAGTTCATAAGCGGTTTATTCAATTCCTTTAGTTATTTATTTATTATTATTTTCTTTAAAGATCTCTTTCAATATATTTACTGTATTACTTTCAATTATTACTTTTTACAAAATAACCTTTTAGCTATCCATTAGTAAGACTTGCATATTATATTGCATAATTATTACAAACAACTTGCTAAATATCAATGTATTTACGGCTTTTTGTCTACTGTTGCTTAGTTGGAGAAGAGAACCCATATCAGCAGGAGGTACCAGAAGGAGGATATTTCGATGACTTCGCGGATTAGGATTTTACTTTCCAGTCGATCGCCTATGGATATATCGAATAGCTATCATGCTTAATCTTATTTTCTGTTGCTAGTTTTTTAAACCCTATGTGTAAGTTTGGCCATAAGGTCAATATTTCATCTATACTTACACTGTGTGCACTAATATGATCCTAGACTAGTGCAGTATACACAGAGAGTCTGGATTTGCATATTCGTGTCTCGATAGCAAACACACACTAAAAAATTAACGTGACAAGATTAACTCTAACAAATCACCTCCTTAATCTTGTTTCATCTTCACATCCTTCACATCAAATTTCTTCCGCATCTCAAGAAACCTGACTTGACCAAGTGCTTTGGTCAGAACATCTATAAGTTGTTTTCCGAAGTTAACATGGTCCACTTCAGTCTTTCCACTCTCGACACATTCACAAATAAAGTAATACCTTGTATCTATGTATTTGCTTCTCTCATGATAAGCTGAGTTCTTGCATAAGAAAATGGTTGACTTATTATCAACCTTTAGATTGATCACCTTTTCTTTTCTCACCAAATCTGCAATCAAACGACTTAGTCAAATGCCTTGGCAAACGGTTGGTGTAGCTACTATATCTTCCACCTCACACGATGAAAGTGCTATTGCTTTATAGCAACTAGAGTCTTGTGGCTATTGCTTTGGGATTGGTTTTTTTTTAACTTTGATCGTCATAGATTTATAGCTAGTAGAGCGAAGAGTTTAAGAATACTTAGGAGAAAATTATTTGAAACACCATTCACTCTCTCTATTGTCATTCACTCATTTGGTCATACATATGTACGTAATCGCTTGTAATTGGTAGCCCCTTGGCATGAACGTACTTTATATACGGAAGCTGGACTGCCCTATGAGCTTTCATAACAAGGTTGATGAACCTCCCCTGCTTAGTTGCAATCTTAACTTACATGTACAATTCACATGCGCAAGATCAACAGATCGACAATTCAGAGGGGGAGAGAGAGGGAGGGGGGAGAGAGAGAGAGAAAGGTAGGTGTCTGACACCTTTGGAGGGGGGTGAAGGACGTGGAGAATCGGAGGAAGGAGAGATGGAGGCACATTATGGTGTTAAAAAGTTCATAATGGAATATTTTAAATTTTTGCATGTTAGTAACTTAATAGTGGTGTATATTAAGGTAGCATTCGGAATAGCGATGGCTTTTGCTAAAATTTTACTGTAACTGACTTATTTTTTACTGTAGCTAAGTTGGCTTTTGGGCATAATTAAATCTAAAAAAATGTAAAAATAAAAGCGGCACACTAATCTAGAGCGGACGATGCAAAGGAATACGAAAAAAATAAAACACAAAAATACTAAAAAATAGAAAATAAAATGAATAAAGACAAAATTGCTACAGTAATTTCGTCACTGCTACAGTGAAACATCGTGGCTTTTCATCCCGTCGCTGAGTAGGGCCTGAATATGAAACTTTGCAATGACATATATTAAGACTGGGCACTCAACAGTATTTTGCCCCATTGCACCGCAGATAAGATCACAAGAGGTCATGGCTCATGAGGAACCATGTACTTGCATTAACTCCTAGAGAAAAAAGAAAGAGCTATTTTCAACATACCGTAGTACAAGTTCAGTTCCATTCACTTGGATTGTCTTTACATGACTTATCGTAGTCAAGGTGAGTCCTGCATAATAGATAAACACCTAAGGTGAGCCCCACGTAACAGATCAATGGTTTTGTTCTTTCGGGTTGTCTAATGGTTTTTAGTTGTAGCTATGACTTTTGTCTGTAATTTTTGAGACTGCAGTAGATGGCGGAGATGCCAACGCAAACGGCGTATACAATTTTAAGCTCGAGAAATCATTTAGAGAATTCAATTTAAGAAATCGTCTCGTTTCGATATTTAGCTTTTTAATTTTTGAAAAAGCTAAAAACAGAAAGCAAAAAAAACAACACCCCAACACACGAGCCTGTAGCTTTTGTGAGGCGTCCTGCTGACGATGCTTCCGAAGAACTCAAACCACGCTCAACGTACCAGTTATCCACATCACACAAACGCCAGTCGATCCTCCATCGGATCGCCGATCCGACGGCCGAGAATTCGCACCACGCCATCGTCTATCAATTAGCCATCCCCCGGTGGCCTCATACTGTCCAATCGAGCTGAAATGAAACCCAGAAATGACGGTCTAACTCCAATTTGATCAGCAACGTATGTACCACACCCAACCCAGCTCCCCAAGTCTCCCAGAAACTACAGAAAAACACACAAAAAGGAACCATATATGAAACATACGTCGCAATTCACGCCCGTGTCCGGTCCGCGCGTGTACGCCCTCAGTGGGCGTCGACCGCAAGAGCCATGCCCCGGTCTATACGCTCGGCTCCGCCACGCGCGCACGTCTTTGTACCCTTTTGAACGAGTCTTTCCTTTCCTTTCCTCCCCTTGGCCGCGGACGCGGCACGCTATAAAGCGCGCGCGCGCGCGCACGCCAAGCATACCACGACCGCATACCACCACCTCGTATCGTATCACTCCCTGAAAACCACTAGTTCACTACCGGTCACCTGGTCAGTCAGTTCCGCGCCTCACGCGCAGACATGGGCAACGCCGAGGCGAGCATGCGCCACGAGGCCACGGCGGCCCGGGGGAAGTGCCCCAAGAACGCCGTCGGGGCGGCTGTACCGGCCGGGCACGTGGCCGCGGCGCGCAAGCAGGGCGAGAAGGTGGCGGCGCGGCCGGGGCGACGCGGGGTCGAGCAGCAGGCAGGAGGCGGCGGCGGGGCGGCCAAGTCCATGACGGTGAAGGTGGTGATGACGAGGAAGGAAGCGGACAAGCTGATCGCGCGGCTGAACGAGCAGAGCGCGAGGGAGCGCAAGACCAGGATGGCGGAGCTCAAGGGCCAGCTCAGGGCGGGGGACGGCGGTAGCAACGGCGCGGCCGCGAGCCCGGCGTCGTGGCGGGACGCGCGGACGCCGAGGCTGGCGCCGATTCAGGAGAACTAGCTCATCGAGTCCTGGCCCTCATCCACAGGCAGGCGTACATATGTCTTTAATTTTAATTTAGGAGTGTTTATATTGGCTACGATCGATAGTTTTTAGTTGAAAATAAATAGTATTAGCAGAAAGAAGCGGTTTTTAGAAGAAAAAAAGCGGTGAAAAAAGTGAGTGAGATGTATGTATAAGAGAGAAAGAAAAGAAGTGAAAAAACCGTTTTAAAAAGCTAAGTATTTATATTACAGGAGCCAGAAGCACAAACGAATACAACACCAAATAGTTTTGTAGGTTAGGTTCCGCGGGAGATCAGTTAATTGTGGTTTCATTTAAGGAGTGTTGTTGGTTGGTCACCCGGCCATGTGCCATGTATACATTATGTAGTGGAAAGAGGTGGCAAGCAGTTAGTTCAACATATATTTTATTCTCCAGTGTTACAATCGACGTATCCCCGATTCATTCATTACGAAATGTTTGGATATACAGTAGCTCGAACATCCTCAATTAGACCGAAGAGCACAAGGCCCCCAGTTGCTTTTATCCAAAGAAAATGAAACTTGCTATCGCATCCAATAACCAGACACACACCAGGAAAAAGGATCAAGCTTTCTGGCGCCCACCAAAAAAGCAAAAAAAAGAAAAGAAAAAAAAGAAGAGGAATCTCTCTTTACACGATCAGTTGCGAAATCATCTCGCCCTGACTGTTATAGCTTCGTCCAAAAGCTTGGATCGCGATAAGATCGGCCATGCTTAGCCGTGCGGCGGCCGCTTCCTCGACAGGAAGCCGACCCAGCCACGGCCGCCCAGCTAGCGTCGGCCGGGGTCGCGGATGTTTTCACGCTTACCTCGAGCAGAAAGCGACTCGGCGGCGGTCCAGTCCAGTGGTATCCCCAACCTTTTTAATACGGTCAATTTTGCGCAGGTAATGTGGTCACCGGCGCCAGTACTGCCGTCCATCTCACGTGCCATCGTATGGTGCGTCACGGCTCACGATCTTTCGTGTATAGAGCGCTGCCCGTAACCGTTACGCACTTTCTCGCTCACTTTTTCCTCACTTTTTTTTCCCTTTTCTCTTCTCAAGGCTAGCTAGATGTTCAGTGTAGTGAGCGTCTAAGGTAGCGTTCAAAATAATAATAGTTTATAATTTTATTTACGGTAGCTGATTGCTTTTTTTCTATAATTAAGTTAGTTTATTTGATATAATTAAATTTAGAAAATTTACAAAAATAGAAAAAAATATATTAGTCCAATAAAGACAATACAAAGAATATAAGAAAAAAATAAAACACAAAAAAAAATAGTAAAAAAAATCGCCGAACGCGGCAATAGCAGAAACTAAGCGCGCCCTAAGTCCACTGATGGTGATGCACAGACTGGCTTTTTACCTCAGAAGTTCTACCGTGCCGTTGAATTTGATCGTGTAGGTTAACCGTATTTTGGACTTTTGGAGTGGTGGTATATTCACTGCCGTGAATGGCAGGGGCAACGAGGACGTACAGGTGAGGGGTTTTGGCCACTTGAAAGTACAGCTACCATCTGGTTCTTACCTCCCTGACCTGAAGCCACTGTCAGGCTGTCACAATTACAGACCGGTTCAAAGCTATGGTGAGCGAATTAAGAAGGCAACGTGACACTTATCTAGACCGTTTCAAACAAGGTAAAGGGAAAGCAAAAGCGGATTGGAGACACGGTTGATATCCACGCCACAACACTAATCCAACCTAGTAACGTAGGGATTCATTAAACCCGTCGCGGTAGAACATTTTGCGGTGCCAGCGCCCTGATCGTTTTGGCTTTTTTTTGTTTCAGTTTCTAATTTCAGCTTTTTTTTTCACTATTCACTACACTATCTACTAATTCAGCTACAGTGTTTTTTCAACCAGCTACAGTGTTTTTTCAGCTAAAAACCAAAAGCCATCGCTATTCCGATCACCCTCAGTCCTGTGTCACTGATTCTGTCCAACTTGTCTGACAAACGCTAGGCGTCTTGCCCCGAAGAAGCCGCTGGCAAAGCAACTTCGTGCCTCCTTCCTTAGTCATAGTAATTATTATTTATTTACTACATCTCACTTCCCCCCAAAATTGGGCTTTGCGAGCAGCTTCTTTGGTAGCTTCTCCAGTGGGGTTGTTTTCAGAAGGAAAAGGCTTGCCGCACGCTCCTGTAAGGTTCCACCGCATTTTAATCCGCGAATCTGCAGCTCTAGCTTGAGCTTCTCCAAGCCAAGTACCTAGAAGACAACAACAAAGTTGATTAGGTTAGTGGTACCAATCATTAAAACAAGAGCAAATGAAGGCTGCCACTGGCACCAGCTATGGTAGGAAATATAATCAAACAGAAACCTAGGCCCTTCTCGCTTGTATGCAATGCATCATATGGGTAGGTTTCAAAACGAACTGAAAATTTGGACTCCAGTGATGTGTGCTCACACCATCAAATTACTAGGATTTAGGCAAAATGAGTTATACAACAGAAGATGTTAAATGGATTTTATGTAAGGTACATGTGAGGAAAATTAGAATACCAACATAGTGTTAAATTAAAAGCTCGGGAGTGCTATTTAGATAGGCTCAAAAATCTTTTGATCTTTAACTCCTACTTAAGTGCTGTCACTATGATAGTATGACGCGTGTATGCAAAGTGCAAACTATGCTATATTACCACCAATTGGGTCAAGTGGCTGAATTACTATCAAGTTTCTGAATTTACCAGAATGCAGAGTAGCTCTTAATCTCCAAATCAAATGCCTCTTTTTATTTTTGACAAAATTACTAAAGTAGCTACACGTTTGGTGCACAATTATTATGTAATTATGATGACAAATATGGTTCAGGAGTAAAAAAACATAGCATACCTTAAATTCTGCAGCTGAACTGTACTTTGTCAGGTCCAGCGGTTCCTCCGAAAAAGGAGATGTATTTCCATCAGCGGATTCTTCTACTGGAGAAACCTCAGGGTCATTGAGATGTGATGTAGCTGAATCAGTGTTATCCACATTTGCTTCCCCATCTGATTTTGGCACTTCTTCTGAAGAAGCACTAATACCATTCTCAGAACTGGGCTGAACTGCCATTCCTCCATCGCGCTCCACACTACTATCTGACTCAAAACTACCACGTTCACCTCCTGATCTAATCATCAATTCCATGGGTTCCTGAACACAGTTTCCATTCTCCTCTGAACCACTGTTCCTGGTCTTCTCACCTGAGGACTCTCCTTCTGAGTGCGACCCAGAAACTAAACCCGGATCAACATTCTCCTCACTTTTGTTGGATCCATTTGAGCAATTCCCATCATCAAGAACTATGGATTTTGCATCTGCACCATCATCATCATCCACATCGCTGTCACTATCGCTGCCATCATCTTCTACCTTCTTCTTGCCCATCCTACACAATTGAATTAAATCAGGCACTTTGCAGCACAGTATCGAGTAATAAGCAGTCCGCCACTTCAAAATATAGCATGCTTTGATTACAGTAGCTACCTGAAAACAAAAAGAAGATTTGCAGACAGAGAAACCCTTTTTACCTCCCAACATCCCACAACTTACTTAAAATCAATTATATTTGTTTCAGCAAGAATCAAACATAAAACAACTCCAATGTTAGCCATTTAAAACCAAACATAAAACATCTCCATAGTACCACGTTAGCCAATTCAAACAACTATTAGGCAGGATTCCAAGCAGGCAAAAACATATAATTCACACTTTTACTCTACATCCAGACACAATTGACCTGAATGAGCTACTATTTACAACTTGGCAAAATTCTTTACAACTTGGCAAAATTCTCAACTGAAATGAACATAAAAATCTCAGTAAAATTAGCCCATTTAAGCAGATGTAAAGCTCCTAATTTACTCCAATGAACTGCAATTGAAACAACTTACGTCAAATTAGCCAATTTATCACAATAATCATAACAAAATGAGTATACACCAAAATAGATAGTGGTTCTTTCGCACTCACCAAATCTTAAGCTTCTTGGCGTCTGCTCCAGCACGTGGCTTGGGGACGGCCTTCCTCTTCCCAATTGAGGCGCGCACGGACTCCTCGACCGCATTGATGCAGCTCTCCGCATCCTTGTGGAACTTCTCGAGGTACTTATCCACATCGGCAGCCCCCCCGCTGCTGTGAGCAGCCTCCTTGGCCTTCTTTTTTATGAAGTCCTCGGCGAGCTTCTCGAGCAGGCGATCCGCGGCCTCGGCTTTCCACTCCTCGAGGCGGCGCTCGGCGTTGACGTGGCGGAGGCGGCGGCCGTTGATGTCGCGGCAGGCGTCGAAGTTGCTGGTCTTCTTCTGGCCGGGGTTGGAGGCGGCGCCACGGAGGAGGGAGCCGAACCCGCCCTTGCCGCCGCGGAGGCGGAGGAGCGCGGACGAGGAGGGGAATTGGCCGTCGGGGGAGGAGGCGAGGACGGAGGAGGGCGAGATGCTGAGGCGGCCGGTGACAAGGCGGAGGGAGGCGGCGGGAACGCGGGAGAGCGCGGAGACGGCGTCGAGGAGCGCGGCGCCTGAGACGGTGGGCGCCGAGAAGCGGAGGCAGCGGGTGCGGCCGTCGAGGAGCCGCACCAGGATCTGGTACTGGTAAGTCTCGGCCATGGTGCGTGTTGATGGTCGTGGGCGATACCCTAGCCTAGCTGCCTCTCGTCTCGCCTACGCCGCCGAAGGGCAGACGAAGAGAGAGGGGTAGGTACTCGACTGCCAGCCCTGTTCGGCTCTGGGTGTAGCCGCCATATGTCAGTGACTGTCGCTCTCAATGATGCATTCTATATATTTCACATGACGGAGTGATCCGAACAATAAACAACTTCCATCTCGGTCGAATTTTTTTAATATTCTATTTTTTTAGTTGAAAATACGAAAATATACTTGTGATTATATTATTTACAAAATTAGCCTCCTATCGTTGAACGGTTCGCCCAACCGTTAAGCAACAATAATATGGTCACCTAATTGTTGGGCACCACTAAGGCCCTGATCGTTTCGGTTTTTTTCGGCTTCAGCTTCTAGTTTCAGCTTTTTTTCACTATTCACTATACTATCCACTAACTCAGTTACAATATTTTTTCAACTAGCAACAGTGTTTTTTCAACCAAAAGCCATCGCTATTCCGATCACCCCCTAATACAGTCAAAGAACGGTTGGGCGACTGAAACAGCGATAGGTTTCAGTTGCCCAACCGTTGAACGATAGCAGTTTTCAGTCACCGAACGGTTGGGCAACTAGATGGTTTCCAGTCATCAAATCAGAATCTTGTTAATTTGTATGTAAGTATTACTCGCAGAAAAATGTAGTTATAGAAATAAGTAGTAAATTTAAATCTTGTTAATTTATAATAGTATAAGTAGCACACGTATAAAATTTTAGTTAGAGAATGAAGTAGTTCATGAGGGAGAAGTAGTGCTGTTTGTGAGAAATATTGTAGTTGTAACGGTGTTGTATTGTTGCATACGTGACTGACTATTCTTCGGTAAATAACTAGAAAGTTGGTTAATTGTAATAGGTACTTTGGCCAAATGCATGAGGAGGATGAATAGTTTATATAGACTAATTAGTTTAAGTTAGCGTCAGAGTCGGATAATGCCCGGTATGAAATACTCGGGCTTCGGGTTGAATCGAAATAGTATAGTGCATGTTCATTGTGAGTTGTGCCTTAGGGATTTAATGACACCTATCCATGCAGTAGTACAGTTGGTTAAGACAGGCGAATGTACGAATATAAGTTACAGTACAACAGTACTTCCATATCATGTGATGCAATCTGACTAGTTGCATTATTGAAAATATTTACAGGTAGATTTCAGTCATGCCAACGCTGACTATATTGAAAGTCCATTATGGTGTTGATACCGTTCGTGAAGATTTGTATGGTGTTGACTTGAGCAGTTTTTCGTAAACTACTATGGTATACTTTGGATGGCGAGAATGCTCGAATCATAGAGATGATGCATTGGCTGACTCACAACTTCTCCTTGGACTCTAAGATGTGTAGTGTTGTCATAAAAAGGCTTTGGAGTTGGTCTTCCACGTAGATTAGATGAGAGTTGAGAAGATTGATGCATATGGCTGTGTGAAAGGGCTTTCTGAAAGGCTACCGACACCGTAGATACGAGTGTTGTTGCTTGTGTAAGAATGCCCAAAAGAAGGTATATTAGGCCCTACTGACAGGTATCATTCGGGTGGTAGGAGCAGTTCGAGCACCAGCATGTTGGTAAAGAAGAGGCTCCGGAGGCCGGTGTTTCGCAAAAGTACATCTTCTCATCTTTTCGTATTCAATTATTCATGTAGAAGGCATCCAACAACATGAAAAAAATAAATTCTCTACATATGAATTCCCAGTTGCATCACAATATCACTTACCTTCGTATGTACCAATCGTTACTACGTGAATCATCCTCAAAAATTTTTTCAGAAAATTTATTACACTACAACAACATACGACGATCACAAAAAGTTATTACGAATCTAACAAATTTTAGATCATTCATAATTTACAAAAATCACAAATGGATCAATCGACATTGTGTACGGTTGAAAGCATCTAGACCTATAAAAATAGTTTTGGTAATTAATGACAATATATGAATATGAGACTAATGTGTTTGCTGAGTATCACATAGGTTAAGTCTCTAATTGAGCATGTCAAAGTGTATGCTAATGGTCAAAATGAGAATCAAAATGGTTCAAGACAAAAGTACTAGTAGTATAGGATTCCTTTTGATTTTTGCTGGTCTTGGGAAAAAGGTTGCAAGATCAGATTATAAGTTAATTGTTGTATTATTAAGATAGATCATAGAAAGTAACTTGAAAGTATGTTCTTGTGCTATTTGGATCAATTTAGGATCATGTATACACTTCAAATTAAATTTGAAAGCCAACTGTGCTTTGCCAGAAAAATCAAAAGTACCGGAGTGTATGTTGTGGAATTACCGGTTTCCAGAAGTACCTACACATTAACTACAATACTACTGAAACTCAGTAGCACCGGCACTTTGAGCGGTACATTTTTTCTAAAGAGCACTCTCTTTAACACTTAGGCTTGTCGATACTGGTAGTACCGGGATTTGAACGGCGGAACTACTGCACAACGGTATGATCGTACTCCAAATCAGAACTACCGGAACTCGGAAGCTCCAAAAATTTGGGTGGTACATTTTTTCTAGAAAGGATCAACTTTTCGTCCTTGAGCCAACGGTAGTATCGCACCAGAAATCGGAACTACCGTGACTTCAATAGCGGTAGTACCACGCCGACTTTCAAATGGCTAGTTCTGATATTCTGACATGGCTGTTGTATGTTGCTACAGTATAATGTAGTAGTTTCATAGTTTACACAGCGGTACTACCGATTTCTCTCATTTTTCAGAATTATTTTATGCAACAGTTATATTTGATTGGTGGGAGTATAAATATCCCTCCACCTGCTCAAAGACATACAGAAGATACTTCATTGACCATCTTTGAACTTTGAGTAACCTTTCCACACCTTATTTTCTTATTGTGCATTCATTTGAGGTAGTTGAATCACATCAAGTGTATTTCATCTCTAGATTGATCGTCGTCAAGCGAAACTATGATTTGTTACTTTTGGTGTTTACCAGCACTTAGATAGCTCGGTGGAAGATTGCGAGGTAACCTCTTCAAGAAGATTGTGAAGAGATTTGATGCCAATTTGTGAGTGGTTTGGTGTCCACTATCTCCGAAGCAGAGGAAGGACAACCAATAGTGGATTAAGGAGTTGTGACTTAATTCGTGGAGCCAGTACAAGTCGCTTGGGCTTTTCTCAACGTGGATTAGGAAAAACAGGCAAGTTTTCGAATATCACGGTAAAGCATCGTGTGTCTAATTGGTCATCTTTTTGTCTCTCTCTTGCATTTATATATCTAGCAGTTTGTGATAGTGAATTTTACTTGTGCTAGAGATATTTGTAGAGATTAATCATTGTGGTGCCTTAGGTTGACTAGAATTGGATATGTTTTTATTTTTATAGTAATATTACCTAGCTAAAATTATGATCATGACATTAACAATAATACATACGAACTGTAAGCTTTCTGCTGAAAATGTACTCCTTTTTTTTCCTTCTAGAAGAACCATGTAGTAGTAGTCACTTTTTCAATGTTTGTAATAAAATTTTCTGATCAACAAACTTTGCTGCCTAGTAAAGACATCTAGGGTCTCCCACACAGGGGCGGACCTACCCTTCGGGCGAGCCCGGGCGGCCGCCAGAGCTCCCCTCGCCGGCCGGAACCCCCCCCCCCTCCGACGTCCGGCCGCCCGCCGCCGCCCCGGTCACCCACCCCCACCTGACCTCGTAGTCACATACGCATCCAAGGCTCAAAGCAACGCCCAATGACCCAATAAACACACGGCCCAAGCCCAACAAAGCAAAAAGTAATGTTCCGAGATATACTAGCCCTAGCCCACAAACATCCGCATCCAACAATCGAAGAGTGAGGCAGTGAGCTAACCTAGAATCCGAGATCCCGGGCGGCAGAGGCGGAGGACGGGGCGGCGGCGGCGCCCAGGCGGAGGAGTCGGCGCTTCGGCGGAGTGGAGGACGGCACGGCGGCGCCCAGGCAGAGGAGGGGAGGACGGCGCGGCGCGGCGGCGCCCAGGCGGCTAGGGCTAGGGGAGCTGGGGAGGCGGCGGCGCCCAGGCGGCTAGGGGAGGCGGGAGCCGGGAGGGGAGGCGGTGGCTAGGGGAGGCCGGGAGCCCGGGAGGACTGGAGGAGGGAGGGGGAGGCAGGAGCGGGAGTGCGGGACTCGGGCGTCGGCGGATTTGAGGAGGCAGGCCGGGGCGATTTGGGCGAGAGGAGAAGCCGAAGACCGAGGCAGGGCCGAGGGTCGGTCGCTCCACTCGGAGTCTCGGACCGATTTGAGGACTGGAGGAGGAACCGAGGAAGTCTGATTTGAGAATTGAGATTGCCATATTGGTAATATACTAATATGCTTTTACAATTTTATGTATTGCATTTCAGCATTCCTATAGTTTTATTTCAGAAATGTAGAATATATAAACTGATACTCAAGATTTTATGTAGAAATATAGAAATGTAGAATTTAGCACGTCAAAGCTGATACTCAAAATTTTATTTAGAAATGTAGAATATGTAAATTTTATTTAGAAATCTACATATAACATATGTTAACATGCGAATTGTAGTCGTTGTTTCTATTCTATTTCGTATCACATAATTTTGTTTGTGTGATTGCAACATAGTTTGGGTACTATTGTTTATTTCACGCTTCCGATTTCGGCCTACCTAATTTTTTTCTGGGTCCACCATTACACTTCGCCCTACCTAGTTTTTTTTTCTGGGTCCGCCACTGCTCCCACATGAAATAGGTGAATTATGCTTATTTTATCAAAAATGATCACATATATGGTAGTAAAAAAGTTGGATTGTACATGGTTCACGCATTTACGGACTTCTATTAATCATTACCAATCCGCTATATCTGAGCATGCATAATATTGGGCTGTGCAATTTTGTGGGAGTGTATTAAAAGAGAATTTATAAAATCAACATTGTCCATTCTATTTGCTGACAGTTTGCTTTGGATGTTTATATTGCATGTTTTTTCTCCTTGTGTTGGGAGGTTCAATTTTATTACGATTTGGAAGTTAATAAGCTGCACTGCTGACATTCAAGTTTGGTCCTGTTAATTTATTCTGGAGCACCCGATTTGACAAAGCCATGACATGGTTTCTGACTTGCCTGCAAGAGTTTGCCGAGGTTGCCATAAGTTTGGATAAAGAGAACAATGTACCACCTGAGAAGTCATTGAGGCTCCCTTAAAAGTAAGGTTTCTTGCAATTTTTTTGCTCCAGTACTATGTCTGAACTAAATGATTCATTTTTACAGCCTTACACTGCTTCTTTCTTTTGCAATTGCACTTAAACTAAAATATGCTCATCACTGAAGATTTTTACCTGAGGTGAAATTTGTTCAAATGAATTATGTTTTACTTGCAACCATCTAAAATACTTATAAGATGGGAAAGTGATTTCTATGGTTGTGATTTTTTTCTTTGGTTCATATGACAATTAGTGATCCTCATGGTGTGATAATAAACAGAAAATTGGAATATATATATATCTTATGTATGCAATATTGCCTGTATTTGTGTTAATTTAAACTCTCCATTTCACAGGATTGATGGTGGCAAAGTAGCGAACCACACGATCTTCCTAAGTTTTAATAAACCCAAGAACAGTACAAAGGCGCTAAAATACATGCTGTGCAACTTGACGTGGGTTCTCTACTGTTTTATCGGCAATACAAAGTTTTGCACCACCCTCTGGATCTTTGTATTTAGCGCAATCTCCAAAGAACAAGAGTTGATGCGGTGTTTAAATACAGACGAAGGCACTGACCTCAGACGCTGACTGTAGCCTCATGTTGACAAATTAATGACATAACAGCCGACATAGCTAGCTCTCTTGTTGGCATCGTTATGTACCTGCCATTGTGTATATGACGTGTACGAATTAATGCCATTAATATGTATCAGCTGTGCAGACAAATTGGAATGACGATAAATAGTGTTGTGCTGATCCCCCCCGTTTAAGTCCACTTTAAAGTATCAATATTCACAAACTTCTTAATCTAAAAAAAATATCATCGACTTCTTTGCTTCCTATAGCTGCTTGTGAAATATTTTCACATTTTAACGCCAAACCCGTAAGCAGAAGTGCGGCAGCAAAACCCATAAGTGGAACTGTGGAAGTATACGTAGTTCCGTACCTCCGGTCCTTCCAGTACTATAACCCATCCTATTTAACCTACAGTAATAGCACAAGAATATGGGAATACATTACATGAATTGGATGTCACTAGAACATTTTCAGGCCCATTTTGAATGTAGAAGTTCTGTAGGAATTAATGCCCGCGGGAATTATGCCTCGTTTGAAATGCATGAATTTTGCAAAAAAAAAATTCATATAAAGCATTTCAATCCGACGGAAACAAGATATTTGTAAGGTTTCTTGCAAATTTCCAACGAAACTTCTGCTCCAAATAACCCCTCAAAAGTTATACATGTTCAGTAGGAAATTTGAAGGAGAATACAGGTGCCGCCGCCTTGGATTTCTCAAACATGGATCTTAACACGAGGTTAGATCCGAAGTTTTGACCTATCAAAAAAATTGAAGGTAAACAGATGTAATTTGAACAAATAAGCCACTTTTCGTGAACAACCTTTTGGTCGACACACTGAACTGAAACTAAAAAAACATCTATAGATTAACGAGCCACTTAAAATGGCTTGCGTCCGGCGTCCGCGTTTAGCCATTTTTTTACTGTTTATTTTTTCTTTTCGGTTTTTTTGTATTTTTTTCTTCATATTCTTTTATATTGTTTGTGATAGATTAATATATTTTTTATTTTTATTTTTTTTAAATTTAAGTATACCAGATAAGATAACTTAACTATAATAAAAAATAAATTAACTGCAGTAAAAAAATTATAAATCTTTCTCATTCTGAACGCCTCTAACACGCCGAAGTCCACGTGATCTCTACGCATCTGTTGCAGAATGCCATCCGGTTGGTCAAGCTGGGCTGCTAGAGTTAAAGAAAAAGCTGTTTTTTTTCCTGTGCCGAGTTATTGCAAAGGAGTCAATGGCTCGGTCCCATCTCGGAGCAGCATTCGCTGGTTGGTTAGCCCGCAACCAAGGACCGTTGAATCCTCCGGGAGAGGCCGGTCGCGCGCTGCTACCCATATCGCCGTGCCAATAAATAAACGAAAACGTATCACCATGAGTTGTAGAGGATCGCGGTCGCGCCCATGCATCTGCGTCTATCGGAGCGCAAGGCTGGCCTCGCCTCCCTCGTGGGAGCTTGAGATCTCCATCCCCTTGTCACTTCCTTCTGCTGCTGCGCCTCGTGCACGCGTACGAGAGAGAGGGAGGGAGAGATGGCGAGAACCATGAAGCACCTGGTGCAGGTGGAGGAAGGCAGGGAGGCGGCGGACGGGGCCCCCTCGGCGGGGCCCACGTACCGCTGCGCCGCCGGGGGCGGCGGAGCCTCGCCGCCGGCCGTGCCGGGGCTCGACTGCTGCTGGGACATATTCCGGTACGTCGCCCTGACCTCTCGCTTAATCAGGCGTCTCTAGATAGATCTATTGTCTCCTTTGGTTCGCAAATCCCAATTCAATCTGATGGCTATACAAATCACACCCAATTTCGGCACGAAACCAACGTAATGCTCTGAAAAAAAACTGTCCTTTTGATCCCCTGATGATGACATGCGTGTGTGCATAAAATTTGTCAATATCGCAATACGTATTATAGTATTGTACGATCCTACTATCTTATTGAAGGTAGATAATACAGATTGTAATACGGATCAGAATCAGGTAGTATCGTGGTAGGATCGTGATCGAGCTCGTAGTATCGTTAAGATCGTGGTAAAATCACAGTAGGATTATGATCATAACAACAAACTATAAAGTATATAAATTTTGATATTACCAATTGTTAATTTAAGTTGCACTAGTCTATCTTGCTTTGATTTGTTGTTTATATATTGTTCTAAGATAAAAAATATTATCTTTAACATATTATATTTTTTAGATTATTAATTTATTAAAAATAATTAAATAAGTTTCAAAAATCAACCTTAATTCAATATAATATGAATAAATATACTCAAATTATAAAATTAAATTCAAAAAATCTACCATAGATTTGCATATCTATAAATTTAATTTAATTTTTATATAAAATATATATATATTTAAAAATTTGATAATATCGTGATTCTACGATCCGATTTGATTTGATAAAAAACTATCCTGATCCTGACAGCCTTGGTGTGCATGTGCTAACAGTTTGTCCGCGGAGAAGAACCCCGGCAACCGGATGATGGGCCGGCGCGAAATCGTGGACGGGAAGGTCGATCCCTGGCTCTCAGTTTCTCAAACTGGCTTCCATACGTCCGCACGCACAGCACGCTTCTCTGTTTTTGCTCTGGTGAATTGATTTGCCGTCTCCGTCTCCGTGTTAATCTCGTACCAGGCTGGCAAGTACGCATGGATGACTTACAAAGAAGCGTACGACACCGTGCTCAAGGTGGGGGCGTCGATCCGGAGCTGCGGCGTCGGCAAGGTACGCGCAGGCATCCTCTGTGACCTTGCACACTGATGTTAGTGCTCTTGTAATGTTCAGAAACTGTGCGCCGAATGCCGATCGGTTGCTCGTTTGATCATCTGCAGGGAGGACGCTGTGGCATCTACGGAGCCAATTGCCCTGAGTGGGTTATCAGTATGCAGGTATGCCGTATATATGATCACTATGTGGATTGATAACGCTTATCATGTGCAGCAAATTGGAAACAACGGATGCTCATGTGTTACCACCCCCGTTACATACATCGCGGTGTTCGTTACGGTGTCACCAAATGTTTGGTCCAATTTGTGTTCCCCAAAATTCTAAATTTACCAAAAGAATCACTCCTCTTTAAGCTACATGTCCTACTGCAAATTTTCCTCTTCTACCGAAAGAAAAAAGGACAGTTTTCCGGTCCACAGGTTTATCTTGTCGATTGTTTTGATCCTTTGTGTTAATAAGATAGAGTTATATTAGGATATAGAATTTGTATTCTATTTTATATATGTTTTATCTCTATATGATATATCTCCTTATATTCTTCTATATATATAGCCTATTAAATCTTATATCAATACATATAATATTCATAACATGGTATTAGAACTTAAGTTAAAACTTTAATCTCGATCTCGATTTACTTCCACTGTTGCTGTCCCCGGAAGGATGATCTCTGCTCCGGGGACGGCCACTTCTTCTCTGTGCTGGTTTCTTCGGCCTCATGCTCGGATGGCGATTCCGCCCTACAACTCGGCGACGGGGGCTGCCTCCTCGCCTTCGGCTGCTCGCCGAGCACCAGCAGGTGGTCCTTCTCCTGGAGGCTCTTCACCGTCTCGTACAGTGACTGGCTCACCGGCCGGAACTCGAGCCCGAGATCCCGGAGCTTCTGGCTCGACATCTTCTCCCGCACCTCCCCGCGCCGAGTCGCTGCACATGGCGGCCGTGGTCACGGTTTTGTGGGTGCAAGTGCATCCCCTCGGAATCCATGATGCCATGCGTGAGGCCCAAGAAGTCGGCGGGATCCTGCAGCCTCTGCTACGGCCGGCCGCGTCGAACAAGGGGTGGGCGGGGTACTTGGCGTCGCCGCCGAGCTGCGTGCCGAGGGGGCTCTGGAAGGAGAGGTAGTTGCCGCTGTGATCCTGCATCGCGAGAAGTGCGGACGGCCCCGACGCGAGCTGATGGTAGCTGTCATCGGACGTCACCGCCGTCGTACTTGTTGGGCTGGAGGACGTCGTGAGGCTGCAGCTTCCGGATCCTAGCGCGCACGGCCCCCAGGGAGTCGTCGATGGAGCGGAGCAGCTCCCGAAGGGCCTCCTCGGGCATGTCGTTGAGCGTGGCCGCGTTGGCCTTCTTCGGTAGTCAGACGTGATAGGTTCGTGCAGTGCGTGCGGTGCTGGGAGTACAGGCAGGAGATCGTGCGCATCACCAGGCCCACCCGCCCCGACAAAGGCCACTCGCTCAGACCGATTGGATCTGAGATCCAACGGAAGTTAGTTATTTTTTTTATAAAAAAAAAAAAACAAAAGTCTGTGTGCCAGACAGATTTCGTCTTGAGTCTTTCGTTTGCGTTCATCTCGTAGTCTCTATCCTTCAGTTCGTTTAAGCCATACGAGTCCACAAATTTATTGTCAGTCATACAAGAAGTAGGAATTTTATTTTGCATGACAACAGCCGCCGCTCTTCTCTCTGAGCTGCGTGCAGATCGTAGAAGTCATTATGATGCCGCCGCTACTTTATCCGCCGCCCCAAGCTTTTAAAGCCGCTGCGCTTCTCCTGCACCTCGTGCATTGCGCCGCCGTCGTCTTGAGCTTTGATCTGCTGCTGCCATGTTTCTATCTATTCCATGGTAGCAACCACCGCTCTTCTCTTTGAGCCACGTGTAGATCGTAGAAGTCGTTATGATGCTACCGCTTCTGTAGCCGTCGCCACGTGCTTTAAGGCCGCCACGCTTCTTCTGCACCTTATGTACTGCGCTGCCGCCGTTTTGGGCTTCGATCTGCGCTGTCATGCTTCTATCTATTCCTCTTCGACTTGATTCGACAGTATTTTTTAAGAGTTGCACGCTACGACATCATCAAGACTCGGACTTCGGATTTTGTTTACTATTTTAGTAACAACTTTTTTCAAATGCAATGCTATTGCATACACCTTACATTTGAGGAGGTGTTAAGGAGATAGAGTTATATTAGGATATAGAGTTTGTATTCTATTCCATATATGCCTTATCTTCATATGACATATCTCCTTGTACTCTCCTATATATATGGCCCCTTGAGTCTCATATCAATACACACAATATTCATAACACTTTGAAGAAGAAAATGTGGAAAATTTTGTGCAAATTTCTCTGCGTTGTGAATCACCTAATTCTTCTGTAATGCTACCACTGTTCCTTATGTTCCTTGCTTAATTTTTGCAGGCCTGCAATGCCCATGGCATTTACTGTGTTCCGTTGTATGACACGCTTGGTAAGTCTTTCTTGGTTTCATTCAGCATTGAAAATGCATGACATGGTATCTGGAATTGTCTTGTTTGGAAAGCAATCACCAACATCACCATGTATACACGCACTCTCATGTCACGCTCGCATGTCAGAATTTTGGTTTCTGGTAGTTGTTAACAATGGTGTGCTGACATCACCCATGAATTCTCACGTTTGTAGGTGCCGGGGCTGTAGAATTTATATTGTGCCATGCAGAGGTAGAAATTGCTTTTGTAGAGGAAAAGAAGATTGGAGAGGTATATTCCTTAACTGGAACACCGACTATTTAATGACAAGTTACCCATACTGAGAAGCATGTCTGCAATCTATTTGCTACGTCTAAGACGCCGGCACAGGCCTGATGCTTTTAGCTTGCTAATCCTTTCCTAGCTTCTCCTCCCCTTTCTCCTTTCTTCTGCTCCTTTGTCTTAACTGTTTGTAAATCCCTTCTTCTCTTGCAATGAAACGAGCAGATCTTTTGCTATTTCTATATAGTTAACTTCGATGTTTCCTTTTTAAGAATATCTTTCAAAGCTATAAGCTACTTATCCAAATAAGACATGAAAATGACCTTTTGTCGCCCACAGAATATCCTGGAGTTTTATATTCCTCTGAATCTCACTGTAACATTCTAAAATCGTTATATTTGCATTCCAAAAGGGTGGTTTTTCTAATCACCTAATGAGATTCTAAAAAGGATATGAAAATGTGTTAGTTTAATTTAATAGAATCATCCATAGCACTGTGTATATCTAACTTGGCTACTCTATCAAGAAAATGACATGTACCGTGCTTCCATGGTTCATCTGATCTGCCTTGTTCGAGTGTTTCAAATATTTTTTCGTTCTTTTCAGGTACTCAAGACATTTCCCAATGCGACCAAATTTTTGAAGAGTAAGTTAGAGATGAGTTCTGTCTGTGGCACTAAGCTATAATGTGATGTATATGTTTTACTTATATGGTATCGTTTTATTTTAAGCAATTGTGAGCTTTGGTAAGGTCAATCCTGAACAGAAGGAAAAGGTTGTACAAAACGGCTTATCCATCTACTCGTGGGATGAGTTTTTGCAATTGGTAAGGTTCTCACTTCCTGAGCCAACTCAAAAGGAAGTACTGTTTTGCTAAAACAGTACTATTGATCTATTAAAGGCATTATTTCTTGTTTCTATCTCAACTCTACGTAGAATTTTAAGGACAACCTTGTGAGCAATATGACTTGATAGTCAACCGCTACTTTAATGACTAACTTCTATCTGTTTTAACTACAGGGAGGTGAAGAGAAGTATGAACTTCCTCCAAAAGAAAAGGATGACATATGCACAATAATGTACACCAGTGGAACAACCGGTGATCCTAAGGGAGTTTTAATCTCTAACAAGAGCATTATTACCATTGTTTCAGCAGTAGATGAGTTCCTTAGCAATTCAAATGAGCAGGCAAGCTATTCATATTCCATTGCAGTTTTCTGTACCTTAGTTATCTTTTCATTTTTCTAAATCTCATTTCGTTGTAACAGCTTCGCGAGGATGATGTTTACATTTCTTATCTTCCGCTTGCCCATATATTTGACCGTGTGATTGAGGAGGTGTTCATTCACCATGGTGCCTCAATCGGATTTTGGCGTGGGGTAAGGATGAAAAATGCATATTGTTCAGAACATGTTCTTTGTTTCATGTCAAAGTAGCAGATTTTGATCAATAAGCATTCTGCTTCAGGATGTTAAACTCTTGGTTGAAGACATTGGAGAACTCAAGCCAACTGTATTCTGCGCTGTTCCACGTGTGCTAGAAAGAATTTATGGAGGTCCTACATTTGACTTGAAGAATTTTGTCTTTGCAGCAATCCATATGTATCAGGCAGATAATAATGTTGTAGTGCTTCTGTGATTCAGGACTGCAAGATAAAGTTTCAACTGGTGGTTTCCTCAAGAAGACACTGTTCAATGTTGCTTACAAATAGTAAGCTTGTTCTAGTATCCGATCAATGGTCACGTTTCTTCTCTAACAGTGTGATGAAACTCTAATCTTTACTCTAAATGGTTGTGCAGCAAACAAGGGAACATGATGAAAGGAAGCAAGCATGAAGAAGCTGCTGCTATTTTCGACAAACTAGTCTTCACCAAGGTACAACGAAATGATGAAAAGCTATAATTTCAGATGTCACCTTAACTATACGATGTTTGTACTGAGTTCAGTTTCAATCTTCTCGTGCAACCATCTAGGTGAAACAAGGACTAGGTGGCAGAGTACGACTAATTCTATCTGGCGCAGCTCCCCTATCTAATCATGTAGAGGAGTTCCTGCGTGTGGTTACATGCTCCCATGTTCTTCAAGGCTATGGTATGTTTATCGAGCCATATTTTATGATATGTAGTCCTGAATTCAACAAAAATCATAATCTTGAGTAGTTCCTCGAGATATCCGGCCATCTTAATTGCCTTTGATAATTTTCTTCTTTATAGGTCTCACTGAGACCTGTGCTGGGTCCTTTGTTTCCTTGCCAAACAACATGTCCATGCTCGGAACTGTAGGCCCTCCGGTCCCATACGTCGAAGTGCGCCTAGAGTCTGTTCCTGAAATGGGGTATGATGCATTGTCAAAAGATTCACCTCGTGGAGAGATTTGCATCAGAGGGGACACCTTGTTCTCAGGGTACTACAAGCGAGAGGACCTCACCAAGGAAGTCTTGGTCGATGGCTGGTTCCACACAGGTCTCCCTAAGTCCAGCATTTGATCATAAATGCTTACGCCACTGTCAGTCAAGAATTTGAACGCTTCTTCCGTGGTGTGCTCATCTTCCACATCTTACTGTAGGAGACATTGGCGAGTGGCAGCCTGATGGAAGCATGAAGATCATTGACCGCAAGAAGAACATCTTCAAACTCTCTCAAGGAGAATATGTCGCGGTTGAGAACCTAGAGAACATCTTTGGTCAAGCTCCTGATGTTGATTCGGTACAGTTTCACAACCTTCATCTACTCATTTACTCTACAGAGACTTGCAGCATACCCAAATTTTTCTATAGAGGCGTCCACTGATTCCAACGATGCCTCCAGATTTGGGTGTACGGAAATAGCTTTGAATCGTGCCTGGTCGCGGTGATCAACCCCAATAAGCAAGCTCTGGAACGATGGGCAGAGTCAAACGGGGTAACTGGAGACTTTGCCTCGATATGTGAAAAACCTAAAGCAAAAGAGTTCATCTTGGGAGAACTAACCAAAACCGGTAAAGGAAGGAAGGTAAGTACTGGCCAAGTGAAACATATCAACAGTTTTTTGGAACAATGCTCCATGCAGTGACCTTGGCAGATATGTCTGATGCATTGTTCTCTTGATCTTGTTACAACAGCTCAAAGGCTTTGAGCTCATCAAGGCTGTTCATCTGGACCCAGTGCCATTCGATATGGAGCGCGACCTGATCACCCCGACATACAAGAAGAAGCGACCACAGCTGCTCAAATATTACCAGGTATCACACCTGTATATTTTTCTAGAATACGTACCAAACTAGTAGTTCAGTATATGTATTTTAGCTCGTACAATTCAAGGTACAAAATACTTGGGTTATCCATCTAAGTTTGTCTGACCTTGGTGCCATTTTCTTCCCCAGAGCGTCATCGACGGCATGTATAAGAGCATGAAGTAGGCTCCACTCATGGGAGTACGGAGAATCAAAGAGTGTTTTACTTCAACGTGAAAGAAAATGAATACTTGGTATTACTTAGCTAGCCTAGGTTTAGTTTTTCATACTTCTCCTGAATTTGGACATGTAATGGCGTACATATATAGCGGTGCGGGCATGGGCGACCCATGCCGGTGTTAATTTCTCATTGGGTTATGCTTCCGCGTACATGTCACCGTGTATTCCTTTCGGATCTTGCCGTTTCTTTCCACATCAAAAAGGGAAAACGTGAAACCACATGTCACCCTAACATGAGCATTTGTGTGAACAAACCATATGTCTATAGGCCAATAAGTCGCTTTAAAAAGTCTATCTCGATAAGCTATTTTGAAACGGCAATGAAGAAACCGTCACGTTTATAATATATTTCTTTATTTCTATATTTCAATAGAGTTTCATTTTTTTCTGTCTTTTTTCCGATAAGTATTTTTATTTGTGCTTTATTATCCCAATTCTGGTCACAAACAAGTACTGTTGTCTAAATTACTCAGAGAAATATCTATATCTCTCAAACAACTTTCTTAGGAACTTTTTACTTTATTGACTTTGATATTTTTTCTGAATGCTATGCGGATCTTTATCATAACCTTCACAACTAGGGTTCCTACGATAATCTATATTCTTTCTTATGAGAAAAACAAGTAAAAACATAGACAACTAACATAGTCTTTAATAGCTCGATGTCTCAAAGGCTTCATTTCTTACTTCTTCATTCTGTTCTTCACTTGTTGACATTGCTCGGGACACGAAAAATCTCCTAGTTAAAATCTCTCCTCTCTGTATATGGTTACGACCACTGGAAGGAATTTTCTAGCGATGACATTTTTCTAAGATCATTGCTACTAGTCAAAACTTGAGATTGAATACGTTTAGAGAAGTTTTGTTCATAATTTTCATTCTTCAGATTCTATCCTATGGGCTACGACTAGGTTGGATAAGGTTACAAATAAAAACACTTGTCTTCTTTGCATATATTCTTCCATAAGTTCTTATCATACATAAATCAACAAATCTATGTCATAGTGTTTGTTTGATCATCTTACGACTATGCTACATCACGATTGTGGCAAAGACATCTAAGACCAATCAAAATCTCTTACTGGCTTTGTCCAACATGATTTCTTAGTGCTACTCAATCTTTTCAAGATGATAATCACGTGTGTTGATATACTCGGTTTGCTGATCGGAGAGAACTACATTATATATTTCCTTCTCTACTGCTTACTTAGTATATCATACTGGTAAAAAAAGTAGTCAGAAGCTAGGAGAGATATGACCACTCTTTAGATTTGAAGAAATGACATAAGTTTTTTTACATAATACATACAAGTTACATTGGAGCCAACTACTAATCAGAGCCTCCCTTCATCTCTTCGTTAATTTTGTTACTACTAGTCTATGTCATAGTTTTTTACATAATACACGGCAAAGTCCAATAGAAACCAGATCTTCAACTCTTCGACAATCCTGTTCCTGAAGGGTTTCATCTTCGGTAAACTTAATTTGACGCGTCATTAATCTGAACCTTATCACGTAACTACATATCTAATATGAGATGAATCTAGCTAACTAATTTGTGATATTTCAACTTTGATTATACCTTTGAGATGAATATGGGTGTGGTCACAACCATTGTCTCACAGTAGCGCAAGAGGGGGCTTTTACCAATTAGGTTGAAGTCTACTCAGCAGCGAAATCTTAGCTGGCGGAATTAAGTTGAGATTAAGCATTGTAAAGGCCTTAATATGATTTTCTTGGTCGACACATCTATGGAAGCGTGTTGTTACGCAGACATTACAAGTTGATCATATCATGTGAGTAAAATTATGCAATTTCTACAGAGTGTAAAACTATTTGAATAGTTATGTCCTTAATTATAGATAATACTCGATGATTTCACACGAGAGATAGAATTTCATAAAACTTTTGTTAGGTTTGTTGGAAAGTGAATGGCATTTTACTTACGGTTTACTCAATTCCTTTGAAATATTTACTTATTACTCGTTTCCAAAATGCGCTTTCAATCTATTTATTGTATTTACTCTAAATTATTATTTTTTGCAAATTAACCACTCAGTCATCTTTGGTAAACCTTGCATCTTGTTACAAACAATTTGCTGAGTACTCTATGTACTCACGACTATATCTTTGCTGATCAGTTACTGAGGAAAAACCATATCAGCTAGAGGTACTTGAAGGAGGATTTTTCGACGGTTTCATCTATTAAGATTTCACTCCCCAGTCAATCGACTATGGGCATATCGAATGACCACTGTGTTTATCTTTAATTTTCGTTGCTAGTTTTTGCTAAGCCCTTTAGACTATTATTTGTAAACTTGATCATAAGATCGTTACTCTGATAATTAATAATATTTGCGTCTTTCTTAGTTAATCATGATCGATATTTTATCTATATTTTCACAGTGTGCACTAGTGTGATCATGGACTAGCGTAGAATACACAAGAAAGTCCAAATTTATATATTCAGATTTCGACAAGTTAATCCTGCTAAGGGTGTGCTCTTACTAACTAATAAAATGCTCTCTTTTTCTTTCGAAACAAAACTAGTGTGAGTTGGAGCGAGAGACTAACTTTTCCTTGTGTTGCTTGTGGTTCATAGCCTATATTTTGATTTCATATGTTAGCAAAACTTTGCATTGCAGTACAGTTCTCTTCTAGTAATTTAGGATTCAGTTGCATCCGATTCCAACTACCCCAGGCCTGCAAAATGACAGGTAGCTGCTCCGGTCACAGTCTGCTCCGGCCGACTGTTAAGGGGCGTTCGAAATAGCTGAGTTGGTTTATTAGGTATAATTAAATTTAAAAAATATAAAAATAGAATAAATATATTAATCTATCACGAACAATGCAAATGAATATAGAAAAAAAAGATACAAAAAAGCTTAAAATATCTAAAAAAATCAGAAAAAAATGAATTACTAAATAGTGAAAAAAAATTGAAATTAAAAGCTAAAACTAAAAAATAGCTGAAAAGAGCGGGGCTGAGCTCGCTAGAAAATTAACCAGCGCATGCAACGCCGCGCCACTTCCCCTCCACTACGCGCGCAGGAACGTACGGATGGGTCACGGCGACAGGCGCGACGTTGGCAGCCGCGCGTGGAGAGGGAGAGAGGGGCGACAGGGGGGCGCGCGTGATCGGGGAAGAGGATATGGTCGAACGCCCCGACGGGCGGCTGTTCCCGGAGCCGCACCTTCAGCTACTACGTACCTAAATCGTGCCCGTGTTCGGCCTCGATCGAGGCCCTCGACGCGCCGGTCGACCTACCCGCCGCACGGTCGGCGGCTCGCCGCCCTGGCAAGCATTTGAAGCATCCAGG
Source organism: Melocanna baccifera (assembly GCA_036346265.1). Taxonomy (NCBI): domain Eukaryota; kingdom Viridiplantae; phylum Streptophyta; class Magnoliopsida; order Poales; family Poaceae; genus Melocanna; species Melocanna baccifera. The sequence continues at coordinate 32,624,276 of CM070677.1, read as the reverse complement.
TGCATGCATGCGCGAGCGCGTACGCCATCCATTCGATTCATTAATCGATCGGCTCGTTCGCCACACATTCCATTCATTAATTGATTCGTTGCGGAGAGAGACTATTGCTTGTGGTTCGTAGTATACACTCTCCTTTCATATGTCAGTTAAACTTTAATTAATAATGCTTGACAACCTTGAGAAGAGAACGCCAGCTTAGTGCATATACAATGGTATAGACAATTGATGTCTGTAATATTCTTTATATCATTTATAAATAGCACTAAAGACAGTTCATATAATATGTTGTCTTTTTCATGTCTCTATAGACAATTTCTCTATGACACAATGTATTTTATTTATCGTGTTATAATTGACTACTACACGAGAAACGGTTTAATTCTTTATACTCCCTCTCTTTTTCAAATCATGTCGTATCATACGTGATAAGATTTTATAGATAACTAACATCACACTATTATATGTAGCCTTAATACCTACTCGGTGTGTGACTAGCACGCAATAGTCACACCATGACCACCCACCATGGCCCTAACGAGGTTCTCTATACTCTTTACTCAAGCCTATAAATAGTCATGTTGTTTTTGTCTTTTAAGCGGATTTGGCTTTTGGTTTCTGTAGGATTGATCACCGTAATCAAAGGGAGGGTGAATGATTATTGCCACTTCTGGAAGTGTTCTGCTCATCGATGAAGATCTTCGATCGCATTATGCTCGACCGCCTGCTCGAACAACCAATCTGTTCAACAACTGTACTCGATCATCTTGTTCGACCGCTTCTATCGATCGCTTCGATCAACTTCGCCTGTCGTCATAAAACCTGGACCACCAGCAACCAACAACATATTTCAAGAAAATCAAGAATTAGATTGATTCAAGACTATCTTTATTGCTGGAATCTCATGGATTTTACAAAGTGCCTTCATAAACACCTCTAAAAGCCTTCCCAATGAAAGCCCTCTCAAAACCCCCACAAACCACACCTTAACCCATAGCCATGCCTGGCTTTTCTAGGTTAATATCACAAACCATGTATACCTTAAACATGGATATCTCAAATCGTGTCCTTAACAACCTGGACACGTAATCATATCTCTTCCAAAAATCAAGGGACCCGAAACCCTTTCAAACACGGGTTTTCCAATATCTCTAATCTTTCCTGTTATAGACTCTTTCCATAACGTCTCCAATCTCATCACGTGACAAAACCTCTAGAACAGCACCTCCTGCATCTTCATTACGCATCATCCTCCCGTGTTGAACCCTACGGGGCCGTACTTCCCATATCTTCTCCACACATTATCAACTATCGTGTCGAAACCTCCTGGACCGTACTGCCGGCAGCTTCTTCACAAATCATCACCTTTGATCTTCATGTGCTCTCACGTGAGCCCGACAACCTCGCATGACTCGTCAACCGTCAAGATCTCAGAGTCCCCCATCCTAGTCTCGGTCGTCACCGACAATGATGGCCTCCACGCCTACCTGCACATCAAAGACCAAAAAATATTTTCCTGGTATAAGTTCTCCACAATTTGACCATCATCAGCACACACACGTATAACCACCCTCGTCTATCCATAGACAAGACCAAACCTTTCATGACCACCAACCAGGTCATCTACGACTACACATCTCATCGCTACCCAGAAATCACCCTCAGACAACTCATTATGACTACTAATTCCATCGCTATCAAAAACTCATTCTTAGACTACTCAATACGACCGCTATTTTATCGAGTATTCGAAAACCCAAGTACTCGGGAAATATCATCACTCCGTACAAAACACTCGGGAATACCATTGCTACCGACCACAGAGTCATCGAGTACCAATCACAACGCCTACGACCACCAATCACCAACCACAATTACGAAACCCACGACTGCAAATCCTTCGACTACCAACCAGCAAAGTCTACGACTATCAAGTACCGAGTCCTTCCGACAACGAGTACCTCGATCGTCTAACTACCGAGTACTTCCATCTTTCGAGTACCGATCGCGCTACTGATGCTCTCGAGTACCGACCAGCGCTCTGATGCTCCTCGGGCACCAACCATCGCTCTGATGCTCCTCGAATCGTTTATCTGATCGTATAGTTACGACCAGATCATTGTAGCTTCGACCATACTAAAACCCTGTAGTTTCAACCACTCTGCTCGAACATCATCCGATCTTCATATGCCACTCAGACACCGTTCAATAGCTCTATCGCACTCGTACACCATCCGTTCCTTCAATGCCACTCAAGCACCATCTGATAGCTCTATCGCACTCGTATATTGTCCGTTCCTCCGATGCCACTCGGACACCGTCCAATAACTCTATCGCACTTGTACATCGTCCAATGCTTTGGTTCCACTCGGATGCTGTCCGATCCTACTATGGCACTCAAGTGCCATTCGATGCTCCGATGCAACTTAAAAATTGTTCAATGCTTTGGTTCTACTCGGATGTCGTCCGATGCTCCAATGCCACTTGGAATTTGTTCGATACTCCAATGCTACTCGAGCGTCGTACGATCCTCCGCTGGCACTCGAAGCCCGTTCGATACTCTGATATTAGTCGAATGCCGTCCAATACTTCGATAGCACTTGAAAGCCGTCCAATACCACTTGGACCTGATTAGACTGGTCCGAAATTACTCGAAGCAGACCAAAATCGCTCAGAGCAAATCAAAACCACTCAGGTTGGACCAAAACAACTATGATTACCTGTTGAGGTTGTTATGTCGTGGTCGAAATGCCGTAGTTGAAGCCTGACATGGTCGAAATCTGTTGATCGGACAAAGCCATTCGGACTACCAACTTCCAAGCATGGTCGAAGCCAATTGGTCAGACTGCCTAATACAAAGTGGTCAAACCGTTAATTCTGAATTCCAGATTAACAAAAGCACATCGATCAAAACTTATACAAACGTAAATTCCAATGCAACCAAAATATCAATTATTCATCATTACTAAACGCACGACCATCACATGGTCTAATAGTTTCTCTTGATTATCACTATTTATTAGATTAATAAGTTATAACCATAACCTAACAAAACAGACCAAATGTGTAAAGGCTATACACAGCAAACTACGCAGGCGTGTGTGTGTAATATATACGCACTTAGCAATACCGTGTCGTGTAGGTTGGAGCACTGGTTAAATATTTCTTTCCCGGAAGACACCACCAGCCCTGGCACGCGCGCGCATTACCGGAAAACAGTCCACGCCACGTTCTATCGGAAGGAGAGGCGTACACGATACAGCTGATCAAGTGCATCGATCGCTTCAAGGGGAATTTGACTATCCGAGCCAGCCACTTGTCGGGCCTTCCATTCGGCGCATCGCGACGTGACACTCCGGAGAGATCAATTGGATGACTGCTTCCGTTCGGTCGCAACCTGATGCTACCAAACGACAAGTCCCGTACGTACTCCGGTCGTAGTCCGACCGGCTGCTAAACCCACAAGAAACACGCACTCCCGTCCACGACCGCCACCGTCCCCCGCGCGGCGCGGCCACAAGAAGAGGAGGAGGTCGGTCCCCCACGCCCACAGGAACAAAGAACGTGCGCTCACACGCACGCGACGCGCGCGGGCACGGAGGGATGGATCGTGGCCGCGGCGGCGGGGGCAGCACGCTGCGGAAGCGGGCGCTGTCGATAGACACGGCGACGTCTCCAGCCACGGCGATGGAGAGGGATAGCAAGGCGAGCTGGCAGGAGGCTCGGGCGCGCGCAGTACCTGGGGAGGAGGGTACGGTGGTGGAGGAGCCCGTGAGCCCGACGGGGCGGCTGTTCCGCGAGCCGCACTTCAGCTGCTACGTCGTGTCCGTGCTCGGCCTCGGCGCGCCGGTCGACCTGGCCGCCGCGCGGGCCGGGCTCGAGGCCACCCTCGCGCGCCACCCACGCTTCTGCAGCGTCCAGGTACGCACGCGCGCGCGTTCCCTTCGGTTCGTTCGTTAGTCACCACTACGCTGTTCATTCAGACGATTCGATCGATGCAAGTTCGGTTCGCCGTTTGGTTCAGACGATCGTGCTGCGCCGCCGTTGACTCGAGTTTGTCAAAACGAAAGAGGCCCACGACGACTAATTAATCGTCGATCGTGGGTTTTCCAGACTGACGACTAAGCCATCTTTGAATCTTCCGTTCTTTTGCCTTTCTTTTCTCCAGGCCTCTGTTTTGCATTAGAAACTTAAATGCTTCCTGTTTTGACTGCTATTTAGATTTTGCAGTTTACTTGTCAGTCGTAAGAGGCTACTACAATCTAATCGAGAAAAGCTCGAACACGATCATCTGTCAACATTTTTTTCTCTGGATGGCACCTTTTTCTGTTCGAAGAAGTACATTAACTGGCACTGTATCTCCGTATTTGTACTTCACTTGAGTAGCTGCACTTGCACACCTAACGCAACAACGTAACTAACTGGCGCTTTCTGTCCTTAAACTTCTCTGCGTGGGATAGTTCAGGTCTTAAACTTGTTGCGTCACCTGTGTGGCAGATATTAGCCAGACAGTAAGTTAGGCTGGTGGGGAATAAATAGTGAGGGTTCAGTGAATTAATTGGGTTTGCATTGTGTGCTCCTTGTTAACCCTGTGGAGCTTGAATATCTGCGCTATCACAGTATGAAAGGGGAAATTGAAATCATCGTGTATATATATATATTTTTTTTCAAATCTGACTCTCGTATATATGATTTTATAATTTAGCGATCTTCGTGACCACAGCAACAGCGATAGACGACACGTATCGCCTGCCACACTCGCCTATTGCAGTAGGTGGCCGGCACCACAACCGGCACTGCAGGCGACCTACCGAGTTAGATGTGCTCGGCAGGTGACCTATTGAGCTCGACATCTAGGAGACCCATTGGCCTACAGCATCGGCTGAGCTCGGTAACAACCTACCGAGCTAGCGAGCTCAGCAGCTCTGCCACCTAACACACTCAGCCATCGCCTGCCGAGCCAGCACTGGCTGCTATGGTGCCTACCACCTACTGTGATGGGCGAGTGCGGCAAGCACCTGTCACTGCTATCGTGGTCATGGAGAAAACCAAATTTGCAAAATTGTATTTCTGAGGGTAGATTTAAAAAAGTTGCTACACTCCTTTATATAATTTTTTTAAAATAATAATAATTTTTAATAATATTACATAATATATTATCAACTAAAAAATCACAGAAATAATTATCTGTCACCAATCCAAATGGTGACAATCTTCTATCGCCATTTGAAATAGTGACTGACCTATGTGGAGTCATGTGTGGCAGTGTGGACGTTTTTGTCGCCAATTGGGTTGGTAGCTGAGAAACTATTGCTAATTAGATTGGCGACAGTGTATGAACTGGCGATAGAGGATCAATTTCTTCGCCAATTGGGTTGGAGATAGTCCTCTATCACCATTTCGATTAGCGATAGAAGCACGGGAATTTTCTTTTAAAAAATCATTTTTATATTTATTTTCGGTGAATGTAGCAATGCTTAAATAAATTACAAAAATAATCCTCCATTGCCATTTGGATCAGGGGTGGACAGCCAGACAAAAGTGCCAACTTCTATCGCCATTTGAAATGACGACATGAAGATCAATTGTCAATAAAAATGGCGACATAATCCCCTCGCGCCCTCTATGTTAACGATAGCTGCTTAGTCATTGAAATAAACATGAATTAGACCAAATAACAAACCCGTCGCTACAAAACCTTACAAACGAGGGGATTTCTCCAACATGCGACACCCTAGACAAAGACTCATACATGTCCTGCAAAAATCGAAATTACCATGCATACTTCACCTCTGCACTACAACTACAAAACTAACCGGTGCACTACGACTGAAAATTCTGTAAGTCCACACAAACTGCGTCACGAGACTACAAATCTACAACTATACTATTTATAACTACATAATATAACTAAACATCTCTATTTGCACATTTAACGACTACTAGGTACAATTACACATCTAATTATTTTATTTGCTAACCTTCCTTGGTTTCAAAATAAAATTTACAAACAAACAAAGAACTCACATCTGGGATATAGAGATCAACTCCTTTTCTTGCTCTCCTCTTTTCTCATCTCCCCTCCACTCCTCTATTCTTCTGCTTTGTTCTGATCTCTTTAGTTTTTTTACTGAATTATAATGAATTTTGGCCGATTTTTGTAACTTCTTATAGCCTAGGTTCTGTTACCATTTCAAATAGCGACAGAGGATGCGGAGACCTCCATCGTCATTTGAAATGACGATTGAATCTAAGCATGTTTCTGTCACTATTTCAGTTGACGATTACTTGATATCTCATCAATTACATTAACGACAGAAACCGTGGCACTGGCATAGTGGCATGGCCCTCTGTGATCCACTCGTTCGACGACAGAGTCTGTCGGATTTGAGTTGTCGCCATTTCGTGCGGAGTTCAATCATGATGATGTGCAGCGGAGGAAATTAAGACCTGTCATATCTGCTTTTATGTGTACGATAACTCATCTCTGAACTTATGCTGAAAACAATTTCATATCTCTGAAGAAACCACTGTAGTATGCTACAGTGCCAGAACTCCAGGAAAGCCGAAAGGGGGAAAAATAGTTTCAGATTTCACAACGTTGTGTCGTTGTCATCACGCATGCGTTTTTCCTAGTTTTGGTCAGCATCGGTTCCTGCACGAGAAGTGCGTTAACGTTAACCGAGAACACATGATGGATTGAGAGTTCGCAGACCACAAACTCTGCGTGTACTATTCAGCTATACGTCCCCTTTTCCCAGTAAACCAGGAGCGTGCAAGCATTCAGTCAAACATAGCAGACGACAAACAAGTCTAGCAAAAATATGCAATCCTTTCTTCTCTGTGTCCAAGCTTATGTTAGCTACCAAGAGTATGCCATGCATCATGCATGCAACATTGCTTAATCTGATCCATGTCACTGCATCTTATGCACCCACGCATGCATGCAGGTGTTGGACGAGTTGGAGAAGGACGCGAAACCAAGATGGGTCCGGACCACGGTGAACCTGGACGACCATATCATCGTCCCTCTCCTGGACCACGCCGCCACGTCGGCCGACCCCGACAGGGTCCTGGAGGACTACTTGTCGTCCCTGTCCACGCTGCCCATGGACCACTCCCGCCCGCTCTGGGAGCTCCACGTCCTCGACTTCCCCACCGCCGAGGCCGCCGCCGCCCTCGCGCTCCGCGTGCACCACTCCCTCGGCGACGGCGTCTCGCTCCTCTCCCTCCTCATAGCCTGCACCCGCCGCGCCGCCGACCCGGACGCGCTGCCAGCTCTGCCGCCCGCCGGCGGCCGCGCGGGCCCCATCTACGCACTGCGGCGCCCGCCGCTCGCCGCGGGCGCCCTCGCGCTGGTCATGTGGGTTCTGTCCTTCCTCGTGCTCGCGTGGCACACGGTTGTGGACGTGGTGTGCTTCGTCGCGACGGCGACGTCGCTCGTGGGCGACGCGCGCACGCTGTTCAAGGGCGCGGAGGGCGCCGAGTTCCGGCCCAAACGCTTCGTGAACCGCACGCTCAGCCTCGATGACGTCAAGCACGTCAAGAAAGCCATGAACTGTGTACGTGCTGCTAGCTCTTCTTTGCCACTTCACTAGTAATCCCTTTTATTTTCTGAAAGATCATTCTTAATTTCCCATTATGTGCTTTTGCAGACTGTAAATGATGTGCTGCTTGGTGTGTCTTCTGCCGCATTGTCTCGGTATTATTTCCGGAGAACAGGTAACTAGTAAAGTAGTAATTCAGTATTCTGTATTCAATAGTCATACGTGTTTAGGTTCTACAGTAATTTCAGCCGGCTGTGGACTAGTAGTTACAAATATTGCTGTGTAACCTTAATTTTCAGGTGAAAGTGGCAGAAATATCATCAAGGTGCGGTCCACTCTTCTTGTCAACTTAAGGCCGACGCCTGGCCTGCATGTAAGCCCCTAGCTACTGTTCTGACGATATATCGTCGAGACTCTGACCATAAAACGTTAATGAAAAAAAAAGATCATAGACACACCATTCTTCATGTTTTCCAACAACATAAATAGAGCGTAATTCAGTGCGGCCATCTGTGGTGTGAGCAGGCATTGGCCAGTATGATGGAGTCTGGCAAGGACAACGGCGCGAAATGGGGGAATCAGCTCGGCTACATGATCCTCCCATTCCACATAGCCCGGCACGACGACCCTCTCGAGTACGTCCGGAAGGCGACCAAGGCCGCGCGCAGGAAGAAGAGCTCCATGGAATCGGTCTTCACGTACTGGAGCGCGGACATGATAGTCAAAATCTTCGGCATCAAGGTGTGCCCGTTTTGATCTCTTACATCTTGTCATATCAGCATTAAGGCGCATGTCCATCATCAGGCAGCCTTGGCTTGAAGTACTGACGGCGTTGCGATGCAACCTTGTACAGGCAGCAGCTTCTCTCTGCTACGGCATGTTCAGGCAGACCACCCTGTCCTTCTCCAACATGGTCGGACCAAGCGAGCAGATAGTATTCTACGGCCATCCGATCGTCTACATTGCCCCCAGCGTCTACGGGCACCCGCATGTAAGCGCTCCTTCTCAAGCGGTGTTCAGAGTTCAGAAAAACAAGATTTGCTTAATGCATGTCTTCAGGCCTTGTTTCATAGGATACCGCTGGTCTTCTTGTCCAGAAATGTGCTGTCTTTTTATATGCAGTTCTGAAGAATGCTGCAGTATCTTATTAATCATTTGGTTTGGATGTGCACAGGCCTTGACTATGCATTACCAGAGTTACATGAACACAATCAAGCTAGTCCTCTCAGTGGACGAAGCACAGTTTCCAGATTTCCGTGAGCTACTGGACGACTTCGCCGAGTCTCTCAGGCTCATTCGGGAGGCGGCTTCGAGGAAACCAGAGGAGACGCAGAATGGTGTTTCCGATAGAACATAGACAAGTTGATGTGATGATATATATACACGTTCACAAAATCTCCGAGGATTCTCGCTGTATTGCAGTTCCGATCGGTGATATGATGATGATATCAGAGTTGATTAGTTATTAACATTGCGAATAAGAAACGGAGCTCAACTAGTTCCCTTTGTAAAATTGTACTGCTTTTTGCAAGGAGTTCTTGAAATTTTGTGGGCTGTTTGAATTTGAAATCTCGTTGCGAGTCTCAAGATTTGGAAGGAAATGAGACTTATCCGACGCCCTGCTTTTGTCTTTTCTCCCCACTAATCCTCGGTCCTGTAGGGGCTTATGCACGTGCACTACATTACCACTCGTCGCGGGTAGTGCTTTTGCTGATCGAATCACACTGCGTCGCACCGACAAAAGAAGGCATCGCTCTCTGAATATAGGTTTTACTATTACACAGTCAACTGAAATTTTTTATCTCTTAATCATTTAAAGTTACATAGTACTAATTATTCTCTTTAAAAAAAAGATCGTTAGAAAATACTCATCTAATAAATAAAAAAAGACTAAGAATAAAGAGAAAAATCAGTTGTTCGTGCAATAAACAGTCCAATAAAAAAGAAACGAAATGCAGATGGCGCTGCTTACCGACACCATCCTATTATATCCTAAAATTTTTGCTTTTTAGTCCAAAATTTGAAAGTTTCTTACAAATAGACCTCTGAAAAAAAAGATTTGCAAAAATGGACCCATAGCACGACGCCAAAGAATATGGCGCCCAGAGTATACATCACGGCGCCATATACGTTGGCGCCGTTCCTGGCCACTTGGGCGTCACGGTGGCACAGCACGGCGCCAAAGCACATGGCGCCGTGATATATAATCACGGCGCTAAAGGTCGTGGCACCGTGCTCTGGGACTTAAGCCTGAGCACAGCCCCTTGGCGCCCCACCCCTCACTCCTCCCTTCAGCCCGAGCAAACACAGACAGGCTTCCTCCGCCCCCAGCTCTCCCCCCTCCAAATCCACTCCAATCCATTGTTATTTCTCGCGATTTTGCTTTCAAACCGACCAAGTAAGGTGAGCTCTCTCCCCTCTCTTATTTTTTTCAATAGATATGGTATATTTAAGGTACATTTTATGGGATAAGATTTGAAACCCTAAATGAAATTAGTTCGATTTGGCTCGGTTTTCGGTTGGATTAGCGTTGAGTATGTATAATATAAGAGTAGTTGTATGTATAGATTCGTTTTATGGCTAACCTAGGCTTAGAGCTATTGAAGAATAGTAGTTCTTATTCATTTTGCATTTTAGGTTATCATGGATTTCACCCCGTTTGCCATCTCCACCCGGTGTTGCTGTGCCGATATGTTTTTGCGGCGACCTTGCAAGGTCGAGAGATCGGACGAACCGGAGACATATAGGCAGAGGTACTGGATGTGTGGCAATTGGACGTTCAATCCGTCACGTGCCACCGTCGTCGTCGACAAGATAGTATGTTGTCTTGTCGATTCATCGACTTGGTACTGCTTCTTGCAAGGAGTTCTTGAAATTTTGTGGGCTGTTTGAATTTGAAATCTCGTTGCGAGTCTCAAGATTTGGAAGGAAATGAGACTTATCTGACGCCCTGCTTTTGTCTTTTCTCCCCCACTAATCCTCGGTCCTGTAGGGGCTTATGCACGTGCACTACATTACCACTCGTCGCGGGTAGTGCTTTTGCTGATCGAATCACACTGCGTCGCACCGACAAAAGAAGGCATCGCTCTCTGAATATAGGTTTTGCTATTACACAATCAACTGAAATTTTTTATCTCTTAATCATTTAAAGTTACATAGTACTAACTATTCTCTTTAAAAAACCATTAGAAAATACTCATCTAATAAATAAAAAAGAACTAAGAATAAAGAGAAAAATCAGTTGTTCGTGTAATAAACAGTCCAATAAAAAAGAAGCGAAATGCAGATGGCGCTGCTTACCGACACCATCCTATTATATCCAACCACAGTTTTGTTGGATGGTATCGAGTTCAATTAACATACAAGATCTTAGCTTCGCAGCTCCATTGTTCGTTGGGTGAAGTCTCGAGAAAGTGGTCGATATTTTACAGGACAATCTGATCTCTTTTCTCTCTCCCGTGCCATCTCTGCTGGGCGATGAGATATATGGCTTCGTTTATACTACGTGATAATAACGGAGAAAGAGTTGGAATACAGTTGATCTGGTAGCAGTGAGCTTGTAGTTTGTTTGATGGTTTAATCATAGAGTTTCAGCACTTTGGAGTTGGAACAGAACATGCTTGCATGTGGAATTTTGAACATGCTTGCATGTGGAATTTTTTTTTAAAATGATCCTTTTTTATTTAGAAATATAAAATTATACCTGTATTTTTATTTTTACAAAAGTATCCCTTGTAGCCCAACAGTTGGGCGATTGACCCTGTTCTCAACGGCCGAGTGATACGCAGGCAGTCGTCAAACGGTTGGGCCACGGGGATATAGTCGCCCAACAGTTGGACGACAGGTTCTATCGTCCAATCGTTTCACGACAGCACCTCCTGCCGCCCAATCCAAGCGGTGTGCAATAACCTTCCTCATATGCTTGGATGCTGCAGGATAGAAATCCGAGCACGTACACTGTTATGAAGGATAAGCTATTTACAAGACCACCAAATTTTGCAATATTGTAGAGGGTTTTCTTGGCTTTCGGTGTCTGCATCAAGGCTTTCAGGTATATGTTGTTAGAAATATAGGTAATATTTTAATTTCAAGTTTTATCAGGAGACAAATATAATAAACTAATGATGCAAAACACATAACTGACAACAAGCTACTCATATTACTTCAGAAAATGCATAAGAGAAATATAGTATAAAAGTCAATTGAACGCGCGAACGACTTACTGTTGGGCCTGATGATAAATAGGAAGCAGTGCAGGCATGATGCAGTGCAATATGTAGATGTCGCAGTGCAATGAGCGATCGCGCAGATGTGCACTGCCCAGAAACCTTATTGCCGCCCCCGTGCAGGTCTTCACAGCAGCAACGGCTCGGAGATACCGCTCCTCTTCTTCATGGTGCACGCCAGGAAGAAGAGTCAACGAGGCTCAGACAGCGCAGCATAACAGCACAAGTTCGTAGGAGGAGGAGAATGGAGGCAGTGAACTACTTAGGTTTCTACTCTGGACGTCTATATATATATATATAGGCAGACTGATAACTGATATGATTAAAACAGTCATTTAACCACTGATAACTGACATATTTAATTAGCCATTTACCTACTGGTAACTGACATATTTAACCAGCCATTTACCCACTGGTAACTACCTGTCATCAAAACTCAATAAAGCTCCAAATTCAAACGTTTGAATCTCATTCAAACTGAGAGAGAGTGATGCACAGTTCAGCAAAAATAAAGGCGAACTTGGTCTGCCAAGTGACGCACCACGCCACGCTACGTCACGGTCGCACATCGCAAGTCACAAGTCACGTGATTTTTACGTAAAAATACGCAAATACGTGCGCGTGTGTGTCATTAGCCAAAGCCATCCACATCTATAATTTAAGGAGTGACATGGACTCCACTTTATAAATTGGTCTCCCCCACCTTGTCTTAACAATGTTACTACTAAACCTTACATGCTTTGGAATTAAGAAAATATGTCTCATTTATAGGCCCATTCTAACAAATGATACCTGTGATCTTAGTTGACAGAACCTTTTTGATCGGCAAATACAAGGGTCGGATCCTTATGACCATTGGTGTTGATGGCAACAATCAAAATTTGCTCTTGGCCATCGCATTCATCGAAAGTAAGATTTACGATAGATGGTTGTTGTTCCTTTAATATTTGAGGGTGGGAGTTGTTAGAGCTTATCTCGGTGTATGCGTAATCTATGATCGCCACGCCAGGATGTTGAAGGCTAAAAGAAAACTTCAGTAAGACCCTGAGAAGTTGTTCCCTTGGCTAGATATCAGGAACAAATGGTGCATTCGCCACCTCGGGGCCAACTTCTTTAAGCAGTGGTAACAAGATTACAAATCATTGTACATTATTATCTGTACTTCGTTAGTTGCTACATTTGATGTACGTAGTGCCGTAGTAAGTGCATCGTACATTGTATGTATTGTTTATGTAACTGTTGTGGTACTATCCCTTTTCATTACTGTTCTAAGTAGTGTCCTGCTAGCCTAGTACTGTTTTGTTTGTTTTTTTACAAGTTAAATTAACTCCTGCTTTACATTCAATATTTTTTTGCACATCAATCCTAACTTCAAGTGGCCTAGACGCTAGACCCACGCGGGACAGACAGGTTTGCATCTCGGCGGCACTGTCTTGTCGTCATAAATAGCTTGTGTACTGATATTTTTTTGCTTCACGGGCTCAACAATACCAGTCTACTACCTCTCACCCGGATGGTGCAGGCCACAGAAGAGGACGGTCCATCACCAGCTGTGGTTGGGGACGATGGAGAGGTCAAGGCCAGGTCAGAGTGGTGGTGACACTTCTTGTTCGACCGCTCCCTACTGACAGCTCCGATGGACCGTTGGCGGTCAGAGACACACACTTTCCACTTCCTATTTAGGGAGATGACCCCTATTTTGCAGGACGTCTCTTTACAGCTTGGCCGCACTATCACGGGAGGTGTTGCCTTCTCACCAGGGTCCCTGGCCAGGTTTCACGAAGTCCTTTTGCCTGGTGCTGTGGAGGGGTACTACATCTTCTCGCCGACACCGCAACGATCTGACGAGGCCGAAGGATCAACCTAGGTAGGCCCCGTACACCGCCAGCGCCGCAGTCCCGGGGTCCTCTGAACTCCTCTGGCTTTCCCACGCAGGCCGTGTACGACATGCCATACTTTTTTTCCAGACGGTTTTGTGCACGCCATGGCGCTAGCCGAGGGTACGTCGCGTCTCTGTTTGTTTGCTCACATCGCTTTACTTGACAAACTAACGATATTTGCACTACAGGTCTTGCACTCCCTGAGGGATTTGGGGCCTCTCTAGACGACGTAGACACAGACATCTACTTTGCAGATTGGAACCACGAGGAGGTGGGCCTGACACCTCAGCCACACCCCCTGAGGTTCTCTCAAGATCACAGCTCAACGGTGCAGTAGTTCCCACAAAACCGCCAGTGCTGTCCACCCCTCTAGCTTTGGGAGCTCTCTAGGCCAGGGCTCCTAACCGTCTTTCCCTGTCAGGGCTGAGGCCTTGACACCTGGTGCTGAGAAAAAGGCCCAAGCAAGGCCATACGGAAGGACATGGAGCTGGAGTGGGCCATGGTGACGAGGGAGGGGGTGTTGGGGGTGTTGTTGGGGGGCCTAGTAGGGGTCGTCCGCCTATGGTAGCTGTACTTTTGTTGTTTCTGTAATACTTCAATTTTGTACTCACTATGTGATATACCTTCGGGTGTATTCATACTGTACAGCAGGATTTGTATGCATTATATTTTTTCATTCAAGAATTCCGAACCGTGACAACAAAATTGGTACTCAAACTCTACTATATTTATTTACAAATTAAGACCTCAAACGCTAACTTTTTTGCCATATGACATATAGTTGACTACCTAAAATATTCCTAACTGTCATATAGCACTACTTTATAGTCTAACAACACCATCAACAGATATTGTTCAATCTCACATTCGAATAAAAAATAATTATTTAATCTAGACTCCAGTCACCAGATAGTTGGGCGATAGGAGGTGTTGTAGCCGAACGGTTGGGCAACAACACCTATTGTCTAACGATTGGGTGACTGCATCACTGTCGCCCAATCGTTGGGCGATTGCCTACATGTCGCTCGGCCGTTGGGCGACAGGTTCCAGTCACCCAATAGTTAGGCTATAGGTTTCAGTCTTCCAATAGTTGGGCTACAATGGTTACTCTTGTAAAAAAATAAAAATATGGGTATAATTTTGTATTTTTAAATAAAAAAGGATTATTTGAAAATTTTCTTGCATGTGCAGGCGTTGGACATGTTACACATTTTTTAAAGACCCAAGTTGACAAGAAGTTAGTTCTTTTGGGATGTGGCTTATAGTTTAAATTTTTGAATTCTGACTGTTTGTGAGAGAGAGTATCAATATAGATAAAGTCAGAACAGTGTCTACTCCAATCGATTTATAAACATCACCTTGAAAAGACACTCTGTTTGAAAGCTGATTATTATATGAAGTTAAATCATAAGCCCAAAAAATCCACCAGAAGTGTGCTGCCTACAAACGCTAGTTCTCTGCTATAAATGACTTGTGGTGTGCTAATCTCCATTTCCCAAGCATATCCTAAATTCTCTGGAATTATGGGAATAATTGAGCTACTCTAAGCCCATTCCAGTCTCCAGACACTAAGGGCATCTCCAATGGTGCTGAGTCAGCTAGCTATTTGCATGTACACATCAGCATATATCCTATGTGGAAGAAAGAGAGTATACAAAACACAAACAGCTAGCTACTATTTCGTCTCTAGTCTATAACGCAAAACGAGGTAACCTCTATAAATGACTGTGTATGTAAGTATCAAATAGCTATCCTTTCTTTAGAATGCTAATTTTTAGTGTATACTCTATAGATGATGTGGAATACTTATAGATAGTACTTAGCTAGGATCATTGGAGATGCTCTAAAGATTTCACAGGTACATTGTGTAGGAGTACCAAGCAGAATAAATCCGCCAAATCTTGTATGGAAAGTCCTTTTATTACGAGTGGGGTGGACCTCCTCTGCTAATTAACCCAACACATACTAGCAACTAGGCCAACTAGCCAAGTACTAAAACATTGCACTTTCTGAACCACATGAAAATCAAGGCAAGCACACATGGGGATGACATTTTTGCCACCACCTACCCTCGTGCTCTGCTGCTTGGTTCCAGATCTAGTGACAGCGCATGCAACGATGCAAGACAGGCTCCGAGCCCAGCGCACCAACAAGAATATCATAACCTCTTAAAAAGGGGACCGATTATTGCATATACAATTATTTTTTTAATTGTAGTTATTTTTTATTTATTAGATAAGTATCGGAGAATTTTTTTAAAGGAGAAAATTAGTACTATATAACTTTAAATAATTAAGAGAAAATTTTTTAATCAACTATATAATAGTAAAACCGTTTAAAAAACCAGAATTGAAGAATATCATAAGCTTAATGACAAGTTGCATCCATCCGATTCCAGCTGCCAGTTTGCCACCCCACCAGCCAGCCTCTGCTTCCCCCAAAAAACATCAAGAAAGAGACCCAAAAGTATCGTTAGTTCGGGTTGCCGTTTGGTAATTAGCTCCGGTTAAGTACAGAAGTGGTGGTAGCTCTTCCACGTCGCCGGCCGGCTCCCAGCAATGGCGCGCGCGTCCGGCGTCGGCGCGCTGCTCGTCGTGCTCGCTGCTGCGTCGGTCTTGTTCGCGCCGGCGGCGGTGACGGCGCAGACCGGCAGCTGCGACGACGAGCTGCCGGCCCAGCTCGCCGGAAACTACTCGGGTCTGGCCTGCCGCCCCGTCTGGAACAACTTCGTGCTCCGGGTACATATGCCCACGCCAAATGCTTCGGCGGTTCTTGCCACCGCGAGCCTAGATCCGCGGGGATTTGAATTTGGGTGCGCTTTCACTCACCGAATCTGCACTCACTCTCTCTCTCTCTCTCTCTCTCTCTCTCTCTATCTCTCGCAGTACGCGCAGGACGGGAACAACGTGCTGCGGGTGGTGCTCTCGACGATGTACAGCTCGGGGTGGGTGGGGATGGGGTTCTCCAAGGACGGCATGATGGTGGGATCGAGCGCCATGGTGGGGTGGGTCGGCAAGAAGGGGCTCTCCCACGTCAAGCAGTTCTCCCTCAAGGGCAAGACCCCCTCGCAGGTCGTCGCAGACCAGGGGCTCCTCGTCTCCAACGACCACGACCACACCGTCGTCGTGCAGCAGGCCAAGATCTACCTCGCCTTCCAGCTCAGGTTCCCCTCGCCGCTCAAGCGGCAGCAGGTGCTCTTCGCCTTCGGCTCCGCCATCCCCGTCAACGACCGCCTTGCGGAGCACCAGGACAAGACCTCCATGACCTTTGATTTCACCACAGGTTAGTTCGTTCGTATCTGCTGCCATCTGATGCAAATCTCACCTTGATCAAATGTATTATATTCTCTTTACTTAGTCCTCGGACATGATTGCAGCGCAAGTGCGAACCATCACAAAATGAAATTTCAGTAGGCGAACTTCTTTTTTTTTTTCATTTCTCAAGGATAAGAAAAAAAAATTCTCTTGGTGAGCACAAACAGTCAATCGTAAGAAATTGTGTGTGACAATTCAGTGTGATCTGATCTGTGCTTGTCGAATCGTAGAACCATATCTTTGAGGCTTTGACAATCAGTTGAGGAGGGCACTTTGGCCATAAGTGATGTGATGACTCAATCACCAAGTTATTCTTTTTTGAAACTTCTGCAGTCAGTTTAGCTGCAAAATGAGCAAATTCCTAACATCATCCAACAATTCGGCACTTGATCGTTTGCAGGCAGCTCTTCAGGCTCGTCCTACCCGAATGGACTGAAAAGGGCTCATGGGGCACTCAACCTGTTCGCGTGGGGCGTCCTCCTGCCGATCGGGGCCATTATTGCAAGGTACTTTAGGAGATGGGACCCTCTGTGGTTCTACCTTCATGGAGGCATCCAGTTTGTGGGCTTCATCCTCGGTCTTGCCGGCATTGTGGCTGGAGTATCATTATACAGCAAGATCCAAGCGGACGTCCCGGCACATAGGGGCCTTGGCATATTTGTGCTTGTGCTAGGTATCCTGCAGGTATGTGCCTTCTGCTTCCCTCTTGCAATGATCATGTTAGTAGTAGTGTTATACTGCTGTAGTACATAGTATCAATATTCAACAGTATTTGCGCAACAGAGTTTGAAAAGTGCTCTAAGAATTAATGCCATGGAAAATGTGCACTACAAATAGTATAATCTCTGTGTTTTTTAACCAAAGGCTCGATATCTAGATCTGAATGTATGTTTAACTGTACAGATTCTAGCATTCTTCCTAAGGCCCAACAAAGACTCAAAGTATCGGAAATACTGGAACTGGTACCACCACTGGGTAGGCAGGCTTGTCCTCTTCTTTGCAGCAACCAACATTGTCCTCGGAATCAAAGTCGGAGGCGCTGGTAACTCTTGGAAGATCGGCTATGGTTTCAACCTGGCCATCCTCCTGATTACCATCATCACCCTGGAAGTCCTGCTGTGGACTAGGTGGAAAAACAACAGCAGTTCGGCGACGCCATATTAACTGTGATCAGTGAAGTTCTTGTTATGGGAGCTGATGGCCCTATTCTTTTAATGTTTTCTTTGGTTATGCTGTTGTTGTAAACCTGTAATGTTTCTGCAGGATCTTTTAGCAAAGATCTACAAGACTAGTCTATCGATGATGTGTTGCGATGTGAAAAAACAGTATAAAGGGCTAATACGACTGCAGAGGCGTATGACTGTGTGTTCAGATGGTACCATCCAACGCCTTCTTGGAATGATTCAAAATGGTACTAACATCTGTACATTTTCTTTGATTTTTGGGGCCGAATGCAGGAGAATTGCTTTCACAGTTTCATACATTTCCTTTTGTTTCACTGGTAGATCTGGTATATTTGACGAAGAGTGAATGGTGACATTTTTCATGGTTCAGTAGGTTCCAAGTTTCTCTTGGCGCAAGCAAGTGTTTTTTTTTCTTACTGTCCAACCCTGCAACGCTTGCAGAAATTGCACAATACTTGGAAGTTGGTGCGGATGCCCTTGCTGCTTAGGCAGACATGGGATGAAACAAGTAGCGGATCTAGACTGTTCTCAATAGGGTATACACTTCATCCATACAATTTTTTTAGTCTCGTACAATGGTTTTATAACATATCTTCTTTGCCTTCCCTTCTCCGTCCCGAAAAAAGAAAGAAAGGATGTCTCCGTTTCTCTTCATATTTTAACGATTAAACTTGCTCTACATTCATAAATTACAATATTTTTTTTTCAAATTTCCAATCACAATGTTTCACGAATCTCACACTGCCAAATCAAAATCAAGAAATCAAACCTTGACAAGACTTACTATGGTCTGTGATTGTGTGTTGGTGTGTATTGCGCCGCCCACTGCTCTTAGGGGGTGATCGTTTTAGTGATGACTTCTGACTTTTGGCTGAAATTTCACTGTAACTGGCTTTTTTTTACTGTAGCTGATTTAGCTTTTTGGACATAATTAAATTTAAAAAATGTAAAAATAGAAAAAATATGTTAGCCCATCACGGACAATGCAAAGGAACACGGGGAAAAAAAAGAAAAATGCAAAAAAGCTCAAAAAATCTAAAAAAATTTAGAAAAAGATAAACTACTGAATAGTGAAAAAAAGCTGAAACTAGAAACTAAAGCTGAAAAAAAGCTAAAACGAGCGGGGCCTTACGCGATCGCGCTCTGCCGCTGCTCCCATAGCTTCCCTGTCAAGCCACACCTCCATGCTACATCATGCAACCTGGCACCCCGTGCTCCTCCTCTCCATGCCGCACCACTGCTCTCACGGTTCCCGTGTTGAGCCACGCTGTGCAGTGTCACCCGACACCTGCTGCTCCTCCTCTTTGTGCTGCGCCGTTGCTCCCACGGCTCCCCCACAGAGCTGCGCCCCCTCTCCTACGCCACCTCACTCGTCGCTCGCTACTCCTCTTCACAACGCATTTGCTGCTAAGGCGCTAAGTAGCTGCCAATTAGGTGGGAGGTCAGGAAGAGAGCTGGAGAGGACAGGCTAGGGTTGCTAATTAGAAGGGAATTGGAGTACTCGATACTAGATGGAGGTGGGGAGGTGGTTGAGGGAATGTGGGATGGGCTGGTGAGTGGTGAGGGGCATGAGTGGGTCGTCTATTATGGGCTAGGCTTTGAGAAGGTGCATACTCAGGAGTACTATGGATATGGCCTATATGCGGAATTAATTCCTAAAAAAAATCAATTTTTGGGTGTGCTGGGGTATATTGGGTTGAAGGACTATGTGAAAAGGTCTAGGATATTTTGTGATGAATCATTCTTAATGTTTGCAGAGTTGAAATTCAAATTTACAAAAGATTTTAATTTTCTGCCTGTGTTTCAATCTCTGGCGATCTAACCGGCTCGGCTGAGCGGCCAGACTGGCTAGGCATATTGGTTTGATCAGCTTGGCTGAGTGGTCAGACCGGCCACCCTCTGGTATCAACTAAGAGGTATGGATTTTATGATTTTGGTCGAGGTTTAGGTAGTTTGGTCCTAGGTTAGTGTATTCATGTTATATAAAACATGTTTGAGTTAATGTGGGTCAAGTTGTGAAGAATTTATATCTGAAAATATTTTTGTCTTTAGATTTGTAAAAAAAAATTGAGTCAATTATGGTCAACAGCGAGAAACAGAATTACGCTCATGAAGGAGTTTAGGTCCAAAATGATCAAGAATGCTAAGTGAGATTATTAAGCATAAGCATGATACAAGGAAGGCAAGAAATGTTGAATGGATGGTTTGAGCAACAGGTTGTATCAAGTGGTTTGATCGGTCCAAATGGGGTATGGTCTGGTAGAACTAAAGCAGAAAAGACTTATTGATGCGTGACAAGCTATTGATGCACCTATATGTGGTAAACATGGTGATTACTTACAAGAGAAGGCGAAGACTGGGTCAAGGTGAGAGTATTTTGATAGTTTGCCAAATATTTGGAACCTTCGTTGGATCAAAACTACGACGCTTGAGTGGTATTTGGGCAAGTGGTTTAGATCAAGAAGATGTTGAGAAGATCAAGTGGATCAAATGTTAAAAATTTAGCGGTTTCGGACTCATGTACTTTGAAAAGCGTGTATGATAAATCCTGTGTTGTGTATGGTTAAATAGGTTTCCTAATTATGTCAGTAGACAATATTTATTAGAGTTAGTTATAACCTAGTTGCTCCACCAAACCGTGGCTCCTCCGACCGCGCTGCCGTGAGCCGCGCGTCCTCCTTCGACTGTGACTTCAGCCTCGGCGGGTCCGCCAGGTGGTCATCTCCAGCCGAGGGCACGTACATCGTACGCACGTACAATGAAAAAACATCGTACGCCGCAAAGCATTTCCACTACGGAGTTATTCGTAGCCATCTGTATAGGCGACAGAAGGTAAGAGACCTAAGGAAGATTGGTCCAGGAAGATTAGGGGTCGAGATGCGTGTGCAATTTCAAAATGAATTATATTTGTCATACAACTAAAACATCTATATCTTAAAACATGATTGTATATATTAAAATATGATTGTATGTAGTATACTCTCTTGATTCAAGAATACTTGACAATTTTGATTTAATACATGGTTACCTAGGCAATAGCTTGTTTATATTCAAAATGACCAAAATGCCCTTGACAACTAAGTTTCCGTTCAAAATGGTTTTTACTGATGGCTTTTAGCTGTAATTGTCGGCTTTTGCCTGAAATAGGCACTATAGCGGTTGTTAGCTTTTGGTTGAGGTATTCAATTGAAGTGAAGTAAAGAAAAAAGAGGGAACATATAAAAAAACATTATATCCCCATAGAGAATGCAAAACAAAAAAGAAAAAAATACCATGTTAAAAAGCCAACACGTTCAAAACGACTTTCAACTTCTAGAAACTAGAGGCGAAAAGCCATTTTGAATAGAGCCTAATCCAATTAGCCCTGGGCCCACCAAATATGTGGTGAAGGATGGGAGGGTGGAAAGTAACGATGGCAAAATTCAAAATAATGCATTGTAAAACATGACGTCTCAAGTATTTGTGAACAAATAAAGTGGTCAAAATTGATAAGTATTTTTGAATAGAGGAAGTACAACTTTAACAATTTCAATATGATTACCCTGCATTATTATAACTAGGATCTACAAGTAACTAGTGCCCCTCTCTCAATCGGATGGTCTGAAAGTCCTTTGCTGTTCGGATGGTCTGAACGTTGCTTTGCAATTGGACAGTCTATTGCCGATCGGACGGTTCAAAGTTCCCATGCCGTTCAGACAGTCCGAACGTTTCCTTACCAATCGGACAGTCTGAACGTTCCCTTACTGATCGGACAGTCTATTGCCAATCGAACGGTCTGAAAGTCCCTTACCGTTCGGATGGTCCGAACATTACTTTGCAATCATATGGTCTATTTCCGATCAGATGGTTCAAAGTTTCGACATCGTTTGGACTATCCGAATGTTCCCTTACTGATCGGACAGCTCGTTGCTGATCGGACGGTCTGAAGTCCTCTTGCTGTTTGAACTGGTCTGAACGTTCATTTATCGATCAGTTGGTCCATTTTCGATTGGACGTTCTGAATGATCCTTGACCGTTTGAACTGATCTGAACTTCTCCGTGCCTCACTGCCGTCTGATCTCCCTTAGACAGCCTCCACTAGCCCTCCCCTTCTTGATCGCCCGTCCACCATGTGTCGGACACAAAAGCAAAAATACTGAGTCAGCTGCCACATGGCAAGCCACATCCGCACTAGACCCATGTGGCAGCCATGTTAGTGCCACGTGGTGTGCCATGTCAGCCTGACTACTCCAGAGCCACGTCATCTGCACGTCACCTACCACGTGTAGGGTTGATGTCAGCATAACATATAATTCTAAAATGTCTTTAGAACAATAATTCCAGAAATTCTTTGCTGAAGTCATAAATATCATTTCCTTTAGAAAATAATTTCAGAAAATCCTCTTTTTCCTTTTTCTTTAGTTTTGAACTTCCAAAAGCTCGTTCTCTTCCATCCTAGCTCCAATTGACATGTTCAAAATTTTAAATTGTTCTAAAATTCTAAACTATCCACTTCTGGACTCTTTTTTGAATTTTTGGATTTTATTTGTATTTTTTAATTTATTTACTTTGGTTCTTCGCGTATAGATTACGACGAATCCGGAGAGTATGACTTTGACGATTCACAGCACCAAGACTTCGAGTAAGGCAAGTTACACCTTTAATCATTTTGCTTCCAGTAATTTAAATTATTTATTTTGTTTTTAATTATTATGCATGGTACTTTTATTCAAACCTAGTTTAAATTTGATTTGAATTCTAGTTATACTCAAATCCTTTGTTTATAGCTAAATTTGACGTTAAACTTTCTATGCCATGTTACCATAAAGAAAAATCTAGTTGATATTATAGTATTAACTGGATAGTTTTTGTAGCAAACCTTAGCCATGGTTAGAATAATAACAGGTTGGGATACCTTTTTCGCTTAAAATGATAAACTTTTGAAATGTATTTTTGACTTCGGTGAGTTAAAAAAGTACATGAAATATTTTGAAATAAAGTATAAAACTTGGTTGGAACCTAGGCTAATGGTTAGGTGGTGAGTGCTGGCATGCATTGTTGTTCAGTGATACAACGTTGATTGTCACACACAAGGGGCATTGTTGTTCGGTGATACATCCGTACGGAGCAGTCACTAGATGCCAAATTTGAAGATTGAGTTAGGTTTTGGAGATGTGAATGTGTGATGTATATATATGAAATGAGGAGAAAGATGAGGATGATTGAATCTTAATCCAATATCTGAAAAAAGTGACTGAGATATGCATTAATTTAGGCCGAGTTCATTTTTGCACTTGTGATATGAGATGACTTTTGTTGTTCTTCATTTTTGCACTTGTGATATAAGGTTTTTTTTGTTGTTCTTTCTTAAGAAACATCATCATACAAAAAATAATGAGTATTTTCAATGTTGCTCCTCCTTAGGTCACCTACACCAAATCCTAGGTTGCATCCTTGCGCTCTCTTGCTTCTTCGTGTAAAACCAGTAGGGCTGGACTGCTGGAGAAGACAATTAAACAAATTAACATATTGTAACATATATTTATAATTTTTACAACATAGTTCACCCCCCATTGTGATTTTATTTTATGTAAGTAAATTACTACTACATGCGCTTCTAATTCTAACATAGCTCCATTCACTAACTGCCTTTTTAATTATAGCATTTGATGAGATTACCACCCCATATAAGTTGCAATTAACTATTATGTAAATAGAGACAGTCTGTTATTAGTTTGTGTATTCCAAGTAGTTACTAAATGTTAGAGAAACTTTTTAAAATTGATTTCTTAAATATAGTAAACTGCACTCATGACTTTGTTTGAGCTTTTCTATTTGACTAGTTAGGCAGCCCTATGCCGGACGATGGGCTAGATGGCCACATACACCATAGTCCAATTTGCACCTGGATATGCATGCCATTGGATTAGATGGTCAAGTTCGGAGGTGGAATGGCATGAGACAATAGTATATAATTTTATCTAGATTTTTAACAAGACAAACATGAGAGAAATGAAGATTGTGACCGCCGCCACCATCATCGTCGTAGCCTCCGCCGTCTATAGTTACTTTGGTCTGGGCTTGGGCTGGCACGACGGGCTTTGAGCCGTGCCTGAGCCTACCCAGATGTGAGGTGGGCCGACATGGTACGGCACGACATGGTGGGGTGACCGGGCTAAGCCGGTACAATATATGTGGCCCGAAGCACGATAGACCTAGACCGTGTCGGCACGGCACGGCACGGCTCAATGCCCACCCTACTCCCAGCCCACGTACATGAAGAGTAGAGATGGAGCTGGCATTGCCAAACGGCCGTGGCCACTCTTAGCGAAGAGATGCCATTGGGATGAACCAAGCCAACCAACAACATTTATCCCCTCTCTCCCCCTATCAATGACATACATGCCCCCTTAGCAGGCGTTTGAAATGACGTTGGCTTATAGTTTTTTTTACTGTAGCTGACTTATTTTTTACTGTAGCTGAGTTGGTTTATTTGACATAATTAAATTTTAAAAAATTTAAAAAAAGATAAAATATGTTATCCCATCACAGACAATGCAAATGAATACGGCAAAAGAAGAAAAGACAAAAAAAGCCTAAAAAATCTAAAATAAACTTAGAAAAAGATGAAATTATTGAATAGTGAAAAAAAAGTAAAAGCTAGAAGCAGAAACTGGCTTTAAACTGAAATGAACGGTGCTTAGAAATCTTATGTCTCTCCTTTTCTTTTATTTTAAAGAGAAAGCAAAATTGAAAATTTCTCAAATTGCCCTGCCAAAATACAAAACAATTTACGCCGATTTCAGAGAACTGGAGGCATCCACATGCTGCAGAATACAGAAAACAGTCACCAGCCGCATTGTTCAAAATTCAAAGTTCCCATGTGTACGTTGCATGGGACACATTTACCACACGCAATTATGTGGTCAAGCATAGAATAGATCTGGTAGATACCATCTGCTGTCCTCTGAAACCAGGATGATCCAAGATTCAAAAGTTGCCATTTATGCCAACTGGTAGTACTTTTCCTTTATAATTTGCACCGCAAATTATGTATGAAATCGATTTTTTTTTTAAAAAAAAGAACTAGCACTGTATATGAAATCAACATTCCAGAAGGGATGGAGTACCGCAGCTGCACCACCCAACAACGAAGAAATCAGCCGTCGCTTTCAGTTCCAAAGAACTGGCCTCAGAAAAATGCAAACAGCTTGTCCCAAAAAACTAACCTAACAGTAACAAAGCAAATTTAGAACTGGCTTATATAGTTAATCTCTACGTTCTACTAGATCTGTACTTGATCATATTTGCCAAAAAAAATACTGGTAAAGGTCATAGTATCAGCAATGTACCTCCAATTCCGGACTGAAGATTTTGTTACTATCTCTTTTCCTTTATTTGCTTAAGTGCTCGGGTTAGTCGGCCATGCTAGCTCTTACACATGGACAATACAAGCAGAAAAGACTGAGCATTTAGATCATAGAAACTTTGCCGATGTAGTTCATCTTCACCACACCTGGAGCGCCAGCCCACCGCCGCCCCAGATAGAAACAAACCACGTGTGTACCGGGTGCTCAATAGTTAGTACACAAGATGCATCAGAAATAGGAGCACACACATATATTTCGAAAGTGCTAAATAACGTTCAAATATTTTTTGGACCAAAATCAGTTGAATTTTTGACTTTTCGATCTTTATAGAGATTCATGTGCCGTCTTCACCACCGGCATCTTCCTTATCTCCGGCGACGCCATCGTCTTTATGCACCGCCACCTCGTGGGATTAAGGCTCAGGTTCCTCGTTTAGGGTTAGGATTCACCCGAGCCCCCTGAAACGGAGAAGAAGGGCAGGGCGGGGGTGTTGGAGGCAAGCGACGGGGAAGGAGAAGGCCACGGGAGGGGAGAAGGCAGTGCGAGAGAAGGAGCAGGAGGAGGGAGGTGGTCACCAGTTGATCTCGTCGGCGCTAGGAGCGATGTCGGCAAGGAGGCGGGTGGTCGCGCAGGGAGGTGGGGAGGCGGTGGTGGTTGGGGTGGGGTGGGAGTGAGGGTAGGGTTTGGGTTTGGGTTAAGGAGATTTTATATAGGAGTGGATGGAATGATCTAGGCTCTTAATTTTTCATTAGATGGTTAGAAGAAGTGATTGATTTTAGAGAAGAAAATAGTAAAAAGTTGTATAGACAATTCCTATATACTTTTACCAGATCGAGCAATTGTCCCTGTTGTTATTGATGAGCGCTGTAGTTTGGAATGGGGCAAGGCGAATGAGTTTGATGGGACTTCAGTTCGGAGAGGAATGATCTTGTTGGAAAACCTGAGCCTAGAACTACAGGCCTTGGCCCATGTGGGTACCCCAGCCTTTAGTCTATATATATAGGGTCCTAATGATTGTATGATGACTTTTTAGAGGAGAAAAGTAATAAATAAAGAAAAAAAAGAGTTTCCTCAATCTCTGTGTCAATTTTATTACTTCTGTACTTCATCGTGTGTGATTCTTCTTCCATCTACGAGGTGATCGATCAGACTAGACACACCAACGATGATTCCTCAACATGTTATCAGCACGATATGCTCCAACCTATCTCTAGGCCTCATTTAATTGGATCAAAATATAATCGTCGAAGCACGACACTTTGAAGATTGAATTGCCTATCTAGATCGTTTTCAATCTACATTACAAATCTGCTTTAATCTACCATGAGTAGACTTGAAGTTGTCGGCCAAGCCGATTAGTATATTTGCAAGATAGAGTATATGTTGATTGCACTATAGAGTAAAAAAAGAAAAAACAACAACACCGTACGGACCCGACCGCCGCGTCGCCTGCATGCGGCCACACCAACTGCCGCGCCGCTTGAATGCGGCAGCGCAACCGATGTTGTGCCACCCGCACGCTACTGTGCTATCGAGCCATCAACGTTGTGCCAACTATACATCCGAATGGTACCGTATTCGAAACTCCGAATATTTTGAATTCGTAATCGTATCCGGTCTTACCGTATTCGACTCCGAATCTGAGAAAAAATATGGATTATGATACGGTTTAAGTAATATCCGTCTGAATCCTATCCGATTGCACCCCTAATTCCTGGAATACATCTAAGGAGATATTTGCGGTCCTATACAATCACCATCAGGGCTATTTAAATATTTTATAGAGCTTATCGATACTTTCTTAAAATGCTCGCACGTATGTTTATTATCTACGAGAAAGTATGCCTTCACAAAGCTGAGCTCGTAGATAATCCAGATTAAAAATAATTTTCTTGATCATCATATAAAGTCCATTCGAATGGGCAACGCCGAAGAATTTATTTCAAATGCATTTCATGATTATGGCATGGCAACGAGATTAAAGTTGAGCATTCCGTACCGCATGTCCATACCTAGAATAGACTAGCAGATGCATTAATTAAGAGGATTAAATTTATTGCCTAACCAATTTTACAGAATTGTAATTTACCAACTACATGTTGGGGACATACAGTTCTGCATACAACAACTCTCAACAACTTTAAACCATCGGCCTATAACATCCGTTCTGCTATGCAACTAGCGTAAGGGTCAGCACCGAAAATTTCTCATCTCTGCAGATTTGGTTGCAAAGTTTGTGTACCCATACCTCCACCACAGCGTACTACAATAGACTCTCTCCGAAAGTTTGCGATATACTTTGGTTATGAGACAGCATTCATAATCAAGTATTTTGACCCTATGACAGGAGATTTGCATACCACCCGTTTTGTTGATATTATATTTGGTGATGATAGTTTCCCGACATTAGGGGGGAGAAAATCAATTTCTTGATGAAAAATATCGAAAAATTACATGGTAAGTCACAAGAATCTATGCACATGACTCATACACTACTGAAGCAAATGGAGAAGTCCAGAAGATTATTGATTTACAAGCATTAGTGAATCAACTGTCTGACCACTTTAGTGATTTGAAGAGCGTGATCAAGTCGTATATGCCTGCACGTAATGCACTAGAGAGGGTTGAAATCCCTCCAAAAAAGTTGAAGGTATCCCTAATCCCATCTAGAGATCTCGGAATAAAAGGAAAAGAAGTTTGGTCCCCGAATTCTAAGTAGCTGGGGACACCCGGTGAAACAACATAAGAAGGACTTAATACAGCAAGTAGATGTGTGCACACATATCAGAGTTGAAAAACTAAAGAGACTTGCCCCCAAAATTGGAAGAGGTAGTGAGCAAGTAGAAGGACTAGAAGATTTAACCCATGATGAAATAGCTATAAACTATCAGACCATGGGAGAATATATGAATAGGACAACAGCCAACATTAACATTTATTTTGCAAAGAAAATTGTGACAATCATCGACTTGATCCAGAGCCTGCATTGCTTGCTGAATATAAGAAAAGATTAGATTGGGAGGATTAGAAAAGGCAATAGAAACTAAATCATTATTTTTGAATAAAAAGAAGTGTTTGGGCCTGTAAGTCACATGCCTCCCATGTGCACCCCGTAGGGCATAAATGGGTCTTTGTTCGAAAGAGAAATGAGAGAAATAAAGTTATAAGATATAAAATAAGGCTCTTTGCACAAGATTTCACTCAACGTCTCAAGAGTTGATTATGAAGAAACATATTCACTGGTTACGAGTAGAATTACTTTTAAAAATTTAATCTCGATGGCAGTAGACTTGAATTTAGAAATAAAATTGATAGATGTGGTAACTGTATACCTTTATAAAAACTTGGATTTAGATATTTATATAAAGGTGCCTGAAGGCATCCCTGTCTTGAATTAAGATAGAGCAAATAGAAACTTACACAGTGTGAAACTCATAAAAATTATTGTATAGATTTAAGCAATAAAGCAGGATATGGTATAATCACTTAAGCGATTTTTATGCAAGAAAGACTACACGAATAATAATAATTGTCCTTGTGTATTTATACGATGATCCTAGAATGAATTTTGTATAATCTTAGCATATGTAGATGATCTAGATATCATCGGAACCCTAGAAGATATAAAGGAAGCGAGGTCTTACCTGGAGTCAGAGTTTGAAATGAAAGATTTAGGTAAAACCAAATATTGTTTAGGCTTACAGCTTGAGCATGTCCCTGAAGGGATATTAATGTATCAGTCAGTTTACACTCAAAAGATGTTAGAATGGTTCGGCTTTGAAAAGGCATACCCATCAAAAGTACCGATGGTCAGGAGATCTTTCCAGTAAGATAAGGATCGATACAGACTTAGAGAAGATGGTGAGAAAGTCTTGGGACTAGAAATTTCATACTTAAGTGCAATAAGAGCACTTATTTATTTAGTAAATCGTACTATACCAAACATTACATTTACCGTAAACCTATTAGCAAAATATAGTGCAGAACCTACCAAATGGGATTAGCAGATAATAAAGGACAACTTCTAATACCTCTAAGGAAACAAAGACCTTGAACTATTCTACAAAAAAACAAAAACCTAAATATGACTGGCTATATAAATGCTAGGTACCTGTCGAACCCGCATACAGCCAGGTCAAAAATAGGTTATGTATTACTATGTGGTAGAACTGTAATTTCATAGAAATCGTCTAAGCAAAGTCTTGTATCAACTTTGATAAATCACTTAGAAATCATAGCACTGTACGAAGCCACATGAGAATATGCTTGGCTTCAGCGGATGATTCACCACATCTAGTAGTTATTTAGATTGAATATTGTGCAAACTCTCACTATTATCTATGAAGATAATACATCTTGTGTTACACAAGTACAGATTGGTTGCATGAAAAGTCATCTCACAAAATATATCAACTCTAAGTTCTTCGATGCTCATGAATTACAGGAGATGGATAAAATTAAGATACTGCATACTAAGTCATGTGAAAATTTTATATATTTATTCATCAAATCACTTTCAGCATCTAACTTTAAAAAATGTATACATAGAATTAGAATAGTGAGACTTAGAGAAGTGCAGAACTCAGAAGGAGAATCTCCGCGAACTTATCATTAAAACTTGATTACGAAGATCGAGTACCCAAAGAATAAATCTTGTAAATTAAATGAAATTGGGTGGACTGTACTCTTTTTTCTTAACAAGTTTTCCATGAATTTCTTGGCCAAGGTTTTTAATGAGGCAATTCATGCAATGTGGCATAACATGTATCATATACTATTTCTTCAAAAAAAATTCCATTAGGTTTTATGGGATTTTGATGGGGGCAAGAATATGTTGGATAAGTGCTCAAGGGAAGTGATGGGAAACCTAAGGCTAGACCTACAAGTTTTGGCCTATGGTGGACTTTTTAGATTATATGATGACTATTTAGAGAAGAAAAGTAATAAAGAAAGAAGAAATGGTTTCTCCAATCTCTATGTTAATTTTATTGCTTCTGTATTTCTTCGTATGTGATTCTTCTTTCATCCGTGAGGTGATCAAATAGACTGAACTCACCAGCAACGATTCCTTAACAAATCAAAATGTGGCCATGAAGTCGGTTCGCCGGGAAAGTGGGAAAGAGGCACAAGACAATGAATGGGCATCGGGAGGAAACGAGCTGGAATTCATCCGTGGCCGGATGTGGTGTGATCGATGAACCGCAGCTGTGGACCTAGCAAGTAGCAATGCAGGGCTTCTCTTGCGAACTTGCATGTGTTCCTCGGCCATTCAACCCCAGCTGGAGGGTATCCATCTGATGGAATCAGATTATGACCATCGTTTGGAGGCGTGGGGAGTGTGGCACTGGAAGTAAAAATTGGCTCAGGGTTACGTTGTTTTTCCACCGAGGATCAGTGGCGTACGTTTGACAAAAAATACCGGTGGTGCTCATGGGTAAAAGCTAACATGACAAAACCATGCCAAACATACATTTGCATGTCTAGCGCGATCCAAATTCATACATAGATACGCAAGAGACAAAGCAAAAATGTAAAATGTCTTGTGCATCCATCATTTTCTTTGGAAAAATATGGCCGGTTGATCGAGTTGGACCTTTCAATAAATATGCCTTTCTCACTTGGTCTTTAATTTTTTTTAAAGATAATCTTAAATTGGTACCGACACGCTGGATCCACAATGATGTCATCCAGATTAAAATGAATCCGAGGCTTTTTTTTACTGAGTTGTGCTCTCATTTATTCAAGGAGTACCTATACTTGGATTGTTCGAGAACTAGGTATGCAAAGTTTATTTGTCCATCTTTTATAAATCTACAACAATATTTTACAAATCAACAAGACTACGATGGCGCTCAAAATAGCGATGGTTTATAGTTTTTTACTATAGCTGGTTTATTTTTTACTATAACTAATGTAACTTATTTAGCGTAATTAAATTTTAAAAAAATAAAATAGAAAAAATAGGTTAGCCCATCACGAACAATGCAAATGAATACGAAAAAAAGAAAAGACAAAAAAGTCTAAAAAAAGATAAAATAAAGAAATAATAAAATAAAAACAGAAGCTAAAAACCATCGCCAAAATGAGTGAGGGGGTGATCGTTTTAGCGATGGCTTCTGGCTTTTGGCTGAAATTTCACTGTAGCTGGCTTTTTTTTTACTGTAGCTGATTTAGTTTTTTGGGCATAATTAAATTTAAAAAATGTAAAAATAGAAAAAATATGTTAACCCATCACGGACAATGCAAAGGAACACGGGAAAATAAGAAAAATGCAAAAAAGTTCAAAAAATGTAAAAAAATTCAGAAAAAGATAAATTACTGAATAGTGAAAAAAAAAACTGAAGCTGAAAAAAAACTGAAATGAGCGGAGCCTGAGCCAACATATGAGTTCGTCTGGTCACCTGGAGCAACCGAGTGCAAGAATTGGCCTTATGACCTAAAATAATATGGCCCATACGGCCCAACTCGCCCCTCACATCTTCTTCAACATCAAAAGTCTGAGACAGACAGACCTCCGTCTTCCGTTTTTCGTGCGCCGGCCCTAGGGGGGCGAAGGGGCGCGGCGGCCAGAGCGGGTGCGCTAGCCCCCTCACGCCGCCCCTGGTGCGTTCGCCACGGCTAATGACACATGATTTGAGACAATAATGAGCACAATTTTCCCTATTTTGAAGGATGATCGCTTGTTGTTGAATGACATTGCACCCACCTACCTCTTGTTCTCCTCTGGCTAGTTTGGCAGTCACAGTCAAGGAAAAAAAATATCGGTGTTAACTGACAGGATCGGTAAAAAAAAATATCAGTCCTAAAAATTTCAAATTTAAATTTTGAAATGATAAGTACCAATTCTGGACAGTAACAAGTCAAACCGTGTTGTAACCGGCCAAAAACTAGTTAAATTAAAATTTTCAATTTACATTTGATGATTGAAACCGTCCGTTAGAAAAACCGATCACTGCTAGTAATTGACTGATAACCGATACCAGTTAGGGTTCAATATTTTTCTATAACCGGTTTTTGAATCTTTGGTCACAATCCATCCAACATCTACTGCCTATATCCTCTTTTGTCCATCATTTTTAGAATGCATGTAGACAATAATATGAATTTTTGACAACTAGTATGAAAATTCTAATACAATTTTCACATAAAATATTATATGACTATATTTTTCATTAAAAATACTTCCATATTATATTTAAGTTTTTTTTCTGATGCATCGTTAGAAAAAAATTGTGAATATGTGTATTGAAGACTGTATGCAGACCTGACCAAATAGGTTGCCTGACACGGCACTAATAGACCCAAATAGGTTATAACCCGATTAGGCCTGGCACAGCTAGGCCGAATAAGTTACCACGTTGTGCTATGCTGGTTCATATGCCTGCCCTCCGACCTAAGCACAGTACAGAAAGGAGTCGGGCCGGGTCGGACCTGTCTGAGAATGTTTAGCCTAATAGGGCACCGATGACCCATTGATTTTACTGCTTATCACAAGTAATTGTACTACCAGACATAAGTAATTTTACTACTAGTTGCTGAGTCACAAATATTTTTACCACCATTCATAAGTAATTTTACTACTAGTCACAAGTAATTTTACTACTAGTCACAAGTAATTTTACTATCAAGGCACTACCTTGCGCTCAGAAGAGTGTGGTAACCCTAACACAATAAAAGTTTAGTATCAACCGCAAGCAATTTTACTGCACTACTGTGGAAGAGTTACTATATGTACCATGGCAGGCCAACCCACCATGCTGAGGTGCCAGCCCAAGCACGATACGTCCGGTCGGGGCTGAGCCGTCATGGTATGTTTACTGTTTATGTTGTGCCCTAGGCAGGTTAACGGTACCGTGCCCCAGGCTGTCAGAGTTGATCCGACCTATTTGATCAGGTGTAACCATGTGGGTGTCCAAAGGGATAAGTAAAAGACAAAGAGGGAGTTGTTACATAGCCATCACCGAGGTGAATGAAAGGTAAACCCATTTTAGGTATCGTTGAACAGATGTTGGAGCAGATATAAAAGTAATAAAATTTGTGAACAAAAATACCTGATTCCCTTGTTTTATATCAAAACTATATTTTAAATAAAAAATTCTAATCCTTATCACCATCCGAAGAATCTGAATTGGGTGCACAATATGGTATAGGGTTGGGAAAATCCTTGCATGTACTATCAAGATGTCAAGAAATATAAAAAATTTGACGAAGATTGGCAAAGGTACATTTGTTTTCAGGAAACGACTTGGAGCCTTCTTTAATCACAAGCATCAAGGTGTCTAGGAATATTGACATCCATTGCGCATCACTCACATTAAAATGATTGGAAAGAATTTCATTTCTAAAATATTATCACTCCTGTTTTTCATTAGCTTTTTTTTATAAATCAATAAGCCCAAAATTTCATAGGAAAATGATTTAGTTCTTATTGGAATCGAAAAAATTCCTGCGATCTAAATAGGCTATAAATTTTTTCATCTAAGTTCCCATTTTGAATGCGAAATTGTTCCCTATGAAATTCTAGCAAAATACTCCTCGTTATGGTGTATGAGCCCATGCATGGTAAGTATGTTGAAGGCTGCGGCATGGACCAAGGGGATGATGCAAGGGCCCCGCATCAGCAACATATCAACACATAGGAGTTATCTCTTTTAGTTAGCAATATCTTATCATTAGGTAGTTTGCTAGATAAGTTGTTAAGGGCCGGCTCTCCTCTATATAAGAGCATACGACAATCCCCAAATAAGCATTCTCATCTATAGTCTTCTCCTGTTCCCCCAAGCCATTCACCGCTTAGCTATCTTTTCGACGGTGTTTACCTATTATGGTTTAAGCTAACCTATAACAATTGGTATCAGAACCAATCATTGCACCTTTAACCAAGTCGGGTAGCGATGGCTCCAATCCTATGGACAAGGCCATCATGGCCTCGTTCAACGCCGGTCAGGTTGCACTCGACCACCTTTGCGTCGCCATGGAGGGCTTTAGCAAGACACTGCCCAGCGACCACAGGGTGCCACTTCAGGCACGAGTGACAACACCTCAACAACCTACACTACCCCTTCCTATGATGGTCAAGGAGGAGCAGAAGTTGCAACGTGTCACTGAGATTTTTGCGTTGATAACAACAACCCTGGTGAAGCCACCATCGCCACTCAAGTCATTGTCCCTGTCAGCATGGCTTTCTCTACCGATCGTGTCGCCTTTGGCTTCACCGTTGGTAGCTACACCAAGGAAGACAACCACTATTTGGTGGTAGCCTTTCCCTCGCCATCGACTGGCATCGTACTCTCTATGGTGTGGAACACGACGGCTACCATGTGGGAGATTGTGATGCCGTTGCATCTCTACCACCGCCGTCACATATCATGGCAAAGAGGGGTGCCATAGCTGTCCACGGTCGATTGTCCTCACCAACACCGGCTTGCTCGACGATGCTAAATCCTTCATGCCTTAGCCGTCAATCGTTGTCCACACCCTGCTTATCACTCATGTGAGGCGCCGTAGCCGTTCGTCGAAGTAGGGATACCTCAGGTTGCAACCATGGCTGACGCCCTATTGCTTGTCCAAGAGGGGTGAAGTGTTATAGCGTATGAGCCCATGCATGATAAGTGTGCTGAAGGCTGCGACTAGGCGGCCGCATGATCCCAAGGGGGTGATGCAAGGGCCCTGCAAACAACATGTATCAAAACATAGGAGTTGTCTCCAATAATTGTTATTCTTTTCAGCTTATGGCTTTCTTTGAACAAACAAATGGGACGACTTCTCCATCGTCGATTTGAATCAGCTTATGAAAACAATCTTTTTAAGTGACTTATTAGCATTCGGTTCGTTCATATAATCATTCACGCTAGGGCCAAAAAATATTAACCCGTAGCTGAAAAGAACCCACCCTCTTTTAATTGGTAATATCTTATCATTAGTTAGTTTGTTAGATAAGTTGTTAGAGGCCAACTCTCCTCTATATAAGAGCGTATGGCAATGCCCATTGGATAATAAGCAAGAAAGAATAATTCATTTTTATTTATACTCCTGTTCCCCCAAGTCGTTTGCTGTTCAGCTATCTTCCAACAGTATTTACCTGTTATGTTCTAAGGTATCTCATAACACTTCTAAGGATATGTACAATGCTATAGATAATTATTGTCCATAATATCATCTATATTATCTATAGACATCACTAAAAATAGCTTATATGATAGGTTATTTTTTTGTATGTTTCTATAGACAACTTCTTCATGACACAATGTATCTTGTTTATTGCGTTACAATCGACTATTGTATGAGAGATAGCCTATTTCCCTATGCTTTCTATTTTCTTCACATCATCTTGTATCTTATATAGCTAAATTTATAGATAACTAATATCACACTATTCTAAATATACCAAGTTCCTGAAAAGAAAAGGCCATTGGCACATTGCCTCTCCCGGTTCCCGGATCCCAAAGCCAGGCTGTGACAGTCACCACGAGTAACACAACCAAGAGGCAGCCGCTTCCTCACGTGCCTGCCGGCCTGCTCCATGCCTCCATCCAATGCTCGCTCTGTCCACGATCAACGGGTTGCATCCAGCGTACACACGGCGGCGATCAACCCGATCCCATCGGTTGGCTTAAAAAGATCGTCCCCTACGCTTATCTTGGCATACCTCTCTGACTGACTAGTGGGTAATCAGCTTCGGGGGACCCACATGTCAGTGAGCCCTACTTATTCAAGCTCGTTAACATACGGCCTACGGGTGGGCGGGTGAGGGAGGTACGAGTCAGCCAGTCAGGTCAGGTACGTGAGAGCGCATTCACCGTCCACGTGGCACATGATCGGTTGGAATACCGTCCATGTTAATCACCAGCGGGAATTATCAGGACACTCACGGTCTAGGTCACTGACATGACGGGCACGCATATACGCCATGGCCCACCTGTCATAACCTTCTACGTGGGTTTCTGGTGACGCCTGTTTGAAACACCCCACTGTCAGTCTTGCAGTGCAAGAGAGGAGAGGCCGAGAGGAGACCGCTCGCATCTCCCCGGGGCACGCACGTAAGAACCCGCGAATTACCCTACTAATCACCAAACTGCCACGCCCCACGCGGGGGCAGTTTGGGCAACACAGGAGCGGTGACAGAACGGTGAATATGCGCCCTTACTCGAGGGCAGGACAGGAAGACCGCAAAAGATAAAGCCTCCATTTGGACCCCGACTCTGCTTCCCATCGCCATTGCTGCTCTCTTCTTCTTCCTCCTCCCTCCCCTCCTCTCTTCTTCTTGTCATAATTTTTCCTGTAAATTTCCCGTGGCTTCTTGTATCTTGTTTTTTCTGTGAACTGAGACGTAGACAAAGGGGAAAGAGAGGGAAGACAGAGTGATTGGTGAGAGGTGGCAGGGAGGAACAGGACGGGAGCGGTGGCCGAAGGCCATTTTTGATGCGTGGCTCCCTGGAGGTCTATGCGAGGCAGAGACGTCGCGTCGCCGAGCCCCTTGAAACTGAAAGCCCTCCCTGCATTGAACATGATGAGGTAGCCGGCAGATCTCCGGGCTCTCGCTCTTGTTCTTCTTGTGGTTCCTCGTTTCTTCTGTATCTTTGTGTGCATCAGATCGAAGTGCGCTCTGTTTTTCATCTTGTTTGCGTTTGATTTTTGTTTCGGCTTCTGTTTTGCATCGGTTGGTGACGGATTTGGTTTATTCGCCCGCCTGCCGGAGCCGGCTGGCCTTGTAAAATTTCCAGCTTTTGTTCGTCTGCTTTGTTAATCTGGCCGATGCCTCTGTTCTCCGTCGTTTTGGTTTTTGGATTCCATGTTGTTGTTGCGGTTTGGTTGATCTGTACTTCGGTGTTTCCATGCCGCCACGGCGAATTAGCGAGGCCGTGTTGACCCTCGATTTGGTGTTTTTAATCTCTCTGCTTTGCAGTCTTCTGTTCGTAATCTCAGTACTCTTTGGTTGTCTTCCAAATTGCTTGGTTTCCACTGCTTTTCCGGCTGTTTGGACTGGATCGAAAGGAGCCTGCCGTCTGTTTGCTCTGCATCCTTGGATTCTCTTCTCGTGGAGAGGAGAGTTCATAGTTCTTGCCCGAACTATTTTCTTGTTCTTTGCGGTTGCCTTCCCTTCCGATTGTGTCGTGTTCTTTGCTCATCCTACTTTTGTTTCCAAGAGCTGGCTCTTGTTAAAATTCTGCGGTCATTCTGTTCTCTCCTTTTATTTGTCTAGTTTTGTTGCATACCGAGGTGCGAGGCGATCGACTTGTTTGCTTCTTCGTTTCACCAGCCACTCCAAGGCGGCCGATTTGTTACTTGCATTTCGCAGAAGATCTCTTTGTCCGATCAAATCGCTAATCTGTGCCTCTTCGTTTGCTGCAGGTACCAAAAGCTCAGCCCGGACTGCCTCCCGCTCGCCAACGGCGGCGGCGGCGTGGCCAGGAAGCCGGCTTCGAGATCCTGCAAGGACGACGACGGCCCGGCCGTCGCCACCGACGGCTCCCGCCTGGCCTCCTGCCTCGCCGCCTCCCCGCTCGACTCCAAGCCGCTGCGCGCCCGCGCGCCGCAGCCTCCTTCGTTGTCGGCCGCCCGGAGGCCAGCGCGCGACCACGGCCACCATCATCCGTCGGACTCCTCGGACACGGCCTCCCCGAGCTCTACCGGCGCCATCGCCGGCACCGGCGGCGGCGACGTGCTCCTGCAGTGGGGGCACAACAAGCGGTCCCGCTGCCGGCGCGACTCCTCCGCGGCGTCCTCGGCCGCGGCGCGGTCCACGAAGCGCCGGCAGGCCGGCGGCGGCAAGATCCAGCAGCGCGCGTCGGCGCCGCCGGAGAAGCTCATGCCGCCGCCCGCCGCCACCACCGGGTCGTACACGCGGGGGTCCAACCTGAGGTCCGCCTCGTCCTTCCCGTCTCGCACTGCCGCCGGAGACGCCCACCACCACCCTCCCCACCACCACAGGTACTAACCAGCCTCCTCTCCCCCGTCTCGTTTCATACCTCGGGGAGGGAGACCTCGGCCCGCTCCCCCCTCTTCTCTCCTCCCCTGTTTGCCTCGGCGACTTTTTCTTGGTTTCCTCTTTTGCCCCCGCGGAAACTACCGGGCTATCTTATTTCTTCTTGGTGGAGTCGTGGCCTCGTGGGTTTCGCTCTCTTCCGCTCTGGTTGGGTTCGTGCCTTCGTGGCGTTATTTATTCTCTTGGTTTTTTTTGGTCTTCGGGTTTGGATCTGTTTTGGTTCTTGGTGAGCTGTACCACCATCCACCTTTTGGCACCGCAAGGAGAGTTGAGTTGGATGAAAGATCCCTCCTCTTTTCTCTCCTCACTTTATTTTTTCCAAAAAAAAAATAGAGTAGGTCTTCAGATTTCTGATCTCTAAATATTGTACTGCTGGTTTGATCCGGATCACCCCATCTTCTCCGATTTTTTGTGGTATTTATTATTTTATAATTTTTAAAAATAGTTTTTTCTGTGGAAACTTCTGTGTCTGGATCTGGGAGTGGTGTGGTGCATTGAGCGGTAACTTTACCTTCCTCCCTTGACCAACCCGTAGACACCATAAGGTCATAGGCAGGCAGCAGCACCCGTATTTGTCACACATCGCGTGATGCGTTGGGGGCCCCCAACAAGATCTCCATACCTGCTCAAATTCCTTGATGGTGGTGGTGTACTCGGTGTATGGGGGTAATTTTAATTTGGGAGGATTGTTTGGTTGATTTGGTGGATCTCTGTTGTGTTGGGAAGCTGAATTGGTGATGAGGATATGAGTTGCTGCAACATCAAGAGGAGGAAGAGGGAAAGGTAGTACTACTGGTAGGGTAGATGGTTACGAATATGTATATATATGCACCATACTTTCTATGTGGGCATCAACAGAAGCAGCTTTGCCTTTGTTTGCTCTGCTCAAGTTGCATCCATCTTGTTGTGGTACGAGTCTCATGTACTGCTAGGACTACTGATCCACCCCACCCACCTTCCCTTCCCCTTTACCCTTTTGCCTCGCTCAACTTGCCAACCACCACATCATCACCGCCACTACCGCAGCAATCCATGATTAACGTCCTGTTTTCTCTCTCTGGTGGTGCGATCAGATCCGTCGAGGAGCGATCGGGCGGCGGGCAGAAGCGGTCGCCGGACAAGGCGCACAAGTCCACCGTGGACGCTGCGCTGCACTTGGATCCCAAGAGCA
Source organism: Melocanna baccifera (assembly GCA_036346265.1). Classification (NCBI taxonomy): domain Eukaryota; kingdom Viridiplantae; phylum Streptophyta; class Magnoliopsida; order Poales; family Poaceae; genus Melocanna; species Melocanna baccifera. The sequence goes on along the minus strand of CM070677.1, from coordinate 32,584,623 downwards.
ACCACCACCTCCACCACCATGACTCGCCGCTGACCGCCAACGGCACGGTCGCCGGCGAGAAGCTGGGCGTGGAGCGCTTCGAGCTCCCCCGGATCTACATCTCGCTGTCGCGCAAGGAGAAGGAGGACGACTTCTTGGCCATGAAGGGCACCAAGCTGCCCCAGCGGCCCAAGAAGAGGGCCAAGAACGTGGACAAGACACTCCAGGTATATGCCCATCTGCCTCTGCAACCAACCGATCCGATCCATTCCCATCTGCTTCGATCACGCGGCTATAACACGCGTTTGTGTTGCTTCCGCTGTTGATGTGTGCAGTACGTCTTCCCGGGGATGTGGCTGTCGGATTTGACGAGAGGCCGGTACGAGGTGCGAGAGAAGAAATGCGTGAAGAAGGTATAGCAACCCCCCTTCCCATCTGGCGTTTTCAGTTCGTGCAGCTTACCAGATCGTTCCTGATCTGCGTGCTAAAAAGAAAAGGGAAATTGCTTGGATTTAGGGCGTGGGACTGATCGGAATGCGATGCAAAATGAAGCCGAAAAGTGGGTGCATTTGTTGCCTCTTTCTTCTTTTGGGCTGGCCCTCTCACTCACGTGGGGCCCATGACCCGTGATGCTTCGTGTCCTCACCCATGACGGCACCGATTTATTTTGGCTCGGCTTTACCGTCGTGGACGTCGGAGATAGATGCAAGCGAGCGATCTCTTGCACTCACCTGAGGACTCTTCTAGGTTTGGTTAGATCCATCCGTTCATTTTATCTGCACTGTGATATGCTTATAAACACAAGAAACACCACTGCCCGGTCTGCTGCATACACACAGGAGTGCTGCCGCATGTACGAACGTTTTTACAAGAAAAAAAAAATCTTGATGTCCTCTGTGAGCATGGGCCCAGCTGTCAGCCTCCTATCGTCCGTTCACGCTTCACCTGCAAGTAGGAACTGTAGAGTTTTGGGTGGTGTGAGGTGTGAGCTCATCGGTGTTTAGCCGTGCGTGATTGTTGACGCACAGGGGCCTTTAGCTGCGCTCGAATGTGAGTTGCTGACAAGCGGGGCCCCTGGTAAGGGCCAATGTGGAGACATGTACCTGTCGTTTGGTAGGACCACATGATACATGATAGTGCCGGGATAGAGCTTGGAATCATAACCATCGAAAAAAGAAAAAGGGGAAAGAAAAGAGGTGTAAAATAAAAGTTTGGTGCTATCTGTTTCCCCTTTTCTCTGATGAAATTTTCGTTCACCTCGCAGATAGGAGTATAGTGGGTGTATACTGCAGTTTAATCTTTGCAACATGCATATTTGTCAATAGTAACGATGGACCAGTTCGAATCTTTCAACATGAACTCCATTGTTTACTGACTACAACTATTAAAATGTTAGGTGTGCTTGGGGTGTTAGATACCCTAGATTATTAGTCGGCACATGCACGTAAGCACCTAATACTACTTGTGAACATATTCCTAAAAAAAAACTTTTGAACCTATCTTCCCATCGAGGTTTCCTCTTAAGCTCGGCACTAACTGAAAACTCTCTTGATCTGGAATGCAGAAGCGGAGAGGGCTGAAAGGGATGGAGAGCATGGACAGCGACTCGGAGTGACGGTAAGATGGGCCACCAAGTGAGACAGCAGAAGGGGGCAATAAGATGGAGATGTGGCCACGAGCGAGGAGGGGAAGAAGAAAGACCAGAAGAGCTTTAGCCAAAGAGGGAATGGAGGAGGATTTGCTTGTAAAGTGGGGAGGGAAAGGAGGCACCGAGGGCAAGAGTGCTTGCCCGCTAACCTTGAGAGGCGCCCAGCAAAGTGTTTTCTAAGGGTGGGTTTTTTTTTGGCTTATGGCTTAAATATTTAAATTATGGCTATTCGCAAGAGGTAATATGCAAAGAAAAATAGTCATGTGATTTTGGTTGGTACAGCTGAACTTAGTACACTTTTTACTATAATTTTTCTATTGACCCTATTTTGAAAAAACGTACCGTTTAAAAGCTAGTTACTATAGACAATACAAGTATAAGCTATATATAAACTGAAAAGACGATGATGAAGATGCCCACGGTACAAATATAAGCTATATATATAAACATACCGTTTTTGGAATTAGTTTGAAACCCCAGATCCTTCCCAAAATTGGCATCATTTTTTGGAAATCCACTTTCTATCCTTGACCTTTCTATCTTCACCCTCGGTTGGCGCCCTCGAAAACCGCACCAGTGCCACCTCCTTATTCTTTCCCCTCCACGCGGTCGCACGCTCTTGTCGCACCATTGCCCACTCCATATCACAACCACCCAATTGAAGAGCTCCCCACGACAACTCCTCCCCCAATGTCCCCTAGGCTGGTGAGCCCTAGAACCAAATTTCTTCTTCGCTCGATCAAACCTCGATTACATTCAGCACCCCCTTTGCATCCCAATTTCATTGGTGAACTCACTTGAACAAAGAGCATGTCCATGGAGCTCTAGCGACGAGAGCCTCCGCCAGCCATAGAGCCCCCACCATGGACAGCTCGTCTAAGAGTTCCCCAACCCAAGCCATCGTCACTATCGTGAAACCCATCTCTCGTGGATGATCAAACCACCTTCACCCTTGGCGTAAACTCGCTGGAATGGCTCTAAGCTGCTTGAGACCCTGTAGCCTTCCCTCCTGTTGCTGATCGTCACCACTTATGCTCTTGCCTTCCAAAGTTCAAAAATGGAACCACCACTTTGAGCTCCACCTATCCGTACCATCCTTCATTGTAAGAGCTCTTCGCCAGTGTCATTTCCTGGAGACCACCACCCCCTCTGTTTTCATTGGAGAGAGACGGAGGTTGAAGACAAGTCGAGGGCGGCGACGCGGCTTCATCTCGGCCACCCTTGCACCATCCAATGACCAACAATGTACGTACGTGGTTGAGCCATTCGACCACACGAAATAGGCCAAATCGGCCAGCCCATCTGGCCAACGCGATTTAAATTGCCCACATGCCACACTGTAGCAACTGACCCGGCCTAGCATTGTGCTTTACTATAGTGCACTGTTCATCCGAACCGTAGAAATCCAAAAATACATCATTTTGACACCCCGAATCCATTTCTGACCTCCATTCCACTGTACCAAACTCCAATAAAATCCAAACCCTCCTAATTTGATTTTTATTACATTTTACTATTTTTATTTTATTTATTTTTCTAGCTTGATTAGATTCAACTACAGGCTCATGTTATTTTATGTGTTTGCGCTAGTTTCCAAGCTTTCTGAGGTGCCCGTTCAAGGATCAGACCCGGACATTGAAGTGCATGAAACAACATAGTTTGTTGGGCAACAAGGCAAGTTACAAGGTTTTGATCATATTGAATCTCGAGGAAATTAAATTATTTAATTACAATATTTACATTATTGTTATTTACGTAATGTTATTTAATTAAAATAAAATATTTGGAATGACTTGTAAATTAGTTATGTTCTACCACTGAAAAATGCTCATTTAATTTAAGGCCATATTCTCCTTGATAATCTTAGTATTATTTAATTATTGTATAAATAATTGTAGATTAGCTCATTCAAAATTTTGTACTACTAAATGACTTGGCATTTAGCCAGTAGAATTGTTTAAATGGTTCTAGGGTAAGGTGACTCGTGGAAAGCCACTAGATGGTTGAAATCCACGACCTTATCCTAGGGTGAAGGCTTGAGCAATCTGGGTGTGGTTGGCAGTCTCAAGGTGAAAAGTAAGGAGTAGAACTTTATACTGAGTAAAGGACATAGAAATCGTCCGACCACAAATATTGACTTGTCAACCCTAGTCTAGTAGCTACTCAAATTGATTGAATCTCTACAGGAGTAAGAGAGTGTGGTATGAAAATGGTAATACTATACTTAATAATGATATGTCCACACAAAATCAGGTGGATGTGTTCCGCCTTGTCTAGGGGATACCCGAGTTTGTATGGTGTATAACCTTTCAGGTAGAGGTTATATAAAGAATTAAGCAGTGAAATCATTTTATTTTCTTAATTTAGTCATGAGGGTTAAGGAATCTTGTAGGTAAAGCTGGGCAACTCTGTCGAGTGAAAAACTAATGGTATTCGAATGCGCCGTACTCCCAATCAATGCGGTTGTTTTTAATGGGTAATTCCAGCAACAAAGCATAAACATATTTCTTTTTGTTTTAAATTGGTGTAATCTAAAAAATCAACTATTGAAAACCCCTTACTCTTATGAAGTTACAGTTTTATTATTTCATGTTTTAAAATGTTTACAAATAAATTGCATCCATTCTCATTAATAAAATCAGTATATTCTCATCTGTTGTTAATATTGGTAAATAGTTAAATTAGAGTTTACTCTTGTGACTTGCTAGGTATGGTTGTACTCATTAATTGCAAAACAACAAATATAATAACAATGGAGCAATGATGAACAAGCTGTGGATGAAGATGAGGTAGAGCCTTGCTTCGTCAACGACCAGTGGTTTTAGGTCTAGCCTCGCTCTAGTATGCCTATGGGAGTTTCTTTGTATTATAAGATAACTTTGGACTTGTCGTCCGCTGCGTTCAAAACTAAGCTGTTAAGTCTTATCTTTATAATAAAGTTTAGCTATTGTTTGTAAGTATGTATTGTACTAATACTCATTTTCGTACGATACTTCACAACTGAACAGTCATGAGACAGTTGTGGCGATTACTAACATTTCCAGAGATGGAGGCGTTGCAGCCATTTTGTTGTGTTTTGGGGTGGCGAGGGAGGGAGGGAGGGAAGTGTTTGTGTTTCGCCCACCTTTGAGCCGTGGTTTATTTGGAAAGGTGGAACGTTTAGTGATTTTGTGCATAGTTCTTCATCAATTTCCTCTCATCCTTTCCAAACCGCAAGACTTTTTCTACTCTGTTATTGGTTTTTTTTTGGAGTGTTCTTGGTGACTTTGTGCTTGGAATCGTTGAGTCTGACGTATTAGACTGTGTGTTGCTGGGATGGACTGGTGGGCTTGCTTCAACGATATGGCCATATGGGCCTGGCCTTTCCGTAGGTAGTGTGCATGTGCATATTCTCGTAGGATGGAAAGCTGAAAATGGATCAGATACATTGGATAGTCCTAAATATAAATATGATTTTATATTTTTAATATAAATATAAATATTCTTAAATACGAATACGAATCGAATGTCGTAACGAATTCGAATCAAATATGTACCTAATTCTATTGAATACGAATATTCTTCTACAACTTCTGTAACAAATGTCGTTTGAAGAAATTTATGTAATATGATTACAAGATTGGCCGTGAATCTGTGACTTATTGCCTTACTAGTTACGAGTTAGGGCCTTAGGGGGTAGCCAAGTAAGTGAGTGAGTGACTGGTCGCTAGGCTGACCGGCTGGTATAGGAAACGGATCGAATACGAATCGAATAGTCTCGAATATAAATATAAATGTTCTCGAATACAAATGCGAATATGAACACTCTTAGATATGGGTACGGATATTGTCGAATACGAATACGAATATTTTCGAATATAGATTTTGCTTACGTTATTTGCGTTTTCTCATATACGGATATCGGATAAAATAGATTATTTGTTATCGTTTTTCACCCCAGATGCTAGTACTACCGTGGATTTACCCTGCGTGCCCGTCGTGGTGTAGGTAGGGACGGAACTGGATGACTGCAGGCTCCCAACGAGCAAGTGTGAGGTAGGGTTTGCGATTTGATTTTTGACATGGATGATGCCGACCGTGCGCACGATCTAACGGGCCGTCTGCCAGAAGCGGCAGCGCTGAGCCGTGTGCGATTATACATGCAACATCGTGCGGGAAGTCTTCTTTTGAAGGCAGCGACGGCATCTCTCTCTCTCTCTCTCTCTCGGGTGGGAGATGAGGCACAAAGTAAGTAGAGGAATCGATTAATCAAGTGGACCTCTATTTTGTATTTTCTTTTGTTTCTTCTTTCCTCGTCATCAACGTTAGCGCAGAGGAGAGGTGGTGGTGGCGGCTCTGTTCATGCATATGCTACCTGTGGGAGCGCCGCGGTGAACACTGCTCTCTGACCGCGGTGGACATTGATATGATCTCTAAAACATAGTTTTGATTACTAGTTTCTGTTATAATATATTTATATTACAGTTATAGTAAAAACTGTAACGGTAGTAAATGCTAAAAGCTTGAGCATGTAAGCCCAAATGAGCATCCCCTTATGCAGCGGGAGAGGAGAAGAATCCGGGGAGAGGCGGAGAAAGAGGGCGGTGTGGAGAACGAAATTTCAGAGCAGCTCGCTTTGTCCTCATAGCTGGCCCCCCAAAGCTAGAATTTTTCTGCAGTTCTAGACGCCCAGCCTAGCCAAGCAAGGCTAGAAATTTTTCTTGCCTAGCTGACCAGCAGGCAAGTAAAACGTCAACGAAGCGCATGTGCTGCTCGCACGTGCAGCCCGCTGGATGACGGAGACGAGAAGCAGGCGGCTGTTTCGGACAGGCTATTTACGAGGGGTCCGGCGGCGGCTGGCTATGCATCCGTCCAAGGTTAAGGTATCCATCGGCCATCGCGTAATCCGGTCGATTAGTTCGAGCTGGGGTCGGACCCTCCTCCTCCCGTTCTGCTTCAAAGTTGCTCAATTTGCCCGAGCCTTCGGGCAAAGAGAGGACAACGGGCGAGGGAGGGAGCTCGTACGTGCCTGCCGTCTCCGGTGTCTGGATGATTTGCCTGATCTCCTCTTCTCGTTTTCTTCTCTTCTGGATCGAGCGGCGAACTCACCACACAGATACCTATTGGCATAGAGCCGCTCCCCTGCGCGAGTGCGGGAGGAGACGAGGCGACCGAGCAAGCCACTTGGAATCATGGGGGTGTGGGAGACAGCAAGGGGGATGCGCATGCGTGGTGGCTTTTGTGCGCGTACGCTCTGGACTGGAGCTGGTATCCATCCACCAGGCCGGCGATGACGTACGCAAGCACGTACGAGTACCGCAAGGACGATACAGGAACGACTCTGGCGCTGGCAATCCTCGTCTTCTTGCTCTTTTCTTTTAGAGCGTCCTCCTGTTCGTTGTTGTTACTCAGCAACTCACTCCAAAGAAAAATAATAATTGTGGCCTCGTTGGGTCTGTCAACATTTCATCTTTGTCTGTGACTCTTAACGGTTGCTGCCAAGTGAGAGAGACTGGAAGACACGGCGTGGAACTTTATCAAAGCGAGGAGGAGGGCGATCCAAACTTCGCTGCTTTCTGGTGCTACTTGCTTCCCTAATCTCGGATGGTTGTCTTCAATCACGACTCGTCAGGCCGCACTCCTCTTATCTTCTCTTCACCCTGAAATGGGAGGGGCGAATAAAAGATTGCATCCATCTTTGTGCCCTTCGGTGGTGGCCGTCATTCTCAGCACACGGCAGGAGCGAGCAGTCCTTGGCTCTTGGTTTCTCAAAGTTTGGTACCTCAAAGTTCGTCGTGTCACGCTGTTTCTCGTAATCACTGGACCGACTGACCCGACCAATTCTGAAAGGATCGAACTGAGAAGCTGCCTGCGAGAAATGTCACAGGTCAAACAGGATCCCCGTAGCGTGCCCGTGCATGCCTCCTTGCGAGAACCGTGCATCGACTTGACGTGTACGCAAACAGGGTAAAACAGGTCAAACGGCTTTCTCTTGGACGTGTACGCGTCTTTCCAGTTTGACGACTGACGATTGTGTCACCTACTGCATGTACCTGTGCGTTTGCAGGGTACATACTACAGGGAGCAAAGAGACGTCGAAATCGAAGAGAAGGCCGTTTGTTTTCTGTTCGCCCAAGTCAACGTCTTGACGCTTGTAATTCTGACAGGCACCTCGTATCCGGCGGATCTGTCATGATCTCAGCGCAGGAATCACACAATGTTGACGCGTGAACAAGGGGATCCCCCATGCGGTGGAAAGGGACACTTTGCTACTCTTACCTACCGTTACGAAGCGGAATTCGCTGGCCATATAGCTTTTGCTCGAATAATGTAACGTATAAGCAAAACGACAACGAAAAAGAGGTTCATTTCACCGTTTGGAGTGAAACGGAGGATGACATGTAAGTTCACCCAAACACATGAAAACCGGATTCAGCGGATATATAGTACAACACGTTACAGCTAGCTCATAAGCCTGAACCATCAAAGCCTACGGTTTATACTTTATACACAGCATTTTCCATGATTAGCATCTCAATACTTCGGCTTGCGGATACAGAGATGCTTCGATTCTAACGGAAGAGACTAGGAACAGATCGCCGTGGGATCTTCCCTTCAAGCTTAAGGTGGTGATCGTTTTAGCGATGGCTTCTAACTTTTGGCTGAAATTTCACTATAGCTGGCTAAAATTTTACTGTAGCTGAGTTAGTGAATAGTGTAGTAAATAGTGAAAAAAAAGCTAAAACCAAAAAAATCGAAACGATCAGGGCAAGGTCTGATGGGTCCAGAATCCTTCCTCTCAGTCATGACTATTCTAGCTGCCATATGTACAATTGAATTGTAAAAAAAAACAAATCAAAGATCAAAGAAGCCATCCTAGCACATTTTGCTAACGAAGAACACGTGTTTCATAGAATATCATGCGCTGGAAAGCAGAAGTGGACTTTTGGACAGGGACAACTACAGAAGGCCAACTATGAAGAGATAATGAGTTGATAAATTTGGATACTTTGCTTGTCACGCTCACGCGTAAGTAAAAATAGATGCATACATCGATGTCAGGGTGGTAGAGTTCTATAAGGAAGAAAGTAAACAAGAGAAGTACCCTAAACTTGCCTGTTTCGATGAGCTCACCAACAAACATCTTTGCTATTCCTGATACTACAATTGTCGTTGGTACAGAAATCTTTTGACTGGCAGTGATGCTCGCCAATAGCTGCAAGGAAACACAATATTGAGTCAAATCTGAAATGTAAGCACACACACATTTGAATCGCCGGTGAGCAAATACATGAAAACACTTGTCCCTGCCACCAGTAGAGCATTTTATAGACTTGGTGACTCCAAACACACGGCCAGCATCGACATTTACTCACATATTAGTAAGGGGGGAAAATCAACTTTGGGAACGATGCTATGAGGATGCCCTCTTAGCCTGCCTACAACTAGGTACAAACAGATATTTTCCAAGTTTTTTTTAGTTCGGAGAAGAGTACAGCATTATAATCTAGTTCGGAGAAGAGTACAGCATTATAATCTACATATAGAATGATGTATGATGAAAAAACGAACTAGCCTCCAAACTAGGGGGGAAGCAACTATTCATGAAGTTTTATCTACAACTTGACAAAGACAAGACATGTATATATTGGTATGATTCATGGAAGACATCTCACAAAGGAAACCGGTATCAGAAAAGGTTAGTGTGCTTTAACAGATAGACAGGGTAGTGTAAGACTTGAGACAACCCCGGTGAGATGTTAATGTCAACACACAACATACAAGAAGAAAAAGATCCACATTACAGAAATACTTTATTACAAATGCAAACGGTGAGGCAAATTCAGACAGGTATGCAGGATACACGGATGATATTCTTCATTTTATATGATTATGTAAACTTCAATGGAAGCAAGAATGAGGTCATACCTTTTTCATGTTAGATTTCTGGAATCCAGATCTCCGGAATGACTCATACCGGTTCATCTGGTCTTCTGTAAATTGGGATAGTATAGCACTACAAAAGGAAGCAGTAAACATTTAGACACACAATTAGATGAAATATAATATAAATCTATTTCTATCTAGAATGGAACATAAATACTAGAAGTGAATAATGCCAGTTTGTTCTGTAGATGCCACTACTTAGCAAACAGTTCAAAACAGTTTCCTTTTCCAATCCAGAGATCATCAGTCAAACAAGTCTTCCTATCAGATGCTAACCAACCCAAGGTTTAAGGGTGAGTGATGCGAAAATACTAAACTTAGTCAAGCGCCATCATTAGATAGACAGATATATGCTTCCTACTTGTAATTGACATCTATGTGGTTAACTTAGGCAGAATTAGGGTACCCTGACTTGCCGATCCACAAATGCACATCTATTTTATCTGGGAAAACAGCAACTAATGTGAAATTTTCGCCCAAAATAGGTTAAGGAAAGGCATAAGAAGGCACCGACCTCATCTTGGCGAGCTTGTCGGGGTCGCTGCTGCCGGAGGGCAGCTTGTCGAGGTCGACCTCCATGTGGTCCTCCTCCTCCTCGTAGGTGAAGGAAAGGCATAAGAAGGCACCGACCTCATCTTGGCGAGCTTGTCGGGGTCGCTGCTGCCGGAGGGCAGCTTGTCGAGGTCGACCTCCATGTGGTCCTCCTCCTCCTCGTCCTGCTCCTTGTGGACTCTCCCCTTGGCCCTGGCCGCGGCCGCGGCGATGGAGGCCGAGGGCGCTGCCACCGACGAAGGCCGCCGCGGCGGCGTGGTGCGCGGGTCACCGGAGCCCGCGACGTCGCCGTCGTAGTCCTCGGCGCCCGCGTCGGGGGGCGAGGCCGCGGCGTCCTCCTCGGGGGGCGCCGGCAGTCCAGCGGCGACTCCTGCTCCTCGAAGGCCGCCTCGAAGGGGTCCTTCATGGCCGGCGAGCGGGTCGCTACAGATGGATCGCGGCGGCCGGCGGCCGGGGAAGAGGGGAAGTCGGGTGCCGGTGCCTGCTTGGGGTTCGGCTTCGCTTGGTAGCCCTCTGCTTCTCAGTGTTTTGGATGCGTCCTGCAGGTTGCGTCTCCTTCCTACTGCCGGACTCCAACGGGGCGGCGTCGCGGCGTGCAAAGGCGAGGCAAGGGGAGGCAGCGCTTACTTTCGTGCGCGGCGGCGGCGCGGCGCCGAGTCGAATCTCGTGAGTTGGGTTGGGTGTCTGGTCCCTTCGGCCCACGACTTCGCCAGGTTGTTCGATGGGTTTTGGCCCTCGCGGTTTGGGCGTAGGTGGAAGGTGAAACGCGCTGCGGGTGGGCCGAAGTGCTGGTGTGGGCTGAGTCGCGCGCGGCTAAGGGCCTGGGTCGGTACTCTGTTTGACATAGAGCTCTAGACAGCAGCAGCTCTGATCGCCGAATGGTCAACCCATGGTTCAACGGCAGCTCTGATCGCTCACCACATCCACATTGCTAATCCATGCTACGTGACCCCTTAGTCCTACCACGTCCAACAAAGCCAGAAATCAAAAACAGAAGCCAGTAGACACCACATCCACATTGCAAATCCATGCTACGTTACCTCCTAGTCCTACCACGTCCAACAATGAAATCACGCTAGGTTGAAAACGTTAGATCTGTTACCTCCGGTGTCCATCTGATCAAAGATATTTCATTATTTATCACCATAAAGACGTATACTTCAGAATTTATCACTCTATTTCTCACTAACATATTGGCTCTAGGATCATGTATCAATGTGACATCAGTGACGACATCTTTATCAGTGACAAATGACCAATTTCCCATCTTACAATAGGTGGGCCCCGAGGAAAACAGACAAGAAACTAATTTGGGCCCAAAATCAAACAAACGCGCGCGAGCAAATCCCCGCGACCGAACAAACAGGAATTTAGGATAGGATTTGTCCCTGCTTTCGTACAATTCGTATCACACGTAGTGGCGGTCGGTCTTCTTTAATCCCTAAGCATAGGATGCTCGCTCGCCCTTGACCTCCTCTTTTCATCGCCAGGCCAGCTAGACCACACCAGATCACATATAATAAACCGCCCGACTAGACCCCGATCAAAATGGAGTCAAAAATACTGTTTAACGATTAAAACACTGTAGCAGCGATTAAAACACTGTAGCATTTTTGTCACGTAGTGAATTTTTTTTTGTTTTTTGGTTTTTTTGCGTTCCGTTTTTTTCTCATATTCATTTGCATTGTCCACACTAGATTAGCGAGCCGTTTTTATTTTTACATTTTTTAAAATTTAATTATGCCTAACATACAACTCAATTCTGATATTTTTCACCAATTCTGATGTTTTTCAGTAAAAATCAAAAGCCATCGCTGTTCCAATCACCTCTAAATTAGGCGGAACCTGCAGACGACAGGAGGGTCCTCTTCGGTGCCGATCGCTTGCTCTTAAAAACAGCAGTCGATGAGACTGAATATTCGGCTGCCTGTCTGACCAGCGCCCGATCACGATTAGTTGCGCTATGCTTGTCTGCTTGTCTGAATATTCGGTCGCGCTCGCTTTCGCGAAGAAGATGCCCGGTTGCGTTTGCACAGACCCTGACGTGTATCGTCGCTCCAGGTACTATACTATACGTTGGGGACCGTATCGTACCTGCAAGGCGTAGAGGAAGAGTGCGAGCTTCGTCTGGCTTCATCTGGCTCGTCTCCCTGTATTCGCTGCTGGCTCTAGCAGACTGGCTGTATGGGGGTCGCATTGGTATATGTATAAACCTTTTCTTTCCAGAGAGGCAGAGGCAAGTTTTAGCCTTTTTGTTCTCACTCATTATGGTGTCATTCTACTTTCTTCTCTTCTCTCTTTTCCCCTTGTGCGATTCCAATGGCTGCGAGCATTGCTCTCGCTCTTTCCCCTGGTGCGATTCTAGTGGCCATTGTGGGGAGGGGATTATGAGTTCTTTGTGTGCTTTGTACCATGTATCGAGTACACTACTAAAGCCAATCCTGCCAAACTTTTTTTTAAAAAAAGGATAAAATGAATTGCTCTTCAACTTTATATATTGTTGTACCGGACTAGTTTATATTCATGTTCAATTCACATATTTAAAATTTTGCAAAAAAAAAAAAAACAATCAGACCGTTTCGACCGTGCATGAAAGTTCATCAACAGGCGTAGTACCTTTCTTGATGTTAAGATCGTAAGATAAATGAATTAGATTACATGTCAGTGTATATTTTCTTTCTTTTTCATCAGCAGGTAAAAGCCATAAAGTACTAGCTTTATACTTGACTTTGTTTCCCTTTTTAGGGCTAAACCTGCAAGTAAAGATTAGATAGTTATTTGACTTTGGTAAAGAATCGAGATCATTTGCAGGGTTGTCAGAATTGAAAAACATTAAGCCCTCCAATGCGTTTGGAGAATACCTTATTTTCTATTTTCGAGGCCGTCGAATTTTCCCGAAATCATTCAGGAATTTCAGTTGCGGAGTAAAAAAGAGTGTGCATCAAGTTTACTCAAACTTTAACTATAAAAGCTAAACTTCAATTACAATAGAGTATGACTTAGCAGCTGAATTTTATATTATTAAAGGCATCCAAACCCAAAATTTATGAGACAAGACAAAGATCTCTCTAAACCATAGACACGCTTGAGCATGGTTGAGACATAGAATCAGTAGTCATCGCTTTTTAGGGAGTTATATATCGAAGTTTCCCTCAAAAGATTCTTCAGTATCCCCAAGTTCCTTCTGAAGATGATTAAACAAGTATAAATATAACTGTACTCAGCAAGCTATATGAGGATATCTACTTAACTACTTGCAAGATTTCAATAGAACAAGGTAAGAAGGTTCTATTATTATGGGTATCAATGCATGTTTGTTTGCAACTGATCTTTAGACTTTGGAATACAAAACACTGTTTTATTAAAAAAAAAAGAGGATTCAACAACCATACTTATCATTTTGAAACCATTTAAAACTTATTTATGCCTTATTGCTGGAATCACCCATTAAACACAACTCCATTTATTGAAAGCACGGTGTATCCGAATACTATATATTATACTCTGCAGAGTTACCTAGCTTTATCTACAAGATATCTCAAACTCACAATGTTACACAATATACACGCAACATGAAAGTGTGCGACTGAGCTAAGGTAACAGGGTCATTTTACTACTTTTTTCTTTTTAGTCTCTACTCGGTAGATATGTGCCATTCCGTAACGAATTGAAGGACCATATAAAAAGGTCCTATTTAATGTTGTGATAAACTATTGCAATATTTATGGAGTGATCAATCGGTTTTGCAAAGAGTACATTTGATTTAGGCTATTTTCTGGAAGTGTTAGGAAAATCAGAAGTATCGCAAGAGTAAATGCGGTAGTACCACAGGAGTTTTACGGTAGTACTACAAGGTGAAAGTACTGATGAAGCAGCAGTATATTTTTTTCCAGAGAGGTTCAGTTCAGGTTTCCAAGGTGTGGAAGTACAGCTTTGGGGAGCGGTAGTATCGTCATTGTAAGTGCGGTACTACCAATCTTCCAAAAAAAGGGGTTTTAGTGATTTGAATCAAGGATTAAGTTGGGATGACATGGGTCATTGCATTAAAGTTGCATGATGAATGTCTTGGCTAATGTAGGTCAAGCTGTGAAAAACTTATACCTGGAAATGATTTTTTTATCTTTGGATGTGCAAGATCACTTAGAGTCAACCGTCGTCAACGATGATGATCGAGGCTAGGCTCATAGAGGAGTTAGGCCCAAAACGATCGAGAATGTCAGGTAAGACGGTGAGCTCAAGCATAGCATGAGAATGACAAAAAATGATGAAGGCAAGTTCGAACGACGGGATAGCACCATGTGACTTGCACAGGCCAAGTGAGCCGTGGTTCAGTAGAACCGGGATGGAAAAGACTTGGCGATACGTGGCAAGTTAGTGGTCTACCTACACGTGGCAAGTATAGCGATTGCTTGTAGTGGTTGGTGATGATCGTATCAAGGAAGGGCATTTTGATAGTTTAACCAAAATACCAAAAACCATCTTGAATCAAAATCGCGGCGCACGGACGATGCGTTGGAGAGCGGTTTAAATCAAGGTAAAACTAGTTGGATCAAGACTAAAGATTTAGCGGATGTACACTTATGCTCTTTAAAAAGTATGCACAAATGAACCTGTGAGAGTAAAACCCATGTGTGTGAGGTTAACAGGTTCTCCCATTGTAGTAGTGGATAGGATCCATTAAGAAGTGTAGGTGGCTGGTTGCCCACCTATAAAAGGGGGTTGGGATGGAGACATGTAGGGTTAACCATCCCATCCATCTTTTGTGCTCTCTTCTCTAGGCTTAGGATTAGGGTTTGAGAGGGAGTGCTTTAGGTGCTCTCTGTCCTCTAAGGTGGAGTGGCTGTAAATCTAACTTCTCAAGTAATCAATACATCAATCTTTATGCATTTCTTGAGTCTATTGTATGTTTAATCGATATGATTGTCTTTTGGTTAGTTTTGATCTCTCTTCTTACCCTTCTTGTGCTCTTGCTTTGTCAAGGATGTGTAAGAGGTGGAGATAATCTTTGAGAGTCCATCTCCATCTATCTAGGCAGTTTGATCGCAAGATTTATGAGAAAACTCAGTTTTGCTTTATTTTGGCCTCATCGAGTGACTTCTTGTCTCAAGGGTTTTTTGTCATGTTCTTCGGTATTCTACCTTATTATGACATGTGAGAATATATCTATAGCCATCTTGGCCATCATCTATCCATGAGTAAGTTGTATTCACTGTTTAGTATTTTGGCTCGATTTTGGTGCAACTTTCTGATAAACTGAAAAAGGTCCTAACTTTGGTCATGATTTTTATGATAGTTTGTTGGAATATGTTTCTAATATCTTAGAGTATATCTCTGTAAAATTTCATATTATTTGGATCTACGGATCAAAAGTTCTCTCGATTTTAGATTTTGAAATCGTGCTGAAAATACTATTCATCCTGATTTAATTGTAGCAAGCAGTAGTATCGCAACTTTAACTGTGGTAGTTCTAATTTCACTGATTTTTCTTGGATTTTCAATATATCAAATCGCTGGTTTTTGTGATAGTTTTCCATCCTAATCTTCATGACTCTGTAGCTATTGGAGTGAAGGATTGGCGAATATTTGGAAGAAAATTTAGAAGCAACATTCACCCCCCCTCTGTTGCCTTCTTCGATCTTACAATAAGGTATCCACTGGGCTGTGCAAAATTCATGTCCTGACATTGAATGGGCCAATCGATGTGAATAATGGCAAGTGGCATAAAAAGCTTAACTTTTATCTCATCCTTGTCGTGTGGGCCATCCACAAGATCTTGGGATAGCGGTTCCTCATGTGGATATTTCATCGGATCAAGCAGTGTACTAGGCCAGGTTGATAAGTCAAGTGTCGAGACCCGAATATGCAAATCCGGACTCCCTGTGTATTCTGCACTAGTCCCAGGATCATGCTAGTGCACACAGTTAAACATAGATGTCATCACAACCATATACACGATAAAATAAAGGAAAGCTCAAATATCGATAAATCTCGAAAAGTACGACCTTATGGTCAAGCTTACAATAAACTGTCCCGAAGGCTTAACAAAAGTAGCAGCGGAAATCCAAAATAAAGCGTAGTGGCCAATCGACAAGCCCACAGGCTATCGAGTGGAGAACGAAGCCTAATCCGCGAAGTCGTCGAAGTACTCCCCTTCTGGAACCTCCTGCTGGTGATACTCCTCTTCCTCAACTGAGCAACATTGGGCATAAAGCCGTGAGTACATTGGTACTCAGCAACTCGTTTGTAACAAATGAATGCAATATAGTATGCAAGGCTTACCAAAGGATGGCTGAAAGGTTAATTTGCATAAATGGCAGTTGAAATACAAATAATAGATTGACGGCGAACTTTAAGTAAAACAATAATTAAGTAAATAATCAAAGGAATTGACATACCACTTGCGGATCTCCCATCCACAAGCTAACCAACCGCTTATGGACCTCCCATCCATAAGCTAAACCAACAGTGAACACCTGTCCACTTCCAATCACAAGTTTTCAGAAATAACTACCCCTCGTGTGAAATCACCGAGCATTGTCCATGACCGAGGACGCGGCTATTCGAATAGTTTTACACTCTGCAGAGGTTGCACAACTGTACCCACACGATGTGATTAGCCTCGCGCTAAGGAAATCACAACAGTTACAACTTAATCGGCCCGCTAGGGTTTCGCATCACACCCCCCTTGCGCCACATGGAAATCAGTAACCATGTTCATCTCAATGGCAAGATTAAAGTTGAAACCTCCCAAATTAGCAACAAGGCCTTTACTGCACGATCACTCGCCCGAGTGCAAAACCAAGTTTGTATAACCATCACAGATGACGCACCAACGTCATAGCATAAATTTTAATAAACGTGGCATCAACCACTGTTCCATATCTCATTAGGTCAAATTGATAATTCACATGTGATAATAAACTCGATCGCAACTTTAAGCAAGACTAAGCATCTAATCGTACCAACCCACGTGACAAATATCATAACATCACTAGTATGTTTCCCAACCTATGGTGACAAGGGTATCATGACATTCAAAATTTATCAAGAAGGGATGAATTCAATCGGGCAATAACTACCAATTACAACGGTTGAGTAAAAATAGCGTTGCAATGTAATTTAAAATAAAGTAATTAAATAATAGATTGCACACTGGGTTCAACATGATCAAAGGACATGACTTGCCTTGGTTATGCTCTGCGAGGTATTCCTGGTCTTCGGGCGTCGATCCTGTTCCTCCGAAATCCGAATCTAACGAGAGAGAAAACGACCGAAATCAAAGGAACACATAAAATGATAAGCCAATGAACTCCAAAAATCACAAAACAAGAACCAAAAGCTAGAGCTCGATTTTAGATGAATTTAGAAAAAAGAACGGGGTCAATCGGAGCTAGGACGAAGGAAAACGGGCTCTCAGAAAATAAATCAGAAAATAAATCGGGATAAATCGGATATCGCACTATGCTGTGAACCCAGCGCACGGAATACCGAGTCCACTGTGAACCCGGTCCACGTAACAGTGCCATGCGGGTGGCGGTGCTGACGCGGCGGCCAGGGCTGACGTGGCAGCTGCTCGTGCTGCCACGTATCACCCAGCTGACGTGGCTCGGGTGGCGTGGTTTGCTGACGTGGCGCTGACGTGGCGGCGACACGTGGCTGCCACGTGGCAGGGGTGCTGACGGGGCTCGCAACGTCGGCTAGGGCTGACGTGGGCGGCTCGGGCGCGGGCGGTGGCGGTGGGATCCGCCGGTCGCGGAGGTGTCTATGCGGCAAGATGTGGTCGGCCGGATCGGATCTGGATGGACGGTCACAATCGCGCAGCGCGGAGGCGGGAGTCGACCGATGGGCGACGTGTGGCGGCGCGCGCGCGCGGCGTCACGCTGGCGCGGTGCGCGCGCGGCACGGTGTGGCGTCGCGGACCGAGGTAGGCGGCGGGACGCGTCCGGCGGGGCGGCGCGCAGACCGAGGGGCGGCGCGGGTTGCGGGGTCCGGCGAGGTCGGGGTTCCGGTGCAGCGGGGCGAGGTGCGATAGACGGCAGTCGGTGCGGAGGGTGCAGCAGAGGGAGGAGCTCGGGTCGGCGGGGTTCTTACCGGTGACACACGTGACGACGGCTGCGACCTCCGGCGAGGGTCCGAGCGGCGGAGTAGCGAGCTCGGAGTCCGGCGATGGGGAACGGGGACGCGGCTTCGGCGGAGACGATGGCAGGGACGAGAGGACACCGGCGACGGCGGGGTGCGGCGGGGAACGGCTGCGCACGGGAGCGAGGGAGGAGGCGGCGGCGTTCGGAGCACGCGAACCGAGACGGTGGCTTTTTTATTGCACACGAACCGAGGATGGCCGGATGGAACACGGGCGACGGCTTCCGATCGGAGACGAAGGCGGAGAGGCCGACGCGTGTCCACGGGGCCGGATCGGACGGCGGGGAGCGGGTGAGGGCGCGGGCGGTTCGGGCGGCTAGGGTTAGGGTTAGCGAGCGCGCGGGATGGACGGCTCAGATCGGGCGGTGGCAGATCGGACGGCGCGGAGCGGCGTCGGGTTAGGGTTAGCGGGCCGCGCGGCGGCACGAGCCGCGACGCGCGCGGCGCGGCGAAGCGACGGACGGCGGAAGCGAGGCGGCGGGGCGCGGGAGCGGGCGGCGACGCGTGGGCGGCTGGGATCGCCGACACGTGGAGGGGAGAGGGAATCTGGCGGCCGGAATTTTCCCCCAAATAAATCTTTTTCAGAAATTCAAATAAAGATCAAAAAGCTCTAGAAAATAGCAAATAAATCCCAAAAATTCACCAAAAATACCAGAAAATTCCTTGAGACCAGGAGAACTCAAATAAAATATTTTCCACTTATGTTAATGTTTATTTTACTCAGATTAAATTATTTTAAAATTCTAAAATTCATTTGAAGCTTAATTTAATTTCCGAAAATACCAAAAATTTTCTTGTGACACAAGGAACTCAATTAAAATATTTCTAGCTAATGTTGAGGTTTAATTTAATCATATTAAATTATTTAAGAATTTTAAAAATTCAATTTAAGCTTGATTGAAATTCAGGAAAATTCCAGAAATTTATTTTTAAATTCAAGGTTTTAAAAATCCTCAAAAATCAGAATGTTACATCAAACTTGTGGTTGAGCGAGATCTATAACCTTTACTTGACATAAGGGTCTAGCCATTACTTGCCATAGATGATGCTAATATTCAGTATTCACATACCATGTGTATCACCGCACAATATCATCAAAACCATACCAAATCCTCAATCCTCGGGGGATGTTATGGGCTCCAATCATCTAATAGCTACCCACCAAGTAGCCCCAACCCTTAGCTTCATTTCGAAGTCTATCAGCGTGGAGCCAAATAGTCCTTATTAGTATATGTAGATCATTTTAGTTGTCCAACCTAATTGTTAGTTATCTATGTGGTGATTAAATACCATTATAAGTTATACTAAGGTTGTCAAGGTGAATATGACCTATAAGAATGTGACTGGGCTTTTCGATGGCAGGATCTAATTATCCATCATATCATTTCAAGTTATTATTTTATATAAATAAAAGTGCACAATTAATGTAAATGAAAGTAAAGATATTTAAGTAATACTGGATCAACATGATAAAAAAAACATATGACTAGCTTTCCTGTTCGTAGTCTTCGACCAGGCCTACTTCTTCATTGTCTTGACCAGGTCCTTCAATGGCCTACTCAATGAATTCAGGTGTTATCACAAAGAAAAATGAATCAAATAGGTACGGGCTCAAAAGAAAGCAAGTTGGGAACAAAATAAAAGAGAAAATCCAGAAAAATATTTAAATACAAGAGTATTTAAGTGGTTAGGGTCTAAGCGGTGCTTGGTTGGGTCAAACGGAATTGAAAATGGTCTAAGCGGTGCTTGGTTAGTTCAAACGGAGTTGAATTCAAAATAATTGAAATGAGTATAAACAAGCTTATTGGGTTTGGGTAAATAGTAATAGGAGTAATAGGTCAGTTTGCATAGTACCGAGCTATCACTATTTTTAGCGGGCTAGGTTCATACACAGTAATGAGTGGTTACTATTGGGCTACACAATGTTGACCGGCTCCACGAATTAAGCCACACTCATCAATCACTAGTGATAACTCTTTCCCGCTCCGGGTAGATGAGCTCCAACCTTCACATATGGTATCGGGCTTCTTCATAATGTTCTTGAAAAAGTCACCCTGTAACTCTCATTAAGCCATTTAGGTGTTGTCAAGCATCAAGAATAACAAACCATAGCTTCGCTTGATGGATATCAAATGCCAACGATCAATCTAGAATGAATACACTTGAATTGGCTCAACCACCTCAAATGAATGCACAAGTGAAATTGATGTGTGAGAGAGGTGCTCTATTGCTCAAACATGTTAAATAAAGTGTCTTGCCATGTCCTTGAGCTGGTGGAGGAGTATTTACACCCCCATTAACCAAATATAGCCGTTGTATGAAAGTACTCTAAAAAATCAGGAAAAGCAGTAGTATCATTGCGCAATTTGCGGAACTACCGCACTTTATTGTAGCAACAATAACGGCTCTGTTAGAGCATCAGAACTAGCTGTTAAAAGTTGGCGCGATACTATTGCCGTTGTAAATGCGGTAGTTCTGATTTTTAGTAGTTCCGAAATTTGGTGCGGTACTTCCGTTTGCTTCGAGACTAAAAGGTGGTGCTCTCTGGAAAAAAAACATAATACCCAATTTTCGAAACCTCTGAGTTTTGATAATTCTGTTTCAAGGGTGAGGTCATACCGCTTTATGGTAGTTCTACCGTTCAAATTTTAGTACTACCATTTTCAAAGAGACTAAGTGTTTCAAGAGGGTGCTCTCTGGAAAAAATGTACCACCAACTACACATCGATACTTTCAGATTTCGGTGGTTTTGCACTACCCTTTCGATCATACTGCACTGTGGTAGTACCACTATTTACACATCGGTACTACCGATTTTCTAGTCAATACACAGTTGGTTATTAATTTTAAATTTACATGTATGCATGATCCTAAATTGTTCCAAATATCACACGAACATGATGTCAAGTTACTTGTTATGATCTCTCTTAATAGCACAGCATTTAATTTATAATCCAGTCTTCCAACTTTTCTTCTAAAACCGGCAAAATCACAAAGGGATTTTAAACTATTTGTACCTTTATCTTAAACCATCTTGATCCTCATGTTGATCTTTAGCATACATTTTCAAGTTGTTATATTCATCATTAGGGACTAAACCTATTAAACACTCAACAAACACATTAATCCTAGATTCACATATTGTCATTAATTATCAAAATCATTTTTAGGGGCTTAGATGCTTTCAGCTACTCGGGCTGGCTTAGCTAGCCCACCTTGGCGGCCCACGAGGCATGTGGCCCAGCTCACTTCAAAGCAAGTTGGAACTTGCTCCTATGGCGACTAAGATAGGTGATGATGGCGGACATTGACAAGCGGTGGTATAGTGAGCATCTAAGAAGGGAGGGGAATCCATTTTGGACAAGGCACAGGCAGAGGTGGCATAGAGGTGGCTGGCAGAGGTGTTGCTTTGGCAGGAACATGGGAACAACATGGTTGTACTACAGAGGTAATGCGGCCAAATTAGCGATGGCTTAAGCATCTAGAGAGTGATAGGGGTGTGGTAGTGGTGTTGGCTTGGCTGATGGTCTGAGTATGGCTACCGATGACGGCCATGGGCAGTGAACCAATGCCGCACAGCAGCGGCGAGCTAGAGGCGCTGAAGCAAGGTAAGAAGATAGGGAATAATTTTATGGTAGTGAGGCAAAATTAGGGAATAATTTCTTGGTAGTTTGGCAAAGTTACGGGCAGCAAATTATTTTTTGATACTCCTTACGATTGAGAGTTGTCAGGACTCAGGAATAATTATGGGCATTTTTTCTTTTTTTCCTTTTGCGGGGGGATTATGAAGAGATGGTTCGTGCAAGCATGATCCTAGCTACTATCTAGCTGCATTTTGCTTCCGGTGTGCACACTACGTGGATGCACTATTTGGAATTAGGTAACTAGTGCCAAAAGTACGCACGTACTGGCCGGCTATTTGTGGGTGAAAACAACCAGTTGCTTTATTGATCGAGATGGATAACTACAGAGAGCTCTTTTCATACAAGGCGTAGACAAATCTGAGGGGATTAAAAGGTTTCAACTTGGCTAGCTGCTTGTACGGGGTATGTTCTATTTTTGGTTTATGATTATGATCTATGATTTTTTTGTTAAAATTTTTGAATTTTAGGTTATTTATGATAAAGATTATGAAAAAAGATACTTATTTACGATTTTGACGGGTACAGATATTAGGCTTTTAACGTGTACTACAATTAACTTATGGACTCCGTTTTAAAAAAAATAATTCATTTGAAAGTTAGGTACTACAGCAAAAATTAAAAACCAATTTTAAAAACCATAAAGAATAGGCCCATTATTATATAAAGGCAACGAATCACTAGGCTCCGCTCAAGTTGACTTATACTTTTGGTTTTTAGTTTCTAGTTTTTTAATTTCATCTTTTTATATTTTTTTGGTATTTTAGAGCTTTTTTGTCTCTTCTTTTTTCTCATATTTTTTGTATTACCCGTGATGAGAGAACATGTTTTTTATTTTTAAATTTAATTACGTTGAAAAAGTTTATAATAGTTATAGTGAAAAAAAAACTCAAATGATATCAAATAAGTTCAAAACAAAAAATATAAGTCCAGATAAGCAGCCCTATATGTTGGCAGCCTCTGAGCTGAGAGGATATATGTTGCAAGTCAAGTACATGTATACATGGCATGACCAAGTGGTGGTGTGCCTTTCTTCTTTCTTGAGCAACATGAGTGTTCGTAATCAAAATGTTCTCACAAATTGCCATCTTTTTGCCCTGATTGGGCCAGCCACCAAACAGCTCATGAGCATCCCGTTAACCTGTCAATGCCATATAAAACCTGGTGCGCCGCCCTCCACCCCCCAGTGTTCCTTATCAGCCGAGAGAGAGATGCAAAGTAAGCCCCCCACCCCCCTGGCAAAAAAGGTTGCCCATTTCTTCATACCTTTCAAACTTCTTGTCAAGGGGAAAGAAGAGGAGGGATGAGGTGTGCTGTGTCCTAAAACCAGCCTTTTGGGGCCGCTTCAAAAGACTGCAGCTTATGTCTTGCAAGTAGAGATGAAAACGTATCGAATAATCTTAAATACGAATACGAATCTATATTTTTTTTAAAATAATATAAATATAAGTTTTTATTTTTACAATAAATATAAATACGAATATGAACATTCTTAAATATAAATACGAATTGAATATCATAACGAATATGAATTCGAATCAAATATGTACTTAATTCAGTCGAATGCGAATATCCTAAAAATTTTGTAACAAATCTCTAGAATAAGTTTATGTAACATGACTACATGTCTATACCAGTTAGTAGTATAGCGCATAGAGTTGAAAATTATGTAAAATAATTTTCACTTCTTACTTTAGAATCTTGGTCCATCCAAAAATTATTTCCTACAATCATCCACAGGGAGGTCACCAGAGATGGAAACGGATCAAATATGAATTGAATAGTCTCGAATACAAATACAAATATAAATATGAATATTCTTGAATACGAATATGGACATTCTCAAGACGGATACAAACATTCTTGAATATGAATATGAATATTCTTGAATACAGATTTTGTTTACCACATTCATGTTTTTTCGGATATAAATATCAGATAAAACGAATTATTCTTTACTGTTTCCCATCCCTACTTCTAAATGGCTTCTAATTTTTTTTAAAAAAGTCGGAGACTGAAGTTGTTTGGAGTGGGACCTTTGTGGAGGTGTTCAGAATGGCGGTGACTTATGATTTTTTACTGTAGTTAGCTTTTTTTTTACTATAACTGAGTTAGCTTATTTAACATAATTAAATTTTAAAAATAGAAATAGAAAAAAAAATATGCTAGTCCATCACGAACAATATAAAGAAATATGGCAAAAAAAATAAAAAAATAAAAAACCAAAATCTTTACTACTTTAAAAGAAGGAGTTAGTGGTTGATGAGTCCTCGCTCATTTTTTTAACCATTCGATCTGATTATAAGAATCTGAACCGTTCTCCTCCCCCCCACCGCTCCCTCCTCCCCCTCCGCACCCGCCGCCCCGATCCGCTCCCCTCGCTCTCCCCCTGCTGCCCGATCCTCTCCCCTCGCCTCCCCGCCTCCCCTCGCTCTCCCCCCGCCACCGCCCGCCTCCTCCTCCCCCCACCCCGCGCCGCCGCCTCCTCCTCCCCCCTCCCCGCGCCGCCGCCCCCGCCTCCTCCCCACCCCGCCGCCCGATCCGCTCTCCCCACCGCCCGATCCACTCCCCTCGCTCTCCTCCGCTGCCCCAATCCGCTCCCCTCGCTCTCCCCGCCTCCCCTCGCTCTCCCCGCCGCCCGCCTCCTCCTCCCCACCCCGCGCCGCCTCCTCCCCTCCCTCCCACCCCGCCCCCGCCTCCTCCCCCACCCGCCGCCCGCCTCCCCTCGCTCCCCCTCCCTCCCATGCCGCGCGCGCCTCCTCGATACTCACATCTTGATTCTAGCCCTAATTCCCGATCCGCGCGCTCTCTTCTCCAAAGCTGCTGGCCACTCCTTCTCCCCACCGCCGTCCCCCTTCTTCCCACCACCGCGTCCTTCTCCCCACCTCCGTCGCTCATTCTTGATCCATTGTAGCGCCCTTCTCGGCCGGTGACGCGCGCTCCTTCTCCCCACCGCTGTCCCCACCTTCCCACCACCGTCGTCCCCCTTCTCCCTCACGCCGCGCTCGCTGTCACGATCCGCGCGTAACCCTTTCCCGGCCGCGACCACCGCTCCTTCTCCCCATCGCCGTCCCCCTTCTTCCGCCGCCGCTTCTTCTCCCCCACAGCCGTCCCCACCTTCTTCCCACCGCCGTCCCCCTTCTCCCCAATCCGCGCTGCACCCCCTTTCCCGATGCTAATGTGCAGAGCGCAGCTCATCTTCTTGACAGGCTTGTCAAGGTATGATTATCTGGTATCTTGTGCATCCTATAACATGTGTCTTATTTTCTTCTTAATTACCACGATAAAATAAATTATTTATAAACCAGGATATTATGGCGAGAGTGACCGGTTTAGGTATGTTGTATATCTTTTGCTTTTTTTATACCAATGTTTTCCTTATCTTAATCTTAGTGTTGACTTCTGATTGTCGCTTTTTTCTTAATTTTGCTCTTTAGCATAGAAGAATTTATACCACTCTTGAGAGAGCGCATGAATGTGTTGAATCCTTATGTAAGACAATTTTTGGTGGGGTGGATAACAGTGTTAGACAGTGTACTGATATTGACATGCTTGGCTTCCTTCACGATTTTCTCGATGGTAATGCCTCTCTTTTACCTCGAGTGTATTACTTGTATTGTGATTCGGCAACCTTGTGTTTGCTGCCCTTGCGAGTTTATTTAATATCTTTGAGTGATTCGATCATGAGATAAAGCGACAAGCGGATCTGGCGCTTTCTAAGTTTCTGCAGAAATTAAGAATTCACCGATGAAGGCTATCCCCGTAAAATTGCTCATACATACAGTATCGATCATATGCAGTGTAAACACATTATATATCTTGCACGATGAACATTCCTCTATTTATGTTTTTGTCTTTATCTAAATAAGCAAATATTGTACCATGTTAAAGTCTCTATGCTTTACTTCTAAGGTTATGATTACTCTTTAGACATATGCGACCTTGGCTATATGTTTCTTTGGAATAGTGTGTATGCAATGGCCTTGCTTCTCTAAATTATTAAATTATTATAGAACTAATGAACTATAGCATCGGTTGGGATTTATATCTGTTTTGGACGTAGATATTCCACAAGGAACCATTCTTCTATGATCACAACAACCATGATCGACTTGTCAAAAATAGCCAAGGTTTGCTATTGTCTCACAATTGTCTTTGTTTTTGCTCACATAGGTGTGCTCCGAATGTGCTTAGATGTGTGTTTATACTAGGCACTTGCATATGCATGTATATATTTTCTATTTTTGGTTGAAGATATTGCGGTCATTCACAATTGATGAACTGGTTATACTTACGGCGGGTGCTAGGTATTGGTCGACTTAGTGCTTATTTGAATAAATACAGAGTGTGCTTGATCCTCGGCTGAGGCCCGATTGGGAGGTATCTCACAGCACTATGAAGTCTTATGGTTTCACTTTAGATCACATTTTGCATCAGGAAATAACATTGTTTTGCTTCACACGTATGCTATTGATTAAACACAGGCATAGCAGGAAACCTTGATCCAAGTTTGTGAATGCATAAAAGAGGTATCTCATCTCCGCAGAGGTTACATTTCCAATATTCTTCATACAATTTCCCTTTTCTAATGTTTTTCTCTGCTAGGACTAATTGCTACTATAACTTCATGCAGGCAATTGATTTTCTTGATAGACTTCTTTGCTATGACCATGAAGATAGGCTTACAGCCCGTGAAGCTGTGGTAGGTTCCCGCCCTATTTTTAATTATAGAAGTAGTCAGTGTAGTAAAATAACAAGCAAGAGAGCTGCCCTGTTTTTTTGTTGTAGTAGGCTGTCAAAAGAGTTGTAAAGAATGGTTAGTGAACAAGTTGTAATGCAATTGTTAAATGGACATGTTTGTAATGTCCTATTGAGTACACTAGATTTGCATTTTCAAGCATATGAGTAAGCATAATTTGTTTGAAAAAATTGGTAGTTTTGTGCAACATGAATCAATGTTGTTTTATGCATTCTTTGTTGCTGCTTAGGTTTTTTGAAATGCGAACTGAGTCTACTCGTCGGCTTAAGAAGGGGAAGAAGCACCAAAGCAGAGGTAATTGTCGTCTTTGTGTTTACTGCAAATGTGGTTTTGCGTCGAACTATGGATTATCCTCTCATAGTTTGCATTGTATTTATTTTCCGTTGCAACGCATAGGCACATAACTAGTAGTAAAAAAAAAAGCCTTAGAAACGTAGAAGCCCATCGCAGAAGCTCATTTGTGGTGCTTCGTACGTGCACCGCCGCTCGTACCGCGGGCCAAATCATTTTCACTCGACCGTACGTACGTGCGGAGACGCCGCGCATGCACGGGCTCCTAGCTGAAGGCTACTTTGTTGCAGTGCAATCACTGTACTTCTTTCGATAAGAATTAAAGAGAAGCGCAAGATCGCCGTGGTGTGCCTTCTGATGTATATCTGACACTAGCTTCTCTTACAGTGTATTCCTCTAAGTACATTTCATATATGATGACAATGGTCAAAGTATTTAACTTGCAAACAGTGAAAATCAACATGCTTATATATATCTAGAGCAAGAAAAGGAAAAGAAATTACCATGGTTTGTACATTTGACGTATTTGGCACTAGCTACCTCAATACAAGAGTCTTAGGTAATGTTCCATTAATACCATAACGTGTGCCTGTTCGTTTATTCGGAGTAGATCCTTATAAGCCTAGGTTTGAGAGTAAAGTTCCATGCTTCCACCACCAAGGCACTAGCTCACCAGCCATGCATGCATTGATCCAAAAGTTGAGATCCATTAGCTGCATCGTTTTTTTTTTTTTTTGGTCTGTACCCATCCTAAAAAATATAGTGCGTTTGAGGCTATATCTACCTTTTCATTTGCCTATATGCTTATTTATCCGATGCAAGCAGTGGCTGATCTAAGATTGCACCACGTCCCGAATTGAATTTGCTAGAAAAAACTGAATATTAGAAATAATATAGGCTGAATTATATGATTTATATCTTAGACCGAAATAAAATTACCTCAGATATATACTAGTAATTTTTTCACGTCCTAAACTGAAGCCCATATTATCATAGGCTCAAATCGGCTCCTGAATGCAAGGCATTCTTGGATGATGGCCACATGGATGGACAGCACTGCATTTTATGTCATGAGACGACACTACGAATGTTTTATTCAAAAGTTCTATTGAAAAAGGACTTAATAATGGTGGGGACATGTTACAAGGTAAATCTTGAAAGTTTATAAAGGTGGAACATATCGATCGTTCTAATATTCTAGGAGATCTAAAGAAGATGATTTCGTCTTGAGCATTTTTTTAGAGTGTCTTGAGCATTATATATGCACACACAGTAGCGCTATTTAGCACCTACGAGCACGCTACGCGTAGGTTCTCTTCCTGGTGAATGAGTGTTGATTCGGTAGTAACTATTATACATGAAGTTACCATCAGATAATACATGAAGTTATTGTCACTATTTAGACCAAAGTTATCACTCATGTAATAGAAAGTTATGGTCTATCAAGCGTGAAATTACCATCAGTTATTTACTTATGATTGGTATAAAAAACATGAATTTCGTAGCGTTAAAACATATTAAATATGAATCTTATTTTATTAGGCTCCTAATTACAAACACAATGGCGTAAACGGATCGCAGATTAGACTTTCTGTGAAAAAGTTATTGTATTTTTTAGCTTATAAACAAGATAAAAAAAGCCCCCACGTCAACTGTACTATTATATGCATGTGATAATTTAGTAGATTTGACCGTAAGAAAGTTATTGCCTATTGTGAGTGAAGTTACTAACTGTTGTGAGCAATACTACCTGTTATGTACAGCGTTCGGCAATAACTTCACTCGCTATCGATAGTAACTTCATTCATAATGGATGATACACACACACACACACACTAACCTGCATGCAGGTGTAAAATAAAAGCGCACCCCTAATTGACCCAATTAGCCAACCGCTCCACCATCCCACCTCATGCTCAGTTACTAACGTTTGTTAATTATGGTAAAGTTACTATCGAATGTACATCAAGTTATTATCTGTAATGCCTGCAGTTACTATCGGATACACATGAAGTTACCATCCATATGTAATGAAGTTACCATCCCTGTGGTGAAGCCCCCACCAACCCACCCTATTCTGGAAAGTTATTTTTCGTTACGCAAAGTTACCATCCATATACGAAGTTATCATCCCATGGTAAAGTTATTATCATATGCATATTAAGTTATCATCCATTGAGAATAAAATTACTATTGGTAGTGATAGGAGTGGCAATTTTTTCCGTAGGGGTGGGGTCCTGCGGGGAATAACCCCATGGGGGGCGGGGGGAGGATGATCTAGGGAACGGGGCGGGACCCCGCTATGCTAGCGGGGTGGGGACGGGGTCATCTTTCCCCCCACGAGGACCCACGGGCACCCAGTAAAAATAAAAATAAATATTTTGATAATAGATTATAGTTTTTTAATATGAGAGATTGCATTTTTTATTATATATTTAGACTAAAACTTAAATTTATATGTTAGAATATATATTTTGAAGCTATATTTTTAATATATATATATATGCTTAAGTAATTATAAATTAATAAATTAAATCAAATTATCATTTTAAAAAATAAAATTAGTCTTTTTTATCTCCCGCGAAGACCCTGCTGGGGTCGGGTCCCTACAGGGACCAGGGACAGGGGGCCATCTCCCTCGAGGAGGCTTAGCGGGGTGGGGCCACGGAGGCTTTCCCCGTGATCCTCTACCCCGTTGCCATCCCTAGGTAGTGAGTGAAGTTACTGTCGAACACTCACAGTATATAGCAGGTAGTTACTTTCCCTACAACAGGCAGCAACTTCACTCATAATAGGCAATAACTTTCCTTATGATCGAATCTACTAAATTATCATATGCATGCAGCAATATAGTTGATGTGCAGACTTTTTTTATCATGTTTATAAGCTAAAAAAACAATAACTCTTTTACGGAAAGTCCAATTTGTGATCCGT
This sequence comes from Melocanna baccifera, assembly GCA_036346265.1. NCBI lineage: Eukaryota > Viridiplantae > Streptophyta > Magnoliopsida > Poales > Poaceae > Melocanna > Melocanna baccifera. The sequence goes on along the minus strand of CM070677.1, from coordinate 32,554,754 downwards.
TTGCGCCATTGTGTTAAAAATTACAAGCTTAATAAAACAAGATCCATGTTGAATATGTTTCAACACTGCAAAATTCATGTTTTTATACCAGTCACAAGTCAGTAACTTTATGTTTTTCTGATGGTAACTTCACATGTAATAGTTACTACCGAATCAATACAGCTTGCACCAGGAAGCCAAGTAGCAGAACATGCACATACCGTGCGTGCAGGCGCTAAATAGCACTACCGTGTGTGTGTGTGTGTGTATGGTGGTTTTCACTCTCATCTATATGTGTACTAAAGCTAATGTATCATTCGAACCCCTTGTCTTGTGATGTATCTTTCAAACCCCTTGTCATCCTTTTATGAGTTATTGACATAAAGAATTTTTACCAAGAAAAATCAACAAGACAATAAATTCAAAGATATACAGAAGACTATCACTAAATTTGCTCAATTCTCTATAATTTACATTTGTGCATGTGTCAATTGCTAAATGCATTGCTTACTTTCACTCGGGGGAAGAGAGTACATTTTAATTTAGGAAAAGTCCATGCAACACCCTAAATTTTGCTTAAAAATCCATTCAACAACCCGAACTATGAAACATTTGACCCCCTAAACTTTACAATCCAATTCAAATAACACTCTAACCTGATTTTACATGGTGGTATTATCTACGTGGCATGATGAGTGGACAATTTTGCTACATAGGATGACACGCTGATCAAATTTCGGTAAATAACAGATGGGGCCATAAGGACTTCTCCTCCAAATCAAAACAAAGAGGGACGGAGCTACAAGAGGCAACGGCCATGGAAGCATGGCTAGAAGCTCGGTAGGAGAGAAGCTCCTATGGACCCTACCTATCATTGGCCCAACTTGGCCAGCATGTCATAGAAAGTTCTATATAACACCCCCAAACTTTACTTGAAAGTCCGTTCAACCAATTATTTTTTATCTGATTCCTTGATTGTTGCTTCTGGTGATCAGTGATGGTGAGATGTAGAGGTCATGCTCATGGTAGAGACTGTGGTCATGCCCTCATGGGAGGTTGTGGGCATGGGCGTGAACAGGCAGAGCCACCACCCCAAGCTAAGGAGGTTGTAGCTAAGGAGGGCGATTTGCAGGGAGCACTGCATTTGGGAGAGGATGATAAGAAGGTCGCTTCTGTTGTTCAGCTTGATGGGAGCAAGCAGGATCATCAGCTTTGCTGCAAGAGCTTTAGAGGGAGCTATGTGAGCTTTGTCAATGGGTGCAGGAAGCTCCTCTTGCTACCAGTGCACCTGTTGTTGCCCTAGTGCTACACCAGCTCCATCGGAGGTAAGGATGTGCCTTCATGAGTGGATGGCCCTTCGTTGGACACCTTCGATGGTGCAGGCACATCGGTCCAAGCAGCAGACTGGCTGCGTTACATGGAGAGGCAATTTGGAGCCCTGGAGATGACCTCACAGCTGAATGCTTGCTTTGTGGCCTTTCAGTTGAAGGGTCAGGAGGATATCTGGTGAGAAGGGGTTCCGTCGGCAAGGACCCCTGCCCAAGGACCAGCCACATGGGAGGACTTCGTCGAGCAGTTCAAGGCATAGTTCTACCCAGAGTGCTTTCTTGGTAGGATAGAGCACACCTGTCGACCTCGTATAGGGGAAGATAACTATTGCTAAGTACAAGGCAAGATTCAATAACTTGGTCTGCTTTGTGCCATATATATAGTATAATTAATTGGGGCACCATGATACCTGGACTTCATGATCGACTTTCCATCTATGATTGATTCAGCATACTGAATCAATGACTTACTTTCCAAATCAATACTTTTCCGAATTAATGAATGCTAACGGGTTTGCCTGATATATTATCTATCATTGCACTTGCACACATCTAAAAGCAATATATAGACAGGGAGGTTTGGTGCCCAGACACCATGTTGCCCTATTTTAGCATCATATATATATATATATATATATATATATATATATATATATATATATATATATATATATATATATATATATATATATATATATATATATATATATCCTCTTAAGGTGGTATCTTAAGAAACTCTCAACATCCCGTAGTAATAACATCCTACTTGAAAATGACATTCTTTCTCCACCGTATGTGTCGTACCTCTCTATACTCTCTTCCCTACTTTCTTCGTCATGCAAATATCTTCTTTCTTTGAAATGCTGCTGAAATTAACCATAGTATTGAACAACTAGTCAAATTTCCTGCAATTGTGTGGCTTAAATGCATATAAATGTTTATATAGAAACATAGAGTTGTACTTGTTATGTAACTAACACTTATGATGTGGAAACATAATTGTATTATTTATACGATTGTAACAGCTCTCGTATCTATATTTGATTAACCTGCACTATTACAATTTGTATCCACGAAAATCGATATTGTGCATCTTTCTTTTTTCCTCCAATTAATGTGGTAATTTCTAGCCCTTAAAAATAAATATGGTAACTTTTTTTTCTATCACTTTAATAATATAGATTTCTGATCTCATCTTGTTGAGGTTTTCACATGAAGCACAAAAAACCATGGTTCATGCATGCACCCTTTATTTAGCTAAGGGCATGTACAATAATTTGTCTCTAAAATTTTTCACCTCACCTAAAGACAACACTTAAAAAAACCTCTTCAACAATAAATCATTTCTCTAACTAATTTATACTATTTTACCATAATTTCCTGTTTTATACCATCTTACTATTTGCATTGGTTTGCGAGTTCAAGTCATCTTTTATATAAGAGACAACATGTTATCTATCCTCATCTTCTCTTTTCTCTACATAAAATTTTTCTCATTTAATATAGCTAAGAGATAAGTGAGATGATTCTATTGCCCATAATTCATATCTGCCCCTCGATTGAAATGCAAAAGTTTGTAGCCTTTTGGTGCTCGACAGGGCTTGGCAGCCATTACCATTTCCTACCAACTAACATCAGTGCATCTGCTTTTTTACGCTTGACCTGCCTACCCGCAGGGGCGGAGTTCATGGGTGTTCAACTGAGCACCCAAATTTTTTGGCAAAAAAAACTAGTATATACAAGTTATAATACATATGTATATATTTAGTTGAGCCAAAATAGCTATATTCATACACATCAATCCATCACTGATTATCCCAACACAGCAGCGACCTGGGCCTAGCCTATTTTTGGTGCGCGTCGGTCGGCCCGAGCGCCCGACACTCCACTTCATCTCCAAGGCCCCAATCCCCCTTGATTCCACCATCCGATGCCCCCAAATATTCAATTCCCCAATCCCCTAACCCTAGCATCATCTCCACGGTGGGCGGGGCGGTGAGCTCCAACAGTCTAACTCCAGCGGCCATGTCACCTCCGGGCTCTGACTCCGCGCCGCACAACCGGTTGACCACGCCTTCGCTCCGTGGCATCGCACCACTGCCTGGAGCCGGGCTGTCATATCGGCGTCTCCACTCCATCTCCACCTGCAGGGGACCGGACCAGGCTCCAGCATGCAGCAGTCCAACACTCCAGCTCCGCCGCTCTAGTGACCGGTGGCCACACCGCCGCAGGCTGCGTCACCTCTAGAGACCAGTGTACATTGAGTAGTGAGTACCTCTGTACCTGACTATGTAGTATGTATGCTCTGAACTGTGAAAAACTAAAAATGACAATAATGTGTGTCATGTATGTGACTATGGTCTGAAAATGTCAACATGTCCAGATGACTAGATCCAACCAATCTACCATAGAACTTGTAATTGGCTATTTGGCTTGGCTATGAGAAATGGACTAGTTCAATGTGGTCTGATTTAGGGGTGGATCTAGATCCAATTGATTGCCATGATAGACTACTAGTCTGCTAGTGCTAAAATGAACATCGGAGTATGGCACTGTAATTAGAAATTTAGAATGGATCTGGTGTAGGTGTTGTATGTGAGTATGTGTTGAAATGAGCAATGCTTGTATGTGAGTATGTGCTTCACATTATTCATCAATGATCACACATTGTCAATCGTCCAATTGATAATTTTAATGGAAAATCGTGCTTACTCCGGTTTTGTTTTGATCATATTGTTGCTTCTTTTAGGATTTAATCTGATTAATACATGCAATTCAGTAATTGATGAAATGCTATTGCTTGGGCCTTGTTTTTTGCTGCATGAAAAAACTGAACAAATTTGACACAGGAGGAAGATATTGCATGGGACCTTGGGTAGCTGTAGTTTTTTCCTTTGGATTATTCACTGGTATGAAAAAAATCTGAACAAATTTGACACAGGAGGAAGATATTGCTTGGGACCTTGGGTAGCTGTAGTTTTTTCCTTTGGATTATTCACTGGTGGACTTTCAAATGTGAGTTATTGCTGTAAGACATGTTATCCAATCTCCCTCTTCTGATTTTGTAGTGAACTCATGAATCTTATATTTTTATGATTTTGTAGATTTTTGAGCTTTAAAAAATGAAAAAGTCTACAAATTTGAAATCTTTGTGGGAGAGAGCTGGAAAGACACAGAAGATACCATCCATCTCGATGCCAAAACCAATTTCCAATGAAAGCCAAGTTCGGAATGAGATGAATTCTACTTCCATGGACAATGAGCTACAGCTAGTAGTGCACACACATGATGACAGTGGTACCCCGAGAACGGAACCTTAGATGGATTGCCCATTGTCTCCAATTACAAAAGATGATGGATCAGATGATGAAGCCATTTATGCTATTGATTTGCTTTTGCATGATCTAGGAAAGAGAATTCCCATCATAGACTATAATGTCAATGACCAAGATGCAGTGAGAAAGGGATACATTGCATTGGGACCATGTCAACCATGGGCACATGATTTTTCAAAAAGAAATATTGAAGGTATGTATCGCTTCTTAGCTAGTTGGTTTGACCAATATAATTGGCTTGAGTAGAGTGTGGAACGAGATGATGCTTTCTACTTTGTTTCTTACCTGTTCAAGGATAAAAGTAATTGTGCTGGTGGAGATAGTGTTGTGAATGGAGGATTTAGAAATTAGAACCATAAAAATGGTTTGACAAATGTGTTGGAGCAATTACTAGTGTCCACAATCAAGCTCAAGAAAAATATAATTTATTCATTAAACCTAAAGCATCAAATGAGGAATCTTTTGCTTCAAACTCAAAAAAAACAAAAGGCTATGTACAAATGTCGCTAGACATATTCACTTAAGTGTTTGAGATTTCTTTTGCGCCAAGGATTGGCTTGTTGTGGATATGATGAAAGTGAAGACTCACACAACAAAGGAAATTTCCTTGAGCTTTTAAATTGGCTAGCAGAAAATTTTGAAGAAATTAACAAGGTCATTCTAAAAAGCGCTCCAACGAATAGTCAAATGATCGCACCTACGATACAGAAAGATCTCATCAACTCTTGTGCCAAAGAAACTATTAGACTTTTCATAGATGACTTTGATGATGTTTATTGTGCAATACTTACCGATGAATCCAGTGATGTGTACCAACAAGAACAATTGGCTCTTTGTTTATGCTATGTTGACAAACAAGGAAGGGTAGTTGAGAGGCTTCTCAGTATTGTTCATGTTGAAAATACTATTGCTTTGACACTTAAAGCAGCAATTATGTCTTTGCTTATGGACCATTCATTGAGCTTTTCTATGGTCCGTGGGCAGGGATATGATGGAGCTAGTAATATGAAGGTTCAAGTGAATGGTCTAAAGAAACTAATTTTGGATGAGTCTCCTTCAGCATATTATATTCATTGATTTGCTCATCAACTTCAATTAACTCTTGTTGCTGTTGCTAAGGAGAATGGTGATTGTGTTTGGTTCTTTCAGCAACTTGCATATTTGTTGAGTGCTCTTGATATGTCTTGTAAAAAGATACAAATGCTTCAAGTATCTCAAGCTTAACAAATTGTCGAAGCATTAGAATTGGGTGACGTTGAAACTGGCCGAGGTTTGAATTAAGAGATTAGATTGGGTCAGCCCGGTGATACTCATTGGGGATCTCAATACAAAATTGTTATTCATGTTATCTATTTATATCCTTCAATCCAGCAAGTTGTTATAAAGATTGGAGAAGATCACTCTTCAAGCACAGAGGTTATACATGCTCAAACTATGTTGACATCATTTGAGTTTGTTTTCATTGCACACTTGTTGCTAACCATATTTGGGTACACAGATGACTTAAGCAATGCTTTGCAAAAGAGATATCAAGATATTATTAATACTATTGATCTCTTTTATTTGACAAAGACTCAATTGCAGTTATTGAGGGAGGATGATGGGTGGAATTCTTTTCTTCAAGATGTCACTTCCTTTTATGTGAAGTATGGCATCAAAGTTGCTCAAATAAACGATTTCTATAAGCCAGTTGCAAGATCCAAAAGGTTCTTCAAAAAAGTCAAGAATCTCCATCGTTTCCATGTTGAAATATTCTTAAGTGTTACTGATAGACAGCTTCGAGAACTTAACAACAGGTTTGATGACGTAAACATAGATTTGCTTCTTTGAATGGCGTCATTCAGTCATACTGATTCATTTGCTGCTTATGACAAGGACAACTTGATTAGGCTTACTCAGTTTTATCCTAAGGATTTCTCAAGTACAGAATTGATGCATCTTCCATTTTAACTTGCACACTTTATTGTTGATATGCATAGAGATGAAAGGTTTAAAAAAAGTGAACAACTTTTCTGAGCTCTCCATTATGCTTGTTCAAACAAAGAAAAATCTCAATTATGCAATTGTTTACAAGCTTATCAAATTGGTGCTTATTCTTCCCGTAGCAATTGCTGGTGTGTAGAGAGTATTTTCTTGAATGAATTATATGAAAAACAAGCTAAGAAATAGAATGGGAGAACAATACCTAAATGACTGCTTGGTTATATTTCTTGAGCGAGATTTTTTTTTCTGCAAGTTAAGGATAATGACATTATATCACGCTTCCAAGGAATGAGCATTGTCAAGTTAATTTGTAAACTTTTGCAATTGTTTTGTAATTTCTCTATATTATTTGAGATATTATCCTTAGTACGAACAATTGTACGTTAACTATTGCTACTGCGGACCTTTTATGTTTTGTACTGAACAATATTTTTGTAACTTCGAACACCCATCCTAAAATTCCTACATCCGCCACTGCCTACCAGAACCGTGGTTTAGCAAAACAAATTATAAATTGATCAGAAAACTAGACAGGTGTTATATATATATTTGAAAGAGCGGTAGGAGAGCTGCCTAGCTTAATTTAATAGGGAAGGTGCAATATATCTTAGTTCAGCACTAGGAATGTCTTTAAAGTTAAAGTATTTTTTTTCAAAAATAAATTATATACACTTTGACTATAGATGTTTGTGCTACGTATTGTAACTGCCGGTGTTTATTTATACATATTGCCGCCACTTCAAGTATATTAGTCCAAAAATGATGAACTAACATCATAGCCACCTAGCTAACTTCCCACCCACTACTTTCCATTCTCTCAGCTCAAGAATATTTCTAACTAAAGCCATACAATTCTCCTTTGCCAAAATATATATAGAACACTAACTAGCTTGTACTACTTTCCCTGGATCAAATTGTTCTTCCCCCTCATGCTAACTTGGTGATACACAATATGTAGTACTGGTACATAAACGTCATGATCACTAATTCAAGTACAATTGCTATAAAAAAAACAGATCGTGCATTGCCATATTGCTGAACTGTTCACACAAGTGGCATTGTAGCTATTTTAAAAAAATTTAATCTTAAACACATATTTTAACAAATCTAGGCCCCTTAGACCTGCACTCGGTAGGATGCCATCGGCCGCCGTTGTGTTTTATTAGTGATGATTAACTAGTGCTAATTGTTATTATCATTAATTAGTGTTAATTATGGTTAATTAGTGCTAATTAATATTAATAATAGTTAATTAGTGACACATTAGTGCTAATGGGCGGCACCTGCCACGTTGTGAGGGCTAAGCAGGTCCTACCGAGCTATTGTGGCTTGGCAGGACCTGTCGAGGTGCTGTGGGGCGGTAGGTGACATGTATCACTTGTCGCGGATGCTGAACTCAAAAAAAGGTTAGATTTATAAAAATAGCATTTAGAGGCTAAATTTAAAAAAACAAATGGCTAAAGTACCATTTATGTAAACAGTCCCATATTGCTGAAGCCGTAACATCATTAATTGGCTAATGTCACCTTCACACACTGGCCCTTTTTTCTCTTTTGTGTTGCTTCTACTTTTCCAGTATTTCCCTGGAGGCTAGTGCCCCAAGCCATCCTCAAACCCGAATAACTTGAGGAATATTTGGCCGTGTGAGTTTTAATATTAACTGTATGACCACTATATAGTCCACCTTGATGTGTGTGGACTTAATTCTCAGGCTGATTATTCCCCTCAACCAACCCAACTTGCATCCCTTTCTTAACCCAACAAGCCCTAAATATTACATTTGGAGGCCATGAACTCAAATCAATCCACCTTAGTGATCCCCCAAATAATGAATTATGTGTACTTCAAGCAGTGATCCATATTTTTCAAGAACATATGATATATACACACATAATTGAATAGCTGAGGTCGGTGTCTAGATTCTGCATTTACTGATGTGTATGTAAGTATAGCTATGATTTTGCATGATGGTGTGCTTCCAGTGAATTTTCAGGCTTTCTAAAAGTAGTTGTTCAATGAAGTATCTATATAACTAACTATGAATGTGGTTTTTTAGATCGAATGTGGTGAATTGTTAAGTCACGTTTTAGCATAATTCTAGTAGGAGATGGTTGATATCACAAATGATAGATAGTGACTACATTGCAAAAGATTGTTTGAACTAATATTATTGTTAAATCTAGTGGTTGGCTGGGTAACATCACTCAGTAGTAAATAATCATTTAGACGTGCACAATGATCACACATGCGCATGGATACAAAGTACTGTCGCGCTAGAGAAACTGTTCGCGTAGGTACACAAGACCGATTCACAGTAGTACTTCTCGCATTGATCCACCCAAAAAAAAGGCAAAAACTCAGGGAAAAAACAAATGTTCATGAGGATGATTAACTCAGGTTATTTAGCACCGAGAACAGCGACCAGAGAAGGTGAATAGAAGCCAACACAATTTAAGCCTTTTGCCAATCTTTTCCTCGAATGAGCAAAATAAAGCTCTTCACTCTAATACCTATAAGAAGCTATAAAGATTAGAAACTAAGCATCCACAAGAAAAGTTCGAAGAAAAACCAAGCCAAATAAGACTTTATCCTTCTGCCTGATAAGACCAACAACTTGGGGCCGGTTTGATCAGGTTGAGCTAGTTTGAGTGCAACAGGTCCGGTCTGATCTCTCCCTCCAAGGCAGAGCTAAAAATAAACACGATTTTAATCTAACAAACGGTGCAACTTTTCATCCAAAACTTTAAAGAATCTGAAACTTGGTATACACATTTCCTACGATATCAATAATATATTCTAATAATGAATCATGAAGATCAATGCTAAAGTTCTGATCTTTGTTCAAAATAAGAAATGTTGCACCAAAACCAGGTAAAAGAGGGAAACCTCAATTTGCTCTGGCTCATGAGTCTTTTATGATCTAGATGATCTTGAATGAGGTCTCGCATATTAAAGCAAGATAGATCATAGCACAAACTTGAACCAAAATGCCCACAAAATCAAAACCCCAAAAACACCCCTATCTTGACCAAAATTGGGCAATCTCAATAACTTGCAAATAACAAGTGTCTAAATGGATAAGATTTGGTCTCCAAGAGATATTTTTATCATTTACATGTTATTGGCACATAGCAATATCAAGAGGGGAGAAGAAACACCAAAAATCAAGCCAAATCAAGATTTCAACCCTTGAGCACAAGAGTGAAAGACTTTGACAAATTTTTATCTCTATTACTACTTAGAAATGAATGTTTACAGCCTCTCCCTAGCCATACACAAAGTCTAAGAATGACAAAAATCTCAACCACAAGAGTCTCTCATATCTCTCGTAAGTTCTCTCTAAGAACCCTAACTCTCCTCAAATGCTAGACCTAAACTCTCCCAAAGCTTAGCACACAATCCACCTCCCTCCTTATATATGGAGGCTCATAAGAAAAACCCTTACCAACATCTCTAATTGGGTTTCATCCACTCTTACATGGGTTAACTCGTAAACCCAACACTATACCAGATTTTACACACACATGCACACTTCTCAAAGCGTGATTACCACTTGGCTCCAATAGCTCGAATTCGTCATGAAGATTCATTGACCTAATCCACTTAGACCATCACCACGGTTTTGCACACTGCTACTTTTCCAGTATCAGCTAATTTACCAAAATACCCCTCTACCACCTTTCATGAAGCTTTGTGTTTCCTTCACTTTGAAGCAATCCCATGCTCCATCTTCAACTCCATGTGACCTCAATGACTTGCCGCCAAGACTCTCACATATCCGAATCCCACTTAACCATCCTCACTTGCAAATGGACCCAAATTACTTGGCGCACAATATGCCTTTCCATCCACCATGATGGCATCATGACTTACCCAACCACAAGGAACTTAGCTCCTCCCTAAGCTTACTCCCAATCCCTTACCATTGCTCGTTATGTCTACCACCGGTAGCTCCCACTCTAGTTCCCAGTTTGTAACCACCCGGTTAGCCTCAGTCATCTTCCAGTAGCACCTTGATTGCTCTGGACCTCAACTCTCTTAGCTTAATCCCAATCCTTGACCGCTCTGGACCTCAGCCCCCCTTGCCTAGTCCCATTCCTATTCGCCTCCCCATGATCTAGCAACAGGGTTCTACACCAACAACAGCAAGCAAACCATCGTGTCTACAATGAACAATAATAAGCAAACCATTACGTAGCACCACACAATACAGAAAATCATCAATTGACAAATTAATGAGCCAAGAAACCTTATCTCACACACTTGACTCATATTAGTCAAAACAATGCACTATGCAAGATACATGCACCAAAACATTGATCATAACCCCCTAAGACCAAACCTTAAACCATAGTGCACGCACCCAGCACACTATCCAACAGCACAAATCAGACCGCCAAGCCCAGGTCGGTCTAATCACCCTTTACCTCCCCGATAATAGGGGACCAGTCTAACAGTGGCATCCATGTCGGTTAGACTGCCTGATTACTTCCGTTCGGACTGCCTCCCATAGCCGGTCACACCACTCGCCAATCAAACCGTCTCTGCAAGCCTGTTAGATCGCCTCTGCACAGCGGTCAGACAACATCTACATGCTAATCAGCAAAGAATCTAGACCCATCATTATGAGTTAATGATATATTTGATAATTAATGACAATCATATTGTAGTACTAAAATTTTTTATAAGTTGTATGAATAAGTTACGTTCCATGATGAAGACTTTGGATTGTGTCATGAGTTGATCATCTTCAAGTCAAGGTTCTAGCTAAAGGATGGCATCATGTGTTGATGGTCATCAACTAGAGATCCCAAAGAAGAGATGATCATGAGTTGATTATCAAGTCAAGTAAAGACCAATCATATGTTAATGGCTAAAATTAAGGATCCAGACTTCAAGGGAATATGTTCATCATCAAGCTTCAAAAGGATGTGTAAGGTAAATGTACAACTAGCATAAGCTAAAGATGTCTTCCTAGTCTTTTGCCAGTTTTGGTGTTTGGAGAAAGATCGGGTTGCTAATGTAGATTATCATACTATTAAGAGGACACGACTATAACCAGCAGCTTGAGTGTGTCATGTGTTGATAGCTTATTTGATTTGCTCTAACTCCCTGTGGTAGAATGCTATCATTTGCAAATGTATTTTATAAATAGTTGAGGTTCATACATGATCCTTCTAGCATGCGACTTAAGTTTGTGCATGGATTTTGCAAATGATTTGAGTCTATATACCTAATCCTTATAGCATGATTCTAAAGTGTACGATTTTTTGTAACTTATTGGGAATCATGCTTTGACTTTTATTTGCCTACGATTTATGAATATGTTTTGTAAATTTATTGAAGTACATACATCTCTATCTCTGCTGGAAAAGTAATTGCAGTATGACCGCCCTTTGTGTGTGCGGTATGACCGGCTCTATGTGAGCAGTCAGACCGACCGACAGTACGACCAGCTCTATGTGAGTAGTCTAATCGGTTGGCGGTTTGACTAGCTTCAAGCGAGTGGTATGACCGGCCCTCTCTGAGCGGTCGGAACGACCATCTGTTGGTGGTCTGACAAGACTTTGTGGTACGACCGGGCATTTGTTTTTGGTAATATTTTTTGAGAGTGCACAATTTTAGCTCTCAATCGAGCAATCCGACTGGCCTATGTGGCGGTTCGACCAAACCTGGCGGTAGTACTGGACCCTGTACGGGTGGTACAACCGACAGCGATTGTAACGGCTAGTTTTTTAGCCATTACAGAGGAGGCGCTAGTACCGACTATTAGTTGGTATAGTACCGGCCTCCTACTGATTTCGTATTTAACAGCTAGTTTTTGTGATGGGGGTTATAAATACCCTTGGCCAGTTGGGAGACTGTTGTTGTTGCCCTATTATTCATTCTTGAGCTAAGAGCAATCTCTCTCACAACTTATGTGCATGTGTTGCACTTAGTGAGCTCGGAGAGGAAAATTCTTGTGCACGTGTTGTGCTTGGTATTGGATTTAGTATCCATTGAGCTTTGGCTCTTGATTCATTCAAGTGAACATCTTCGACTTGTTACTCGTGGAGGTTGCCAACTCCTAGATGGCTTGAAGGCATGGTGGTTCGGTGATATTTTCAAAGAAACTTGTGAGAAGATCCGTCGTATTGTGAAGATTGAAACTCAACTACCTGGAGTAGAAAAGAGCTACCACTAGTGAAAATTGATATACTTGGCTTAATGTGTGGAGCCAATTCAATTCATTTGGATTTATCTCAACGTAGACTAGAGGAGACGGCAAGTCTTTGAACACTAAAGTAAAAAGAGGCCGTGCCAATTATGGTTTGCTCCTTGTGCTCAATCTACATTCAAATAATTGACATTTCTAAAATTAAATTAATTATTTGTCACCTTAGGATTACAAACCTTGACATAGACTTAAAGTGTTGGTGCATTCAGGTGAAACTAATTGATTTAGGACTTAATTATGCAAAAAATCAATTTGATTTATACTTTGTATTATAAACTCAGTTTTAGTTGAAGAGAATTTTAGTTGCGCCTATTCATCCCCCTCTAGTCGGCCTCCTCAATCTTATTGTCTACCAGACAACAAAAACCAGATATCAAAAACACAAAATCAAACTCAAACTTTGACAATGGAGCACAAGAAAAGTCAAATACTCATCACACACATAGAGTGATCTTCATATGGACCCATAGTTATATACTATTCCCTATATTCTTTTTTACTTGATATTTTTTTATTTTTTAGGTCTTCAAGATACGACTTTGAGCGCTACTTTTAATAACTTTACACTAATATATGCTAATAAACTTATAATATTATAAAGGTGTTTTTAACAATAAATTTAATAATATAATTTTTGTATAGCCAATCTAAATAGTTTTAAATCTATTAATAGTCAAACTTTAAAAAATTTGACACGTGTATTCTAGAAAGTAAAAAAGGAGGAAGTACATCATAGGAGTAGTACTTCTAGCATTATATATATACAAACACACGCTACCTCTGTTTTTATTTACTTGGCACTGTTGACTTGGACTAGTCAAACTTTGTAATCTTTAACCAATAATTATTTGCTAAATATTTAGATTAATCGTATTAAAATAATATTGTTAGATTTTTCATAAGAAATACCTTCGCAATATTATACTTCGGTGATATTTTATAAATGTATTAGTGTGAAATTAACAGTTAAAGTTTAATCTTAGAGATCGTGAAAAATCAACAGTGCTAAGTATTCACAAACAAAGGCAGTATATATGTATATGTATATGTGTGTGTGTGTATATATATATATATATATATATATATATATATATATATATATATATATATATATATATATATATATATATATATATATATATATATATATATATATATATATATATATATATATATAATGGGTGCGCTCAAAAGAGCTTTTTCTCAGCGTTCAGCTTCTGCGTTTGGTACTGTTTAGCTTCTCGATTACTGTTCATGTTTTGTCATGTAGTGTATTTTTTATTTTTTGGTATTTTTGTGTTTTATTTTTTTTCTGTATTTCTTTGTATTGTCCGCTCTAAATTAGTATGTCGTTTTTATTTTTATATTTTTTTTTAAATTTAATTATACCCAATAAACCAACTCAGCTACAGTAAAATTTCAGTCAGAAGCCATCGCTATTCCAAACGCCCCCATACGTATATGTAAATTCTGTATCCGCACTTACACTAAACCTTAAACCTTGCAAACAGCAACCACCAAACCACAACTACCTCCCTCTCTCCTTTCTCATGGACAGTTCAACACTATATACACAACCTTTGTCTATTGTGCCATGCATATGCCATAGTTTATGTGCCATGCATTGTGCAACTAGACCAGACGTACCGCCCTTCATACTTTTTTCCCATCTCCTTCTCTTAACACTTCCATGCTTCACATGTTTCATATACTGTGCTCTAAAAAGGAAAAGTTAGCTCAAACGGTTTCAACTGCATCTCCTCCCACGCCAACGCCACCACTTGTAGCGCTCTTGTCCGCGCCGCCTCCGTTGGATGCGACGGCCACCTTGCTGTCGCCTTCCTGCTTCTGCTGCTTGTTGTACTCGCCGTACAGGTAGGAGGAGAAGCCCCAGACGCAGAGCACGGTGGCCACGGCCTTCTCCGCGCCGAACGGGTCCCGGAACACGACCACGCCGCCGATGACGTTGGCGGTGAGCACGACCGCCATGCACACGCCGCTGTGCAGCGACGACGTGAGGTACACCATCCCGGCGGTGCCCATGAAGCTGGCCTGCCACGTCGCCACCAGCGCGGCCACCACCGCCCAGTACGCGGCCGGGGACCGGTCCCACCGCGCCAGCTCCTCCCGCCACCCGCCGGCCGCGGCCATCCCGGCCACTGCCAGCGCAGTCGCCGCAGCCTGCATGACCACCTGCACCTCCACCGCCATGCGGAACCCCCCGGACACGGCCCTGCGGTACACCAGCTCCATCACCGGCAGGTAGGCGGCGAAGAGCCCCGCGGCGCCGAGCGTCGCCGCAAAGCCCACGAAGTACCTCACCCGGCTGCCCCCGTCGGGGCGCTCGGCCGAGTCGGACGACCGGAGCGCGAGCAACACGGAGCTGAGCGTGAGGAGCACGACGGCATTGAGGTTGGAGAAGGTGAGCGGGTGGCGCACGATGACGGCAGCGAGCACCAGCGTGAAGGCGAGCTGCGTGGACAGAAGCAGCGACGAAGTGGACACGGGCAGGTACGAGGAGCTGTACGAGAAGAGCAGGTTGTTCACCCCCATGAGCACGCCGATGACCACGCACGCCGCAAGCAGCCGCCGCGTGAACCACGTGAACGGCCGCGGCTGCGCCTGCGACCGGCCGGCGTAGACGGGCACGAGCAGGACCGGGAACCCGGCCGACTGCACCAGCGTGGCCACCCACCGGTTGTGGCCGCGGTGCGCGAAGTAGTACCGGGACAGAAGGCTGGACGCCACCGAGCCGCCGAGCAGCGCGGCGTAGTTGGCGCACAGCAGCACCCGCCTCCGCCTCGCCGCGTGCGCACCATTGGCGGCAACGTTTGACGCCCGCATGTCAAGGAGCTGGGCCGGGGTGGGGGTGGTGATGGACATTGCTGGCGAGACACGAGACTTGCCTGGGTTGGGGTGAGGAGGGAAGTGGTGGTAGTGGTGGTGGTGGTGGTGGTGGGGAGTATTTAAGTGAGATAAGCGGGGGATTTGCGTGAGATTACCCTGTTTCTTTAAAGAGAGGGGAGGAGATTACAAACCTTTTGGTGATGGAAAGTAAAATAATGGGAGCCGAATAAATGGCCACCGGCTGTTTGTTAATTTGTTTGGATGGGATTTGTTATCCTTGAACACATTCGTATGAATCCTCCTTCCACACTAGATCATTGCAGTTCAAAACTTCTAATTAATGGCACAGCATATTGTTTACCAATGACACGAAGCATAGGTGCTTTCGGCCATGTTTGTACCATTTGCTTCCAGTCGAATCAGCTGCAGTGGAAAAGCAGCAGCGCTCACCATTTGGGTGATAAAGAACCCACATGGAGCCAATATGCGGTTGTTGTGCTTCTTGATTCTGTGAATTATAGGTAAACTGGTTGATTGAGTTATTGTTTAACAAATTTTGTTAGGTAATTGTTGATCCTTCCATATTTCCTCTCGCTTAGATTTTTCTTAGCTAACTACTCCGGTACCTTCTGTTACTGAATTCGCAACATCTTCATTTGTAACTTGGTTTAGGTAGTGCTCTAAACGGTTTAAAAATCATAGCTTTTAACTTTTTCTGTAGGCTTTTGACTGCAATTGTACTGTTGCGGTAGTTAATTTTTTCTAAGTTAAAAAATAAGAAAAAGTAATAAAAATTGAAAACACCGCTATATCGTTTAGAACAATACAAAGAAATAAAAAAAGAACAAAATACAAAAAAACCAAAACTAAGACATCTACGAAAAAACCGAAATTAAAAAATCAACACGTTCTAAGTGATTTTTGATTTAAAGCTAAAAGTTGGAGCTGTTTGAAAGGAAAAAAAACAGCTAGCTGACAAGATTTTCCAGATCCACCCTACTGCCAAACGGAGCCTTAGTTAGCTGTAGACATTTGCAAACAAACAGTTTGCCTACAAAATTCAGATGGAAATTAGGGCCTGTTCTTTACAGCTTCTAAAAGTCGCTTTTGACTTTTGCTACAGTAACTAACTTTTAAACGGAGTATTTTTTTAAGATGGGGTCTACAAGTTAATTGTAGCACACATTAAAAAATTAATATCTGTATCATCAAAAATCGCAAGCGAGTATCTCTCTTTCCGCAATCTCTGTCGCAAATAGCCAAAAAGCCATCAGCCACAGCCAAAAGCTATCAGCTGCAGCCAGAAAAAACAGGCCCTTAGACAGATAAACATAGTTTGTACGTAGTAATAATCGCAAACAGTTTGCCTACAAAATTCAGATGGAAATTAGACAGACAAACATAGTTTGTACGTAGTAATAATCGCGAACGTTTGATCGGGAAACGTGGTTGCTCCGGCTAGAACGGCAAACTCGGCACTTTAGATTACTGGAATTCCGCCCTAGTTTTCTGCCAACCGTCGGCTCCTGCGTTTCGCTGCACGCACGCAGAGCAAAACGCTCGGTCGTCCGTGGTTTTCCGGCCGGTGGAAGCTAGCATCGCCCGCGTCCCACCGCAACGCCCTGTGATAGTCATCAGCTTGCCTCATCGTGGCTGTACCCCACGCACTGCTTGGTCTTTTCTAAGATATTTAATTAAAAAATAAATATAATAAAAATATCGTTATATCTTCACTAATAATACAAAAAAATACCATATTAAAAAAATCAAAAAGTTCCAAAGGATTTGTCTTTTGGACATCGCTATTTGAAACGATATCTCTATCCTCCTACCGTTAAACAGAGGTGACAAAACAGTTTGATTGTTCACGCTCGGCACACCTGATCTGTAGACCATATACCAGCAAACCAAACAATGCACTGTTATAGGGGTCAAGGCGCTACATAATTATGATCAAGTTCTTTTTAGCTTTTGATTTATGATCTCTCTTAAACAAACAAACAGGATGATTTCTTTATCTCCGTTTAGAAACGTTTTATCGGAATAACCTTTTCAAAGCAGTTTATCGACATTCGATTCATTCATATAAACAATTATATTAGAATCAAAAACTATAAATTATAATTATTAATCATAAATCACAGTCGAAAAAAATTCACCATACATATTTCTTACGAGGCACATGTATGCGCACCGGTCGGCGGGGCGGAACAACACGCGTCGGTCTAACGATTCCCCGGGGTAAATCCCGTCTCCTTTCCGCTTTTCAGAGATGCAAAAGGAGGCGAGTGAAAACGGTGGTACGTTGACGGTCGTGGCGAAGGCGTATCTGCTGAGGTGGGAGCAGATCCTCTGCCTTACGCAACGAAGGCGGAGAAGTACTGTAGCCCGCCTTTAGGCAATTCTCATCCGTGCGATTCTAAAACGAAGGGCCTAGATCACCGCCACAACAGACTGCTACAGGAAACATGCCACAGCGCTATGGTGACCCTAATATCCGAAGGCCAGCCCTGTCCATCAGGCCCACCACGCCATTAGCCCATTAGCCATTAGGTAACCCTAAGGTCCTAACGCCTCCAAGCCCAGCCATCTCCTGCCTCCTGTCTCCTAGTGGTCTCCATTCCATATCTCTATTTTTTTAAGACCATTGATATAATTGACTATATCATTCAAATTTTAAATGTAAGATGAAATGTGGATTGATCCTAATAGTGATTGAATTTGAGAGCTTCTTGTGTGGTCTGTTGGCTGTTGCTGGCATGGTGGACCATTTCCAAACAGATGTTAACGTTTCCAAGATCTATGTAATACAAATTATTTATGTAATATTTAGTGACATGTATGAGTACTATCAGACTATGACTATGACTCTATGAGTATGAGTGTATGACTATGGTTTATTGCCATGATTGATATTCTTTGCCATGACTGATAATAGGCAGGAGAGAGGAGACAGGCAACATGACACTAGGTTGAGCCTGAAGAAAAGGTTGGGGTTTGGAGAGAATACATGAGAAGTGTTACTAGTTGTCTTGATTGAGCTTGAAGAAAAGGTTGTTGTTTGGAAATTGGTAGGCGTCTTGGTTTTTGGAGTTTTTTTGTGCCAGAAGTTTTACCACAAGGTGTGCCATGTTGCGGCCTTTTCTTTCCTGCACCTGATGACTAGATAAAACAGTGCTAAACCAACTTACCTACCAATGCTCCTTTTTCTGTTGTTGGGAACTTGTGATGCATTGCATTGCGATTGTGACTTGTGAGTCACTGTTCTACCTATCCTATTCGTGTGTTGCAATGATGATTCAAAGAAATCAATTGCTTGGGAATTGGGAATGTCTTATGTGGGTTGTTGCCTATTAGGGACACACCAGCCACCAGGAAGGCAAGAAAGAATAGATCAGTTGTCGCTGAGTCGATGATTGCTCCGTGCGGTAGAGTAGTGTGATAAGGATAGGCATGAACTTCTCACACTACTCTACAGTACTCCGTTTTGACTGCACAGTGTTCATATCACAGATACGATGTTCACTAAATTGCCATGCAGGCTTACTTAGAATCAATCTTCTGGTGGTTACCAACCGTAGATGACCAGTTGAACCTTTATGTGCCTCTACAGAATACATGAATTTACTGATCTATGCAGTAATGCAGACAGGCTAGCTATGTGTTCATGACCGACGATCTATAAGTTTTCATTCACCAACAATGAACTGATCAAGTTGGTAGTACGTGAGTTCCACTCCTTGCAATATGGACGCACCTGGCAATTAATCATTGTTTATAAGAAATTTATGGAACTCTATCATCTGCACTTTGTAATTTGTTTGAACTTTAAACCCCCGAATTAGAAACCTTCGATCATTCACATTGCAGGATGCATTTTTTTTCTTTCATGGATCATGAGACACCTCTTCATTTCTCTTTGAAAAAAAAATGAGAAAGAGGAGAGTAAAGAGGGGGGAAAACACACCTGAATAATTTAGTGTTGGGATGGGCTGAAAACTCCATGAATTAAGTCTCGATCATGGGCTGATTCCAGTTGCATTCATCTTAACTAAAACGACACAAATTAGGTGCTCTTGGTCCAACCTGACGCCTTTTCTCATCTAGTAGAGGCACCCAACAGGCCAACACTAGTTGAGTAGTAGATCATTCTGGCCGGAAAGGAGTATGAGATGGCTTAAACAGCCCATTTAGCCCCTGTTTGGTTAATTTTGAGCAAAAGAAAAGGGGCACATTCCTTTAACTGATTCTTGTGAATTGTGCTGCACTTGTTCGCAAGGAACATTGTATCACACAGTATAAAAAAACGAAAAGAAAGCGTGTCACAAACAGCAGAATTATGTTCTGCAAAGGATCATGCTAATATATTCTGCAATGACAAGGATCATTGATCGCAAATTGCTCAAGTTGCAAACATCCCAATGTAATAAAGTTGTAAATGGCAATCCCAAGCAACTTAGCACGTCAAAAATCAACGAAGCAAGCAGCAACCCCACAATTGTTTGTTGGGTTCTTACCCCAAAAAAAAAAAAGCAGTGTCATGTGCCAAATTATTGTTCATAGGCACTGTTTACATACATAAATAGTACCCATGTATTGTTCACGGGCATTATTCACACGCGTAAACAGTACCTATGTACTGTACCAGACATGTGGATACTGTAGCAGACGTGTATAGCTAGGTCAAATTAGTTATGATAGAGATAAGAATAGTTAGTTTACTAATTAGATAGGTTTACTAACTTATAGATATATTCTATTTATTAGAAATAGATTAGTTTAAAGATAGATATTATTTCTTGAATGTCAAGTTAAGTTCTCTATAAAAGAGCTAACATATATCTATTATACAGAACAAAGAAGATAAATTAGTCTAATCTCTACTTCCAAGGTTCTTCTCCCTCATCTACAGTTAACATCTTATCCTACTAAACCAATGCTGTCCAGCCTTCCTCCTAATGATATTTACCCAATAATAACCTAAGGATCATCACAAGCAGGCAATGTGCGATTCAGAGAAGTGCTCTGCCCCCATCTCACACTTGCCTCATTAACAAAAGACAATAACAATAAAGTGATCTGTATATACATACGCCATCTGTTCTGTAGGCAAGAGCAGAAAACAAACAGATAGGCGGTCTCTTTCCGAAAAGACTGGATCTGAGTTCAGAATCGATCAAAATCATTCTGGAAAGTGCCGCACAGCTTTACACAAAGATTCATCGTGATACAGGCCAACCACAAATGTCCGAATCAAACACCCATTGCGGACCAGAAAGAACCAAGCGAAATCGTATAGCAGGCCGCAGGACATATGGTATCTGTGAAGTACAAATCAACAGGTCCTCTTTTTTTTTGTTCCTTTTCTTGTTAATGGAAGAATTTGTGATACAAGATGAAGTTGCTCTACACAAGAATTAAAGCAAGTCCTACAACTTTTCCATTTTTTCTTTTTTCTTCTTTGTCAGTACCTAAAACAAGTAGAATCTTAAATAACATACCCAACACCTAGATCCCAAAGGACAACCCAACCCCAACCACCCATAAAATTTCCCAAAAAAACGCCCGGCTCTGATGTGAACTTGCTTCTTTCGATCATAACGAAACTGTTTCGCAAGACCTCAGTCCTCAGCTGTAGAGAATTAGACAAAGAAAAAAGACATGACATAAAAAAAACAACAAAAAAAATGTAATCTTCCCTCCTAGCTGAGAAATAGACGAGGAAGGAGCGTGCTCTAATGTTTTAGCGCCAGAGGTAGTAACGCATACATGTGCCTTGGAACCTTTTCCCAGTCATCGAACATTCCTCATGGGAAGATACCACCATGGCTTTCCTTTTTCCCTTCCGCTTGACGAGAAAATGGAAGAGTTCCCAGGATGAATGACCATTTCTCAATGTTCCCCACAGCAAGTTTATTGGTTCAAGTTGGAAGTCCGTTTCCAAAATATCTCATGTTTCCCGGCTGAAGTACCCCTCCTGGCTCCTGTCATCGTCCTTCCATTGAAACCCTGTTGCTCTGCTGCTCACTTCTGGTTCTATCAAGTTCCGTTGCAACTTTGTTGCTCTGCTCCTCACTTCTCTTGGCTGTATCAGGTTCTGTTGCATCCTCGTTGGTCTGCTCCTCACTTGTCTTGCCTGTATCAGGTTCTGTTGCATCCTTGTTGCTCTGCTCCTCATTTCTCTTGGCTGTATCAAGCTCTATGGTACTTACGGATTGAGTTTGCTTTTTAATGTCTGCAGGTTTTTCAGCCTTTGGCTGCAAGAAAAATTAAAATCAGTGAGGAACAAATAACCACCATTTGTCAATGTTAATGCAAACGACAAGTCACCAGTAGCATAGACTAACTATGAGGAGCTAAAATCTTATGTCCCCTCAAGCCGGCCATTCTTAAATTGTGACACCCTTTCACCAATCATAGACCAAGAAACATAATATTGTCAATTCATGATCTCTGAACAAGTAAAGCTAGTTACTTTATGTTCCAGAAACACAACGAATAACAACTAGAGCCAGACATCATCCTTGTTATCATTAGGCATTCCCATGATGTTGCAAGCAAAAGTGCAAAACAATGAGCAGCCATTTCATCGGCTGCAGGTAATTAACTGTAACAGATGGTGTGCTTATTAGGAACACATAGGTTGTCCTTGATAAATAAATGTAGCAATAAACAAGGAGTTTTGTATATACCATGGGGATGGGATGATTCAATGAGGTAGTAAGCAGCTTGCCTCTTCTGTCCTGCATTACTTTCTGCCTATTTTCGTAAAAGTCAAAGTCGTCCAATATTGATGTTTTACATGAGAAGTTCTTGAAAATGTTCAGCATCTCTGCACCTTGTGGAAACTTGACCTGGATTGCTCAGGCATTCAATTAGAGATCAAAAGTAAAATAAAATACTATATACTGTGTGAAAAAATCATAATATGTGAAGCGTAAGAACATATTCAGACCAGAATTAAACATCATAACTGATTATTAAAAGAATGCACACTGGAGATCAGCACATACTGGCAATAAAGATATTAGCATTCTTATTCCAAACCAAAGAGCATGAAGAATCAAGTGAAAGTGGTAGGCTATGGGCTGTTTGGTTTGCTACCATTGTAAACAATACCAAATATTGGTAACGCCAACGAAAATAGACTGCTATTTGGTTTGCTACCAAATTTTGATAACGCCCACGAAAATTTGGTAATGCCAATGAAATACAATGTCACTCGTGGGCAATCCGAGGGCAAGGAAATCGCTCCCCAAAATTTTGGTAAAGCCAAAATTTGGCTTGGTCATGATCCAAACAACGTTCTTTTTGCCAATACTTGGATTTGCCCAGATTTTGGCTATACCAAAATTTGGCTTTACTCATTCGGGCCACAAACCAAACAGCCCCTAAATTGGCTAACAGCCTAACACTTCATAAGTCAAAGGTTCCAAACAAGCCATTTGTCACACAGTGCACAAATAAGATTTGTTGTTTCTCCAATAAGGAGTACCAGATGGGAAACAACATGATATCTTATATACAAACGATTTCTTGGGAGTTGGGATATTGACAAGAGATCAAAATTAACCAATGGAGCTCTAGTTCCTAGCTGTAAAAATACCAAGAAACTCTAGTTAGATAATGGAAGTTATACCTCTTGTGTGTCCCTGCTGTTTGTCACAGGCTTGTTCTCATTGTTCTCCAATTTTATGTGGCGAAATTGTGGATTAGGCACATCCTTGATAATGTGCCATTTTACAGTGAAGAATCCATTCCACTTGTCCTGTTGCCAGAAGTTCATATTCCTGTTAAAATCTACCGGACCAACCATCTCAGCCACGCCACAGAACTGACCACTTGCATTAACCTGGTCACCATAGCATAATAATTAATAGAACAAACAAAACGAAGTTACCAGAATTTAACAACAGTATCCTTTCCCTAAAAACGGCAACTAGATCTGACACACTTCTTTTTTGCGATTTAGATCTGACATTGCTTGCAACAACATTGCCAGGAAAGTTTGAACTAAAAGGAATAACAACAAAGAAGTTAAATATATAGGTAGAGCTGCTGTATGTTAAAGCTGATGGCACTCAAGATGCTTAGGTGACTGAAATAATTACTGAAACAAAAGTCTTAAGTTATATAAACCAAAGAAATAAAATAATCAAATGGCATGTGCAGGCACACCATCATCTCATATTGGCATTATAACAGTATATTATTAAATAGAGAGATAAGAGAAGAACATGGCCTCCTGATGTACACTACCTATGTTAATTTAAACACACAAACAACAATCAGCTAAGTTGAGAAAGAGAAAGGTTTGGACACCACACTACTCTGACATTTACAAAGATACTCAGGAGAAAATTTTTCAGGAATAAGGAATAGTATTTAACTTACAGAGAAGAAGAGGAAAACAGGACATTTGGTTCCTTGTTCTGCCATTCTTTCTTGTGCAAGTCTGTAGGCATTGTCAAGCCTTTTGTTTCCATTAGGAGTACTTGCCCAGACATTGTACTTGATACTCTTGTGAATATCATCTTCGCTGTAAGATTTAATCACAAAGAATAGAGCTTGCTCGTACTTTGTAACAAAATCTGGAAGATTATATGAATCTCTGCTTAATGCAACAGGTGAAGGTATACTATCATTAACCTCCTCTACACCTGATAAACCAAAAGGATCAGCTCGAGGGCTCAAACTGTTTTTGGAGTTATCAGTGCAGTTATTTGATATATCATAGTCACCACATCCATTTAGCTTGCTTCTCGCCTTAAGCTTCTCACTACTGTTCCAGCTTCTACCACTTTCTTTCAAATTGATGCCTTTACTTTGATAAAAGCTGCCTTTTCCTTGGTTAGTATGCACCACAAATTTGCTAGACGGAAGATACCCTTTTGTTATGGAAGCACCAGATGCCTAGCATGAGAACAAGCCTATCAACATAAGTTTCCTACTTTTATGGCCAAGAGCAGTGAGTTATGCTTTACAGGAATTTGCAAGTACCTTATTTGCAACCTTTGATGATGGGTTGCTATTTGCAGATGTTGGTACCGTGTCTAGAGCCGATGATGATCCTTTGATGGTATCTGATGCAGACTTTGAGCCACGGGAAGCTTTTGAAGAAGGAACAGCATGCTTATTAGAATAATATTTTGGTCTTGCAGGGCAATTTGTTTGATGCACACCAACAGGATGTCCCTGAACACCATCCAGAAGAACAAAAGAAGGGTCCCATGTGTATGCAGGGACTAGTTCAGGTCCATAAGCAATTGGTTGAGCAAACATGCCAGGTGTGCTAGGGTCCTGCATGGGAATTACAGTGGAGTAATATGGCTCTTTGCTGACATATTGACCATCCATACCAGCAATGGCTCCAGGAACAACCGGACTATAAGAAGTATATCCATTTTCGTACCCCGGAAGATAACACAAATAGGAACCATTATCAGCTTGAACCACCTGAAACGGATTGTAAAACAGATATAAGCACAGTTCTCTAGTGATATGTCAGCTTCCACAGCTGCACCGTCAAGGAGCCATTCACCCTGGAACTGATGGCACCAAGGAATCAATGATAGGGAACTAGACAAAAGGTGGTAATGCAATCGTCAACTGTTGAATTGAGTACTACAAACAACCCTGTCGTAATTTGCACTTCATCATTCAAGATTTGGATCAAAATAAATTATCTAAGATGCTTGACCACAAATTCTTGTGTCGCATGGAATATATAAAGGCTCTTCCCCCGCTAAATAGACATACCATTCACCAGCAATCATTCAGCTTTGTTTATGTCAGCCATTGTAATAAAGTAATCATGTGTTCATGACAGCATATGGTGTGCTCACAACTGGCACAAAAAAATAAACAAATATCTTTTTTTATAAAAGTTTGCACAGAGATTTGTTCGCAGTTCACACAAGGATAGCAATAGAAGGATAAAGTGACATTAAAAAAATGTTCACCACTTTTTCCCAAACATAGCAAAGGAAAGATGACAGCAAATAGGTGCAAAGTTTGTTGGTACCACCACCGAGATGCACTACGTCCACCATTGTTTTGATTTTAGATAGGACCACTTGTGACTACTGTAGGGAAGGCATATACCATACTTGAGAAAGTACACTGTTTGATAACTTACTGTTGGGTGCATCTCTAGCCCATTGAATCCGACAAAGTAGCCATTCTCATCCCATCCTCCAAATGAGCCTACGATAAACAATCAAACCATCAAATGGATGAACAGCATGCTTTGTTTTCAGGTCACAGTACTGATCTACCCACCTGGATAATGATATCCGTAGTAATACATCCCTTGGTCTCCCACAGAAGCTTCTTGGTTCATTTCACTTTCCTTGACAGTACTAGCTGCATCACCCGAGGAAATGCATGATAGTGCATCAGAAGAACTTGCGTCTTTCCTAGCAGGCTACAAAGGTTGGAGACGAAAGGAATCAGGGAGGAACAGATAGATATAGCGCAACCAACCAAACACAGAACAAAGAAGGAAAGAAAGGCGTTCCTTACACGCTAAGATAAGCAAGCAGTATATTGTGTAGAGGAATGAGAATCTTACCAAGTTGACGCTGTTGGCCTTCGTGCTAGCATCAATCAAGTTCTCCGTTGCTTCTGCCATAGCTGAGCGATGGAAAAGTCAAGGTTTGCAATCGAAAAATATACTTCTTTTTTACTTGAACTTTTCCTAGAACAAATTTTTTAAAGTTTAATCATCAATAAGTTTAAAATTATCTAGATTAGCTATACGAACATTATATCATTAGATTTATTGTTAAAAATATTTTTATAATATTATAGTTTTATTATTATATCATAGTGTAAAGTCATAAAAATAGCTGTTAAAGTCGCATATCAAAAACAGTAAAACACCAAAAATGTCAAATAAGATGAGTACTTCTAATGGTCATTGTCCACGAGAGACCAATAAAATAAGGCAACCACGCAGAATGATCAATAAACATATCCTGAGTCCAATAATGTTCAGCAAATAATTGGCCTTCATGAACTCATCACATCAACAGATCAACAAACAAACACAGTGATCATTTGATTAAGCACAAAAGACCATTACTTTAACAACTTCTTGGCTTGCCATTTCGCAAACACCAGGACGGTCAAGGAGCTCAGATGAAGCGAGATTATGGTGGCTGAGACATGCAGCACCAGACCTAACCATTACCGCAACCGAATCCTTGGGTACAGACACCATACTATTGGTGTACCTGTCGAATAAATGGGAGTTGGCTCAGCTCTCACCATCTCTCAAATCCGAATTATGAAGAGCACCTAATAATTTCAATTATAAATTTCTAATAGTAGAGACCTACCATGGTAGGCCGGCAAACTCGATTATGTCAAAAATTGAAATGGATCGAACTTTTGATCAAATCCTACGCTCTCGGCGATAATTCCGCAATAAACTCCATTATTTGTTTGCAAATATGGATCTAATGGAGTTGGTTCGGATCAAAAGTGCCCCCCCCCCCCAAAGTAGGATCAACACCAAAGCTTTTTTTTCCAACAATAGAGAGAGAAGATGCTTTGGAAACAAACACAGTTGCGAAAATGAAAATTTTGGTCGGGTAGAACCCACACCAATCACCGAAGCGAAAACCAAACCTTTTACTAAAACGGACAAAATCGAGAATGTTGATCCAATGCAATAGTATCTCTCATAGATCAAAGAGCTTTAAAGGGAGAAACAATGGAGTTAGAGAGCAATGGAACCACCAAACTCAACAGTAACCAGGACTCAAAATTCAAAATAGTTCCAAGAAAATCGGGAAATTTCATTGATCCAACATAAAGCTCACAACAAAACACGCATCGAATAAGCAGCAAACACAGGAACGCCACGAACCCATCCATCAGATCCACCTCTCAATAGATGGACAAAGAGCAGGTGCCGCCGCGAAGAGAAGGATACGCTTCTGGCGCGGCTCGCCCTTGGGCTCCATGAAGCCGCACCACAGCTCGCCGCAGAAGAACCCGGGGCTACGCGCGTCCTCCAGTTCGACCGGGATAGGGGCCGGGGGCTCGCCGGAACCCTAGCCTGCTCCGGCCGGCGCTGCCGGAGGAGAAAAGTAGGGTGCTTTTGGGCCCGCGTCGAGTGGACGGCGGGGACGCGGCCACGCGGGCGGAGGCGGGCCCGATCGGACGGTTGGGAAGGGGCGCGTGCGGGGGAGGCAGCGACGCGGGCGAAGCGGGCTCCTGAAATCTAGTGGGGGGCAGCCGCTTCGGCTGCTGCGGCCGAATATTTGTAGCCAATCACTTCACTGCAAAACTTTACCTTTTTTTCTTGAACTGAAAAAGAGGTAGCAGTTAAACATAGCATTTCACTTCAGTAAAATTACAAGCATAAAATGTTTGGCTGCTGCCACTAACAAATGTGAAGTGCTTTTGTGGAAAATCACGCTAAGTTTGGAATATAAAATTGTACAAAGTTATAGGTTTTTCGTTAAACAAACTGAACCTAGCCACGGGTGACGAACTGACGAGGCGATTATGGCGAGCATGAAGAAAAGTCTGACTCGCTTTTTTTTTTCATTTGCAAGGACTGGCATTTTGCGGGCCACTAATTTCGTCCACAGAGAATCCGCACCCAACGTGAATACTCGCCGGAAGGAACAGAGGAGTTGCGTTTTTTATATATATAGTTCTTCAAGCTGAGAAATTTTCGTGGCCCAAGCTCCAAAGTCCGTACGAGAGAACAAAAATACGAGGGGATTCTGGACGTGGAAGTTGATCTCCAGTAAATTCACATATAAATCATAGTAAAATTTTCAGGTGGACATACCAACTCAGTGCCAAAACAACTTACCGAACAATTTATAGATCTGTTCTTTGCAGCTTTTAAAAGTCGTTTTTGGTTTTTGTTATAGTAACTAACTTTTAAACGGAGTATTTTTTTAAGATAGGATCTACAAGTTAATTGTAGTACATGTTAAAAAACTAATATATGTATCATCAAAAATCGCAAGCGAGTATTTCTTTTTCCGCAATCTCTATCGTAAACAGCCAAAAAGGCATCAGCCGCAGCTAGAAAGAACAAACCCTATATCTCTTACCTTCCAGTCTTTGCACGGTGCTACTGTAGTACTGTCAAACTACAATGCAATGATGGGGAGGTTCGTTGGTCCAGGGCCAGGACCGACCACCAGCAGGAACGGTGTTACTGTAGACTGCAGGGAATGCATGGGCTCGGCGCTGTCCTGACCTTGAGAGGATCACGGCCGTTTGCGACGCGGTTCCGTTCATATAGTGCGGTACTGCGGTGTGGTCCTCTTCTGCTGCCGAAGGCCAACTATTCTGCTTATCCGATCCCTTGCCCGCCGCACCGGCAAGGCAGACGGTGCTCGCCCAAATTGCACCGCCGTGGCACCCAATTCTCCGAACCGTACCCCACGTTCGGCTTATGGCCTGATTTACTGGCGAATCTTTGGGCTTCTCCTTTTCTATTTTTAAAAAACTGTTTGTTGTAGGGGTGACTTCCACCTAAACCCAGTTAGCCTGTTGGAAGGTTGTAAGTCATGTAAATGACATACTTGTCCTCGATGAGGGACTCCGTGTAAGACTACGATGGTAAAGTCGCCCCTTGCGAGGGGGAATACTTATGTATCGTGGCTGGTCCTTGGGAAAGCCAGAGAGGTCATTTGTTTACCTAACTCTCCACCACCATACTCTTTCTGTTTGGTCTGTAGCCACAACACTGTTTTTTAAAATTTTTTAAGAGTGTCTTTATTAAGACAGAGTCTATAAGTTTATCAAAGTATATATTGTAACGACTTTATTTATATCGGCTAAAATCACATTCGAGTTTCTGTTACTCTATACTCTCTCTTATGAATAATTGAAAAAGCCGAAACAAAAAAGAGACCCTTTGTATGCCTCTTCTCCGCATGTCAGATTGGAATTGCAACTCGTCAGCGCACAAAGCCGCTGAGAAAGTGGCAAAGGCATTGGCAAGCTATTGATTGGTTTTGCTGGTTTGCCCTTGGCACCATCAGAAATTTAGAGGAGATTAATAGTGGCCCGGGAAAGATGTAAATTGTTAAAAAAATAAACTGTAGTGGTTTAAATGATTTGACACGGGAAAAATCATTTTAAACATTAGAAATTAATGAACAATGCATCATTAGTTATGTGCTTGTGCGTTCTAACAGAAAACAAATATAATACAAATAGCATATCTTTAATTACCATAGTCTATGGAAAAGTAATAGAGATAAAATTAGCTCGCAAAACAGTAGCAGAAAAATAATGCTTCTGATTCACATGTGCAACAAGAAGCAAATGACTATGCCATACTTTCATAAAAATAACAAAAAAATCCTATAATTAAATAACGATGCATACCGTGAGGAAGCTCACTTATAAATGTATAGAACTAACTACAGTCATCCCAATCATCTATGAGTAGCCTTTATTTTCTCCATGTGATAGAATAATTGAAAGAAGATGAAGCAATATTGTTCAAGAGATGTTACAAAAACATTAAGTTAATCTTTCTAGAAAAGGATAAAATTACAACTGAGCCTCCTGTATACGGGCTTAATTAGAAATATAGGAAAACGTACCATAAGTTGCCAAGGTATTTGCATTCTTTCCACTTCATGTCAACATGTATAACAATTATTTTCAAAATTAAGAGCAAGAAGTCATTAGCATACAATGTATCAATTAAACATGCATGCGTGCTAACCTGAACCATCATCTGTCGAGACCGACAAAGACTCTCAGTGATACTTTTGCAGCAAATCTCATCCCAGCGTTTGTCCTACATCATTTAGTATATTAGTGTTCACTATATGCACAGAAAACATATGTTGATTTGGTGGTTCTTCATTGGTGCAATGTAATTTGATTTTGAGGGGATAAACTAGTATCCAAATAATACAAAAGGTTACATCAACACAATAATTCTAATTTGTTGACCACAGTTCATAGTTTAGATTATAGCAAGAACTAAAATTTACAAGTGATAGCCATTATATACCCTTTCCAAGTGCTACACGTGCAAGGAACTCCCATGAAATTAAAGAAATTATCAAACACACTCTACAACTAACTTCTTAGCCATTCCCAATATATACTTAAAAGAAAAAAGAGCTCATGGAAATCAACTTACTGCATATTACGCATGTGGATGATAGACTTCTCTCCACCTCCCAGAAGAAGCTCTATCTAGAGAAAGAGCAATTAGAAAGTGAGAGCGCTTAAAATTATAGAGAAGCATGCATTGATCAGGCAATAAATAATCAAATTAGTATAGCATACTCTGAAGCAAACTCACACACCTCTTCTTGAGCAGCTTTTCTAATGTTTGCTTTCACTTGTAAGTTAGCACTCCTCAGGCTTGCATGTAGCCTGCAAACACAAAATCAGTTGGCACAAAAACTAAACAAATAAGGTAAAAAAACTAAAAATAACTTACTTCTAGTACTGTTCCTTCCATAACCCTAAGGTTGCCTAGCCAGACTGCACTTCTTCAAAAGTGGGTAGTTGATCTGTGAGAAGATCAAGCCTAAACTGTAGTGAGTTGAGCAATTGCATTGCATCCTATGCAGACCAATTCAACCTAGGAAGAGAACTTGCTTCCTCCATCCCTTTTCCCATCTTCCCACATGATTCAACTGCAGCAATGCACTCCTCAAGCTGTGTAACGACTTGGCTCCATTTCTTCTTCGGGTTCTCAACTGCTCTTGTGACCTCGTCCATCCTAATATATGAATGGATCAAATCATCAAGCTTACCATGGTGCTACTCATGGAGCAATAATTGGTTAAGACAAGACTTATAATAAAAGCATAGTATCATTCAATAATCAATACTCCTTTGGATCTTACAATCACTTGGACAAATTGACCAATCAGCAATAAATCCACTAAAAAATATTTTTTTCATACTCATACCACCTCAAATGAAGAAAAAAATCCTCTCAAAATCTACACTTAGCTAAGGCAAATACATGACATTTTCCTTCTTTTTTTTTTGAATAGCACAAACCTAATTTGGATTAGAAAATTTAAAAATCAATGCAGCTGCCATAGCTGTAGTTAGATCAAACCAACAACCAGAGTCCGTAGCCTCTTTCTTCCATCTTAAGCTAATATGCTATCCTATAGTTGATCAAACAACACAACCAAGACACCTTTTGCCTTGTGGAGAGCATAGCACCACTCATCCAAGTTAATTAACAAGGCCTATCTTTTATATACATGCAAGAGCATAGCTGATCTTTCTTTTATAATAGATAATGAACATATATTTGCAACATTTGTGTATGAATATTAGATATCAGGAATTCAGGACTATATTCGTGGAACCGGCATACCAGGGTCACCGAGCCAATTCCCCGGCTACCTGTAAGACAAATTCACCTCGGGTACACAATCCGAAGTTGTGAGCGCACGTGAGTGGGGAGGGGGTGGTGGAGGGCGGGTGTAGGATCAAATATTGCCAATTAGAGAGGGTGAATAAAAGATTCTAAAGATTATCGCCTTCTAAAACTAATTATCACAATTAATAACTAGCCAAGATTTCAACGCAACAAAAACCTACACAATTCTAGTGTAGTTAAGGCAGTACAAGCATAAGTCTCTACACAAATATCTCTAGCACAAAAAAAAAAGAAAATCACAATGATAATAATATGCTAGAAATACAAGTATAAAAAGAAGACAAAGAAATAATCACTTGACATACGATGTTTTATTGTGGTATTCGAAAATTTACCGGTTTTCCTTGATCCATGTTGAGAAAAGTCCAAGCACCTTGGATCGGTAGTTCCAAAATTTGGTGCGGTACTTTCATTTGCTTTAAGGCCAAAAGTTGGTTCTCTCTAAAAAATGTACCGCCTAATTTTCGAAGCTTCCGAGTTTTGGTAGTTCTGCTTCAAGGGTGCGGTCATACCGCTCTACGGTAGTTCCGCCGTTAAAATCCTATTAGTACCATTTTCAGATAGACTAAATATTTCGAGAGGGTGCTCCCTGAAAAAAACATACCGCCAACTTAACGCTGGTACTTCCGATGTTTAGTAGTTCTGCACTACTCTTTCGGTCATACCACACTGTGATAGTATCGCTATTTACACACTAGTACTACCGATTTTCCTGTCAATGCACAGTTGGCTATCAATTTTAATTTGAAATACATGCATGATTGTAAATTGATCCAAATAGCATAAGAACATGTTATCAAGTTACTAGCCATGATCTCTCTTAATAATACGATATTTAATATATAATTCGGTCTTCCAACCTTTCTCCTAAGACTGGTAAAATAAAAAAGAATTATAGACTACTTGTACCTTTGTCTCGAACCATCTTGATCCTCTTATTGACTCTTAGCATGTATTTTCAAGTCATTATATTCATCATTAGGGACTAAACCTTTATAACACTAAACAAACACATTAGTTTTATATT
This sequence comes from Melocanna baccifera, assembly GCA_036346265.1. Lineage (NCBI taxonomy): Eukaryota > Viridiplantae > Streptophyta > Magnoliopsida > Poales > Poaceae > Melocanna > Melocanna baccifera. Next base: position 32,521,624 of record CM070677.1, on the reverse strand, counting down.
CATATATTGTCATTAATTAACAAAACTATTTTTAGAGATTTAGATGCTTTTAGCGAGGAGCGCGGCTCAAACTATGCAGTAGATTCGATCCCATCCCATTCCATGACACCCCGGGGACCTTAAGATTGTGAGGAGGCAGAGAAACAGTATCTCTAATGGTGGGGTGACAGCAACGAATCCGGCGTTAGGGTTTGGGGGTTGGTCAAATCTAAGAATGGCAGGAGTCTCCTAGTGGCCTCCGTCCTTCCTAGCTCCACTCTGCTCTACCCCCTTCCCTCCTCGAGCGTGGTATTTGGTGGCGCAACAGCATTCGCAAGTGCATTTCAAGCCTCGTTTGCCCCCTTTGTCTTGTCGCTCACCACTCGCTTCTCCCTCTCGTTCCTTCTAACTGGACTCCTTCTCCCGCTTCTTCCTTAGCTGGGGTAGGGAAGGGCATAGAGAAAGAGGAGGCGAAGCGTGGGGAAGAGGCGACAATGTCGACGTAGGAGGGGGCTGATGAAGGAGGAGGAGCGGCAGGGGAGAGAGGGAAGGCGACAGGGATGAGAAGGGAGGGGGCGAGGTGGCAAAGTGGAGTGGGTCGAAGGCGAAGGCATAGATTTGGGAGGAAGGTCGCTAGGGCCACCTGTCAGCGAAGTGTTTTTTATGTGAGGAGGGGAGGAAGGGGAAGAATGTACCACTCTCCAATTCTTTATTTTAAGTAGTAGAGATTTTAATAGTGCTATCTTGTATTCTAGATGTGGTGATATTCGCCAGGAGGAAGAAGGATGATAAAATGAATGTGAACAAAAGAGGAAGTGATATGCAGAAGATGATACGAATGCACAGACATAAACATATGGGGGATTTTGGTGTGGTGTGGAGGAAGAGATAGATAGGGAGTTAGGCGATAATGCACGGAGGGGGTTGAAGGGGTAATCTGGTCATCTGACTTGCCTGGCTCCTTAGTTAACATTTTAACCCATGGTAAATGGTCACCAGTACTCCAACTAACCAACTCATCTGATAGACAATGACTGGGTTTTTTTGTCTTTGGATTTGGCTTATCATTTTCTGCTACAATAACTAACTTTTAAATAATACATTTTTTAAGACAAGGTTTACAAGTAGATTGTAGTAGACACTATGTCGAGTTCAGTTACATCGATCAAAATTATATGTGACTATTTTATATATTATCTCTTATAAACAACTAAAATTTAAAAATTATAAATTAAAAACCAAAAGCATAGCCTAAGCTGTAAGCTAGAGAAGCAGTCAGCGCAGAAGTGATAAAGGAGGTGTAACAATAATCACCCACACTATCGTAGTAAAGGCCTAAAGGGGGCCTTATCAGCTTTTGATATCAAGAGCGCCTAGTGACTAGACACGTACTGCCTAGTGATTAGGCACGAACTATGTAGATATGTGATGCTCCACTTGCTTGGAGGAAAAAGGTGAATGAAAAAGGGAAAAATAACGTTTGACTTCTGTAGGCTATTTTCTCCTTTTTTTTGATTTGACATTTGCAAAAGAAACAAGGGAATAAAATGACTCATCACTACTTCTCCCGTTCTCCTACTAAAAAATAGCCTATATTGTCTTCATCCAAAGGCCCTCAAAGTTCGCTCTTAAAACTTCTTTTCTTACTTCAGTTCCCCTCTGAAAACAGTGGATACATCATGCATATAACTTTTCCCAGGGAATCTTTTCCAGTGTGCCGAAAAAATGCCTTATTTATTTTACATCAGCAAGGCATCTTCTTTTGGAGCTTTTTCCTTCATATCACATTCCAAATAGAGTTTGCCTTTTGATTTCTTGTTTTAAGAAGCAAAAAACTGTTTAGAATATGTTGATTTTTTAATGTGGTTTTTTTCCCTTTGCATTATCATTTTTCATTATTTTTTAATTGAATGTTTTAGAATAAAAACTAACCGACGTTATAGCATTATTTCAGTAAAAAAAACATCAGAAGAACGAATTGAACGGAGCGTGACCTCCCAGGACAGATTCATGATCAATTCGAGACTGCGTAACTTGCTTCACTTACACGCAAGCGTCGGGTTAGCTGTGCTCACGACAGAGGTCGGCGTTGGCATTTGCTACGCGTTGGGCTTCTCAAACATTGTAACGTTTTTGTTCTGTTATTTTTTTTATTTTTTGATATTTTTGTGTTTTATTTTTTTCTGTATTTTTTTGTATTATCTGTAATATGTTAACATATCATTTTTATTTTTATATATTTTTTAAATTTAATTATACCTAATAAGTTAACTCAGTTATAGTAAAAAATCAGTCAGCTACAGTAAATTTTAGTTAAAAATCGTTGTTATTCCAAACGTCCCCTTAAAGCAACATAACGCTTGTCTGTATCTATTAGAACAACTAAGTAAAATAACGAAGGCATGTCAATGAATCTAATCCATGCTGCTTAATCCCGACCTAAGCAAGGCGAATATGACACGAATGCGCGGACAGTTTATATACTCCCACGTACAAATTGTGCTTGAATTTCACTTTTCGAGGACTATTTTGAGCGAGCTCTGGGCCAGTTGCCAACGGAACACACACGTGGTGTAGTTGCAGATGGTACGTAGGCACCCGCCCTAACCTCTATTGATTGAACCAACAACAACCTATGAATCAGCTTGGTTTTTAGCATGTGGTCGAAATTAACGCTATGGCACAGGTCAGATGTCGTCGTCAGCTTAACACCAATCAAGGAGCGAGTATATTAATATGGGTGGATCTGTTTACACCGTAGCTTTTGATTTTTAGTTTATGATTATTCACGAGAGATTACGAAAAGAGAGATAGTTGTATGTAATTTTAATCAGTATAACTGAAGTCGATATAGTATATATTATAATTGATTAGTAGAATCTATCTTAAAAAATATATCATTTACAAACTGGTTATGTAGCAAAAATGACAGGACAACCCCAATCCCATTCAAACGCACCCCCATTATTGGCGCCTTGGGTCTCCACAAACCCAAGTTCCCTGCTGATGGGCCAGAGGTGGGGGCTGAAAGAGAACCCACGAGCCTAATCAGAAGTCCGAAACCGACGTCATATGAAAGCCCAGCAAAACCTTCCACTTGACCCGGCCCACATGTTAAAAGCCCAAGCGCCCGACTGCCCGAGCCACACGTCCCCACACCCCCGAAACCCTAGCCTCCGGCGGTATCTCCCCGAGCGATAACCTCCCTCTAGCACCCCCCACTCGAGCCCCCGCACGCGCGCCGCCATCTCCCCGACGTCGCCGCCGCAGCTCGCCTCCCGCTACCCGTCGCCGAGATGGTACGAAGCTTCTCCCCCTCGCCTCTCCTTTGTTCGAGTGCTGAAAAGCTGTACCCTTCGCGGTTGGTACGCGTACGTCTGTGCGGTGGTGTTGGAATACGTTTCAGTACTCGTAGGTCGTATCATGTGAATTCTTGTCTGTCCGGATGCAAAGTGTTGGGGTCTCTCTTAGGATTTGTCCCGCGAGATCGTAGTGTTTGACTGTTTGTGGGTGCTAAATCATGGGACTTTGCCGCGATTAGATTATATGCTGTGATAAGTTAAGCTCTCTCGACTCCTTGTGGCCTAGGAAAAATTAGATATATGCCATTATAAAGTGTTCACATTAGAGATATGCCATTATAAAGTTTTGACTTAGAATAATGCCACTCTAGAGTGATCAAGTTTTGAAATATGCTATTATGGTCAATTTCATACATTTTCTATCAAATACACAACATATATTTATACATATATTTTCATACTTCCCCAAATACCCTTCTCATTTTACCCGAGCGCCTCGATCCTCCTCACCGCCACCTCTGTTATCCTCGCCGATGCCTCCTCCCACCACGCCACCCTCCTTCTCCCCACCTCGCCGATGCAGCTCCAGCCACCGTATGAGCATGTACTCTTTACATATATGCTTACGTTACGAAGAGCAGCAAGGAACGAGAAGAAAGAAGAAATCTTAGACCTTGTCACCAGAAGAGCATCCGAGAGAGGCGACCGACGCCCACCTGCCGCGCGGCGTACTCCTCTCTTCCCTCTCTGTATGGGTTGGCTTCCAAGGGAGAGCAGCGTGAGGAACAAGAAGAAGATATGTCGAATTCGGGTGCCAGGATCTCCGGAAAGATCTGTCGGCGGGGCGGCACACGGGTTTCCTTTCTTGTGTGGGGAGGCGGTCTCCCACTCTTTCAATGAGTGACTAGAGATCAAGCCGTGGTCGTTGAAATGGAAGACGGCACGGCTCCTCCCTCCGCCGCGACGGAGGTTCTGCGACCTGCACTCCCTCGCCACGCTGGTCTGCAGCCCCTGCAGCCCGCACACCAACACGCCCCACTGCAAGGACTGCTTCTGGCGGGCAAGGAGCGGCGGCGGTGCCTCGCCGACATCGGCGGCCCCGGGTTCAGCATCGACGATACGGTGGCGGAGGGAGGAGGGGGATAGCGACGAGGCGGGTGAGGTGGGGAGAAGGAGGGTGGCGTGGTGGGAGGAGGCATCGGCGAGGAGGACGGAGGTGGCGGTGAGGAGGATCGAGGCGCTCGAGGAGTCGGGGTTGAGGCGGGCGACGCGGCGGGTGTGCTTGTGCGCGGCGCGTAGGTGTCCAGCCGAGAGCTCGGACTCGGCCAAGTACAGGAGGCGCTCGGGTAAAATGAGAAGGGTATTTGGGGAAGTATGAAAATATATGTATGAATATATGTTGTGTATTTGATAGAAAATGTATGAAATTGACCATAATGGTGTATTTCAAAACTTGATCACTCTAGAGTGGCATTATTCTAAGTCAAAACTTTATAATGGCATATCTCTAATGTGAACACTTTGTAATGGCATATATCTAATTTTTCCTTTGGCCTATCCCTGCTAGCCTTGAGATTTTGTTTGTGTTCTTGATGCAAACATTCTTCGGGCCAGTCGATGTGTTCTTCAATTATCTTTGAATCAGCAGGTCTTTGGCATGGGTATCTGATATCCAAAGTTCCAAACAGGCACTTAGGGTATAAGAAGGCATTGAGGTTTTGTGCTTAGCATGCTAGTGTCACCGGGAAAGCTAGCTTCTACTCAAATGGAAGCTAGTGCTAGACTTGAGTGGATTCCGACCATGGGACTTGAGTGGAGGATGCACAAAGGATGTTGATGATATAATGTTAAAAGAGTTCTTTCCTCCTACGATGACTCACTGATACGAAGTTAGGCTGTGGCAATCATCAATACTCATACAATAGTCCAAAGCTTTGGGTGTTTGGTTCATGTCTAAATTTAGTTAGGCAATGGACTAAATGCTACCCTAAGAATTTTAGCATGCCTAACCTTGAGGGTGGCAAATTTTGACGTCCAGTGAACATTCATGATTTCTTGTTACTGCTATGATCCCTTTGCACCCATGAAAATCGTGAAATTAATATCTGGCATGGGTGGTGGGGTAGGCTTATGCTTCACACATTTATAACCTTTAGTATTAGACATGATGTGGTAGTTGCGCTGTTAATTTGAATGAAAATTTAGGTGCAATCGTGCAATGCTGTTGGTATAGTATGTCAATGAACACACTGGGAGGCTATAGAAGGTACCTTTTAATAATCTTTCTGAAAGTATCTGTTGCTGAGATAGTTATGAGATACTTCCTCCATTATCAAATACTTGGTCTATTGACTTTGCACGGTGTCCAAACTATGATTCTGACCATTGTTTTTTATAGCAATATATTATAGAAAGTTACAATAGTACGATATTACCAATGTATTTTTTTTACGACTGATCCAACCATGCCATTTTAATGTGACCAAGCTACATACTTAGAAACTGTTATTTGTCAAAGATTAGAAAGTTTGACTGATCAAAGTCAAAAGTGCCAAGTATTTGAGAACAGAGCTAGCATTTTATCGGTATACCGAGGGCCTGTTTGGATGGGCAGTTTTTATCCTAAATGCTCCTGGAATTTCCAGCTGAATTGTAAGAACATATTGACTCAGAATTGTGAAGGTCTTTTCTAGGTACAAACTACTTGTTTTTGCCCAAACTGTATGAAATTAAATGAACATAAGTTTATCTTTTGCTACTGGACTATTCGTGTTTTGTTCTCCTTTCGTGACCCACCCCTCTGTTTTGTAATGGAGGTCATTGCCAGTGTAATGCACCTGGCAGCATGACATAAGCTTTCACTGCTGAGATCTAAACAGTGATATTCCTTAGTTTGTATCTTCTCCTGAAGACAACTTCAAAGGTTCACTTGCAATCGAGAAGCATTTTTTCTTCTTTTGTTTTTGCGAGGAAGTGGTGTGTTTTCTTTGGGATCTAAAGCTTTCGGTTTGAACCATTAGCGTGTTTTGGTATCCATGTGCCTGTTTGGGTCTTACGTGAGCATGCTGCTAGTGTTTTTCTGTTGGATGTTTCTGAGGTAATCTCTGTGCTTTAAATTTGATATTAAATTGGACTTTTAGTGTTTGGATTTTACGTCAACAAGTTACCAGCGTTTTCTGTTGGATGTTTCTGAGGTCATCTCTGTGCTTTAAATTCGGTATTAAATTGGACTTTTAGCAATGGGATGTTTGTGCTCTTGTTGCTAGTGGAATACTGGAATGTTATTAGCGATCAACTTAACTTCAGTGATAATTCAGTACTAGGTCCTTATGGCTTCCAACATTACCTCACTGTAATATCGGGAAATTCTGTATTATTCTTGTGGCTTGTCACCTTTTGTGAGTGCAACCCTGCATGTGTTCTAACACTAAGCTTGCCGTACATATTAGTTTCAAATCTGCATTAGTATTTACACCAATTACATCATACTAATCAATTTTAGTAAGTTGTGTAATTTGTTGTTTTTTGCATTGTCTACTCAGACGAAGCGCACCAAGAAGGCTGGAATCGTTGGAAAATACGGTATGAACTTCTATAATTTGGCTTATTTCTCATTCATGTGTTAACCCTTGCAATGCTGTAGGCACTAGGTATGGTGCTAGCTTGCGTAAGCAAATCAAGAAGATGGAGGTGTCTCAGCACTCAAAGTACTTCTGTGAGTTCTGTGGGAAGGTATGTCTTCCATTGGCCTACTTGGCTATGTCGTCTGACTGCTTTGTGCTGTTTGCGAAGTACATAGCTTATGAATCATGCTATACTGTGAACCTGCCAATGAGGGCCCAGATTCCTGATGATGAAGTTACTGGATGCTTATTGGTGTTTACCATGATATGTAGTATTAGTTTTCTATGCTTCTGTTTTCTCCCTATGGCAGTAACAGTTTTTCTGTGGCAATGGTAGATTTCAGTCCATTCCTTGAGCTATACTGTATTATGCGGTTTCATAATTATAATATCTTCTATGTATGCATCAGTTTTTGTATTATCTCTTTGCAAGGAAATATGAAGGATGCTCTCTTTGCAAGGCAATATGAAGGATGCATTTAACTTCTTTTCTATCGATTTTGTGTAGTAGTTCTATCATAGAAAAAATAAGATGTCTTTATGTACCACTTGTCACCGCAACCTGAAAGCAACCTATCTTAAATGTTAAATCTACTTCCTAGTCTATTTTGCTTGTTTGGACCCTCTTTAAGCTATCTAATCTTTGAATGGCCTATACGGTTGTTTCTGTACATCTGGGGTGATTCGTTCTTCTAAAATATAGATGCGAAAAAACACATTCGGTTTGTCTTAATTCTGCTTTTGTTGTGTATTCTTACTAGTTTGCTGTGAAGAGGAAAGCAGTTGGAATTTGGGGATGCAAGGACTGCGGGAAGGTCAAGGCTGGCGGTACTTATACCATGAAGTATGTTCTCATTGCCAGCTCTTTTTTTTCCCTTCCAAATGACCTGTTCATTGTCACATCGCATGTTTGCTCATTTCGTAATACGTATTTGCAGCACTGCTAGTGCGGTCACTGTCAGGAGCACAATCCGTCGCTTGAGGGAGCAGACTGAAGCGTGATTGCACCACTGTTGTCTCTTCAGGAGTTTTGGGGTTTTGTAGTTAAGACTTGCGAATCAATATATTCGTTATTTAGCGAAGTATATCTTTTGAGTAATTTTGGTTTCTACTTTAGGATCTTTGCAAGTATGTCGCTATAGTTTGTACTTGGTCGCTATTGCAACCCTCAGTAGTGACCTGTTAATGCTATGCACACTTTTGTCATACCTAATTCCGTGGTGTTTTGCACCTGTGCGTCTATATAGTTTACCATTCTGCGCTCTCGATGTTGACGCTTAGGATTCGCGGTGTTTTGTGTTAATTAACACGTTCGACATCTTATTCCGCGTTTGTTTACAGAACTTTCGGCCATTGGGACGAGGCTAGGGAACCATTATCAAGCTAGCATGATTTGATAATGTACCCATCTGCAACCAACTCATCAAACAAATTCTGTAACATACAGTATTTCTTGAAGAAATGTTGGTACACGTAGCAGCCCTCAATGCAACCACTGCTTTCATATATGTCGGAACTCCAGGTCTGAAACGCATGTCGAATGTTCAGCTATTTTCATATATATCAGCACTTAATAACTTGTAGAACCTAAATTCCAACAAATAACGAACAAGAGTTCGTGTTTAGGTGAACCGCACGGCTGCCAAAGAGGCTCCACTCGAGGAAAATGCTCAAATCTTCTTGAGCAAGGCTTTGAGGTGCGGCTGTAGACTGGTTGAGATCGTTGCCATCCGAACAACGTATGAAAGCTCTCCATCCACCACTCTCGTGATCTGCTTCACCTGACAAATTAAACATGATTATTTTCACAATATATAGCAGACAAAAGCTATGCTCCATTTATCTTGTGGGTTTCAAGTTCATACTAAAATATGGGTGAATTCTTTTGGACTGATGGCTTATAGCTTAAATATTTGAATTTTGGTTGTTCGCGAGGGCCAGTACGTAGAAAGAAATAGTGTCATGTGATTTTAGCAGGTACAACTGAACTCAGTACCTTTTTTACTATAATTTTTCTATTGACCATGCTTTGAAAAAAATACACTACTTAAAAGTTAGTTACTGTAGATAGTACAAACATAAGCCATATATAAGCTGAACCGAACTCAGCCTATATCTCATGTGCAAGTAGCTGTAAGCATGTATTAATCCAGTTCAGAATCTTTACTTCAGCCCTGTGGATGGGCTGTAGCTGTCGGACAAAACCTTTGCATTTTAATGTGGGAAAGTGATGCAATCAAATCATACAGCTGATGTTCAAAATGCTATTAATGCACCGCACACATCATATTAAGCCATTGAAATGACACAAGGCAATTGCAAGATTGTGGAAGCTAGTGGCCAATCCTGAAGATGTCATCTCCTATAAGTTTCATATCATAGCGTCTCCAAGACAGACTGAACATATACATGATGGTCAAAAGTTAAATGTCAGAACCTATGAAAAAATACATTAAACTGCCACCAGATGGATGAGCCATACTACTTTCTACTTCCATGATTCATGAACTCAAAAGTGGATCAGTGTCATAGTTTTGAATTTTATACAAATAAGACGACAGTAGATGAAAGTAGGTCATTGCTGAACTAGTGTTCAGTAATTTGACGAGTACATTTATTCCTTGTTAAATGTGGATTTCTGGGTGCAAAATTTCACTGTTAATTCCTTACAAGTCAGAAGCTTAATATATATATTGCAAGTTATCAGTTACCACCTGGACAAGTGGACAAAATCATCCCATCCTATTCAGAGTCAGAGTAACAACAAATGATTACATAAGTTTTTTGGACAAATGATAACGAAAAGCATAAAATTGATAGCTGAAGAACAAAATTGTAATGTTTGCCATGGTGGATGAAGAAAGCAAAAACAAAATCCTCAAGTTTGCAGTTGGCATGCCTAAGCATACTAGAAGCATTATCACAAAGTCAAGGGAAAATTAATTATGTCCGAATGTCCTGTGATACAGTGATAAAGACACTCGAAATAGACAATAATAGGAGAATTCCTCTACAGTTATCCTGTGAGAAGTACCTTTGATGCATTGCCAACAAGTTCGCTTTGGAGTGTGAGTGTCACTATTTTCTTTTCAGCATCATATGAACCCTTCTGCATTTTTGTAGAAGCAAAGACGTGGCAACAAATTAAAACCACAGTTTAACAACAGTAAAGGAACATATATAACATATCAATTTCAAAATATTTTTTAAAAATAAAACTCCTTTCACCTAGTGATATAAGAATCACAGTCTGATAAAATCCTAATTCCTAACCAGCATGCCTGAGTTATGACTTATGAGTACATTTGGCCCTATAGGCAACAAACTTACAGGAGGACAACTATAATTTGGAGTTTGGACATATGCTTTCCATTTATCAACAAGAGGGACCACAAATATGCAATGAATTTGCAAAATCAAACCATTTAAAGCTTGCAGTTTTAGGCATCAACTCACCTTCCATTTCTTGATCATATGCCCTTAGCTTCACATCGTGGCAATGTGTTTTAACTACAAGAGAATCAGCGGGTGGGGGAAAAACTGGGAACCTAGTAGGCAAGCAACCGAGGCTGCTATTCACTACTTCAGAATCTTCAGATATTATGAACCAGATAATGAGATAACTGCCCCATGCAGACACTAACCTGAGTAGTGAGCACTACGAACTAGTAAAGGGCCTACCTTGATAACGCACAATTAGGAGTACGATGGCCTATAGCAACAACCAAACAGAATGGATTCCCCACTGCCCACAAACGAACATGATACCCTATCTAGCACCAGGCAAAACTACGCTAACAAGAACTGAATGGGCAGCACGAGCTCACCTGGACGTCGGCGAGGCCTGTGCTCTGCGCGATGACAACCTCGAGGGAGCCGTCGGGGCGGGGCCGCCAGTACCCACTCTCGGCGTGCATCGGCTCGCCGGACGCTGCCTTCCACGTCCTCTGCGTGTACGAGATCACCGGCTGCGTGCGCCCACGCGTAACGCGGCAAGGCAAGAAGAGCTCTAAGCTGTGGCCAACCGAAGGCGAGATTTTCGCGAGGGACCCAGGCGGGTTATATCATTCATTACCTTGGAGGGGTGGTGGGAGAAGAGCTCCTCGCCGTAGCGGAAGGGGGCGATGGTAGGGAAGCTGCCTCTCCTTCCCCTCGCCACTTGCCCAGAAGGAACGCGAGCAGCGCCACCGCCGGGTGCGGCGCCGCCGGCTCCATGGGTGGGACGGCGGCGCCTTCCATTTCTTGGGGTCTCCGGTTGGTTTTTTGGACTCTGCTGGTCAGGTAGTCCGTCCTCCCCACTCCTTTGCGGGGGCACTTGGCGGTGAACTGCCAACTGCCAAGCCTTCAACTTTGGAGTACAAATTGGGCTATTGATTGGGCCTTGATGTTGATCTTGAGCAGTGTTACAACGTTTGAAGTCCCGTTCTTTTCGTTTTTTTAACCTTTGACTTTAGCTTTTTCGAAAATTAAAATAAATAAAGCTTTCCTAAAAATTACTTTTTAAAATAATTTTTTTAGCATAAAATCATATAAGTCGTCTGTGTTGACATCTCTACCGTTCAATCACCATCTTAAAAAAACATAAACAAAAATAATTGATTGCAGCAAAAAAAGAAGACCAAAGACAAGTCAAGTCTCGTGCTAATGTACTTCAATTAGCTAGTCATTTCACAACTCATCTATTGCTACACAAGCTTGTCACGATCACAATCCTAGATGGATCCAATTCTTTTACAAAATTGAATCGTAAAATTTTGAGAACCGCCTATATATTGTATAAAATTTGGATCATGGTCTCAGATATACAATTCTATAATGTAACTTTTGAATTATTTAATTGAATTTTGTAAATGTTGGCGCATTTATCCACATTGCATCCAATTAAAATTATTTGTTAACCTCATTTAATTTTATTTTTATGAACTATTAGTTTAAAACTCTAATATTTGAATAATAACATTTTTTTACCTTAGAATAACTTGGAAAGAGCAAAAAAAAAGCAAATTAAAAGAATATTACTTCAATTAGCATGAGGTAATATCAATTTGTTTATGTTGATATAGGTTGTTGTTAGAACCATCATCATACACAATTCTGTATAATCTTACATTCAGGATTGCAACTCTGTGAAATTTGGATCCACACACTGATTCAACATGTCTAGCTCCGTGGGATCAAGCAATCTTAGGGTATCTTCGATTCATAGGATTTTCAAAGGAAAAACATATGATTCTATATTCCTTTTGAATGGGACTGTTTAACCCCTTTGATTCATACGATTGCAACAATGGAAATCCGTGGGATCACTACCTGTGGTTGTGGTTTCAAAGAAATTTCACAGAAAAATTAAAATAAACTCCAACCTCTTTTTTTTTTCTCCCCAATCCTACAAAAATTTGTGTTTTCCAATCATCAGTTTTGCATATGCATTTCAATCATAAACCTGTGCTTTTCCTATTCCTGCATTTTTAAAGTCCTGCGATTCAAATAGACCCTCACAAGCCATATTGCTAATCCTAACATGCTATGCTTTTGAATGTAAATTACTGCAAAAAATGAACCCAAACATACCTGGCCGGCCTTAAACCGACCAATATAACCCAAGGTGGACTACACTACCATAAACATACCAGCAGCAAATGGTGTACCAGGTCATAGGACATGGACCACAAAAATCCGAGATTTTGTACTGAAATAGGCGAAATCAATCTGTCCCACGTTTTCAGACCCTGTCTCGAAATGTTGCCCAATCCATCGACAACAGTCCATCAAATATTCAAATGATAAACCATCGTTTGGTCACGTTCCATCGTGTCAGTGTATATTGGACTCGAAGTTGCTACATTTTGCTGAAAAATAAAATGATAACCTGTAATCATATCAGATAAGGCAAGAGTCTGGAACGAAGGAACGAACTCTAGACATATATTCACCGAAATGAGAAGAACACATTGGTGAAAAAAAAGAAAGGAAAACTTATCACAGCTTATCATTTTTGCGAGGTACATTTCTCATTGCATTAGTATGATAGTATCTGAACACGGGTAAAAAAATCAGCGAGATCACCACCACAGGAAAAAAAAAAGAGAAGTGGATGGAACGATCAGCACCGCCCAATCAGTGCGTGCACCGCGACCTCTTGAATCTGAGCCGTCGGTTCTTGAGATCGAACTCCCACAGGTGCTCCTGCTGCAAGATGTTGCCGATGACGGACACCCCAGGCCACGCGCCCTCTTGCACACCGATGCACTTCACGCCGGGCGCCGCGTCGATCACGTAGCTCTTCGCCGGCGGCTCCAGCCGCGCCGACCCGGCGAAGTGCACGGCCAGCTTCGGCACGGCCACGGCGCTGTCCCTGCTCGACGGCGACGTCCAGTTGTAGCAGTATTCGAACGGGTCCATGGTCACCCGCGGCAGCCCGGCGAGCTTCTTGCTCAGCGCCGCCACCACGGCGCGGTACGCCGGCCTGGCCAGCACCGTCAGGCTGGTGCCGGAGTCGAGGATGGCGCCGCCGCCGTTCTCGACGTCCCAGACGACGCGTGGGATCTTGAGGAGCTCCCCGGAGACGGAGATGGCGTTGATGGTGACGGCGTAGAAGGGGCGCGTCCGGTGGTCGAGCAGCAGCGGCGTCTGTCGCGCGCCGGGCGCGGCCGCGCTGGAAGTGGCGTCGGAGGACGAGGAGACGGCCGGGTTGGGGCCGAAGGTGAGGTAGCTGGTGGCATTCCGCGGGGCGAGGTGGTCGACGAGGCAGTAAGAGAAGAGGCCGCCGAAGCGCGAGGCGGCGCGGGAGGCGAAGGAGATGTTGCTGCAGCCGAGGCTGAGGACGCCGTCGGAGGCCTGGAAGCTCTGGCCGTTGTAGGAGGTGGTGCAGCCCAGCACGACGCCCTGCAGCTTCGCCTTCTTGGCCGCGCGCCCCGACAGCGCGATGGTCGCCGAGTCGGTGCCCACCGTGCCGCGCGCCGCCGACCCGTCCTTGTACCTGCCGCGGATCAAGTCAAATACGTGGCGGTTAATTACGTGCATGGCAGTACGGCACATGGCGCGATTTAAGGATCTCTTTTTTAGCTACGGCTCTACCTCGGTTAGTCACCATCTACTAGCTCGTACTTAACAAAAAAACAACTACTGAAAATTGCAGCTAATGTTAGTATTTGCTTCGGCTGATTGTACTCCCATCAAAACATCTCCTGAATACGCTGATTGTACTCCCATCAAAACATCTCCTGAATACCATGTCTGACCAAGCGATTGCTTGTCAAAAACCGTGCAATTTCCACTAAGAATCCTGCAAACAAATGCAGGTCCTCTCGAGCACAGTCATCAAACAAGTGGGAAAGGTATGTCTTTTCATGAACTGTATCGCAAAGAATCCAAGAAGTGGAGTACCTAACATGGCAGAACAGAGATGCCTAACTTCAGCAATATTTTTTGGCCAAAACTGATTGAGCAGCCGTAGGTGTTTGGAGCAGGAGATAGACGATGAAGATGACATTAGCTCAACACAACGTCCACGAGCTATTTATGGCCTGCTCTTCTCCGGCTTATCTTTCGAACAAAAATGATTTCTCTGTCGTTATTTTAAAACAATTTATCAAAATAGTTTTTTCAAAAAAAAAAACCTATTTATTCGTCAACGGCAGCCAAAAATAACACATCCATCGTTTTACTAGTACAGCACATTAGGGCTGCTATTTTATGCCGGTCAAAACCAATTCTTACGGTAACTAGAATAGATCTAGGGATCGGTTATAGTAGGTATTATAATGACTTTATTTATATCGATTAAAATCACATATGAATCTCTCACTTATGAATAATTAAAAGTCATATGTCACAACTAATAAACGTAAACTACAGCCCAAATGAGCAAATCCAGAGTAGCCAGGGAGAAAAGGCAGTAAATCTGAAATCGAGCATCAATTTTCCGGAAAAAAAAGTGAAAAGATTGTCCAGACTGGCTGGGGTCGTCACTTGATGCATTTCTTTTTACAAACAGGCAGGCAAAAGAACGTGATCACCACCAGCACATGAACAGTCTACAAGTCGCACGTTCACCACAACATAATCCAATATGCAGGTGGGGTGGGTGCTTGCTGTTCCTTTGGCCGTTTAGCGAGACATCTCGTCGTGTACTCGGCACTCCAACTCGAACTCGAGGCCGGATTGCCGTATTGTGGAATCCCCAAGAATACTGTACCGTTGTTACAGCGTCTCTTTGGGGCTAGGAAGTTGGGAGTCAAGCATCGATCTCTCGCTAACAATGAAACGAAAAAAACATCTCGATCGATGTAATCTCTAGTCATGATCTAGAAAACTCACCCTTTTCCTAAGGGAAATGTTCAATGTCCTGACACAGACACAGATGGAGTACAGCCCAATCCATCGTGCACATGACGAAGCAAAGCAAAGCCGAGCACCACCACTTGCCACCGCCGCTGCATGCATCCATGTTCGGATGAGCGCGGCTGCCCGTCCTGCGATGCAGCTGTTCTTCTTCTTCTTCTTCTTCTTCTTCTTTCCCCTTTTAAAAGATCAAGTAAACAACAAATGCCGAGCCTAGATATGAACACCTGCAACGTGCATGCAGCAAGTGCCCACAACGAAAGAGACAAAAAAAAAACAAGAAACCCTGTGGGAGATGGGAGGTGCGTCCTTTTCTGGTGTTAGGATTAGGATCCAATGCACGTAGATGCTGAGATGCAGCTGCTGATGTGATCGATCTCATCGCTTTTGTGAGCTCGGAGATCAGCGTCGGGCCCATTGTTTTGCTCCGGTTCATCGCTTTCCTGAGAAGAGTGATGATGGCTGTCTGTCCGTGACAGCCCTGAGGAGCGAGGAAAGCACAGACTCCCATCTCCATCGCTGGCGCGCTACATAGGAGTGTACATCTATCTACATGGCTGAACTAATCAATGCCGTGCTCTACTACTAGCAGTCTTGTGGTACGACGGTACAAGCGGTACTAGTAGTAGTGCGCAGGCGAGGCAGACCGGAGCTGCGTGCATCGATGGCACCGCATTAAACGCGGCCCCAATGCCCACCCTGCGTCGCGTCGCCATGGCCATTGCATTCGCCTTCGCGTCGCGAGATTCGACTCACCCACCAACCAACCACTAATGGCGGCTGTTCCCGCTGCTGCAGCTGCTGCTCGCACCTCATCAATGCCAGGACCAAACCACGCCCCACCCAGATCGATTCATCGATCGCCATTACGCACAGAAATTTAGCACTGCTGCTCTGCTTGCTATAAGTAAAGCACGGGCTAACGATCGTATTAACGAGTTGGTTAGGAAGGGGCAAATGCGAATGCGAATGACCGGAATGAGTGAGGATGCGAGGGCAGGTGGTGGGACTGACCGGTAGTCGTAGGCGCAGGGGCTGCCGGGCGTGGAGCAGGTGTTGAGGGAGAAGGGGAGGGACGCCTTGCAGGTGTCCGACGCGCACGGGAGGGGCGCCCACGTCTTGGACTTGTCGGGCCGGAACGCGCGCCGCGGGGGGGCAGACGAGAGCGAGGCGTTCGCCGCGTCTGGGGCGGGGCCGGAGCGGCGGCACTTGACCCAGGTCAGGTCGCTGCCGGTGTCGGCCACGAGAAGGAACGGCTGCGCCGGGGTGCCCACGCGGAAGCGCACGAAGTACTGCCCCGTGCCAGTGTACGCGCCGGAGGAGAGCGGCATCGCGAAGGCCGAGGCGGCCGCGGCCGCCGACGAGGACGTGGTCTCCGCCGCGCGGCGCCGCCCGCGCGACGAGATGAACGCCATGCGCTGCCGGTCGCTGCGCGCCAGCTCGGGGAGGGACGCCGGCGCCAGGCGGAGCAGGTCGAACCGCACCGACTTGCCCCCGCGGCGGCCGCTCGCGCCGGCCGGGGCGGCGGCCAAGAACGCGGCGGCCGCCGCCACCACCACCACCAGCATCAAACAGCGACCCGCCATTCGCGACGGCGCCGCTTGTTGATCCGCCCGCCGCTAGCTAGGCCACACCCCGCCAACGCAACGACCGGCGATAGGCGATGGCGACGTATTCAGGCAACGGGCCACCGGCGGCGCCAAATCGCCAATGCGCGCGTCTCCTAGCTTTCTTTACAGATAAACAAGCTGAGCTGCCATTGCAAGCGCCGCGGTGGTAGCCGTGGTGGTGTTTTTGTTTGTGCTCGCGTTTCGGGCCGTGTGTGTGTGCGCCGCTTTGGAGTGCGTATTTATCTTGCTGCTGCTTGGGGGCGGCAGCTCAGTGCACTTGTGCGACACGACGCGCTTTGGCGCTTGTGCAGTTGTGCGCGCCGTGCTGGCCGCTGCTCGGCTCGGCGCGGGTCAAAGTTTCCGTCGCTGCGCCTGCGCCGGATTTCGGTTGGGTGGGATCTGTTCGGTGCTGGCCCCTCTTGAAAGGCTGAAACGGGCCGTCTTTTCGGCCACAGTAGCTTCGTGTTGGGGTTTGCATATGTGATCGACGTTCAGATGCTCAAGAGCTAACTGCAGCCGGTGAATTCAGTCCAATCAATTCTTTTATTGATAAAAGAGATGAATCAAACACATAATAATAGATTGAATATAAAGAGATAGAAAAACTTTTTCTCCTTTATTGCTTTTCTCCTCAAAAAGTACAAATTATAATGATTGGGATCTCCTATTTATAAACTAAGTGGTGAGGTATCCATCGTAGGCCAAGCTTATAGGTCTAGGCCATGGTTTCCCAATACTCCCTTTTGTATACTCATCTGACACATTCATGCTTCATCAGTACTCCACGAAAAGCCAGTAGAAAAAATTTGAAGAAAGAGTACATGATACATGTTATGTTGTGTTGTACGAATTGCCTCATTAAAAATCTTGATCGAGAAACTTTCAGAAAACTCATTAAGGAAAAAAGAGTACAATCCACATAGTTTTATTTAATCTACAATATTTATTCCTTGGTTACTCAAATTTCGTGATCAAGTTTTAATAGTAAACTCGAAAAGAATCTCCTCTGAATTATGTACTTCTCTAAGTCTCATCATTCCAATTCCACATATACATCTTTCAAAATTAGATGCTAGAATTGACCTAGTAAATAAATCTATAATATTTTTACACGACTTAGGATGCAGTATCTTAATTTCATTCATCTTTTGCAATTCATGAGCATAGAAAAATTTAGGGTTGATATGATTTGTAAGATGATTCTTTATATAACCCATCTGTACCTGTGCAACACAAGCTGCATTATCTTCATAGATAATGGTGGGAGCTTACACGATATTCAGTCCACATAACTGCTGGATATGGTGAATCATCCGTCAAAACTAAGTATATTCTCATACGGCTTTGTATAGTGTCATGATTTGTGAGTGATTTGTCGAAGTCGATACTAGACTTTGCTTAGACAATTTTTATGAGATTGCAGTTCCACCACATAGGAATACATAGCCTATTTGTGACTTGGCAGTATGCGGGTCTGACAAGTACCCAACATCTGCATAGCTAGTCATATTTATGTCTTAGTTCTTTCTATAGAATAGTCTAATATCTTTGTTTCCTTAAAGGTATCGAAAAATGTCATTTATTCTCTGTCAATGCCTTTTTGGTAGGTCCTACACTATACCTTGGTAATAGGTTTACTGTAAAAGCAATATCCGGTTTAGTGCAATTTACTAAATACATAAGTGCTCATACTATACTTAAGTATGGGAATTCTAGTCCCAGAACTTTCTTCCCCTCTTTTCTAAGTTGGTATGGATCCTTGTCTTATTATAAAGATATCCCGACCATTGATATTTATGATGGGTATGTCTTTTCAAAGCTAAATCTTTTCAACAACTTCTGAATGTAACCCGACCGATGCATTAATATTTCTTATGGGACATGCTCCAGCTGCAAGCCTAAGCAATATTTGGTTTTACCCAAATCTTTCATTTTAAACTCTGATTCTAGGTAACAGCTCGCTTCCTTGATATCTTCCAGGGTTTCAATGATATTCAGATCATCTACATATATTAAGATTATACAAAATCCATTTAGGTATCATCATATAAATACATAGTGACAATTTTCATTATTTGTGTAGCTTTTCTTGCATACAAAGTCGCTTAAGCGATTACACTACATCCTGCCTAATTGTTTAAGTCCGTACAATGATTTTCTAAGTTTCACACTGTGCAGATTTCTATTTGCTCTATCTTGGTTTAGGGCAGTGATACCTTCCGGTACCTTCATGTAAATATCTGAATCCAAGTTTCTATAAAGGTGTGTCGTTACCATAACCATCAATTTTATTTCTAAATTTAGATTTACTGCCATCGAGATTAAGTATCTAAATATAATGCCACTTATAACCGGAGAATATGTTTCTTTATAATCAACTCTTGGGCGTTGAGTGAAATCTTGTGCAACAAGTCTTGCTTTATATGTTACTTTATTTTTCTCATTTCTCTTTCGAACAAATACCCACTTATACCCTATAGGGTATACATGGGGAGGCATGCAGCTTACAAGCCCAACATCTCTTTTTTATTCAGAAATAATAATTTACTTTCTATTGCCTTTTTTCAATTCTCCCAATATAATTTTTTCTTACATTCAGCGAGCAATGTAGGCTTTAGATCAAAATCGATGATTGTGGCAAATTTTTTTACAAAATAAATATCAATATTGGCTGTTGTCCTATTTATGAATTCTCCCGTATGCACATAGTTTATAACTATTTCATTATGTGTTGACTCTTCTAGTTCTTCTACTTGCTCACCGCTCCTTCCAGTTGCGGGGGCAAGTCCCTTTAGTTTTTAAACTCCGATGTGTGCAGACACATACATACTGGTTTCTCTCTTTATGGGGAATGTTTGATCTAGTATACCCTTTTTTGAAGATCCATACTGGTGTCAGGTCTCAACTGGCTCCCCTACTGGTTCTAGGGAATTTCGGTGACTGGTTGTGTCAAGTTTTTTTTATCCTTTTTCACCAGGTATCCCCGGTTATTTAGGATTCGATGAGCCGAAATTCTCGTCATTTTATTCTAAAACCTCTGGATGGTATTAGGGATACTTTTAAATTTCTTTGCTATTTCAACTCTGTCTGGTGCATTGCATGCAGGTGTAAGATTAAAGATAACCGACTAGAGGTGGTGAATAGGAGGTTATAAAAATTCTTGCCTTACAAGATTGATTATCTCAATTTTTAGTGAGGCAATATTTCAATGTAAATAAAACCTACACAATTCTAATAATCCTAAAGCACCACAAGAACTAGTCTCTACAAATTTCTCTAGCATAAGCAAATTTAAACTATCACAATTACCACAAAAGCTAGATATATAAGTGCGAAAAGAGAGACAAAGAAATGACCAAATAACACACGATGTTTTACCATGATGTTCGAAAACTTGCGGGTTTCCATTAATCCACGTTGAGAAAAGCTCAAACGACTTGAACCGGCTCCACGAATTAAGTTTCAACTTCACAATCCACTATTGGTTGTCTTCCTCCGCTCCGGAGATGGTGGACACCAAACCACTCACAATCTAGCACCGGACCTCTTCACAATCTTTTTAAAGAGATCAACTCGTAATCTTTCTCCAAGCCGTTTAGATGCTAGCAAGCACCAAGTGTAACAAATCACAACTTTGCTTGACGGCGATCAAGTACCAAATGATTAATTTAGAGATGAAATACACTTGATGTAGCTCAACTACCTCAAATGAATATACAATGAAAAATGAGGTGTGGAGAGAATGTGCAATACTCGAAGATGTTCAATGAAGTCTCTTCTTCTTGTCTTTGAGCAGGTGTGGGAGTATTTACACTCCCACAAACTAATATAACCGTTGCATAAAATAATCTCAAAAAATTAAGGAAATCGGTAGTACCACTGTGCAATCTGCGGAACTACCGCATTGTACTGTAGCAACATGTAACGACTATATTAGAATGTCAGAACTAGCCGTTTGAAAGTCGACGCGGTACTACCACTGTTGAAATCGTGATAGTTCTGATCTTCGGTAGTTTCGATTTCTTGGCGTAGTACTACCATTTCCTTTGGGGCCAAAAACGTACTGCCCGATTTTTTTGGAGCTTCCGAGTTCTAGTAGTTCCAATTTGGAGTACGGTCATACTACTGTACGATAGTTCCGTCGCTCATTTTCCAGTACTATCGATATCGGCGAGCCTAAATGTTCAAGAGGGTGCTCTCCGGAAAAAATATACCGCTCAAAGTGCCGGTGCCACCAAGTTTCAGTAGTACCGCAGTTAACACGTCGGTACTTTTGGAGATCGGTAGTTCAACAAGACACTTCGATACTTCAGATTTTCTTGACAGCGTACAGTTGGCTTTCACATTTAATTTTAAACGCATGTATGTTCCTAAATTGATCCAAATGGCACAACAACATGCTTTGAAGTTACTTTCTATGATTTCTCTTAATAGTACGGCATTTAACCTATAATTCGATCTTCCAACTCTTCTCCTAAGACCGGTAAAAATCAAAACGAATCCTATACTACTTGTATCTTTGTCTTGAGCAATCTTGATCCTCATTTTAACCTTTAGCATACACTTCGAGTTTGACATGCTCAATTAGGGATTGAACCTATGTAATACTCAGCAAACACATTACTCTCATATTCATATATGTCATTAATTACCAAAACTATTTTTAGGGGCCTAGATGCTTTCAGCAAGCACATGCGACTTTGTCACTCTATGTAAATAACTAAAGTGGTCAGGCAGTTGATTTGCTAATACCTACAAATCAATGATATTCTGGAGTACTCTATTTGCTTCACTAGTACGCGCGTGCACATAGATTCCTGTGGCATGTCACGTAATTTCTCAATATTTTTCATCAAGGGGTTGATTTCCTCCCCTTAATGTCAGAAAACTATCCTAATCAAATATATTATCAGCAAAATAGACAGTGTGAAAATCTCCTATCATTAGGTTCAAATACCTGATTATGAATGCTATCTCATAACCCACGTATATCTCGGAGTTTTGGAGAGGCTCATTGTAGTACACTGTGGTGGAGGTATAGACACATAAACGTTGCAACCAAACCTATGGAGATGAGAAATTTTCGATGGTGAACCTTGAGCTAGTTGCATAGGTGAATGGATGTTATATGCCGATGGCCTAAAGTTGATGAGAGTTGCTGCATACAAGACTACGTGTCCCCAACATATAGTTGGTAAATTATAATTCTGCAAAAGCGGCCAGAGAATAACTTTAATCCTCTTAATTAATGCCTCTGCTAGTCCAGTCTAGGTGTGGACATGCAGACGAAATACTCATCTTTAATTCTCATTGCCAGGCAATAATAATCAAATGCATTTAATGTAAATTCTTCGTCGTTGTCCATTCTGATGGACTTTATATGACAATCAGGGAAATTATTCTGAATTTGAATTATCTGTGAAATTAGTTTTGCAAAAGTATGGTTTCTCATAGATAATAAACATACGTACGACCATTTAGAGGAGGTATAAATGAACACCATAAAATATTTCAATGGCCCCGATAGAGCTTGTATAGGACTGCAAATGTCTTTTTGGATGTGTTCAAGGAATGTAGGGACTTCATCCTCCACTTTCAGAGCAAAAAGTCTAGTAATTAATTTCTCGGTGGCACATGCGGGCACATAAAATCTTCTTGATTCGGAAAATTCTTTACATTGATATTATGTCCCTATGAATTGTTAATTATATTTCTCACCATTTTAAGACCTGGGTGACCTAATCTATGATGCCAGAGACAAAAAAAGTTCAGCTTCTAAATATCGCTTTCAGGGTAGTATAGACTACAGTGCCTTAATATTCGTGTAGTATAGCCCGGATTCGAATGAAGAAAGTCTTTGTAATACCCTTTTTTCACTTGCTTTATACTTTGTAATAAGTAAGTATTCCTTACCATATTTTTTTTCAGTTTCAATGTGAAAACCATTAGCATGAATGTCTTTGAAACTTAGAAGAGTTCCAGTCGATTCTGAGTACAACAAGACTTATTTAATGACCAAATTTGTGCCTATCAGGAGTATAATTGTGGCTCTTCTTGAGCCTATTATACAAACATCGATATCGACGATTGTCATAAGACTACCATTATTCTTGCTAATCGACTTAAAAGAATTTTATCTCCCTTAAGATGTTATTTGTTGTGCTGCTATTAGCTAAGCACACTTCCTCCATAGGACTCCACACGCGTTCTGATATAAAGTATTTTATTAATATGTAGTAGGAGACAATCAACACGTAAATAAAATACTTTAAGTATTGGAACATATCATGCTATTATTGACTAAATGAATGAATGAATTAATTAATATCATCCAACCATCATGAGAAAATAACTCGGTGCTATCAGATATCCTTCTTCTCTATTGCTCTAAACATGGGTTTGCTTTCTCTTGTTCCTAGATGCTACATATACTGTCTATTTATAGCCTATACAATACCATTATAATCTAGATCCACCACTATTGATGACGTAAATATTTCTCTTTTTGCCGATTAACATAGTGATTTCTAGCATTTGAGAGCAAACATGGTCGCTTCTTTTGAATTTGCATATTTTTGGATTTTATATGACATAGAGTTTTCTTTCTTTTTTAGGTTGGAATTTGTATACAAATACAAATGGTAATTTTTTACTTCATTTTTATATATAATCTTAGATATTTGGGGATTTTAATTTTGAATTCATATTAAAATCAAATTGCCAATTTTTCTTTGATTTTTTAATATAAATCTGCATATTTTTTTGAGGGAAAATAGTAGGAGAGACTCCTACTATGATAATGCATTGAAAAGGAAAACACAAAGTTACAATATGTATGCAAGGAGAGGAATCTTAAAGACTATCTAGCCAATTACAAAGATTTTTATGATCAATAGACATAATTCTACACAAGTGTAAAATGACATCTCTCTTGAAAGAACGCTTCCAATTCTCCAGGTTAACAGTGGAAGCCTCAAAGATAACCCTATTTCGTTGTTTCCAAATGTGCTAAGCAGCAATAATAAAAATATCCATGAAACACGACAGAATGGATGTGTGTCTGGTGAGTAGAATTATGTGCTCGATATTTGAATAGGTTGCCAGGTGATCCCAAGATGCTGCCAACACTGGGCACTAAAAGAACAATCAAAGAATAGATAAAATGACTTTTCCTCTTCATTCCCATTACACATAACACAGGTTGAGAGACCATCTCTATGGAATTTTTTCCTTTTTAATAGATCTCGAGTGTTTTAGTTTGTCCATAAATAAAAGCCAGGCAAAGACTTTGAGTTTCATGATGTATTTACTTTTTCATATGAGCATAAAACCTAGGGGATTACGGAGGGATCCAAACTGTTGTATGTAATACCTTTTCGAAATGTAGCCTCCATAACCCCAAATGTAAGTACAAGAATTATGATCATCTCTCGACCATAGTTATGAAAACCGGACTAGACCGGCAGTTCAACCGGAAAAAATCGAAACCGATGCTTAATCTAGTCTGGTTTTACTATAAGATCGGCTATGCAAGTAAACCACTCTAAACCGAAAAATTCCCAGTTAAACCGGCCGATTTTGATATAAACCGGACAAAACCGGTGCCGATTGGACCGGAGGGAAAAACACCCTCCGGTCGATAAGAGGAATCCCAGGACCATATAATTTGCATATTGTTGGATTATGGATGACATGGACTTTTGTTTAAAATTTTAGGTTGGAATCGTATACAAATCAAATTGATTTTTTTATTTTAAATTTAATCTATTTAAGGGTTTTACTTTGGAGTTTGTATCAAAATCAAATTGCTATATTTATTTTATTTTTCATTCTAAATTTCAGTTTTAGGTTGAAATTCGTATACATATCCAACAACTAATTTTCATTTAATTTTTACTCTAAATTTTAGAGTTACTTTGAAGTTCTTTGGAGTTTCTTATGGAAATCAAATTGCTAATTTTATTTTATTTTTATTTTGAATTTCATTTTTAGGTTTTTATTTGTATGCAAATCCAACTATTAATTTTTATTCCAAATTTTAGTTTCACTTTAAGGCTCTTTTTAGCTCCTATAGAAATCAAATTGCTAATTTTATTTTATTTCTCTTCTAAATTTTAGGTTTAGGTTGGAATTTTATGCAAATCTAGCTACTAAAATTTATTTAATTTTTATTTTTATTTTCATGTTTGCTTTGAAGTTCTTTGGAGTTCATATGGAAATCAAATAGCTTACTTTGTTTTGTTTTTTATTATGAATTTTGGTTATCTTTTGTTATATTTGATATAGACTCTTTATTTCAATCTGAACTGTTATAACTTAGATATGTCAAATGGACGGTTAGATCTTTTTTCTTTTTTACTTTGATTAACGTAGAAATTTTTAGTCCGTAGGAGTGAATGTGGTGTCTTGTTTTTCCTTAGCTCTAATAATATAATAGAAAATATTGATGATCAAAGTTATTTATTTAATAATATAATAAATATTGATGGTCAAAGGTGGTACAAAACGTCGTATATTCTCGGACGGTGGGAGTATGCATCGGTCATGGTGAATGCCTGGAAAATGCACCGAATGTTCATTCTCCAATTGGTATAGATTCCGCACGGCGTGGACAGCTGTATCCGAAACTAGTGTTCACTAGAGGTGTAAATGGAGAAAACAATTATTGTTTGACTAACTACAGATTTATGGAACAATACAAAAGGTATAAATGGGTATCCGGTACTATCTGTATCTAACTCTAACTTCGTGAAAAAAATATAGAATAGAATTCAGGATAAGTGATATATGTCCGTATATATTCGTATATAAGTGATATGGGAAAATCTGTTAAGATAACATATAGACGGATTGCTATATCTAAATATACGGAGAATACTGAGTGTTCTTCCTTCGATATCTCAATAATTAGTCCTCTGTGCTTGCTTTGATTGCACCCTATTGTACGTCCTGTGTAGGGGGTGCAAAAAAAAGTGGATAATTTCTGTCCGATCAATCGTCCGAAGGTTTATAGAATAAATACGGAACGGAGAAATGAGTATTCGGTATTACTTATATCTAACTTTAATTCTAAGAAAAAAATATAAAATAAGGTATAAGACGAGCGATATCTACTGCTCAGTGTTCACCGTAGCACTCCGCTCTCGTACAGTCGTATAGTCGAGTACTAACAATTCGGTTTGGAATCTTGCCGTTCGCCATGTTCCGGAGACGTTGCAGATAAGCGGCCGGCGGCGCGATGATTTTCACGCCTGTGCGCTGTTCAGCAGCCGCCCCTAATGCCCGGCGCTAAAAGCGGCAGCGCACGCGGCGGCCGTATGAGCGCCCCGCCCATGAACCTCAATCAGCAGCAAAAGCCGCACAAGAAAGCGCTTTTCTGCTTCGCACTAAACATCCTCTATTCGTTGCGGTGCATGATAGCGATAAAACTAATGCTTGCACGTCAAACGAACGCGTTTGGGTACGTGACATGTACGAGTTAAGAGCACCGGACATGGTTAGTTTGTCTCCATTCCATCTTGTGCGTCTCAAGGCATAATCATTAGGAGGATATAATAGAATTGATTGTCATGACATCGCTTATGGTATATACAATAATTTGTATTTTAAGATTATCTATAAGATTTTCATCTTATTGAAAGATAGCGCTAGAGATAACCTCTCCAATAACATATCTTTTGGTTGTCTCTACAGGAGCACATAAGCCTTTAATTCTTACATATACATATGAAACATGGTGATCAGCACTAGACTGTTCTTTGTGGCTATCTATGTAATACTTTTGGCCTCAACGCTATGCATGAACTACCACGGCAAGAAAATAGTAAGTATTTTGCGAGTATGTTGCATCGTTACATTATTATCTGGCAAAGTAAACAGTAAGTACTTTGCCTTACTATCAATCTGGCAAATTAAACAGTAACTAGCGCATCATTGCATTACTATCAATCCGGCAAAGAAAATAGCAAATACTCTGCTATTATGTTTAGTAGGAAATCAAGCAAGATAATAGGTAAAGGGTAGTATACCATGTACCCATATGTTCAGTACATTGCCAGTATGTTCAGCATACCATGTTTAGTACTTTGCCAGGAAATCAAGCAAGATAATAGATAAATGGTAGTATACCATGCTCAGTACTTTGCCAGGAAATCAAGCAAGATAA
Organism: Melocanna baccifera; assembly: GCA_036346265.1. Taxonomy (NCBI): domain Eukaryota; kingdom Viridiplantae; phylum Streptophyta; class Magnoliopsida; order Poales; family Poaceae; genus Melocanna; species Melocanna baccifera. The sequence goes on along the minus strand of CM070677.1, from coordinate 32,494,602 downwards.
TAGATAAATGGTATTATACCATGTTCAATACTTTGCCAGGAAATCAAGTAGGAAACAAATAAGCTTCATCTTTCAAACAAGTAAACATTCTGACACCAAGTATGCAATAACAGGTAAGTGGTACCCGGCAAATATGCTACATCATCGATCCATTCACCAAGTACACAACACTCCATGTTCTATACGATGTACCTGTTACCATCATCTACTACTATGGCATAAACTCCGTTGCAACAAGCCCAACTAACCAATGTCTAATAAGCAAAAGTACAACTAAGCAAAGTGTCCAATAATGTAGGCATAACTAGATTTTGTTGAGACAGTGAACACATAACTAGCTGCAACAAAAGAGACATCGCTAGCAATTCTTAGGGTGTTTCCAAATAAACCCGTACTAATAGCAAAATAGTACGGTTAGCAGCAACCATCAAAGATCCAAAGAGCTTCAAAGAAAAATAGAAGGATGTCATATAGTCACGTAGAGATAAATCAGACAATTAGATAGAGCCTAGATAAAATGATTGAATTATGGAAGAGTGTGAATTAACTCAAAATTATAACAACCTTAGCTAAAAGAATCAAAATTATGAACTGCAAACCAATGAATCAAATACTAGGCTCCACTCAGGCAAATGACCAATGGATCTGTAGATTATATGCATACCAGGAATTGTTTTCTATTTTTTCTCGAACGCGCAGGAGAGCTGTGCATCAATATATTAAGAAGAGGAAAGGAGTCTCAGAAGACTCGAACAACCCTTTGCCATTTAGGCAAAGTTAATTACATCAAACCTCACCGATAAAAACTAGATTACAACCCTCGACTAAAAGCAAAATACAACACTTATGACCATATTGTACTAAGGCCTTTGGCCCCTGCCATACACCACAAATTGGCCTCATCTGTAATATCCTGCAAAATCATGCTGACATTGGGTGAGGCGCGGTCAAAGACACAGCCATTCCTATGTTTTCAAATCCACCAAACCACCAACACGACCAACGAATTAAAACCCTTGCGCCGTTGTTTAGAGACTTTCTGCAAAGCTTGACGCCACCAAAAGGTAAAAACCAAATCATCTGGTCCTGGAGTTAGCTGTTGCAAACCCACCACTGATAGCATTGAGAACCAAACACTTCTTGTAAACATGCAAAAAGTAAGTAAGCGTTGAATATTCTCATCTTCTTGATCACACAGTGGGCAACACTCAAGGTAATCAAGACCACAACGGGCCAGACGGTCGGCAGTCCAACATCAATTAAATGAGGCTAACCACATAAAAAAATTTGCAACGAAGAGGGCCCAGGTTTTCCAACTAGAGGTAGTAAATACTGTATCATGTTCTAAGATTTATTTCTGACATTCTTAGCTCTTGGTACCACTGTAAAGGAAATTGAGACACATGACACATCAAAACAAATTGTATTGCAAATGTAGCCATGCATATATTTTATTGAACAAGTACATTTTGAAATGGTCTACTGGCAGATAAGAAAGGTATAGTTTGCAAGAAACTGAAGTCTGTGACATTTTTAACTCAGTGATTGCAACTGAAGTCAGTGACTCCATGCTACAGTTGCAAAAAACAAAAAAGAAACTAGTTTGGAATTCAGAACCGACACTGATGAGAAATTCAAAAAAATGATAAACCACCAGCTAATAGAAATGGTACACTGGCAGATAAGAAAATTGCAAAAAAAAGATATTAAAACTATGCCTAATTATTTAGCTAGTTGCCAAACCGCTGCCAAAAGTGCTCAACTAAATCCCTCTTGAGTTGGATATGTGTTGGTCGAGCACGAATGGCAGTTTTTCTTCGTACCATGTCGGCAAAGCATATTTAGGGATATTGTTGATTTTTGAAAGTAGAACCATCGATATCCCTAGAATCTTGTTCAAGTTAATAGGAGTGGTAATCATTTCCTTCTCATCTTCAACTATCATGTTGTGAAGAATGATGCATGCTTTCATGATATTCCCAATAGTGGCCCATGGCCATGATCGTGCTGGATGATGCAAAATGGTGAAATGAGATTGCAAGACAACAAACACCTGTTCGACATCCTTCCTCGCCCTTTCTTGATGTTGTGCAAACAATTTGTCCTTCACTGTTTGGCAGAGCATAATTGTTTTAACGAAGGCAATCCATTCTAGGTATATTCCATCTACAAGATAGTACCCGGTGTTATACTACCTCCCATTGACAAAATAATTCAACCACGGAGCTCCCCCCTTCAACTCCTCAATGAACAATGGAGATTGATTAAGCACATTGATGTCATTGTTGAAATCGGTGACACCAAAAAAGGCATGTCATATCCAAAGGTCATATGAAGCTACTGCTTCAAGGATGAGTGCGGGGATGCCATGGTCACCATTGGTGAATTGACCCTTTCATACAACCGGACAATTCTCCCACCGCCAATGCATACAGTCCAAGCTTCCTAGCATGGCAGGAAAGCCTCGAGACTCACCAACTTGCAACAAATGCTCCACATCCTCACATGTGGGGCGTCGCAAGTAATGTTCATCGAACTTGTCGATAACCCCTTGCGTGAACATCTCCAAGCACTCCAACGAATTGCTCCCACCGATCTTTAGATATTCATCAAGTTGGTCGGTAGGGGTGCCATATGCCATCATACGAATAGCCAATGTGCACTTCTGTAGTGGTGAGAGCTCGAGCCGTTTCGTGCAATCTGCCCTATGAGTGAAATAGGGAGACCAGTCAACAAGGGTGTTCACGATGCGTAGAAACATAGGTTTTCCCATCCGGAACCTTCTACGAAATATTGAGTTGGTGCAAAGTGTGTTTTTAGAGAAGTAATAAGCAACGAGCAGTTTATGGGCCTCTTCACAATTCCTCCGTATGTACCTCTTGTTACTACTTTGGTGCCAAGAAATTCCAGCTCGAATCGTTCCAATTTTGGCCTTGAATTTCGCTATGCCTCATGAAAGTGTCAAGGGCGTCCTACTTAGCGAGGAGATGCTCAATGATCTTGGTTGGGTCTATGGTGCTGGAGTCATCAGAGTTGGAAGATGAGTCCAATTGGTTTGACATAGTGGGGATTGCTTAAAGGACTACAAGATAGAAGGTGCTTAGTTTTGTGGACAGACATTGGGCCTGTTCTTTTCAGCTTTTTAAAAATGGCTTTTGGCTTTTACTACAGTACCTAACTTTCAAACAGAGTATTTTTTAAGATAGAGTCTACAAGTTAATTATAGTACATGTTAAAAGCCCAACATCTGTACCATCCAAAATTGTAAGCGAGTATCTCTCTCCGTAATCTCTGTAGCAAATAACTAAAATTTAAAAATTTCAATTAAAAACCATAGCCGCAGCCAAAAAGAACAGGCCCATTGGTCTAATTACATAATCCAATATATAGTAGCATTGGTAATATAAGTTTTGGGACTGTATGCAAGTGAAAATCATTGAATGCATAGTAGTCAATGTAAAATAGCTGATTGCACGCAACTGAGCGTGAGAGACTGCATGTCAGTCAATGTTTGACTACATAGTACTTAGTGAGCATAACTGAAGTTCGTGATTGCATGCTAACTGGCACGGATTGGAAACTAAGAAAATGAGAAAACCATAGTTAGTAGAAATAAATTTTAAGAAATGCAACCGAAATCAGAAATCAACTATCTCATGTGAAATCAGAGAACTCAATCAGAAAACTCAAGTGACTGCATGCTACCTTAGAATTTATAACCAGCACTAATTGCAAACTAAAAAAAGGGGAAGATCATAGCTAGTATAAATAACCTTTAGGAAATCCAACCAAAATCAAAAATCAACAATCTCATCTGAAATTAAAGAACTCAATAAAAACTAGAAATTGCTTGCAAGAAAGAGCTGTTGTTACAGTCATACCTTAATCAGATGGGCCAAACAACTTCTCCCTCAGACCAGAGCTACTTTTGAACAAGCCAATGTCAATCTCACTAAAACTACAAGCCAAGGGTCCGTTCCAGGGTTGGGTTAGGGGAAGATTCGAGTAGTACACTTCACTAATTTCATATGCTCAGCTTTCATGCCATCAGATATACCACTTGTGTCATGCATGAGGAGCGCCTTGTAGCTATCCAGCATTTTGGCCTCCTTCTCCTTTGCAGCAACAGCAATGAGCCCCTTCATTTCAAGCTTCTCAGCAGACATATGTTGTTGCACCTCAACCATATCACCGCGACCCTTGCTAGCTTCAAACTGAGCAGTCATGAACTTGTCAAACTTTTCTTCAATCTCATCAATAACTTCTATTGCATGCACCGGCTTCCTGTTCCATTTGTCTTTGTGTTTGTGTTCAGCCTTAGCAGACTTGGTCCCTTGTGGACGTGGAATATCTTCAATTTGTTCAACATATGACGAGTTCTCCACTGCCCCTCCAACTCTGAAAACTTCATTTTTTTTAAATTTTTCGAGCTTCTCCATGTAGGCATGGCACTTAGGCTGGTCACGGACAGCCTTCTAGCAGTACATGAACATGAATTGTCCTTCCTTGTAGTCTTCCTCATAGAATTTCAAAGCCTTGCCCATCAACTAATCATCTAACTGTCCACTGGCATAAATTTGGCTAGCCTTAGGCCAAGAGGCAGCAAACCAGCCAACCTTTTTGTTAACTCGGTGCCAACGGTTCTTGTCTTGCTTCATTTCTCTTCTTCTATTTCTTGGGGTGGTGTTATTGTACACAGAAGTAACCTCTCGCCAATATTGGTCATTCTTTTTACAGTTTCCACTGATAGGGTCATTTAAGTTGTTCAACCAAGCATTGAACTGTATTATGTAAAATCAGTATTAGTACCAATGGAAATGTGCTAAACTATAGATGTTATTTATCTAGATACTCAAAAGAAAAATGAACTTACCAATCTTAAGTTCTCCTTTTGTGTCCATTGCAACCGCTTCCCAATCCTGTATTCCACATCATTTTCAGCACTATGATTAGAGAGAGAAGGGGATCTGAGGGAGGAGAAGGCAAGGGGAAGATAAGCGGAATAGAGAGAATGGGAAGGGAGATTACTCGGTGCCAACTATGGCTAGGAAATCCACCTCGTGCAAGGAAGAAATAGCTCTCGCACAGAAGAAATTGCCAGTGAAGAAATCCCTTCCGCATTCCCCTTCGGGCGACATTATAGCATCAAGGTTATTCAACTAGAGGGAGTGAATAGGATATTTTTAAATTATTTGAGCTAAATCACAATTTAACAGTAATTATGAGCTTAATGAAAACTATTTTACACAATTAAGACCTAAATGTTCTAGATTTCACCAAGACACCACAAGCAATATCAATACTAGATGCATCTCTAGTTACACAATTCAATTCAATTCAATTAGCCACTCTTTATAATATGGCATCTATTCTACAAATATGGTCTTTTTATTCAAACACTGAGATTGATAAAAGCTATAAAAAAAATTCTTAAACTACAATATATCTTTGCTTAAGCTTAAGCTTAATCTATCTCGATCTTTACCCACCTTTGGATGCTTTCTCCACGATGTCATCAAAACTAGGACCAAATATTTCAATCATTTCAATAAACAAGCCAAAGTGCCATATCCAAGCCCGAGTCCTGATAAAACCCGCCGTATCCAAGCCCGAGTCCGCTGCCCGGCCGGGGAGGTGCAGGGGCAGGGGGGAGCACGTTGCCGGATCGCGCGTGTCGCGGTGACGGGGCCGGCCATGTGCCGCAGCCAGAGGTGCGGGTGCGGGTGCGGGTGCGCGCCTTTCTAGCTGGGCCTCGGCCCTCGCCCACGGATGCCGGCCGGGTGGCGCTGCTGCCATGCTAGCTCGTCACATCACGGGCGCGCCTCGGACTTGAGTGAGACACGAGTCGATATTTGTTGGCAACAACAACAGGTTCCCGAAAGCGACGTCACAGGCTTCAAATTTATCAGCAACTATTGGTGATGGATGGGGAAGCAAAGCCACATGCCCAGGCAAATATTCTGTCATGTCAACATGGTATTATACAGAGAGAGAGAGGCCATTGGTGCCTTGGCTCCAGCTCATCATCCGTTGACCACAGTACCACAAGGTACCATCACCACTTGTTTGGTATAGCAGCACAGGAATGAAAATGTTCTGCTACAACCTAACAAGATGCAAACTCCACATTTCAAGGTCTTTTGAGAGAGAACTGGGGTGTGTTCTGTTCAGTTGGAGCCAATCAAAAGGATTCTATGGCCTGAAGTTTTCTAGTCCCTAGGATGAGAGTTGTAGATCAGACGTTACTACAGGAGGATGTCTGCCTTCGTGGTCAGTATGTCGCACGTATTCCGGATCTCAGTGTGCTACGTGGTAGGTGATAAGTAGTCCCTACTCGTTTCGGCTTTTTTCAGCTTCTGCTTCTAGTTTCTGCTTTTTTTTTTCACTATTCAGTATTTCGTCTTTTTCTAAATTCTTTTAGATATTTTAGGCTTTTTTGTATTTTCTTTTTTTTCCCGTGTTCCTCTGCATTGTCCCTAATGGGTTAACATGTTTTTTCTATTTTTACATTTTTTTAAAATTAATTATGTCCAAAAAACCAAATCAACTACAGTAAAAAAAAGACAACTACAGTAAAATTTCAGTCAAAAGTCAGAAGCTATTGCTAAAATGAGCGCCCTCCTTAACATTGAGATGCAAGATATATAGAAATCCCAGATGACATGCAGCATGGTATTTTACTGAAGCTGGCAGCCTTGTCCTTTCTCAGGGCATACTGGATGTTGACGGATTGCTTGCATTGCAAGCCCAAAATGAGTTGTTGTAGCAGCCTAGCAGGCCTGGGGGTCACCACCATCCGACCACAGCAATGGAGCCTTCCCTTCAAGCGACATAAAACTTGGCCAACAACTGCGAATTCAGATTCAGAAAAGAGTTACTCATCGAGGGTTACAATTGCATACCACTTCACCAAATCCGGCCTTGCCGTGTTGGCAAGTGACATCTGTCTCCGTGCACACATTTCGGCAATGGCGAACTGGGAGCTCACGTTTGATATGCATGGAGGTAGAGAAGAAGTGCCATGCCAATAGCTGTAGATCAATACGACACATCAACAAAGAAAGAGGCACGGTCAGACTATAGAAGCTACTGGGAAACGACATGCGGAAATCTCGCCAGCTGGAGTACCATATGCTAATGGGGACTTGGTGGTGAGCCAAAACTACAAACAATACCAGCAGTACAATTATTGCTTGCAACGAGACAAAATAGTGCTAGAACTCCGTAACATCATCCATCTATTTTAAGCAATTAAACGGCTAAGCCCGTAACAGCTTCCCATCGTCTAGATACGTATACAATGCGAGGACACAATCATAGGCAAGTACAATATTTGCACGCGGATCAGCCTTTTTCATACTGTGTGTTCAGGGAGGTTGGTACGTCGCCGAACATTCTCCAAGGCGAATTAAGGCGTCTCCAATAGTACCATATCAGTCATCGATTAGCTACTCTATATCAGTAAAGTCCTAGGTGGAGGTGAGAGCACGAGGAGAGAGAAGAGAGGTCGTCGTTTTTGGACACAACGAGCGCTTCGCGTGAACCAAGATCGAAGCGACGACGTGTTTTGTTGTTGAAGCAGCCTCGTCGTTTCTGGACGCGCTTTGTGGACTATGCCTTTGCGTCGGTGGCGAGAAAGGAGGCGGAGCGTCATCGACGGCCAGATCTAGCGGCCTCGGTAGAGGGCGATGACCGTGAGAGCTCTGTCGGTGGTGAGGAAAGAGGCGGAGGAACGTCCATGACCACGGCTTTGCGTCGGCGGGCCGAATCCGGCAGCCACTGGGCGTTGGCGGGTTGGATTCGGCTGGCATCGGTGGTGAGGAAGGGGCGGAGCATTTTCGACAACCATGGCTTTGAGTCAGCGAGCTGGATTCGGCAACCATCGGGCGTTGGTGTGTTGGATTCGACCGGATCTAGTGGCTAGCAGGGTTGAGGGAGGGAGCTGGTGGGTGACAACCGCGAGAGCTCCATCCGTGGCAAGGAAGGAGGCGAAGGCGCGTCCACGGCCACGGCTTTGCATCGACGGGCTAGATTCAGCCAGATCCGACGGCTAGCAGGTGTGAGGGAGGGAGCTGGTGGGTGAAGGCCACAGGAGCTTTGTCGGTGACGAGGAAGGAGGTGGAGGAGTGTCGACGGCCACTGCTTTGCGTCAGTGGGTGAGAGGCGGCAGCTAAAGTAAAGAGTGTCGGCAAGGGTGGGAGGAGAAGGCAGCGGGGTGGGAGGAGAGGGCAGCGACCGGAGTGGAGGGAGAGAGTGGCAGCGGAGTTGGGAGAAGGCAACGGAATGGGAGAAGAAAGCGGCGGCTGGAGCGAAGGAAGAGGGTGATGGCCAGAGTGAAGGTTGTAGAGTATATTAGAGATAATCTATTAAAGATGTTATCTTTAAAAATAATGTAGTACATATTAAAGATAAAATTATCTCCGACCATTATACATGTTCTTAGTGGATCGTAGCTTGTATGTTAGGCTATTTGTTTCCAGCTAATTGCAGTTGACCTCGAAGTGTACGTTAGCTGTAAGTGCTCATGATGTGCACATGGTTGTGATACGGTAGTGCACGGCTTGCAAAAGTCCATGGCCATATACATGCATGACTGCGCGTTGCGGCCTCAGATGATAATAGCTTGATTCTTTTGAGTTTAAAATTAACTTATGTTTATACTATCTACAGTAATTAATTTTTAAACGATATATTTTTTTAAGAAAAAATCAATAAAAAATTATAGTAAAAAAATACTGAATTCAGTTATATTGGTTAAAATCATATACAACTATTTCTCTCTGTATACTATCAGAATTCAAATATTTAAACCATAAACTTAAAAAAAAAATACACCCAGTAATAATGATAGCAGTTACAAGTGGCGCATTATCTTAGTTCTTGCAACTTGCGAATGGCGATTATCCCCTTGCAATCATCGGCAACTTGCCAGTACGAGTGGCGTTTGGTCAGCAAGTGTGGAACCACCTAAGGAATACATAACCTGACATCCTGAATAACAAGCGAAAAACAAAAGGTCGGTGGAAATGAATTTTTCCCTACTAACGTATGTTAAAATTTGACGCTACCAAACTTTAGTCATCAGATTTTGACACGAAAATCGAGGACGCCAATGGAAAAATAATACGGAGTATTGCCACAGCAAATAAGCGCAAGCCGAAGCTGATCAAAACTACTAAAATTTGACCCGTTGGCTTCAAACCAAGGGACGGATTTCGTTTCCACTAACCTTGGCACTGAAAGCTAAGATATTAAGTCATCTAACTTAGCAGAATCTGGTTTTTACATTTTATGGTAGACCACAAATGCTGGCAACACCTGTTCCAGGGTTTTCAAAAATCATGGAAGAGCATGAGAGACTCATCATGTCTAATGAGTGCTAGGATCAAAATATTCTTTCTATTCCGCAGCTTTGTCTCATCCTTTGAACCCTGAAATGCAAGATATTTAATCAATCCATTAGGTTCAATTGCACACAGCACTGCAAGTAAAATCTTACTTCAAGCCTACAGGTTGATATCAATATGGTAAAAACTCGATTAGCATGATGGTATGGTATCTGACTTTGCATCCAGAGCAACTAGGGCCCTGTTCGGAACGTGTGAATTTTGTAGGATTCATGTAGGGACTATATTGTTTCCTACAAAATTCCTGCATTTCAAAGGGGCCCTAGTTCTCGTTATGATGGTGGTGTATACAACTTGTAGTATTTATTGTGATTTTTCAATTATATGGCAGTGTCTGACATGTACCCTCATTTTTTATGATCAACTAAACACTGAGAAGTTGAAAATCAAGAACAATAAAAGTACCCAGGTATGGATGCAAACTGAAAATTGAGGTAGTAAAAGTGAAGTCTACAGGTTGCTATTACATATCAAATGTCCAAATCTTGAATGACACTAATGTAAAGTGATCTCAAGTTCTCAACCCATTGGAATAAGATTATGCTCCAATTGTTACTTCCTGCTTAATACCTGTTATGTGTTGTTCCATTTATTAACTGAACGGTTGTTTTTAAGAAAAGTTTTCTATGTGAGAGCAAAGGAAATTATTGACTTCGAGTTAGCTTATATGGTTGCTTATCTTCCTGCTCTGCACTTGCAATGAACCAATGAAAGGCACAGCCTGATCCCAACCAAACAAACTTATGAAAATATGATTCAGTAAAGAAACATAAAATATAGTATTACAAATACGAATTGGCATAAAAGCAGTGATATATGAACTATGATGAGTCACATGAGGCATACATCCACCGGTCCTGAAGTGCATCATGATAAGTAAAAATAGTATAAAGAATAAACATTTAATTTAAGCAAGGTAAGCTTACTACTAGAAGATTGTAATGGTGAAACATCATCAGTAAATTACCTCGAGTAGAAGTTCAGCCATGTAATTCACCATCTGTCGCAAGTTTAAAGCAGCATGATACAGATTATCGATGAACTGTTCCCGAAATGTATTTTTCACTCTCCATACAAAAAACTGTGTGTTTCCTGTTCCAGAAAGGATTCTCTGCAAACATAACGGAATTATTGTCAACAGAAGCACAAAAAGAAGCATGTTTTTTTTGTCTTTTCAACTTGCAGTATAGTATTATACTATGCATACAATTATTTACACAATTACCACACAAGTGTAGCAGTTCAGGAATTATTAACGTAGCTTTAAGCCATGATATAGTGGTCAATTCCTTGGCTTAGTTTGGTATTGAGGTAGCATAAGTATTTGTTAGAAGTATATGTATATATTTGTATTAGTCCTTTGTATAGGGGGTTTTCTGCTATTTGCTCGTGCCTTGTACATTCTTATTATGGCCCATTTGGCCCATGGAATTGACACGAGTTCATTCCAGAACAGTATTGTGGAAGTTTTGCTCCAGAAAAGCAAAAGCTGAAATTTGAAAATTTCTGTAGAAAATCACATCTCCATTTGGTAATATTGCTGCAGAACAAAGTACTGATGATAACTTTACAGGTGCTTTTTTTGAAAATAAAAAGAATGCTGCTCTCTGTAATTTACAATGTTTCATTTTGTTTTGCATCTTACATGAAAACTTATCTAGATTAAAATAGAAGCATAAAAAAAGTAATAGTAGATGCATCTAACTTCCTACTTCCAGCAAGCAACTTTCTACAGTGGCAGTCCGACAGAATCACTTTCACATAAATTATTTATGGACAGTTGACTCTCTGGCTAATTAATTTCACACTTTGCCTCAATGCTCAAATAGTCTACTTAATTTGCGCTAAAAACTAGAAGTTCACATGCACCATTAGGGCATCTCCAATGGTCTGAGTCAGCTGGCTATTTGCATGTACACATCAGCATAAATCCTATGTGAAGGAAAGAGAGTATGCAAAAAAAATCGAGCCGGCTCTTCCTTAAGCACTAGGCTATAACAGAAAACGAGGCAGTTTCTATAAATGACTGTGTGTGCATGTAAGTATCAAATAGCTATCCTTATAGACAGTCCTTTGTATGCTAGCTATTTGGTTGATGATGTGGAAGTCTCCTAGTTAGTTGCTAGCTAGGACCATTGAAGATGCCCTTATGGTTTGTACACTTGTTAAAAAATTCTAAAAAAATCATATTCTCAGACGTACAAAATGTTAAGAGCTTGTGCACATGCAAAAAAACAAATTGTGCAAAAATATGATCATATGTGAACTGTACGAATAGAACAAAAGAAATGGACTTATGTACACTGCACACAGTGGTGGAACCAGGAATTTTAGACCCAGGGCAAACTTTTAATGCAAGTAAAGAGGGTATGACTTCATTCAACAAACAACATAACTAATCGACAAAAAAACATGTTCAAATTCTTAACTAATACAATTACTAAGTCTGCATTCACTTCATTCTTCTTATGTAAGTTCCAAAAACAATCGAAATCAAAATGACGCCAGTGTACGGGGAGGGACGACTTCCTCCGGGTGACCTGGGGCAGCTGCCCCGGCTTGCCCGTACTGCACATATGATCCTATTTTTGCAAAATAAAAAAATGCAGGTACACATGTTCTACATCTATGGAGTTTTTTGAGGATTTCTTGAAGTGTACAAGTACATAAACCATAAATTGGGTGCATATGAACTTTCAGATCATAATTTTTTAATGGCTATAAATATAAACAAATTTATGCTGAAAGTAACACAATATATCATGATGCATTTGTAAGGCTGATATGGGTCGCCTGCCTGGTAAAGTAAATAGTAAACCATCAAAGCAGAGAAGTTATCTTTTGGATAAATGATTCAACGAACGTAAAACAAGGAGGTTTGCCATCTTTCTGCACTTTAAACTAGAGAAAGCTTGTCTAAGCAACACACGCTAATTCTCTGTTGATATTTGTGCAACAGACCTCTGTATCTATGTACTCGTCCTTCCAAAGTTTGTACAAAGTTCCATGAACAATCTGCTTGTCAAGAATCGTTGTGTCAATAATCTGCAAATTGCAATCAAAATCTAGTGTCATTCACTGCAGTTTGCAACAGGAAACCATGCCATGTCATCAAGTAAAAAAATAAAATAGGAACGCACCAGCACATAACGAAGATTAAAAACATAATAGAGGCTTCCGTAACAACAATAGACTGACAACATAAAACATACTAATAGTACTAAAATTTCCTCAATGTAGAAGATTACTTACTTTATCTGTCTCAACTGCACAACCTTGCGTGACTAATAGCCTAAAGATTGTAAAAGCTTCTTGCCCGTATTTCTTTTTCACAAGTGATTCTATCTATAATGCACAAATAGAAGACATGGATGTCAAGTGTTGATACGTCAAAGTAAATGATATGGGAGTGCCCTTAAAACAAATACAACATGAAACAAAAAAGTAATCATGTACCTCCTCATTTCGATATGCTTCAACGATTTTGCTTAAATCTACAAAGAGCAGTACCACTGTCATGCAAGAATATTACCAAAAAAAACTAGAGATGTGTATTCAAGGCTGACATCCTAAATTTAAACATTACAAAAATGTTCAAATAAGACTAGCTTATAAAGTCATAACCAGAAATAATTTGCAACAATTTTTAATGACTTCAGCTCAGTTTTGTGTTATTTCTGTACACAACAGTTTCACAGAATCACAGTACTCTATAGGGGGGGGGGGGGATATAAAAACAGTGAGATAAAAAAAACCCAGTTGCAGTTGCCATGGAGCCACCAAACAGAGACCTATCTGGTACTTGACTGTTTACCAGAGGCACTGATAGCTGGCCATAAACCAGTATGAGCAACGTAATGGTAACCAGGCTGGAACCAGTTATGAAGACATTGTACTAAGTCATACTTCCTCCATTTTTGTTTGCTTGGCACTTTTGACCAAAATTTTATTCCACAAATACTTGTCACTTCGTGATTCACTAGATAAACTTTCCCAACTACTCCTATCAATACTAGCCATCTCCACCACTTCGTTACCTTGTTTGATGTGATTGAGATATTATTGGAGGGCATTTTGGTCACACTTTATCACAAGTATAATCACCTTAATATGTGTGCACTAGTCAAAAGTGCCAAGTAAACAGGAGGAGGGAGTAGTTAACTAGGATTCTTTTTATGTACAGTCCAATCATGTACTCCCCTCATCTGGGAATGATCATATGAACTAGTCCACTTCAGTGGTAACCAGTGGAAAAGGAAAAAAAGGATAAAAGAAATATTATTGTAGGAAGAGCACCACAATCTTAAAAAGCTCTGATATTTGCATTCATAAGGAGTAAGGACACAATCTAAAAGTAAAGTCCAGGTAGCAGCAGTTTATATTTTCTACTCTCCAATATTAATCGACACAATTAACAAAGTTTCCATGTGATATTCTGAGGAATAAAACGAATTAACCAGACTCAAAGTTCAAAACTAGACGATTCCTGCAGATAATGATACAATAGACCAGTCATTAAGCGCAACAAAATAATTGATATGAAATGAATAGTAACTTTGATGTGTCAGGCTTATGCATAGTAAAAATATGTAAAACTTTTTGAAATAATTCTTACCTAAGGTAAATGCTTCTGGGTTCTCAGTGGAAGGACTACATTGTAAATCCTCCAGAACCCTAGTTATCTGATCCAGTGTCATTGATGTACCTCCTTCCTTTTGCCCGAGTCTTTCCAAAATACCATTTATTGGTGATGTCACTGCAAAAAAGAGAACTTCATTGCTAAAGATTTTTCTTTAAATTTTCACGACAAAGCTTCAGTGCTTACAAGGATGGTGTTTTATTTCCTCTAATGATAGTATAAATTTTCAAATAAGTTACATTAGTTTTTGCCACAAATATCAATGAAAACAACCTGGACAACTATTGAATATTGATTAAACTAAACTCATCTAACTTCAATGAGAAGGTGTCATGGTACATTGGTACTTCAGTAAATTGGTTACTTGGTACCTCTGAGACATTCTGCTGGTCCTGATTCTGCAAAATACTACTATGAAATTAACATATTCAGGCATGTTGATTTATTTTACCCTATTATATCTTTTTCCTACACCCTATTTTTTGGCTACAAATGGAATAGAGAACAATAAACTAGAAACTAGAAAGAATGACAAAACAACGTAACTTTAACAAACAAGCATATGCCAGTGCAGGACTAAACTGGCTCATAGAAGACCATTGCAAAATTTAAAATAGACAACTCAAATGAACAAATAGCGCTTTCTGGTTAATCGTAGGAAAAGCATAAAATTTTGACCGTCTTTCTTCTTGAACTCAGACTTTCTAACTAAAGCCAGTACACCTCAGAACCGATGGACATTCAAAAAACAGGAATATAGGTCAAAAACGTTCACGAAAATATATGAGAACGTAAAAGCCATAACATAACAATATTGAAAAAGTACTTGAGCTATTGATATTGGGTATTACCAAAGCTGTTATCCTTGTCTGTTACATTGGCCTCGAAAAATGCTTCCCAGATAGGATGTGTGCCAACTTTCAGCTTTGGTTTCTTTCGTTCAGCGCAAAACTTGAATACAAGAAGAACAAAAAGATATGGGCATTAACAAAGTCAAACATCATGTTTCCTTCAGCTGTGACATTCATGCATACACAAATAAATATATCTGAATGAGGAATTGGCATTCTCTTTATTGGTGGGAGGCTGTTCAGGGGAGTTCCTTTATTAAAAAAAGAACCAAATCCAAAGTGAACGATTTCTCCTTCAACTAAACTTATTTGACAAGGAAGGTAGATGCATGGTTCAAGTACACTAACAAAGTCCCGCACATGATAGGTACCCCTTAGATGTTTTTGAAGAGAAGTACAGTTCAACTTAAGTACACTGAGATGTCTTTAAGACTTTATAGTTTATACTATATCCTTTGTTGAGTTGTCCACCTTTCAGTATATAATTTTTGTTTTCATCTTGGGTTTTCTAATCCTTTCTTTGTACTTCTCTTTATTATATATATTTCAGTAGGGCTCTCCCCAACTGCTTCTGTGAAAAAATACATTGTATTGACATTATGTAGAATAGATTGGTTTGCATCTAGACTAGTATTCTGCTTTTAGAAGTCTCATTTGTGAACAAGGAAAAAAATGCAATACCAGTGCAGAAAAGAAAAATAAAATGAAGACATGCACCTACATGAATATGCTATCTAAAGTAATGCTATGAGTACAGCAACACACCTTCTTCTTTAGACAGAATATGAATTTCTCAAAATTTGCCCGCCAAAGTACTTCATTCTCTGCAATTGTTGAATTGAGCTCTTCATCTACCTCTAAGGCTTCAAGTTTCCGCTGATGAAATAACAACACAGAATTAGATAATGACCAAAGTAGCATAATTCATATAGTTGCTTCATTTGCCAGTTCTCACCAATTTCAGACAATGTATTGTCATTAACAATGATCTACATATGTCACTTTGCTTTTTGTAGTTTAACAACGGGATGGCACAACAAACAAACAAACGCCGATTTTTTTAAAAAAAACATGAAGCCATCGTGTAACAACATGATGATGGCAATAAGTTAAAAGAGTACAATACCTTAGAACCAGAAACAGCATGATGAGGACAATCATTTGCATTTGATGCACCTTCCATGATGTATGGGATCTCAGAAAATCTTTCTGCATCAGAAAGAGATGAAGTATTGACAACTTTCTGTTCAAGTGAAAGAACCTTCTCAACAGTCTGTCCCAAAGATACATTTGTAAGCTCGTGCAAACAATCATCATACAAAGAACATATTAACAGAAGAAAGAACAGTGATACATCAAAGCATCAAGATCATGATATTAGTAATAACTAACCAGTTTTGACATAGTAAATATATAGGTGATAGGTCACGACTTAAGATATTTTCATTGGCATGAAAGCAGGATATGAAATTCCTTAACCACTCAGCTAACAAATTTGCATTTAACAATTTAGCCTTTGCTAGGGGATCTAATCAGAAAGACTAAAGTAATCAAAGTCTTGCCAGTTTCTACAGTCTCTGCATGCATTATCCGATGCATTGGTTTACAAAGGAAACTAGAAATAAGTAGAGAGTAAGCTTATTAGATTCTGCAAAAACTATACAAATCAATGACCATAATAGGGACTAAATGCTTTACTTACTTTTGGAACTCTTCTCCTTGCAGATGTAGGTTGTTCATCTCCAAGTGGATCAAAAATGGGTTCAGGTTTCGGGCAACGTTCCACGTAATGCGCATATACAAGTTTGTTGAAGTTCATTCGTATTTCTTCCCTTGCTGGTGCGGTGCTGCCTGAAACATGCAATTACCCATTATTGGGGGAAATCAACTTGAGTAACAGTCATTATCACTGAAAAAAGATCAATGTTTAGGGCAAAAAGAAAGAGAACAGTATCATAAAAAAGAACCAAGGATGATCCAATAACAACTTCAATAAAAGGACATGCCTTCTGGTACTTTAGAGATTGTTCGCTCCACAAGTTGGTCAAATGTTAGCCTACCATTCTGAAGTAATCCTTCAAGAAGAGCTTCTGACTGCAATATACATAAGCTCCATGCATAAGGTCATCAAACTGCAAATGCTATGATGACTGAAAGATTTTGGTCATAAAGTTAAAATAAAGTTTATTTTTTCTGATACAGAATGAATTCAAATAAATGACTTGTGGCAACTATAGCATGCCAACTATCAGAAGGTAAGTTAAGACAAGCTATGTTGCTTCTCACATTCTCTTATAAATTATCACAAAACAATAATTGCTAGCATACTTATCAAACTGCAAAAGGAGCCATCCTATCAAATCAAACATTTAAATGGGGATCATAACTTGCATTTTTTTTTAACAACCAACAAACTACGACTTAATCAATCAGGTAATCGGGTTAAATATTTAGGATCAATGTAGTAGCTTACACCCTATTTTACAACACCCTGTGATGTTTTCTACCAGTTGTCATAATGATGGATTGAGGTTGCAAATGCAACATTAGGTTAAAATCTGCATACTCAAGCTCCAAAGAGTAGGGATATGAAATGAGGCACGTTGCATCCCAGGGAAAAAAAGGTTTAGCAGTGAAAAGAAGATAGCATGCATGTTCTTTGAAGGAGTAAGAAGACTTAGAAGAATATGTTCAGCACTACAGTAGTTGTATCATGCTGAATGTCAAACTCCAGATAGAAAGGATTAGCAACCTGGCTACCAGCTATTCGTAAAAAAAAAAATGGTTGCAGTATTAAAATATTATGAATGCATCAATGTCACTACCAATGCCATCAAAGTGTAAAGATATCCAGAGGACACCAAACCTGATTAAATTGTGCACATATCCTACATTGTTTTAGCACATGTTGAAAATCATTAGTGTAATACTCAGATATATCTCAGATGCCTCATGTCCTCAACTCTGGACCATTAATCAAGGTCAAGATGCATCTACCAAAGAGAATCACAACCCACATTTCAAAAGTGAAAAAAAATTCTGCAGTACCATCTGACTCCACATTAATTTCAGCATTTCGAGAATTGTGGCCGCTGGTTGGACCAATTTTGATTTTTAATATGTAACACAACGTAGACTAAAACAAAACCCAAGGACGGACCTCTGGAATGTCTGTGCGGATGACAGAGAGGAACTTTGCGAAGCGCAGCCGGTGCAGGACGTTGTCGAAGATGGCCAAGTAGAGCGTCACAGTCTTATTGCCGCCCCCTACAACCACAAAAAATGGAGTCACGGCCTAGTAGGGCACCAAATAAGATCTTATAATCAAGGGATTTGCATATGGGCTCGCCTCTGGGGGATGAGAAGGCCTGGACGCAGTTGTGCTGGATGAGGACGAGGAGGGAGTTCTTCACCTGCCCCGGCGAGAGCTCGACGCGGCGGACGATCTCCTGCAGCGGCAGCGCGCCGTGGCGGAGGAGGCACCCGCACACCTTCTGCGACGGGGGATCGGGCGGTGGGGGTTAGGGCATATCGTACGCACGAACGCGCAGGGACACGGCAAGTATGCATGGAATGACGAGAGGGGAGGAGGCCATACGGAGACGAGGGGGCCGAAGTGGTCGGAGATGAGTCCGACGGCGAGGAGGATGCCGTGCTGCGACACCATGACCGCCGGAACGGCGGCGACGAGGGACTGGCGGAGCTTCGGGTGCGAGTGGCGGTGGCGGCGTCGGCGCGCCTAAGCCCTCGACAAGGGAGAATGGGGGTGACGGTTTGATGCGATAGACGGTCGGGATCGGCTCTGTGTGGAGGCCCCCTGACTGAACAGAGCATCGCCGTCGTCCGCCCCCTCTTTTCAACTTTTGGGTTAACTTTTAGTTACGATTTCTTTAATAATCACTATTTATTAAATTAAAAAGACACATATAAAAAAATTATAAATCATAGTTCAAAAGAATAGAAACATTTCAGATAGCGTAAGCATACTACTGCTTGTTATGTCACTGACTTGGGTGAGCCTAGACTCACTTGTCTATCATGGCAAATGGTATTTACTTGAGCTTGATTTTTTTCCCCGAAGACTCACACCACACAGGCGGAAATTTGCAAAAGGTCCAAGGCCTCACCGAGCTTGATTTTTGTTAGTCGTATGAACAAATTCCTATATAAATTGTCCAAATATAAATTAAGAGGCTTAGATGAAATTTGTCGAGGCCTAAGCGAGTGGAATCGTGATCTACAGATGACGAAGCATTGAATATTTTCTATGAAATTCGTGTGTAAGCATTGAAAACAGTCTGAGGAATGCAAGATAGGATGGATTTGTTCTTGTTTAACAAGCAAACAAAGCGGTTACTTGTACAAAACATGAAAACAAAATCGGACGAGGCGCGCACCCAATTCAATGGGAAAATTTGATCATATACCCTCTATTTAGATGGAAATTGAGAATTTATCCTCCTGATCCATGTGTCAGTGACTTATGATGACCCCACATATCATTGAGATGTGAAAGCTAAATCTTCAATTTTCTAATTAAAAAAAGAGTATATGATCCAATCTCCCAATTTAATGGATGCTGTGAAGTGACCCTCGAGCGAACCAGTGACGTCGGAACGTTATGTTTTCCGTCTAAGAAAAGAACATGGTATTTCCATGGCCCACACTCTTCTGTGCCGTGTGTGCTTAATCTGTAGCCTTTTGCAGCCTTGACTCAACCCCAGAATCTCGATCCAACAGAGAGACTCTTGATCCCCAAACTGACACCGACTTAATCCAATTCAGCAATCTCTCCCTTTCATATCGGTGCGCCGTCCGCGTCCAAGTAGATAACACAGCAACGATAACTAGCGCCATTGCTTCGCGACTTGCTAGTTCCACCACACACACGTTTGGCACTGGGATCATTGGTGGAGGAGACTTTGCACAAGAATGTAGATGTGACGACCCATGTTATTATCGAGAGGTAATAACATTAGTCAACGGATTATTATTTGTCTGATCGATAGATCACCACTTCAACGAATAATAAACCTATCAGAGTGTAGCAGCGGAACAATAGTTAGGGCCTGTTTGGTACAGTTTCTGCTCCTAGCTTCTTCATTGGATCTGGTGGAGCTGTGCCAAACACCTAGCTTCCCAAAATAGCCAGATTCTGCTTCTCGCGAGGAGTAGAGTCCAAAATGAACTAGCTAGGAGAAGTAGCCTTTTGGTGGACTCTCGTGAGGAGCTGTCTACCCTACATTAAATCTATCCATTGAAGTTAAAATAAATTACCCGCAATTGACATCGAACTACCTCCGAACGCCCCCTCCCTTTCCCCACCCGAGCGCCCCTCGCCCTCTCCCTCCTCCCAACCCAAGCTCGCCCTCTGCCCTCGCCCTCTCCCTCCTCCTCCCCACCCAAGCTTGCCCTCCGCCTCCCTCCTTCCCCTACCCCTCTCGCGTCGCCGCCTCCCCCTTCCACTCTCGTGCCTACGCCTCCCCCTTCCCCTACCCCGCCGCCGCCCTCCAGATCTACTCCCGCCGCCGCCCTCCCTCCTCTCGCCCCGCCACCTCCCTCCCTCTTCTCACCCCGCCGCCTCCCCCTTCCCCTCTCGCGCCACCGCCTCCTTCCCCTCTCCCCTTCCCCTCTCACGCCGCCGCCTCCCTCCTCGGCTGCCCCCGACGCCGCCCCAGCCCCGGCCTCCCCCGGCGCCGCCCCCTTCCTCCCGAGCTCCGGCGCCGCCCCGGCCGTCGCCTCTCTGGCCCTGCGCCGCCACCCTCCCTCCGGCATCTACGACGAGGAGATCCACACCAGCCTCACGCCGCCCCCTCCACCACCTGCGATGAGACCGCCACCACCTCCCCCCTCCACCACTTCTAATTTCTGAATTTTATTTATGCAGAGAATTGAAATTCTTGTTTGAGATATGTGAGCTCAATTTTCTGATTTTTGAGTTTCATGTATGCAGAGAATTGGAATTCTTGTTTGAGATATGTGAGCTCAATTTTCAGATTTTTGAATTTCATGTATTGTCAGTGCATGTGCAAATGTAGCAAGAATAGGAACATATATATATGTGTGTGTGTGCGCTCTTTTGTCACTGAACTGAATTTTACATACACGCACTATAGTCCCTTTTAAATGGAATAGGAACATTCATTGATCAACTACATTTTCGGATTGTGCTGATGATGTTTTGGTTTTTTGTTGAACAGGAGGAGTTCCAGCAAAAGCAAAAGCAAATAGCAAACCTGTTCGCAGACAGGGTGAGGCCTTCCTGTCCAATGTTGACATTGAAAAAGAAGAGGTAAATTATTCTCTTATTCAATCTATAGGGGTATATCCGAATGACTTATGTGCAATTCATAATTTCCATGAATGGCCCTAAATTTTAATTAACAATTAGCTTTATCTATTGAAACAGCTTAGGGAGATGGTCATGGCACTTCTGGATGAGTCAGATCTACGCCTTTCAGAGAACACTGTCAATGCGATTGTTGATAATGTAACAACATACTTCTGTAGGCAGTCTTTTGCTACAAACTTGGATGATACATAGGCAACTTCTTTTTTGTGCAAATACAAGGAGCTGAAGGCAATGGTTAAAAGGAAACAGTGGAACATATGAACATTGCTTTGTTTGTTTTCACATGGGAAAAAAGGCAGTCATGTTTTGTAATTTGTTCATATAATCGATCAGATATTTGGGTTGCTAATTATTCTATGTTTCTTGTGTTTGTACGTGATATCAGGGCAACATAACGGTCTTCTTATATTTTTGCCGTACACCCCTAATGCACTTAGAGTATGCACTGTACAATTTGTTTCTTCACGAACCGGTAACAATTGTGGCATTCGTTAATTCAATTTGTTTGAAAACTAAAAGACAAATTGTTTGAAGTACAACAACACATAAGAATAGCAGGAGAAAACTAGGGGTAATATGGTCTATTTCTCTCAAATCTCATCTTTTATGAATCTGGAGTCAACCCACTAGCCAAACGCTTTTGAGAGGTAGCTCCAGATTCTCAGAGAAGTGGATTCTTATAGAATCTAGAGCAGAAGCTGAAAAATGAGAATCTGGAACTCTACCAAACAGGCCCGTAGAGTCGGATCCTGCTTTTATTACATAAGCATAGTCACACAGGGCGAAAGTCTGGTACAAAACCTCTAGGGCTAAAATAGAAATACAATACCCAAAGTAGACCTTCGGATCTATATCCTAATCTTACACAGAGTCTTGGAGGTGAGGATATTACATAACTTTACATTTACTTGGGGGTCGTGCCTACATCACTGGTGATCTTCTAGTCGCCCCACGTCTTATAAGACGTGTCAAGACCACACGTCGGGGGGTTGACCGCATCTGCACCAAAAGAAACTTCAGCCTAGCGATCTTCTAAACAAAGAAAAATAGTAGCAAGAGTGAGTACATACGTACTCAGCAAGCATTAATAGCAAAATGCACTGTATGGTCAAAAA
This sequence comes from Melocanna baccifera, assembly GCA_036346265.1. Classification (NCBI taxonomy): domain Eukaryota; kingdom Viridiplantae; phylum Streptophyta; class Magnoliopsida; order Poales; family Poaceae; genus Melocanna; species Melocanna baccifera. The sequence goes on along the minus strand of CM070677.1, from coordinate 32,472,238 downwards.
TTCAACACTCTTAAACTTCATCCTCATTCTCATCCTCGTTTTCTTGCTCATCATCATTCCTTCTACTCCTCTTTTTCTCTTTTTTTCTTACTATTGAGAGAAAATAGATAATTTTTAGTCTTTAAAATACTTTTGAAATTATTGGTTCAAAATCCACTGAACACTCGTACGGTGGATAACACCTCCATAGGTTTCGTAGCCTCCAGTCCAGGAGACAGGCATGAATTCATGATTTAAATAGCACTGCGTAGGCTTGTACCACTTTACCCATAGTCACTCTGACCCTTATAGCACGTGGATCTTCGCATTTCCTTAGATGCGATGCCCAAATCAGAGTAGAGAACTTTTGCTACCATCTCGATATATTATATCTCCACCCAGCTATTTATAACTGGCAGCTTGCACTCACCAGAAACAATATAGCTGTTGGTTGAGCCGGTTCATTCACCATTACCCAACACTCCACAGCGCTAATATATGCGCGCAAAATCCCCCACTTCTGGGCTCTATCCAGTTCTGGGTTCCTCCTGCTGTGGATCCTCCACTCCCGACTCTCTACCAACTCTGAGTTCCTCCACCTAATATACTACTTACTCATATAGAGAATATCATAACCTCGACAGAGTTACTAATTCTGCCTGTCTTCCGACGGAACATTGGTTGATACGATTTGTACGATCAAATACACAAGTGAAGTTTAATAGTCCTTATTTTTTATTCCTATGTAGAAGGTCTCGTGCCTGCCCTTCTCTTGCCTGCCCTGGGGGACCTTCCACGTGTCTGCCCTTCTCTTGCCTCCCCCGTGTCGCTGGCTCCACCTCCGATCCCATCGCCCTAGCCTCTCCCTGGTGCTGCGCCGCCGCACTTCGGTTCCGCACCGTCGCCCCAGTTCCTCTACGCGCGTCGGCGTCACCGCTCGATCCCGCCGCCGCCGACTCCTCTGCACCACGCCGCTCTGCCCACTCCCTTGCGCCGCCTCCTCCGTGCCTCCTCTGCACCCCTCTGACCTCCTGCTCCCTACGACTCCGGATGACCACCGCTCGACTGCAGATCTACGCGCCACCTCACTCGGCCTTGGCTCTTGAGAGGGGGGTTTCAATATTTTTATTTAAAATCATGGTTGATTTGTGGCTTAAACCTGGGGATTGGGATGGTGTTGGTATTAAGCTTCCTGGGCCGCGGTCCACTACGACGGGGCCTGAAGCCTCCTCATGCGCCGGGGAGCACTGAGGAGCGCTGCCGGGTGCGCACAGTGGCCATGCTAGGCAGCCGACGCCACTCGGTCTTACCGAGGTATGCTACTACTCTCTTCCCTCCCCTATTGCTCTATGATGCCTACGGCGTGAACTGGAAGCAGAAGAAGATGGTGAGAGGACCTACTTGCTATGTCAGGTCAGAAAAGGACTGGGATGCTGACGATGGTCGAGGTGGCCGTGACGTGCTTTTGGCTGGTTCTTTGGTCATCTCCCTTGCCTTTGTCGGCTTGATGTGGTTGTCAGCGGCTCTACGTTGTCGTTGTCGTCACCCTTGCGCCATCATCCTTCCTTGCTTTTAGAGCCTCTCTCCTTCTTTACTGCTTCTTGGTCCCTCTCTGTGTGTGGCTATGAAAAAGGCAGCCTTTGGTTCTTGGTGTTGGCTTTGCCTGAGGCCTTGGTGCTTGCTCTCGGTTGAGGAGGTGGATGAGAATGAGAGTGGAGAAGTGAGGGGTGTTGGCTTGGTTTTATCCTCTCTCTCCCTCTTGCTTGGCTACGCACAGGCTGGCTTTGGTTGATCTTACCCTTTCACTCGGTTGTGCACAGTTGGCTTGGTTGGTAAAAATGGGTTTTACCCCTTGGTTAAAAGTCTATTTGGTAAAATGGCACACTTGATCTTCTGCGGCGAGAGGTAAGTAGGAAAAATGAAATGGGATGTGGGATTGCACTTTGCCGAATGATGAGGCCCATATACGCGAGAGGAAGCCGACTGGCCCCGGACGGTCTGGGGTACCTCGATGAGCTCTCTTATTGATTCGGCGCTCTAATGCCAAACAGGTCTGACGACAAAACCTTTTATTATTTTTTTTCTCCCTTGGATTGCTTTTATATTTCCAATTTTGGATTGCAAAAAGAGGAGGTTGGCTTTGGTTTGGTATGAGAAGGCTACTCTTCAAAATTTGAGCACTGGAGAAGATACACGATCCAGAAATTCATGTAATAGCAGTTGTTATTATTTTACCTTTAATGCAAATGCTGGTAGTTTGATTATTTTAATTGTATAACACAGTCTTGTATAAACTCAAGAGTTGTAAATACTTTTATTTCACTTGTATGAATTATTATGCAATGCAATTCAGTTGATTTCGATGCAATTTATTACTGTTTCTTAATCATGATGAAGTTACTAATTAACTACTGTTTAGCTAATTAGGTTGCGGGATGTTTCAGTAGAGCATGTATTAAAGCAGTAGTTCCTGCCTCACAACTCATGAGGAAAAGATAACCTACCTGAGGAGATCATGCTATGCAGCGTGAGTGATCGATGAACTACTATGTAACGCCCCCGTTTCCGGGAGCGTCCGAGACTCCGCAACTGCCCCAGGATCCATACAGTTGCGGCGTACCGTACAGAGACGTACATCACAGTCAACATGCTTACAATATTAAGATCCAAAATATTTTACAACATACGACACGTCGGTCGAGTTTAGCGTAGCGGGGCGGCAAGCCCAAATAATTTTCATTACAAAAGAACACCCACAAGCGAGTCTAAGAGCGGCTAAAACTTACGACCACTGATCCTCGGCGCCATCGGGCTCTTCCAAATCTTCGTTGTATACTTGCTCTCCTCCGTGACCAGCATTCTCTGAGTTGTTAATTTAGCAAGTTTGAGTACCACCGCACTCAGCAAGTCACAATGGTAAACCTCAATTTACTAAATGCATGGAATTTCAACGGAAGGGAGTATAAGGGTTTTATTATTTTATGTGGAGACAGTTTTATTTGTAAACAGTTTAAAGCAATAAACTCCATTGTACTAATTAAGGAAAAAGGGGGTCTGAAACATTAATTCTTTAACTACACCAATTAAATCATCGGATATCTACTCATACTGTGTTACTGGATGCACCCATCAAGCACAGCTTCATTAACCGAAAGCACGGCATACTCGAATACAATTAAATTCACTCTGCAGAGTTGCTCAGTTTTACCCACAAGACTTCTCAATTTCTAATGTCAAGCTATATACACACTCCAGTTAGTGTGCAACTGCATTGAGAAGGCCAAATTTTTCGCTGCTCAAGTTACTGTATAGACCCTACTCGATAGGTTGAAATCTTTACTGAATTGGGTATCCACGGGCCAATGCGGAACACGACCGCCCAAATTCGTAAAGACTTATCGTTGTGTATACGGTGCTTTCGCATCCGTACTACCTCGCCAAACTCCTGTAGGGGTTCAATTAAAGTGAGCAGTTACCGGACCCAGATTGACAGTTCAATACTTGTGGTTGAGTGGGTTCTGTACCTTATACTCAGCATAAGCGTCTCGTCCTTACAATTGCTCCTAAGACTGCCAACCACAACTGGTAACCGATACATACTGTATCAACACCTATCTGCTGCACCCTCAACCCTAGGGTAAAGTCGTGGACTCGTCCACTACAGGGCACTCCACAGTTTCCGCCTTACCCTAGAAAAGTTTTTAAATTATTCTTTTAAACCGGCGAACTATCAAGTTTACTCGATAGCTCGTCATTTTATGTGATAATATGCGAGGTTTAGTTATACAATAATTAAATGTTACTAAGCTTGTCGAGGTGAAAGTGGATTCAAAATTAAACAGGGCATTTGTATAGTGGTAGGTCATAACTAAAAATTACAACACGTCATTCGAAGCATTTTATTTTAATTAACTAATTTGAGCAATTAATCGTAATGCAAATAGTTTAAATAAATACATAATGAGGAATTGGTAGGTTCAATATGTTCAAAAATGTGTGACTTGCCTTACGTGTCGATAACCTCGACGATCTCGTAATGCGTAGTAGTCCGCTCTGAACTTTGAACCGCTGCTTCGGAATCCTCGTGCACTAACGCAAAATAACCACATAAAATAACATCAAGATTGTTTGCTTTTTAAACAAACTAGAAAAGGAGAAATAAATTAAACACCTTATAAAAAAAGAATAAAATAAATAAAGAAAATAAAATAAATATAAGAAATAAATGTTCAAATAGCTAGGGTCAGATTATTGGATTTGGAATGGGAGGAAACGGGTATCGGAAATGAGATCAGGGCTTCAAAAGAAATCAAATGAGATATAATACACCAAAATCGGCTTTGGAAATAATTATGAGTTACTGTTCATTGGAACAGTGACCCGGCCCGGCCCAAACCAGCGCGGGAAACTGACGACATGCGCGCGCGGCTTCAAACAGGGCGGTGGGCCATCAGGCGCGGCCCACTTCACGCGAGCGCCCGAGCGAAACGACCCGGGAGCGGCGCAATGGTTGCGCCGGGTGGTCGTCTGATCGAGCACGAAAGGCAGGGATACGGCCACGTCGACAACCCGAGGTCGTCTTCCTCCTTTGGCTGGCCACGACGGCAGGGAACAGGGGGGTTAGCTCCACCGCCGCAATTTAGCTTCAACGGTGGCTCCCCGAGGTCGAGACTGGTTCTAATGGGTTCCAGGGAGAGGTGATTCCATTTGAGGGCTCAGATCCCTAAGGGCATTAGGGAGGAGGGTCGCCGGCGGGAGAGAAGAAAGTGGAGGAGGTGGTGGCTCGGAAGGGTTTAGGAAGTGCTCAGGTGAAGAGGGTTCCTGATTCACCATCTATGGAGGGAGGAGATCACTGGGGAAGTGTGCGCTTAGCATGGGGAAGTCTCGAGCGAGCTGGCCACGGGAGGGTGGCGGCTGGAGGAGGTGTTCATGGTGCGGGGCCGGCAGACGAATGCTTTGTTCAAATTGAATTGGGCAAAGTGTATGCGACGGCAAGGTCGTGCTATGGCTGAGGTTAATTGTATTTTGGTCGGACGAATCGGTGTAATGGCTTGGAGGCTCACCGGGCTCAGGGATGCTCGAAGGCGGCAGTGGAGAGGAGTAGAGCTCAATCAGCTGCAGGAGGACGAAGAGGGGAGTGGTGCGACGCTACCTAAGGCTGTAATTGGGTTTTAGTAGCCGAGGGAGGCGGAGGGAGCTACAGGGGTGCACGAGAGCCCATGGCGCACGGAAGAGGAGGCCGAGGTGACAGTGTCCGGAGGAGAGGGCGGCCACACCAGTGGTTGTACAGCGCCTGCAGGAGTTGACGGGGAGGATGGCGCGGGAGATGGCGGCGTCGCACGGCCGGGTAAAGAGGAGCGTCGCCTGGTGGGGCGTGCTTGTGACCGAAGGGCGAACGAGAGGAGCAGGGGCGGTTGGGGGGTGCTGACGCGGAGGAGTGACAGGGCGGGCACAAATGGGCAGGGGGAAGAAGGCGGCTTCAGCCGGGGCGCTAAGACAGGGAGGAGGCGGGAAGAGCAAGGGGAGGGGTGAGCACGAATCACGAGGCAGGAACCAAAGGCTGAGATTTGACTAGAAGATCCAAGCAAAATCCAATAAATTCATATTTTGCTTTTGAAGTTTCAAGGTTGTTTCATACTACCACTACATGTACTATCTCAGTATCACAGAGAAACAGAAGAAACCAACAGAAGTGCTGTTCATTCTCAGATAAGTATGCAGTGCAGGTAGCCGCGAATGATCTGACTGGATCAGGATTAACCATGTGGTCCCGACCTCTCGTTCCTATCCAGTACCTCTCCTTCACCTGTTTTTTCATACATGGAGGCGGCCGGACTCGTCCGAACAGCAACGGGATAAAATACTACGCATCAATGAGTCCCCGAAAGCAACAGCATCAAGACGACCTGAAAGCAAAGAAAGAAAAAAGAGCTTAATTTCGCTGTCTGTATTGCTTAATCCCACCACTAAACGAGCGCAGAGACAGCACGAAACCTCCCGGCCGGGCCGTTTGCTTGCTTGAAAGAAACCTTCAGCCACGCCATCTCAACCAACCTATATACTCCGGCGCTTCGTCCGTGTCGTGCCGCAACCGGAATTCGCCGGCCTCCCGTTGCACTGGAGTACACGCAGGAGAAGAGATCACACGCGACGCGAACCGAGGCAAGAAGCACCATGCTGGAGCTGCTGCTGGTGGGGTGCAGCAGCGTGGTGCTGCTCCTCCACGGCGCCAGCCTCTTCCTCCGAGCGCTCTTCTCGCGCCACGCCATCGCGCGGCCCGTCAGGTCTTGTTTCAGCTTGGCGTCCTCTCCTGTTCTCTCTCTCTCTCTCTCTCTCTCTCTCTCTCTCTCTCTCTCTCTCTCTCTCTCTCAAGTCTTGGTTTTTGAGACCATGCGAATCGCGTATACCCGTTTTCCTAGCGTATGATTGATTTGCGCGAGCCTTGTTTTCTTCTCGACGCAGCTTCCTCGGATTCGTCGCGTGACCGACCGATCTCGAATCGATTTCTGAAGTCGCGACGGCGACTTTCGAGAGGCGTCGATCGAGCCGCTCGATCGGAAAAGAACGGCTCAGATCGGTTTGTTACTGAAGAAATTTCATCGTAGCTACGAGAAATTTTTACCGTAGCTACGATGAAATTTTATCGTAGCATCCAACTGAGCCGTTTTTTCCGATCGAACGGCTCAGATCCCCGACTGCCCTCTGAAGTCGCCGTACGCGACTTCAGAGAATCCAAAATCCCGATCCCTGCGGCGTGAAGGCGTAGCTGCGCCGAAACAATCGATGGGCCATGGAATGATCGATCGAGAGTACTGATCGAGAGAAAGGGATAGCTAGCGGAGATCATCATCTTCCGATTAATTGGTTATTGGAGTGTGACGTAATTTATGAACGAGGGCTTCTCGTTGAGCAGTTGATGTACGTGGCTCCTTGATCGAGAAATTAATTCGATCCCTATGAAATCTGAGTTAGTACTGTAACAACTAAATTTGGCTTCAAAATAAAACTAGCATAATTTTCATGAGTTTCAAAAAATTTTGGTGCATCCCAAAAACTTTCCCAAAGCTTTGCTTGAATTTAAAATTTTAAAATAAGTTTCCATAGCTCAAAAAGCAGATTTGAAAATTTCTAAAAATTGTTTGTGTGCTAATCAAATTTTTCAAAAATCTCGGTGTGCAAAAAACCCTCAAAAGTTCAAGTCCAAACTCAAACCACAAACCAAATACCAAGTAAAATTTTAAACATATTTTCTTTCCCTCCCTTGCCCTTGGTCGAATTTCAGCCGTCGCCCAGACCTTTTTTCCCTTTTTCTCTCCCTATCAGCTTGCTCTCCCATTTTTCTTCCCATGGTACAGTCGGCCCACACGCCGCACACCAGCCCACTCGCTCACCCGCACACACCGCCAACCCGACCTGCCTCCCTCTCTCCATTTCACCGACGAGTTGGTCCCGTCCTCACCTATCAGCGTGGAGAAAAGCATTGTTTCTCTTCTCCACGCCATCTCTCTCTTTCGCACTCCCTCATGTCTGCCCGTGCTACCGTACACACACGCCGCTCACGCCAGAGCCACACTAGCCTTGCTATCTCGAGCCTTGCACCGCCGCGACCTCGTCCCATTGTCGCTCGCCCTCTCCCTCGCTCTCACGCACTCTCTCCCTCTCGCTCCCTTGCACCCAAAGCTAAGCTCCCTCCCCCCTCTATTTAAGCCCTAGCCGAGTGCATCAAAATGGTCGCCCTAACCCACTTCTTATTTCCCCTAAACTCCCGCTCCATCTCCACCTTCAGAGGAGAAGAATTTGGTCTTCTTCCCCAAATCTAGCCGTCAGCCTCGTCATCTGATTCCTTACCGTCCGGTGAATTTCCGCCGCTATCATCATGCGCTTTGAGTTCACTTTGCTCCCCTCTTTCTAATGTGTGCCTTGCTCGAGCTTATTTTCCCTAGGAAGGCCAAAGTCCAACGTCGCTATTGTGCATAGCACCACCTTCGACCTCATTGCCCTGTCCTCTTCACTCCGGTGATCTTCGACCTTGAAGGTCATATTCATCATGCTCGCTTCGTTCCCTTCTTGCTAACTCCCATCTTCTTCTTCCGTGCCATGCACAAGAGTAGTCGGAATGCACCTTCCTCTCCATTGCCAACCCAGCATGCACACCAACCTCACCGCCGCCAACGACCTCCCTCTCTTCTTTGTCTCGTGGTGAGTCCTTCCATTCCCTTGTGTTTCCTTATGCCGCAAACATGGTAGGCTAGTCCTTGTAGTGTCTAGATGCCTGTAGCACCGTCGCCCTGCACTGTGCCGCCATAGGCCATTGCGGACAGCCTTACCCATCATTGCACCCTTAGCACCAAGAACACCCTTAGCTTCGTGATGCTGCATAGATGCTTAAGCCCCACTTGATTCAAAGCTTTCCATAGGATTTTGCAGTTTTCCTCGTGCACAGTAGTGCCATCGCAGCCCTCGCCATCGCGCCACCACTTTGGATCTTCTTCCTCCACACCGACATCGCTGTTAGGTTCGCGTGAGACCACAGTGCTCCATTTTCCCATCCTGGATTGTTGCCATGCCTATCCTCATTGGTGCCGATCCCAAACCCAAGCTGCCATGGCCATCCCTCACCGTTCCTTGTTTCAGCTGAGGAAGAAGTCGGTTAGGTTGCTGACTAGTAGGCCCATCATATCGATTAAGTTAGTTTAATCAGTACTTAGTTAGCGGTTAATTAGTTAGTGAATGTTAGTATGACATGTGAGCCCGAGGTAGTTAAGAACTATAATTAAGCCCTAGTTTTAAATATGAGTGTATGATATGTTGACCCCATCCCTTAAAATAACCACATAGACTCAATCTGTGGACCCGAGCCACTAACACCTGGGTCCCATCTTTCATAGACTACTGTGGGGACCTAGTACATATGGATCGTAGCCCCACCTATCATTCTATATCATCTTTCCTCAAAGAAAATAAAAATAAAATACCGACTGACCCTACTTGTCAGGATTTTATGATTTTTTCTAGAATTTCCTCTCGAGTCAAACTTTGAAGAGCTCATTTTCCCTCGTTTTAAATCCAAATGACTTGGTTTTATTTCTAAATTCATCTAAATTCAAGATCTCTGCAACATCACTAAAATAATAATTTTTGGAGCTCATTTGAATTTTATTTAAATTTGTGTTAAATTTGGGCAATTACGCGTTTATAGAATTTGATGCTTCAGACGCTCCTGTCACTGATAAACAAGTTCCTATGCTATCTATAGTTGATCAAGGCAAGTCTTTATGATTGATCATGTTGAGCCTAGATTTCAAATATGCACATTTTGCTTTCAAGTACAAATCGCGCACTTTATTATTATTTAATTAAATGGTATGTGAAATGCTGATGCTTAGTTATACCATACAATTGATCCTTATTATTTTCCTTCCTTAATTGTTGATATTATGTTTGTTATGTCACCCTAGGACATTTATTATAGTAACACTCCACTTGTTTAAACTTTAATAAACAATGGTTGTGCTTATAAATACATTAGTGGTAATTTATAATACAACAGAAACATTGCTAATAGATACTTGAGATATTGTATAGCAATGGGAATGATAACGTGGATTATCATGGGAAACAGAAAAATATTTTATAAATTGGTGGAGATTCAGGCGAGTGATTGGGATGAGACTAATGCCATAACGCATGAGATCTAGGTTTGTTGGTTGTCTTGCCTGAGTCGATTAAAAAACAAATCTTACGTTGCTCTTTTCTACACTCAAATTTTGTAACCAAAAGACAAGTATAGAATTGACCTAGCCTACTAATATGCTTAGTTTTGGTGTGGACTCCTTCGCATTAGATTGGTAGACGGATTTCTATATCTATTGTAATTATTCTAGGAGTGACCCACACTAATCACCGCCCTTATGTGGATTTCTTTAAACATGAAAGGTCATAGACTCCCTAACAATGATAGTTCCTCATTGAAAATATTGCCCGAAATAGTTGCGTTTTGGGAGTGACCGGTAACGGTCACTGTCCTTGATACGGGGTCGCCCGATCTTCTCGACGTAGGATGGATACTCGTGGGAGTTTCGATGAATCGCAGCGATCCTCCAATGCTAACGCAAGGGACGAACACTCTTTAATCCGCCAGAATACATTCGCGTCGATTTCGCCGACCACCAAGCGAAGATCTATCGTGCACCCAATTCCCAGCGGAAAGGCTAAACGATCTTGATTGAAGAACACTACTAATTCACTCACGGAATTTCCGCAGCAATGGTAAATTCGAACAAACTTTAGTAGATTGATTATTCTCAAAGGTGGTCTGAGCTCTAAGGCTGCCAATACATGGCTTATATAGCCTCTTGGGATGTCTATAGAGTCCACAAACCTAGTATAACTCAACTCTATATGGTTTAGATACGAACTCTCACAAAAAGGAAACTAAATTTTACAGCTATCATATATTGTTTTAGTCATAACTTTTGATTCGTGATGAATGTACTGTTGGGACTAGATCCATTGCGTAGTCCTTGAAATTATCTTTCCAACGAGTACAAGAACACCTAAATCGGACTCCGTTTGTGAACGTTATGATCTTTTTAGTAACTGTCTATCAAGATGTCCCGAACAGAATCCGAATTAAATTCCGAGTTGAATCCGAGTTTGAATCCAATTGGTCTTGTGGGAGGTACGAATAGGGCTTGAAATCTTATCCAAAACTTGTAGTTTAAGTCGTTGGGCTTCTCCCTTTTGCTCTCCCACTGTATGTGCTTTTTTCCTTCATATCTTTGGCACCTAATGAGATTATCCTCTTCCTTTTGCCTCTCTATTGTTTTGCCATTGACAAATATAAGAATGCACCATTTGATAACATGAGATAATATTCTATTCTTATGAATAACAACATTATATTTAGTTTGGAATGAGTTCACCTAGCAATGTTTCATGCGGCTTAACAATTCCTTTCAGTTGAATAATATATTTAACTAAAAAGTACAAGATATGTGCGTATCCGCATCATCCTCCCCTTCTTCAAGAAAAGCCGTCCTCGGCTTTTGATAGCCTGAAATTGTACTAAACAAAGAATACAACATGTACGCATGGTTTATATATTTGTCGTCAACACTTCTTTGGCTTATCTCATCATGAACTTTAGAAGGTGTTATAAACAAAAAGAACAACACATATGCATGGTATATATAAGAGTCAATTGTTGTGGCATTCTTATTATTTCGCACAAATCGATCAATATAGTAGTGACCAAAATATGTATGCATTGCAATATTATTTTTCACATCATTCTCCTTCCCATAAAAGAAAGTCGTCCTCGACTTTACTAAGGACATAAACAGATCATTAAGTGATAAAATCAGATTTAGTTGTTTAGATATTGGAAAGAAAATTTTGACCAGCTTCCATGCTTCAACTTATTTTTACATGATTGTACATTAAAGATCGAACAAGTAGACTTTTGAAATCTTCCTAAACAGTACGTGCTATTGTTGAAATCCATTTCATTGTGATCATGACATGGCATAAAAGATTGTTTATCCACAATATGCGATTTCAATTCAGCAAGTTTATCACATGTAATGCAAATTATGTGAATATAAAATTTATAATCTATATCATAATCTCTAATCAAATTGAACTTATATGTGTAGACATAGGTACTAACTATTGACTTTGAACATGAAATTTCAGCAACATTATCAATCACACTAGATAGCTCTCTAGAATCATTAAACATGATATAGCACAAAGAATCATTAGGAGATATTCTAGTAAGAACTTTTTTATGAGTAATGAATTCCACATTATGTAAATTGAGCATAGAAATTCCAGAACATGGAGTTTTCTGTTGATCATATGAGTTCTTACAGTTACTCACCATTGCACAATTAAATTCAGCACCAATATTGTTACCTTTGTTATCCTCCTTAGATGATGTAGACGTTGGGGGTTTGAAATGATTAAGATGTACACATGAGGCAGCAAGCATTTTATTCCTTCCCGTGGTTATCTCCTTATTTGGCTTCAAAAGTATCAGTTGTTGAATGTTCAATTCTCCATTTTTAATGTTAACCTGCACAATGTGAGAAACAATACTAGAGATAGATATTAATGTGTTAGTTTCAGATTCATCCTCACTATGTCTATCTTCTACTTCTCTCTTTTCTTTTGGTGTCTCTCTCAGACTCTCAATTTAGATGCACTCAACCTCACATATGGTGGAATCACACAGCTCACTCTTTTCATCACTCTCACTCGATTTGGCTCTGTGGCTCTCATCCTCGCATAGGTTGTGGTGTATCTCAGGAGCTATGTGTAGCTTTGGAATATCACTATATATCTTCTTGACCGAAGGGAAAGTTCCATGCTCGGTGATCTTCTCATGTGTCACACTAGTAGGGGCACAAGAACTGAGGTATGGACATAGATTGAACTGTGGTGTACATCTCTCTATAAGTCTCTTCTTCTCTTCAATAGCATAATTCACAAGATGTTGTACACTACCGAAATATTTATATTGAAGTGTAGTGGCGATCTTATAATTCAATTCTCTTTTGAAGTATGCCTTCTATTTTAATGCACTAGTGACATCGGCTCGATGTAATGCATCTTGTAGCTCAAAATAATATTCTTGCACTGTATTACTCTTTTATATGATACTCTCCAAATAGCAAAACAATCTCTGTGCATAATAAGATGGTACAAATTCTCTCTTCATGAGTGCCTTCAAATCTAACCAAGATTTAATGAATTCATTTCCAAATCGCTCATGCCACCAACTATAAGCATACTCTTCAAATTCTCTTGTGGTACGCATCACCTCTTGGTCTTTAGGAAGCTTTTGAAATCTAAATATTTTTTCTGTTCGTCATTTCCACTCAAGATATTCTTCTGGATCCTCACTTTCATAGAAAAAAATAAAGTTATCTTCTTCTTGTTGTGGATGAAGTGCCCGCACAATATCATTCACAATGTTTGAGCGTAACACTTTTATTTAATGTTTGAATTCAATGTGGTGATCTTGCATATCTATCTTGAGTTGTCCACCCATTGTTGATGTGCTAGCTACAAATTCTTGTTTTATTGCACTTCTCATTGCCTGGTGTTAGAAACGTCATCATCGTTATCTTCTTCACCTGTCATGGTTAGATTGTGCAAAGCAAACACATATATATGTATGATATATGGAGTTCACTCAATCTCACTTTTTTCTCACCAAGTAAAATTCTTACCTTTCCGAAGTGAATTGAGGGCAAAAAGAAACTTACACTTGGTAGTGGCTACAATAGCAAGTGATGATCAGGCGGATTTAAAAGTGACTCACAATTGCACGACAAAGGATATTTTGTGGGGCTTGGTATGGAAGTGTTTATCCTGCACAATCTGAATTTCACGATATTGTTGAATTAAGTAATAATCCAAGCTAGAAAACTCTTGTCTATGTGCTGATCGAAAAGATATAAGTGAAGTGTATTAATGCACACGCAATGATCAATGTGATTCAATGCAAACAAAGGAATAAGCTAAAAGAAACAATTGAGAAATATTAGCTCGTTTTGCATCAAGTACTAGGAGAGACGCTAGCCAATTGCAATAATATAAATTTAAGGGCATAAGATTGCTCAAATAAATTAAATACATAATCTGAATTTATAGACTAAGGTTAACTCACCCAAATTCGGCCAATACTTTCTTTTCTTTCTTTCTTTTTTTTGCTCAAGCTGCGGCTCCTTTTTTTTCAATCGGCTGCCTTATTTTTTTTACTCAAAGACCGAATTAGGTTTAATTGTTCCTTGATTCTATGTAAGTCCAAATTTGTTCAGCAATGTGTAGATAATTCTAGAACAGCCCTAAAGCAATTATCAAATACTAGTATCAAGGTTTAAAGGATTTATGTGAAAACCTCAACAGATGCTCGGATTCTTTACTGCGCCCAACTTCGTGGCGGCTAGGGTTTCTTGCGGCCGAATTTATCAAGAAAAAGAAAACCCAGATATGTTTGGATATGATATTCTTTCAAGATGCGTAAATATCTTACGTGGACAGCAAGAACAACAATTCAAAAAGTAAATTGAATCTACTTCTTTTGGATGCTAATTGAAATATCAACTAGCGGATTTTCAAAGATTTAAAGATGCAACGATTAAGCAACGCAAAAGGACGCTAAGATCAGCACGTAAATAAAATTTCTAATGGATCAAAATTTAATAAAACTCACGAAAATAATAGATGCGAAACTAGAGTTTGGATTTTTTTTGTGAGGCAATTTTCGTCTATATGGACTATAAGACAGGAAGTGATGAACTGAAAAGTAAAGGGACAATATGCTACCAACTAAACTGCACTCTGATACTAGATGATACGGGGTCGCTCGATCTTCTCGACGTAGGATGGATACTCACGGGAGTCTTGATGAATCGCAGCGATCCTCCAATGCTAACGCAAAGGACGAACACTCTTTAATCCGCCAAAACACACTCGCGTCGATTTCACCGACCACCAAACGAAGATCTATCGTGCACCCAATTTCCAGCGGAAAAGCTGAACGATCTTGATTGAAAAACACTACTAATTCCCTCACGGAATTTCGGCAACAATAATAAACTCAAACAAACTTTAGTAGATTGATTATTCTCAAAGATGGTCTGAGCCCTAAGGCTGCCAATACATGGCTTATATAGCCTCTTGTAATGTTCATAGAGTCCACAAACCTAGTACAACTCAACGCTATATGGTTTTAGATACGAACTCTCACAAAAAGGAAACTATATTTTACAGCTATCATATTATTTTGGTCATAACTTTTTATCCGTGATGAATTTGATGCTGGGACTAGATCCATTGCGTAGCCCTTAAATTATCTTTCCAATGAGTACAAGAACATCTAAATCAGACTCCATTTGTGAAAGTTATGACCTTTTTAGTAACTGTCTATCAGGCTGTCCCGAACCGAATCCGAATTAAATTCTGAATTGAATCCGAGTTTGAATCCAATTGACCTTGTGGGAGGTACAAATTGGGCTTGAAAATCTTATCTAAAGCTTGTAGTTTAAGTCCTTAGGCTTCTCCCTTTTGCTCTCCCACTGCATGAGCTTTCTTCCTTCATGTCTTTGGCACTTAATGTGGTTATCGTCTTCCTTTTGCCTCTCCATTGCTTTGCCATTGACAAACATAAGAATGCACCATTTGATAACATGAGATAGTATTCCATTCTTATGGATAACAACATTATATTTAGTTTGGAAGGAGTTCACCTAGCAATGTTTCATGCGGCTCAATAATTCTTTCCAGTTGAATAATATATTTAACTGAAAAGTATAAGACACGTGCGTATCCACATCATCCTCCCCTTCTTCAAGAAAAGCCGTCCTCGGCTTTTGATAGTTTGAAATTGTACTAAACAAAGAATACAACGTGTACGCATGGTTTATATATTTGTCGTCAACACTTTTTTGGCTTATCTCATCATGAACTTTAGGAGGTGTTATAAACGAAAAGAACAACACATATGCATGGTATATGTAAGAGTGTTAAGAATCTATTTGAATAGTTGTGTCCTCGGTCGTAGGCATTGTGTAGAAATACCACACTTGCATAGCTTTCATAAAATAATGGTTATTAGTTAATGGTGGTTATGATATGAAAGTGGAAGTTGCTTAGTAATTGTGGAATGGAGTACAAAAGTGGAGGGAATTCGCTCTCATGATAAACTCAGCTTAAATTGATCACTTTGGTTTTAGTTAAAAATGACTAAGATTTAGGTTTGAAAATTAATTATAGTATTTACATTAAAATTTTGCCTTCCACTAAAAGAACCCTAAAACGTTTCCATGTCAAGACCTGCATCTTTATACTTGCATTTGGTTTAGGGACTTGCTGAGTACTTTTGTACTCATTGTTGCTTAGTATGTTGATTTAGATGACGGAAGAGATAACCCGATGTATGGATACTTCCATGTCTCCTACTACAGCGTTAAAGATAATGGCCATGACTATGTTTTAATCCCAGTTGACTTCCTATGGCAAATCATGGAGGCTCTTTTAGTTTATTTATTTTTCGCTGCTTTATGTGATCAAACTCATTGGACCTGATGGTTTGTTTTGTAAAACTTGATCGTAAGATCTATTTATGACTGTCCAAGTAATATTAAGTATTCCTTTATACTTACACACATGTATAAATGCGATATTCACCATTGTTATATTGTGTGGGCTAGATATTAATCCAAGGGCTAGCTCAGAATACACCGAAGATTCGGATTACCAAATTCGGGTTGCTACAAGCACTAAATCGTCCAAGGTATATATATTATTTGTGCTTACTCATTTGTTGACGTCTTGCATTGCATGCATGCATGGGGAATCCTGCATTGGATTTGCATGATGAGTTGCACCGCCGATCGGTTGTCTGTGTTGGACCTAATATGGCAATCAGAGAGGGGTGAATGATGCATTCAAATTCAATATATGAAAATGTATTATAAAACTTTCACTCTACTAGCTATTGAAAACTAGAAAGATCATATTTTCTTACCAATAAAGCAATTATAAAAATGCGAAAGCAAACAAAATTCTGGTTATTAAATAATAGATTATTCAAAAATAATAAGTGTAGGTATATTCTTGTAATTTTAAATAAATAATGGATTATTAAAGAAATGGTTATTCGAGCCATTCCGGGATGATAGTCAGCCTCTACATCGTTTTTTCGAGGAAGCATCTACATTATTGCGTTGCATACATGCATGTCAGATTTTTGTTTGAAGACGATGCAAAATCAGAAAAACGCATCCAAGCTCATTACGCTTCTTTCATTTTGTCGTGCAGTGCCAACTGTTCGCAATGATATGCTTTCTGCGTGCCAAAATTTGCCGCACACCCAAGCCCTTTTTCTATTGGAAGTACAAAAAGCCACCAAGATTTGTGCTCCGTGACACTGGAGGCAGTCTGAACGAGGAAGCGGTGTCCACTCCGAATCCCACTCCCATCCAAGCAAGCAGCCGCCGCGCAGAATCGTGCCCGATCAGACACGAGTTGATATTTGCTGGCAACAACAACAGGTTCCCAAAAACGACGTCACAGGCTTCAAATTTGTCAGCAACTATTGGTGATGGATGGGGAAGTAAAGGGTCTGTTTTTTTTTTGCTGTGATTGATAGTTTTTGGCTGCGGTTGATGGTTTTTTGGGTGTTTGTGACAGAGATTGCGGAAAGAGAGATACTCGCTTGCAATTTTTGATGATACAGATATTAATTTTTTAACATGTACTACAATTAACTTGTAGATCCTATCTTAAAAAAATATTTCGTTTAAAAGTTAGTTACTGTAGCAAAAGTCAAAAACGACTTTTAAAAGCCGCAAAGAACAGGACAAATCATATGCCCAAGCAAATATTGTCATGTCACAGGGTACTATACAAAGAGAGAGAGAGAGGCCATTGGTGCCTTGGCTCCAGCTCACCGTTGACTTCAGTACCACATGGTACCATCACCACGTGTTTGGTATAGCAGCACAGGAATAAAAATGTTGTGCTACAACCTAACAAGCTGCGAACTCCACATGTCAAGGTCTTTTGAGGGAGAACTGGGGTGTGTTTTGTTCAGTTGGAGCCAATCAAAAGAATTCTATGGCCTGAAGTTTTCCAGTCTCTAGGATGAAGTTGTAGATCAGGCCTTACTACAGGAGGAGCCTTCTTGGTCAGTGTGTCGCACGTATTCCGGATCTCAGTGTGCTACTTGGAAGGTGATAAGTAGTCTTAACATGCACAGGTGTAAAATAGTGATTGCTTGTCAACAAGACTAAACAACTACGGCCAGCGCCATATACAACATTTGAAGCACGCAGGAGCATGCATTCTATCTATCAATCCATCCCTTTGATTAGTTATAGATTTAAATTATGTATGCTTCAAACAAGCTCTTAGAGTGTCAGCTTGAATCTATTTATATTAGCTTTTGCTGATGGTTTTTTGTTTTACCTTATAAATAGTAACAACTTATAGAGTGTCGTACGAAAAAAGAAACTCACATACAATTTTGACCGATATAAATGAAGTCACTACAGTATTTACTACAATTGACTAGTAGACACTGTCTTAAAAAGATACCCCATTTGAAAGTTAGATACTAAAAAAAGTCATTTACTATAAAAAGTAGTTTTTAGAAACTAATATTTCATTGAAAAAAAACGCACTAATTGAAGTGATTTGGCATCTCCTATTATAAGGTACTGAAAACCATATACTTCCAAACAACTCCAAGTTTCCAACCATGCCAACAAGTCAACAACCGCATCTCCTGAATATAAGCTGCACCTAATACCATGACTAGTTACTTGACTTCAAATTATTTCAAATAATTTTGTAGGAATTGATCTCGCATTGTTGCAGAATTTATTAATTATTAATTAGTAAAAGTATTTTATTTTCTCCAGAGGAAATAATACTTGCATCATGTGCGTGTGGCCATTGACCAAGTCCAAAGTCTAAGCATATGTGGTGTACATATATGATCATCGCCCTCTGTGCATAAAGCTAGCTAAGAAGAGGCTATCGGAAGAGCTTACATTACATACACATATAATAACAACCAATCAATCCTCAAGTATCCTAATTAATCTCGCAGCGATGAAGGTTAGCAATTCTTTTATCCCTTCATATGTTCTTTAAGTTTTTTTCCCTAGTGTGTGAAATTTTATTGGTTAGTCATCATTGTTCTGAGCCAGATAGTGCTCAAAGTGCCGATCGTCTGCAAGAAGTGCAAATCCTGTATCCTACGGATCGTGTCAAAGATCACAGGTCTTCCTCTCTTATTCTCTAGCCATGATTTGCTCATCTCTCTGCCACCTGCTGATCATTCATGTGTTCTGTCTGATCATGCTGTGTAACGATGTCAACTGATCAGGGATCAAGTCGTTGGCATTCGATGACGAGAAGAGCACGCTGACGGTGGTGGGGGAGGTGGATGTGGTGGTGATCGTGGATGCGCTGCGCAAGGCGAAGCACCAGGCGGAGGTGGTGACGGTGGGCGACGAGAAGAAGGAGGCGGAGGAGAAGAAGAAGAAAGAGGAGGAAGAGAAGAAGAAGAAAGAGAAGGAGGAGGAGGAGAAGAGGGGGAAGCAGTGCGCCGAGCTGATGCAGTGCTGCAAGGCGTGCCGGCCCTACTACATCGCCGTCGACGACCACCCGTCCAGCTCCTGCACCATCGTATGAGAGGTCAAGACGGCAGTATAATATATACAATTCGTCACTACTGCAAATTAAGCCACTCTTTCCAGAGCTCTTCAATTGTCATGTGTAAATCGAGTTCATCGGTCTGAAAAGATTCGGCTTCCTCCTCCAAAAAAAGAAGAAAAAAGAAAAATCGGTTTTCATGCACATTATTTTTCTTTTCTGAATCTTTTCCTTCTTGTGTTCTTCCATCATTCTGTAACCTGTCTCCGTAACCAACACTCTATGCCATTCGATATCCAGAATACAACAACCAAATTAAGATGGGAGCATCCGGACGTGGTAGGCTCTGTTGTAATACTCAGAATAGGACATGCAACAAATTATTTCACTATTACAACAAAAATTAAGTTGTAACTTAAAAATGGAAATAAATCCCATTCTCTTGATAAACTTCACTTTCAATTGTGGATCGTTCTTATACAAACGCACTTGAAAACATAGTACAAAAGTTTAAAACAAATAATTCAATATGCAACAAAATTTACAGCGAGACGTAACGTCAATGCAATAATCATGAAACAAAATTTTCAACTGCTGCAACAACCTATTATAATACAAACAATGCACCAATCTAGCATATCTCACTGCAACAAAAAAAAAACCCTATACAATAAATCCATAGCACAAATGCAACAAAAACCCTTCTACTATAATATTTGAGAAGACATATTGCAACAAAATAAAACACCTTATGCAATAATTTGAGAAAACTGTTGTAACAAATCAAGAAAATACTTGCAATAAGTATACCAAGAGGACTGGATGGAGTGAGACGTTAGGAGACTGTGTGGACATTGCGTCCGTTATTTCTCATGTATTGTAGGTATGCCTGGTATCATTACCCAGTTAAGACACCTCTCGCAAGGAATTCCGAGCATCCCAATTTCTCTAAGCAAGTGTGGCATATCTGAAATTTTTTTACTTGGTAAGTTATGTGGTGGCAAATCAACTGTTTAGTTCGTCACAATGCGACCTAGATAATTCTTATCGATGGGTTTTTTAGCTTCACAAATTGCGACAAGTATGGGTAGGTCTAGCTATTGTTCATATTCTTTTTTATTTTTCAACAGTTTTTAGATTCTCTTATTAATCATTATTTATTAGATTAATAAATCGTAGCTCAAAAAAATAGACCCTAAGAGTTTATAACACAACCTGTCGACATGGACACTAGAATATTCATATGCACTTACCGGTTGGTCTTCTTTGGAAACAAATAATCTGTGCACAAGCACAGTGATTCAGACCTCGAAGTCAAAGTGTTGTATAACTAACCTAGGAAAAAAAAAGTGATTCATCATTGGACTTGAGCGTGGCAAGGCCAGCCTAATAAACTAGCATATGGTCCATGATTTGGTCGGATAGGCCCGGCCTATATAATGGGCCGGACTTGGGTCTAGCTCTAGCAACCCAAAGGTCGAAGGATGCTCTCAAGGCATTTGGAAGTTGGGACCGGGGCACAGTTGGTAGCGTCCTGTTCACCACAGGAACAGTTTTCTTGCTGCAAATGCAGGTTTGAAGGACTAAAAGAGAATTTTTGGTTAATGGTTTCTATTTTAGAAACTTTGAATTTATAGAGGTGGCTCTTCACAGTCATATTCATGAACAATTCACCGTCAAAGGTAGCGTTTAGAATGACGATGATTTATAGTTTTTTTATTATAGTTGGCTGATTTTTTACTATATCTGAGTTAGCTTATTTGACATAATTAAATTTTAAAAAATTAAAAATATAAAAAACATGTTAACTTATCATGAACAATACAAAAAAATACAAAAAAAAAACAAAATACAAAAAACACAAAATCCAAAAAAAATAAACAGTGAAAAATCGCTCACCGCCCAATGCAGACGCGACGCTGAGTGGGGTCATAGTTGAACCGCCCAATGGAGTTACACATTAATTATTATTTTGCCTTGCCAACTCAGGAGTGATTAGGAGACTTAATTATGTTGAATGCTTTCTTCTACTGTTCTACACTTATATAGTCCATCATTATATGGCTAGCTGGATGCCGAAAGTGTTTCTATAAGTAGTGTTTATGTAAGTACACAGAGGATCTATGTTTCCAGTGATATACTTGGAATACGATGATCAGATAGAGTGGACACAAAAAAGTGTGAACGTACTTTCTATATGAGTTTTCTTAGGACGGGAATTGGTCTATAAATCGACTAAAATGAACAGGCGTTTGTTAGAAAAGTAAAGTACAATAAAAGAAAAACATAATTGTATACTACCAAAAAAAAAATCAATAGCGTGAATGAACAGCCAGATTCTAGCTATTGGAGCTTCAACTTTTAGCCACTAGCTTCGGTTTCTAATTTCTTAATTTTATCTTTTTATGATTTTTTGGTTTCTTTGTTTTTTCTTTTTATTTCTTTATATTGTTTGTAATGATATTTTTTATTTTTAAATCTAATTACGTTAAAACTTGTTCAGTATGAAAAAAGCCCACAGGCAGAGGCTATAAGTTCTAATGAGCACCCCATTAACACATGCCTGCTCCTCTCCAGAGTTCCGTTTCCACCCCTGAATCATTTACTCTCTGTGGATAGCCGTACATCCCTCGAACCGCAATGGCCCCTCCCTGCGGCGATGCTGCTGCGGCTGCATCCGCCGCACTCGACCCGACCAGCCTGCGCATTTGCGAAAGCTCCAGGCTCCCTCCGCTTCCCGCACGGTAACCACCATCCTGTCCTTGTCCTTTCGGTTCCTTGATCAAATCTTTGCATCGAGGCTTTATGTGAGGGGATTTTTTTTGGGGGGTTTCTTGATGCAGCGGCGGAGGCAATGCGGTCGAGAGGGAGGAGAACGGTGATAAAAATAAGAAGGGAAAGAAGGAGAAGGCTGGGTCGCAGAGGGTCACCGGGTGGGGGCTCCGCAAGTACAGCAAGATAGGTCAGATGACACGCCATGCTTAAAGCTTGAATCTTTACTCATAAACTGACGTGGCTACTTGTGTACAACCGTAATATAGCTTGGGTGTTGATGGCGTTGTTGAGGAGCTGTACAGTGCGGCCGTTTCTGGACTAACCAGATTGGGCAGTTTGATGTGTAGTTTGGTGTTCTTCATAGAGGGTGTGTGTGGGTGTGATCTTGAGCTGTAGCGAGAACCCGTGGTGAGCAATGCTTTGTTTTGGTCTGGCTATGTTGTGGTAGGTGCGGAACTTCGTGTAATTTCTGTTTGTTGAGGGATAGTCCGGGTGAATGTTGCTTTGCTTACCTTTGATTGAATTGTAGAAATCACAATTTAGGCTAGAAAGTGCAAGGGACGACTGAGTGAGGGACTCTTCCTGTGGAGTTTAGTCCGAAAAATAGGAAATTGATGTGAGGCTGACATTGTTTACATTAGCAGAAAACACCAGCACGATATGTTGGGTGATATAGGTATCCATTGGTGATTTGTACAGATGATGTGTGAGTATACAACACACCCATTGCGGTTACCTTTTTTGTTTACACTGCTATTAGTACTAGGTCATAAGAAGTTGTATCAATAGAAATTTTGTGACGTCACAAATGTGGGATGGAGGTGTTATACCCTTATACTAGATGTTTTCCTGTCATGATGTACAAAGTTTCTAACCTGGTACTGTGATTTGATGAGCATTTGACTTGATTTCGCAGTTTCTAAGAAAGTTGAGGCCAAAGGAAGGACAACATATAATGAGGTATTATCCTACACGTGTATCCTTCACTAATAGGCCATGATACATCACTTTTGGGGGGTCATATTTAAATACTAATGAAGCCTTATCTGATCTTATTGTGCTTTGGTCCTTTGGATTGCTTCATCCAACCTGTAACCAAGATGAAGATGAACTCCATATAAGCTTAGGAGAGCGTATGAGAAATAAAGAGCATCCTAAATGCCGAATGCAAAATCATTATCCTGTCATCTAAATGCCAAAAGGCATAAAGAACAATAGTTCTATTGCATTGCCGCCATGTTGTTTTTACTGATACATGACATGCCTTCAACAGAGTTATGCTTGGGAAGTGATTTATTTTCTCCCCCTTTTCTGGGTTGTAAAACTAGCTACTGTCTATTCCAGGTTGCAGATGAAATTATTTCAGAGCTAAAGTCCATGGCACGTATTGGTCAAGAGGTTCATTCCTATTGTTAATTTGTATAATATTGACCTATCTGTGCACCTTCCAAAAAAATGATGTGCTAAAAGACAATAAACTTGTCTTTGTAGTTTGATGAGAAGAATATTAGGCGAAGGGTGTACGATGCTTTCAATGTTCTCATTGCAATTCGTGTTATTGCAAAAGAAAAAAAGGAGATAAAGTGGATGGGTCTTTCTAATTACAGATACGAAAAGATACAAAAGTTGGAGGTCAGTATTTGTGCTTACTTCGCAGGCTAGATGAACAACAATCAAGCATGATTATGACTTCATTCATATCATGTTATGTTTCAAAGGAAGTTCGCAAAGATCTCATCAACAAGATTAAGAACAAGAAGAGACTCCTCCAGGAAATTGAAAAACAGGTAAGCTGTTTGCAAGTATGGAGCAACTTTTCTTTGACTTTATATATGTTGCTTACTATTAAATATACTGGTGCATTTGATATGTGCTGATGATTCCTGTTTATTTAAAGTTTGATGACCTCCAGAATATCAAGTTACGCAACCAGGCACTACAGAGGTCAGCAGATAGTGCTAATGGTATCCGCCTTCCATTCTTATTGGTCAAGGTAGTTTTTCTTGCTCTGAAACTGTGGGAAATGGTTCCATTCTTATTGGTCAAGGTAGTTTCACTTGCGAGTTGCAACTAAGCTGTAACACTTGTTGCTCAGCAAGCTTTCCCATGTTTATAAATGCTGAGGCACAACCAGCCATCTACATAGCAATGTAGATTACAAGTGTTAGTGAGTAGTGAATACTTTAGATAGTAGAATATTCCTATGCCATGCTAGGAATGTCTTACACTTGCATATGTAATGGTATAAAATGCTGATGCTGTCTTATAGAAAGGTTGTAAGCAAAGGAAATCTGTACAAGTGATTTATACGCTGTTGACAAGAGGTGCCAGGGACTTCAGGAAGTCTAGTAATTTTCTAATTGATACCATGTATCTTTAAGCAGACGTCCAGAAAAACAAGAGTGGAAATTGAGATTTCGGAAGACTCAAAGTTTGCCCGTTTCGAGTTCAATGGGTATGTCTCTATTTGCTACCAAAATTTTCATATTTCTCTCTCCAGATTAGCAGGTCTGGTTCCTAACCAAATGTTCGCAACTCTCTTGTCAGTACACCATTTACCTTGCATGATGATGTCTCAATCCTTGAAGGGATCAGGCGTAACAGCATAGGAAGAGCTGGCCTCTGCACCCTTCATTAGAGGCTCAAGAATGTGATAAATCAATTCAAGCGTCAAAACTGGCACAGCCAGTTTATTTTACACAGCTATGTATAGCTATATTTTCTATGAAACCTTGACCTAGTTTATAGGACAGTCTCAGGCTTGAGAAGATTTTGACCTGCGAATTTTGCCTCCTTTTTGTGCCTAGCAGGTTATTAGGTCTAAGAATCTAAGATAAATGATTCTTGTATGTGCTGCTATGTATAAACTTGATAACAGCTTCAATTCCGAAGCTTGTGTGTACAAGCTTCGTTGATTATCTTGATGTTTTGCCCTTGGCAAGTTATTTATTGTTCTAGCAGCAGTGAATGTGTGAGCGATGCTCAATGCTCCATTCAGTGCCTTCTCCAGGATCAGCCTCATGAAGCATATGTAAATTGCTTGGATCCTTTCCTGGGTAGATTGTTTCTGTATCAATTTTTTTGTTTTTGAGATGAAAAAGATCCTTGTTAATCTATGGCCCTGTTCTTTGCGGCTTCTAAAAGCCGCTTTTGACTTTTGCTACAGTAACTAACTTTTAAACGGAGTATTTTTTTAAGATGGGGTCTACAAGTTAATTGTAGTACACGTTAAAAAACTAATATCTGTATCATCAAAAATTGTAAGCGAGTATCTCTCTTTCCGCAATCTCTGTCGCAAACAGCCAAAAAGCCATCAGCCGTAGCAAAAAAAAAACAGGCCCATACAACATTTCGTTATTCCATTTAAGCTCATCTGACAAAATTCGAGGAGTTGAAAGAAATGTGGTTTGTCAAGCTGCATTTTCTAGTTCGTATTTGGTAGGACGAATCAAGCATGCTGTTAATCCCGCATAATATATCTATTATATTATTAAAACAAATGCAAAAGGAGTGACCAGAGTGACTATGTTCACTCTTAAGGGGTAAACATTTCTATATTAATCAGAGAAAAAAAAGGGAAAGGTGTAAACTATTGATTGTGGTGGGTTTAGATTAAAACGATATATATCAAAATAAAAAGTCCATGCCAAGTACAATCTAAACAAACCAAAATTCAGAATAAAAAATAAAATAAAATTAGCAATTTAATTTCTATACGAATTCCTAAGTAAAATTAAATAAAAATAATTTGGAATAAAAACTAAACAAAAATTAACAATTAGATTTGTATGTGAATTCTAGCAAAAAAAACTAAAAATCATAATAAAAAATAAAATTAGCAGTTTGATTATGATACGAATTTCAAATTAAAATATCCAAATAAGTGTAAATCGCAATAAAAATTAAATAAAAATTAGTAATTGAATTTGTGTATGAATTCCAACAAATAAAATTGAAATTCAAAAAACAAAACAAATGAAAATTTGTAATTTGATTTTCATACAATTCCAAAATAAAATCCTTAAATAACTAAAATTTAGAATAAATTAAATATAAATTAGCAATTTGGTTTCAATACAAATTTCTAAGTAAAATCCCCAAATAAATATAATTCAGAATAAAAATTAAACAAATATTAGTATTTAGATTTGTACCCAAATTCCAAAAATAAAATTGAAATTTAGAATAAAATATAATAAAATTAGCAATTTGATTTCAATACAAATTCCAAAGTGAAATCCCTAAATAAATACAATTCCAAATAAAAATGAAACAAAATAGCAATTGGATTTGTATACAAATTTCAACAAAAAATTGAAATTCGGAGTAAAACAAAATAGAATTTGTAATTTAATTTCATACAATTGCAAAGTAAAATACCTAGATAACTAAAATTCAATGTAAATTAAATAAAATTACCAGTTTGATTTGTGTACAAACTTAATGGGAACAACTAAAATTTTCAATAGAAATAAAGTTATAACAAAGATAGCATGGGTAGTGTTGGAAGAGATCCAATAATAAGACATTGACCTACTAATAAGCGAAGAGATGAGACGGATGACAAAGGAGATAAGGACAATGTTGTGCTGCGTACCTTAGCCGTTTGGTAAGAACAATGTTGTGTTAGTAGCCAAAGTCGTTGAAGAGAAAGACCGAAGTCAAAGGAGCCAAGGGCTACGACGACGAGTGGTGAGTGTTAACACTGTTGAAGAAGTCAATATCTAAATATGCTTGATAGTAGGGAAGATTTGGTAGAGAGAAGATGAATATTTGCATTGAAGATGAGCTATAACAATATAAGGCCTTCAGGTAGCTAGGAGCATGCCATTGCTGGTAAGGGGCACAACGTCACTTACGATGGTGAGAAGAATCTCTGTATCATCAAACAACAACTAAAACAGATATATCGATATAAGTGAAGATGCTAGATCACTGCGGTTAGCAAGGAAGCCGTAGTGTTGAGTTGGCTAATGTTGAAGAAGAGCGATTGACATGGGAGAAGAGAGACATCAAGCACATATAACATTATGCATATGTACATATATACATGTATCTATATAAATAGAAGTATGAACATACAAAATCAGATAAGCAAATAGCTTGAATTAGAGATGGCACAACCATAGAGAATAGGATTAGGGTCACCTAAGAGAGTGTGACGGGTGTCCTTGGTAGGGATCAACTGCGATTGCATGCATATGCATATTTGATGTTACAACAGTCAGTCATTAAGCAATAATTAAGAGAAGTAGAAGATAACTATGTGGCGAAATATTATATTGAAATGGGTAGTAGTTAAGAGATTGCATTGGAATGGGTAACAATTAAGAGGGGATCAAGAATTGTGTGTGCTATTGGTAGGGGTAGGAAGCGGTAACGGATAATCTGTTTTATCCGATATTCGTATCCGAGAAAACACGAATGTGGTAAGAAAAATTGGTATTAAAAATGTTCACATTCGTATTCAACAATATTTGTATTCGTATTTAAGAATGTTTGTATTCATATTCGTATTCGAGACTATTCGATTCGTATTCGATCTATTTCCTATGCCGGCCGGTCGGCCCAGCGGCTGGTTACATAAATTTGTTCTACCGAGATTTGTTACAGAAGTTATAGGAGAATATTCGTATTCGATCGAATTAAGTACATATTTGATTTGAATTCGTATTTGTTATGACATTCGATTCATATTTGAGAATATTTAAATTCATATTTGTTTTAAAAATATGGATTCGTATTCGTATTTGAGACTATTCGATCGTATCCGATCCATTTCCATCCCTAGCTATTGGAGGTTCAAATAGAAAAGTTGTAATGGTGAGCAGAGATAGAAAACACATAGTTCCATGGATTAGCCGGTATGTAAAGGATTATAAGTTCAAGATAGGTCGTCCATAGTGCATTGGTATATCTGTGAGCAATATACTCTAATACTATGTAAAATAATAAGATTGCCACACGTATAATAAGCGTATTTTTTTGAGATTAAATAGAGGTACATGTGCATGCATACATTTTGGCAGAGTAACTAATAGAAAAAGAATAGGGGCATGCAGCTATATGATCCATGCATGATGGAGAGTGTTTACATTTTTAAAAACATCAGTCTATCAAACTCATACTTTAATTATATTCCTTAAGTTGTATTTTCCTTCAAGCTGCTATTATCATTTTTAATGTTTATGATATATTAAAATCCTAAATAGTCTACAAGGTACATAAATATATTTTTAAACATTTAAGTTATATCATTTAATATTAACAACTTTAAAAAAACTTAGCCGCATAAATGCCGGAGCCACCCTGCTGATTAATGGAGTATTTAGTTTGGGATTCAGAAACTGCTAGTTCTTGGTTTTGTTTGACTAATAGATAAATGACTGCTACTGTTGGCTTCGCTCCAGGAGAAAGTTCACATGTTGTAAATAAATTAAGAGAGCACAGAAGAATTTCTAAATTTCTCCCACATTCAGACTTCAGAACAAACAGTCAGCAAATTATTTGATATTTGTGCATCTTCTCAAACTTTATATGATTAATCTGGAAGATGGACTCCTCATAAGAAACACAGAAGCATTCTTATAGCAAAATCATTGACCGAGAAATTGTAAAGTCTGTAATTGTTTGATATCATTGTCACGACTCACGAGTGGTTGACAGTTTTGGGTATTATTCGGAAGCATGGGAATCTTCTCAAGTATGCGCTCCATCACTGTACAAACACAGATTCGAAATCTACCCGCCCTTAAATAATCATTGCAAGTGTTAATTGGATATATGTCATTTCTTCAGATCTATTGTTCTGCCTCAATGAACAGTGTTGAGGTAAACGTGTCTGATAGCGCGCAGCTCAAGTGCAGAATTGCCAATGCCCATCCTCCCAGACGGCAATTGCTTCGAGCAGGAGACAGCAACAGCAGCAGATAAGCAATCACTGATCTCTCTCCGCGCATTGTCGTTCATCGTCCGGCACCAGAACCGGATCAACGACCTGCAAGACGTTGTCCGGTGAGGCCGTCACCGCCAACTGATGCAAGCTCAGGTCATCTCCAAACATCTCATCAGTTGGAGCCTTCCCTAGGATCATCTCAAGGAGTACGATTCCAAAGCTGTAGACGTCACCGGTGGTCGAGACCTCACCACCTACTCCATATTCTGAAGAAACATGAAACAAGAAACAGTTAAGGCTGGAACATAATTCTCGTTACGTATGTGAATTTTACGTGCTTACCACGCTACGTATCCTACAGTTCCTCTGATGCCAACAGAGCTTGCAGAATCCACAATGGGTTGTTGGATTGTTGAGTCGGACACGATCTTTGCGAGACCAACAATTACTGTGAGTGTGTCGGGAGTTTCATATAAAATTTTATAATTTTTTAAACTCGTTTGTTATATGTAACAACTCCTATAAATATTAAAATCATACAAATTTTTGAGCAACATTCAAATTAGATAAAATTATAAAAAATTACACAGTTAACTATGTTGCGTCCGAAGACTGCACATAAAATTTCGTAATTTTTGAGCTTATTTGCTATATTTAAAAATTCACATAAATTTTACACAAATTTTAAAAAAATAGTAGGTAATTAGGCCGGCTAATTAGTTGGCCTAATCACCTGCCGTTTGCCCATGGGGCAACAGGTCCCCTGCCGTCTGGTGGTGGGGCAGTAGGTGGCCTGCCGTCCGGTGGTGAGGTGGTAGGCGGCCTGCCGTCTGCCTACGGGACGCCAGGGGCCACGCGTTGGCCCCATCACGCTGCCACTCATTCACCAGATGGCAAAAACGTCATTTTTACCAATACAACCAGTATACGGCTACTTTTGCAATTACATGGCAAACAATGCTATATGTGGCTTCCCCCCTTCTAATAGGACAGGTACATGGAGCTAGCTACTTAAGGCCATGTCCTCCATAAAAAGTGTTCTGTATTAGTGTCAAGATTTATTTGCTGAATGCAGCAAACATAATGACAGATATCAGTACAAGAAAAGTTTTTTAAAGATGAAATAAGCTCCGTGACATTGTTTTCTTCCGGTCCTCCAAATCCTTATTTGACATATGAAGCCCTCGTAATAAGGAACAATGTATGTCTCAATGAAATTGATTTGAACATTCGATGATTGCACATTCGAGTGAATAATATACTTAAGATATGGTTAGTACATATTGCACGGAAATTAGAGCATAAGTTTTTATTGTAACGCACGGACATATGGTTAGTCTTATCATAAATAGTAACTACAAAGATTTGTCAACAGGCTTTGTTTTGTAATCGCTTATTAAACTTCTAAGAGGAGAGGGTGATTTGTAAACACTCTATATAAACAGGAGGTAATTGAGAAGGGGACATCAGTCTCTATCTGTACTCTGTAGCCTAGCTCTTCTAGAAAATTTCGTCTCGCATCTCATTTACTTTCCCCTTTCCTGATTCCGATCCGAGGGATCTGACACCACGGCACTCGCCAAGGAGGTCGAGCAGAAGCTGTTCGTGTCCGAGATCGCGCTGGCGCCGTCGGACGTGGATCTGGCGCCGGTCTCGAAGAAGGGGCTCGCCCACCATGCGCGGTCGGGCCCTGGGACCGTCGGGAAGAAGGTAGTTCAGCTCATACTCGATTCTTTTTTATTTGAGAAAAGAGAAAGGAAAGATATACCCCTCTGTCTCTCTCTCTCTCCCTTTCGCATGGTCCTCCCTCCCGGCCGCCGTTCTCGCTCCCGTTCACCGCTACGGGTTCACCCTTTCCTCAAGCATAGAAGGAGATCAGGGGAGGCGACGGCCCGGCGGTAGGGGCGATGGGCGGGGTAGGAGGGCTGTGGGCAGAGCCGGAAGGTGATGGAGGTGGTGGTGGCTGTGGCAGTTAGGTTGGACGGGACGGCACGACGGGGAGTCTGTTCTTTTCAGCTTCTCAAAACGGTTTTTAGCTTTTGTTATAGTACCTAACTTTTAAACGGAGTAGTATTTTTTTAAAATGGAGTCTACAAGTTAATTATAGTATATATTAAAAGTCCAACATCTGTACCATCCAAAATCGCAAGTGAGTATCTTTCTCTTCGTAATCTCTGTTGCAAATAGCTAAAATTCAAAAATTTTAACCAAAACCTATAAGCCGTAGCCAAAAAGAACAGATCACAAGTGGCAGCTGACAGGGATTCCTTGCAAACATATCGTGTGTGCAATCTACAAAGCGGAACAGATACCCGAAGACTGTGGATGATTGTTTCAAAAAGGCAGCATACGTTAGGTGCTACACACCCATGATTTATCCTGTGCCTGGGGAGCATGGCTGGACAAGGACTGATTCCCCTGATGTGGATCCACCAAAGTTTGAGAAGCATGCTGGAAGACCTAAGAAAAGCAGAAGCGGCGGCCCTGAAGACGGCCGAATGGCCGTAAGTAGGGCAGGGATGACTACAACCACATGCTCCAACTGTGAGTGTGCAAGGTCAAAACACCAAACTTGTGGAAAACGTCTTGGACCAGACCTTCAGATTAGACTGGACATTTTAAGGGTACTTTTCATCTTCGTTTTATAACTTGCCAATGTCATTGTCAGACCAATCTCTAAGCACATGTGTGTGCAGGCTAAAAGAGTAGCCAGGATGGGGCTGGATCTCTTCTTGAAGGCAAAAGTCACAAGAACCTTACATGGAGCCAAATGTAACTCGGGTCGGATTGGTCATCCCAGACCCAGATGGAGGCATGCCAAGGCCACAGAGGACTGCGTCATGGGGAAGAGGTGTGACCAGCGCAAATTGTAACAATCGGTCCAACCTCTAACCTACAGTGCTACCACTACTCTAATTTATATCTATTGCTACTAGATTTCGGTAGCATCTTCTCTAGTTATATCTCAATGAGGTGGCAAACAACAAACAACTCCAGGAGCTATCTTAGCATGCAAATAGAACATTACTGAAGAATTATACATTATTATAAAAACTTCCTAACATTCATCATCAGTTACGAGAGCTCTATTGAACAAGTTCCATATTGACAAGCTGCTATACTACGACAACAATAAGGAAAATAAAGGTGATGCTCTAGATTATTATTCTTATTAGGTGTGATGCAGAGGTGCTACATCCATCTCCGATACATGACGCCTCATCGGTCACCTAAAACAGTAACAAAGTAAGCGTGAGTTCAAGAATCAACAAACACATAATGGAATGATAAACACTACCATAAATATAAGCATTAATATAACCATATCATTTTCCATATGTTCCAACATAACCATAAACATAAATATATCATTCTCCACATATCTTAACATAATCATATCATCATTCTTATATCTCATCATCATCTATTTCTATTAGTGCAATGCAAAATTACTCTTTATACTTATTTGCTTATCACATTATATATACCGGTATAACCGAGTGAACACTCATTGATATTCACCCATCATAAGCCCGTCATTGGCACATAAATCTACACTTCTGTGGAGGTTTACTAAAATAGGTCTTGCTCATCTATCCATGGTGAATCTATTTCTCATTATACAAGTGCACATGATGCAAATATATATATCGATTGTTATAAATATATTTCATCATTATCAGATAATCATTATTATTTACCATATTCTATCATCATTATTAGGTAAACATAATTTACTTTGTTTTCTTATTTGGATTTCCTTCCATCTTGATCTTACTGGTTCCTAAGGATGTATGAATGATGAGATAACCTTCTCAGGACTAGATCGTATCCATCTAAGAAACCCTATAGCAAATTCTTAATGTTTACCTCATTTTGCCCTGTTTTAATGTAAAATGCATTGTTTTGAACAAATGTTAAAACTTTATTAAATGGCTTATTAATCTATTGATAAAATAAATTCATAAGACCTCGAGAAAACTCTGTTTTAAGTTATTTAGTTTAAGCAGATTAAAAATTAGACCATTTTAAACTCTTAGCAATAGGCTATTTTTCTTTCTAAAACGATGAGCAGATAAACCGCTATAACCCAAGAGGTTAAACCGCCTAGACCTAATCACACCGATGTGACGCCTACGGTGTGACAGACCAGTTAATATTTTGTCCTATTTATTGCTTCTTTTATTCTTTTAACTCGTTAGCTTCCATTTTATGTTTGTTTCAGTTGTGCATCGGAGCTTATTAGTTTTTCATAACTAATTAAGTAAATAAGCCGTAGAGAGTTAATTTTATTAACATTAGAAAAGGTCCAAAAACATTAACTCCTCTGACCTTTGTCAACGGTGACTAATCTCCGTCATCAGTCCACCTATTCTTAGCGCGCACCCTCAACTTTAATGGCAGCAACAAAACGAAGCACAGGAGTAAGGTTAGCACTGAGAATATGACCCCTAACATTTAAGCAGCCTGGCGAATCTAGCTCCAGCAGTGACAAGTAATCATAAACATAAACATAACTATATCATTTTCCACATGTCTCAACATAATCATATCATCATTCTTATATCTCATCAT
This sequence comes from Melocanna baccifera, assembly GCA_036346265.1. NCBI lineage: Eukaryota > Viridiplantae > Streptophyta > Magnoliopsida > Poales > Poaceae > Melocanna > Melocanna baccifera. The sequence continues at coordinate 32,438,838 of CM070677.1, read as the reverse complement.
CATCTATTTCCTATTAGTGCAATGCAAAATTATTCTTATATCTCATCATCATCTGGCGAATCTAGCTCCAGCACTGACAAGTACCTACTGTTGTCCTGCTGCCTTTCCGCTTGCTCCCTGTCTCCAATCCCTCGACTGCTGCCAAACGAAACAATTTAGAGCTTTAGATGGGTGAAAGTGCAAGCTATGCCATGCTTCTTGAGTGTTAACAAAAGGTTAGTATTTCACAAATTCGAGAGGAACAAATCACACAATTCAATTGAAGCAGTGTAGTAGTAGAACCACCTGACCAGTCCGTCTAGGTATCTGAAGACATTGGAAGGCAAGATAATAGGCACAAGGATACTGGTGATGGAGAGACATCTGGACATCATGAGACTCCTACTGCGCATGTCAACACCGCAAATGTAGCTCACTGCAGGCTTCTCCCTTGCCAAGCGAATTTTATGCAGCAGGAAGTAGAGGGCACCATCTTCCTTCTCCCTCAGGATGGGCCACTTGGGCGGTACATCCGGCAACCCCGTCTTCCTGAAGCCGTCCAGCTCACAGAGGCTATTGAGAACGAGCACCTGGTCTTTCATCCACTGCTGGAGATCCAGGTTCAGAGTTAACACCGTCACCGTAAGGTGCCTGGGGCCCTCAATGTTGACGAATTTAATGGAGTCTCCGGAACAGCCCATGGTCCGGTACATCTCCATTGGCGCGATCCTTCTCATATCGGTCTCGAAGATGTCAACGCCGCACCCCAGGGGCAAGTCGATGAAGCAGAAGTCCACGAGATAGGCGCCGGTGAACATGTCGTTGCTGTCGCAGCATAGGATGCCCCGCCCGAGATCGACCCAGAAAGCCTGGCCTTTGAACGAGAACACCACGTCCGTGTTGAAAAACGCCGATGTCTCTTGCAGGAAGCACCGCTCCTTCATCTTCCACGGTCCAATGCTGGCACATACAGACTCGGCCGGCAGCCGAAGCGATGACGGCGTTGGATGACACAGGCAGAGAACGTCCCGATGAACACAACCTTGTTCACCTTGCCGCTCCAAGCTTCTCGCGATGAGGATCAGGGCGTAGTCGCCACCGTCGGCGCACGGCACGGGGAGAGGCCACTGCGTAGATGAGACTTGGCAACACCGAGGTAGGTGGCGGATCATGGAGAGCGACACGCTGATGGCGTCGTAGACGAGGTGATGGCGATGAGGTTCTTGTCCACGGTCTCGACGTAGGCCGTGAGGTCGAGTTCTTCCCGGTCGAGCGCTTTTTCCTCCTAGATACATCGAAACACCTCGTCGCTCGTGCGGATGGATAGGTCGGAGGAGAGGTCCTAAAGCAACTGTTGATGAAGCTATTCAGAAAATTGATTACGTAGAACCAGTAGTGCAAATTTAACGTGTTGTGAGAGATGTTGGAGGAGCACAACAGAAAGCATATCATCGAAAGGGAGAAGCGTTTGCCATTCCTGGGACGGCACAACCCGAATGTCTCATACCACAGCCAAAGCTTGACCCTCCCGGTGTGACGAGGAAGACCTTGAGGAATATCAAGTGTTTCTTCCACTGGATTGAAGCCAAGTCTTTGGAGAAGTGGTCCTTGATCCATGACACGGACGTGCAAGGTACAACATAATGACCACTAACCTTGTAGAGGTGTACAACTGGGTTCTTAGAGGCATCCGTTCTTAGCCCCTCATCACCATCGTGGAAGATGTTCTACATGGCACAATCAGATATTTTAAGGAAAGACATGCAAATACAGCGCTTCATACAGCCAATCAACATACACCGTGCTGCTCAAAGATTATAACGTACATGCAGACTAAGACCGAGAAGGGTTAGTTGTACACGGTCATCATGATGGGCAATATAGAACATTGTTTTGACATGCTCCTTTGGAACAGAGCTGTATTTGGTACAACTTGTTCTCTTGTTACCTATGAGGTGTGCCTTGAAGATCATCTAAACGAACCTAGTTGCACATGTAATAAGTCAAAACTCCTTCACAAGCTATGTTCTTATATCATCACTGCATCAGGATTATCAATATGAACCCATCGAACTTTGTGTCAGAGTACTTCATGAAGGACAGGGTGCTGTAGGTGTGGTGTGGCGAGCTACGAGGCTTCAGGGTTGTGGGCAACTTTGCCACCTTGGATACTGTAGAGAGGATTTGGATTCTGGATCTTGACCTGTTGAAGGGTGAAAAGGGTCGTTGACAGAGTCGTTGCATTAGGAATGACATAGACGAAACTGAAGCTAGAGCGGCAGGTAGACGTTGTGCCCACTGCGGCCACAAGGGCCACACCGCGAGAGGTTGCAAGGCGCATGTCGACAAGTAGGAACACTGGCGTAAAGTGCAGTACCACTTCTTGTTATTATTAAGTGGTACCAAGATATGTTGTAACTTGTAGTTAGTTACTACTTTACTTGTACGCAATGTTGAACTAATTGTATCATATGTATTCGTTACATACTTCTTCTATTTCACTATGGCCAAACCTTCTTTCTCAGACGAAGGATCCATCCACTCCACCTTTATAGGTGACAGAACGGCTGCTTGTACCCCACCGCCCTAGTCTTTAGTCTAGAATAGACTACTTGACTGCCACAAGATTTGTCGTCGAAGACCGCAGCGTGGATGCGAAATACATCCGTGCCTTATTATAATGGAGCCGCTATAGATGTGTCCGCTCTTGCTATAAACACCCCCCCGTCCATAAATGTAGGTCATTTTTAACTTTTTACATTATCTAATATAAGACTTTAATTATGATTTATTATCATAATATATTAGCAAAAATAATAAAAATATATATTATGAAAGAATTTTGCAAGACAAATCAAATGATATTATTTTCATGTAGTTAATCTATATACTTTTCAAGAAAAATTACCGCACCTCAACGACATGTGATGATTAGAAAATGTTTTTGTGAGTCTAACAAATTTTGTACCTTTGAGAGCCTATGAAAATCACAAATGAACCAACCAACCTTTAGCACCCATTTATTTCCAAAAAATGAACCAACCTTTAGCACCCATTTATTTCCAAAAAATGAACAACATACAAACAAGATTTTCAAAATGTATTACTTACAATAATTTTCATTTATTCTCTCACAATTAATTCTGTCTGGATAATAAAATAAAAAAATTTATCCTAAATCGCTCACCAGTTAAGCGATTACTCTTAAAGTCGCTCAACAGTTGAGCGACTTAAAGAGTTCTTACTCAACTGGTCTTAAAGTCATTCAAGTTGAATGATTCAATTAGTCGCTTAAGCGTTGAGCGACTTCAGAGTAGCCGCTCAATTGTTGAGCGACTTGAAGAGTACTCTCTCAGCTGGTGAGCGACTTCTATAGTCGCCCAACGGTACAGTAACGGTGAGTTATTTCTGTAAAAAAACATGACTATATTAGTGTATTTTGAATTAAAAATGATTATTTAAAAAATTTCGTGTGGCCTATCCCTTAAATTTTTTGCTAAAAAATAATATATTTCAAACGGCTTTTAGCTTCTAAAAGACAGAAGTCATCACTGTTTTGAATAAGAGTATGGGTCTGTTCTTTGCGGTTTCTAAAAGTGGCTTTTGATTTTTGCTACAGTATCTAATTTTTAAATAGAGTATTTTTTCAAGATGGGTTCTACAAAGTTTATTATAGTATACGTTAAAAGCCTAATATTTGTATCAATTAAAATCGTAAGGGAGTATATCTCTGTAATCTCTATCGTAAATAGTCTAAAATTCAAAATTTCAAAAAAAAAAAACAAGTTATAGCTATAAGCTAAAAACAGAATAGCCCTACGACTAAGAACCCGAGAAACCTGAGCTAGAAAACCGAAGATATCAACGAGAATCAGGCCCTTTTCCTGAGATGAGAAGAGAACCAGCCTTGCATCGCACAGCTCTCAACACATGCCTGGAACAAGCTTTTGCAAATTCGTAAGCAGGACAGGACGGGCAAGCAATTTTGTCATTCCTCTCCGCGCGCTGTACGGCCGCTGAGATATACCGTCGTGATCTCATCCCGATCCCCCGTCCGTCCGGAAAGCTACCCATGTAGGCGACCTGTACGGCGACTATGCCCAAACACCAAACACCAAACACCGGTGCTCACCAATGAACCGCAGGCTCCTGGCCACTGCACGCGTGTTCCTCTCGCCTGTGTTTTGTCGGCCCGTTTGCTGTTTGCTGCGTTCTGATGTCACGATCGCCACGAGATTACGGACGACGCGTGTATGTAAACAGCAGACAAAGAAGGTGGCAGCTGTAATCGTGGCCGACTTCTGACTAAACACGATCCATTCAAATTAGTTGCCCCACTCCCTCTTCCACACCACACTTGTAAACCAATCCACTTGCGCTCGTAATTCCAGATCTCTCGCTCGCTGGCAATCTCCGTCTGGAGAGAGAGAGAGAGAGAGAGAGATGAGAGAAGCGGAGGCGCCTCTCATCACCGAGGAGAAGGAGGCGGGGCACGGCTTCCCCGGCTCCGCGTCCTCCGGCAGCAGCGCGGCCGGGCGGAGCTTGAGGCAGTACCACCACCGGTCGGACGCGCTCGCCTACGGCGACCGGTACCAGAAGGCGGCCGCCCTCGTCGACCTCGTCGGTTCCCACTCAACCTCCCTGGACTCTCTCGCTCGCTCGCTCGCACCTCCTTCCTCTGCTCCGCTCCGCTCTGAGATGTTTAAGCGCTACGCTGTTCGCTGTAGTCGTGAATTGAGATGCTCGTGCGCAATTGGTGTGGTGCAGGAGTGAGTGGTGTTCGATGAATTGTCTCTTCGAGATCTGCATGATGCTTACGCGGCTCTGAGCTCTTTGTTGCTGCTGCTGCTGTTCGGAGATGGTTCGGAGCTTGTGCTCCGCAGGGAGTGACGAGATGGAGCCGATGTGCCGCTTGATCTGCTAAGTCCCGGGCGGTTTAGAGTGGATCCTATGGCGTTGCTGTTTTATGCGCATTCGGGGCAACATTACGTGCCACAGCCATATTTACGTGTGGTTTCAGTTGTTTTTGTTTTACGGGAGCAAACTTGTTACGTGGTTTTAGTCGAGATGCTCATCAGCCGGGGATTTGAGTGTTAGCAGGTGGTGCTTCAACGTAAAGCATTTCCAAATTTGTGGTGGCTTGAAGCCTCAAGTGCTTGTGGAGTTAGTGCTGATTAGAGTGGTTCCCACATATTTAGTTTTGATCAGTACCATAAAGTAAGGTTATTCACGGACATCTTAGACTAATGGCCTCAGTGCAGTACGTCCCATTTTCTCTTGCAAGGCGATCAGGGGGAATTGAATCTTCCCCTGAGAGCTGGGTTGCCGTTAATAGATGTGATAGCAAAACCCTTCTTTTGGGAAGAATATGTGTTGAAGCTTCTTTGGTGATCTGTACATTTGTGATTCTGCTGTAGATTCTGGCATACTTGAAAGTCTAATTACAATTGCTTGGCAGGCAGAAGATGGTGTGGGTGTCCCTGAGGATGTCTTGCATGGTACAAGGTTTGAGAGGGCTATGAGGTTCTATTTTGTGTATCTCCGGTTGGATTGGCTGTGGTCACTTAATCTATTTGCTTTGATTCTCCTGAATTTTCTCGAGGTTAGTTCTCAGAAAGTGGATCCCTCTATTATATTGTATAGGTTCTGTATGTCAATATTAACCTTGTATTATTTTAACCGAAACTAGGCATCTTAAGTCTCCATGGTGAAACTATAAATAAGAAAGTAGAACAATATCAAAATGCTCATTATGATAATGTTTTTGATACGTTTTATTTGTATTTTCAGAAACCTCTCTGGTGCGAGAAATATGGTCAACATGCTTGTGATCAAAGGGATCTTTACTTTCTTGGGCAGTTGCCTTACTTAAGCAGAATTGAATCATTCATATATGAGGTAAGGTTTTCTTCGTAAGAGTAGTGCTTCTATGCTCTTCCAAAACCTTAATTACACGAATCTTAAAGTGGTACAGTTAATAGTAGATTAGTGGGTAGTTGCAAGGTAGGCCCTCAATTTGCATTTTGAATTGCACTTTTCAATTTGTTGGAGAGCATCGAAGCAGCCTGAAAATTGGTGACTTAACTAATCTCGGTGGCTTAAACTTCTGTTGAATTTTGAGGTGTCTTGCAGAGTTAGTTGTGTCAGACCATGTGCATTTTAGTACATTCATCTATCTGAATGCTATTATTCTAGAATTTGAATGGTTGGAGCTACCATAATATGGAAATGCACATGTATTGATGTGTACATGCTTGTTTTAAATTTCAGGGGCTTACACTTGTTATTCTTGTACTGGTTATTTTCTATCCACTTTCCTATGAAGGTATAAATCTTTTCTGGAAAAGCTCCATCAATAAATTGAAGGTAACATATATGCCTTTACTAAAGAGCATAATTTTGTTGGATGTATTTCATCAACGATTAGACTAGAGAACTTTGAACATCTGATAATTCTTAGGTGTTGGATTGAAATAGTAAAAGTAGCTTCTATGCATTGTCAACATAAATGTACATGAGTACAAATAGCAAACAAAAGCCAACATTTTGCTTTTCTACGGGTCCAAGTTCAATCAGAAAGGTCACTGCCAAAAGTAATGGAGGATGGGAAAACATTTGAACACAATTACGGGGAACATTTTTGGCCCTTCTCCACTGTGACACAGTATGGCACAGGAAAAAATAGTACTCAGAAACAATAAATTGGAGTGTATGGTTGATTGTGCTCTAGTGTAGCAATTTTTCATAAAGAAAACTAGTTGTTGGTAAGAGTGAACTAAAGTTATTTTTCATTAGTGTTTTTTATTAGATTAACTACTTGTATTCAATAGCATGCTCACTTTTGATGCTAAATAATTTTTTTCTGTTTTACTAGGCTACCTTACTGTGTTAGTTGTGCCTTTTTGCTGTCTCACTCACTGTGATTCATCCATTGTTCTGCTTTACCTTGTAGGTTCTTCTTCTCTTCATCTTAGCATGTGACATACTGGTGTTTGCATTTAGTCCCCAACCTTTCAGAGTAGCTCCTTACATCCGTGTTGTGTTTCTAATCATCACTATCAGGTATGCAGTTTTTTATCTGCTCCAAATTGCTGCTGCTGCTGCAACCTTACTGCACAGTAGGAGGGCTCCTAACTGAATACATTGATAAGTAACGTGAAATAGAAAGACCCAGAGGATAGTAGTACTGATTTAGAAGCAAGGAATGGGCACACACACAAAAAAGGGATATATAATATAATCCCAATAAGTTGGTGTGTAATGCATGATTAAGAAAAAAAATATTACCGTTAGTTAAGAACTATGCTATGGGTGCGATTTTTTGGGTTATGACTTGTGGCTTTTGAATTTTGACTGTTTATGAGAGAGATTACAAAAAGGAAGACAGTCGTATGTGATTTTAGCTGGTACAACTGAAGTTGATATAGAGTCTATTATAATTGACTTGTAGACCCTATTTCGAAAAGATGCGCTATTTGAAAGTGAATTACTGTAGCAAAGTACAAAAGCCAAAAGCACTAACCCGAATTGAACCCAACCTATGTGTTTAACAGATAGATTGGATGTTCTTTCTGCAATAGGGAACTACAAATGTGTGTTGATTAAATGTCTTATTTCTGCAATAGGGAGCTGCGAATGTGTGCTATTACACTGTTTGGTATGGTTGGGACATACCTTAATGTTTTGGTAAGTTTTTATTTATTATGCAAAATTTCCACACTTCTATGCATGGTAAGACATACAAGGATTTACGAGTTCACTTCAAAATAAGACATTAGTAATTCTCCCCGATGTTTGGAAGTCATGAGAACAGTTCAGTAGTTGTCATTCAATGATGTGGAGTAAAGGGTATGTGAGACAGGTAAAGTTGTGGGGTGTGCGCCGACTTATAAATAGGCTGTATCATTTTTTTTTCTCGAAAGCGCAGGAGAACTGCGTATCATTATATTAAGAAGAAGGAGTCAGAGAAGACTCGTACAGACCCTCACCAATTAGGCGAAACTAAATACAAAAGACCTCACCAGCCAACACTATACAACGACCAAAAAACAAATTACAACACTTGTGGCCATGTGGTATTAAGGCCCTTGGTCCCCGCCATACACCACAATTTAGTCTCGTCTCTAATGTCTTGCAAAACAATGCTAACATTGGGTGAGGTGCCATCAAAAATACAACCATTCCTATATTTCCAAACCCACCAAGCCACCAACATGACCAAAAAATTAAAGCTCTTGCGCTGCTGTTTAAGGACTTGGTGTAAAGTTTGACGCCACCACCAGGTAAAAACCAACTCATCTGGACCTGGAGTTAGTTGCTGCAATCCCACCAACGATAGAATAGAGGACCAAACACTTCTTGTGAACATGCAAGAAGTGAGTAAGTGCTGAATATTTTCATCTATTTGATCACATAGAGGACAACACTTAGGGTGATCAAGTCCACGATGGGCCAAACGGTCAGTGGTCCAACAGCGATTAAGAGCGGCTAACCACATAAAGAATTTGCAACGAGGAGGAGCCCAAATTTTCCAAATTTCCTTCCATGATTCAAATTCCACAGCCCCCACAAAAAAACGACGGTAAGCTGATTTAGTTGAAAACTTGCCTAAGGGGGACGGCTTCCACACATGTTGATCCTCCACAGCAGGGGTGAGTCTCACACCAATTAGACTGTCCCAAAGGCCTAGAAACTCCACGAGGCTGACAGTAGGTAAACTACCCCTGATATCATGAACCCATGTATTATTTGCTAGGGCTTCTTGGACCGTCCTTCAACTGACAATTCTCCTTGGCACATGCACACAAAGAGAGGGCGTGAGGTCCATTAAGGATTTGCTATGCAGCCATTTATCACACTAAAAGAAGGTCGTGCTGCCATCTCCCACAATAGAAGTGATCGATATAGAGAACATAGCTGCTGAATTGGGGTGCATCTGGATGTCCAATTCCGCCCAAGGTCGATCAGGTTGTGTTTTTTTGAGCCACAACCACCTCATGCGCAGCGCCCATCCGAAGATTTCCATGTTAAGAATTCCCAAACCACCAAGCTCAATACATCAAACAGAGAGGGGGAGAGAGGAGGGCATCAAACAGAGGTTGGATTGTCATAAGATGTTTATCTCTTATGTCTATTTACTTTACCTGTACCAGTTCTTGTGCTACTGCATGTTCATTTTCATGTTTGCATTAGTGCACATTATCTGTTGACGTATAACTTTGGGTCTTCTACGTTATATAGGCCCTTTCACTGTTGTTCCTCTTATTTGCAAGCTGGCTAGCTTATGTAACGTTTGAGGACACACTGCAAGGAAAGACCATTTTCTCATCATATGGTGCAACATTATATCAGATGTTTGTCCTCTTCACCACCTCCAATAATCCTGATGTATGGGTCCCTGCTTACAAGTAAGACGGACATCACCATTCCTGAAGTGTTTATGATAAGTCCTGCAGATGACATGCATATAAGTTCACCTTGCACATTTTTGAGCAGGAGCTCTCGTTGGTACTCCCTATTTTTTGTTATCTACGTGCTCTTGGGAGTTTACTTCCTAACAAATTTAATTCTTGCTGTCATTTATGATAGCTTTAAGGAGCAGGTAGTTTCCTTTCTTTTGTCCTAGTTCTCTTGATCATTACTATATTATCCTCTTCTGAATTCTGACATGTTCTTATTATGCCTAGAAGTAAGTAGAATGCTAACATGCCATGATTTTTGTGATCCAGCTAGCAAAGCAGCTTGCTCAGGTGGACTCTATAAAGAAAAGCGTACTAGAGAAGGCATTTGATCTCATTGATACCAGTGTGAGTATTTTGTTTTTATGTTTTCCTGGATACTATTGTACTATAGTTTAGCGAACGTGTTTTGGTAAGCTATCGCTGGTGAATCCTTCATCAGATTATAGTTCAATCACTTCACTTATCAGTTGGGAGTATTTTAGATGTTTAAACTATCAAAGAAGCAGCGTTAGCCAACCTGTGCAAGGGTAATAAGGCTAATGTTGCATATCTTCTTTTTGGGGTAAAGGACTTAGTGAGAGAATCATGTCCATCAGGAAGTAATGTGATACAGATCTGCTGCTATTGAGAGGATTTGGGAGGTGTTGAGGAGAAGATTGGAGAGGAATTGGAAGGAGCCAAGGGAGGAAGAGGAGTGGTGGGTACCAGGAAGAAGCCAAGCCTTGTCCTGATCTGTCCGTCCCTTCTCTCAAGCCAAGTCTCAGCTTATACATTGTCCATCTCTTACCGCTGACAATTGGGACCCAGCCCACAGTGGCTTAATTGCTCACCGCCCCCATTGGGACAGTGACAAGGGCCACACCTGTGACCATGACATAACGTTCAATTACAAAATATAAATACATCTTTACATAATGTTTCACATAGCAGGATTATCAAGTTATGTTTATATTCATTCATGACTTATATTTATATTTGGCTGTTGATCTTGCTTTCTTGCCTGTCTGTGTACATCAGGGTCGGGGTTATCTCAACAAGGAACAGTGCATATCATTACTTGATGAGCTGAACAAGTACAGGTAACCAAAGCACCCTCTAACATTATATTGCTCGTCAGAAAGTCTATTTTGACAATTTCTGTGTGGGGAGTCCCTCATTTCCCAAAGGGACAAAGTCACTTAAAATCAAAATCTGAGGTGTGTGAAAGCTTTTTTCTTCTTACCTTCGAGAAACTTCAGGGAATCCTCCAACCTAAATCCATAAGAGCTAAAGTGGCCAGCAAAGAGATTCTTCAGAGAACAGCCCAAAGGTGCCGCAGGAACTTGACCCAACCCAGATCCGAATCAAATTAACTCCATGCCAAATGGTATCCAAAGCCTCCCATTCAATTCACTTCCACACAAGCCTGATGTAATGACGTCAGCCGTGAAAGAGATCCATTGAGGAAATTCTCACCTTATCCTTGCATAGTGGCCCTAGTTAGCATCCAACAATACACTGACAAGGGCAACCCATGCAACTGGTCAGCATGTCCTTTAAATAGGGCCTACAGCTGCCTTTGGGGTACAGGCACTCACATCTTTATGTAGAGCACATCTGCCTTTATGATGTTGCACTTGGTTCCCGAGTAAGCTCTCCGAAATACTTTGTCACAACAGGCCCACAAATCTAATTGTGACTAATTTCTGCTATGAAAATCTCAATGTTATATCAGCTTACACGATTTAACTTTTGCTTCATTATTTTGGCATTCATAAGTTACCTCAGAACTGATTGTGTAGGAAAATCCCCATTTGGCAGCTAGTTTGCTTCATTATTTTAGTTTTGCACTTGCTGTATTGCTAGTTTGCTACTGAGGGACACAATGAATTTTTCTGCAACAGCAACTATAATTATTTTGAGTTAGTTTACATAACCTTTTTGATATATCATAACATAGTAAGGAGTCCACAACTTCTTTTTTTCCGAACGATGAAGGGACTTCACAGGTTAAAGATGTAATCTGTGTATTAAGAAATCACATTAAATTCCTGCTAGCTCCTGGATCAGTTATGGGCTTATGGATGTCATATAATGGTATGTCCCTTTTGTAGGTCCTTGCCCAAAACTTCAAGGGAAGATTTTGAATTAATTTTTGCCGAGCTTGATCGGAGTGGTGATTTCAAGGTATCTGCTTTTCTTATCTTCAGTAGGCATGTTTTGGTTTTCTGAAGTCCGCAAGTACATAGTTTTCTTTAGCACTCTGCTGAAGAAAAGTAGGCCTTAGTCATACTGTTGCGTGCTCCAGCTGCTGTACAAATGCCAATACAACTTTCGTTGTTGCATGCTCATGTTTAAGAGTTGTGCAGAAATTAGTTTTGGAATATGAATTTTAGTGTTGCTGTTAGACTTCCTGAATTTTTTCAAATGCCTGGACAATATTTGTAAGGACTTGCACTCTTCTAAGAAGAAAATCTTTGTAAAAAGTACAAAGAATGGTCATAATAAAACAATTTTTTTTTCGAAAGCGCATGAGAGCTGCGTATCATTATATTAAGAAGGAGTCAGAGAAGACTCGTACAGACTCTCGCCAATTAGGCGAAACTAAATACAAAAGGGCTCACCAGCCAACACTATACAACAACCAAAAGCAAATTACAACACTTGTGGCCATATGGTATTAAGGCTCTTGGCCCCTGCCATACACCACAATTTAACCTCGTTTCTAATGCCTTGCAAAACAATGTTGACATTGGGTGATGTGCCGTCAAAAATACAACTATTTCTATGTTTTCAAACCCACCAAACCACCAACATGATCAAATAATTAAAGCCTTTGCGCTGCTGTTTAGGGACTTGGTGCAAAACTTGACGCCACCACAAGGTAAAAATCAACTCGTCTGGACCTGGAGTTAGTTGCTGCAATCCCACTAGCGATAGAATAGAGGATCAGACACTTCTTGTGAACACGCAAGAAGTGAGTAAGTGCCGAATATTTTCATCTACTTGATCACATAGAGGATAGCACTCAGGGTGATCTAAGTCCACGACGAGCCAAACGGTCAGCGGTCCAACAGCGATTAAGAGCGGCTAGCCACATAAAGAATTTGCAACGAGGAGGAGCCCAAGTTTTCCAAATTTCCTTCCATGGTTCAAATTCTCACCCCACAAAAACGACGATGGTGATTTAGTTGAGAACTTGCCCGAGGGGGACGGCTTCCACACATGTTGATCCTCCACACCAGGGGTGAGTCTCACACCAATTAGAATGTCCCAAAGGCCTAGAAACTCCACGAGGCTTATAGTAGGTAAATTACCCCTGATATCATGAACCCATGAATTATTTGCTAGGGCTTCTTGGACCGTCCTTTGACTGACAGTTCTCCTTGGCACATGCACACAAAGAGAGGGCGCAAGGTCCATTAAGGATTTGCCATGTAGCCATTTATCACACCAAAAGAGGATCGTGCTGCCATCTCCCACAATAGAAGTGATCGATATAGAGAACATAGCTGCTGAATTGGGGTGCATCTGGATGTCCAATCCCGCCCAAGGTCGATCAGGTTGTGTTTTTTTGAGCCACAACCACCTCATACGCAGCGCCCATTCGAGGATTTCCATGTCAAGAATTCCCAAACCACCAAGCTCAATTGGTCTCTTGACCCGGTCCTAAGAAACAATGCAATGTCCTCACTTCACTTCCTTGCGACCCTTCCAAAGAAAAGCTCTACATATCTTATGAATTGCTTTAATTGTCCATTTAGGAAAATCCAATGCAAAGAGAAGATAAATAGGAATTGCCATGAGCACAGCTCGAATAAGTGTGGCCTGGTCAGCTGGGTGCATCATGGCAGCTTTTCATCCAGGTAGCTTGTCTGCAATCTTGTCAATTATCATGTAATAGCCAGATTTGGGGAGTTTCTTGATTGACAATGGGAGCCCAAGGTACTTGCAAGGGAACTCCTGCACTTTGCAAGGAAAGGATCCTTGCACTCTATCAATATCCTGTTGATGGCATCGGATTGGGGTCACCGAACACTTGCTTATGTTGGTGATCAACCCCGACGCCTCTCCAAAGACCCGAAGGATCTCTTTGGTCAACTTCAATTCTTCCAAGAAGGGCCGCAGGAATAGAACCACATCGTCAGCGTACAGAGAAACCCGCTGACTAGAACCTCTTGAAAGAAGAGGCTGCAATAGACCATTCTCACTTGCCTTATGAATTAATGAGTTAAGCACATCCATGACCAAAATGAAGAGCATCGGGGATAAAGGGTCGCTTTGCCGCAGCCCCCGCTGATGTTGAATGAGATCGCCCGGCACACCATTTACTAACACCCGAGTTGTTGAAGTCCTCAGGAGCTTAGATAACAGGTTACACCAAATTGGACTGAAACCCAAATGACTTAACACTTGCAGTAAGAAAGACCAAGACACCGAATCAAATGCTTTTGAAATATCCAGTTTGAGAAGAACTCTTGGTTCCCTTTGCCTATGCAGAACTTTAGTTGTCTGTTGGACCAAAATAAAATTATCATGGATACATCTCCCTTGGACAAAAGCACTCTGATTTGGTGACACTATGTCCTTGAGTTTTGGGGCCAACCTATTGGTTAGGATTTTTGTGACAAGCTTTGCAAAACTATGCACCAAACTTATGGGTCTATAATCCTTGATTTCCAAAGCTTCGGGAGTCTTTGGAAGCAAAGTGATGTATGCCAAGTTAAGAAGGAACAGATTACTAACATCCCCCTGTAACAGCCTGTTTAGTGCAGCCATAAAATCTACCTTAATTAAGTTTCAACAGGTTTTGTAGAAACGCCCAGTGTATCCATCCGGACCTGGAGCCTTATCTGAAGGGAGTGATTTAATTGCTGCCCACACCTCTTCTTCCGAGAAAAACTGATCAAGAGCTGACATATCACGAGCTTCTTGATAGAAGGACTGCAGGTTCAGAGAGCATTGTCTTTGAGCCATAGTGCCAAGTAAGCTTGAATATAACTCATAAGCAGCTTGCTGTTTTTCTTCATGCCCGATAACAATTGTATCTCCCACCTTGATTTTTGCCATGAAATTCTTTCTCTTTCTGTACCTAGCCTGCTGATGAAAAAAAGATGTATTTGCATCACCCTCCTTCAACCAAACTAACCTGGAACGCAAGCGGGCAATTATGCGCTCTAGTGATGCCAAACCGAGTGCATGCCACTTAAGTTGCCGCTGCAGCCAACCCTCCTTGCTGGACAGCTCTCGGGCATCTTGGGCAATTTCTAGCCGATGTAGGATTTCTGTGGCCAACCGAAGTTGCAACTTAACATTTTCAATTCTCTTTTGGCTCCATGATTGCAGGTCCCTTGCTCATAATAAAACAATGAAAAGACTTAAAATGCTGCTAGTGATGCACTGTTCTTATCTACCACTTGTGCCATTTTTTGAACATAAATATGCCTCAATGTGTTATGAATTTTTAAATTAAATTATATAAGCATTTATTATATTAAATATCATTATAGATGCTTCTAATTTATCCATTCTTGTCCAGGTTACCTCCGAAGAATTTGCTGACCTGTGCAATGCTATTGCAATACAATTCCAGAAAGAACCACCAGTATGTTGGACTTCTTTTTATGTTAATCATTCTATACTTTTTCAACATCATGAAAATTATACTCCCTCCAGTCTAAAATAATTGTCGTTTTTGATTTGGCGTCATCTCCAATGTACAACATTGACTATTAATTTTTTATTGTTAGCAAAATTTTTAAAACTATAATATTAGGAAAATGCTTTTTTTAATGAAAATATGCCTTTGTTATTTTCTTGTGGCTAATCTCAACACTTGCAAATGTATTAATGCTCAATGTTGAAAAAGTTTGATCAGCAAGGACATAAATGCAACTTTCTTTTCAGCCGGGGGTAGTAGCAGTTTGGGCCTATTTTACTTTATGTCGATCTTGTGCTGTTTGCAATCAACATCCTGACTTGTTTGACTTAATGTTGTACACTTGTTTGCAGCCTTCATATCTGGAAAACTATCCATCTTTCTACCATTCACCACTATGTGAAAGGTTGAAATCTTTCGTGCGGAGCCGCCTATTTGAGTATATTGTTGTTTCTGTTCTTCTGATGAACCTAGTTGCCGTCATTATTGAAACAACGGTATGGCAGCATTATTTCTTGTTCATCTTTTACATTTTACTCAAATTCGAATAGACAGTTGTGTTTCATAAATACTATACTTGGTGGGTGTAGACTGTAGAGTGATGATTTGACCAATAACTATGATATATGATCTACAACCTGCATACTTCTGATAGGTCAAATGTTTTGGCTTCTTATAATCTATGCACCAACGTTTTGTAAAACATAAGTGCTTTTTTTATGGAGTAAGAGAAAAACCAATGCTTCACATTAGCTGGAAGAGAAAAGTTCACAGCATTGATTCATTAACTATACTGTCCAAATTGTAGGAATATCAACAACTTTTTTTTTGAAATGAGGAATTTATGGACAAGAAGCTTGATTTGCTAACAGTTGTATTAGTTTAGAGTTGAGATGAGTTTTATTAATTGTTGGGTTTTTAGGTTGATTTGTTAAGAGGAAGTTCTTTACCTTGTGGGAGTCCTATCCGTAGGAGAAATTGATGTTAGAACAAAAGTTAAATTATCTACCTTTCTATATTTATTATTGTCCCTCTCTTGAGCATATTTGCTAAGTGGTGTCTACCTGATGGTATCCATCATGACTTGAAGACTAGTCTCTCAGTGTATTAGTTTTGGATCATCATATAGGAACTCGCTTGCATAAGTATTCTAATAAAAAGAAAACTGATGAGCATAAAACGAAAATGGACGGAAACATATGTGTTTAACTTATGTACTTATGTTATATGTACTTCCTGACCAAGGTTTGAAAAACCGTTACCGGGGTAAATCCCGCCAGCGATCTGGATTCTGCGTGCAGAATCGAAAAAACCGATCAATTTCACGCGCCAAAATTTGAATTTGAAATCGATGTAAGGAAAAACCGTCCGGTAACCACCCAAAAAACCGGAGAAAAACCGTTTAAAACCGGAAAACCCGGTTTTTCAAATTTGAAATTGGAAATTCCTAACATATTCATGGCAAAAAGTATGAAATCAAGCACGAGAAGTGTATGCATCTTCCTAATACATTCTATTAGTGTTAAACAATGTGAATATCATTAGAGAACCTACTTTTTACATTCAAAAGTTTAAATTTGAATTAAATAAAAACCGTGGTATTTGGAATCTGGTCAAGACTTAGGTAAGACCAGTTCATGCGCAGAACCTGATTACATCACAGTATTTGGAACCATGTTCTTGACATATATTTTGGGTAAAATTTTACAACTCTGCAAGAATTTCACTTCTTGCAAGTTGCAACATTTTCTAAGGATCCCCATATATTTTTCCTTTATGCAAATTTACTGAAGTATATGGCAAAGTGAGCAACCTACTATGTTAGATTTGTGTAATTCGTTGAATGCCACAATTCTTTAATCTAATTTCTATTGAAACAGCATATTTGTAGATGAGGCAACCTGCTTTCCTTTTACAACTAAGAATTAAAATGGTTAAACTTGCAAACTATCCCTGAAAAAACATGCGTAATTTCTTGAATGTAATCTTTGCAGCTAGATATACAAAACAGCTCCTCACAGAAAGTGTGGCAAGAAGTTGAGCTTTTCTTTGGTAAGCATTTTGTGATAAACTTCTCAGTAATCCTATATAAGCAGTATGTTAATTATCTCTGATGAATACTTGATATATTATCTTGATTCCCAACTTCCTTGAATAAATTTATCGTCATATTATGGCTTTCACAGCCATTTCAATTTTTTCCCTTTTAGTGGTAGTTTCTCTCAGATAGGATGTCATTTTTAAGCATCTTTGTATCTGCAAAAATTTCAGAATTTGCAGCCTCGGTATGCTACCAGACTAGTCATTTGTTCTTAACTTTGTGAAAAGGATCTTACCGTGTTGTTCCTGTTTTAGGATGTTATTATACTGTGGAATTCATACGGAATCACATTTGATCACAATGGTTGTAAAGATTAATAAAAGAATAACATGAGCAATGTATATTTTCAACTATCAGGATTTAAATGAATCAATATCATCATTATATTATAAATTACAGTTATAAAAGATGAACTGGCAATACCTTGGTCTAGTTTGTATGTATTGGCCTAGAGCCTGTTTATATTGGCTTTTGCTTCTAGAAGTAGAAACCAATACGAACACCTTAGTTTTTATAATTTGCTTTTATCAGTCACTACTTTTCATTTTTGTGAATCGAAAAATCTGTATTGCTCGATTGTATTGCATACATGAGTTAATATACTACATGAGTATGGGCTACATGGGCCAATATGGGCCTAACTATTCTTAATACCCCCCTCAAACTTAAGGTGAATCTAACACATTAAGTTTGAGAACATAAAGCCATGATGTTCTCTAGTTTAAGCCTTTGTGAAGAAGTCTATCACTTGAAGTTCCGAAGGAACATACTGAAGACGAATAGTTGATTGTTGGCAATGCAAACGTATGAATGAAGTATTTACACCAATATATTTGGTTAACTCATGCTTAACAGGATCATTTGCAATCTAAATAGCAGCGGCACTGTCATAAAGAAGGAATGTGGGTGCATCACACGGAACACTAAGATCAGCCAAAAGCCACCGAAGCACACAATCTCTGATGTGGTAGTGGCAAGAGCTCGAAGCTTAGCCTCAGCACTGGAACGGGACACTGCAGTATGTTTCTTGGACTTCCAGGCAATGAGAGAGGTGCCAAGAAAAATACAATAACTAGTGACTCAGTGACGGTCAAAAGGATCACTGGCTCAGGTAGAGTCAGAGTAAGCATGAAGCTAAAGCTAATTAGAGTGAGCATAAAACAAATGACGAGATGTTATCCCCCTTAAATACCGAAGCACACGAAGTAAGTGACTATAATGAACTGAGGTAGGAGCACTGACAAATTGACTGAGAATATGAACTACATGTGCAATATCAGGCCTAGTCATAGTGAGATAAATAAGGCTGCCTACAAGATGCCTGTAGCGAGAGGGATCCTCAAGAGGAGTGCCATCAGTAGGACACAGCTGCAAATGGAGCTTCATAGGTATAACAACAGTGCGTGTATCAGTAAGACCTGAGCGAGAGATCAAATCCTGAGTGTATTGATACTGAGAGATATAGTAGCCATCATTAGTATGATCAACCTCAATTCCTAGAAAGTAACTGAGGGATCCCAGATCTGACATCTTGAACCGCTCACTCAATTTTTGCTTAACAAAGGCAATGCATTCTGAATCATCTCCAGTAATCAACATGTCATCCACATAAAGCAGAAGTAATGTACGTCCATGCTTAGAGGTGTGAATGAAAAGTGCAAGATCATGTTTACTAGGAGAGAAATCAGCAGCTCGAACCACATAGCTAAAACGCTCAAACTAGACACGAGGGGCTTGCTTGAGCCCATAGGCCATAGAGAGCGTTTCGAATGCAACATACATGCCCAGATGGAACCTCAACATCCGGAGGTGGTTCCATGTCGACTTCCTCATGTAAATTACCATCAAGGAAGGCATTTTTAACATCCATTGAGAAATTTTCCATGACCGAACAACAGCCACAGCAATCAAAGTGCGAACTATCGTCATGTGAGCAACTGGAGTAAAAGTTTCATCATAATCTTGATCATGAGCCTGCTGAAAGCCTCTAGCAACAAGTTGAGCCTTAGTGTTCCACATACCCATTTGACCTGGTTTTTACCTTGAGCCTTATAGCGTTCCACATAGCCATTTGACAGCCTAGTTTTTACCTTGTACACCCATTTGCATGTGATAGGAGCTAACTGAGGGGGTAGTGGCACCAAATCTCATGTACCACTATCCTTTAGGGCTTAAGCTCCTCAGACATAGCTAGCTGTCACTTAGGTAGTAGAACTGCCTCCTAATAAGTACTAGGCTCATGAGCTGCTCCTACACAGAAACCAAATCTGTCTGGAATCTTAATGGAAGAATGGTCACGAAGAGCATACCTTGATGTCTGAGAGGAGTCATCAAGGCAAGGATCAGTAGTACTAGCTGGAGGAATAGAAGTCAAAGGAATAGGAAGCTCAGAATCAGACGAAACTCTAGGACGACGACTATAATGGAAAGGAAAGGTATCTGAGGGTGGATCTAGTGAGGAAGAGGGAGGAATTTGTGAAGGTGGCTTTGGTGATAAAGATGATGACGACAGATCAGGATTTGGCTCATCTGGAGAGAAGATAGGTGGAAGAGAAAGAAACGAGGTAGACTAGGAAGTTGAGGACGATGATTGAGTGGAAGAATAGAAGGAAGGTTGATCCTCAGCAAAGATGACATCTCAAGAAAATCGAATGCGACGAGTAGAGGGATTATAATAGCGATAACCTTTGTGCTCAAGACTGTCTCAACAAAAACACATTCAACACACTGACCAGTCAATTTGGTATGCTCACAAGGTGCTAAGAGAACATAGCAGGTACAGCAAAAACACGTAGATGGTCATAATTGGGAGAACCAAACAAAATCTCACCAGGGCACTTCCCCTGAAGATGAGAGAGGCTGAAGATTAATGAGATAGATAACTATTGAAACAACTTCACCCTAGAAATGAGCAGGAACAAAAAAGGGAAATCATAAGAGTACGAGCTGTCTCAATAATATAACGATGCTTACGCTTGGCAGCACCTGGACATGAAAGTTAAGGAAGTGTACCTTTAGAAGAGAGAAACGAAAAGCTATGGATAGGTACTCCCTTCTTGAGTTAGAATGAAAAACACGAATAGCACTAGCAAACTACATATGAACCATGCGAGCAAAAGCCTAATATATAGAAATCAATTGAGAAAGATGCTTCATGAAATGACCCAAGTATATCGAGAGCAGTCATCAACAAATATTACATAGTGTTTGTGACCACCCTTCGAAACAAAAGAGGAAGGACCCCATACATCAGAGTGTATTAAATCAAAATGGGAAGGATGACTAGAACGAGTAGTGCTAGAAGGGTATGGAAGCTGTATCTGTTTGCCCAACTTGCAACCATTACAAATGGAAACTAGCATCTATAGTATCATGACCCAAAACACCATGTTGAGCTAAAGTGGACAAACAAGAACCACATAGATGACCTAATCGATGATGCCACTGGGCAAAAGAGGGCACTGAAGTGGAAGCTACAGAAGTGACAAATGACGTAGAAGTTGGAAGATGTAAGGTGTCAAAAATGTAGAGGCCCATAGATCCCTTACGGCGACGGTCAGTACCAATCACCCTTTTGCTCTGATGATCCTGCACATAACAATAAATGTCATCAAAACCAATAAAATAATTCATATTAGCTAGTGGACCTACAGACATAAGATTCATGGACATCTGTGGAGCAAAAGAAATAGCAGGAACAGAAAAGTTAGATGTGGAAAGAGAACCCTGATGTATAACAGAACAAGATGTACCATCAGCTGTTTGAACAGATGGACTGCCCTTTACTGGCTGGCAGGACACAAGTTGAGAGCAATCAGAGGTCACATGAAAAGAAGCCCCTAAATCAAGCACCCACCGCTGAACAACACCGGAAGTAGACTGAGAGGCAGCTGAAATTGAGGCACTCTTTGCTGGAGGTTCTGACTCAAGGACTGCAGCGTTGGAGGGCCTCCTAGTAGATCCACAATGGTGCTGCAAAGGAAATTTCTTACGGTACTTAGCCAACATCTTAGGGTGAAGAGCAAAACACCGATGTGATGTATGTCCAGACTTCTTGCAATAGGAACAGACTACATCTCCTGAGGAAGGACCTCGGTGTTGAGGGGCCAGAACACTAGTGTGAGTCATCGGTGCAGGAGGTGTAGTAAGAGAGCAAAGATGCATTTCCTTAGCAATCAGATGAGCTAATGAATCATCCAAAGTACGAAGAGTTGAACAGCCAAGTAACTGGGTGTGATTGTACTTAAACTCTTTCCTAAGGCCCATCACAAATTGAAACATGAAGGTCTGATACTCATGCTTTTCTTTAGCCATACAAGACACATCCAGAGACAAGCTAACTGGTGACGCAAGTAAAAGCTCCATAGTATTCCTCTATAGACATGTCCTGTTGCTAAAGATTGTGTAAACTTTGCAGAACGGAGAAACGAAGCGCTCCACTAGGCTTAAGATATCGCTGTTCAAGATACTTCCATATCTTATTAGCAGAGTGGTGATGCTCAAGGTTCATCCGAAGTGAAGGAACAACACTTAGGACTAGAGGTCCCATCACCTTAGCATCAGCCTTTTTCTAGGCCTTCTTGGTGGTATCAACAGCCCTTGAATTAGGAGGATAGTCATTCAGGTGATCCTCAAGGCCAACTGCCTCACAACCGCCTTGATCAAGAAGGCCCACTCCTTGTAGTTGGAACCGTCTAACTTCATGTCTAACTTCATGTCAGTGGCCAAGAGGGAGCCATCCTTTGCCATGATAGTAGAAGGCAATAGGGAGGATAATAGTCTGCTCGACAGAGACGAAGACAAGGCTGACGAAGTCTGCTCACGGTGAAGCACAAAGTCGATGGAGATGGCAGCTCCAAGAGGTGGGGCGCACGGATTTGACGCAGATCGAGTTTGAAGATGACAGATTGATGGCTGTTGACTATGAAATCGAATAGATCAACCCCAGATGGAGGTCGGAGACGACAAGTATCGTCGGATCCGGCGACTCACTGGCAATGTAGCACTGCCCGACGGCAACTCCCT
This sequence comes from Melocanna baccifera, assembly GCA_036346265.1. Lineage (NCBI taxonomy): Eukaryota > Viridiplantae > Streptophyta > Magnoliopsida > Poales > Poaceae > Melocanna > Melocanna baccifera. The sequence goes on along the minus strand of CM070677.1, from coordinate 32,416,634 downwards.
TTACGAGAGTCCGGAGGCAAGGCTGGCGGCAATTTGGAGACAGGGTTGATGGCGACCAGAAGGACCCACGACGTAGCACGTCCTCTGCTCAGCAGATCCAAAGAAGTCGGCGACAACTTGAAAAGATTTGCCAAAAACGCAACGACCTCTAATGAGGTTGTGTTCCGTTATAGACAATTAAGATTACACAGTTACAACAACCCAGGATCCATGATCCGGTTTAGTAGCTCGGGCCTGCACTCCCGGATTCAAGATCCGGTTTACCAGGACAAAGTATGATGTGGTTAACTACTAGCTAACAGACTGCATCTTTCTAACAGTCCCCCTCAATCACAACGAAGGTCTACGAATGTTGAGATTGTAACAGTTTTCAACAAATGGAGTTCTCAAGTGAGTGGTCGGTGAACGATGCAACTTGATCTTTCGACGAAATGAACCGGACCTCCAACGCTTTGCGTGCTACTTGTTCTCGAACAAAATGGAAATTAACCTCAATTTGTTTGGTTCTTGCATGAAACATAGGGTTGGTTGTTAGGTAAGTAGCACCAAGATTGTCACACCAGATTCGAGGTGGTTTGCACTGAAAAACACCGAGCTCTTTTAGTAGAGATTGAATCCAAATCATTTCAACTATAACATTTGCAACTGCTTTGTATTCAGCCTCTGTGCTAGACCGAGAGACTGTTGCTTGTTTCCTGGAGCTCCATGACACTAAGTTTGTGCCCAAGAACACAGCAAAGCCATTGGTTGACCGCCGATCATCAGGGCACCCAGCCCAATCCGAGTCTGAAAAACCTGACAGCATTGTTGTCCCTGATCTTTGAAGATACAACCCAAAATCCATTGTTCCTTTGATATACCAGAGAATCCTCTTCACAGCAGACCAATGCGTCTCGGTAGGTATTGAATGAACTGGCAAACTCTGTTTACTGCAAAGGATAAGTCAGGTCGTGTCATAGTCAGGTACTGAAGTCCACCCACAATGCTTCTGTACTTGAACTGTTCTTCGCCTGACAAAGGTGTCCCTTGACTTCTGGACAATTTTTCCATCGAGGCCATTGGTGTAGAGATCGGTTTGCACTTTGCCATGTTGGCCTTCTTGAGAAGATCCAGTGCATATCTTCTTTGTGATAGCAACACTCCATTCTTCTCTTATTTGACCTCAATTCCCAGAAAGTATTCAAGGGCACCTAAATCCTTAACTGCGAAATCACTCCTCAGTTGTTGAATTAACTTATCAGCAACAGTAGGTGTGGAGCTGATAATTATAATGTCATCTACATAGATCAACATGTAAACTGTCACACCACCTTGTCTGAATATGAGCAGAGATGAATCGGCTACTGAAGGTTTGAAGCCCAAATCTTGTAGTTTGCTAGTTAGTCGATGATGCCAAGTTCTTAGAGCCTGTTTGAGTCCATAAAGGGCCTTCTTGAGTTGACAAACATAGCTTGGTTTGTTTGAATCTTCATAACCTGGAGGTTGCCTCATATAGACTTCCTCCTCAAGTACCCCATGCAAGAAGGCATTTTGGATATCAATTTGCCGTAAGCTCCATCCTTGAGTAACAGCTAGTGACAAGATGATCCGAATAGTTGTAGGTTTTACAACAGGGCTGTAAGTGTCAAGATAATCCACTCCATACCGCTGTTTGAAACCCTTGGCCACTAACCGCGCTTTGAGTCTGTCAAGTGTACCATCAGCTTTTCTTTTAACCTTGTATACCCATTTGCAATCTATGAGATTAATTCCTTTCTTGGGAATCACAAGATCCCAGGTGTCATTCTTCATCAGTGCTGAGTATTCAGCATCCATGGCTTTTCTCCATTCTGAACTCGCTAATGCTTCTTTGAGATCACTTGGTTCTGAAATTATCTCTGAAGCTATCTGCTTTTCTGCAGTAAGTGCTATTGTCGGATTTCCGTCAGTTACTGAAACAGAAAATCTGCGACCATTGGTTGAATATCTGATAGTTCCATCAGTGAATTCCTTGGGCTGGACTATGTTGCTGCGAAGACGTGTTTGCATTGGATGTTGTCTGACAATTGCAGGTGTGGGAGATGAAGTAGAGCTTGCTCCATTTTCTTCACTCGGATGTGTTCCACCGGTAGGACCTGAGCCGCCTGACTGGTCAGCTGCAGTATCTGCAGGGAATGAACTAGCACTAGAGAAGTCATTGTCGACAATATGGTTAGTCTGACTATTACTCAAAAGAACATCATCAATTACTGGTTCAGTTTGGATCGGGGTGAAAATACTTTGTGAGCCTAGTAGGGAGTTTTCGGTATAAGATGAGGTTCTGGCTAGAGAGGGTAAAATAGTGGGATGATGCGAGTATTTAGGCAGCTGCGTGTGTGATGGCAAAGGCTCTGAAAAGGGGAAAACTGATTCATCGAAAACCACATCCCGGGAGATGTATATCCTCCCTGTGCTTCGATCGAAGCATTTGTAACCCTTGTGAGTCGAGCTGTAGCCCAAGAACACGCACTGTTTAGTCCGAAAATTCAGTTTCTTGTCATTGTAGGCACGCAAATTTGGCCAGCAGGCGGACCCAAAAACTCGAAGTCTTGAGTAATCTGGATGAGTGCCAAAAAGTTTGTGGAGAGGTGTGTCTTGACGAATGGTTCGACTAGGCAATCTGTTGATGAGGTAACAAGCAGTGTTAAACGCTTCATCCCAGAAACGTAGCGGCATTTGTGCTTGAGCAAGGAGCGAAAGACCTGTGTCAACTATGTGTCGGTGCTTCCTCTCGGCAAGACCATTTTGTTGATGTGTGTGTGGGCAAGAAATGTGATGAGCAATGCCAGTGGCTTTGAAATAATTGTGTAGATGGTATTCACCTCCAAAATCAGATTGAACTGAACGAATTTTGCAATTGAGCATACGCTCAACATGTTGCTGAAATTGGAGGAATACTACCTCTACATCAGATTTGTTCTTCAGGAAGTATATCCACACATATCTACTGAAGTCATCTATGAAAGAGACATAATATTTTGAGTTATTAGCTGATGGAACAGCTGGACCCCAAACATCAGTATGGACTAATTGCAAAGGTGCTGTAGATTCGTGTAAAGAGGAACTAAAAGGAAGCTGATGTGCCTTCCCTTGTTGACAGGCATTACAAATTGAAGGAGAAGAAACATTTGTGTCTACAACTAGATTATTATTCTGTAGAATGCGAAGAGTGACAGGAGTAGCAGGATGTCCAAGCCTTCGGTGCCATTGTTCTTGAGAGATTCTGTTTGACAGCAGGGCGCGGCAGGAGCTATTATTAGGCAAGACGTAGAGGCCATTCCTACATTGGCCTGTGAGAAGGATGTTCTTCGTGGCTCGGTCCTTGATAAAGAAGAAGTTGGGATGAAACTCAACAATAGCATCATTATCAGAGGACAACTTTCGCACAGAAACTAAATGTTTGTTAATCTTGGGAGCATAAAGAACATGGTTCAGATGTAAAGGACGAGTTGAACCAGTAATTGAAGAATGTCCAACATAGAGAATAGACAGACCTGCTGCTCCATTAGCGACTTGGACTTGATCGCCTCCGGTGTAGCGTTCCTTGACGGTGAGGCGTTCAAGGTCATTGGTGATGTGGTCCGTGGCGCCGGTGTCGATGTACCAGTTGGCGTCAGCGGAGTATCCACTTGTCACAGCAGCAGCTTGCTTGACACTATCATCAGCTTGGTAAGTCTGATCAAACCGATGCCAGCACTGAAGTGCATCATGATTCGGCTTGCGACAGATCTGACAGAGATGACTATTGTTGTTAGTTTGTCCTCTCTGAGGTGGATGAGTGGTGCGTCGTCCTTGTTGTCGACCGCCACCGCGACCGCGTCCGCGACCGTTCCGCCCGAAATTGCCACCGTCGTGGCCAGAAATCCTGTTAACATTGTTAGCGGACGATACCTGGGTAATAGTACTGTGATGTTCTTGTCTCATCTCGTAGCTCAGCATGTGAGCGTAGACGTCGCTGATGGAGTATGAATCTGCTCGCGTGGTGATGCTGGTCACCAAGGGGTGGTAGTCCGGACTGAGACCTCGTAGCATGTACGAGACCAGCTCCTCGTCTTCAAGTTTCTTGCCAATGGCGGCAAGAGTGTCACTGAGGCGTTTCACTTTGCGGAAGTAGTCGGCGATGCTCAAATCTTTCTTCTGGATGGTGGCGAGCTGCATGCGTATCTGCATGATGCGCGCTCGGGAGCTCGACGCGAACATCTTCTCCAGAGTGCTCCAAGCGTCGTGGGCTGTTGTCATGCCAACCATGGTGGCAAGAATGTCCTCGGTGAGAGACGAGTTGATGAGGCTGAGTACAAGCTGATCCTGGTGGTACCAGCTGGTGTACTCGGGGTTGACGATGATTCTCCGGCCGCCAGTTTCCTCTGACGGGTTGACCGTAATGGTCTGGCTGGGTGGTGCGATGGATCCGTCGACATATCCGACGAGACCCTGGCTCCTCAGATAAGGGAGAATCTGCGCTAGCCACAGCAGGTAGTTCTCCTGTGTAAGTTTAACATTGATCACATGGTTGATCGAAGGCGTAGGCATGGAAATGAAGTGGAAAGAGGTGGTATTGCTGGTGGACGAACGTGGAGTAGTGGACATGGCGAGAGTTGGCGGAAGTCGGGGTGTGGATCGTGAGCTCTGATACCATGAAAAGATTTGCCAAAAACGCAACGACCTCTAATGAGGTTGTGTTCCTTTATAGACAATTAAGATTACACGGTTACAACAACCTAGGATCCATGATCCGGTTTAGTAGCTCGGGCCTGCACTCCCGGATTCAAGATCTGGTTTACCAGGACAAAGTATGACGTGGTTAACTACTAGCTAACAGACTGCATCTTTCTAACACAACTCCCTTGGTGACGAGGAAGAAGAGGCAAGGCCGGCGGCGACATGGAAGCAGGGGTCGACGGTGATGACGAAGGAGCTGCAGCTACCTGGAGGCAACTGGAAAGACCTGCGACGAGGGAAAATAAGGTCGGAGCAAAGGGGATCGACGAACTTGGTCCTGACGACGGTGATGACCAGCCGGCGGCGATGGGAATGGCGGCGAGGCAAGACGACACGAGCCGCAAGATGGAGAAGAGGTCGGCAATGCTGGAAAGCGCCGGGCCGTCAGCGATGCTGCGAAGGAGTGGCAGCAAGTCAAGACGACTGGCGCGGTGCAAGTTGACTGGCGAGGAAGGAGCTGGGGTAGGAGTGACCAAAGCTCTGGTACCACGTGAATCGAAGAATCTGTATTGCTCGATTGTATTACATACATGAGTTGAGTAATATACTCCATGAGTATGGGCTACATGGGCCAATATGGGCCTGATTATTCTTAACAGCTTTTACATATTAGAACGTGCTTTGTATTTTATTACATCACAATTTCGTAAGTCGCATGGCAATCCGAATGTTGTAGTGCCTTTCGTTGCACCATTTTGTCTTATATAATACGCTACTATTTATCAGCCACTACTATTCATTAACTGTTTCTATTAGCTATTTCTATTAGCTACTACTATTCATCAGCCGCAGCCAAAAGCCATCAGCAAAATCCAATATGAACAGGCCCCTAGTCTGTCATGGAAAATCACACATGTTTGCCACATATCCACTTGGTGCATATGGTGCATGACAAGTTGACAACACTTGGACTTCGCATCATTAGTCCACAATGACTAGTGTACCAGCTAAGTATGACACTAACAAAGGGTTTATAGTCTTTTCTTGTCACGATATAAATGGCCAAGGTAGTAGTTAATACCTGATAGTTACTATGTACATACATTTAATAGTTAGCGAAGATCGTATGAATAAATCATTAAGATAAAAGTGTTAAGGATATAAGGATATTAGTGTATTTTCCTATTTTAAGGTTTGGTCTTGTGTCCCTTGAGTCTTGTACTATATATTGCCTCTTTGGGTTGTGCAATACATGTACAATTCATCTATAAATCTAACATGATATCAGAGCTTAGATTCCAAACCTAGGACAACCGAGTCTTCCGCCTCTGCTACCTCTGGGAGGATCGATCGCCGCCCCCGGGGGCGGCCACCGCTAGGCCACCGCCTATCCCAAGCCGTCGCGGTTGCCTCCTTTTTCGGATCATGGCGACCTCCCAGAGGACGCCGCCGCCTAGATCGGATCTGGATTGGGACACTCTTCGGGTTGTTCGCTACCCAATAGATCTGGCCTCTATCGCCGGCTCGTCATCGCCCTACTTAGATTCGGCTTCCTCCGCGCTGGATCCGGCTCGCTGCTGCCTGGAGCCATTTTCTTCTTTCTATCATTGCTGCTCCTCTTCCAGATCCGGACGACCCCTCGTCATCACTACTTCCCAGCCGTCGCGGGCGTTTTCATCTCGCTCTCTTTGGGTAGCCGCTGCCCTTCGTCAGATCCAGCCGCCGTCGGCTTCTTCCTGCCTGGATTCGGTCGCTGCCACCTTTTGGGTCGCCGCTACTCTTCTGGGCAGTGTTCATCGTGTCTTTGGATGTCGCCACCGAGGCTCCCATCACAGGTGTCTTTGCCGATCATCCTACGATGTGTCGCTTGCAAGCCAAGGTCACCAGTGACAGCGCCAGATGGGGACACCGTCACTCATCGCCGTCGGCCTCCTGGGGTGCTAACTCTGCCTCGACACTGTGAGACGCCAAGGTACTTGTGCCACCTCCTGCACTATGCTACAGTCTTTGGATATTTGTCTACGCATTGGGCACTGTGCAAGAAGCGGGAAGGCTTTGTGTGCTGCTGGTGTCTCTTTAGGCAGGGCACTGGATGGGGTGATGCCCCTATGATAGCTATCGTGTGGTTTCTTTGCTTGGCTTTCTAGTTGTCCTGGCTACTAGGATCCACACCTTTTATTTTTTTAGTGTTCCATTGTGACCATTTAAATCCGTAGTCTATTTTTTAGTTCGTTTAAGCCATGCAAGTTTACAAATTTCTGTCAGTCAGCCGATTGCTTTGCTAGCAATGGCCCATCCTCTTGGATCGAGTGTAGTGCCTTTCTTTTCGCATGGCCGTAGTCATCGCTCTTCTCTTTGAGCTATTGCAGCTTGTAGAAGTTTTAAACCGCTGCTTCTCTCTGAGCTGCCACCCTGAGTTTTAAGGCCGTCATGCTTTCCTTTTGCCCCGCCGCCATCTTGGGCTTTAATCTACCGTATAGGCTATTACCATACTTTATGGGTTGCTGCACGGACTCGGATGGAGATCTTCTGGTCTCGATACAATTTTCAAAAGCTGCACGCTACGACGATATCTTCAAGACTCAGATTTTGGATTTTCTCTATTTTAGTGTCAACCCTTTCAAATATAAAGTTATTGCATACGCGTTGCATTTGAGGGGGTTGTTAAGGATATATGGGTATTAGTGTATTTTCTTATGTTAGGGTTTGGTCTTGTGTTCCTTGAATCTTGTACTATATATTGCCCCTTTGGGTTGTGCAATATATGTGCAATTCATCTATTCGTCTATAGATCTAACAATAAGTACTTGATTTACTATTTCCAGACTTATAGATGGTTTTGCTTAGTGAATAACATGGACTATTGTTATCACCATAAACTGCATTTTCTACACTTCTTTCATCTTTGTCCCCGCTTCTTTCCTGTTGACGCCTAACCAAGGAAGTTTAAATGTTTTCTTGGTGCCTTTTCATCCTTGAAGACATGATTCGTGGAGAATTTATATATTCATATGTTGCCTTCTGGCCCTTCCCCTTGTTTTCATGAATGTTAACTAAAATAATATATTGCAGGATGGATTTATGTTGTAGAGATGGCACTCAAAATATTTTCATTAGGATTTGGCGCTTATTGGATGGAAGGTCAAAACAAGTTTGATTTTGTGATTACCTGGACTATATGTAAGTTTAATTACACTTTTTTTTAAAATGAGTTTAATCACACCACAAGGAAAGTTTCACTTGTTTTCTTCCGTTGATGCTTTTTATCTTGCATTATTAAGAGATCTATATGCATTGAGAAATATTTTGGTTCAAAAGAAAAGTTTCATTTTCACAACTAAACTGAATTCAGAAAATCGTATGGTATGACTTGTGTTTTAAGAACAGATATCAATATCTAATAATGGTGTACATGGATGCGTGATTAATGCTTATCAAATTTAAGCTTTTGTCTATCCTGGAGTGACATGGATACGTTGTTGTTGTTGTTGTCTATCCTGGAGTCATATTCTTCCTCCATGCAGTTCTCACTGAAAATAAGTTAACAACTACCATTGTATGATTGGTCTACTGTAAAATAGTAGAGAGAGATTGGGGCAGACACCACACAACTAAAGGGCTGGAGTGGTTTGTATATATATTGACTTGGTGAAGGCATACAGGGAAAGCATATACATGAAAGGTGCATATATGGAAAGCGTATATAGAGAAAGATATCTAATTATTCTAATATCTACCTTATTTCATATCTGTAAGAACACCTGTTGTAAAGAAACTAGTAAAAAATTTTTTTGCATTGCCTTCCTTTCAAAATGAACTTTTGTAGTATCTAACATATGATTTCCTTGCAGTTATTGGAGAGACTCTAACGTTTGCCTTCCCATCAAAGCTTTCTTTTCTTTCAAATGGAGAATGGTAATTTCACTGTTTTGGATGCATTACTTTCCAAAATATAAAGTCATCATAAATATAGATCAATCTGTTATTAGTATGCATCATGCTCTCTTTATTTTGTTTTTGGAAACTAAATGAATAGCATTCATGTGCTATGTGAGTAGAACTGATGATTATATAAAAGCCCAGCCCTAAACCCCATGCTCTATGAGATGACTTAGAAGGCTAGAGCCAGCCTAACTTGTCGCCTGAGCCTGCTCACCTGGAGTTACTGGAGCCGAACTTCTAGAGCTTGCCGCTGCTGGTGCTCCACCATCGTTGGACTGGCCACCAGGGGACCCGACCATCGGTGCTCCATTGTTGCCAGATTGGCCGCTAGGTTTAGATCTGTTTTGGCGTCTATTTGACTCGGTTGGTTTAAAAACCGACCTAGCGTAAAGGTAAAAAAATGTCTTTTGTAGGCATCGTTTTTGTTCCTCGTTGCCCAGTGACCTTCGATGATCTCAATTATTGAGATTGGTTTTAGTATATGCACCTTCACATGCGTGGTCAGTATCTTTGGGAGTTTCTTACTGGTGAGTTATCTTGTCCGTCTCGTCCTACTCCCCCTGCTGAGCTCGTACTCCCGAAGGATGCTTCCGAAGACGGCGTACAAAGGTATTTGAGGTGTTTAAGAATACCATAGAATTTTTCAGACTCAGTATGCTGCTTATAAGACATGGATCGATGAGGATGCTTGTGTTTCTGCTATTCTGGTTGCTAGCGTGGAGGTGCATCTCACTGGTGATGTTGTTGGTTTGACCTCCGCACAGGCGATGGGGCACATCTGCATAGCCGCTATAAGCCATCTGGTGATTCCTTGTATCTTACTGTTGTGCGTTAGGAGCAGTCGTTGCAGCAAGGCGATGCCACTATAGACGGGTTCTATGCTCAGCTGTCCGCGATATGGCGTTAGATTGACTCTTTGGGGTCAGATGTTTGTCGCACCTATTAGTGCCGTCAGCATCAGTAGTCTAACATAGAGATTCGCCATATCTATTACTTCTTGACACGTCTCCGGTCTGAGTTTGAGCAGACTCGTGCTCAGTTGCTAGCTCGTCACCCTCATGTGACTGTTGGAGGCCCTTGCAGGTATTCGTACTGAGGACCTTCGTGGTGCGGGTCTACTGTCATTATCATCGTTTCATTTGGTTTTGGTGGCTTCTCCAGCTTTTACACCTACTGCACCACCGGTTATTCACCAGTTGCGCCTCCACCAATGATAGCTGCTGTTAGTAGGGGACTCCATTGCACCTATTGCAACAAGGATGGACATGTGAAGCAGTTCTGCTACAAGAATGATTTTCGTCGTGGTGCTCGTCCTTCGAGGGGCATTAAAGGTTCCTCCTCTTAGCAGAGTCCTCGTGCCTCTGACACTCAGCAGTTTCTAACATTGCTAGGTCGCATGGTTGCTTCTGCATGGTCAGGTACTGCTGGTTCTGCTGCTCAGTCTTCGGGTAAGAGACCACCTTCTACTTCTTCCTCAGGTATATTGCCTTGGATTCTTGATTCTGGTGCTTCTTTTTATACGATATCTGATTCCACCACTCTTACTTCCATTAGTCTTTTAGTTGCTCCTATCACTATTAAAACAACAGATGGTATCTCTCTTTCTGTCACAAGACGAGACACTTTCAAATTCATCTTTTCATGTTTCTACTGTTTCTCATGTTCCAAAACTAACCATGTAGCTCATATCTGTCGGTCAGCTCACTGATCATGATTGTCGTGTTATTTTCGATTCTGATTCTTGTTGTGTTCAGGATCACCGCACGGGGACTCTGGTTGGTACTCGCCCTCGCCGCTGTGACTCACGACGGCTCTGGGAGTTTGACTGGCTTTATCTTCCTTCCGCTGCCCGTCAATCTTGTCGCCTCCACCACTGCCTCCACATCTGCTGCAGCCTCCCATCACAATAAGTGCAATAGAGGCGCGGTGCAGAAGAAGTGCGGCAGCCTTAGAAACTCACGGGGACGGTTCAAAGAGAAGCGGCGGTATCATAAAGACTTCTTCTACGATCTGCGGCGGCTCAAAGAGAAGAGCAGCGACAGCGACTATGCAAAAGGAAGGAGATGGCCACACTCATTCGAGAGGATGTACCGTGGCTAGCAAAACAATCGACTGAGTTGCGTGAGGAGGTCTACATGCAGCCGCCCTTGGGTATTCTATTTCTGAGGGTATGGTTTATCGCCTTCGCCGATCTCTCTATGGTCTCAAACAAGCTCCTCTGGTTTGGTTTGATCATTTCTCTTCTGTTATCATTGCAGCCGGTTTCTCTACTAGTGCTTATGATCCTGCTCTTTTAGTTCATACTTCGCCTTGTGGTCAGATGCTTCTCTTTTTGTATGTTGATGATATGATCATTGCTGGAGATGATTCTCAGTACATCACTTTTGTCAAGGAACGTCTTCATGAGTAGTTTCTTATATTTGATCTGAGTCATCTTCGTTACTTTCTTGGGATTGAAGTTATTTCTACTCCTGAGCGTTTCTGTCCCAAGAAAAGTGCATATAGGATCTTCTTGATTGTGCCTTTCTTACTGATTAACGCACAGCTGAGACTCCTATGGAGCTTAATGTTCATCTTTGTCCCACTGACGGTGAGTGTCTTATTGATCCTACTCGCTATCGTCACTTTATTGGGAGTCTTGTTTATCTTGGTGTCACTCGTCCTGACATTTCGTACTCTGTGCATATCTTGAGTCAGTTTGTTTCCGCTCACTCAGCTCCACTATAGTCATCTTCTTCATGTTCTCCGATACCTTCGTGAAATTATCTCTTGTCGTCTCTTTTTCCTTCGCTCCAGCTCTTTACAGCTCTAAGTATATTCTAATGCCACTTGGGCTAGTGATCTCTCTGATCGCCGGTTTCTCTCTGTTTATTGTGTTTTTCTTGGCAGTTCTCTCATTGTTTGAAAGACTAAGAGTAGACAACAGTTTCTCGTTCGAGTACTGAGGCTGAGTTGCGAGTTATGGCTTTGTTAATTGCGGAGGTTACTTAGCTATGGTGGTTACTTGAGGATTTTGGTATTTTTTTACTGCACCGACTCCTTTTTTGTCTGACAGTACAGGTGCTATTAGCATTGCTAAAGATCAGGTAAAGCATGAGTTTATAAAGCATATTGGTGTTAATACTTCCTACATGTGGATAGGGCTGTAAACGAGCTGAGCTCGAGCGAGCTTGACCTGGCTCAGCTCGAGCTCGGTAGAAACTCGAGCCGAGCTCGAGCGAGCTTGAGATTGCCGTCGAGCTTCAAGTTGGACTCGAGCTTGGCTCGGACAAGCTCGAGAGGCTCGTGTAGGCTCGGGTGGGGAGAGGAGGAGTGGGGACGGACCGGGAGTACTGGCTTGCGGCGCGGGAAGCCGTGGCCGGCCGGATCCGGTCAGGAGGCGCGGCGGGCTGGGAGAGGCGCCAGTGGGCGGGTCGAGAGGCACCGCGGGCCGGTCGAGGAGGCGCCGGCGGGAGAGGAGAGGCGCGGGAGGAGGCGGGACGGGGCGATGGCGAGAGAGAGGAAGGGGGCGGGGTGGGGCGGCGGGCGGGGCCGAGGAGGGTGTGGTGGGGCGGGCGGCACGGGAGGAGAGAGGGGGGGGGGAGGCGGCGGGGGAGAGAAGGGACGGGGGGGGGCGGCGGTGGCGGGGCGGAGGCGGCGGCGCGGGCGGCGGGAGAGAGGAGGAGGGGACGGGCCGACGGGGTGCGGGGATGCGGCGGCGCGGACGCGAGGCGGCTGCGCTGCAGAGCTGGCGAAGCGCGAGGAGCGAGGCTGCGGCGGGGCGAGAGAGAGGATCGGGGCGCGACTCGCGAGGAGTGGGCGGGATCTGGGCATCCGGCCCATTCGGGCAGGGGGCGTGGGGGTGTTTGGGCGGGAGGGCGGGAGGGCGCAGCGGGAATGGGCGGATGGGCCGAGGGGCACGGGGTTTTGGGCGAGAGGGCGCGGCGGGATACAAGGGGATGGGATAAAAATCTCAAGCTCGCGAGCTATTCAAGTTCGGCTCGCTAAAGCTCGCGAGCTGGAGATCAGGCTCGAGTTCGGCTCGTTTGGAGCTCGAGCCGAGTTCGAATCGAGTTTAAAACAAGTCAAGCTTGAGTAGTTCGCGAGCCTCGAGCTTTTTTTACAGCCTTACATGTGGACACAGGTGTAGGATCATGTTGTTGCTCTTCAATATGTGCCTTCCGAGTTTCAGTTAGCAGATTTCTTCACAAAGGCAGATCAGAGCCCATCACAGCTTTCACCTCTCCAAACTTTACGTTGTTGATCCACTATAAGTTTGAGAGGGGTGTTAGATATATATTATATAGCTGTGTATTTACTCTGTTGTATAAGGGGTTTCCTGCATATATATCATACCTGTACATGTATATATATTAGCCTATTGGCCTCATGAAGAATATAAGCGCTATTTATAATACAAACTACAGTGAGCTTCTTAGTATGATGGTGATTTAGGAAGAATGTAGTTCGGTTCCGCTGTAAATACAACATACTGCAACCAGAAATATCATGTTGAACTATATGAGGTGATGAGTCAGGCTGTACTTCAAAGGTGTACTGAGTTGTACTTGTTGGAATTACCGATTCAACATTTAATCACTTAAACAGGTTTCAAGGGGATATCGGTGGTGGAAAAAAATATCTGAAACTTTTTTGTTGCTTGCTCTAAAATTCTTGCTGTCAAATATGTGACTCATTTTCCTTTGATGTTTGCCCAACAGGATTCGATATCTTCTCCTTGGAAGGATGTTGCGCTTAACAAGAATTTTGTTGCAAGTTGACCGTTTCAGAGCATTTGTAGCAACATTCTTTACTCTGATGTCTAGTTTGATGCCATATTTGGGGATCATTTTCTGTTTTCTTTGCATGTACTGCTCCCTTGGTTTGCAGGTTGGAATACCGAATACACTTATGCTTTCCCATATTAAGTTTTATGCACTAACCAGTTCAATAAAAGCTTAAGCTATTAGGAAAAAAAAAGTATTTCTGCTCATTCTTCAGCATTTCCCCTCGCATGTAGATTTGCCTAAGTCTATGATGTGGAAAAGATAATGCATGTTGGTGGTTCAATTTGTTTAGAGGGACAATTATCTGCCTACGTACAGCAACCTGTTATTTATGCCAGTGAACGCTGTTTTGTCTTGTTCACAACTTACCCATTTACTAGTTAGTAGTTATTAACGTTGTCTGAGCTTTTCCTGATCTGAACTGTGTGCCTTTACTGTTGAATTATCATTAACACTTTTGACATCTTACTTGTTTTTCATGAGCTGATCGTTGATGCTCTTTTGTTTGCAGATTTTTGGGGGCATTGTGTATGCAGGAAACCCAACACTGGAAGAAACCGATCTCTTCAGTAATGAGTATCCTTTTTTGTTATTATTCCTCTGTTTGCATTTCCACTGATATTTTTACAGTTTGTCGTGGTCCACATAGTTGCTATACATAAAGCGTAAACTATGTAATAAAAATGTATTTTTTCACCTAATGCTACCTTGACGTATTCAGCTATCTTCTTTTTAATTTCAATGACTATCCAAGTGGTATGGTTACTCTGTTCAATTTGTTAGTGATGGGCAATTGGCAAGTATGGATGGAGGTAAGAATATGACAGGCACCCTTGAGCTCCAACCTGCTTTTGTTTTTGTGTGCCCCAGCATTATTCTTTTGGAAACATATGTATCGAGTTGCTTATGTTTGTTCTTTGAGAAAATTGGTTATATACCATCGAATAACTCTGATCTTTACGATTTGCCATCGAATAACTCCTTTACAATGTACAATCGGGTTCCAATTTTTCTTTACAATATGCCATCGCCATGAGGTCTCCATCACAAGCCCTCTGTGAAGCCCTGAGAAAAGACCATTTTGCCCCTAGCGATAACATTTCACTCCATACCACTCTCAAGTGCCTCCTGTTCTACTATTTGCCATCATGTGATCATGAGTGTAGGTTGACAGTTCCATGCATAGCACCATGTGAATTTTTATCTAGACAATTATACTAATTTATTTTTTCACATCTAGACACTTGTTCTCTTGTTTTAAATTGGCACCCAGTACGCAGTGAAACAAGAAGAAATTTTTGGCATACAATTTCATAGCATTAAAAATCCCTAATTTCACATAAGAGCACATGAACCAAAATCATACAGTTGCAAAGAGACATCACAAATGCATAATTTGACACAATAACACATGGACAAGTCCATTACATTACTAAGCTAGCAAGTCCACAACAGGTGCATAACATGAACCAAGTCCATAACAAGTACATTGGCACATGAACCAACATCACTAAGCTAGCAAGTCCAGATCACATTACAAGGAAACATTCATAGCAAAATAATCTCCAACAGTTGCAAACACACATCATGTGTTGGGTTATGGAATCAATTAGCAAGCGCTTCTTGCTTCTAGTCCCCATGGATGGACTGTCTGGTGGTGTATCAACGGCTATGCGTTTCTTCTTGCCCTTCCCATTCCCCTTCAAATTGGCAGGTGGTGTGGTAGCCTCCACTACTAGGACAAGTGCCATTGAGGCACCATCTGGTTGGTTTGAGCCACTATGAGATGCCGACCTGCAAGAAAGTGTTGTCAATCGGACTCCTTGACATTTTTAGTGTGTTCAACTAACAAGTTTGATGTGTACCTAACTGAACTACCAGATGCAGATGTAGGCTTTTGTGGCTTAGTTTTTCTGAGCAATTGGCCTCCTTTTGCTGAATTAGCATAGAATTGAGTGTAACTACTATGTTACAACAATATTTACATGATCAACAAGCTGTCCTATGTTACCTTGGGCCTGGCAAAGTTTGAGTGGATGATGTAGCAGCAGCAGCAACACCGCTACTTCCAATAGCAACTGAACTTGAAGTATGAATTGCCTTCTTTTTCTTTGGTCTACAAGTTAACTAAACAAATGATTTAGAGTGAAGTTATATTAGTAGTGCTAATGGATGCATGTATTACCTTTGCTTTGCCAACAAAGCATATGCTTCTTTAGCTTCTGGATCAGCTTCTTTGCAATTCTGACATCTATGGCCATACCTTTCCTGCCCTTGTCCTTCCCTTCTGCACCTCCCTTGTACCTTTGATTCTTGGGCCTCCCTGCAGATCTCTTCGGTATTGGTGGATAAAGAAATAAGTCATGGGTATTCTTTGGCCACTGGGACATGTCAGTCAGCGCAGGAATGTGTGGAGCATATACAGCTTTGAACTTGGATGCAGAATAACAATCATCAACATATGTATGTAGCTGCACCCCCCTAAGTGAAGAGATGAAGCACAAGGCATTTGCACATGGCATCCCAGACACTTTCCATTCCCAGCTTGTGCATGTCTTGGCTTACTACTTCAACTACTGTTAGGGGTTGTGGCCAGGGAGGCCACAGCCTGCACACAAGGAGGAGGTGCAGCAGCATGGAGTCTACAACATGCATGTGTATCTTCGTATTATGAAGTCAGATGCATATCTCTATATTAAGAATAGTATTAAGTTGCATGCACCAACCAATTCACCCAAAAGCTTAAACTAATGAGGAAAGGTGGGCAATTCACTTATACTTCAACACTCCCCCTCACGTGTAGGCTCCCTCAGGCCTAAGACGTGGAATAGAAGTGGACTGTAATTTTTTTTTAATTGCGTCAACCGGATCTCGAACTTAAGACCTCTTGGCTCTGATACCATATTGAGTTGCATGCACCAACCAATTCACCCCGTCTGCACGTCTTCACCGCCGGTTCGTCTTCGCCACCACAGATCGGGACGCCTCCGCCGACTTCTTCCATCGTCGTCCCGCCTCGCGCGTACGCGGTCTGATCAGCCGATTATGCGCGATCCACCCGGCTCCTGTGACGTCCATCGTCGAGTACTACGCGCATCTTCTCTCCGCGAAATTGCTGCTTTGTGTCGCCTCCTTGGGGCGCAAAGCTCGCGCCGTGTGTCCTCGCCGTTGCATCTACATCGCCGTCCCTGTGCATCAACGATCGTCTGCGCAACCTCTTGTGCGCCATCGCTCGCACTGGTCTTAAATCATCTTGATCGGGCCTTCATCACCGACATCGAAGCGATACCGCCCGCCGTACCTTGCGTCGGGGCGCTCGCGCCGAGCTAGAGCGTCGCCGGCCGCTCGCCGCCGTAGAAGCGTCGCTCCGCGCTCGCTTCTTCGTACGCCCAAAGACAACCACGTCGGTTGGGGCCTCTTCCTAGTACGTCCGTCTGAGCAACACCGGTGCATGTTTCGTCCCGACGCGCGTTGCGGTCGGCAAACCCGGCACGCGCTGCCCCTGGTGGCTTGAGCGCATCAACCGGCATCGACCCTCCGTTCTGCCCCGTCGCCCGATTGCATCGCCATTGTTCGTCTACATCGCCTGACGGCCCGATCTGCGTCGACCTCGGCATCGCCCCCTTCCACGACAACTACCTCGACGCGTCTCCGTCATAACCATGGCGCCTCTTTTGCGCCCGCGGCCTCAAGTGCGACCGCCTCGACATCGGTAACCCGACCACGACTACGTCAACCACGGCCATCTCCAGCACGGCATCCTCGACCACGACTACTCCGGCCTCGCGCTCGGCTACCTCGACATCGGCACAAAGGGCTATCGCCTTGCTTGAGCTTCGTCGGTTTGCCGCTCGATCCACGACATACGCGACGCATCGACAGTTATGACTGCGGGGGGATGTCAACTCTTCGGCTTCTTCTCCAGTCTCACCGTCTGCGACGCTCCCGTTGTGACTGCGGGGGGATGTTAGAGTACAATATATTTGGTAGTGTTAGAGTACAATATATGGTAGGATAGAGTCCAATTAGGATTACAATTCCTTGGACCATCTTGCCCCCCAAGTCTTGTACCTCTATATATACCGCCTTAGAGGCTCAATGCAATACATCCAATTCCACCTATTTTATCTTCCTTGAAATAGTTAGATACATATCTTCGTATTTAGATAGTATAGATATGATCTTATTTTTAGTTGCTTGGTTGCATTAGATCTTGTTAGTTTATATATTGTTAGAGGCTAATCTCATCTATATAAAAAGAGAAGCC
Organism: Melocanna baccifera; assembly: GCA_036346265.1. NCBI lineage: Eukaryota > Viridiplantae > Streptophyta > Magnoliopsida > Poales > Poaceae > Melocanna > Melocanna baccifera. The sequence goes on along the minus strand of CM070677.1, from coordinate 32,398,982 downwards.
ACACCATGTATAAGTAAACAATGAACAATTAAACAAGTCTCCAGTCTTCCCTTCTTCTAAAGTTAGGCTTCAGAGCCTCTCTACTACGTCAGGAAAGAGCCCTATCGGTGGCTAAATGAGGGTGAGTACCCTACCCTCGGTCCTCGAACCCGTACCTAACCATCAACTACAACATTTGGTATCAGAGCTACTCACCATAGCTTTTGTTGCCGATAAGATTAAGGCCAATGGAATCAATGCCATAGTTATTAAGGCGTCGCTAAGCGTCGCCTAAGCTGTAAGGTGGCCCGGGGGTTCAAGGCGTCGCCCCCGCCTTGCCGTCCATGCCCAAGGCGCTGGGCGGCGGCGGCGGCCGAAGGTGGGGAGGCGGCGGCCCGAGGAGATGGCGCGCCGATCGGATCTAGACCGATCTGGTGGCGGGAAGCCCCGATCCGGCGTGGAGAGGCCGGATCCGGCGTCGTCCGGGTGGAGGCGGCGGTGGCGTCATCGTTCGGGTGGAGGGCGGTGGCGCAGGACCGGATCCGGTGGTGGGGAGCCTCGATCCGGTGTGGGGAGGCCGGATCTGGGCTGGGGCGGCGGCCGAGCCAGGTTGGAGGAGGCGGCGGCCGATCCAGAGGGGAGGCGTCAGAGGAGAGGTGGCGGCGTCCTGGGCGACGCGTCGGGGGGAGGAGGCAGCCAGCGCAGTGTCGGGGGGAGGACGGGGTGGGGATAAGAGAGATCGAGGGTACGACTGTTAAAAGGGTTTGGCATTTTTAAAATTTAGTCCTCAGAGTTCTATAAAATTGCAATTAAGTCCTTCTCTTTAGAAATCTAAAGATTTAGACTTTAATTTAGACTTCCAGAGTTCCGCTTTCTTCGCCTTAGGATGCGTGTAAGGCGTCGCCTTGCCTCGCGCCTTGTGAGGGGGGTGGGTCGCCTTGCCTCGCCTTACCGCCTTAATAACCTTGATCAATGCCATGAATATCATTGACAAGTTATCCCCTAGTGAGCTCTGTGCCAACATCAAGGCCTTATTGTTGGACTTGAAGACAAGTTGGGATAAGAAGGCGGAGCAGAAGAAGGCTTAGTATGTCACTACGATTCCTGTGTCATCACCATTGGTCAAGTCGCCATCCCTGCCGGTTGTGACATTGCCCAAAGTGGAGGAGCAATAAGAGCCGACACCTGCCATTGCAATGGCGACAGTGGCATCATCATCCCCATCACCGTCATCGCCGTTGGTCCTGCTACCGCCTTCGCCATGATGACTCCTCTTCTGGCTTTGCTATCCTTGATTGCATCTTTGGTACCTTCGCCGAGGATGAAGGTTGTCGTTGTCTAGCGGCGATCTTCACGTGATCGGTCGACGCCGTGCCTTCGAAGATGCGGAGCGCACCTGCTGTCATGTGGGAATCAATGACATCATCGCATCTCTCCCATAACCATTATACCCCGACATTGTGCCTTTTCGTCGACATGGAGATACGAAGGTATTAGTCCGTGGCCACTGCCTGACAACTCAAGGATGAGCTGTCTCGCTACGAGGGGTATAATGTTATAGACCAAGATTAGTAGGTGCGTAAATAGTCCCGTGGGTATTGTACGACACGGGTACACTGTAGTGATGTTATCTATTTAGGTAGTTTGATTGGTTTTCTAATATAAAATATTTGTTGGCTAGGTAGGTTTCGGAATTCCATAACAATCAAGTTATTGTTAGGATAGTTTTCTAGTATAAAAGATTAGTTGGTTAGGTAGGTTTTGGAATTCCTTAACAATCATGTTATTGTTAGGATAGAATCTTATCTATTAGGAAGGTTATCTTTTATAGTTGGAAAGATTAGATTGGATTGTTAGGAGGCCGAAACTATATAAGCATGACATTGTTATCCTTTCTAATCAAGCAGTGAATAAACAAAGTTCCAAGTCTTTTTCCCTCCTCTTCAACTAAGCCTCTGAGCCTTGGCGCCAACATGGCCGATCGTTCAAGGCCGAGTGCCCTACCCTCAGTCCTTGGACCCGTAACACAATATTTAATATTATGGACCAAGATTAGCAGGTGTTTTGATCCCATGACAATTAGCGACATGCTGGGTCATATGATTGAGATACTTGAAAAGATGCTTGGTGTTCTAGAGGAGGCCAAAATGGAGAAGCAGTAGGAGGTGCTTGTCGTCACCACCGTGGCCACGCCTCCATCACAATCGTCGCCACTTCCATCACCTCTAGAACTAGAGCTACCGACAATTTTATTAGTAAAATATTTTTCAGTAGGGAACTCCCCTACTGTTCTCATAAAAAAGAGCTGCCGACAATGCCTCATTTAACCTCACTGCCTGCGGTTGTGTTAATGGTGCCCTCGTTGAGGAAAAAGAAGGCCGCCATCCAACGACCATCCTTTCCATGTGGACAGCTGATGTTGTACCTTCGTAGATGTGGGGCATGGCCGGTGTTAGGACCGCAACGGCATCATGTTCTTCCTCGCAAAAGTAGGAAGAGCGTCGCTGCTGCCCCGTGTAGCTTATCCATGCTGCCGGCGCCTCCCTGCAATGACAAGTCACACCAAGGGACAACAGTCCTCGCTGCTATCCATCGGAGTGTTGCTGACTCTCTTCCATACGACGTTCCACCAACGCCATGGTCTCTCATCAATGTGGGGACATCTCGGCTTGCAGCCATGGCCGCTGCCCTACAGCCTGAGGACGTGCTGCTCGTCCGAAAGGGGTGAGGTGTTAGGTGATGTGGCCAGGGAGGCCATAGCTTGCACACAAGGAGGCACAACAACATGGAGTCTATAACATGCATCCACATTTTCATATTAGGAATAGTTAGATGCATGTCTTTATATTAGGAATAGTTAAATGCATATCTTTATATTTAGATGATATGAATATAATCTTATCTTTAGTTCATTTGTTACAATATTTAGATGATATGAATATAATCTTATCTTTAGTTCATTTGTTACATTAGATCATATTAGTTTTCATATTGTTAGAGGCTAACCTCACATATATAAAAAGAGGAGCTGCACCATTCATAAGTAATGAACATTCAAGCAAGTCTTTAGTGTCCGTCTTCTTCTAAAGTCAGGTCTCAGAACCTCTCTGTCATGTCAGAGAAGAGACCTACATGCCTCAGAGCCTCTTGCCACCTAGGTACAAATAATAGGTCAACTACAAGTGATGAAAACATTCATTTGCATAACATAGTAGAAGAAAGCCTAACTGGGACTCTATCAGTAACCTCTGCTATAAGAACATCACTTCTATCTAGATCAAAGTTAATTCCCTTACTTTTCTCATGTAGTTCATTCATAACACTTGGTAGCTTGATGTGGCTCTGTAGCTTAGTAGCAACCTTCCTCCTCTTCAGAAACTTGATCATCACCTTCCTTCTGATCTTGTCCGTCAATTCAAAGTGCATAAGCCTCTTGTGCTTGTTGATCCAGTTGTTGAAGCACTTGGCCAAGCTGTTGGTGACATAGTCCACCTTTGAGTTAGGTGAGAACTTGCTTCTAGTCCAAAGCCTACAAGTAAATAAGAAATCATTAGCGATGAAAAGCAACAGGTGAATGAGAGAAATCATTAGCGCTGAAAACTAACAAGTAAAAAACATTACCTTTTGTGGTGACTGTTCATGTGAATTATGGCTTCCGGCTTCTTGGCCTCCATTGCAGCTATATGGTCATCAAAATCTTCAGGAGTAAGAATATGCTGCTGGCCACAAATCGTCATCAAACACTTTGCCATGGAACTTCATCTTGAAATTGGTAACCAGATGCCTCATGCACTCCCTATGCTCTGCATCGGTGCATATTGCTAGGCCTGGAGGGGTTCCAATAGCTTGTCGTAGTTTTTCCATGAACCATACCCGATTTTCACTAGTTTCCGAGTCAATGACACTGTAGGCCACTGGATAAAACCAATTGTGACCATCAACCGCAAAAGCCGTTGCTAGTTGACCTCTACATTTTCCTGTCAAGTGTGTACTGTCAATTGCCAACTAGGGCCTACATCCAGCCAAGAAACCTTCAATGCATGGCTTTAGTAACGGGGGTGGGACTATGCCGTGTGGGCCACGGATGGCAGTCTCCCATTGAATTCATTGGCAGTTAACCAGACAGTCTTAATGGAGGGCATGTGACGGAGACCTCACGGCGATGGCATGTTGTAAAGAAAAATTGGAACCCAATGGTATATTGTGAAGAATGAGTTATTCTATGACAAATCGTAAAGAACGGAGTTATTCGATGGTATATAATCAATTTACTTAAGAGTCAATGGTCCTACAAATGTTAAAAAATATGCACTTAGAACAATTAATCAATAATAATAAACCGAAAAAGAAAAAGATGCATCTTTTGTCTTCTAGATTTTTCTGCTTTATAAAGTGAGCTAATGTGGTCTGGATTGTCAGTCTACAAGAACTTTTAGAATGTTTCTACCAAAAAGTGTAGAACTTTTTTTTTCTGTATTTGCTAAACTTTGTTTCTTTATCTTTCTCATACTTTCAGAGCTACAGGCAACTGACTGGAAGTTCTTGGAGCCTGATTTATTTTGTCAGTTTTTACCTTATTTCGGTATTACTGCTGCTTAATCTGGTAAGATCCAGCGACATTCATTATATAAGTTTTCTACTTTGCATAATACTAGACTTTTACCGACTAATTTGCACATCACTAGAAACTTTGTTGAGAAGTGGATATTTCCAAGAATTTCATCTTATTAGTTGTTATCAGATGCTTAGTTATTGATTATGTAAATTGTGTATTGCTCTGTCTTCTCAGATTGTAGCATTTGTGTTGGAGGCATTTTTTGCTGAGATGGAACTGGAGAAAGCTGGAGAAGCTGATATCCAGGTTAGATGAATATCTATGCTGAGTAAATTATTTTTACCATATTCAGAAACTCAGCGGGAAGTCGGTAACTTACTGGTTATTGCTTGTACTGTCCTTTGACTCCTTTCATGCACTCTATATCACAATATTATTAGGAAGAATTGGAAAAACTTATATTTATATTCCACTTCTCTCAAGTTTTTTACTGGAAACCAGCCAAAGCTGGTTTGCTTCCCACTCAGTTTAATTTGGGAGCTATACTATATCTGATTGGCTAGTGGCTACTGTAGGCCCTGTATCAAGAGAGCATTTGTCACTACTAACACTGCTTCCACAAGTTCTGTACAAGCACTTACTGAAACTTTATATTCTTTTCAACGTTTCAACTTATCATCATTTTACTTCATAAGTTCATATTGCCACTAAATATTTAAGCTCAAGCAATTATCTGGACTGAAATAGCTAATGTTTTGAGGGCATCTTTCCATCCTTGCAGGATCCTACTCCCCGAGGAGGAAACAAACGGCGATCTATGCGGTAATGCACATCATTATTATTTGCTACGATATAATAACGTACTGTTGCAGCCTTTACTTCGTTACTTATCATTGACGTGGTGTAGTGTGAGGACAAAGGGTACCATGGTTGATATTCTTCTGCACCATATGTTGAGCAATGAACTTGATGGATCTCAAAACTCTGGGCAATAACTTGTCTTTATGGTACTACCCCGCCTCACTCTACAAATCACAATTTCCGTATAATTGTTCTAAAATAATTGAATTCATGAATCTGGAAGTTCTTATGTGTATGATACTCTGATCCATATCGATACTTCTAGAATAAGTCATTTGTAGCGTGTATGTTGTGCGTTGATGTCTTTATACTCGATAGATTATGGGGCAGGTAATCCGCACTAGATCATCATCATCATATGCAGAATTGCGTTCTATCCTTTTTTTTTAAATAAATATCGCTTTTTTATCTTGATTAAATTGTTATAATTCGGGTTTTTTGGTGGTCCTGCAAGGAAGAAAACAAGAAAGACACGAATGGTAACAGCCAGTATTTTCCCGAGCACGGAGTGGTGTTATACGAAACTAGCATGTTGGCCCAAGCGCAGCTAGCTTTATTATACTTATATAATTTTATAAAAAATAGATAGGTGAATCTACCTTATTATAATTTTTTCTGTAAAATAAGTGGCTTATATATATATATATATATATATATATATATATATATAGGGGGCATATCTAGTGCAAAAGGGTATTTCAGTGCAAAGGTGCAAATGAAGATGTGGACCATCCGATCTAAATTGTGTGGCTTGGATCAAGAAAGGTGGAGGTGGTGGGAACTCATCCCACTTAAACACTTTTGTAGAAAACCCCCTGCATAGATTATGTTTTATGAGGTGGGGCTTCCACCTTCCTTGATCCGAGCCACACAATCTAGATCGGATGGTCCACATCTTCATTTGCACCTTTGCACTGAAATACCTTTTTGCACTAGATATGCCCCATATATATATATATATATATATATATATATATATATATATATATATATAAGTGTGTGTGTGTAGATCATGTCATTGGAGTTTTAACAAAAGTATATTTAATTGCTTTGGACAATCTATAGTACACACAGAAATTTATTGGCAACCCTCACACAAGGGCGGATCTACGTTAAGTATTGGGGTCATTTGACCCCAATGGCTTCTTGCTAAGCCCAATATAAATCCTCTTTATAGATAACAAATGACACTTATAAACAAGCAATGCAATCATTATGCTTAGAGAAGTGACCCAGGCGATATTTTTTCTTGGATCAGCCCCAGCCCTCACAATAGAACTATGCGATGTGTGGCCGAATACCATTATAGTGCAACTTAATATGGTTTTCTAATATCGGTTTTGTTAATTTTCAGGTACCTAAAATTTTCTGTCACTGCACAGTTGTACTACGTAAAATTGCAGAACTGAAAGCTTTGTTGCATTTTTCGTTCTATTTATTTATGTAGCTATAGGGCTTCACCGAGTTACTTTATTTTTATGAAGGTTAGAAATTTGTATGTCTTTGTATTTCTTTTGTACTTTGTAGCGGTTCACAAACCTTAAATTTATTTAGAATTATTTTTTGTTTAGTCTTTGTCCTATAGGTGACGGGATTCTACACGTCTTATTATCTCATTTCTCTTTTCATATATGCAACGCAATGCTCGTGCACATGTCTTAACTCATCCTTTTGCTTGTACTGGTATAGCAGAGTGTAATACCCGTCAGTATTCACTCATACTCGTACTCTTTCGTGCAGGACCAATTGTAGTCCTTTTTCATACAGGGACCTTATTGCCTATATTTTGCATATGGGCAACTCATCCCATTTCTATGGATCATATTTTTCCATCATAAATGCTGAACATGCAGTGTAATGATTATTATCTTTCTTCACTAAGCAATTGATATAATCATCATTCTTCCATAGTCATCATTATCATCAATTTATCATAAGCTTGTGAGTAGTTTTAAAAGGACATAATCATATGAATTATTATGGCAAGCATTCATTTAACAAATAACAATTTCAAATACTCGAATACCATTGTACCAAGCATTTGCCTTTCTAGTTGCAACGACCAGGTTAATTAGAAGATGACACCAATCTTGATGCTACTCCTACAATAAATTCTCAATCTCAATACATGCCACAATGGTACAAGATATCAATTAAATAATAATGATCTTACACGCTTCTCAAATCCATAAATCTCCCCCTTTACCAAATAGTCACTCTTGCTGTCCTAGTACTAAAAGTAACATAACTTTTGATCTCAAACCATATTCTAGCAAACCATACTAATTGTAGACCCTATATAAAATTTTCTATAACTTCTTAGTTGATCACTTTCCTAGATTAAATCATCCAACCCCTAGTTTTTAACCTAGAAGATAGATCTGTCATCTTCTAGACAATAAACTTAATATTTTCGGTTCAAATTAAGTCATTTGAATATTCCTTTTGAAATTTTATATATTCTAAACTTTTGTAGTCCATTCAAACACCCCTTCAAATCATTCTTGTGTATACATATGACGTCAACTCCGTCGTTTTTTTTAAACTCAGCTTCAACAAGATGTTGCCTTGCAGAAAGGTGTAGTTGTAATTGCTTACTACTTCCTTGCTTTATATTTTAAAACATTGTTGTTTCATGGTCCTCAAGATAGAATTTTGCATCGAGTAGGATTTTCGTAATCTTTTGCCCGTTGGTATTGGAAGTTATATATTTGCGGAAGTTTTTTAATAAAAAATCTGTTAATGTTATTTGTGTGGATTTCACTATTATTTTTATAATCATTTGCCCAAGGACAACAAAGCGTCGATGATGACTGCAAGGAGGCTTGAGGATGACAGGGAGGCATCGGATCCACCGGGATCCATGGCTGGTGGCTTGCTACTGAAGAAGAAGACATAGGTGGTGATCGTTTTAGCGATAGCTTCTAGTTTTTAGCTGAAATTTCACTGTAACTGGCTGAAATTTTACTGTAGCTAAGTTAGTGAATAGTGTAGTGAATAGTGAAAAAAAGCTGAAGCTAGAAGCTGAAGCCGAAAAAAACCGAAACGATCAGGGCCATAGAGTAGGATGGAGGGAGAGTAGAAAGGAGAGAAAGAGAAGGAGAGGCGGGCTGCTATGGAAGGGGCGGCGATGGTGGCAAGGGAGGGAAGCGGTGGGTGGAGCTCTCAGTCGGTGGCTTAGTCACTTAGGGTAACACTCAGGAGCCCATGACATATGGGAATACATATATGGCTATCTTAATTTTTGCTCAGTTTTGATGTAATTTTTTTCAAACGAAAAAAAGATCAAACCTTTGGCAATATTTTTCTTTATCGTTGATTAGAATATATTTCTAATATCTTAGAGAAGGTGCATACCAAGTTTAAGTGATTTGGACCCTCGGTTCGAGAGTTAGTTCATTTTGTGGTTTGAACCCGATTTTGCCCCAACAAAGCTTTATGAGCTAAAAGATCTCATCCTTCTTGTGATCCTTCTAGACCTCTTGTTGTTCTAAGTTCCTAATGTTGTGATCTTACTTTGGTTTAAATTTTAAGTTATTTGGACATTTCTTGTGAAAGTTGTGTGGTTTTTGGTCTTATTCGGATTAAATTTCCTGTGCTGATATGAGTAAAAGGTAGTACCACCCATTACATAGCAGTAGTACTGCTTTGAGGTATGAAGTCCCGTTTAGTTCGATTTTTCTTAGGGATTTCTCTGGCGGTACTTAGTCTCTAATCTTCAAAGCTTATTATAGTTTTTGGAGTGAAAATCTCTAATAATCTTAAAACAAAAGATTTAGAGAAATTGTTATTGGTACGACTCCTATTCAACCCTTTAGTTTTCATCTTCGGTCCTTCGTGTTCAAGCCGTTGCTTCCCTTCCGCAGACTCGATCAGACTCATGACTAGCCTCTGAATGACATGTGGGTCCAAACCAACATGGGCTCGAATGATTTCTCTCGTTGACTTGTACATATTTGTTTGTTTTCACAACAGCGGCGCAACAATTTGATGTTGTTGGCTAGCACGTCAATAACTGATCCAGATTCACGCTGGTTCCGAGTGTGATACTCTCAAGCACGTAGACGCGTGATATATTATTTTATCGCTAGTCATAAATGAAGTTATGACAACAAAATTCATCACTACAAAGACGTCCTATGAGAACGTGATATTTTATCATAGATAAATAAAATAGTGACAACGTAACAGTTGTTACAGGAAAGTCGTCACTACTAAAGCATCTTATAACGACATATCACGTTGTCACTATTTGGTAACAGAGTAGTGGCAGCGTTGTAGTTTGTCACTATAAAGTCTTCACAAACAAAGCAACCAGTGATGCTATGACATATGGTCACTGTTGCAATGGAGTAACGATAATATGTGTCTGTTCTTTTTTGCTGCGGCTTATGGCTTTTAACTGAAATTTTTGAATTTTAGCTGTTTGCGACAGAGATTACGAAGAGAGATACTCGCTTACGATTTTGGATGATACAGATGTTGAGCTTTTAACGTGTACTATAATTAACTTGTAGACTCTATCCTAAAAAAATACTTCATTTGAAAGTTAAGTACTGTAGCAAAAGCTAAAAACTATTTTGAGAAGCTGAAAAGAAAGTCCATATGATTACTCGTCACTATAGAATCGTCACGACTACAGTATCTTGTGGCGATCTAGAGGAAGAATTTTTTTAGTCACTACAAATCTGGTTATCAGTGACAAAACAGACTTTCATCGCTGTATTTCGTCACTAATAATGTGATTCCTTGTAGTGTCGGGCCGGGGAGGGGTTAGAGCAGCGGGAGGTGTAAACGGCGGCAGAGGTGGTGACAGCGGAGAGGAGGAGAAGGAAGGGAAGGTTGTATTTGTTCGTGGAAGGATAGTGTTTCTTGGTCGGTGCCATTGTTTTGGTGTGATGAACTGGGGAGGAGGAGATCAGGGAGGCGGAAGGTGCTACATCACCGGTGTTTAGTAGTCCGCACTAGGAGGTGGCAGGAGACGTGCAGTCGGTTCAGGACTCCCACTTGCACAAGACGGAATGGTCTTCATCATACGAGTGGATCGGTCTTCACTGCTTTTTCTAGCCACCCGTGCGCCCCGGGCAAGATTTCCTCTCATATCTTTATCCACTTGGTCTGAGAGTAAATTCGCTTGACTTGGAGAATTAGCTGAGGGATAACGGATTGTCGAAAAAGAAGTTGCCTAGTAATCGTGTCGCCTTCCGATGAATCTAAACTTTTGTAGTCCATTCAAACACCCCTTCAGGAGACCGTGAGATGGGTGGTTGTCATCTCCTAGCACTTTTTTGCATAGCGATAACTTGCAACTTGAAATAGGGAGTAACACATCTCATTCGTTTTGTAGCACTGCCCCAACGGTGGATGCAAGACGGTTGAATAGAAAGGATTTTTTGGGGACTTGCAACGAAAGCACCGGGTGACTTCATGTCTGGGAGGTCTGCATTGCGAGAAACACGAAAGGAAAGATATGTGGCTAGAACTGTTTAAGACCCACTAAAAGGACTGGTACTATACGATGGGTCCCATGATCCATCCGTGCCTACTTTTCGAAGAAAATGTCAATCATTTCAATCTCTACCGAGCTTAAGATGGTTTTATACATGTTTATCAGTTTTCCTTTACATGATCATATCTATTAAACCAAACGTCCAATTTATGTTCCGTTTAAATCGTTCACTACTATAAAAAGGCTTGTATTAAACACCCATCACAAACGATAGACTAAAACCGTCAGTATTAAATGCAATCACAGACAATTTAGGTTTAGGGACCGTCTGTGTTTCTGCCAACGCTAAAAACCGTTTGTGAAGAGATAGTATCACAGACGGTTATTACTAAAAACCATATATGATATTAAGAAATATCACAGACGGTTTTTAGTACAAACCATCTATGATAACTCCATTATCACAAATAATTTGTACTAAAAACCGTCTATAATGATTCCACCTATTAATTGCGCAAACCTGTCAACAAACTGTAGATCTGCTCTCACAGGCTGCTGCATGCTTTGAGGAGGTGGGGCTTTGAGACCATTTGGTGAAAGACATCTGCGGATTTGGCAAGGGTGATTGTAGATCTATTTATTTTTGACTATCTATGGTTAGTAATTTGTTTCTAATTGTATTATATTTCAGATCTAGCTTTTGGTAAAAGGGAGAATTGCAGATGATTTAAATCTAACTTGATGTAGAGATCTCGACGATTATTTACATCTAGTATGGTTTAGGGTTTATCTAATTTATAGTCTATTTATACTTAATTCAATTTAAGTAATTATTCTTGCTACGTACATATACGTAGCTACTTTCGATCATATATATGTAGTATACTAATTAATTAATTCAATATTTAATACTTGTTACTATACGTAACGTAGGCCCGCATTTGGATGTATGCTGGGAACCGTGTAAGTACATAGTATATTAATGGTGTGTCTGTTTTTACAAGAGCTGCCGAAGAGGATATGTTTAATAAGGGAGGTAGAATATATGTAATATCTATGCATTGACTGCGATAATATCAAGATGTTTAAGAACCGATCATAGATTGAAGAGCACTTGATTCACAGGGGTTTCAAAAAGGGGTATGCACATTGGACCAGTTATGGTGAAGAGCATATTACACAGAAAGGTAGTAATAATGACATCACCGACGAAGTCAATGATATGCCGCTAGATGATGTCGATTGTGGTTTCGATTCAGATAGACTGCATGATGATAATCTGGATCAGATGCTTCACGATGCAAAAGGGAATTATGATGAGAGATAGTATATTAAATTCTGGGGCTTAATGGAGGACTCGAAGAAACCTTTATTTACGTGCTGCAAGTTGAAGTACATGAGGTTGTTAGCCGTGCTTGAACTGCTGAATTTGAGGGTAAGTAACGATTGGTCCGGCAAGAGTTTCACGACGTTGTTAGGTCTTTTAGTGGATATACTTCTAAAGATAAATGAGTTGCCCAAAATCACCTACAAAATCAAGAAGGTTCTTTGTCCATTGGGAATGAAAGTAGAAAGGATATATACATGTCCGAACGACTGTATCCTCTACCATAAAGAGTTTGCAAACATATATGTATGTTCGATGTGCAACACATCCTAATACAAAGCATAAAAATCAATCAGATGACGGCGAGGGAATAGAGGTGAAGAAAAAACGTCCTGCTAAGGTGGCATGGTATCTTCCTATAATTTACCGTTTGAAGCAGTTTTTTGTGAATCCAAAGGAGGCAAAACTGCTACATTGGCACTCGGAGGAATTCTTAAGTCGTATGTACGGAATCGATTTCGACTAGATAGCAGCATCGTCGAAGGTTATGCAAGCGAAGAGGTCATTGAGTTCTGTGTCGATTATATGGCTCAGATTCAACCGATAGGTGTGCCTCAATCTCGTCATGAAGGGAGGCTCAAGGGTATCGAAACTGTCAGAAGGAAAGCAATCACTCTAGATATGGACGCGTATGCTCAAGCCCATTTCACGGTCTTGCAACATATGACTGAAGTGGCCCCTTATGTCGACCAGCACAAGGATGTGCTTCGGCAACAGAACTCGGAGCGGCTGGATGTTTGGATCATGAGACAACACAACAGCCGATTTAACCAATGGTTGAAGGAGCAAATCGCTAGGAGCTCGTCAAGTAAGATGCTGACATGGTTGGTAAAAGGGTCAACATTTACAATTGTGACATGGCAAAGATATGACATAAATGGGTACACATTCTATATACAGGCTCAGGATGTAAAGAACGATTTTTTTCTTACAAATCGTCTGTGATGGTAGCTATCACAGACGGTTTTTAGTTACAAACCGTCTGTGATATTTACTTCACAGACGGTTTGAAAATCGTCTGTGATAACCTTCGATTATCACTGACCCATAAATTCAGACGGTTCAGAAAACCGTCTGTGATAACGTTTTTGAACCGTCTGTGATACGGTTTTCTATAGTAGTGCTAGTAGCTAGAGGCCTAGAGATATACCAATTGGTAGTCTGCTTCATCAGACGAGTGGATCGGTCTTCACTGCTTTTCCTAGCCACCCGTGCGCACCGGGCAAGATTTCCTCTCATATCTTTATCCACTTGGTCTGAGAGTAAATTCGCTTGACTTGGAGAATTAGCTGAGGGATAACGGATTGTCGAAAAAGAAGTTGCCTAGTAATCGTGTCGCCTTCCGATGAATCTAAACTTTTGTAGTCCATTCAAACACCCCTTCAAATCATCCTTGTGTATACATATGACGTCAACTCCGTCAATTTGTTTGAAACTCAGCTTCAACAAGATGTTGCCTTGCAGAAAGATGTGACTGGTACTTGCTTACTACTCCCTTGCTTTATATTTTAAAACTTTGTTGTTTCATGGTCCTCAAGATAGAATTTTCATTGAGTAGGATTTTTATAATCTTTTGCCCCGTTGGTATTGAAAGTTTTTTAATTAAAAATGTGTTAATGTTATTTGTGTGGAATTCACTATGACTTTTATAATCTTTTGCCCGAGGACAACAAAGCCGTTGATGACGACTGCACGGAGGCTTGAGGACAACGGGGAGGTATCGGATCCATCGGGATCCATGGCCGGTGGCTTGCTAGTGAAGAAGAAGACATGAGTGGGGTGGAAGTTGAGGGGAAAGTAGAGGAAGAGAAGAGAGGCAGGCTGCTACGGAACGGGCGGTGATGGTGGCAAGGGAGGGAAGCGGTGGGCGGAGCCTCTTGGTCGGTGGCTTAGGGTCTGTTTTATATGGTTGTGGGTTTTGGCTGAAATTTTTGAAATTTAATTGTTTACGATAAAGTTTACGGACAGAGAGATAATCGTTTATGATTTTGGATTATACAGATGTTGGTTTTTAATGTGTACTACAATTAACTTATAGACACCGTCTTAAAAAATACTCCGTTTAAAAGTTATGTACTATAGTAAAAATCAAAAGTTATTTTTAGAAATTGAAAAGAATAGATCCTTAGTCGGTCACTCAGGAGGCAATGGGATGGCTGGTGGTTATTCCCTATCACGTTTTGCATAGCAGTTACTTAAAAAAATGAAACAGGGAGCAATACATCTCATTCATTTTGTAGCACTGCCCCAACGGTGGGTGCAAGAAGGTTGAATAGAAGGATTTTTTTTGTGGACTTCCCAAGAAAGCGCCGGTGACTTCATGTACGGGAGTCTGCATCACGAGAAACGTGAAAGGAAAGACATGAGGGCTGAGGCTAGACCTGTTTGGAATATTCAGACGAAGACCAACAACGCCCGGTCCAGCGGGGAGCACGAAGTAAAGTAGCCGTAGAACGGAAATTTTAAAAACCCACGAAAAGGACCAGCACTTTACGCTGGATCTCATATCCATGCCCTACTTTTCAAAGTAAACGTCAACCATTTCAATTTCTACCAGGCAGTAGAAGGGACACATGACGTGGAGACGGTGAGACAGACGGACGCCGTGGTTAACTAGGGGTGGGAGTGGATCGGGACGGTTCGACCCAATCCTGCCCCGATGACCCACCGATTGGTTCATATGGATTGGCCCTTTTTCTGTACTGACTGTACTAATATACAAAGAAACTTTCTTTGCTGATTGTTAACATACGAAGAACCAACACCGATTACCATATCTTGTGATTGTAAGAACTGTAGAACAGGAGCACACGTGACAAATTTCAAAATGGGTAATACAGATATACATACTAATACATCGTCACGGACAATTTTCATCAACACATTGATATTCTTTTCAAGAGTATGGAATGTACCATGATCACAATTACATTCAAAACATAGCAATTTCATATTACTGATCCTACAATTGCTCTCATGGATCAGACAATTTCGGTGACATATTTCTTCATGATCAAGAGAGTAGAACCTTCAATCGCGCAACTATTTCTTCCTTTGCTGTAACCTGGAAGATGCACAAACATGAAAGAGGCATAGTACGTAAGCAATGATAGTCATAAAAATGCATCTACTCACAGTATCTCAAAAGGAAGAAAATAGACCGATAATAAAACTGGTATTGTCTAGTAGTGCAGTACCGAGAAAGGCAGAACCTTGATGTAATGCCTACTAATGCAGCCGTTTGCATTACACTAAGTAATTCCATCTAGTTTGGCGGTTGCTACTAGCATCATATGAACTTCAAAGGAGGGGAAAAAATCTATAGGTTGGCAATGGCTATCGGCACAAATAACTATCATAATATTTGACAATTGAGGGGCAAAACAAACATCAGCTACAAAAAGTTTACATGTAAAAATGCCATAGGCATTGACTTCAACTATTTAAGAAAGCACCTAATAAGCCTTCAAGATCAGCCCCTAGCAAGCTGGCCAAACTCTCCAATCTGAAAGTACTACGAGTGTAAGGCGAGAATCTTCCAAACCATGTACCAAAGGCTTGCTACATACAGAAATTAATACTGAATACAGGCACCAGATTCTTATGCAAAATTCCATATGTACGATTTCAACTGTAAAACTAGTAGAACGCAAAAGAGATAAAAAAAACGGAGAATAAAAACAATCTAAGAGAGAATAAAAAAATAAAGAAATTTTGCCGTCAGGACCTATCGGCTCTAAAAGTGCCGAAGCAATAACGCTCACAGAGGTTCCCAAACCGTCCGAGGCCGGTTGACGCTTCTCGCAAATGTGAGTTTCGTTATCTAATAGAAGAGAAAATCCAATGCCCATATTTTACTGACTTACCTGCTGCAATATAAAAACCCCCTAAAGCACAGTGCAGCGCCCCCTTGGACCATATTGCCCCTAAGGCAAATCTCACCAGTTATTTTAATTTATACAGATGCACTACGTTTATGTGAAGTGATCATTGGGCAACACAAGCACATATCCCAACTGCAAAAAAAAAAGTTGGAGCTTCCAAACTCATCACGCATCATATGGCCAACAGATGGAGTACCAATCAAAGTAAAGAAATTTAGCATCCATACAAGCCTACTCCTGGAATTCAAGCGGAGTAATTAGGTAAACAACCGCCGAATACCTTGTTGCTAGCATATGTAAATAGGGCATTTAAAAGCATTCAGTAATGCCGTGCAAGAAACAGTGTTCAGAGCAACAATTTCACTGCAGTACATTATTATCCCATCTACAAGACTACAATTGCTCTGTTTCGAGTTAAAGACTGGAGACCATCTCATATTCACGTGACCTCCTCCGCGGACCAAGCAGGAAGGCGCCTCCAAGCCGCTGCTGCAAGAACAACAGCGAGGCCAGCAACGCTGCCCCGCACGGTATGACGACGTCCCACGCGACACCGAAGAGATCGTCACGAGGGCTCGCGTAATTGTAGGACGGGCTCAGGCTGGGCACGTAGTTCTGAGCCCTGATTACATCGTACACATGAGGCATCGCACGGATCATGGAGCACCCGACGTAAAACCACGGCGAGATCGCTCGAACTCTGGAGCCCGAAAACGCGTTCAGGATGACCTGAGGGAGCAGGAAGCCGTCCAGTATGAGCCCTGCATAGGACATGAGGTCCTCCCAGAGGGTAGCCGGCTCTGGAGCGATGCGAACAACTAGGGGGTTCTCCCTTGCAGCGCGGACATTTATCACGTGGACGATCCCAGCTAGGACTCCTCCGAGCAAGTACAACGGCAGGCATATCCACAACGCTTTCCTCTCAGCGGCGGACAACATCTCAGCTTTGCTCCGGTCAGCCGATCTCCGGCCGGACCAGGCCAGCTGAAGATGGCGCAGCTGCAGCACGAAGGCGATCAGCGTAGGCGCCCTCAGCATCACTTCATTCAGCTCGAGCCACCCGTTCCTCGAGAACGGGACATACTGCTTCCTTCTGCTCGTGAACAGGGCCTCAAAATTGAGCACAAGAGGGGCGACGTACCCCAAGGCCAGAACGACGAGCATGGTGATCGACGTGGCGGGAGGCGCCTCGTGGTTCCTCTTGGTGTGGAGAATCTGCAGGACGGTGAAGACGCAGGACAGCGTCGTGGAGATCACCAGCATGATGCTCTCCAAGTCCATCCTCGATATCGCCTCGGACACTTGCTGCGTGTACATCCCATATAAAGTGATGTCGATCTTCTCGAAGAAAAGGGGGTCGGTCTTGTTGTCTCTCAGGCTGCTGATTACTCCCCTGCCGTGCCCCTGCGCCTTTGCATCCAGGGAGGCGAACTGCACGGTTACCAATATCTGGCAGTCCGTCGAACTGTTTAGCTCTCGGCAACCGATCATGCACAGGATACCCGTCTTTGGATCGTAAACACCCTCTGCACTGATTTGGCGTTCTTCAAGAGCTACTGAGTACGACCCATTCTTTGGGCGCAGCCAATTTGCAGGTGGAACACCATGGCGTATATCGTAGCTGACGTTCAGCAGCTCGTTCGTGTCAACCACCGCATGCCGGGAGAAAGAATCGTCAGCCGCCAGCCTATCCCCATAGACCATAACTGATCCGATTGTAACTGGGTAGGCGTGTCCACTCCCCGGGTCTCTGTTCACGAAGTAATGAAGCTCGAAGTCATGGAAAGTATAGTTACCCGGGAACGACCCCTTAATCTTCTTCTTGTTTTTGCTCAAGACGTCGTTCAAATAATGCTTCTTCGCCTCCTCAACCATCGTGTAGTTGTACTTCACATATGACAGGTTGCTTCTATAGTTGTCAACGTCGATGCTCGACGCTGAGATCACACCGGAGATTAGTCCAGCGTCGTTGTTGCCAGTCCGTTGCCTCTCCCAGAGCATCCCGGCCACGAGACTCCGGTCCTGAATCGTTAACACGGCCGGGATCCAGAAGCCCATCCCTATCTTGCACTCGTGCACCGCCAGATACGGTCCTGAGCGCGCCACCCGGCACGCCCTAAGACAGAGCATGCTCTGAGCCGAGTCCCAGTGCCCGTCAGCCACGACCGCCTCCTCCTTGACTGAGAAGTGGTGCTGATGGTAGTACCAACGCTTCTCCGTGTCGTTGGAGAACACGACGTACGCGCGCACGGCGCCGTCCGCGGTGCACTGCATCTGGTTGACATGCATGCGCGTCTCGGGCAGCCGCAGAAGCGGGGAGGTGCTCGAGGCGTTTGCGCTGCCGTACTTCAGCCTATACGAGCTTATGAGCTGTTCTTTGAGGTGGGCGCACGAGAAGTTGACGCCGAGCGCCTCGGGCCTGCCCCCTGCGGCAGCAGCCGGCTGCATCGGTGGGCAGGAGATGCTCTCGCTGTACTTGTAGCTGTCGCCCTCGGCGTACGTGACGAGGGAGATGGTCTCGAAGTCGGCGCCACGGAGACTGCCGGTGACGAATGGGTCGGTGAGGCTGGAAGGGCGGGGGACACGGAGGAGGAGGGCGACGTCCGCGTAGTGTTTTATAGAGCCGTCGGCGGCGAACTCGGTGCCTGTTCCGACCATGCAGAGTTTGAGTGAGGCGGAGGAGTAGTAGCCATCAAGCAAGAAGGAAACGGACTGGGTGATGGCGTAACGGCGGCGGTGGCGGCCACGGCCCTGGTAGGTGTTGTTGCGGGGGCCGGAGAGGGCGAGGGTGGCGGTGAGGTGGAAGAGAGTCGGGTCGGTGGTGTGGGAGACGTGGTGGGGGACGAAGGAGAAGGAGCGAGGGTTGAAGTAGTCATCATCGGGGGAGAACAGACTGTCCCCGCCGCCGGAGAAGTAACCGGTGGAGAGCTGGAAGGAGCGGATGAGTGAAAGGGCGTCGTCGACGTCGGTGTGGCGGTCGGAAGCGGGGGACGGGGAGGAGCAGTGGGAGGAGTAGGTGGTGGAGACACCGGCGGAGAGCGTGGTGGTGGATAGGAGGAGGAGTAAGCACAGGTGGTAAGTGTACGGGTTGGTATTCTTCGGTGGCGCCATTTTGGTTGGGGAGCCGGGGACGGGGAGGAGGACAGCCAAGAATGCACCTGTATTTGTACCGTTGAAGTTAATCCAGCTTCTTAGCGTATAGGACACTGTTTGGACTTATCTCAAGGTGACATGATCAGTGCTAGAGATATATATAAATTATATTTGATATAATATCAATCGATAACAATTAATTCTAATTTGATTTTCTCTTTATATATATAACTCATTTTTCTCACCCTGTATACATATACACTCAAGTAAAAAAGCCTCATTATAATCCTTTTTATTATAAGAATTTACCTTGGTACCATTATGATTTTTCTCATAAGAATTTTTTCAATTAAATCTCTACCTTCCTTTGTTTTGATTGTTTATTTTTATGTACGTTTTATAACAAGCACAACGAGGAAATATCTTACACGTAGACCACGATCGCCTCTGAATTATCTTACATGTACAAAAACCAAATCAATATTTTTTTCCGATACAAGTTTTTTTCAACTTAACCGACATTAATTTATACATACCACGCGTCTCATATAACAATACTAAATAATATTATTTATTATTTATTATTACAAATATTCTAAACCTAGATATCGACATCTACGTTTTATATCAAGGAGCAGACAGGACGGGGCGAGACTGCAAGGTGGAACGGCTTGACTTTGCTGAAGCCTTGATAGCTGTCCGATCTCTGCTGGACGGCTCAGATCTTTGCGGAACACCTACAGGATGCTACTGGTCTTCTGCTAATGTGCGGAACACCTGTAAGACGTTCGAGCCACCGGCTCTCCGCGAAATTTCCTATCAAATCTTTGGAGTATCAATTACTTGACCGTAAGAGTTAAATCTGTTTGACTCTGAGAATTAGTTGAGGCAGAATGGACTACTGGCAAAGGAATATCAAATGTACTAGCTTTGCCGTGATTATAGACCATGGAAATCCAGTCAGTGTATGCGTATAACATATGCCGTCAACTTCATCGAGATGTCAATCATGCATGATCCTGGGGAGCAGAGCTGTCATCGGTGAAATTAATTAATCAACGCACTCATTTTGTAGCCCTTATCTCATGGAGTCATGGTGAATACAATACAAGAATTTTCAGACTTGCTACAGAAGGGTTACATGACTTGAGCAGCAAGCGAGAAGAATTTGTAGCTCATTTTGTCCAAGTGTGCTCGTTTTCAAAGTAAACGTCAACCGTTTCATCCAAGTGGATGTGTGGCCAGAAGTGTCCCGCAGGGAAGACAAAATGAGCACTTGAGCAGCCGGCGAGAGAAATTTGTAGCACATTTTGTGCAAGTGTGCTCATTTTCAAAGTAAACGTCAACCGTTTCATCCAAGTGCGCTCTAATCAAGAAAGGCATTTTCGCAAGCCAATAATGCTCCATTTGCAAAAGAATCCCACTCAGGGCGTGAGATAGATTGTTGGACCCGATATAACAGCTAGAGAGGGTGCATGATATCTTCAAATTCAATCTTACTAAAGGTATTCTAAAACTTTCACTCTACTAGCTACTGAAAGTTAGGAAGATTAGATTTACTCACCAACAAAGCACTCACAAAAATATGGAAGCAAATAGAGTTTAACTTCTCAAAGATGGTCAGGCCACTATGAGGAAATAGTTGGATCGGCCGAGCAGTCTAACCGCCGAGGATGGTAGGTCTGACG
Organism: Melocanna baccifera; assembly: GCA_036346265.1. NCBI lineage: Eukaryota > Viridiplantae > Streptophyta > Magnoliopsida > Poales > Poaceae > Melocanna > Melocanna baccifera. Next base: position 32,378,086 of record CM070677.1, on the reverse strand, counting down.
ATCGGACCGTAGGCCTAGGGGCGGTCGAGAATCTAATCCATATATGGTAAAACAAAAAATGTGCAATTTCAAAAATATATCTCCAAATGATTTGAAGCTTTGCACACATCTTGCTGAGAATCTCAAGAACCTAATCCATCCAAAGATCACATGGTTCTTTGGCTAAAGTTCTAACATTTTCTTCATACAAGCAAAGTTACACCAAAATCAGGCAAAACTCAAGAAATTAAAATATGACTTGCTTTGGGTTCACCAATGATTTACACATCGGCAAATCTCTCCGTGGTTGTTTTCTCCGACCATGCTTCACTTGTACCGACCGCACTATTCGATGAACCGTTACTCGAATCTTTCCTTCAACATTCATAGTCTTCTCTATGCCTTGCTTGAGCTCAACAATTGTAGCACCTCACATACCAATATAAGATATTACAATGGAACATCATTGCCAGAGTAAAAAATAAATAAGAGGAACAATATAAATTATAAGGAGATTAAAACTTTAAGAGTACTTTATTAGAGAACCAGCGGAATCTGAAATAAATGTTTGAAACATGGGATCAATCCACTTCTAACCAAAAGGAAAACTAAATAAGATAACATAAATAGTGGTAAGTCACGGTACTGAAAACTCGAGTACTCTCACCCATGCATGTTGTTATCACTTCACTGGCCTTTTACTTAAGAATGAAAAGAGCAAGCATAGGATTTGAAACTCTCAGCAAATACCCAACAACGGTCACAAGTAAAATGAGTAAAAGACAAGTAAATCCAACCAATCTAAGTTTTATTACGTGATAAGTAATTATTAGTTAGATTAATAGGTATTATATATAAATTCATTATGTCTCACATACAACATCATATAAGTAATGGATTATGATATCAGGGAACTAAAGATTAGCAGCCATAATGGTAAAAGGGTGTTAATGGTTTAAACCTAAATTAAAACATGTACATTTGCTACATCCATTAATGATTAAAGCATTAATTCTAAATCACTGATTAAAAGCATGAATTCTAGAATATTATTAACTGAGCATTCTATAAACCTAAAAGCATGTAAAACCAGACAACCTACAACTTCATGGTATAAATACTATATTAGCAGTCTATAGCGAGGCAAGCATTAAATATGATAGTTGTACTTAGTAGCAATGGTGATAATTAATCATGAAACAGGTGATATGCGGAATGAAGAAGTTAACGGCCGCGAAAATAGTTGCCTTGAGCACATTCGGTTGATTCGCTGAATGAAGGATCAGAGGTGCGCAACTACCCGAACGTTCCCTCAAAGGCCACATGCGAACCTACAAAGTGTAACAGAGATGAATCAGATCAGCGCAAAGGTAAACTTGTGGAAAGACAAGGAAAAGTCCATTCGGCCAAAAAGATTGTGTTCGCTAGGCCTTCGTCATGCGCATCGCTATTCAGCCGTACTATTCGCTGTTCGGCCATGTAAACACATCTCGATGCACAACTCAAGAAAACTCTGTGCAAAACACGATTCGGCCACACCCCCAGCCAACCGAACCACATGGCCATGGAAGTTAGCCATCGGCCACCGCCGGTCGCCGCCCAAGCTTCACGGCCGCCTGCGTCGCCCCTGTCGGTTGTCGCCGCGCCGCCTTCATCGACAGCCATGGCCGTGCGGTTGCGCCGCCCCTTCGTCGACCGTCATCGGCCCTAGAGAGGGAGAGAGAGAGATGTAGATGGAGATAGGAGAGAGGGAGCACCTGCATGAGGAGAATAGGGAGTACCCACGAAGGAAAGATCTGCCCCCTTTACATGGCCCTTAAGCCTAGATTAGGGTGGCACTCAATGGGTTTAGGGTTTTGCCATTTTTGAAATAACGTGACCCTTTCCAAATCTCAAGGCGCTACAGCTCTCCCCCCTTGGAAATGATTCGGCCTCAAATCGACTAACTCAAGAAAGTAAGACAAATGAAATTTGTGTAGATTATTTAGATGAAGGGAATCCTAAGAAGCAAACCTAAATTAAAGAGATCGAGGTATTTCTCATGCATTTGTGACTCCAATTCCCAAGTGGCTTCACGTTCAATTTGATACGACCACAACACTATGACATAGGAAATGATCCAGCGTCCCAGTTGAGCCTCCGAACGCTCCAAGATACGAACCAGTTGTGCAATGACATTCAAATCCTCGAGACTTCCAAGGTGGGTAACTCCAGAATTTGATTAGGGTCATTTCGATACTTCCTCAACATAGAAACATGGAAGACGTTATGGACACTGGCCAAGAAAGAAGGTACCTCCAAACGATAGACAAGCTTCCTGATCCGCTCAATGATGGGAAATAGTCTAACATCACAAGGGTTCAGCTTTCCTTTAGCCCAAATCGAACCACACCATTGGTCGGGGAGACCCTCAAAAGAACCTAATTACCCACTTCGAATTCCAGCGGACGATGGGAATGGTCAGCGTAACTCTTCTGGAGACTTTGGGCTGAAAGCAAATTGTTCCTGATGTGTTCGATTTGCTCCTTCCAATCACTGACTTGCTGAGGTCCAACTAAAGCTTTCTCCCCAACCTCATCCCAATGGAGGAGAGAGGAGCAAGGTCATGCCTCGAAAGGAGCTATACCGATACTAGAGTGAAAAAATGTTATTATAAGTGAACTTTGCAAGAGGTAAATGATTTTTCCAACTGCCCTTCCATGCAAGTATACAAGAATGCAACATGACCTCCAATGTATGAATGGTCCTCTTAGATTGACCATCAGTCTGAGGGTGAAAGGCAGTGCTAAAGTTTAGCTCTGTGTCCAGATTCTGATGCAAACTCTTCCGGAAGTACAAAACCAACTTGGTATCCCATCCAAGACAATGGTCTTGGGAATGCTATGAAGACGAACAATTTCCTAGACATAGATATTAGTAAGATCACTGGCTGAGTAAATGGTTTTAACCGGAATGAAGTGAGCCGTCTTAGTGAAGTAGTCGATAATTACTCAAATAGAGTCCATACGCTGGGGTGATCTAGGAAGACCAACAATGAAGTATATAGCAATATCTTTCCATTTTCACTAGGGAAAGTCCAATGGCTGCAAAAGTCTGGCAGGACTGTGGTGCTCTGCTTTCACTTGCTGGAACATTGCGCATTGAGACATAAACTTAGCTATGTCCTTCTTTATCTCCAGCCACCAAAAATGTTGATGAAGGTCCTTAAACATCTTAGTCTCGTCAGGATAAATAGAATAAAGAGTTTTATGAGCCTCACTAATAATATCCCTCTTCAATTATGAATTGGATGGCACCTAAGTGCGAGCATAGAAACATAACAGCCCTTTGACATCGACAAAAATACTTGCCTATCCGGTTTAGCCCTAATGACCTCTCCACAGGAGTGTTGGATCTCAGAACCCGAGGCTTGGGCCTCTAGCAATGCATCAAACAAAGAGGATGAAGTCTTCAACTTCTCTAATGAGAGAGCTAAGAAAACAAAACAGAGTGTAGTTTGGAGGTCCTCAAGCTCCTCCTGGACAGATGTTGGAATAGAAACACCATTACTCCGTTTCCTACTAAGAGCGTCAGCCACTACATTAGCCTTGCCCCGATGGTAGTGGATAGTGATGTCATAGTCCATGATTAACTCTAACCAACTGTGCTACCTCAAATTCAATTCTTTTTGGCTGAGGAAGTATTTCAAACTCTTTTGGTCAGTGAAGATGTCGCACTTCTCTCCATAGAGGTAATGGGACCAGATTTTGAGGGCAAAGACCACTACCCAGCTCCAGATCATGAGTAGGATAGTTGAGTTCATGCTTTTTAAGTTGATGAGAAACATAAGCTATCACCTTGTCCTCCTACGTGAGGACGCAGCCCAAACCCAATCGGGATGCATCACAATAGACAGTGAACTTTTTTCTCCCTTGGACAAAGCAAAAATGGGAGAGGTAATAAAGCGCTCCTTCAGGGTCTAGAAACTGGACTCACATTCCTCTATCCAAAGAAACCGCTCACCCTTCTGAGTCAACTTGGTCAACAGCTTGGAAATGGAAGGGAAATCCTAGACAAAACAGGGTAATACCTAGCCAAACCCCAGGAAACTACGGATCTCTACAACATTGCTGGGTCTCGTCTAGTCCACTACTACAGCAATCTTGTAAGGATCTATAGAAAGTCCTTTGCCACTTATGATATGACCAAGAAAACTGATAGATAAAAGCCAAAAAATATATTTCTTCAGTGCAGCAAAGAGTTGATGTTTCTCAAGAAGATTAAGTACAATATGAAGGTGTTGCTCATGCTCCTCTATAGTAATGAAATAAATCAATATATCGTCAATGAAGATGATGATAAACTGATCTAAGTACTCATAAAATCCCTGATGCATCAGATTCATAAATACCATTGGAGCATTGCCCAAATGGAATCACCAAGAACTTGAAGAGGCACAATGAGTGTGAAAGGCTGTATTTGGAATATCAGAAGCCTTGATCCAAACTTGGTGATAGCCGGACTACAGATCTATATTGGAGAAGAACTTGTCACCCTTGAGCTAGTAAAAGAGATTATCAATATGAGGTAAAGGGTAGCAGTTCTTGATAGTCACCGCATTGAGAGATCGATAATCAATACACATACGTAGACTCTTATCTTTCTTCTCCATAAAAGTGATTGGGGATGCCCACTTAGAAGTGTTGCGTCAGATAAAGCCTTTGCTCTGCAGCCTGCAGGTCATCCAATCGTAGCTTCAACTCTTCAGCTCAGTACGGGATAGATGATAAGGAGCCTTGGCGATTGGTGCGGTGCTAGGGATAACATCAATGGCACACTCAACAGCTCTAACTAGAGATAGGCCTGGGAGTTGAGTAGGGAAGATATCAAGAAATTATCAAACAATAGGTAAATCTTCTGGTAAGGGTCCAGGGATAGGCTACTCCAACATGGCGAGGAGACACCCTGACTTGGCCATCCAATGACGATCGAAAAAGGGGGCCAAGAATAGAAGATTGAGATATCCCACCTTACCCTGATAGACGATCTCCCCATCACCTTAAAGTAGAATAACCTTGTGGTCAAAACAGTGGATAATAGCATGATGAAGAGATAACCAGTCCGTACCCATAGTCAGGTCGAAGGGATGGATTGGCGCCACCATTGCGCCACCACAGTCAGGACAACGTTGAGGTAGGTAAAATTGCTAGTAAAAGGTCCATTGGTCGTGGACTGGACACCACCATTGGGGATGCTAAGGTATCGACTGGTACAAAGTGCTGTTGAATAAAATGAGATGCCAAAATGGAAAAGCTAGCCCCAAGTTAAACAATGTAAGAGCAGGGCGAGAGTTCAAGATGACCATACCTAAAAGGTTAGGGTGTGAAGAAAGATAATTTAACAAAAAGATGGGTAACAATAGAAAGGTAAAATGTGATAGAGAATTAATATTACCATGCACCGCATCAGAGTGACGGTGAGACTCCTGAGACAGTAATGCATAGAGACGCGCATCAATAACCCTAGGTGCGGTAAAAATTGGAGCAGAAATCGAGGCTAAGACAACTGGAATATTGAACTAACAACTGAGAAGTACACTAGCAAAAGAATTGAACCGATGAAAGAATTGAAACCACAATGGTAAACTTACCCGCGTTCTGATTACCAGTGGGTGAAGAAGCAAGCCAATTTACTGTGCCAATCGGGTCCTTACGCTTCTTGAGCAGCCCAGGCAGAAGGATAGAATCAGGGTTCTGGGAGCAAACAATAGTCTTGTGCCCCTGAATTCCACAAGTGTAGCACTTACCAGAATAGCCACAGTCGCTGCCCTTGTGTCCTCACCACAGCGATACACACACTAGCTTTTTCCCAGAAGTCCCCATGCTATAGAGCAGTTCTCGCCCCTTGGAACAGCGAGAAAGATAAGGAGATTCTGGTTCTTCCCATGTTGACTGGCCTTCTTAGAGCCCCATGAACTGGACTCACACCGGTCCTCCAATGGATAAGGTCTAATAGAAGAAATGAGAATTAAAAGACATTGAAAATACAAGGAATAGACAGAACTTAAGATCGAATCAAAAAGGACAATTGAATCTCTTCTTGTTGGAACTAGCGGCTTCTTGGGCCGTGGTCTAACAAAACTGGACCTCCATCTGTTGAGCTTGATCCACTGCGTCCCGGTAGGTGTGAATGTCCATAGTAGACAAGACATGGCGAATCTCCTCTTGAAGACCACCAATGAAGCGACACAGCTTCTTGTGCTCATTCAAGTTAACCTCCAGAAGGAAGCGACAAATCTCCCGAAAAGCCTTCTCGTACTGCTCTACCAGCTATCCGTCCTTCTGCCACAAGGAGTCAAGCTCAAAATACTTTGCCCTGGTTAGGGCAAAAGGATAGTACTTAGCGGCAAAAGTGGTGGTGAAATCCTCCCACGTAGGTGGCTCCACATGGGGCCTGCGAGAGCTACGAACCTCAGCCCACCACAAGTCTGCATCCCCCAACAGCTGCTAGGAGACGAACATGACCTTCTCCTGGGAGGTGAGCTCAATTGTGTCGAATTTCTTGTTCATGTAGCAAAGCCAATTGTCTGCCTCCACTGGCCCCCATCCACTAAAAGTCCGTAAGCCCAAGCGTTGCCACTCACTCATTGTCATATGAGGAGCAGGAGGAAGCGGTGCCTGGACAGGTATAGCCGTGGCAGCTGCTGCCTGACTGGCGAGCATCGTCGGGAGAGCAATCTACAGCAGCGTGACCAAGTTCTGCACTTGAGCCGAAAGCTGCTACACGTCGCTCTGAGAGGTAGCCGGTGCCAAATAAGATGGAGCTCCAGCTGTGCCTAGAGAGGATCCAGAGGTGGAGGTAAAGTTGATGCATCAGAAGCTGAGTTCGTTAGTGATGAAGCTTGACCCTATTTGTCTGGATCGTTAGTACGTCCACGAACTCGGTCCACGTACGCCTGCACCCGAGAGCTGGCATGTCTAGCCGGAGGCATACTGTTACAGGGCAGTATATAATTGGAACAATGTCATAGAATAGTGATAGGACCAAGGAAATAGTAATTGAAGATGGAATCATGGTAATATGCCAGTGACTAGATATGCATGCATGAATGAATTAACCCAAAGCCCCGTGTACATGCAAAACTTTTTTTTCAGAAACTACAACCTGAACTCTAATACCAACTGTAGCACCTCACATACCAATATGAGATACTACTATAAAACGTCATCACCAGAGTAAAGAATAAATAAGAGCAACAATATAAATCGCAAGGAAATTAAAACTTTAAGAGTACTTTATTAGAGAACCAACGGAAGCTAAAATAAATGATTGAAACATGGGACCGGTCCACTTCTAACCAAAAGGAAAAATAAATAAGATAGTATAAATAGTGGTAAGCCACGTTGCTAAAAACTCAAGTGCTCTCACCCATGCATGTTGCTATCACTCCACTAGCCTTTTACCTGAGAATGGAAAGAACAAACGTGAGATTTAAAAATCTCAGTAAGTACTCAACAATGATCGCAAGTAAAGTGAGTAAAGGACAAGTAAACCCAACCAGTAATAAACACAAGTTAAATGCAATGAAACCAAGTTATTAGAAACATTGATAAGGATCGGAGATAGAGGTAATAGAACTAGTGGAATTAAAAACAATTTGTTATTTTGCAATTTATGGCAATGGCATCGGTGATTACTTTCTGCATACCCGATTATACTGAGTTATGGCAATCGTAGACGGGGTGTAATATTCTGAGTAATGAAAGTGTGCGGCCCCCGTACATTACTAGGTGGGTGGCAATCTCCCCTATATGTGGGTAACCCAAACCATGTTATTGTTATATTATTATAAGATTGTATGAAATAAATTTAATGAAACTAAAGAAACGCTAAGATAAGGTTTATAAGAAGTGAAAAGATTTGTTAAGGTTGGCAGTAGAAGGGCATAATTCCTGGTATGGGCGATGTGGAATGATAGTATGGTGATAGAGATTTAGGAATTAATCTAAAATGAGTATTATAATATAACTCACATAAGGTTGTCAACCGTTTAAGTTTTATTACGTGATAAGTGATTATTAGTCAGATTAACAGGTATTATATATAAATTCATCATGGCTCACATATAACATCATATAAGTAATGGATCATGATATCAGGGAACTAAAGCGTAGCAGCCATAATGTTAAAAGGGTGCTAATGGTTTAAACATAAATTAAAACATGTACATTTGCTATCTCCATTAATGATTAAAGTATTAATTCTAAATCACTGATTAAAAATATGAATTCTAGAATATTATTAACTGAGTCATAGGACCCACATTAGTCCAAACATGATTTATGCACTATGAATGTAATGTCGTAGGACTCCAAAATTCAACACATAATCATTTTCTATAAATATCTAAAATATCTCGGATACTTTCAGACAAAACCGATCTGACCGTCGTTGAGCAGGCGGTCTGACCGTGCCAGTCAATATAGTCAAACCCCGGTAACAGGGGAACTGTTCAGACCGTGGTAACCATACCGGTTGGACCAACACCCATTGGCCTATCGGACCGCTCATATTTTCTCTCGCACACATAAGTGAGCACATTTCTAGAAAAAAATCAACCGCCAACTAAAAACCGATCGCACTGCACTGATGGTTTGACTGCCACCAAAAATCCAGTTACACCAGACCTGCGGTCAAAATGCCCCCCAGTCGGTCAGAGCACCCCTTACTAACAGTAATTATGAAAATTTATAAATTTTTATAAATTTAAATCTTAACTTAACATAATTATCAGTTGTTCAGTATAGATGAACCGTAGATATTGTCAACATGCTCTTCACGGATACATGCCGTGGTAAGCGCTTTGGAAATTAGTTAACACTGGAGCCTTCCAAATTCGTCATACATCACATGGCCAACTACAACTAATCAAAGTAGCGGAAATTGCTAGAGAAACATACTTCTGGTGTCCAATCAGTCCAACACCTGGTCCTAACATATGTATATTGAGGGAAGTGTTGCTAGCATATGTAAGTACAGGACATTTAACTAGCAGTACAAACTAAAACTCTAGCCGAACAAAAGGACCAGGATTGGAAATCAGAAGCACCAGACACGCCCCAACCCGAAATGTTATTGTCTTACACGTTGGGCAATCGCAGACCAAACGCAGAGAACAGCTGCTTCGGTCTACGACCGCGCAGTATCCCATCCACTACGTGCTGCCTTCTCGCTAGTTAAGAGCTAAAGCGTGGAGGAGACCATCTCATACTCGCCTGACCTCCTCCTGCTCTCCGAACAACACAAGAAGGCGCCTCCAAGCCGCTGCTGCAAGAACAGCAGCACGGCCAGCAACGCTGCCCCGCACGGTATGACGACGTCCCACGCGACGCTGAAGAGATCGTCGCGAGGACTCGCGTATATGTAGGACGGGCTCAACCTGGGCACGTAGTTCTGAGCCCTGAACACGTCGTACACATGGGGCATTGCTCGGATCACGGTGCCTCCGACGTAGAACCACGGTGAGATCGCGTTAACTCTGGAGCCCGAGAAAGCGTTCAAGATAACCTGGGGCAGCAGGAACCCGTCCAGTATCAATCCTGCGTATGACACGAGGTCATCCGACAGTGCCCGTCGCGGGGCGCTGAGAGCGACTCGTCGTGCCTGGTTCATTTGGGCATGGCCATCACTCATGTGAATGATCCAGACCAGGACTCCGCCAAGGAGGTACAGGGGCAAGCATATCCAGAGCGTGCTCCTCTCGGCGGCCGACGAGTCGTGTTTGCTTGCTTCCGCTGTTGATCTTCCCGACCACGCGAGCTGAAGGAGGCGCAGCTGCAGCACGAAGGCCACCATGGTGCTGACCCTCATCATGACCGCATTCAGCTCGAGCCAGACGCTGCTCGTAAGCTGGACGAAGGGGCTGCGGCTGCTCGTGAACATGACCTCGAAATTGAGCACGAGAGGGATCACGTAGCCCATGGCCATAACAACAAGCATCGTGATCGACGTGGCGGGAAGCGCTTCGGGGTTCTTCTTGGCATGGCGCAGCTGCAGAACGATGAAGACGCAGGAGAGCGTCATGGAGAGCACTAGCATGATGCTTTCCATGTCCATCCTCGAGATCGACTCGGCCACTTGCACCGCATACACCCCGTACGCAAGAATGTTCAGTGTTTCAAAGAACAAAGGGTCGGTCCTCTTTCTCAGGCTGCTAATGGTCCCAACGGTGCGCTCGCCAGCCTCCGCTTCGATTGATGCAAACTGAACGGTCACCAGGACCTCGCAGTCTGACGAATTGCTGCTCACTTGGCAAGCAACCATGCACAGTGAGCCTGTCTCAGTATCATAAACACCTTCTGCCGAGACGCGCCACCCTTCAGACTTCGTACGCGATCCATTCGCATACGCTACCAGCTGGTTGTGGTGCATATCGTAGCTGACATTCAGCAGCCTCTGCTTGTTCATCTCTGCCACCGCATGCCGAGAGAATGCGTCGTCGGCCATCAACCTATCCCCATCAACCAAGGCGGAGCCAATCGTGACCGGCGAGGCGTACCCATACCCTCCTTGTCCCTTCAGGTAAAAGTCGAACGCGAAGTCCCGGTAAGAGTAGTTACCCGGGAACACGCCCTTCCTCTCCTTGCTCAACTCTGCCTTGGAGTAGTAGTACTTCTTGGCCTCCTCCACCCGAGTGTAGCTATACGTGATATCAGAGAGGTTGTCCATGTAGTTTCCAATTCTTGACACCGATATCACGCCTGAAATCCTCTCGACGCCGTCATCGGTCTTGCTGCTCGTGTTCCAGATCAACCCGGCCACGACGCTCCGGTCCCGGATCGACCACACGGCCGGGAACCAGAAGCTCATCCCGATCCCGCACTCGCGCACCGCCAAATCGGCGCTGGACGGCTCCGAACCCACCACGCGGCACGCCCTGAGGCAGAGCCGTCTCCGAGACGAGTTCCAGAACCCTTCGGCGACGAGCGCCCCGTCCCCGACCAAGAAGCTGTGCCTCCACAGCAACGTGTGGTTGGACGAGAGAGTGTCTGATTGATTGGTGTAGAACACCATGTACGCGCGCACGGCGCCGTTCTCGGCACAGTGCATCTGGTTGACGTACATGCGCTGGTAGCGCAGCGGCAGCGGGAAGCTGGCGCTGTACTCCAAGCTGTAGGAGCTTCGGAGCAGTGCCTTGAGGCGGGGGCACGACAGGTTGGAGTTGAGCACCTGGTGCGCGCCCCGCAAGGCCGCGGGCGGTCGCGGGCAGGATGCGCTCTGGTTGTACGAGTAGTCATTAGCGTAGGCAACGACGGTGATGGTACCGAAGTCGGCGCCCTTGAGGCGGCCGGTGACGAAGGGCTGGGAGAGGTTGGCAGGGTGCGGCAAGCTGACACGGAGGGCGACGTCCGGGAGGATGACAACGCCCAAGCCGTCGTCTCTTGCTCGGGAGCCGGAGCCGACCATGCAGAGCTCGGCGGAGGCGGTGGAGTAGTAGCCTTCGAGGTCGAAGGAGACGGAGTGGGAGCGTAGTACGTCGAAGGCGCGGGAGCCGGAGAGGGTGACTGTGGCGAAGAGGTGGAGGAGGGCGGCGTCGGTGGTGCGGGCTGCGCGGCGAGGGGAGAAGGAGAAGGAACGAGGGAGGTAAGGGTCGGAGGCGAAGAGGAGCTCGGCGCCGCCGGAGAAATAGCCGGTGGATAGCGAGGGGAGACGGGGCGGGTTACTGAGGGAGTGTTCGCCGGCTGCGAGGTCGGCGGCGGGGGCGGGGGAGCGGCAGAGCGAGGCGTACGAGGTGGCTGTGGCGGCGGGAAGGAGGAGGAGCAAGAGGACAAGGGCGAAGTAAGCGAGAGAAGGATCGGGGTTCTTGGGCCGTGCCATTTCCGAGGAGGCGGGAAGCGGATATGGCTCGTCGCGCGGCGTTGGTGGTGATTTTAACAGGGGAGGAGCGAGGAGACGAAACCGAGGTGCAACGCCTTCGGTTTACTACTTCACCACCATGACGGACTTGGCAGTGCGTGTCTCTTCGTCGACGCAGCTGCACCTTAGCCCGGCGGTTACGGGGACGAAATGGGAGGCAAAGTTACCTTCTGCATGTTTACTTTGTCAACGTAAACGTCTAGTCGACCCGATAATGCTCCATTTGCAAAAGAAAACCCTTGACGTGAGGCAGAACAATGCCGTGATCAGTACGGGTTGGAAACTTTTTTGGTAGCATTTAATTTAGTATTGATTTATGATTTTTTTATTGTAGATGTTTATTTTTTACTGTAACTGAGTTGATTTATTTAGTATAATTAAATTTAAAAATATAAAAAAACATGTTAACCTATTAAAGACAATGCAAAGGAATACGGAAAAAAAAGAAAAAAGATCAAAAATCTAAAAAAACAAAATTATTGAATATTAAAAAAAAGTAGAAGCCAAAAGTAGAAGTTTGTTTTAAATCGTTTTGAACGGTGCCATCCTTACTGGTATTTCCAAGATGGTAACTTAGCCTTTATTATCCTTCGAGGTAGCTGCCTTGTTTAGGGAGTAGCTTGGTGTAGTTCTCGGTTTCTTGGTGTTTGTTGTAGTGTTGCTAGCGTTTGGTGTGCCTTCTTTTGGTTTGAGTAATTCAGGACGGGTGTTGTAAGGCTTGACGTGTTTCCCCTTTCACAGGATCAGTGTGTTGTATTTTTTTTATTCAAATGAATGCTAGATTTTCTATCTTTGGTTTTAAAAAAGACGGTACAAGTATGGCTGGATAAAAAAAAAAGTCTCTCCGCCATTCTCCAGTATCCGAAAAGTCTTCATCCCTGCAACTTTTATTACAGAGTTATATTGTGTGATTCAGTCAAAAGCTATCGTTATTCCGAACGCCTCTTTATCGCTGCAACCTTTTTCAGAGGGTTGGGCTGTGTGACTGTGTCGTCGTGCGTGTCATGGAAAACGGACTCAGACGTGCAGTGTTTTCAACATCTCCCTATCCCAGGTACACACACATTGGCCCGTGCGGTACCCCGCATTGCCCTACTTACTACTCAATAGTCGTCGCTCCAACGGCAACATCTATCCTTGCCGGCTATACCCACCTCACCGCTGTTGCTCCGGCACGCGGTCGCCACCATACTGCACAGCACACATCATTACCCCTCTCCAAGCGCGGCCGATGCAGATCGAGCGAGCCCTGTGCCCGCACTAGCGGCAAAAGGAGTTTCTCCAGTCATTGACAATGCGACATTGCATGTCAGGCCCTGGACTCCGGATTGAAAGAGAACCATCAGGCACCACCGCATCGGTCTTTTCCTGTAGAGAACAGACCAACCCATACGACGGCCATAAGCTGACAGTGCCAGACTGAGATACCAAGAAAGAACGAGGCAGATAATCTGACAATCCGCATTGTTACCTACTCGGCTCATATGTGAACGACAAGTTCAGTGCGGACATCAAGCCGCCGGACAAAAGGTGCAAATGTCACACCAGCGGAATAGTAAACTTTTGTTCTTAGACAAATGGATGCCGCATGTGCAACTTATGTTTCGAAAATAGCAGAACGGGGGTATTTACACAAACTACGAACAGAAAGATGGTTAGATAGTTGCACATGATTTGTTGCGGGCCTTGTGCCCTCCTATCCTTCGACTTCTGAGGATAGAACCAATAACTATATCACCACAAAAACAAAATTTGTCAATCTCCTTTTGACCACCTATTATTCTTATAGCCTCAATGTGGTGTCTGTTGTGGCTGTTGCAGCTCCAGGATTCAGAATCCGGGCTTGAAATTCACGACAATCAACTCCTATATGGGTGAATTCTGTCATGAGGTCCTCAAATAACTTCTTCAGTGAGCCCTTGAAGTTTTCCGAGCAGCTTTTGTCACCCTCATCGACATCCTGCACTCCATCTCCGACAAGGCAACCAACTTGGGCACCACCCATGTAGGCTTTGCATCCTATGAGGATGCTGTGCCCATACTTTCCGAAATGACCACCAATGAAGTCCTCAAAATGCTGCAAAAGTTGCACCCACGTTAAAGTTGCAAGTAGTATCAGGTTTATGTGAAACCCTCAACATATGATAGAACAAATTGATTATTTACAGCACAACAGGTCCCTCAACACACGATAGAATAAATAGATCATTTACAGGTTAAACAAACACATCTTTCATTATCCAAAACAGTAAAACTCATGGTAGTGTAATAAAACTGAGATAAATATATCCACAAAACTTAGTAAGGTAAAACACGGAAAGGGAGTATAGATCTCTATACCTTTGGTGGATTGCGAAGAGAATACAACATTGTTCTGCAGGATAGCAGAAAAGTCTCTTCATTATAAGCCAGTGACATCTTCTCCCCATGGGGTGTGTTAGCATGCATCACATAACCAGGTTCGTTGAAGTAAGGTTTGGCATTCAACACCAAGGCCTGAATAGAGACAAGGACCTGAAGCATGGTTGAATTGGATGGATTCCACTTCTCACATCCACTACCAGACCAGGTGTTTAAGAGGCTAAGACAGACTTTCCCACAAGCATAGAGATTTGGATTAAGCCGCAAACCTCCAGAGCGGTAATTCACTAGCTGAAAAAATAGTCAAATATATGTCTCACATGCATGCTTAGAATGAAGAGAAAAGGTAGAACAAGCTATTAAGGGTGCATACGACATCAATGAATCCTTACCGGAGGTTTACTTGGATATTGTGAAGGGAAATAGACATCAAAAAAGAACAGCCCGTCATGGTAAGGAGTGCCTGCCGGTCCAATAATGACAGCTCTAAGCAGGTCCATTCTGTCCTCATAAACTCTTACAAATATTGTATCTGTTAAATTTGGAGGAAAATAGCAGTCAGTATATAAAACTACTGCATTCCAAGTTAATACCCAATTGCATCCAAAGGTATTTTCTGGCTAGATTGAATTCGAAGTCATTTTAAACATACATGCAAAGTCCAAATTCGTAAACACATACGGCAATTCTGCTCAACTGGTAGGCACGCACTAAGGGAGGAAGGAAAAGACCGATATTACGGAAAAAAAGCAAACCATTTATCAAATGTGCAACATCTTCAGCAAATAGATCATATAATAAATGCCCCCTTACCTGGCAAATCTTTTTCTAGGACTTTCCATTCATGTTGAATTCGCTTCACCCAGACCTTTGATGGCTGTTAAAAACCACAACTCAGTATTGAATTAAGAAGATAAAGTGCAGATAGAGCATGCTCAGAGTCCAAATAATTACCTTCTTAACCGCCTGAACCTTACTTTTGCCTGGCATTGAATAAAAGTGATCGCTGTGGTCACCAACAGTATCAAATTGCTTAAATGCCTTATATTTTTCATCAATTTCAGTGTCCACAATCTTAATTTGCTTGTCCTGATGTGGCATGTCAGCAGGAGTCATGTGCCCCCATGGTAAAACCGCCCCCACACCAGGTGGGAAGCCCATGTAAAGATTCACATTCAAGTTAAAGCTGGTACCACTTTCCATTGGCGAAGCATTGTAGATATAGTTATCGAAATCCTCTTCATCATAAGCATAGCCTTCCTCTTCGACTGCCTCAAAAGAGCTATCAAAATAAACTGGAAGCATGGTACCTCCATGATAAGCTCCCAGGCCATTCCATGGATAAACAGTTTGGGCAGGCATAGCACTTGGGCCAGCAACATCCTCAGCCAAACCACTCTAAGTTATCCAACAGAAAAGCATATATCAATCATTGGCATATTATACTAGCCAATGGTACCAAAAACTAAGCAAGTGCTCAAAGGAATCCACCTTTGCATTTTTTGGCCAATCCGTAGGATAACCAACAGCTTGCTTATTCTTGTTATCTGATGTCTTTTCACCAATGATCATAACGCCATCAGGATCATCATCAGCATCAAGTTCAATTATCTCATGAGGAACAACCTGTTAATTAAACATGTAACATAATTAAAATAAAAAGGTTTTTTAGTACCTCAAACAACTTGATACCACACTGAAAAAAATGGAGCTCAACTAATGTATATTCAAGCATAGCTTATCTTTGAACTTATGTACCAGGGCATAAGCCTGGATAGAAGAAACCAAAAGAAAAATTTGCCAATCATCACACTTCCAGAACATAAAATGCAATTAACACAAACTACATTGATTCTGCAAGAAACAAGCTCACATATTGCCATGCACTTTGCAAAAGGCAAAAAAATGAAAGAAACATACTACTAGTCAAGAACCATGGCACTCCTTAACAAAACCTTTATTAGTTCACAGAGGAAATGCATATTATTGGACCATTTAAATTCCAAGTAAAATACTACTAACACAACTTGTAAGGATTCCATAACTAATTCCTTGGAACAATCACTAAAATACACGAAGAGATTATCACCATTCACATTTGATACAACGGGGCAAATGCAAAAATTACAAAACATTGTGCTTCCAAAATGTAAAATGTAATGGTTGACTTGTTTGCAGGTCATTCACAATTTCACATATGCTGTGTTGGCTTTGAATGAAAATTTGTCACTTTCATGACAGGATATGCACAAGGAGCCATGCTCACATGCAGGCATGGAAAATACTTTGACAGAAAATGCTTCGCAAAAGGTAAAACAGAAGAAACATAAGACCAGTTAAGAATCAAGTCACTCCTTATCAAAAGAAAGTTATATAATGCACTACCATTTCACATTCACCTGGCTTCTGAGGAGGCTGAGGTATATTTCTGATTTCCATTTACTATATACGCATATACATCATGTTACTTCAGAGAGAAATCACAGCTTATGCTGATCAATCATATTCTGACTAAAATCATATTCCTACTAACACAAAGAACCACCACAACAAATTCCTTGGCTTAACCACTAGAAAACCCAGTCAGACGATCAACAACACGGGACCAGCCAGCCTCAAGCTACAATTGGAACTTGTACCGATCACACAAACATGACTCAGATAACACGTTTCAGGGTACAACACAAAAATGCATCATAATCCAGTACCAAAAAACCTAAATAATGAGGTCCCTACCGAATCATACGATTACCCAATCCGTTCCTCACTAAAACCACGTGAGCATCACCAAACCACATTGAGCGATCGCCGCCACCGAACACCCACAAGGCCACAGCCCAAACTCGCAACCCCTAATTCTTGATCCTCACCACACCAGATGCGTGTATCGGAATTTCTCTATCGAGCATCGAACGGTCCACACCCGCGCAACAGAGACAACAAGGAGTTTCAGAAAGGAAAAAAAAGAGACGCCTTTCCGGCTTCCGCATCACCTGGGTGCGCTTCCGCTTCTGGCGACGGGAGCTCCACCCGGCGGCCACCTCCGCCGACACCTCGACGACCTCCGGGTCGTCCAGCGCCAAGCTTCCCCCGAAGGGGCAACTCCTGCGGCCAAGACCAAAAGGCCCAAACAAAACGGCACATCAGAATTCGCCCAAACCGCACAAGGGGAGTGCGAAACGGCACGGAGAGCGCGGCGGGTGGATCGGAGGCGGGCGGCGCACTCACTTGGAAGAGCCCTCCGCCATGAGAGGGGGCCGCCGCCAATGCGATCGCCGGCGTGGCGGCGGGCTGCCTTGCGCGTGGGGCAGAGATTTTTGGGTGCTCCTGCCTGTGCGCTCCAGAGGGGGAGAGATTTTGCAATAAAAGCGTGAAGCGATGGAGAGACGGGGAGGGGGACGAGAGAAAGGGTCAAAAGGGTCTCAAATTTTTTGGCGTTTGCCTTCGGTTTATGGGGATTTGGAAAGGGAGGGCCCCTCCCCCTTTCGGAACCGGGCGACATGGACCCCGCGGGTGACGTGACTCTGTCTTGTGGGGCAGGACTCTCGCTGGCGGTGTGGGGTACTCCTGTCAATTGGAGGTGTGGGGGGAGGATGGGTGGCGCCTGGTTTTGTTTGGGCTTGGGATGGCCTGCGCCGCGGCGCTATCCTAGGTTTGGTGGTGGCTTCGAGCATTGTCTTCTTCTGAGGTTTTCCATCTCTATCTGGTGGCAGTAACCAGTGATCGCCATTTCTGGAAGATTTTACAGTCGTTCCGTGCAAACTCTTCTTATAAAGATGAAAAATGACACCAGAAACTAGAATGGTAAGTAATCTAGTTGTACTTATCGATTAGTGATAGCTTTCTCCTGTACTTATCTATCCCCTTCTCTTGATTTTTCCTCGAAAGTAACTAGTCTTTAATGTATTTAGCGATATCTAATCGTACAAGAGTGGAGACGCTTTACTTCGTGCGTCAGGTATTCGTGCTGTCATTTGCAGCTTCACCAGAGCAGTAAAGCCTGTATCAATTTTTTAGCTTGTGCATTCCAGATTTCCAGTGATTCCATTACAAAGCCTCTCTTTTGTGTGGCTAACTGCATTTTTCATCAGAATATGTACTAACAGTAGTACTATCTTTGATAATAATCAGGTCTTTTCAGCTTTGACTAATCATGTTGAATCAAAGGCTACTTTCTTTCGGGTACTATACTTAACGGTGTTTTCTCTTCTTTTTTATTGTGAATTTCGTCAGAGAAAGGCCTTACACGTGCAACATCTGTATCTTGGAACCCGGTATTGCATAAATGGTTTTGTAATCTGCCAAATCCATGAAGACATCTATGATTCTGTACTGTATATTGCGTTGTCGCAGGAATAAAGCCAGAATGCATTGACAGAAACGCAATGTTCTGACTCTAGTTTTGCATTGACAAAGAACTGTAAACGCATTGACTAATCATGTTGAAGCTGCAGACTCTTTCCTAGTATTAACAAGTTTCCGAAAAGGGGTGAAGCTACATTCAGTATTTCTCTGGCAGCTCAACTGCTTTGTGCCGACTTCCGAATAAGCTAGTTGGTCGATGTGATCTTCTGCATCTCGGTTTCAGAGCTAAACCTGGTTGTCCTTGTTCAACTGAAACTTTGAAGCTGTGGCAGCATTAGAAACCTTTGGGCTAGGATTCTGAACTAGCACTAGCAATGGTTGTGAAGAACAGTACGAGTCGCTGTGAGAAGTCCTCTGCAATATTGCAAGGTGTTAGATTCATATGCTACTTATTCTGAGATTATATGACCTTGTAAAAAACAGGAATAACTGAGTTTTGACTGTACACTAATGCCTACCACTCCAACATGCCACTTCTCTGAGATGAGCCCTTTGAAATCAGCTGCATCCATTTCCTGTTTTGTTACAGCAACAGCATGAGACAATTCAGTCTTGCAGACTAAAAGATGATAAAGAAATACTAAGGACCAAAATGTATAGATGATTTATGTTTAGAACACCGTATTGAACGTACCACACTGTAGATAGGAGGCATGGCAATCTCCCAGGTTGATTTCATAAGGGGTATGACCGGCAAATGGAGTGATGCTTCAGGGATTCTGAAGTTCCACCTGAAAAATGGGAACCAAACTGAATCTATATCCTTTTCGAGCTCAAGAAGGTGTTTTGCTTACTTTTGACTAACTTTGTTAGGCAATTATTTTGACTCACCCAATGTACATGAAGATGCAAAACTGCACCCATTCACGCACCAACACGCGAAACCAGTAGTTATCTGGTGTATCATCAGCCCTCATGTACACCTTAAATAACAAATGACACTATAAGAACTCAAAAGCATTGCCAAACCAAACTGATCATACCAGAAGAAAGTGCTGTATGTGCAAGTCCTACCAGGATGAATGCCACTGCTGCCACCTGCATTGTGCCCTGAAATCTCCTGAAGAGAAGAAGAGAAGGAGCTAAGCACATACATGTTTTAAGAGTATTGGTTCTAGAAAATATTATTAAGAGTTCATCAGGAATAAAGAGTGGATAAGAACTGCATACTTGAACATTGTGTACTTTGTGTTCAGTGTCCCGTGCAATGAATGGATGTCTTCCTCCTCTATGAAACTTAGCTGTTCCCGTAGAACTAATAGGTTTTGGGATGTGCGTCGAAATATGATGAAAAATGACGCGAAGTAGTTGATCAGAAGAAAGACCTGTTCCAAATACAAGAAACGTCCGAACACAATTGCTGATTTTAGAATTCCGCAATAAAATGTTACAATATTATAACAGAACATAAATATCCTATGCAAAAAAATTACATTGATTCAATTTCAACGAGAACTTACTGTAAAATAGGGAACTGCAGCTTTGTAACCGATCAGGCTCAGGTACAGCAGGCATCCCAAACCAGCAGTTGTGCGCCTCTCCCTGATGGAGAGGCGCTCACACATGATGCAGTAACCATGTGAGATGAGCATGAATGACACAAAGGAAGCCGTCTGGAAAAGAATCCCTGTCACATACACACCGAATGACATCCACAGCGAGCATGTCTGAAGGTGTACGCACGAGTACCTGCACAGCACCTAAATTCAGTCCTATCTCTGTCTCTCTCTCTTTCATGCTAGTATTTTCTAAGCTTTCACCACAAAAAGGTTTGGTTAAACAACTTCAAGGACTTGTTTACAAGTGTTCAGAGAATCAAAGATGCAAAATTTAACATACTAAAAACCATAAAGCTTGCTCACCAGAACAGAAATGAGAGTGCCATTTGTAGAGCTTTGATCAAGGGAACCAAAGCCAGGATCCACTGCAGGTTATTCGCCTGTAGAAAGGAAACAAAATCACTCCATGTCAGAACCCAGGAAATACCCTCTGTCAATTTAATCAGACGCTTAAAAGAGGATTTACAGAGTCAAAATTTCCTACTCACAGTTTATTTAGTTCAGAACAAACTGAAAGTGTAAAACTTGAACAGCAGGATTTACAAGACCTGGAAGTGCCGATTCCTCCAGGAGCTGAAGGCCCAGGAGAATCCCGAGGCCGCCCATATCGCCAAGAACCCGAGGTACAGCGAGGGGAGAGGCTGGTAGGCGTTGCTCAGCGCTGGAAGAGGAGACGAAGCCTCTTGCATCTTCTTGTGCAGTTAACCAACTCCTTGCAGTGCACAAATGAGCAAGTTCTTGATTGGTAATCGAAAGGGATCGCAAGAGGCTTGAATAGATTATCGAGACATGCATGAACCGATGCAGGAACACAAGCTTATGGAGTAGCAATGCACATATAAATAGGCCGCGCACACTTGGATTTTATTTTATCTTGGGTGTTGTATTGGTTTTGGCATCTGGGGGCAGTACGCGCGCCCCTTTTTTCTCACCAGAAGCGTTATGGCAGTGTAGGAGTAGTTAGGGTTGGTTGTTTATTGGAGGGAAAACACTTAAAAGCAACTGCTCTATGTGTCTTGAATTAAAAAAAGAACAAGAAAACTCTGGGCTTCTGGCTATTTTCTCGTATGCTTTTTGACTTGTGCCGAGACAAATAGCATCTGCATACGTACATACCTAAGGGTGTATTATTATGGATTGGATCGATGGATACCAATTATCCGTATAATTCGACTGTTGTGTTTGTATTCAATATGATATAAATACGGTATAGATTTTTCTATAAGATTGACAATTTCTCTTCTATTCTATACTTGTATTTGAATTCACGAAAAAAATATAGATACGTATATGGTATGAACTTTTACCATCTGAAATATTTTTTATCTGGACTATTCGTATTTGACGACGTAATATACTTATTTTTATTGCAATGCAAACTAAATAGTTGGACAAGTTTTTTTTAATTCAATATAAATTCATGTTGCTTTAGATGAAGTAAATATATTAGAATGATCAAGTGTGACTGTACAAAGATAAAATATCATTAATATCGTCACATTGCACAGTTATGAGATATCTAGTTCTGATCGAATTTAGTAGGTATTCAATTTGAATTTATTACAATTTACAATATCTAATTCACATTCATATTTGAGAATTTTTAAATTCATATTTGTTTAAAAAATACGAATATAAATATGGCAACGCCACTATCTAATTCATATTCTATCTGTTTCCATACGATAACACGAGCCAGAAGACCGGCACCAGTATAATTCGTAAACGTCTTGCAAGTAAAGAAAATAACTTTTTAAATAAAATACCGCACAGGAAGATATATACTATCATGAAATGGTAATAGTAGGTAGCAATATCATAATTAAAGGGCACGATGTACCGAAAGGAACGCATATGCGAGCCTGCATAGCAAACGAAGAAGAAAGATCATGTCACGGGTTTGTAGGACTGAATTGTTAAAGAACTCGCAAGGCACGCAACATCGACTAGCTGCCTGACCGTATGGTACATGTCGTCCCATTGTACAAAACTAATCAAATGCTATAACATCAGGGAATCGTGGCCGCATATTATGCAAGTTTCACATAGATTATTAACCTGGCCAATTCTTTCGATCGGTTCCTAGGAGTGTCTGAATTCTGAAACGAAGCTAGGCGCACGCACGTACGTGGCGGAGCGCGCGTTGAGGAAGTGCATGTGGAGGACGATCGAGTTGGATAATCGAGGGCAGTTGGTGCGGTGGTAGCTTACTGATCCCACACCTCAAGAAGGCCGCTTTGACTGGAACAGTTGTGGTGGAGAAGGGGGGGGGGGGCTTTGAGATTTAGGTGCGAGACGAGAGCATTAGGTGAACCAACCCTCACCGAGGAGGATCGTTACCGCGCACCGCTACGTGCGTGCGTAACGATAGATGGTTGGATACAGCGGAAGATAACGCTGGCTGCTGCTCCACGAGGACCACGGCTGGCCGGTAATGGAGATGATTAGGCTCTGTGCACGCGGTAGGCAGTATGAAAACGCATTACATTACACGGTGGTGCCAATTGTTTTAGCGTCGAGAAAATAGACATGCCAGATGCCAGTAACAGGGATGGAAAATAGTAAAGGATAATCCGTTTTATACGATATTTATATCCGAGAAAACGTAAATATAGTAAGCAAAATTCGTATTCGAGAATATTCGTATCCGTATTTAAGAATATTCGTACTCGTATTCGAGAATATTCGTATTGTATTCGAGACTACTCGATTTATTCGATCCATTTTCATCCCTGACAACCTCCATGAGGATGATTGTAGGAAGCAATTTTCTGATGAACTAAGCTTCACAAGCAAAAAAATGAAAATTATTTTGCATAATTTCTACCTCTATGCACTACACTATTAGCTCGTGTAGACGTATAGCCGTATTATATAAATTTGTTTTACCTAGATTTATTATAAAAATTTTAGGATATTCGTATTCGACCGAATTAAGTATATATTCGATTCGAATTCATATTCATTACGACATTCGATTCGTATTTGTATTCAAGAATATTCGAATTCATATTTACATTTAATAATATTTAAATTCATATTTATTTTAAAAATATAGACTTATATTCATATGTATTTTACAAATATAAATTTATATTTAAAACTATTTAATTTGTATTCGAACCATGTCCCTAGACGCCACGTACGGTCGCTGCGTCCGCGCCGCACACACGCTTGGGCATCTGGGCCGTCATGCGCGGTGCTGCCGACCCGCTGCAAATGGGCTTCACCTAGATAGGCCGCGGCGTGAAGGAGGTGAGATTCCAAAGCATACCTGGCCTAGCGTGGGACCAGTCGGGGTCTCGGAGAGTAGCTCGTTTCTCGTAACGCGAATGTGCGTTTCGTCCACGCAGGATCCATTCTTCTAGCACCTCTCAAAAGGAACTTCACCACTTCGCAGTTTCAAACTTCATGTAGTATCACTCTAGCCATCCCCAATATCTAGAATATTAACACTGTACACTTACCATCTCAATTGAATGGCAGCACATTTCCTATTTATACTACTACAGACAAAGGTAATAAATATATAGATTAACAACAATATGATAATGGATTTCATATCACACACAAACATGACTATTCAGTGCAAATCACGTATAAATATAACACAACTAAGGCTTAGGACTCTACATCCAAGAAAGCTCACAACTACGAGCTCGAGATCATAATAAATAAAGTGATAAACCACATATAGATTTAGCACTGATGGAAGAATCTCACTCTCCACTTTAAGCAAAGGGGACAAACTTCCCGAAACAATCTCGAACCAATCTAAAACAACTTAACATAAGTTTAATATAAACACTAAGTGACTAGCTAAACTGATATTTCATGTGTAGTACAAAAGGGTCTACTCTCATTCCATACATGCCGTCAATCGGGATCATGTAAGAAAAGAGTCAACAAAACAAGTGTGAATCTAAAACTCAACAAATATAAAATAAAACACTAAACAATAGATTCACGTAACATTAATTGTCCGGCACAAACACTTTAACCACTCTTTTTCGTTTAACCTTTTTCATATTTCATCGACAACCATTCCTAATGCATTTACCCCTTTTTCTGACACAATGCAAATGCACATATCTTTCACCTCTTTAGCTTATACCAGTATAGTGGAATGAGCACCCGTCAATGCTCACCCAAGCCCACTCTCTTTCATGCGAGAATCTCAATAGTCCGTTCTTTTTTCCTATGGAGACCTTAACATCCACTCCCGTGTAGTGCCCACCAAATTAGGTCTCTCCTACTCCCATGGGATACCTACCAAAGTAGGTCTTTCTCTACTCCTGTAAATGATCCACACAAAGTAGATCATAGATGGCACAAAGACCATATATTTCTATGATATGAATGCATGCAATGAAATTTATCCATTTAAACACATCAACATATCATGATTCACTATCCATTATTCGACAAAATATCAGCATCAATAATCCGTCTCACATGCCATTACCCATCATTCATCAATACGCCAATATATAAACAGGAATAATCAACTCATAATAGCATGATAGGTAGTGCATAAGAATTCAATTAATAGAAATCACTACCTAAATTTACCGTTTCTCATGCACTTGCCTGGTTATAACCTTATGAGTGATGTGTGGATGCCATGGATCCTAGGGCTACCCCTGAACAAATATCATCCATTTCAATTCATCGCTAAAACAATATGTGCACATATGAGCAAACGACATCGCACTTACATACAAAGCGGACACAAATAATCTTTCCCTCACTAGGCACCTTCCCACTGATCCTGGTGCTCAACCCACGCAAATTAAAAGATTTCGTCGTCTATACTCGTGGATCGAGTTATACCTGTTTAACCTCTCTTTACTCACTATTGGGCCGAAAAGACAAGCCCTCTAATCTTTCTTTTCTCTAATATCTCTTTTCGCTAAAATATATATATATATCTCTCTTCAATTGGTTATACTAATTAATTTTACATTGATTTATCAATTACTAATTAATCTATTTCTAATCACCTACACTACGCATCGATAGCCCCATTTCCATTACTAGCACACCCGCACAGCCTGCACAGCCAACACATGTGTGCACTATACCACACACTACTAGTTGCTACTACTACTACTCTTGTACTTCTCACAGTAGCACTACTCCCCTCTCCCTCCATGAGTTAACAAGATCAACAACGGTAGCACCAATTACACCATCCAAGTATCTATATTAATAATAGACATTTTGACTTCTACACAAATCAATAATCAAGTAGGGAGAAGGGACCAAGGTATTACCCTAGTTCCGAACGACTAGATCATGACATTACCTTCCTTCTCTTGGCCGAATCTGATAGATCAGGCATCAGATCGGTCTTCCCCTTCTTCTCCTTTTTCTCTTTTTCTTCTTCTCTTCCTTTTCTCCTCTTTTTTTCCCTCACGGCCGACCCTCTCTTCTTCTCTTCTTTTCCTCTTTCCTCCTCCTAGCCGGTCTCATCTTCTTCCTTCTTTTGCCAGTCTACTGCCTCTTCCTTTCTCTTGGTCGACCGACTCCACCCTTCACCCCCTCTCGATGGCGCAATAGTAGTAGGGCGACGACAATGGCTAGCTGCGTCGATGAGTGCTGGCTGCTAGCGTCAACGATGCGAGTAGTAGCAACAAGGTTGGCGACAACAACCAACAGTAGCAAGGGGTGGCATTGCCGGTGGCTGGCAACGGCAACGAGCGCACGAGTGGGGCGGCGTCAGCGTTGCAGCAGCAAGGGGAGGTGAGGCGTAGGGGGATGGCACGGGGGAGAAAGAGGATAAGGATCCCCCTGGTTGCCTCCTTATGTGAAGAGTGGAGTGGGCTGGGCCAAAGTCAGCCCACTCCCTCCTCCACTGGTATCACATTTTACCACTTTGGCAGTTCTTCTTGAAAACTTATTTACAGCTAGTCGAGAGCCAATTTAGGGGTGCTAATTTGGGCTTTTGAAGCTTGAGCTTCTAGTTTTTTTTTTTTTTTTGCTATCATAGCAGTTTTTTTTATACTATAGCTGCTAGAAAGATTTTAATGTAATTAAATAAAAAAGATTATATAATCATGGATAATAAAAAAGGGAAAAAAGAAAATATAAAAAGCCCAATAGAGATCAAAATGTCAGAAAAAGACAAAATTAGAAAGTTAGAAACTAAAAGCTTAAGCTTTGATGAATAGCGACATGTGAGATAAGGGAGAAAAACGCCGAATAAAAGTAACGCGAGCCGCTGTAGTTCCTTCAATTATGTACGTGTTACATGGCAACCGCCTCTGTAAGTACAAGTTGTACAAGTTACATCCTGTCTACTGTAATCTAAAGAAGGAAGTACAAAAGATGGTGGCTGCTGCATGGTGTCATCTAAAGATGGAACTACAAAACGAGGCCGCTGCAGAGTAGGCGCCGTCCCGGCGCTGCACTTAGTTGGCACGGCCAAGCTGTCCATGGTCAGGAGCGCGCGGCGGTCCAGCTCCTTGCCGATGCCCAAAGGAGGAGGAAATGTCTTCTGCGCCGGACGCGACGCCGGTGACCGTGGAGTGAGCCTTGCTTGCCTCCTCTGCACAGGCGCTGCTGCAATCGCTTCGCAGTATTCTGAGAGGGCTTCTGGGAGAGTCACAGGATGATGCTCCCCGTCGTCGAAGAGCCGCATCAACGTGATATCCCTGTGAAGATGGCCCGTCTCGTCTCCTTGGGAAGTGTCCGGCTCATCGGCCTTCTCGTCTCCTTGGGGAGTGTACGGCTCGTCTGCCATCGACCCCTTCTCAAGAAGCAGTTTCGCTTGGTCGTGTAATGTATTATCTTCCTCCACGGCGTCGGCTGTCTCGGCGATTGGGCCTTTCTCAGTAAGCTCCTTCGATTGGCCTTGTGTTTCTTCATCTTCTTCCGCAGTATGGGCTGTTTCGGCCATTGATTCCTTCTCAGAAAGCTCCTTCGATCCGCATTGTGTGACTTCTTCCTCCATAGCATCGGCTGAGATGCCCATCGAGTTCCCAGAACGCTCATTCGAACCTTGTGTGCCTTGTGCGCAATGTTCCTCCGCAGCATGGGCTGTCCCGCTGTGCGGTGCAGCTGCCTCGGGCAGACAGAGACAGCGTCGTTGCACGGGCCGTGCCGCATCAGAATTGGTTTCGCCGGGATCCTTCCTCTTGTGTCCGTACTCCACCGCCGCGGGCGATTTCTTGGCACCGGACGAGGACGGCGTGCGCGAGGTAAAGTAAATCTTACACAGGACCAGCCCGCACGGCAAGTTCTTCTCCTGTTCGCGGTCAAGGCCG
Source organism: Melocanna baccifera (assembly GCA_036346265.1). Lineage (NCBI taxonomy): Eukaryota > Viridiplantae > Streptophyta > Magnoliopsida > Poales > Poaceae > Melocanna > Melocanna baccifera. The sequence continues at coordinate 32,350,659 of CM070677.1, read as the reverse complement.
AGCTCCACCATCAGCCACCCCGTCCGGACCCGTCGGCCGTCCTCCTTCTTCACGAACGAGAAGAACTGACGGTGCCCTACGGAGCGGCGGCCGCAGACGTCGAGCACGGGCTTCGCGCCAGCCTCGGAGTGCCAGCACCCCTCCCCGGATTGCACCGTGCGCGCCTTGCGCTGGCCGCGGACGCTCTTGGTCCTGACGGGGGAGAAGAAGTACCACACCTTCTCGCCATCGCCCGCGAGCGCCGGGACGAACTTGCCCGTGAGGTAGGTGGGGTCCGCGGTGTACACGTCGGCGTGGTGGATGAAGTGGCATGACTTGTCGCCCGAGGTGATCCGAGGGAGGAGGTACGAGCTGATGAGCTCGAGCTCCGAAGGGTGTCGAGAGGCGCAGACCACCGGGCACGGGACGACCATGGGCGAGATCGGAGGAGGTGTGGCATTGGTTGAAGCGAAGCGGCGATGCTGTGCCGGCGGGGAGTGGACGCTTGCGCTATATATTGGTCGGGTGTCCGGGGCCGACTTCCGGTGAGTCCGAATTGCAGACGATCGGTCTACCGTGTTCGAGTCAGGGCCCCGTCACATAAATGCGTGCGCCGGCGCTTGCTAGGTTGGCGGCACTCGCAACGTCGCGCGGCTGGATGAAACGTGGAGACGCTGATCTCTCTCCTTCCTTTTTTTTCCTAGTCATCTTCCATATCCTCCGATACTTTCTTTGTGTAAGCAAAACTTGTGGCAGTCCCGAGTGTGGCTGGCGCTTTCTTTTCTCTCTGTTTGGAACTGTTGCCGTGTCGGCCTCGGCACAAAATCGAATCGCATTAAGCCAAGGCCCAGCACCAGCAGGGTTCAGCCGTCCGTGCTCATCTATAGTATGTACAAAGTAGCAGACCAAAAATAGAGTAAATTTCACAAAAACTGGAACTACAATGGCAAAACTATCAGTTTGCTTAACATGTGTTTTGGGTTTCATGGAGCTACACCTTAAGCGAATCCCTTTTTTCACCAAACTGCAACTCCGTCACGATTAGAATGTGCTGACAACCCAGGCCCACCTGTCATAACCGAGTCCCACCCAGGATACCAGGCATGCTTGCCATATAAGAGTGGTGCTGACCGGGCATGCTAGCTCTCTCTCGCTATAGCTTGCGTAGGCAGAATGGAGAAGTGACCATGGATGGCCTCGGCTGAGCTCAGCGCCGGCGAGGAGGACCATAGCGACAGAGGGCGAGCAGTAAAATGGAACCCCATGGCCTTGGCGACCCCATGGGTGGAGACGGCGAGACCGGAGGTGGCCTACGGTGGCGCCTACAATGGCCATGGCGGTGACGCTATGGCATAGGTTGGCAAGAAGCTCAGTGGTCACCACCGCCATCCTCTTCGACGTTAGCCTATTCGTCACACTACGCATGCCCAAAGACCAGCTCAAGATCGGCGATGACACGGCGCACAAAGACCGCTAACAAAGCTATCTACTCCATTCACTTTTCACCTTCATCTACAAGCCATGCCTTATCTCACTAGCATAGTAGGTGGATGCGAGGGAGAGCTAAGGCTGTCTGGTGACGTGAGCCATGGACGGTGAGGCAAGCTCTATGGTGCCGCGACCTGGTGTCAAGGGAAGCTTGAATTAAAAATCAGGGATGAAAGAGGAAGGCTAGTCGGTGCTTGAGGAGGAATTAATTGGCTTGGAGCTCACCAGAGAAGAAATGACATCAGTGGCGGTTGTTTTCAGCTGAAAAACGAGGAAGATGATGGCATTAGCCTGCTCCTATGATGAAGGCCAAAATTGATTGGGGGTGATGAAGAGCATGCTTAGGAACATATTTGGATGTGAGAGATTTGGGACGATGCTCACCGGTTCAACGAGAATAGTGGAGTATATGCGGTGGCATGGTCACTAGCAAGGAGGACAAAGACCACATGTTCCTAGCACTCCTATGTGAAGAAGAAAAGGGAAAAGGAAGAAGATGCCGAGGCGAATGCAATAGAAAAGACGGTTATGATTGGAGCTCATTTGAGTGGCTGATGTGGCTCGACGGGCGCGGTGGCTAGGAACGAGGAGACTGAGCTTCTTAAGATCGTTTTCTCCATTTAGGGCGTGAGGAGGAAGAAGATGTTGGACAAAATGGAGGGACATGGCGGCAAGCTCAATGCTCAACTCGTAGTGGATTATGTAGGGCAAGGTGGGGTGTGATTTGTTGACAAGCATAGCGGCGAGATGGTGCGTGCGGTGTGCGAGAAGGAGTTGTGTGTCTTATGAAACCTAGAAAGTTACGTTATGGGCAAATACTGAAACTGCTCCTGAGGGGTTTTGACTATAAATACACAAGCCTATGTACAAGGAGAGCTGATGATTAATAAAGACTTTGATTCTTGGTGCTCTTCCTCAATTATTCTGTGTCAATTCTTTGTTAATTGGTTGTGTGGATTGCATTGGAGGTTATTAACATTATTTCTCAACATGTTATCAGTACGGATCGCTCTACAAGTTGCAAGGTATACAAGCCTCAACCAATCTCCGACGCAATGCAATCTCATAGATCAATCTAGATTGAAATTCGATAATTTTGCAATGCAATGATTAGATCAATTGTGTTTTAGTTGTTTCTGGTCACAGATTGATCTATGATCTATTTGCATGATTGTTCACTTCTACACATCCATTAGATCAAATAGCTAGAATCTAGATTAGTTTGCATAGGTAGATTGAAATTGGGATTGACTCGTAAAACATGTAATGCAATGGACAAGCATGGGCTGGCACTGCGCTAAGAGAAGTTGACATCGGCTGCCCACAGCCACCATCTGCTCGCCGACTGCCCGATGCCATCGAAACCACTGCTCATCGATTGCCCGTAACCGCCACCCGCCTGTCGACCGCCTAAAGTTGGCCCATTATCGTTCAGGCTTCTCCCCGCTGAAGCCGCCACCGAGTATAGACAGTCCATTCCTGCTTGGTCTTCCGCAAACGGCGACGTTGCCTCCACACCATCGGGCTGCCTGAAGCTACCGCCGACCGAAGACGGCCCACTGCCGCTCGATCTTTCCCATCGATGATGCCACTTCCACACCTTGCCGTCGCCTACATTCGGCTTCCCCGCCAGGAGTGGACGTAGCTCACACTCGAGGCCACTCGTCGCCACCGACGCTTGGCTTCCATGCCAAGAGCAGCCGCAGCCCTCGCTCAAGGCCACTCGCCACCGTCGACACTTGGCTCCCCCGCCAGGAGCCACCGTAGCCTGCGCCTGCTGCCGACGCTAGGCTCCTCCACCAGGAGCGGCCGTGCCTGAACCTGAAGCTGCATTTCGGCCGCTGCTTGGCTTTCCCCTCTACCAGCACCGCTGCAGCCGTGCCCGAGACCACCTCCCACTACTGGGCCCAAAGTCACCCGACTACCCTATGCCCGTGGTAGCCACTGCCGAGGCTAGGGTTTTAATCCTAGCCTAACGGGCCCTCGAGGCTATGGGCCAAATGGCCCAAGAAAAAAATAAAGGGAAGAAGAAAAATAAATTTTCATCCGGCGATTTTTGCAAATAAGTCTATGAAGTTTGGGTAAATTAAGACCTAGGCTTATTTCATAGTCATATAGGCATACCACTATCAATCTTGATGGTGACATAGTTGTACCGTTTTGTCGCTGAAAGGTGAAAACTTTGTAGTTTATGAGGTATTACCTCTACTCTACCTTGAAGAATGACTATATGATTTAGATTGATCTGTTGGACCTAAGAGCCTTCTCTGAAAGGATGATCAAACTTGTAAAATGTTACTGGTGTTCATGTAGGCACTTTGCCAAGATCTACTTCTATTTCTAGGACTAGAATTCTGCACGCGAGTATTACTCCACCTTGCACCATACTATCTCTAGACTAATTTTAGGTAACCCGTATATTACTAATAAACAAGTGCATTCATAAGCAAGAATATTCCCACAATGCACAATATGGAGACTAGTAGCATACAGTGATAATTATTTCCCATATGTCATAAATATATTTGGTTTAAGTTGTTTTGTTAAAGTCTTACCCCCTACTGAACAGTTGCTTAATAGAACATATTGCCAGTAGCATATCTTACCTGCAATAAAATAATTAATCATGTATGAAATAAAATTTGTAAATATTATGCTTAACATTTGAAAGGGATGATATACCTCGGTTCACTAGTTCTTTGTGCATTAATGCCCAGATGGCAATAGGAAAATTGTCTTTCTTGAAGATACAAGAAATCTAGGCAAATGTTAAATCTCAAAAGGATCACCTTGCCTAGAAAACGCTATGAACCTCAAATAAGTACTGAATAACTTACACCCAAAGACTTAAAGTCTATATATAACTCCATCTTCCATACTACAAAGTATATATTGGTTTCACGCTAATAAAATTTTACTCTTGAAATAATATAATAACAATTTATCAGTAAAACTCTTGGATAATTCAAAGTAAATGCTAGAAGTAGGCGCTCTCACTTAGAATTTTACAGTTGGTGTGAAAAGGGGAAGGAATTTGGCTATATGAGGAATATTGAAACTTCGAGGCATGAGAGTCATAACAAGCATAGTGACATATCTTAAGTCAAATCCAAAAGCAAATAAGTTTGAAGCTACAAATAATCTAATTTATTTGAGAGATAATTGAAACCACTATCCACACAGTTGGCAAACGAAAATCATTGCAACATTCGGAGGGTAATTAATTTGTCCCTAGTAATATGTTAGTTGCTAGCATGCGACCATATATATGGGAATTACACGATAGCATGAAGCTGCCGCATATATGCCACTGGAAGCTATAACCATTTGCTTGAAGAAAATATAACTCTCAAAATAATAGATGACTTATTGGATTTTAATGATCCCAAATAACCTAAATATGTCATACTTATTTGGCATCATAAATTATAACAGGCATATAGATTACCTCCCAATTGATCACATATATTCCTAGTGAATAATTGTTCCATTTGGGTGGTTAAACTAGAATTATATTCTAGCAGAATATATTATATTCCATGCAGATTAATTGATGGTCATATTTTATGTGGCAGTGTTATATTCATGCTCTTAAAAGCATCCCGCGGATGTATATTATGCTGTCAAAATATAATACTTTTGACTAGGTCAAAATACGTTGCATTAACATAAAATTTGAAGTTTGAGTGATCCAAATTTTAAAACATAGTATGAGTAATTGGATCATAATATTGAGCAATATATAAGAAGCTATAATATTTCTGTTGTCGTAGATTAATAACCCATCAAATATTTAGAATAATCTACTAGTAGTAGAGATGTGTAGTTTCTATGCTACAACATTAATAAATGTCTAGCTCACTATGTTAAAAAAAGCAAAACCCCAATCAAGGATTAGTGCATATCAGAAGAATCAATCATTTTCTATATAATATCACCATCGTAGCATACACTATTTAGACCACCACCAGTAGTTGGGATCAGATTGGATCTAAAATTTCATCTATCATGTGTCTGTATTAAGGAGATTTTTTAAGTATGCTATTCAGTAAGATCATATCTCGGCATTAGGGGGGAGAGAAATGCCTAAAATCTTTAAATACTATGATATTTTCTTGAAGAAAGATCTTTAGCATAAGATTCACATACAAACTAAGCTAAATTTAAGTTTAATGATACTCTTATATAGTAGAAGCGGGGAGACTGCCATATTTCTTTTGTATGGAGGAGCTATATAGTATTTACTTGAAGTAAATGTGTCGCTAAATTTAGAATACCCCGGATTGAATAGTATATCTATTTTTGTAAAGTTGACTTATTGGTTAGTGATCTAAAGTCTACGGGGGACGCCTGTGGATCTAAAGTCTAGAGACAGTAGTCAAAATAATCATTAAATACTCTATAAATACACTAGAAGAGAACTCATCTTGAAGGTGAAATACCTCATGAAAAGACTAATCATAAAGATGAAAAACCTAGTAATTAGGCACGCACGTACTAGAATACTAGGAAACACGGAACGACCAATAAGCTCTCGTTTGGGAAATAATGAAAATTTGATTAACACTAGATGACACTTAATTATGAGAATATTTGGAGAAAAGTTATCGACAATCAGTTTGCCTCTAAAATTAGTAAAGTTTCTCATATGAGAACATGAATCCGAAACAAAAGCCTATGGCCGAGCACTTGAAGTGTCCACATCAGGTAACGATGAGAGGAAGCAATTGAGGTCGAACCATAATCGCAGATTAAAGTTTAAGAACCTGTTAGTTCAGACTTGATGAGCCATTATGAAATAATGAGATGGTGAAAGCGATAGTTGAAAGATCCCTGTAAAGATAGATATTCTCCTGTTATGAATAAAATAATATTCCATTGTATAATAACTCTGGCAGATGACATGAATAAGATATGCAGTTATCAGATTTTGAAAATGCTTGATGTGATCTCTGAAAGGACTTAAAGCTCAATCCTTGAAGGACTCGGTGTTTCAACAAGAAAGTAAAATTACAATATGTATAAAAAACTCGTACTTGATAAATTTTTACTCGAAGAAAGAGTATCTCCCAAAAGAGAAAATGTCTTCTAGAAGAGAGAACATCTTCTTGAAAAGAAATTAACTCACCAGTTGATCAAAAATACACCAACGATTTTGTGATCCATAGAAGTGGATAAGAATCCATCCAAGACTCGAGGGAATGGAATGAGGAAACTAACAATCAGAAGTGTACCACATAAGCACATATGAAGTGCATCTCCTACCTGATAGAGTGGCAGTATCCTTTATTACCATGAAGGTATCATACACATTGGTGTGAATGGCAAATTTATTAATTTCCTAAGTACCAATATTAAGACTGGTTATATTGATTCTGTGGTGGTATGACCATGATTTTAGTTCTACAAAACAAAATTTTGATCGTATAGTATTACTCAGAAATGGTTGCCAAATATTAAGACCCTGAAAGGTTTTGATAAGTCATATCCTGAAAAAAAAATGTGGTATTGAAATTGATTACCCACATATCCTAATTAGGATAAATTTTGCTTGTGTTGCACATATAGATACGTAGTATTTTAGAAAGTTAAGTATATTTCTCCCATATTGTTTTATCACCTATATTTCTCCCATATTGATTTATCATCTCTTTATCTTGATGAATAGTGAGACAAATGTCTAGAAGACTATATACTGTAGTGATCCATTGGATATACTCGCAATATACTACCCTATATTCATTTCTTAAAATGTATTAATGGCATTAGAATAACAAAATTTCACCAGAAGTGGTTTTTAGGGGAGCATATGCTAAACATTTATAGTTATGCATGAGATTCAGAAAATCTTGACTTTAGTCTAACATAAAAGGTGTTGACTTGATCATGACTACTTTGAAGGTTTCACCACCTATCGATATAAGTCCAATTGATAGAAATGATAAAGATCTTGAAGATCATAATAAATCCTGAAGATAAGCGTTTACTATTTTTTCCTTAGTAAATTCTAGCTCATTAATTTGTAATATTTCAATTTTAATTTCGCTATTGTGTTGAATATAGTTGCTAATTTCTATGAGATGCAAGAGTGGCCAATTATCGACTAGGTGGTTAACCTACTCAAAGGTGGAATCTTAGCAGGCGAAGTTGAGTTGAGGTTGAGCATTGTAAATGTCTTATTGTGATTTTCTTTAACGTAAGAATAATCACATCATGTGAGTATAGTTGTGTAATATCCACAGAGTGTAAAACTATTCGAATAGCTATGTCTCCGGTTATAGATAATACTCGGTGATTTTATATGAAGGTTATTTAGTTCATAAAACTTAGTGGAGATTAACGTTGGAAAGTGGATAGTTAATTCACTGGTGGTTAAGTGTGTGACTGGGTTGTTCACGAGTGGTTTATTCAATTCTTTTGATTATTTATTTATTATTGTCTTAATAAAAAGTTTGCTTTTAATCTATTTATTATATTTACTTTAAATTATTATTTTTTGTAAAATAACATTCCTGTCATCCATTGGTAAGCCTTGCATATTATATTATATCTTTGTTACAAACAACTTGCTGAGTACCAATGTGCTCATGGCTTTGTGTCTACTGTTACTAAGTTGAAGAAGATAAATCATATCAGTATGAGATACCTGAAAGAGAATTCTTCGACAACTTCGTAAATTAGGACTTTATTTTCCAGTCGATTGTCTGTAGGGATATCGAATGACTGTCATACTTATTTCTGTTTTTTGCTGCTAGTTTCTTAAGCCCTTCATACTAATATTTGTAAGCTTGGCCATAAGATCGTACTATGATAATTAATAATATTTAAATCTTTTTCTTTATTAATCTTGCATATGGTCGATATTTTATCTATGTTTACACTGTGTGTACTAGCTGATCCTGGACTACTGCGGTATACACAAAGAGTCCGAATTTGCATATTCAAGTCTCGACAAAATATTAGTGCATCTGCCAGCTTACAATGAGAATGTATTAGAAAGATTTGGCTTTGAAAAGACATACCTTTCAAAAGTACCAATAGTTGGAAGATCTTTACAGAGGATTCGTACAGACTTAAAAAAGATGTGGAGGAAGTCCTAGAACCGCAATTCCATACTTAAATACAGTAGGAGCACTTATGTATTTAGCAAACTGCACTAGACCGGATATTGTATTTGCCGTAAACCTATTAGTAAGATATAGTGCAGAATCTATCAAAATGTATTAGTAAGGAATAAAAGACATCTTCTAATACCTCCACAGAAACAAAGATCTTGGACTATTCTATAGAAAGAACCAAGATTTGAATATGACTGGCTATATAGATGCGAGTACTTATCAGACCCGCATACCGCCAGGTTACAAACAGGCTTGTATTCCTATGTAGTGGAACCACAATTTCATGAAAATCATCTAAGTAAAGTCTTGTATTATTTTGATAAATCACTTAGAAATCATAACACTATACTAAGCCGCACGAGAATATGCTTGGCTTCGACAGATGATTCACTATATCCAGCAATCATGTGAACTAAACATCGTGTAAGCTCCCATCATTATCTATGAAGATAATATAGTTTGTGTTACACAACTATAGACATGTTACGTGAAGAGTCATCTCATCAAGCATATCATCCACAAATTCTTCTATGCTCATGAATTGTAAAAGATTCACAAAATTAAGGTAGTGTATACTAAATCATATGAAAATCTCGCAGATTTATTCACTATAAGTCACTTTCAACATTTAACTCTGAAAGGTGTATACGTGAAATTGAAATGATAAGATTTAGAGAAGTGCAGCACTTAAGAGGAGACTTTTTTTCGAACTTACTATTAAACTTAATCACGAAGGTTAAGTACCAAGAGAATAAATCTTGTAAATTAAATAAAACTAGATGGATTATACTCTTTTTCTCTTGATGAGTTTTTCTGAAGTTTCTTGACCAAGGTTTTAATTGAGGCAATTCATACAATATAACATAACATGTATCATTTATTATTTCTCTAAATTTTTTTCGCTGGATTTTTATAGAGTTTTGATGAGGCAGTAACATATTGGATGAGTACCTAGGGAGAGTGTTGAGAAACTTAGACCTAAGCTTGCAAGTCTAACCTATTGGTGGGCACCATCTACTTAATCTATAAATAGGAGTTTTAATCAATGTAAAGTGTCTCTTGTGTGGAGAAATCAATAAAAGAAAAAAGAGTTCCCCCATCACTTATATTCAATCTATTTTTCTATTATATTACATTATTCTATATTTGATATATCTTTTTTAGATAGAAAAAGTCGTTCAGACTAAACTCGTCAAACACTGTTCCTCGAACGTTCTTTTTTCCAAGTCCCCTGTCCTCCCGGCACGAGGCCACGCCCAACGCGGTTGCGGGAGCTCAGCTGCCGCGCACGCGGGCGCACTAGGCCGCGGTCGTGCGCACGCGCGCCCCCGAATTCCGGGTCGCGGCCACGATGCAGTCCGCGCTTTGCTAAACAAACCGGACCGTGCTGTTGGCCGGCCGGCCCCATGCGCATACCCTATTACCCTCCACTTATCCATCATCATCACACAGATAAATTGGTGTTTTATCTTCCGCATAGAAAAGAAAAGCTTTATAGTAACATGCCGCACTGAAAGTCTGAAGCTCCGCCGGATGACAATGGCGCCATATATACTCAAAACATATAAGCTTGTTTGTGACTGTGCCATCTAGCTGGTTTTAGTAAACTAAGGGAGCGTTCGAAATAACGATGGTTTCTGATTGAAATTTCACTGTAACTGGTTTATTTTTTTACTGTAACTGACTTGGTCTTTTAGGCATAATTAAATTTAAAAAAATATAAAAATAAAAACAACATGCTAATCTATCACGAACAATGCAAAAAAATACAAAACACAAAACACAAAAAACCAAAAAACAAAGAAAAGCAAAAAGATAAAACTTAAACAGCGCACAAACAATGCACCAGAAGCCTATCGCCCCCGCTCACAGCTGAAGTGAGCGGGGTCTAAGTAGCATACAAGTGAAGTACGAGAGTACATTGATTTCCCCTCAAGAACTGGATGCTGAATTAGATAATGCTGGCACGTACTTACTCGTTTGGCCTGAATTATAAGTTGCATATACGCATGCCTTGGCGATTAAGCAAAAATCAATGCGTCAAACATAGCGCCGAACGCTTTTGGCGCAGATTCATTTCAGCTGGTATGATCTTGGATAACTTTCTGTCAAAAGAGTGCAGGCATGTGCTAAGAGGACGTCTCACGCGTGTGTGTGCGTGTGCTCATGCGTGTACGTCTTCGTTGTAATCTGAAAAAAAAACGAGTTCGTGTCTAGGCTTTCGTGGGGCCTAATTTTCGTGCTTTGTTTGAGTCCCGATCAAGTGGAAAGCCCCTTGACGAGGACCATGTTCGGCGGAAGCTACCAGCAGTAGGATCCTGCCAACTTTGCCCTTTCAAAAGCACCGTCAAGTTTAATTTATTGGCACACTTGTCACGTTAACCTCAGTGTTCTTTCACCTTGACACACCAATCAAATGGTACTACTTTTCTAATGCCACCACAAGGAGGAGCACTTGTTTACTTCCAAGTCAAATCAGCACCGGCTCAGGACTACATGTATTTATAGGGGGCCTCTTATCTTCACGTAAACACACAGCACTGCGTCCACATAAGAAAGCACGGACTTCACTAGCCAGACGCTGACAGACAGGTAGTCTTTTCATATGGTCGTTATTTTTGCATCGTTATATTTTCTCCTCTTTGGGGAGATAATCTTATACTGGCACCACATTCCTTTTTTTTCTCTCTTGTAGAAACAAAAGGTGAAAATTTAGCTGCCTGCTGCACATTCATAAAGCGAGAAGAGGATCAAAAATGGAACACGCCGTGCCGTTGCCGCAGTACATCTTCTTCGACCTCTCCGGCGCGGACCTCAGATGCTTCAGTCCAGCTCCGGCCGCTGAGCGCATTGGTGTCTCGTATGACACCCAGGTCATGGGCTTGGAGGCACTCCACCGGACACGGTTGTCCCGGACCAGCCTAGCAACTCGCCCGGACCAAGCTGACAAGCCGGTGGTATGTGATCATGCACAAAACGGTGACCCCGACACCGTGTCGGACGCAGGCACGCCGGGAGTTCAGGTGGTGGAGAAGACGGGCGACGAGTCGGAGGACGAGGTGGTGAGTTTAGAAGAGCTTTTCTATGATGAGAGTTTGGCAAGGAAGATCGATGCATTGGCAGAGTTGGTGGGCATGAAGAGCAACTTGGAGCCCGCGGTTGTGCTTGATGAAGTTGTCAGGGTGCTCCAGGAAATGGAGCGGAAGACGGAGCATTTTCTTTGTGCGACGAGGGCCGTTTGATCGTGATCTAAGTTTTCTTCTTTCTCTCTTTCGTTGCTTTTCAAAATGGTTCCAATGAAGATGTTCAGGAGGGCTTGTGACCCTCCGTTGTCTCTTAAAAAAATGGAGTTTATTAGTACTTCGTTAGACTGTACTAATGTTGCGTTCATACAGAAAAAAAAAGTTGCATCACGCGTGTTTTTTTTGCCTCTTTTGTAGTCGTAGTACGAAGTTTTTGGTTTCTGTATTGAATGTTCTAAGAAAAGTCAAGTGTGCTATAAATGGAGGAATGCAATTTGAATAATGGCTGGCACTTTCTACATGTGAGGAGACCTAGGCATTGGACCAGGCCGACACGACATAGACCCGATGGGCCGTGGGCTAGGATCATATCGTTCCGGCCTAGCACGGCCCACCTCTCCTGAGCATAGGCATGGCCCACTGGTATGCCAGGCCATCTTCATGCCGTGCTGGCCTAGGCTCGTCCCTTTTACATTATGGCAGCAGTAGCTAGGGTTGGAGCGGGGTGGAGGTCACCTGGGTAGCTTGGGCGTTGTCATCGAGGAGGCACGATATTTGTGGCTGTGGACGATGTTGTCGCCGTGGAGGATGCCTCCAAATTTGTCGCCGTGGAGAACGCCTCCGGATCCAATCGCCATGACCGTCTATCGTCGTGGAGGAGCATCACCCACCAAGGCAGGTTGACCGCTAGCCATTCGTTGTTGTGGCCACCGCCTTTGCCATGGAGGATGCCTCCAGATCCAGTCATGGAGGTAAGGTAGGGGTGGTGAAGGCGAGTGAAGTGGGCAACAAGGTGGGGGCGGCTGGGCGGCAGTGGAGGGTTGACCACTGGAGGGCGATGGTGCGCCACACATGCGATTGTCAGTGGAGCGGCCAAGTGGCTAGAGGGAGTTAGAGATAAGGAAGGGGTGTAGGGGGATAAGGTAAGAATGAAGAGGGAAAAGGAAAGAGGTTGGGGGAAAGAAAAAATTAGGAGGAAAATAAAAATGGAGTGCAAGGAATGGGAAAGAATGCAAAAGAAGAGGAGGGAAAAGGGAAAAAAGTTAAAAAAAAGAAAAGATAGTATGGAAAATAAAAAATAAAAAAATGTTGAATGAGAGGATATGTTGAATAAATGTATGGAATATATGTACTGTCCATGCATTGACTGCGAGAATCTAAAGATGTTTAAGAATTGAGAGCAAATTGAAGCACACTTAATTCAAAGTGGTTTCAAAAAGGAGTACACGTGTTGGACAGTCATAGCGAAGAGGAGCTTACATAGGAAGGTAGTAATAATGATATCGCCGGTGAAGTCAATGATATGCCGTCGAATGATATCGATTGTGGTTCAGATTGGATAGGCTGCATGATGACAATTTGGATCAGATGCTTCGTGATGTAGAAGAGAACTATAATGAGAGAGAGTATGTTAAATTCCGGGGCTCGATGGAGGACTCGGAAAAATATTTGTTCACGTGCTGCAAGTCAAAGTACGCGAGGTTGTTAGCCGTGCTTGAACTGTTAAAATTGAAGGCAAGCAACGGTTGGTCCGACAAGAATTTCACGGCGCTGCTAGGTCTTTTAGCGGACATACTTCCAGAGAGAAATGAGTTGTCTAAAACCACATATAAAACTAAGAAAGTTCTTTGTCTATTGGGAATGGAAGTAGAAAGAATACATGTATATCCGAACGATTGTATCATCTACTGTAAAGAGTATACAAACATGCATATATGTCCGGTGTGTAACGCATCTCGATACAAATGTAAAAATCAATCAGATGACGGCGAGGGAACAGAGGTGAAGAAAGGACCTCCTGCTAAGGTGGCATGGTATCTTCCTATAATTTCCCATTTGAAACGGTTTTTTGCGAATCTAAAGGAGGCAAAACTACTGCGTTGGGACTCGGAGGAGCGCAAGAAGGATGGTTTGGAGTTAAAAACCGTTCAAAAGCCATCTGTGATGACCTCATTTCATTACTGACCCATAAATTCAGACGGCTCACGAAACTGTCTGCGATAACATTTTTCAGCCGTCTGTAATAACGTTTTCTGTAGCAGTGACAGTGGAAGTAGATCGTTCCGATTAGTGCTACAGTCGCAGCAGTACCTCTACCGAAGTCCACACGTCTAGCGATGGAACGTTGTGCATCGATGTACTAACATCAGCGCAAACGCTGTAAAAAAACTCGAGACTCACGAGCTACTCAAGGTTGGTTCGTTCTAAGCTCGATTCAAGCTCGGCTCGAACTTTAAACCATCCAAACTCGAGATTCATCTCGAGCTCACGAGTTTCACCGAGCTAAGCTCTAATAGTTCGCGAGCCTAGATTAGAGCATAAATAATGATACATATTAACTCTTACCGAGCTTATCCAAGCCGGCCTCGAGCTCGAGCTTTTGTTATTGTTGAAAAATAGTGTATATTTGAATTATTTTTACTGTTACCAAGTTTACTTGAGCTGAGCTCAAATTTGATCTTTTCTTATTATTGAAAATTAGTATATAATACATTATTTTAATTATTATCGAGGTTCAACAAGCTAAGCTCGAGCCTACTTGAACTTAGACCAAGCCAAGCTTAAGCCCAGGTCTAGGCTCGTACCCCAACTTGAGCTCGACCCGAGCTTCTCCCGAGCTCGAGCCTAGAAGGCTAGGCTCGCTCGAGCTCAGCTCGTTTACAGCCCTAATTAGTGCGCATGCCAGGGGTTTTGAGAGATGACGGCTAGTGTTTCGATGGGTGTGTCTCTGGATGCCTACCTCAGCTCCGCATCTCTCTTAATATATAGCCTCCAATCGAATCATTATCCGGTATAATTAGATATCGTATCCAACTCAGAAGTCTCTGAATAGATCTTTACCCAATAGGAATAGAGATTGTATCCTACTCGGAGAACTTTCAACTAGATCCAGTATGAGTAGAGATCGTATCATTTATCGTTCCAACTCTTTAAGTGTATGACCCTGTAGGTTCATGTATATTCGGCCATAGACCGAATACTCATTCTGGTTCATAATTTGTTAGCGGTCTCTATCAGAACATAACGACTTCAAAATATATATAAATATCATATCAGACGAACCTATATAGTACTTATGTATCAATCCTTTTGCCTCATGATATCATATCAAACTCAAAACAAGAAGCGTGCCATTCTATAATAATTCGATCGTTCACTCAAATTTGTAGTAGATTACTTAGTTGTGATTGACTCCTCAACCACGTTCAACATGGTCATACACTTCTTTAATCCAGCCACATCGAGGTGCCTAGATATATCTCTCCCGTTATATAGGAGTAGCAAATTCTATCTTGATCGCTTACATTCCTACGCATATTTATAGTAAACCCGATAGCTACCTTTATGACCACCTAATTACGAAATAGTATTTGGCAATCACTAAGTAAACTCTATGACAATCTTAGGTCTAAAGATCATCTATACACTTTGTATAAGATCAACTGATGATACTTTAGAACATAATAATTCCTATAGTGTGATGTGGACATCCCTTCCATGGATACAACTCATCCACAACAAGGACCACTTACTCGAGCTCGTGCTCGTCAACTTAATTACCAGGTGAATTCATTCCTAGGTTCATATATTACTGAGAATAGACCGCTACCTAATGCAAGTGATTTAATCGTGGTTAGGAACCTGGGAAAGGATGAAGGAAAGGGACATGCAGTCATGGACATGCAAGGATGGAATCATGGAGGTCACCACGTCACTTTGAGATCAAGTCAAGCAAGAATCCGAGTTGGACACGTTCTGGAATCGGATTCGGACTGCTGCATTGGTACCACATTCAAACGGGCATAACTTCTTCATACGGACTCCGTTTGGGGCGTTCTTGTACTTCATGGAAAGCTTATGAAGTCTACTTTCCAACGGATCCAACCTCATCTTCAAATTCCATCCGAGCCGGCCGTAATCATCAAAATAATTCACGTTGATTTCTGAGTCCGAATCCAAAAAGGGTGCTGTGCCACCACCACTTGGGCCCATCGGCCTTGTAACCCTAGGGCGTCCCCCCTGGTCGTTTCTCTATAAATAGGAGCCATCGCCCCCTGCTAGGACTTGGATTTCGTTGAGTTTAGGTTTAGCCTTTGCGCAAACTTCGGTTCTTCAGTTGTGTCAGACGACCACTTATCAAGACTACCTTCGGGATCCCACCTTTGTTTTTGAATACCAACTTTGTTATTCGCAATATCAGATTGCTTTTTGTCTTATTCTTGCTAGTTCTTCGATTGCTTGCAGGGATTGAACTTCGTGTTCAGGTTGATCGTGCTTCCAGCAAGATCAATAACATCTCGGAGTTGGTTCAGCGATTGCTAAGGCGCAAGCGACGTCGTACGGTTGTTGTCGGATCGCGAGAGTCACCTTCAGCAAATCGATAGTTATCAATCTCATCGAAAGATCGGGCACCCCGTCTCCATCAAGTGGTATCAGAGCTCAAGGTTGCTCGGTGAGAATTTCCAGTTATTCATAGATTAGATTGCTTTTCACTACCTACAGTACACCAAAAGCCAAAAAAATAGTAGTAGATCACTGGTCCAAACCAATCTTAGCCTCGCAATTTTTCTTTTCAAGATTTTTGCATTGTTGAACTTTCGGTTGCATCGTCGTGTCCTTTGCTGGTCTTAGTGTCTAGTTCCTCTAGAGTTTCGAGTTCTGTTCACGTTTTGGTTTCACCGTCACGGTTGGTTTCGAACTCCACATTGAGGGAAGGAAAAGAGGGGGACTCGGAATAGGACTCGGAATTTGACTCGGAATAGGACTCGAAATTGGACTCGGAGTACGACTCGGAATTGGACTCGGAGTAGGACTCGGAATTGGACTCGGAGTAGGACTTGGAATTGGACTCGGAGTAGGACTTGGAATTGGACTCGGAGTGGGAGCAAAGTAGATAGACAAGAAGGAAAAGACAGCCGCAGATAGAAAGAGCCGCGGCGTAAAAAAAAAGAGAAGAGGAGAGAGAAAATCCTAACTTTTGCATACGACCTCCGATTGAAGCGTTTCTTGATCCATTGGAAAGGAAACGGGAAAATAGGGCCAGAAAAATTGAAGTGTGGAAGAACTGAAGATTTCAGATCCGCGTAACCCACCACGCATACGCGCAGCGACTTCGACCCCAAAAAAGGTCGTTTAGGGCCTCAAAACGGGCCTGCAAAGTCAAGAAAAGTCAACTTTCTCGGAATTCGCTCAAAATTTACAGGGACCTTCTACAAGTGATTCTAAGGTGCTCCGTGAAGACGGCGTCCTTTTCTGAGCCTCTGAACTCCGTGAGCAATGTCATCTAGATTCTTTCTGTGCGGTGTACTCGTTTGTGTTCTAGGCTCGCGTTTCTAGTACGGTCTAGCCTAGGACCAGCACCAACCGGCGTTGTGCGATTTTTCAGCTTGCATTTTCTGATTTGATTATTGCTAATTCTTGCTACCAAACTTGAGCCTTCCCAGCTACACCTCTCCTACACCGTACAGGCTGAGCTTCACCTGGCAATCGCTCCATCCAATCTTCAGAGATACGTTGACATCGCTGGGAGCCGATCACCCCTGCTTTGCTTGGTAAGAATTGGTAAGAGTTCGATAAAAGGCTTGAGTGTGAGCGACTTTTTGAACCTCCTCATCCTAGTAGTTGCTGTTAGGGACATATTCTTGTGTTTTGCTAACAATGGCAGGTCATACAACGGATGAGGATCAATCTCATACTCCTCGTACTAAGGCAATCGTACAACATTTTCTACGCCTTATGAACCTTCGTGCAGAGGGTCCTGAGGAGGATGTCAGAGTGACGAATGAGCGACTTGCTCAACTTGAGGGCGCCCAGATTGAGACCAATGCCACACTCGCTGCGATGGAGAAAGCGCAAGGTACCACTAACAATTCGTTGGCAGATATTATGGCGCGCCTTGAGGAGATTGCCCAAGCTTCGTCTGCTGTTCCCCCAGCTGCGACGGTACGGAGACAAGATGACTCCGACCATATGGATGATTCCGAGGCCGATGGCCGGATCAACCACAACAACGATCGAGCTCGTCGACAATTGCGTTTTAACCGACAAGGTATGCGAAGGGAACCCCCACGGCGTGAGGTACGTGACCACGACGATTCTTTTGCTAAGGTTAAATTCAACATGCCTTCTTTCATTGGTAAATATGATCCTGATAGCTATCTTAATTGGGAACTAGCTGTTGATCAAAAATTTGCTTGCCATGAATTTCCTGAGAATAGATGAGTTAGGGCTGCTACTAGTGAATTTACCGACTTTGCTTCTGTTTGGTGGAAAGAACATTGTCGTCAAAATCCCAATAACATTCCTAACACCTGGGAGGCTTTAAAATTGCTTATACGTCATCGATTTGTTCCCTCATATTATGCTCGTGATCTGTTAAATAAACTGCAACGTCTACAACAGGGTGCAAAATCTGTAGAAGAATATTATCAGGAATTACAAATTGCTATGTTGCGTTGTGGTTTAGTTGAGAATGAGGAGGCATCCATGGCTAGGTTTTTGGGAGGGTTGAGTCGAGAAATTCAAGACATCCTTGATTATAAAGATTTCAATTCCATTACTAGATTGTTTCATCTTGCTTGCAAAGCTGAACGTGAGTTGCAGG
This sequence comes from Melocanna baccifera, assembly GCA_036346265.1. Lineage (NCBI taxonomy): Eukaryota > Viridiplantae > Streptophyta > Magnoliopsida > Poales > Poaceae > Melocanna > Melocanna baccifera. The sequence continues at coordinate 32,332,228 of CM070677.1, read as the reverse complement.
GACGCCAGACGAGAATGCGATCTAATTCTTCTGCAGGTCGCACAAATTCATGGACTCCGCGCACCCCTGCTCCCTCGTCCATTGTGGCGCCATCACACTCCAACAACAAGCCGCGCCCTACTACATCAATTTCGACGCCACGAGTTTCTGAAGCAAACATATCAGCACCACAACTTCCTGCAAAAACAACCTCTTCAGTTGCTTCGACCGGATGAACAAGGGACGTTCAATGCCATCGTTGCAAAGGCTATGGACACATGATGCGGGACTGTCCAAGCAAGCGTGTATTGATTATACGCGATGATGGTGGGTATTCATCTGCTAGTGATTTTGATGAAGAAATATATGCTATGCTTGCAACTGACTCTATAGGAGATGAAGGAGAATATGATCATGAGGAGCATGTTGACGTCGAAGATGCCGACAAGTATTTGAGCATTATAGTGCAACGCGTACTAAGTGCTCAAGTGTCTCATGCCGAGCAAAACCAGCGCCATAATTTGTTCCAAATAAAGGGCGTTGTCAACGAACGCTCGATTCGCATAATTATTAATGGTGGGAGTTGCAACAATTTGGCAAGTATGGACATGGTAGAGAAGCTTGCTTTGCCGACTAAACCTCATCCTCACCCATACCATATTCAATGGTTCAACAACAGTGGTAAGTTGAAGGTAACACGGATGGTGAGAGTACATCTTTCTATGGGTTCATACCATGATTATGTTGATTGCGACGTTGTACCTATGCAAGCTTGCTCATTATTATTAGGAAGACCTTGGCAATACGATACTGATTGTGTGCATCATGGTAGAAATAATCAATACTCTCTCATGTTCAAAGGAAAGAAAATTGTGCTGCATCCTATGACTCCAGAACAGATTGTTAAAGATGAACTTACTAGAGCTAGTAGAGAGAAGAGTTTAGAGAAATCTAAGAGCGAAAATCAGATTGTAGCAAAAGAACTTGTGCAACATAGGAAGAAAGAACTGAAATCTGCTCATGTGAACCAAAAAGAAATACAATTGAAAGGTGCTAGTTTTCTTGCTACTAAATCTGATATGACTGAATTGGATGCTAGTAAATCTGTTTGCTATGGATTAGTTTGCAAAGCCACTTTGTTTTCATTTGAGGAGATACCATCTTCTTTGCCTCCTGCTATCACTAACCTTTTGCAGGAGTACAAAGATGTCTTTCCGAAGGACATACCACCGGGATTGCCACCGCTTCGAGGGATTGAGCATCAAATTGATTTAATTCCCGGTGCATCACTACCCAACCGCGCACCATACAGGACAAACCCAGAAGAAACTAAAGAAATTCAGCGCCAAGTTCAAGAATTGCTTGATAAAGGGTACGTACGTGAATCACTTAGTCCTTGCGCTGTTCCAGTCATTTTAGTACCTAAGAAGGATGGATCATGGCGTATGTGTGTTGATTGTAGAGCTATCAATAATATTACCATTAGATACCGTCATCCTATTCCTAGGTTAGACGATATGCTTGATGAATTAAGTGGCTCTACAATGTTTTCTAAAGTTGACTTGCGTAGTGGATACCATCAAATTAGAATGAAACTTGGAGATGAATGGAAGACGGCATTTAAAACTAAGTTCGGATTATATGAGTGGGTAGTGATGCCTTTTGGATTAACTAATGTCCCTAGCACTTTCATGATATTAATGAACGAAGTTTTACGTACTTTCATTGGTAAATTTGTGGTAGTTTACTTTGATGATATATTGATTTACAGCAAGTCACTAGATGAACATCTTGAACACTTACGTGCTGTTTTCATTGCTTTGAGGGATGCATGTTTGTTTGGTAATCTCGAAAAGTGCACCTTTTGCACCGATCGAGTTTGTTTTCTTGGCTATGTTGTTACTCCGCAGGGAATTGAAGTAGATGAAGCCAAGATTGAAGCTATAAAAAGTTGGCCAACACCACAAACGGTCACACAAGTGCGGAGTTTTCATGGACTTATGGATTCTATCGCCGCTTTGTGAAAGATTTCAGCACCATCGCTGCACCACTTAATGAATTAACAAAGAAAGGTGTTTCATTTAAATGGGGAAAAGCGCAAAAAGAAGCTTTCAACCTTCTCAAAGAAAAGCTCACAAATGCACCATTGCTCCAACTTCCTGACTTCGGTAAGACTTTTGAACTTGAGTGTGATGCTAGTGGAATTGGAATTAGTGGTGTGTTGATACAAGAAGGTAAACTTGTTGCTTATTTTAGTGAGAAATTGAGTGGACCTAGTTTGAACTATTCTACATATGATAAGGAATTACTTGCCCTTGTTCGAACTTTAGAAACATGGCAACATTATTTATGGCCCAAAGAATTTGTTATCCATTCTGATCATGAATCATTGAAACATATTAGAAGTCAATCTAAACTGAACCGTAGACATGCTCGTTGGGTTGAATTCATTGAATCTTTTCCTTATGTCATAAAACACAAGAAAGGGAAGGAAAATGTGATTGCTGATGCCTTGTCTAGACGGTATACAATGTTGTCTCAACTTGATTGTAGAATTTTGGCTTGGAGACAATAAAGGAACTATACACCTCGATGATGAGTTTAAAGATGCCCTGTCCAATTGCAAAAATGGTAGATGCTGGAATAAATTTGCTTTCAATAATGGATTTTTGTTTAGAGCTAACAAACTCGCATTCCACCACTCTGTTCAGTCGCTTGTTATTACAGGAGGCACATGGGGGAGGATTAATGGGTCATTTTGGTGTCAAAAAGACGGAGGACATCCTCGCTGAACACTTCTATTGGCCAAGGATGAGGCGCGACGTTGAGCGCTATGTATCTCGCTGCACTACCTGCAATAAAGCTAAGTCCCGACTTAATCCACATGGTTTATATATGCCTCTTCCTGTACCTAGCATTCCTTGGGAGGATATTTCAATGGACTTTGTTTTGGGATTATCTTGCACAAAGAAGGGGAGAGATAGTGTTTTTGTGGTGGTCGATAGATTTTCTAAAATGACACATTTTATACCTTGCCATAAGAGCGATGATGCTACAAATGTTGCTGATTTATTTTTCAGAGAGATTGTTCGACTACATGGAGTGCCCAATACCATTGTTTCAGATCGAGATGCGAAGTTTTTGAGTCACTTTTGGCGCACATTATGGGCTAAATTGGGTACCAAGCTGCTGTTTTCTACTACTTGTCACCCACAAACAGATAGACAAACTGAAGTTGTCAACCGCACGCTATCAACTATGTTGAGGGCTATCTTGAAGAAAAACTTGAAGGCGTGGGAAGAATGTCTACCTCATGTAGAGTTTGCTTACAATAGATCGCTGCACTCTACCACAAAGATGAGCCCTTTTCAGGTAGTATATGGCTTTAATCCTCGTGCTCCTATTGATTTATTACCTATCTCTATCTCTGAAAAAGTGAATTTAGATGCTAAGAAGCGTGCTGAATTTGTCCTTAAATTGCATGAAACAACTAAAGAAAACATAGAGCGCATGAATGCTAAGTATAAGATTGCTGGTAGTCAGGGTAGAAAGAGTTTAACTTTTGAACATGGTGATTTAGTCTGGTTGCATTTGCGCAAAGATAGATTTCCTGAGTTGCGAAAGTCTAAGTTGATGCCTAGAGCTGATGGTCCATTCAAGGTGTTAGCTAAGATTAATGATAATGCATATAAGCTTGATCTGCCTGCAGAATTCGGGGTTAGTCCCACATTTAATATTGCAGACTTAAAGCCATATTTGGGGGAAGAAGATGAACTTGAGTCGAGGACGACTCAAATGCAAGAAGGGGAGGATGATGTGGACATCCCTTCCATGGATACAACTCATCAACAACAAGGACCACTTACTCGAGCTCGTGCTCGTCAACTTAATTACCAGGTGAATTCATTCCTAGGTTCATATATTACTGAGAATAGACCGCTACCTAATGCAAGTGATTTAATCGTGGTTAGGAACCTGGGAAAGGATGAAGGAAAGGGACATGCAGTCATGGACATGCAAGGACGGAATCATGGAGGTCACCACGTCACTTTGAGATCAAGTCAAGCAAGAATCCGAGTTGGACACGTTCTGGAATCGGATTCGGACTACTGCATTGGTACCACATTCAAACGGGCATAACTTCTTCATACGGACTCCGTTTGGGGAGTTCTTGTACTTCATGGAAAGCTTATGAAGTCTACTTTCCAACGGATCCAACCTCATCTTCAAATTCCATCCGAGCCGGCCGCAATCATCAAAACAATCCACGTTGGTTTCTGAGTCCGAATCCAAAAAGGGTGCTGCGCCACCACCACTTGGGCCCATCGGCCTTGTAACCTTAGGGCGTCCCCCCTGGTCGTTTCTCTATAAATAAGAGCCACCGCCCCCTGCTAGGACTTGGATTTCGTTGAGTTTAGGTTTAGCCTTTGCGCAAACTTCGGTTCTTCAGTTGTGTCAGACGACCACCTGTCAAGACTACCTTCGGGATCCCACCTTTGTTTTTGAATACCAACTTTGTTATTCGCAATATCAGATTGCTTTTCGTCTTATTCCTACTAGTTCTTCGATTGCTTGCAGGGATTGAACTTCGTGTTCAGGTTGATCGTGCTTCCAGCAAGATCAATAACATCTCGGAGTTGGTTCAGCGATTGCTAAGGCGCACCCCGTCTCCATCATAGTGTCTCATAGTAGACCAATTCGACAACATATTCTCTAACATATGTCCACATTATTGATTTAACATACACATATTTATAATCCATGAAACATGATCATCAATTAATACATGTGCTGATCTATAAATCATAATTGTCCTATATAATAATATAAGATTAGAAATATTATAGAATAACATTAACACATGAATAAAGAGTTCTACGAACAAGTAACATACTTGTTGATCATGTAAAAGATATTTATTTAAAGGACAAAAAAATATATTACTTCAAAAAATTATAAATATAAAAATGATACAATCATCTTTATGATCGTCTTTAGAGTATATCGCTAACAGAAGCTGCCGCGGCAAGTACAGAACCGTGCTCACCACAGGCTGCCGACGAAAGCTCCACCTGGCGTGGCCCTTGGCCACACCGTTCAGCAGGAGCAGGTCGTCGGTGGGTAGAATCAGCATGTCGCCAATCACGCGGCCCACGGGCATCTCGTCGAGCGCCTAGCACGCCCCTGGCTTGGACGGGCTAATAAACGCGCAGTCCTAAAGCGCCGTTGGGAACGTGTTGTTCTGGCCGTGCTTGAAGGCCTTCTTAGAGGCGCCGCTGCAGATGATAACCTCCGGGCTGAGCTTGTTTCCACGGTGAAGGTCGAGGGGAAGAAGCACGGACATGGTGGAGGCAGGGTAGTTCTGTGCTCTGTCCGGGAGGATCGGGAGCTCGCAGAGGACCTGCCTGGTCCGGGGGTCGAACACGACGGAGCGGTCGTTGACGAAGATAAAGAGGGTCCCGTTTGGGAGGAGGTGGACGAAGGGGCACATGTTGTTCCCCACGTCATCGGTGGTCTCACGGAGCAGCCGGAGGGGAACGACCTTAGCGTTCGACTGGCCGGCCGCTGGGACGAACTCGTAGCTGAACGTGCGCTGGCCACCGATCACGATGAAGCTACCTTCCTGGAGCACGCACCTGCTTCATCCCGTACCTGCTCGCTCATGCATGTAAAGTCTACTTGACATTATTACTATAAATTACTACCAATAATCTCGTAGCACTACTACAGAAAACCTAATACTAGACGTCAAATTACAGACGGATTTGTGAAACTGTCTTTGATGTAAACTATCACAGACGGTTTTAATTTAGAGACTGTCTGTGGTGTTTGTGGAGGAAAAAAAGAGTATCACAAACAGTTCTTACGGATGAATCATTTGTCATACTAGAATATCACAGACGGTTTTATATTAAAAACCATCTGTGATAATCCAGATTATCACAGACAGCTTTTAATATAAAACCGTCTGTGATATTCCAGTACCACAGACGGTTTTGAACAAAAATCCGTCTGTGATAATCTGAAATATCACAGACGGTTTTATATTGAAAATCGTCTGTGATATTCCATTACCACAGACGGGTTTTGTTCAAAACTGTCTGTGATAATCCGACAAGGTATTTATTGCACGCGTCAGAACCGCATGTGTCTTCATTTCGGTCCAGATCTAGTCGGTGCTGCAGCTGGAGGCGGCAAGGCTTTCAGGCCATTTAATTTGGTGGGAGAAGGCTTATTTGGCAGGAGAGGTTTGAAGATTCATCAAGTTTTCGGTTGCCCTAGATATGGATAGTAATGAAATTTATTTTTCGTTGCATCAAAATTTAGATCTAACTAATTTTCGGTGACTGTTATATATATACTTTGAAGATCTAGCTAATTTAGATTTAGCTAGCTTCAATGCATGTGGTTTTTAATACTAATTAAGTTGTTATCTATGTGCATAATATAGGACCGAACCTGGACATATACTGTAAGCCGTGTGAGTGAAGAGTACATTAATGGCATATCTGCTTTTACAAGAGTTGCCGAGGAGGATATATTGAATAAGGGGGTGGAATATATGTATTGTCCATGCACTGACTGTGAGAATTTAAAGATGTTTAAGAATCGAGAGCAGATTGAAGCGCACTTGATTCGGAGGGGTTTCAAAAAGGGTAGACGTGTTGGACCAGTAATAACGAAGTCAATGATATGCTGTCGGATGACATCGCCGGTAAAGTCAATGATATGCCGCCGGATGACATCGCCGGTGAAGTCAATGATATGCCATCGGATGACATCGCCGGTGAAGTCAATGATATGCCGCCGGATGATGTCGACTGTGGTTTGGATTCGGATAGGTTGCACGATAACAATCTAGATCAGATGCTTCGTGATGTAGAAGAGAACTATGATGAGAGACAACATGTTAAATTCCGAAGCTTGATGGAGGACACGGAGAAACATTTGTTCACGTGCTGCAGGTCAAAGTACACGAAGTTGTCAGCTGTGTTTGAACTGTTGAAATTGAAGGCAAGTAACGGTTGGTCTGACAAGAGTTTCACGACGCTGCTAGGTCTTTTAGCGGACATGCTTTCAGAGGGAAATGAGTTGCCTGAAACCACATATAAAGCTAAGAAGGTTCTTTGTCCTTTGGGAATAGAAGTAGAAAGAATATATGCATGTCCGAACGACTGTATCCTCTATCCGAACGACTGTATCCTCTACCGTAAAGAGTAAGCAAACATGCATGTATGTTCAGTGTGCAACGTATCCCGATACAAACGATACAATCAATCGGATAATGGTGAGGGAACAGAGGTGAAGAAAGGACCTCCTGCAAAGGTGGCATGGTATCTTCCTATAATTCTCCGTTTGAAGCGGTTTTTTGTAAATCCAAATGAGGCGAAACTACTGTGTTGGCACTCGGAGGAGTGCAAGAAGAATGGAATGCTGAGATACCTTGCTGATTCTGCTCAGTGGAGAAACATCGATAAGAGGTTTGCAGATTACAGTGTAAAACCGAGGAATATAAGGTTTGGATTGAGTATAGATGAAATAAATCCTTTCAGTAGCATGAGCAGCCGACATAACACTTGGCCCGTGACTCTCTGCATCTATAACCTTCCTCTTTGGTTGTGTATGATGCGAAAGTATATTTTGCTGTCGATATTTATCTAAGAGACAAAGTAACATGAGAATGATATTGATATGTACCTAGCACCATTGGTGGAAGGTCTAAAAGTACTGTGGAACGAAGGGGTACAAGTATGGGTTGCATACAAACGAGAGAATTTCACTTTGTGCTCCTTATTGTTCTATACCATAAATGATTATCTTACCCTTACTAACCTGTTGGACTAGAGTATAAAAGGTGCCAAAGCTTATACTCACTACTTAGATGGTACCGAGAGTATGTGGCTGAAACACTTACGCAAAACTATGTACATGCGTCACTGCCGGTTCCTTCGGAGGGCTCACCCATACCGCAAGATGAAGAAACAATTTGATGGAGAGAAGGAGGACGGTTCAACTCCGAGGCATTTAAGCGGAAAAGAGTTTTATAATATAGTTAAAGATTTAGATGTTGTCCTAGAAAAAGGATGTAAATTGAGGGCTCATGAGAAGAACATCTGGTAGAAGAGATCAATATTTTGGGACTTACCTTATTGGGAGTAATTAGATGTTCGGTACTGCATCGACGTCATGTTCGTGATAGAACAAAGGACGACGTCAAAACACAACCTGATTTGGCTGATATGGACAACAAGCCTGAGTAAGCACGACAGAAACAAATAATGGACGAACAAACCTTCCCCCTACGTGTTACACTCTGTCCAAGGCCGAGAAAGCAGAACTGTGCCAGTGCTTGCATGGTGTCAAAGTTCCATATGATTACTCCAGCAATATGAAGAAACTTGTTTTGATGTAAGATTTGAAGTTAAATAGCATAAAATCTCATGATTATCATGTGCTGATGACACAGATGCTCACTATTGCAATTAGAAATATTTTACCGATCAAAATCCAAGAGACAATCATGAGGCTATGATATTTCTTTAACACAATTGCTCAGAAAGTCATCGATCCCGAAGGACTGGATGCTCTGCAGGACGAGGTGGTGATGACTCTATGACATCTTGAGATGTATTTCCCTCCTTTATTTTTAGATATCTTAGCCCATCTCATTGTTCACGTTATGTGGGAGATAAAAATATACAGGTTTGTATTCCTACGTTGCATGTACCCGTCTAAGAGGTTCATAGGAATTCTCAAGTCCTATGTACGGAATTGATCTCGGTCAGAGGGCAGCATCGTCGAAGGTTATGTAAGCGAAGAGGTCATTGAGTTTTGTGTCGATTATATGGCTCAGATTCAACCGATATATTTATTGCGCCGTTCAGAACCGCGTCTGTCTTCATTTTGATCTAGATCTAGCTGGTGTTGTAGCTGGAGGAGGTAGGGCTTTGAGGTCATTTAATTTGGTGGAAGGAGCCTTATTTGGCAAGAGAGTTTTGAAGATTCATCAAGTTCTTGGTTGGCGTAGATATGGTTAGCAATGAAATTTGTTTTTTGTTGCATCAAAATTTAGATATAACTTTCAGTGATTGTTAGTGAAGATGGTTTGCATCTACTTGACCATACATAATCTGTTTCTGTCAGGTGGGAGGCCAAAATTGTCAAAATTGTTGGTTATAAGTGGTCCTCAATCATTAGGAAAATAGCTGTTGTGTTTATAATATGAATTAAGCTAGTAAAGCCTCAATGCATGTGGTATATATGTAGTAATAATTAATTAATTTAATTTTTAATACTAAGCTGAGGATTTATTTGATCTTTTCATGCTCAACGCTCTCGACGCCTCACTCGTTCGATGCTGGACGCTGTAAGTGTGTACAATCACAGTATCCGTTCATGTAATACCGATAAATGTCATGTATAATTTGTTGCTTTTGTGTGTATGTATATAGACATATGGTGACTGAAGCTAGATTATCCAGATCACCAATTGGTTTTCTAGACCCATACTTGGTCGCCATGGGTATCATCAACGAGGAAGCATCCTTCATCGAGACGTGCATTACAACAGCACTGCTAGCTCACCACGACAAGGAATTTGTACTTATACTATACAATCAGGGGTTTCATTGAATTTTAATTATAATTATACCAAAATGGAAGAAGGCAATATATCTTCATTCTCTTTGTAAGAACAAAACCGACTACATAGTTATTGGCCAATTACTCGATAGGTAAGTATATTTTCTCCATACATAACTATATTGTACTCTTTCTTTCCTTCTCAATGACTAAGCTTATCGAATCACGTAGGTCGTTCGTCACGTACGTTGCAGAGGCACGTGGCTCGATAGAAGGGGCCAACGCCCTGCAACATGTTCAAAAATTTTGGGTATTCGCTAGTACACATTAATTAATTAATCCTTTACAACACTTGGTAGTAATGCCTCTTGAATTAACACATTCTATTTTTTGCAGTGCCACCAGCAGCCGTCGGGCAACACGTGTGGATTCTACGTTTGCCACCATATAAGACTACTACTTGATTCCTCGAAGATCACCAATCCTAAGGTTTATCAATCTTTCCATAATTATTTCATACTTATCAATTTATATATGTATACATATTGATATTCCAATCGACAGGCTGTGCCCATCCTTACAACTGCGTTGCAACAACCCGACCTTGCACGCATTCGAGGAGAGTGCGCATTCTTTTTTGTGTGTAGAGTCATCAAATCAGATGGAGAGTTCAACAACGTGGAATGATGTTTTTTTGGGATAAAATTGACATTAATTATAATTATGTATTTGTTAATGGATATTTTATTTTATTTTAATTAATTGATTTACGAAATTGATGTTTTTGTTTGTGAAATGAATTGAGATGCGAATTGGATGTATACATGTACATGTTGATCTGCTTGTTTCAGAGGGCATAGTTAGCATTTCCTGAGGCTAGCTAACAAACAGAAATAGATTTAGGGGTAGAAAAGAATATCACAGACGGTTTTTAATGAAAAATCGTCTATGATAGGTCATAATCACAGACAGTTTTTCACTAAAAACCGTCTGTGATATTTAGATATCACAGACGGTTTTTAGTGAAAAACTGTCTGTGATTATCACCTATCATAGACGATTTTTCATTAAAAACCGTCTGTGATATTTATGTTATAGACGGTTCGAAAGCCGTTTGTGATGACCTCGTATCATTATTGACCCATCAATTCAGACGACTCATGAAACCGTCTGTGATGACGTTTTGCAACCGTCTATAATAAGATTTTCTGTAGTAGTGTGCTCTCCTCGCATCGGTGCACACAAAGAAGGGATGGAGAAGCCGAGGCTGCACAGCACAGAGGAAATGGGAAGCAAGGCGATGCTGATTTTGAGAGGAGAGGTCGCCTTTATCAGTAGAAGAAACTGCCATCATTGTTGTCATTACACTGTTTTAATCGCGGTTAGTGCATGCCATAAAGCCAATTTAAACAGTGTAATTCAAACTTTCAGGATAGATATCAACATCATAGCCGGACAGATATCTAGGAAACAAGGCATAGCCAAATCAAATGATATTACCGTGACTTACAAGGAATCACTCCAACGTAGTTCGTGGTAGAGTCTGATCCAAGGAAGACGACACGCAAAGGATGATGGAGAAAGATGAAGCTGTGAGCAGTCGCGCGAACACTTCCCAAAAACCTGATTCGTCTCAACTCATGCAGGATCGTGAGGGACACTGCCGTCTTCGGAGACACTGCTCTCCCCGCATCGATGCACACAAAGAAGGGATGGAGAAGCCGAGGCTGCACAACACGGAGGAAATGGGAAGCAAGGCAATGCTGATTTTGAGAGGAGAGGTCTCCTTTATCAGTAGAAGAAACTGCCATCATTATTGTCATTACACTATTTTAATCGCAGTTAGTACGTGCCATAAAGCCAATTTAAACAGTATAATTCAAACTTTCAGTTTCTAAATTATATGTATGGTTGAGATGAGGTGCAAAAAGAAGCTGCCACTCCACACCCATTCACGAAATCATTGGACCATTCACACACACGTCGCGCATGGGCAAACATGGCGAGCAAGCTCGTGTATTCTTCTTTTGCTTGTTTCAATTAGATAAGACCAACTTTACTATATAAATTGGTCTCTTCCCATCTAAACTAGTAATATGGTACTAAACTTCCCACCTTTCATCATGCATAAGTGGTTTTTGGGATTTTCTAGAATTTAATTGGAATATCGAATAGGCCAAACCCAAAAACACCAACAGGATGCAGTGACGCACCCTCTCCTTCCTTGGTGACCATTCTATTACGAGCTTCTAATTCTATAGGGCTTGTGCCTGCTTGGCTATGGACGAGAACTGGAGAAGCATAACGAACGGTCGTTCAATTATACACATTGCAATTTTGACGGCCCGGGGCAGGTGATCGTGCGATTCTGGGCTTATGCTGCGACTTGACCAAGATCATGGCCGAAAGAAGTCAACGTTGTAACAATCTTATTGGGCCTCAGTTAAGATTCATATGTCAGTACCTCAGTCCACGACCTCGGTTCCTATCCAGCCCAAACAGCAGCCCAAGTGCCGGACTACTACCTGCCGCATGACTGCATTAGCTCAATCCGTTCCCGTTCGGCAAAACGGCAGTTCCCATCTCGCGTCCGTCGTCCGCACCGCGCGATCGACGCCATAGCCGGCCAGCCGATGGTGTCCCGGTTCCCATCGCGCGGCCACGCCATGTTTCGCTGATATTATCGTCATCACGACAGACGCGCACGGTGACAGCATCGTCCACCGCGCGGAGCGGCACGGCGCCCGGGGGGTGGTGCGCGTCGGACGGTAATAGCACGATGCGCATGGAGGCATGGACGCATGGTGCAACAAGCTGCTGGGCGCGCGGGCGCCGCAGATGTGCTCACGGCTGGCCGTACAGAGGTATGGTATGCTAGCTTTACTTTGCTTCAAATTTGTTTAAGTTCCAAATATAATTCGGAACTTTAAAACCAAGTTAGAGATTTGGACCCATATATATCGTAGACGACTGATTTCATTTGACAGCGCAGCAGTGCAGGCCTGCAGGGGATTTTTTTAGGGAGTTGCTTCGGCTCATGTGTCCGGCCGTATCGGACACTGGCCCATATGTCGACACAGCCCACTTGGCCCATCTCTATCTTGTATAAACTTCTGACTCTTCACTCTCATCGCACCTTCTCTCACTCTCTCCTGTTCTTTCCATTCTCACTCTCTTTCTCCTCTTGCCTTCATGGGCCTGTGCTGATGCGACGATCATGAGCTCAGTCACCCCGTCTCTGGCGCTGACGTCACCGGATCTAGCCACGTCATCGACTTCCTCTTCGAGCGCGACGTCACCAGATCTGACCGCTGTCGTCGACCTTCTCTTCGGAGGTAGGTGTTTGTTTATGCAATATTTCATTTTTCATCCTGCAACAATCAGTAACAACCATGCAACATCGAGATTTTTGTGAACATATTTCATTGCATACGGTGGTTAAATTTGTCACATACACTATCTACAAATGTTGCATCTCCCATCATTCTTTTTTTGTTGCGTATATAGGGTAGGAATGTTGCTAACATCAGCTGGAAATGTTTTCGGCCGAGCGTATGGAACTAGCACCCAGATCGGACGTCCGGGCGCTAGCAAATCCCTTTTTTATTTAGTGCAAGGAATTGTTACATTTTTTCAGAGAGCAGGGGATTTTTTTTCTGAGAGAGCAGGGGATTGTTACTTGCTAGGACCATGTATCATAAGATCGTTAGAATAGGATCATCTGTCAAGGAAAAATGTAATTTAGATAAGGAGAGATGTTAGGCACATCAAAAGAATGCATATCTCTACTACTTAAAAGAAGAAGTTGATGGTGATATTTCACCACCACTTTTGATGGAGGTTCATCTACCATCCTTTCACCACCTTCTTCTCACAGACAATATGCGCCGACAGGCAGGGGCGGACGCACAGTATAATTAGTGGGGGCCTTGGTCCCCAGTCAATTTTATTAATCACGTATACCCCCTTGGATTTAATTCACATGCCTCATCAAGAACTCAGCAGGCCTCAGGGCGCCAAGTCACAGAAGCCAGCAGCCCCCACTCAATTTTAATCCTAGGTCCGCCCCTACCGACAGGTGGACCCAACTTATCTACCGCTCCCTGCTCCTATTCCCCACCCCGAGCCTCCTTGCCCCCATACCCCCCCCCCCCCCCCCCCCACGAGCCGTCTCTCCCCCTGCTTGTACCCCTCCACGGGTCCTCCTCTCCCACCGGTTCCTCTCTCCCCCTCCCCCCGCTCTCCCTAGAGGAGCACCACCGCCCAACACCACTTCCCCCACCCCTGCATCCCTTGATGGAGTGGCGTCGCCCGATTCCTCTTCCCCTAGTGAGCAACCGACGGCCGCCGCCGTCCCCCGTCGATCAGCGGTCGCACAGGGCCTTCTTCTCCATCTCGGGATAACGCCTACACGTTCCTGCCTTGGCCCCTCCAGTTGCGGCAGTAGGGGTAGAGGCAGCAGATGCCATAGGAGGCTCGTAGGAGTCGGGGTGGTGGTGGCCTCTGCGGCGTCGCCCAACAAGCTCGAAGTGTGGGGAAGGGCCTTCCACAGGTCCTTCAAGGTGAGCAAAGCTGCTCCTCCGGGATGCCTGATTCGATGGGAACGCGGTGGGGGAGAGCAACAGCATGGTCATTGATTCCTCCACGCCCCATTGGTCTCCTTCCCGCTCCTCGCCCGATTCCCTACTCGTGTCGCTCATCGCCCTCGCTCGCCTCCCCACTCGCACCCCCGTGCGCCCCGCCGTCCTCACTTGGCCTGCATCCTCTGCCTTCACAACTTCTCCCTCTGTCCTTTGTCTTTACAACCACATCTCCCCTCCACCTCCTTCGCCATTTATCAACGCCTACTCTACCTCCCTTGATCCCTTTACTCTTCTCTCCCACTCTACCTCCTCCGCCTCAACATCCGTCGTCGGGGCTCCTCATCCTCTTTACCACCTAGGATTGTGGGGAAATGGATAATTTGAGTGTGTACTTGCAGCTCTAGGATGTTTTTCAACAAGAAATCCTAGTCCTAAAAGTTTACAGAGAGATTAATTTCTTGGTGCAGAAAACCTTCATGTTTGTAATATGAAAGCAAAATTAATTAGTTACAAAATTAACAGAAGTGACATCCACATCTAATAATATATATTTATTTGTCATCATAGTTAGGACTTAGGAACATTCAGTAAGGACTGCCCTATTTGCAGGTTTAAATTCTCGATACATAGTCTGTTTATATATTTTTATTATTCCTCATGCTGACAGAAATTCACCCAATTGCTCATCATAATCTTGTGCAAATTTTTTCGTTAGCTTCATTTCCTGTAGGTTAGAGACAACCTGATTTATAATTGTTGATTGAGCTGCCGGTACATGCGAATAGCAGGGCTTGTGATCTGATTCTGCTTAGGCATCTTAGGAATGGCTAGTTCAAGCAAAAACTTTTAGTTTTCAAACAAACCAGGCAGTGAAAAGAAGTACCAGGGTACATTGGTTGCTTCTCTAGCAAAAGCCATTTCACCCAAGTCCGTGAAGTACATATTGCCAGCAAAATAATTGAACTTGAGTGGGGGAGTCAATAGGTCGTGTGGCATCCTTTTTGGTAAAGGTTGTTGCTCTTGAGGTAGTACGAAGATTTTCTAAAGCAAGATGTCCTTTTTTTACAGAATTCTATTCAAGCATTGCAAGTTCTTGGGTATCCTCTATTTAGGTGAATTCAACGATGGGCACCACTAAAATTTGTCATGCAAGGCATTCAGGTAATTTTATCTTTAAGCTTTTTGATGGACCATGTGGAGGTGACCACATGTAAGTAATGAGTAATTGACATGAGTTTATGGTAGTAGAGTTTGGTTTGGGTTGTTCGGACCTTGACGTTGTGTGGTGCAATGGGCTCGGTCGGACTGTGGTCAAACTTGGTCATATGGGATTAGGACGCTGATTCTTTGATTTGACAGGTTTGGACTTCATCTGTGGTAAGTATGATGGTATTTACGCTTTCATGTATCGAGCGGTGCTATTTGACGTGTTTTCTTATCTGTGTGACTGCAGGACGTCGAGCGGAGTCGTGGTGAGACACGGAGGACTGGACTAGGCGCAGGTGGCGTTGAGGTCAGAACAGTCAGGAGGTGTCAAAGACGACGTGGACTCGAGGTGGTTGCGAGGCGTGCGAGGCAAGGAGCGCGGAAGCTTCCCGGAAGGTGTAGGAGGGGCGAATCGGGAATTTCGCGAGGCTGCACAAGTGGGAGACGGTTCCGTTCGGGTATAGCAGGTGTAACGGGCTGGAGACCCGTTAGCCAAGGCTATAAATAGGTGGAGGGGCTGCATGCCCTCAATATGGCTTTGGAGAGAGCTAGGGTTTTGGTTAGTCAAAAGAGCCTTTGGAGAGATTGTTAGCTTTAGAGCTTTAGTGGGTGAAGAAGGCAGAGGGTGTCTCCTTCGATGTCCCCAATGTGGTAGCTCTCTGTGTGTGTTCATCCCCTCTCAAGCATGTATGGGTTGTGTTCTTGAGTTGGAGAGGGAGAGGATGGATTGAGGAGTTTGTAATCTATCATCCCTGTTCTAATGTCCATGCGTATGGGGACTCCTATGTATTTCTTGCTTTGATGGAATGAAATCCCAGAAGTTTATTTCACGAGCTCCTCTCTGTTCTTCGTTCTTCTTTTGGTGAAGATTTTGTGAGTTTCGAGTTGTTTCTTGTTGGGAAGCCCCAAAATGGGTTGCTATGACATGGGAGATGCCCAAAAACCATTTGGCTAGTCAATCCTAAGAGCAAACCACTTTTGATTTCAGTTTTTCATTTCTGAGCTCCTCTGTTCTTGGTTTGGCTTTCTAGGGTTTGAGGTGGATTTAGTTTCTCTCCATGAATTGGCATGAAATCTGGTATCTAGAGACCTCAGGCTATTAATTAGCTATCCTAAAAGTTTCATGGCCAAAGGATCAATGGTTGGGGAGTAATTTGAGTTTTGGTTCAGTCCTCTGAATCTTTTCAGTTTTCAGTCCCAAGTCTGAATTTCTTGTTTTCTTGATCTTTAGCTGAGTTCTTTGTTTTCTTGGTCTCCCCTTGCTATTTAGGACATATTCTTGGTCTTTAGGGCTTAGGAGAACATCTGAAATTCATCAAATTCTCAGTTTGTTCGGTGGTCTATATTTTTTTACTGCTTGCTGTTTTTCAGCAGCATTTTCAGCCAAAATGCACTACTGAGTTCAGCCAATTGCAGTGCTGTTTTCAGCAAAACTGCAGTGCTGTTTTCAGCTAATTGCCGTGCTGTTTTCAGCAAAACTGCGGTGCTGTTTTCAGCCAATTGCAGTGTTGTTTTCAGCCAAACTGCAGTGTTGTTTTCAGCAAACTACAGTGCAGTTTTCAGCCAAATTGAGGTGCAGTTTTCAGCCAAAGTCCATTCTAATTTTGCCTTCAGTTTTCAGCAGAAATGAGACCTTTTGGGCAGCTGTAATTTCCAGGTTTATCTCTCTTTTAGCAGCAGACTTTGATTCCTTGTTGATCTCTCTCTCGGCTAGCAACAGTCATTCAGTTTTGGCAGCTCTTCTCCTGGAAAATACATGTTGTGTCAACAGCACTGATGGCCTTCACAGTTCTTTCTAGTATTTGGATTTTAGTTCAGGAAGTGTTAGAATCCTTTTGGGGGCGTTTTTTTTTAAAGTTCGACATTCACCCCCCTCTGTCGCCAATTCCGATCCAACACTTTTCAAGGCCTTGAATGTCCTCAAGTTTCCAAGGCATTCATGTAATTTTATCTCTAAGCTCTTCAAGGCCTTGAATGTCCTCAAGTTTCCAAGCTAGGCATTTTCTTATGTTTCAGAATCAGTTAGCCCCTTTTACAAGTTGCCAGCTGCCTAGATATTGTGTTAGTTCCTTTATGTGGATGAAGATAAATGAGAGAATGCTTTTCTTGTTATTGTTGCTCAATTAGTGTTTATCTAGAAGACCTGTCAGTTAAGTTGATCATAATACAATTATACCCCACCGGCCACCATTGACTCCGTGACTCAGTTCAGATGTAAGTCATATAGTTTATTTTGTTTAAAATATGCTCAAGTCGGCTAGGAACAATTTTATGGAGAAATGAAAATAGATCTAGCAACACTATCCTGTCAATAGGTTATTAGGCTGCTATAATTTTCTTTTCGTTGTGGCATTTCTTTCCATTGCAGAATTACAGTTTAATTTCTTTAGAATCTCATTTGGAAAGCTCTCATAAGCTACTTACGAAAGTAAGACATGAAAAAGACCTTTTGTAGCCCATAGAATATCTTGGAGTTTTATATCCCGCTGAATCTTGTTGTAACATTTTACAATTGTTATTTTTGTGATCCAAATGGGTGGTTTTCCTATCGCCTAATGAGATTCTCAAAAACATGAAAATGTATTTTAACATTTTTTGTTCTTTTTAGGTACTCAAGACATTTCCCAATGCGACCAAATTTTTTAAGAGTAAGTTAGAGATGAGTTCTGTCTGTATTACTAATCTATAATATGATGTATATGTTTTATTGATTGGATATCATTTTATTTTAAGCAATTGTGAGCTTTGGGAAGGTCAATCCTAAACTGAAGGAAAAGGTTGAACATAACGGCTTGTCCATCTACTCATGGGATGAGTTTTTGCAACTAGTAAGGTTCTCACTTCTTGAGCTAACGCAAAAGGAATAACTGTTTTGCTAAAGCAATACTATTGAAGTGCTAATCTATTAAAGGCATTATTTCTTTTTTCTGTCTCAACTCTATATAGAATTTTAAGGATGACCTTGTGAGCAATATGATTTGATAGTCATCTGATACTCGAATGACTAACTTCTATCTGTTTTAACTACAGGGAGGTGAAGAGTAGTATGAACTTCTTCCAAAGAAAAAGGATGACATATGCACAATAATGTACACCAGTGGAACAATAGGTAATCCTAAGGAGTTTTAATATCTAATAGTAGCATTATTACCATTGTTTTGATAGAATACAAATTTATGAGGTTGCAGATTTGTCTTTGGCCTTAGTATTTCTTAGCATGTGCATAGGGACGCACTAGTGTGTGTATGGTGTATGCGTGCGCATCTTCCTTATAATCACAAAAAAAATCTACATGCTAAGTAATTTGATTTTTTTTAACCGTAGTAAAGCACGGGCATTGGGTTAGTATGGAATAAACAAATAGTCTATAACTACAGAGTGAACACCGCTTCTCTCCAACATCTCTTCTTCCTTTCATCTTCAGTGAGGTCGCGCATCTCCACCACCACCCCCGCACGTCTTCTTCCTCTTCTTGACATCGCCTTTGGTGGTGGGTAGCGATGTCTCTCACGCATCCCTTTAATATGATGAAAAAGGGGGCATTTAGTGTCTAGAACAATCAGTGACGGTAAGGGCATCTCCAATAGTCGTAGCTAAATGCTATCTATAAGGATTCCACATCATCTATAGAGTACACACTAAAAGCTAGCATTTCAAAGGACTATCTATAAGGGTAGCTATTTGATGTTTACATGCACACACAGTCATTTATAGATGCTGCCTCGTTTTGCGTTATAGACTAGAGACGAAATAGTAGCTAGCTGTTTGTGTTTTGTATACTCTCTTTTCTCCACATAGGATATATGCTGATGTGTACATGCAAATAGCCAGCTGACTCAGCACCATTGGAGATGCCCTAATGGTGACGACTTCACCAGAGCCGTCGCTAGGGTGGGTGGCGGCGCTTCTGGTATATCTCTTTAGGGGTGCTCGTTTTAACGATGACTTTTGATTTTTAACTGAGATTTTATTGTAGTTGGTTTTTTTACTGTAGTTGATTTGGCTTTTTAGGTATAATTAATTTTTTAAAAAAATATAAAAATAGAAAAAACATATTAACCCATTAGGGACAATACAAAGGAACACGGAAAAAAAGAAAATACAAAAAAGCCTAAAATATCTAAAAAAAATTTAGAAAAAGATGAAATACTGAATAGTGAAAAAGAGCCGTCGCTAGGGTGGGTGGCGGCGCTTCTGGTATATCTCTTTAGGGGTGCTTGTTTTAATGATGACTTTTGATTTTTAACTGAGATTTTATTGTAGCTGATTTTTTTACTGTAGTTAATTTGGCTTTTTAGGTATAATTAATTTTTAAAAAAATATAAAAATAGAAAAAACATATTAGCCCATTAGGGACAATACAAAGGAACACGGAAAAAAAGAAAATACAAAAAAGTCTAAAATATCTAAAAAAATTCAGAAAAAGATGAAATACTGAATAGTGAAAAAAAAGTAAAAACTAAAAATAGAAGCCGAAAAAAATCGAAATAAGTGAGACCATAACAAAAACAAAAAGAAGGGGCCATTCGGTCAGTGGGCTAGTGGCGATGACGACTTCATGGAAGCATGGCACGAGGCGCCGACAGCTAGCAATTCGCGTGGATCGGGGTCTAGAAGGGAAAACGAGCCCAAGCAAAAGCGTGGAGGGGGCTTACTAGAATAGGAAGGTGTTCATTCCATTACTAGAGAACTCATGTTCAGTAGACAGCAAATCCGCAACATGATTAACATGGTTTGGGCCAGGTATACGTATCTCCGTACGTATTTATATCTTAGGTATTCCGGTATATATGTACCCGTCTTTGTGGTCGATGGCAAGTTTTTTGTTTAAGCCAAGGAAAAGTCCTGCATGAACTCCCTCCTGGGTCGAAACTTTTTCAAACCAAACTCTTCACCGTTGCAGTGTAATTGATACGCATCGATCTACGAATATATAATTAATGTTCGTGAACCATGCCATCACATGGACCTATTGCACCAGATATATTAACACATCTTCTGTATGATCACGAACAACATGGTCACAAACTACTACTAAACGAGGACACTGAGAGACCGCCCCCTGTTTTGCTCTGTTAATTTGACAAGATCTCGTACGTACCTGACCCACCATATATACTTGAACCTAACATCTGAACAATTTACAATATCTATATAGATTATAGTTGTCATATTCGAAAAGATTCTACCTCACATGCATAAGGCCTGTATCTTATAGAATTATTTTCCAACTACTTTTCCTATACTACGTACATGTATTTGCATCACGCATGGATGTATAAAACAATGCCGGCGCTGTGCGCGCCATGCTCTGCGAATACTAACAATACACAATCAACTGACACCTCCAATTGCATGACGAACTGGTATGCCTCCAGCTACTCCAGGTACGTACTATAAGTTGGTGTACTACTACAGAGTGCAATTGTGCAAATTGTAAGACCACCTTCCAGAAAAGCCGATAGGAAGGTGATCGGCAGCTCAGTACCATTCGCAACTTGCTGCGGCCTAACGTGCATGCATGCCTGCCTCTTGCATGCCCAGTGGGTGGTACATGTATAAAATATCATCTCTGTCTATACGTATATTTGGAGAGAGAGAGAGAGAGCGCTTTTTGCAGGAGGAGGAACTATGTATTGTACTAGTTAAGTTGTAAGAGGCTTATTTTTCCTCTGAAAGATCGATTATATTTATAGCACAGAGCGCGACATATGCATGCCATGATTAACTGAAAAGATTTAATTAAAAAGGTACCAGTTGGGATTTGTGCAACTTGCATTGATCATGGAAGCCGATCCGGCTGTGAGGGGACAGCAAAGCCTCATCATATATACCAAGGGGGCGTTTGAAACAACTAGGGTTTCTGCTTTTTAGCTAAAGCTTTTGACTTTAAAATAGTAGTGGTTAGAAGTAGAAGCAGTTAGAAGGTATTTTAATTCGGCTGAAGCTTTTGCCTTTTTCTCTCCTCTCCTCCCTTGTCTTCTCCTCAGCCTTGAGCTAGGCTATCACGGCTGGCAACCTTCTCACCTCGACACCGATGGACGGCTACCAGAGTTGGTGCCGAACTTTCCCTTCCCCATGCCTACGCCCCCTCCTTTCTTTGTCGTCGTCCCTTTGTCTCCGCTCGGCCCGCACCAACGAATGTAGGTCGCCGCCACTAGAATCAACCTCCTCTAACTCCCCAAGGCCACCAATGCCGCCATCCTCCTCCGCGGGGCCAAGGGAGAAGGGGCAGCAACGAGCAGAGGAGAGGAGGATATGGCGAGAGGAGGCAGAGACGGTGGGAGGAGACTGCGGTGGAGCGCATGGCGGCAGCTCAATTTAGCCGAAGCTGCTTCCTAAATTCAGGTGTTTGATACGGCTTCCGACTTCTGGAAGCCAAAAGCCGAAGCTGTTTTAAACGCCCCGAAGTAGAAGTAGGATCTTTCCATGAACATTCCTACACGCTTAGATGGAGATTGAGAGGATGATCTGGTCTGATTATGGCGCATAGTTAATTATGTTTTATGGATTAATATGCCATCTATGATTGTTGGTCTGCTTCAGTTCAAAGACAAGCTATAGCTAGCACAAAGGCGTCATGGCGTGTGTGATTAATCTGCAGCTAACTAATGGAGTAAAGATCAGAACGAATCATTTTGGGGAACAAAAGTATTGTGTGCTGTTAATCATTGAAAGGCATGTTTCTCTCGCTTTACCTCTTGATAGTACCACGTAATTATGTTCCCGATCGATACATATTGATTTGTACATCTCTACTAGTTCATTCCAATGGATATACATAGTAAATTGTACAAAACAAAAGGGAGAGGATTATTGCTAGATGCCTAGCTAGATTGTAATCTCACAAATTCCAAATTAATAAAATGGCATTGTATAGGTGAGCATGAAAGTTAATTCCAAATTAATAAAATAGCATTGTAGCACTGCACCGTGGTGTGCGGGTGGCACTGTAACAGTACTGTAGCAATTTTCAGAAAAATTCATTTAAATATATTTTTATAGGAATTTTAAATATAGGAAATGAGCTCAAAAAATTATAATTTTTTTGTGAAGCCTTCCGACATAGTGTACTTGCTTGTGTAATTTTTTTCATAATTTTATCCGTTCTGAATTTTTCTTGAAATATTATTTAAATATATTATTTGTAGGAATTTTTTAATATAGAAAATAAGACCCAAACATTATGAATTTTTTTAAAGGCTCCTTACACAATGAACTTGATTATATATTTTTTCTAGAATTTTATATATTCTCAAATAGCCATTTTATATTGTAGCTTCTACTCTTGTTTGTTTGCCACCGTTCTTTAGAAGGTGACTATTTCAAAATATATAAAATTCTAAAAATTTACACAATTAAGTACAATTTGTAAGGATCCTTTAAAAAATCCATAATGTTTGGACCTCATTTTCTATATTAAATTTTTTTTACAAATAGCATACTTAAATGAATTTTTGAGAAAAATTCATAATAGATAAAATTATGAAAAAATTACACAAGCAAGTACACTATGTCGAGAGGCTCCTAAAAAATTCATAATTTTTTGAGTTTATTTGCTATATTTAAACATTTCTACAAAAAAAATACTTAAATAAATTTACTTAAAAATTACTACAGTGTTGCTACAGTGCCCAGTACATGGCCACTATTAGGTGCTACAGTGCCCACCGTATGGTGACCATGCAGTTTGGCTAATCCACACAACCACCGTGCGTCATCGCTTACGTGTCGGCCGTCGGTCACTCCCGCGCGGTGACCATACGGTGAATGCGCTATTTTTTTATAAATTCCACATGATGAGTACTATTTTTGCTAATTGCACGTTAAATACTACCTTTTCGGCTGAAGATTCTGACGATCTCCACCATATAGCTAGACTACGTACACACACATAGAGAGAGAGAGATCTTCAGATGATTACAGACATCAAACAACTGATAATGGAATGGCTGACACAAGCTGCATTTGAAGTAGTACAATAGACAGCTTTGTATGAAAATTGTATCGCATAAATTAATAACAATTATGTACGAACTGTGTCAGTGTATGCATGCTTGCAGTTGCAGCAAGAGTCTTTATACACATCTACGCTTCACAGTACAATCAAAACGACTGCTAGATATCACCAGAGATTCCCATACCCATGCAACATGTCTTGATGAAGAAAACTGTGCAATACTATTCCTCTATTCTTGTGCACAGTACAGAAGAGGGCAAATCCTTTGGTTCTAGCTAGTGGCACCAATTAAGAAACTAATTATATTGCACCACAAGGAAAAAAACCACCAAGACAAAAAAAAAAGAGAAAGAAACTATCGCATCAGATCAAAGAAGAGGGGAACTTGGGGAAGGAGGAACATTTTAGGATCATAGCTTGAGCTCGAGGTCCACATCTTGAGGATCGTCGGAGTTCATACTTGTCGAATCTGTCGATTGGCTTCGGTCATGGTGTCCCTTCAAGCGAGTGGATTCCTACCAAATGGTTAATTAAACAGCACACGTTGTTAGATAGATAGCTTCATAGATCATAAAGCTAGCATAACATCTAGGTGAATAATGCTGCAGATCAGCCACTCAACTCTACCTCTGGTTCAAAGAGCGGCAATGTGACGCTAGGATGCGCGTAATGTGGCGCCCCATAAATAGTACTGCTGTTTGGTGATCTGGTTGGCACATATGCAAATGTTGCAACATTAGTTGGAGCTTGATCACAAGTTAAGTGAGGTATCTTGGAAGAATATATTGGAAGTGAGGTATCTTGGAAGAAAACTGAAATTAATTTAAGCTGCTAATCACGTATGTGCACTACCTGATGATAGGAGTTTGGAATTCACCGTACCGTGCGTCTCCTCTCTCTCCATATGGCATCTACATGATAAAGTCAGACAAACCGTCAGAGAGATCTCTGTAGCTCACATGCATGGAAGAATGGAACTTGGTGTTACAATAATTCAGATTCTACTTCTGTTGCTACGGCAAGCACGCAAACAGATGATAAATATTGATTTCAGAGAAGTTTGATCATGTAGATTTTTTAATCAAAAAACTAGGGAAGATGCTTATGAGAAAAACTGCACAAACAAAATGAACATGATGACAGTGCCGAAGATGAAGAAGTAAACGGAATAAATAACTACTGAAGAGAAAGAAAACATGTAGAGCTATAGCCAGCTTACTATAAACATATGGAACAAATCTCAAATTAACAGAAGAACGATTTTTGAACAGATGAAAGACTAATATCTTCACTGTTAGTCACATATAAAGGCTTAAAAATCTCCTCTTTTTTGGTGAACAAAAAAGGACCATGTAATTGGTATCAGTTTCACATGGATGCGGCACCTAACGTACTATCCATAAACCATGTACAGAATCATCCAAAGCAAATTCATTGGAAATTTCTCTAATAAGTAGTAGTAGATATCTCAAATTTTGAGAGTGAGAGACCAATTTCTTCCAAAAACAACTAGTACATACTCTAGAAAAAAAATGTCCATGTACCGCAAGATTTGGATATTGGACGGGGAACGGCGACGAGACGGCGGTAGCATGTAAAGGGGAAGATGGGGACGACGACAGAGAGGACGTCGATGCCCGTGCATCCTCCTGCTCGAGCCATCGATCCATTCCAAAGGCACAAGAAATCAGAAACGCCTAGTCATACACAAGGGCGTGCAAACCGCACGAAAAGGATATTGCATATGTACGTACGTAGCATACGTACGCAGTTTATAATTAAAGGCGTATATGTCTCTGCACTTACCAAGATGAGGCTGCCCGTTCTGTGGATCAAGCTGGGTGGCTGGCCGAGAGGATGGAAGTACTCCGCCATTTCGCCCTGTAACCTAATCTTCTCCAGCTGCGCCACGCCGAGCCCCCGCTGCGGCTGCTTCGGCTTGTCGGCGCCGCCTCTCTTGCCCTTCCTGGAGCCGGACGATCTCCCGCTACTGCCCCACCCCATGCTGTCCCCAAAGCTGCTCCCACTCATACCCAAGAACAAGGACCTGGAAGGAAGATTTGAAGAACAAGATGGATCGGATGTTGCACATACACAACCCTTTTAAAATGACAGGGAGAGATCTCCTCACAGGCCGATATACCCCCCCTCTTTATTAAAAGGGAGACTTGCCCTCCCAAAGCTTTTCTTGCCTCGAGTTTTAAATTGCACCTAGTGGCATGGCCATCTTTAGATTATAATTCACACCATGTGCCACAAATCCCTCTCGCTTGAAAGAAAAATCCGGGGAAATTAAATAAAAAGGAGGCGATTCATTTTAATTCGGTAGGTGGTGATCTCCTAGAGCTAGGATCTTTGCCATCAAAACGCTCTCCTCGGTTTTACTTAGGGAAGTAATTTACGTGTAGACACTCTCATTTACGTACTCACGATTGAATGCCACCAGCGTATAAAGAACAAGGAAGTCTAACTAATTAATCAAGGATCGGTTCTTGGTAAATTTGCTAGCTAGCTAGCCTCTTATGAGCCTGCATACTTAATTACTCTGGAAGATTCGGCCAGGCGGTGATGTGTCGAGTCTAGCGTATGGAAGAAAAATTAATGGAGCATCATTTGATGTTGATGGTTTGAATTATAAATTGGTGTCATTATTTTTATTTTTAATTGCTTTCCCGTTATGTTGAAATGTCAAACAAAAGGAAGAAATTAAAGCAACAGGGAAGAGGGAGAGAGAATACATGGGACCTTGTTCCTCTAGTTGGGGTGCAAACTTTGGTGGCATGTAAGAAATGAAAAGGATGGCATGGGGGTCGCTAGATGAATTTGATAGTGTCCATGCCGTTGTCACATAGTGATTAGGTCACTCTGCTCACGTTTTCTCTGGTGTAGTTAAGTGCCTAACATATTCTTAGGACAGTTACAACTAGAATAATAGTTTTGCACGCCTAGCTAGAACGACTTGAGCTCCAATGCAGCTGGGGGGCTGGATAAGGATGTAGCCTCACCTAGACTTTTATGACCGCTCATCTTAGCTCTTCTATCTAGTCCCGATCATTTGTAGTCAATTGTTAACGTTCTTCAAATCACTTGCACATTCAAAAACCAAGTAATCATATCGTGCATAAGTTTCATATACTTGACTCATGTTAGTCAAAACAATACATCATACAACTCAACATAACCAAACACCGATACCCAGGTCGTGTTTACACTTAAACCAACTCAATACTCATTTTCACCAATACCCTATGACATGTCTTAGATTACCCCAAATATGTCTAGTCTCTCCAGAACTCTTTGAACACCCCAAACATATCTAGGGTACCCCTAGACATGTATGCCATCGAGCCACCGGTCTGACTGCTCTCGTCATGGCGGTTGGACTGCACCGTTTAGATCGTTAACCAACGGCCGATCTAACTGTACGTGCTCAACTCAAAAACATGCTTTTTAGGAGAAAAAACAACCGTAAATTAGAATCCGGTATACCGTCAACCAAAGTCCGATCACACTAGATAGGTGATCAGACCGTCAACCACCAGTCGGTCAAACCGCCTTGCACACACCGGTCTGACCGTAGTTACATGTTGTTTGTCAATCTTTGCAAAATCAAAATCCTACTTAATAAATATATCAATTGTTT
The DNA here is from genome assembly GCA_036346265.1 of Melocanna baccifera. NCBI lineage: Eukaryota > Viridiplantae > Streptophyta > Magnoliopsida > Poales > Poaceae > Melocanna > Melocanna baccifera. The sequence goes on along the minus strand of CM070677.1, from coordinate 32,305,275 downwards.
ATCACCAATTGACGATAGATCTTTTCACATGGTCACGTTTTTGGCGCTAGCTTCTGAAGGGAGAAATAAACCATCCACTAGCTAGATAAGCTACTAAGCAAGGCAGCTCAGCTTGGAACGACGACGGCGACGCCTATTACTGCAGCTCTGACTTTCACTGTTAGTCGTGCACCGACTCCTGACGTTGGAGCAAACTGCGGCGCAACAACTCACTCCGACACGGCGGATGGCAGCGACGGACTGCTCCTAGTTAAACAAAACCAGTGCAACGTGGGGCATGAAGCCGAGTATTTTATACGCCAAGCCTACCGAACCGGCATAAACAAATGGGTAAACCGGATCGGTTTTGGTACGTACAACTAAGGGGGGATCTACTCGGAGATTTGGGCGCGATTTATTGCTAGCGTCGGAAAGGGGCGCGCGCGATCTCCCCCGGTGATTCGGTCGATCAGAAGCTTCGCTGGTCGATCGCGCGCGCGCCAAAGCGGTGGGTCGATCGACCGATCGGCCGGATACGGGGCGTGGGTGCGCGGGCGGAGAGAAATCGCGCGCAACCGATCGATCTCCGCCGCGTACGTCGAGTTGGGAAATCTGAGTAGGAGCTTGTAAGTCTGGTCTATAATAGATACCTACGATTTAGTCTATAAATAAATATCATAATTATTATAAAGTTGTATGTGAATAGAGAAATCAATAAACAAAGGAGTTCACATTTTATCTCTCTTTGTGTGTTCAATTCATTTGCACTACTCTGTGTATGATTCATCTCTTTTGCAACGGAGAAATCGATCAGATTGGACTCATCAGCGATGGTTCTTTAACACGTTATTAACACGAATTGCTTCGGTGCATTGTAAGGTAATCATTTGCAGATTAAATATCTAGATTGCTTTAAATTCAGCAAATTTTACTTTCTAGATTATTTTCTACGGTGTAAATATGCTATAATATACCACGAGCAGACTCGAAGTCGTTGGCCAAACCGATCGGTAGATTTACAGAAAGAGTAGATATTAATTGCACTATAGATTAAAAAAAGAAAAAGAAAAACGATGTTCGGACCATGTCGTCCGCAGGCACGTCCGCCCCGCATGGCTGCAGTTGTGTCTCGCCGGGCACCGTCGTCGGCCCCGCACGGCCGTCCGCTCGAATCGTTAGTTACCTGCATGTGGCCATGCGCAACGCGTGCCGCACGCGCCCCAGCAGCCGTTGTGCCTCGCCGTTCGCGTCGTCGGCCACCCGCATGTGGCTGTGACGCCACCGTGTGCTACACACGCCCTCGCGCGGGCTTCACTGTCGCGTCGACCACCTAGCACTAGGTTGCCGCCGCCGCCACCTCCCAGGGAGAGCCGTCGCCTGCCTGGAGCCATGCCGTACTGCCCCGCACGGGCTTCCCCGTCAGTGTCGTCTCGCATGAGCTCTGTGCCGCGCACCCGCATGGGCCCCACGTTGCGTCGCACCACCCGAGCCACCGGCTCCCAGCCACCCGTAGTCGCTCACTGCATCTCGACCGTTGACGCCCGACCACCCACTGCGCCACGGCCATCAGCCTTTCCCCGCATGCGCCTGTATACGCCGCCATGAAGTGAATTGGGGTAAGGGAGCCCCACCTCTACCTCTCGAATCGGCCATGATAAATCTGGACCATCCGATCGGCTATGGGACGTTCGAACCATTCCGATCAATCATAGAAAGTATGGACCGTCTGATCAGCCATGTGACGTTCGGGACGTTCGGATCATTAGATCGACCGGAGGGCAGGGGGCCGGGGGGTGTCCGGATTTTGCATAAAGACCCTCAGAAAATCGAAATATTATATGAATTTTTTTAGAATTGAAAATTAGCAGAGAAACCTCGAAAATTGCACAATTCACTAAAAATATATATTCTAACATAAAAGGGTATCACGAATTCAAATTTTGAGTAGTTTTTCACATTTGAATCTTGTTTAGAACTATAGTTATTATTTTCTATATTTTTTCTGCATTTACTTACTATTTTTTAATCATAATTATTTAAATTACTTTTAATCACTGAAATTAATTGTAAAATTATAGAACATACGTAGAAAAATTCTAAAATATCACAAGAATATTTTGTATCATTATTCAATTCATTTCATGCATATTTACCTACAGTGAATTTATATATTCCTTTTTATGCACATATAGATGACAGGCATCACGAACCCAGCATGGTCAAAACTGCTTGACTTGAACTTCTAATGTCAAGATCGTACTTGAAGCCAAGAACCTCTTTGCTGCCATTGGGATTTGTGTACCGCATGATGCCAAACCCATACATAAGGAAAATGATCAGGTACTCCACTTTTTCAGACATAACCTCTGTCCCACTCTCAAGAATGAGTACATGGTAGAGAGCGCACTAGTATTATGAGCAGCACTTAAAAAGCAGTTCGAGAAGCTAAAGTGCATCATTCTTCCTCAGGAAGAGCAAAAATGGATCCGATTCAGATTTACTGATTTCAAGACGGTTAGGGAGTACAAATCTTCTCTACATAGAATTTGTATCAATCTTCAACTTTGTACCAGGCAGATCATAGATGAGCAGAAGATTGAAAAAACTCTCTCCACCTTCCACCCCGGTGCAGTGTAGTCTGTGCGCAACTATCGCCAAGATAGCTACAAGGAGTATACTGAATTGATCGATATCATGCATGTTGTCGAGGCTCAAGATGGAGTTCTCTGCAAAAACTTTGTCGCACAGCCACCTAGAAGCTCCGCTGGCCGTGAGGCTAATGCTGGGAGCTACAAAATGAGGAAGCCTATAATGAAGAAAATAGAAAGGAAGGGTAAAGTTGCAGCCCAGAAAAACAAGTTAAATACTCTACTAGAGAATAAGACTGGTAAACTAAAACACAACGATAAGTCCTGTGGTCATCAAGACCAAATTTGATACAAGTCTGGTAAGTGGGGGCACTGGTTGCGGATCTACAAAGAGCCACAACAGGTCGTTGATGTCTTCTAGACCAAAAAAAGAGTGGTGGCAAAAGGCAGCATGAAACCCACTTTACCTTCGTCGAGGAGGAGAATTCTAAGGCAGCAGTCTGCACCAATGGAAGTGGATTCCACTCCTGCAGCCGCACCCCCTCTTGACATTGCAGTTGCCGCCGCCATGATTTCTCAGGAAGAGCATCTCACTCTTGAGAAGATAGCAGCCAAAATATCAGATTTCTTAGCAGATTCAATCTAATTCACAGAATGCATCTGTACTTTAATTGTCATCCGTCTCATGTGTAAAAGTAATAAGTTAGACTTGCAATAATAATAATCAAAAAATTCATTTTCGTTATAGTTGGATGATATTAATTCATTCATTTATTCAGTCACTAATAGCATGATATGTTCTGATCTTTGAAGTATTTTATTTCATATGTTGATTGTCTTCTACTATATATTTATAAAGTACTCTATATTAGAACAATGGCACAACGAATATCATCTTAAGAGAGACAAAATTCTTTCAGTCGATTAACAAAAATACTGGCAGCCTTACAACAATCGTCGGTAGCGATATTTGCATAATAAACTTAGGAAAAACCACAATTATACTCCCGATGGACACAATTTTGGTAATTAAAGAAGCCTTGTTGTACCTAGAATCGACTAGAACTCTCCTAAATTTTAAATATATTCGCACTAAAGGTTTCTACGTTGAGACTGAAGAAGAGTATGATAAGAAATACTTGCTTATTACAAAGTGTGAAGCAAGTGAAAATAGGGTATTAGAAAGACTTCTCTCATTTGAATTCAGGCTATACTACACTAATATTAAGGTACCGCAGCTTATACTATCCTGAAAACTATATTTAGAAACTCTAAATTTTTCTATCTCTGGTATGATAGATGAGGCCACTCAGGTTTTAGGATGATAAGAAATATAATTAACAATTCACAGGGACATAATATTGATGAAAGGAATTTTCTGAATCAAGAAGATTTTGTGTGCCCTGCATGTGCCACCGGAAAATTGATTACTAGACAATCTACTCTAAAATTGAGGGATGAAGTCTTTGCACTTGTGGAACGCATCCAAGGAGATATTTACGGTCATGTACAACCTCTATTAGGGCCATTTAAATATTTTATTGTGCTCATCAATACTTCCTTGAAATGGTCATACATATGTTTATTATCTACGAGAAATCTTACTTTTATAAAACTAATATCGTAGATAATTTAAATTAGAAATAATTTCTCTGATTATCATTAAAGTCTATCAGAATGGATAACGCCAGAGAATTTACTTCAAAGAAATTTGATGATTATTGCATGACAATGGGAATTAAAGTTGATTACTCCGTCCCGTATGTCCATACCCAAAATAGATTAGCAGATGCATTATTTAAAAGGATTAAATTTATTAGCAGACCACTTTTGCATAATTGTAATTTACTGACTACATGTTGGAGACATGTAGTCATATATGTAGCAACTATAATCAATTTTAGACCATCGGCATATAACATATATTCACCTATGCAGCGAGCGCAAAGATGACCACCAAAAATCTCTCATCTCCGCAGGTTTGGGTGTAAAGTTTATGTACTTATACCCCCACTACAGCATACTTCAATAAGCCGTCTCTAAAAGTCTGGGATATGTGTTGGTTATGAGATAGCATCCATAATCAGGTATTTGGACCCGATGATAGGAGATTTGCATCCCACCCATTTTGCTGATAGTATATTTGATGATGATAGTTTCTCAACATTAGGGAGAGAAAATCAACCCTTTGATGAAAAATGCCAGAAAATTACGTGGCAAGTCGTGGAAATTCATGCACATGACCCGCGCACTAGTGAAGCAAATAGAAAAGTCTAAAAGATTACCGATTTGTAGGCATTAGCAAATCAATTGCCTGACCACTTTAGTGACTTAAAAAGCGTGACCAAGTAATATGTGCCGGCACGCAATGCACCAGAGAAGGTTAAAATACCAAAGAAAGTAGAATGTATTCCTAATACCTTCTAGAGGACTCAGAATAAAAGGATGAGAACTCTGGCCCCTCGAATCCCAAGTAGCCAGTGACACCTAGTTAAAAAGGATAAGAAGGATTTGACACAGTCAATCACAAAAATTTCTCAGAACCAGCAGGGGAGCTAGTTGAGACCTAGCACCAGTATACCATCTCCAGAAAAGGGCCTATCGGATCGGAACATTCCCATAAAGGGTGAAACCAACATTTATGTGTGCGCACACATCGGAGCTAAAGAAGTAAAGGAGCTTGCACGTACAAGTAGATGGAGCGGTGAGCAAGTAGAAGAACTACAAGAATCATCCCATGATAAAATAGCTATAAACTTTGTGCATATGAGAGAATCCATAAATAGGATAACAACCAATGTTGATATTTATTTTGCAAAGAAAATTACTATAATCATCGATCTTGATCCAGATTCTGCATTGCTCGCTGAATGTAAGAAAAGATCAGATTGTGAAGATTAAAAAAAGGCAATATAAACAAAATTATTATCTCTAAATAAAACAGAGGTGTTTAGGCCTATAAGCTATACGCCTCCCCATGTGCACCCCGCAGGGTATAAGTGCGTATTTATTCAAAAGAGAAATGGAAAAAATAAAGTTGTAAAATATAAAGCAAGGCTTATTGCACAAGGTTTCACTCAATGTCCAGGAGTTGATTATGAAGAAACCTATTCTCCGATCATGGGTGGCATTATCATTAAATATTTAATCTCGATGACAGCAAATCTGAATTTAGAAATGAAATTGATGTATGTGGTAACAACATACCTTTATGAAAACTTGAATCTAGACATTTATATGAAGGTATCCCTATTCCAAACCAAGACATAGTAAATAGAAATCTGTACAGTGTAAAACTCAGAAAATCTCTGTATGGACTTAAGCAATCAGGTAGGATATGGTATAATTACATAAGTGACTTCCTATGCAAGAAAGATTACACAAACAATAAGGATTGTCCCTGTGTATTTATACGATGATATCAGAATGGGTTTTGTATAATCTTAGTGCATGTAGATGATCTAAATATCATTGGAACCCTGGAAGATATAAAAGAAGTAAGCTCTTACCTAGAATCAGAGTTCAAAATAAAAGATTTGGGTAAAACTAAATATTGCTTAGGCTTGTAACTCGAGCATATCCCAGAATGAATATTAGTACATCAGTCGGTCTATACTCAGAAGGTGTTAGAAAGATTTGGTTTTGGAAAAATATACTCTTCAAAAGTACCAATGGTCGAAAGATCTTGCAGCAAGAGAATGATCTGTACAGACCTAGAAAAGAGGGGGAGAAAGTCCTGGGACCGAAATTCCCATACTTAAGTCCACTAGAAGCTCTTATGTATTTAGCAAACTGCGTTAGACCGGATATCGCATTTGCCGTAAATCTATTAGCACGGTATAGTGTAGAACCAACTAAAGATATTAGCAGGGAGTAAAGGATATTTTCTGATACCTCTAAGGAAGTAAAGACCTTAGATTGTTCTACAGAAAGAACCAAGATCTGAATATGACTGGCTACGTAGATGCCAGGAACTTGTCATACCCGCATACCACTAGATCACAAACAGACTATGTATTCCTGTGTGGTGGAACTGTCATTTCATGAAAATCATCTAAGTAAAGTCTTGTATTGACTACGATAAATCACTCGAAAATTATAGTACTATACGAAGCCGCACAAGAATGTGCTTGGTTTCGACGGATAATTCACCACATCCAACAGTCATGTGGACTGAACATCGTGCAACCTTCCACAATTATCTATGAAGATAATGCAGCTCATGTTGTACAAGTACAAATAGGTTACATGTAGAGTTATTTCACAAAACATATCAACCCTAAGTTATTCTATACTCATGAATTGCAAAAAGATGGTCGAAATTAAGGTACTGCATACTAAGTCGTGTGAAAATCTTGTAGATTTATTCACTAAGTCACTTTCAGCATCTAATTTTGAAAGATATGTACGTGGAATTAGAACGATGAGATTTAGAGAAGTGCAGAACTCAGATAGAGATTCTTCTCAAGATCACTATTAAACTTGATCACGAAGATCGAGTATACAGAGAATAAATCCTGTAGATTAAATGAAATTGGGTGAATTGTACTCTTTTTTCCTTAACGGGTTTTGCTAAAGTTTCTTGGTCAAGATTTTTAACGAAGCAATTCGTGCAACATAACATAACATGTATCATGTACTCTTTTTTTAAATTTTTTCACTGGATTTTTATAGAAAATTGATAAGACATGAACGTGTCAGATGAGTGCTCAAGGGGGAGTGTTGGAAAACTTAGGCCTGGGTCTGCAAACCTGGCCCGTAGTGGCCACTCTCCACTTATTCTGTAAATAGGGGTCCCAATCATTGTAAAGTTACGTGAATAGAGAAAGCAATAAAGAAAAAAGTTCCCATCTGATCTCTCTGTGTTCAATTTATTGTTTGCACTATTCTGTGTTTGATCCATCTCTTTTGCATAGGAGGAATCGATCGGACTGTACTTGCCAGCGACGATTCCTCAACACGTCTGCCTAAAATCATGGTGTTTGCGAGGCTTTCCAAATTCGAACTCCCCTACCTGCCGGGAGTATTTGGCCGAAATAGCAAATTTTAAAGCATAATTAGCAAAAATGGCACTTTGATAACCGTAATTACAAAAATAGTGTTTTCTACCGCACGACACCGTACGGCATTAGTTCCAAGGCAACACATAATAAGAGTGTCGTACGGTTAGCATACGACATTAGCCCTGGGCCAACATGTGGTGAGGCTAAACTGCTCGGTCACGATGCCACATGTCGAGTCGTGGCTAATGCCGCACGGTCACCGTGTGGTACCCCGCCACGTGTCGGGCCAGGGCTATTACCGTACGGTGACCGTGCGGTACTCCACTGAAACAACTCTAAAATCTCAAAGCTAAATCTGACTTCTCCTTGTTTTGTACTTGTGTATTTTCGGTAGAAATCTTGGCCCTCGATCTTGCCTCAAGATTCGGGCATCCTTCCTCCCCTTCCCCTCCCCGCCATCTTCCTCGCGCTGGCGCCCGAGCCCGAGCCGCCTTCGCCCCGCTCCCCTCCCCTCTGCGTTGTCGCCCCGCCGAGGACCTCAGCCGCGCACTGCGCTGCAGCCCCAGCGCCTGGCTTCCTCCGCGTGTCGCCCAGCTAGCCATGGCCCTCCCCTCTGCGCTCCCTCCCCAACCACCCGAGCTTCCGCCAGCAGACGCAGCTCCCCTCCCCTCACTGCGCCTCCTCGGACCGCAGGTGGCGTCGCCCGCTCCGTGCCACTCCTCTCCACCAACTCCTGCGCAGCACGAGCAACGACCGGCATGGCCTCCTCGCCTCGGGAAGGAACTCCCCGCCTCCTCTTCCGTGCGCCATGGCCGCCCACACCCCCTCATGCCGCCCCGCCTCTCTCGGCCACTATAACTCAATTGCTTTCGCCAGTGCGCTCCTACTACTCCACTTCCCCCTCCCCGAGCAACCAATTGATCTCTCTCCCCCTCCAGCTTCGCCGCCGGCCACCCCTGGTTCCGGTGAGCCACTCCGCCGATCTCCCGCCACAACCAACCAATGTTCAATTACTCTCGGCTGAAGCTCCACCATAACACCTTGATTGCAAACCCCAACTCAATCTTGCGTTTGCTTTTGCCTCCTGGTCCCGCACCGAGCTCACCTCCATGGCCGTCGCCCTTCTCCGACGCCAGCCTCCCTGAGCCCCTCCCGAGCCCAGCCTGTGCCTCTCCGATGATCTCTAGCCTCTGTAAATGCTGAAACCGGGGCCCAAGCTGCTTGAGCATTCTCGCTCCTCCCCGAGCCACCATCCCCCCCTCAATCTCCTTCCCGACCGGCGACCACCATTGTAGACTCCGTGGTGTTTTGTTAGCTCAACCGGGTTTTGTCACCTCCCGAACCCCTCGGTGCCGATCACGGCCTCGCCAAACCCCTCCCCTGGCCGAATCGCGAGGGAGGGCGAAGCCCTGTTCCCTTCGGCTTGTCGGAAGGGAGGAGGAAGAAGACCCCCCTCTCCCTCCCTCGTGCCGACGTGGCTCCATCTCGGCCCCCCGTCCCCAATCCTGCGGCGTGGGGCTACGACGTGGGTTTTAAATCATACCGTTTCATCTCGGGCGGCGTGGCGGCATCGTCTCCCCGCGTTGCATCCGACGGCTCCCGGCTGTCCCCGCCGTTCCCAGGCCGCGCGCGCGTAATGCTCCTGGGCCGAGGCCGTCGGCCCGTCGGGCGTTTGAAGCGCGCCGCACGCTCGCGCGTTTCCCGCCGCAGCCGTGGGCCGGGCTGGGTACTGTGCTAGTGAACAGTAGCGCCTCCAAATTTCCAGAGCCCGAATTTTGAGTTCTATATCTCATTTGATCCAGTTCGTTGCACTGATTTCCAATCCGATGTCCTTTTCACCTCATTCCAACTCCAAAAATTCAAGTCCAAGATATTCTACCATTTTTTTGTACTTATTTATTTTATTTATTTCATTTTCCTTTCCATTGCTTTGTTTAAAAACAAGAGAACTTATTGTTATTTCATGTGTTTGTTTTGCGTTAGCTTTTGAGGAGTCCGAGGCAAGGGTGCAAGGTCCGGAGCCGTCGTCCACGCATTACGAGATTGTCGAAGTGATCGACACGCAAGGCAAGTTACAATTTTTGACGCATATTGAACCCCCAAATTCCCGTACTTATTAATTAAGCTATTTGCATGACTATTACTTGCTCAAATGGGTTATTTAAGTAAAATGAAAATATTTAGAATGACGTGTATAAGTTGTAGTTATGACCTACCACTGTATAAATGCCCCAGTTAACCTTGAGGCCACTTTCACCTTGATAAACCTAGTAATATTTAATTAGTGTACCATTAAACCTCGCTTACTCAATCACATAAAATGTCGGGCTATCGAGTAAACTTGATAGTTCGCCGGTTTACAAATGTTTTAAAATAGTACTAGGGTAAGGCGGAATCTGTGGAGTGTCCGTGTGACAGTCCACAACCTTACCTAGGGTGGAGGGTGCAGCAGACGGGTTTCGATACGGCGTGTATCGGTGCCGGTTGTGGTTGGCGATCTCGAGAAGAAAATGTAAGGATAAGAACCTTATTTGAGATTAGAGCATAGAAATCGCTCAACCACAAGTATTGAATTGTCAATCCTGGTCCGGTAGCTGCTCATTTTAGTTGAACCCCTACAGGAGTTGGTGAAGTGATACGGGTGTGTAGGCACCGTATACACAACGACAGGTCTTTACGACTTTAGGCGGTCGTGTTCCGCATTGGCCCGTGGATACCCAAGTCCGTAAAGGTTGCAACCTGTCGGGTAGGGTCTATATAATAATTTGAGTAGTGAAAGATTTGGCCTTCTCAATGCAGTCGCACACTAACCGAAGTGTGTATATAGCTTGACATTTGAAATTGAGAAGTCTTGTGGGTAAAGTTGAGCAACTCTGCAGAGTGAAATAAATTGTATTCGAATACGCCGTGCTTTCGGTTAATGGAGCTGTGCTTGATGGGTGAATCCAGTAACGCAGTATAAGTAGTGTTTGAATGGTTTAATCTGGAAAGTTGAAGCATTAATATGTTCAGACCCCATTTCTTTAATTATAGTATATTGGAGTTATCGTTTCTAAATTCTTCATAAATAAAACTGCATCCACTCAAATTAATAAAACCAGTATACCCCCTTCATTTGAAACTCCGTGCATATAGTATTGTAAGGTTACTATTGTAACTTGTTGAGTACGGTTGTTTGTACTCAAACTTGCCTAAACACAAACTCAGAGAATGCCGGTCAAGGAGAAGGTCAAGAATACGACGAGGATTCGGATGGGCTCGACGGCGCCGATGATCAGTGGTCGTAGGTGTTAGCCACCCTCAGGCTCGATTGCTGGAAGTCTTTTGTAATGTAAATTATTTGGGCTTGCCGCCCCGCTACGCTAAACTCGACCGACGCGTCATATGTTGTAAACTAACTCTGGATTTTATTTATGTAAGCTTGTTGGCTATGATGTACGTTTCTGTACGGCATACCGCAACTGTGCGGATCGCGGGTAGTTGCGGGTCTCCGTACGTCCCCTGAAACGGGGGCGTTACAGAAGTGGTATCAGAGCCACTTGCTTGACTGTAGGCTAAGACCTAAGGCTGATTAGGAGTGCTGTTGTATAGCAAAAACTTAATTCAAAAATCTAAAAAGAATTTACATAAAATATAAGTAGTATTGCTGTCTTTCTCCTCTCTTGTGCTACCTCATCTGTCTTAGTTTACTTTTTGCATAAGTTTTGCTTTTGCAAATTATTTGTACCTGATCTCGTCTAACTTCAAAATCTTATCGTTTAAGCAGATGGTGCGATGCGTTCACTCCCAGCCTGAGCAGTTCCCAGGTTGGCCCTCGGAGCTATGGGCCATGCAGCAGTACCTTGGGGCCACTGGGGCCCACAAGCCCGTGTTCCACTCGGTCAGCCACATCTTCGACGACGCGAGCCACGAGTGGAGGACATCAGTTGTTTTGGAGCTCTTACCTATCCGGCCCGACCAACGCCGGAGGTTCCGCAGCAGCAGGGTCAGCAGAAATGATGCCATAAAGGCGCCGCCGAGCGGCGGCGATGCACCTACGTCATTACTATGATGAGGAGTTTGACCAGTCACCCTTTGAGATGATCCCCGGGATGGATGCCGATGGGGCGATCCACTCCGCCCCTAGACTGACGGGACGCGACGACCCGCGTCTTAGGGTGACGGCCCAACACGTTATCCACCAGGAGGTGACCTACTCCCGGGCACTAGAGGAGAACAGAGGTCTATATCGGCAGCTTCGGGCCTCCCAGCTGGAGGTGTACCAGCTCCGCCAGGACCTCCAGCGCTACCACGACTTGGAGTCAGGGGAGTTGTCTTCTTGTGGGGAGTCCCCGGATGTCCCCGCCTCCCCGCCTCCACGTCGTCGGAGGATGACAGCCCCTGAGTACCGGAGCCTCTTCAGGCCATCGACCTCCAGGGCCCCACCGCCGCCACCACCAGCCGCCGTCGACGACGAGGAGGACCCCGAGGAGCGGGTCGCTACGCCGAGCCACCGCCGAGCAGCGGTTGGTGGCAGCGGAGGAGCAGCGATGAGGCGGCGGCGGCTTTGGCGATATTAGTAGCGCTAGCGATAAGTGCGTTAAGCGTAGCTGCACCTTTTGTATTTTAGTGGTACTTTTGGTTGTAATATAAGTTGTAATGGAAGCCCTATGTGGTGGAACTTCGACTTATGATCAATGAAATCTATGTTTAACTATCTCTTAATTTGTTTGTCTAAGTTATCTGTATCTCGCCTTTCTCAAAATTTCTTCTTCCTCTATTCGCCCTAGTTCTTATCTCATTTCCCCCACACTTACCCCGGATTCATCAATCTCACTTACCTGTCTGATGTTATTAAAACCTCGCTGCAAGACTAACTCCAAGGTCGTTTGACAGAATTCAGATGGCAGATCCCAACTCGAGCCAAGGAGGATAGCAAACAGGAGGAAATGCCCCAGCTGACAGCTTTGCCATGATAGCCAATGTATTAGCAACAATGGAAAGAAATCAGACAAGGCTCATGGAACAACACACCAGATTGTTAGAACAGATGGCTGCCAGGAACCCCATGGCGGGCGGTATTCCAATAGCCGTCGTTCAAAGAGAAGGTGGTCCAATCAACTCTAAATGGACGGATTTTCAAAAGACAAGACCACCAATATTCTCGGCATCCTCCGATCCAATGGCCGCTGATGATTGGATCCAGGATATTGACAGGAAGCTGAAGACCGTTCGATGCGAAGACAACGAAAAGGTTTTGTACGCCTCACATCAGCTGCAAGGACAGGCAGCAACGTGGTGGATTAATTTCCAAAAGATGAATGAAGATAAAGAGTTTACATGGGCAGAGTTCGAGGAAGCATTCCGTAAGGTCCATATCCCTACTGGGGTAATGGAAACCAAACAACGGGAATTTATGGCATTAAAGCAAGGTAGTAGTACCATAATGGAGTATCTACACCAATTCAATCACCTAGCCCGATACGCCCCAGACGAAGTGAAGACCGAAGACAAAAAGATGTCCCGATTTCGAGGAGGACTGCAGAAGTCATTAAAATACCACATTTCGGCAATGAGATTTAGAGATCATCGAGAAATGGTGGACGACCTCCTTTCTTGGAAGAAGCTCGGCGAGATGGAAGACTTTAAAGAGGAAAGCCACATTCAGATCATCACCGTCCCCGAGCGTAAAGGACGAACCATGATATCACCCCAAAATCAAGGGCGATCAAGTCGGCGATTTGTATTGGTGTCAAAGCCTCAACAGACAACGACCTACCCCAAGGTACCCGCGGCGGTGGCAATCAAATCGACTTGTTCGGGAATCACTACACCAAGCAGTGTCCCCAAAGAACCAACGCATGCTACCGCTGCGACGGATAGGTCATTTCAAAGATCAGTGCCCAAAAAGGGGATTGCCTTCTGAAGTGGCAAAACTTCAAACTCGAACTCAAGGAGACATCAAGCCTATCATCAATACCAATGCAACCCCACAGACAGGCTACCTACAGCGTCCTTCAACACAGAAGCAGTACATTCCGACTGGAATCACTGTGGGAGCCCCAGCTGGATCATCCACGGGATATCAAGCAGGCAAAGGCAAGGGAGCCCCAAGACCACCCTATCAAGGAAGGGTGAATCACTTAAACGCAGAAGATGCGGCAGGATCCCATGATGTTATTGTCGGTATGTTCTCAGTCAACTCCAAGCCAGCATTAGTTTTATTTGATCCTGATGCAACGCATTCATTCATTTCCATGGATTTTGCTAAGAGAAATCAACTATCATTTACTTCTCTGCAAAAGTTTTATGCTGTGCAAACGCCCGGAAGTAGGATGGAATCCCGCTTCGGGTGTAGTGATTTGAGTTTAGAAATTGAAGGGATAAAGTTTAAAGTCAATCTACTAGTATTAGAAATGAAGGGACTAGATGTCATCCTAGGGATGAATTGGCTGACTAAAAATAAAGCCAAGGTAGATTGTGAAGATAAGACAGTAACCCTGACAAGTCCAGAAGGTCAGCAGGTCACAGTGAAAACAGATTCAAGGCTGATCGACAGTGTAAAAGGTAGTGTTCATAATATGATGATGGATGAAGGGAGTCAAGTGCCAGTAGTCTGTGAATACCCGGACGTATTTCCCGAAGAACTACCCGGAAGGCCACCGGATAGACAAATTGAACTGCCATTGAGTTGATACCGGGCACTAGACCCATTACAAAACATCATTACAGAATGTCAGCACATGAGTTAAAGGAACTAAAGTTACAATTAGATGAACTGAAGGAAAAGGAATTTATCCGACCCAGTGTATCGCCATGGTCAGCTCCCGTCTTATTCGTTAAAAAGAAAGACGGTGCCCTCAGAATGTGTGTAGACTACAGAGGACTGAATGCTGTTACCATAAAGAACAAGTACCCACTGCCACGAATAGATGACTTGTTCGATCAATTGAAAGGTGCAAGAGTATTTTCAAAGATCGACTTGCGATCGGGTTATCACCAATTGAAAATCCGGGAGCAAGATCGAGAGAAAACCGCATTTACCACCAGATATGGATTATATGAATTTTCAGTGGTACCATTTGGTCTAACCAATGCCCCAGCTTACTTCATGAATTTAATGAACTTGGTGTTCATGGATCAGCTAGACAGATCTGTGGTCGTGTTCATTGATGACATACTAATCTACTCCAAAAGTGAAGAGGAACACAAACGACACCTACACCTAACCTTAACCCAGCTCAGAGAACATCAATTGTATGCCAAACTCTCGAAGTGCGATTTTTGGATGAAAGAAGTTGCATTTTTAGGTCATGTCATCACCGAAGAAGGTGTTAAAGTTGATCCCAGAAGATCAAAGCGATTATGGAATGGAAACGATAGCAGCGATTCTGAAATAAGAAGCTTTCTTGGATTGGCGAGTTATTATCGCCGATTCATAGAAGGATTCTCCAAGATTGCTCGTCCACTCACACAACTACTTAAGAAAGAGAAACCATTCCAATGGACGGATCAGTGTGAGAACAGCTTCCAACAACTGAAGACCAAGTTGACTACAGCACCGGTGTTGATACTTCCGAATGCAGAGAAAGAGTTTCAGGTATACTGTGATGCTTCAAGACAAGGCCTAGGTTGTGTGTTAATGCAAGACGGAAAGGTCGTAGCATATGCTTCAAGGCAGTTACGACCACACGAAGAAAATTACCCAACCCATGATCTGGAATTAGCAGCTGTAGTCCACTCATTGAAGATTTGGAGGCACTATTTATTGGGTAACCATTGTGAAGTTTTCTCAGACCACAAGAGCCTGAAGTATTTGTTCACACAGCCGGAGTTGAATTTGAGACAGCGAAGATGGTTGGAATTGATTAAAGATTATGATGTAGATCTTCAGTACCACCCAGGAAAAGCCAATGTAGTAGCAGATGCACTTAGCAGGAAGACCTACCAAAGCATAGCCAGTGAAACCCAGTGTCCGAAGCAACTGCAGAAAGACTTACAAAGATTGAACCTGACAATAGTGGAGCAAGGATTTGTAGCAGCCATGGAAATTCAACCTTTCTCGTGAGATAGTATCAAAGCGACTCAAGGCGAAGACGAAGAAATCCAACGATCGAAGAAGAAACGACCAAGAAGGAAACTCAATCGATTTCACTATAGATGAACAAGGAACTTTAAAATTTCGAGGACGATATTGCATACCAGATAAAAAGGAATTAAAAGAATTAATACTCGCAGAGGCTCATTCGTCCCAACTGTCAATACACCCAGGGAGTACGAAGATGTATCAAGACATGAAGAAGAGATTTTGGTGGAGGTCCATGAAGAAAGAGATAGCAGAATACATATCTAAATGTGATGTCTGCCAGAAGATAAAAATAGACCATCAGAAACCTGCAGGACTATTACAACCCTTGCCAGTACCTGAATGGAAGTGGGATGATATTGGTATGGACTTCATTACAGGACTCCCAAGGACACAGGAAGGGTACGATGCCATATGGGTCATTGTGGATAGATTAACTAAAGTAGCCCATTTCATACCGATTAAGCAGACCTATGGAAAGGATAAGCTAGCAGAACTGTACTTAACCAAGATTGTAGTACTGCATGGGGTGCCGAAGAGAATTGTGTCAGGCAGAGGAGCCCAGTTTACATCTAAATTTTGGGAGAAGCTACATGAAGCAATGGGCACAGATTTGGCTTTCAGTACAGCTTATCACCCACAGACAGACGGCCAGACAGAAAGAACCAACCAGATCTTAGAAGATATGTTACGAGCATGTGCACTTGTATATGGAGCAGCATGGAACACTTGTTTACCATTTGCACAGTTCTCGTACAATAACAGTTATCAAGCTAGCATCAAGATGTCGCCTTTTGAAGCCTTGTATGGTAGAGAGTGTAGAACCCCACTAAACTGGACTGAACCAGGGGAACGTCAGTTTCTCGGTCCCCAACTTGTGCAAGATGCAGAGACCCATGTCAAAATAATCAGGGACAGAATGAAGATAGCCCAAGATCGTCAAAAGAGTTATGCAGACAATCGTCGAAGAGATTTAAGCTTTGAAATTGGAGATTATGTGTATATCAAGGTCACCCCCTTTAAAATTATTAAGAGATTCCAAGTGAAAGGAAAGCTAGCCCCGAGATATATTGGACCTTTTGAGATTATAAAGAGAATAGGAGAAGTGGCATACAAATTGAGATTGACACCAGGGCTATCAAGGATACATGATGTATTTCATGTGTCGCAACTCCGGAAGTGCTTGCGTCAACCAGAAGAAGGCATACCCATAGAAGAAATTGACTTGCAGGATGATATGACGTATGCTGAAGAGCCACTACAAATACTTGAAACTACAGAAAGGTAACTCCGAATCGAACATCATTTTGCAGAGTCCAATGGAAGAATCACACCGCATTTGAATCGACATGGGAAAAGGAGTCAGACCTACAGCGAGACTTTCCCAACCTATTCCCTGGACCAAGTTAATCTCGGGGTCGAGATTCTTTTAAGGGGGGTAGGTTGAAACAACTCTAAAATCTCAAAGCTAAATCTGACTTCTCCTTGTTTTGTACTTGTGTATTTTCGGTAGAAATCTTGGCCCTCGATCTTGCCTCAAGATTCGTGCATCCTTCCTCCCCTTCCCCTCCCCGCCATCTTCCTCGCGCTGGCGCCCGAGCCCGAGCCGCCGCCGCGCCCGCCCCTCCCTCTGCGTTGTCGCCCCGCCGAGGACCTCAGCCGTACCTGCGCTGCAGCCCCCCCCAGCGCCCTGGCTTCCTCCCGCGTGTCGCCCAGCTAGCCATGGCCCTCCCCTCTGCGCTCCCTCCCCAACCACCCCGAGCTTCCGCCAGCAGACGCAGCTCCCCTCCCCTCACTGCAACGCCTCCTCGGACCGCAGGGTGACGTCGCCCGCTCCCGTGCCACTCCTCTCCACCAACTCCTGCAGGCACGGAGCAACGACCGGCATGGCCTCCTCGCCTCGGGAAGGAACTCCCCGCCTCCTCTTCCGTGCGCCATGGCCGCCCACACCCCCTCATGCCGCCCCGCCTCTCTCGGCCACTATAACTCAATTGCTTTCGCCAGTGCGCTCCTACTACTCCACTTCCCCCTCCCCGAGCAACCAATTGATCTCTCTCCCCCTCCAGCTTCGCCGCCGGCCACCCCTGGTTCCGGTGAGCCACTCCGCCGATCTCCCGCCACAACCAACCAATGTTCAATTACTCTCGGCTGAAGCTCCACCATAACACCTTGATTGCAAACCCCAACTCAATCTTGCGTTTGCTTTTGCCTCCTGGTCCCGCACCGAGCTCACCTCCATGGCCGTCGCCCTTCTCCGACGCCAGCCTCCCTGAGCCCCTCCCGAGCCCAGCCTGTGCCTCTCCGATGATCTCTAGCCTCTGTAAATGCTGAAACCGGGGCCCAAGCTGCTTGAGCATTCTCGCTCCTCCCCGAGCCACCATCCCCTCCTCAATCTCCTTCCCGACCGGCGACCACCATTGTAGACTCCCGTGGTGTTTTGTTAGCTCAACCGGGTTTCTGTCACCTCCCCGAACCCCTCCGTGCCGATCACGGCCTCGCCAAACCCCTCCCCTGGCCGAATCGCGAGGGAGGGCGAAGCCCTGTTCCCTTCGGCTTGTCGGGCGGGAGGAGGAAGAAGACCCCCCTCTCCCTCCCTCGTGCCGACGTGGCTCCATCTCGGCCCGCCGTCCCCAATCCTGCGGCGTGGGGCTACGACGTGGGTTTTAAATCATACCGTTTCATCTCGGGGCGACGTGGCAGCATCGTCTCCCTTCGCGTTGCATCCGACGGCTCCCGGCTGTCCCCGCCGTTCCCAGGCCACGCGCGCGTAATGCTCCTGGGCCGAGGCCGTTGGCCCGTCGGGCGTTTGAAGCGCGCGCGCAGCTCGCGCTTTTCCGCGCAGCCGTGGGCGGGTGATCTTGTGCTAGTGAGCGATGAGTGCCTCCAAATTTCCAGAGCCCGAATTTTGAGTTCTATATCTCATTTGATCCAGTTCGTTGCACTGATTTCCAATCCGATGTCCTTTTCACCTCATTCCAACTCCAAAAATTCAAGTCCAAGATATTCTACCATTTTTTGTACTTATTTATTTTATTTATTTCATTTTCCTTTCCATTGCTTTGTTTAAAAACAAGAGAACTTATTGTTATTTCATGTGTTTGTTTTGCGTTAGCTTTCGAGGAGTCCGAGGCAAGGGTGCAAGGTCCGGAGCCGTCGTCCACGCATTACGAGATTGTCGAAGTGATCGACACGCAAGGCAAGTTACAATTTTTGACGCATATTGAACCCCCAAATTCCCGTACTTATTAATTAAGCTATTTGCATGACTATTACTTGCTCAAATGGGTTATTTAAGTAAAATGAAAATATTTAGAATGACGTGTATAAGTTGTAGTTATGACCTACCACTGTATAAATGCCCCGGTTAACCTTGAGGCCACTTTCACCTTGATAAACCTAGTAATATTTAATTAGTGTACCATTAAACCTCGCTTACTCAATCACATAAAATGTCGGGCTATCGAGTAAACTTGATAGTTCGCCGGTTTACAAATGTTTTAAAATAGTACTAGGGTAAGGCGGAATCTGTGGAGTGTCCGTAGCAGACAGGTCCACAACCTTACCCTAGGGTGGAGGGTGCAACAGACGGGTTTCGATACAGCGTGTATCGGGTACCGGTTGTGGTTGGCAGTCTCAGAAGAAAATGTAAGGATAAGAACCTTATGCTGAGATTAGAGCATAGAAACCGCTCAACCACAAGTATTGAATTGTCAATCCTGGTCCGGTAGCTGCTCATTTTAGTTGAACCCCTACAGGAGTTGGTGAAGTGATACGGGTGTGTAGGCACCGTATACACAACGACAGGTCTTTACGACTTTGGGCGGTCGTGTTCCGCATTGGCCCGTGGATACCCAAGTCCGTAAAGGTTGCAACCTGTCGGGTAGGGTCTATATAATAATTTGAGTAGTGAAAGATTTGGCCTTCTCAATGCAGTCGCACACTAACTGAAGTGTGTATATAGCTTGACATTTGAAATTGAGAAGTCTTGTGGGTAAAGTTGAGCAACTCTGCAGAGTGAAATAAATTGTATTCGAATACGCCGTGCTTCCGGTTAATGGAGCTGTGCTTGATGGGTGAATCCAGTAACACAGTATAAGTAGTGTTTGAATGGTTTAATCTGGAAAGTTGAAGCATTAATATGTTCAGACCCTATTTCTTTAATTATAGTATATTGGAGTTATCGTTTCTAAATTCTTCATAAATAAAACTGCATCCACTCAAATTAATAAAACCAGTATACCCCCTTCATTTGAAACTCCGTGCATATAGTATTGTAAGGTTACTATTGTAACTTGTTGAGTACGGTTGTTTGTACTCAAACTTGCCTAAACACAAACTCAGAGAATGCCGGTCAAGGAGAAGGTCAAGAATACGACGAGGATTCGGATGGGCTCGACGGCGCCGATGATCAGTGGTCGTAGGTGTTAGCCACCCTCAGGCTCGATTGCTGGAAGTCTTTTGTAATGTAAATTATTTGGGCTTGCCGCCCCGCTACGCTAAACTCGACCGACGCGTCATATGTTGTAAACTAACTCTGGATTTTATTTATGTAAGCTTGTTGGCTATGATGTACGTTTCTGTACGGCATGCCGCAACTGTGCGGATCGCGGGTAGTTGCGGGTCTCCGTACGTCCCCTGAAACGGGGGCGTTACATCCACCACATGTCAGCCATGGACTATTATCGCACGGTGACCGTGTTGTGGAGAACACTATTTTTACAATTGCAGCTACATAGATATCATTTTTGTTAATCAATGTTTAAAACTTGCCATTTTAGCCCTTGCCTCGCCTGCCGGCGTCGGTTTGGTTGGTTAGCCCGGGGCTTTTGCAGACATTCGCTCCACGTGCGACCTGGACCACCGCTAGATATGCCGGCCGGCGGGCACGTCAAAACTTGCCTGCAGTGCTGGCTGCTGCATGCGATGCGTGAGCGTGGTTGGTTAAGTTGAATGGTCGTGGCTGGCGGCCTGGCATGTGTACGTGGTTTTCACTGTAATTCTACGTTGGTAAGGGTTGCGTGGGAACGTCGGCTCAAATCGGTGGCCAGGCCAAAAGGTGTGTTGCAGTCCAAACGCTACTCTACTCAGGGACTCAGCCTACTGATAGAGAACAGTGCCCTCTCAAAAAAAAAATCGAGAACAGTGCCAGTGCTACGTTTTGTATGAATCAACGTCTCTTTGTTCAAGCGCTCGTAGGTTCGGCTCTTTCGAGAGATTGGAGTGCGTTGGAGAGTTTAGCTATCGTAGGCAGCCATCGACTTTCAATAACAAATTAATTAAACTGAATTTGCAAGAAACTACTGAGAACTTGATACGGATTTTCTTCAGCAAATTTGGATGGAGGAGGAGGAAAAGGATAGAAGCTTGAGCCTTTTCTTTGAGTGGTTTACCTGAACTTTTGTTACACCGTTTGGTGAGATGGGGCTTCAATTATGTGTGGGCATTGGTGTTTGTTGAAGTTTCTGTGAACATGGGTATCACCGTATGGTGAGAAGTGGTCTAAGTGCTATGTTTGTGTTTGTTAATCGGCTATACTCATTCACTCGTGAATGCTGGAAGCCGGAATATTGAATATTTCTTAATCTAAAAAAAGAAACTACTGAGAACGGGCCTCACTTCAATCAGGGGCCCGTTTACAGCTGACAGTTATATAGGCTAAGCTAGTGATGTTCTATTAAGTGTCATAAATACGTATCTTCAGGTGGAGATACAGATGAGCAACATAGAATTTTTGGCAGTTTTAGCATGTTTATAACACATATTTGTAAAAATAGTCGTATATATATGGAGATGATAAAAATGGTGCATCTGAGCAACATAGAATTTTTGGCAATTTTAGCATGTTTACAACACATTTGTAAAAATAGCCGTATACATGTGGAGATGACAAAAATAGTGCATCTGCCGTCTAGTCATCGGTCAGCAACGCCCTGCGTCTGACACCTAACCAACCGGAGCCCGGCCACCAGGCGGCCGCCAGCCTACCACCCAACCACCAGGTGGCACCCAGCCTACCGCCCCACCACCAGGCACCAGATAATTAAGTCAGCTAATTATTCGACTTAATTATCTACCTTAATTTTTTTGTATATTGATTATTTAAAATTTTTAATATAGCAAATAAGCTTAAAAATTACAACATTTTATGTGTAGTATCCCAACAGAATATACTTGATTGTGTATTTTTTTTAACAATTTTAGCCATTGCGAATGTTGCTAAAAAATTCATATAGTTATCATATTTTTAGGATTTATTACATATAGCAAACAAGCTCAACAAAATTATGAAATTTTATGTGAAATCTCTCAGGATAACATAATTCATTTTATAATTTTTTTATAAGTTTATCCACTATGAAATTTGCTAAAAAAATTTACACAATTATGATATTTGTAGGATTTGTTACATATAGCAAATGAGCTCAAAAAATTATGAAATTTTATGTGCAGCCTATATTTCGGGAATGTTATGCATTACAAATTTTGCTTGAATGACTTTATACATGGAGGAGAATTTTGGATAGATAGGTAACAATACCAAATAAACTTTATAATAAAGCTGAGAATTAAACGGCACACATAGTTTGGTTATGTGCATAAGAAACAGAACATGCACAGTGTAATAAACTGAAGTACTCCTATGATACATATACGCCTTTTTAGAGTGAAAATAAATTCAAACTTCGGGGGACTAGTTCAGAACAACCCGACCTATGACATAGACAGGAGCCATTTCCTTTCCTTACGAGGTCGACGTTGAACTCCTCGGTGACCTCTTTGTCATTGGCCACCATTTTTTTCTTTTTCTTATGCTCCCTCTCATGAGCCTCATGCTCCCTACGCGTGCACGTCTTGAGATGAGATTTAGTCTCCTGACGTATACACCCGGTTTGCTTGTCATTGCGGCGCTCCTCCTCCTGGATCTCGTAGGCCCTTTTGATATTCCACTCCTCGTAGTCAAGAGTCTACTAGTCATATGGGTGGATCTCTAAGTTGATCCACTTGCGGTAGCCACATAGCGGTTCCAGGTACTACAAGTAGATGGGAGAGATTTTTAGTACATACTTTAAAAGAGAAATAGTAGGAGAACACACTGTAACTGATCCTTACCAGCTGTCGATAGCTACTTGTATCCCGACGGCGGTTGGGATAGTCATAGGAGTAGTTCATGCAACCCCAATAATGCATGCTCAGGTTGAGCCGCTGCGTAGACTTGAAAAACTTACATGGGTCTCTGCACCAACAAAGGGGCGGTGTCTCCCCCTCGGGCAGATGTTGCGGTGAACGCTCCGTTGGAATGTTCAGGACAGACATGCTCCTACGGGGGCATCATTACGGGGAGGTGACCTCCTTACATGCTCCGCTTGTTTGTCCCGTGCCGCAGCAGTGCTTGCATATTTGTTGCGGACCACAACAAACCTTGCTAGTTCGTGGGTCTTCTGCCATTACTTCATCATCTTGTTTCATTGCTTCTTCTCCCTCTTGTCCATCCTGATGTGGTGAAGCAAGCTCTAATGTAGCGTTGGATTTGATTGTGTAATGTTCTCTCTTAGATCTCTTCCACCTCCTTTTATAAGTCAAAGCGTTCGCATGGTGTGGTTAATTTTATATCACTTCCCTGCGAGGTAGAGTGTTGCGCTGTGTCCATGAGGTCCACCCTCGCCCGCTGCCTCTATGCACACTTATCTGTGTGTCTGTGATGTTCCTCCTCGCCCGCTCCCTCGTACGCACACTTGTCACTTTGTTCATGCGGTCCCCCCGGTCCGCTCCCTCGTGCGAATTGAAGTCGCACGGACGAAACAATGAACGAGCTAAACGGATGCACAAACAAAAACAATGGGACAAATGAGCGTGCAAATTGAAGTCTCACGATCGAATGAACAACACAATGAGAGACTACACACACGAACGAATACGACTACCACTAATGACCTAATTAGCTACCAACCATAAGAAAGAAGAAGGGAGTCGAGAAGCACTGGGGGAGTCTAGAAGCATGGAGGGAGTCAAGAGAGAGAAGGGAAAGATGGTCAATGACTATGTAGACAAGGGCGGCACAGGACAACACAAATAGAGCACTACTACGAACGACTGCATGACCTAACTACCGACAACCACTAAAATAAGAAAGAAGGGAGACAAGAAGCACTAAGGGTCTAGAAGCAAGGAGAGAGTCAAGACAGCAAGGGGGAAGGGAACGGTAGCTGGCTAGCTAACTCTCGTAAGATGACACAAACATAGATACAAATACAGACAACTGCATAAGCACAGGGCAGAGCCTACACAAGCACTGATCATAGACACACACATAGCTATCAGACTAACATCTATCACAGACAACAACTTAGCAAAGCTAAACATAGATCATAAATTACAATTACGAACACATATTACTAATACACTAAACAGGAACATAGAGTTATTCTAGAACTAATTAACATAGCACAATAACACATCTCACTGGTCTAAAACATACATCATAGTTCACATATCACAAACACATATCACGATAGTAATTAACAATGATTAACAGCAATTAAGGTAAACCTTAATTAGAAAAAGTAGGAAGGTAGGAGAAATTGGGGATTGGAGTGAACCGAGGGGAGTAGAAGTAGCATAGGAGAGGTGCTGGTGGCGGCATAGTGGTGATTGCAGAGGTGGTGGTCATCGGTGAATAGGTCATAGTGGTCGCGGTAGAGGAAGAAGAGGTCAGCAGCGCCGTGGAGTAGCACAGGTGGTGAAGCAACCAAGAAGAGGTTGTGCCGAGGTCGACGCGGTGGAGGAGATCGGCAGAGGAGATGATCAAAGATGTAGAAGGGGAGGCATGGCGACCAAAGGAGAGGGCGGCCAGTTGGTGAGAGGCTGTAGAGAGGGAAAGCAGAGAAGAGGCGATGAAATAGAAGGAGAAGTGGTGGCGGTGGGAGTTGGCGGCGATGTGGAGTCGGTGGAGCAGATCAGTGGCACCAAGGTGAGCTGCTGGTGTGGTGGAATAGCAGAGGTGACAAAGAGGAGGTGGAGGAGTAGGGGGAGAGGTGAAGCACAAGGGACCCAAGGAGAGAGAGAGCTTGAGGTGGAGGGAGAGTAGAGAAGGGCGGCGATGCTTAGTGAGACGACTGTCGAGATGAGATGCACCGAGGGAAGAGGGGCAGCGGTTGGTGGAGTTGGATGGTGTGATGGAGTGATGGTGCGGGGAGCAGCGGAGGAAGGGAAGGCGGCAGAGATAGGTGCGGCCACCAGCGAGGAGTCCTGGCCTCGTCGGCGTTGGAGTTGGAGAATGAGGGAGGAGAGCAAGGGGGCAAGGGAAGAAGCAAAATGCAATCCTCCCTTCAATTGCAGGCGGCAGCTACTAGGGTTATGCGATTAGATTGAGGATTTGTAAATTTGCATTTTAGTCCTCCAACAATCTAAAATTTATAATGCAATCATTTCCCAATATGATTTTTTCTGTTCTGGCCCTCCGGAAGTCCGATTTCATCGCGGGAAGATCCTACACGTTCACAGTAACGCGTACATCTATACGGAGTAGTCCTGAAAGTCCAAATTTGTCATTTATGCGCCTCGATCGCACTGGCCTGTGAAAAACTAACGAAAAATGTAAAATGATCCATTTCAAGCAATTAATTATAGAAAAGCATGTAAATGATGACAAATAGTCCCAAAATACAAAAAAGGGTTACATGACAGGTAAATATATGTAAAAGTGACACGTGTCACTATGACATCTGGATTCCCCTTAGGAGAGGTCCTCCTAAATAGGGAAGTAGTGGGACACATTGCTAAATGGTTGGTTGAACTTGGGGGAGGGTTCAATCTCCATTTCGTGTCCTGAACAACCATAAATTCCCAAGTCTTAACAGACTTTATCACTAAATGGACTAATCCTGAACCAATTCAAGGTCCAAAATATGAGAACCATGAGCAACAGACCATGTATTTTGATGGATCTTTAGCTTTAAAAGGTGCGGCAGCTAGAGTAGTATTAGTTTGTCTAATCGATGAAACTTTAAAGCATGCTATTTAGTTATTGTTTCCAGCCACTAACAATGTGGTTGGATATGAGGGATTATTGGCTGGTCTCCGAGCAGCAAAAATGCTTGGAATTCGATGACTGCTGGTAAAGGGTGACCCTCAACTAGTTCCAAACCAAATTGGCAAATAATATCAATGTTTGAGTACTACAATGTCATCTTATTTATCAAGGTTCAAAAATTAGAAAACATTTTTATGGTCTAGAAGTATAATATATTCCTAAAAAAGATAATTTCCTTGCTGATCAACTAGAAATAATGGCTTCCTCTAGGTCTCCTGTTCCACACGGAGTATTCTTATAGCAATTAAGTAAACCATCACTGGTTGAGAAATCAAAAAACCCAACTAGTGAGGTTACTTCATTAGATTAAGGATAATCATGGATAACTCCAATTTATGAGTACCTTCAGAATAATAAAGTCCCTAAAGATGATTTAGAGGCTGACCGATTAGCTCGAAAAGCTAAAACATATACCCATGTTGAAGGAGACCTCTATAAACATATAACTCAAGGGGTATTAATGAAATGTATGTCTCAAAAGGAAGGTGTTAGTTACTTACTGAAATACATGGAGGGGTTTGTGAAGCTCACTCTTCTTACAAGACATTGGCTGGAAAAGCTTTTTGACAGGGATTTTACTAGCCAACTGTTCTTCAGTTTTATAATAGACAAATACACCAACCAGCTCAAGCCCGTCAAACCATTCCTTTATCTTGGCCTTTTGCAACCTAGGGGCTAGTCCTGGGACCTTTCTCAAAAGCATCCGGGGGCTTCGAATTCCTATCTGTAGCAATAGATACATTCATAAAATGGATAGAAACAGAACCTATGACAAAGATAACATCGAAAGAAGCTAAAAGGTTCATTACTAAAAAACATTGTTACTAGATTTCACTAGCACACATGGGGTCATTATAGATAATTCGTAACCCTCATCAGAGATGGTTTCTGAACTGTATGATTTATACTATTAGTGATAGCAAGTAGTCGTCTGTGATAAGTCACAATACAGACAGTTTTCAAAAGAACCATATGTGATATCTGACATATCATAGACAGTTAATATAAAAAACTATATGTGATGATCTACATATCATAGATGGTTTTGTGTTACAAACCATCTGTGATAGTTCTTTATATAGTTAAAAAAATTATTTTTGGGCTAGTCTTAGGAAATGCTAGCTATGCTCTCTAAAAATAAGCAAGCAGATCATAGATAATTGTAGATTTTATAGCACACAATAATCATTACACAAATATCGCAAATGAATTACGATTGAATCAAATGTTTGAACATCTATTAATTGTTATCGCCGGAGTTGAACTCTCCCTTCAAGTCAATGACCTTTGTCATTAAGAAGGTGGAGAGTCGTCCTTAAACGTCAGCGAGTTCATTAAGACTGAATGTATTTGAGTTGATTGTCATGCCCTGTCACTAAGAGGAGTAAGGTCGTAAGTGTATATATATATAAATTGATAATTTGTTTTAGCATCCATGATTTTCTGCATATGGCAACAAACATAGAATGCACATACGTTATCCTGTAGCTGTTGGTGGCACTGCAAAAATAGAATTACATACATAGATATAGTCAGTTCTAGAGGTAATATTATGAAGTGTGATGTAGGATTATTGTGTTGTAGTGGATACCAGAAATCATATCCTGTGTTGTAGTGTAGCGCTGGATTCCTTATGTCTCCCTCCCTTGGCAATGTAAGCACTAAACAAGCTACGTGATTACAAAAAGTTAGACTCAGCCATTGCAAATGAAGGAAAAACTATAATAGAGTTATCTATAGAGAAAATAAGTTTACTTGTCAATTGTTTGTTGCACACGGGTGAAGTCATGATATTTTGGAGTAGGAAATCAAGGTATATTATCTTACTCTACTTTGGTACAATCACAATCAGAATCCAGTGCCACCTACTCATGTATGTCGCTATAGTCATTAAACTTAAGTTTGTGTCGCGTATAAAATACAAATAAAATTTGTATAGCAACTAGTGAAGTACTTACCCTTAGTTGTAGAGTACCAGAATATAGTCCTTGTTGGTCTGAGCAAGCAATCTCGTTGTTATGTAATTCTCAACGTAGGATGTGCCTTAGGAGATGTATTGCTCAGAGATCAAGTATGGGTCGAGGAAACCCACTAGTTCTCACGATTGCCGCATTTTTTGAATTATGTATCTATACATAAGTAATAAGTTATGATATTTATCAGTATTACATAAATGTAGAACTTGATTGTACACACTTATAGTGTCTAGCATCATAGTAGTGAGGTGTCGAGGGCGTCGAGGTTGAATAGCTCGAATAAGTCATCGAAGCCCAGGATGAAGAAGCCCGGCTCATGGAGGAAATGCTTTTTTGTCTATTTGACAGTGAATCCAGAAGGTCAGTTTGTCCTCCGCTCTTTTTTTTCTCCGCATGTACCAGGCATGTAAATTCTCGCAACCCATTCCAAGGTAGAGTAATAGTGTCTTGGGGACCAACGACATTCCAAGGGAGTACGTCCAGGGCTTGAGAGACACCTTAATCTTCTTCAATTTGGTCTTAGCACCTCGCCTGTGATGCGTCTTCCTGGGAGACGACTCGGCATGTTTTTCTTGTTTCTTTGGCGTCGTCTCCACGGGGCCCATACGGTGGCCTTCTAAAACAGAGGTTAAGGTGGAGTCATGGAGGGTTCTATTGGACAGGCATGATGTGTAGAGATCGCGGCATTATAGGGTCCAGGGCAATATCCCCCTTGGGCCACTGGACAAAAGTATGTATGGCATCCCCTTGTGTTATAATGTCTTCGTTCAAGGACTTCTCTAGCAAGATAGCCATGAAAGGGATATCACACAATAGATTGCTCTTGTAATCTGCATCAGTTCTTGGTACATCAAATCCTAAGAACACCCTATAATCTAATCATCAATAAAGCAATACATTAGTTGTCCCGAGTTCATTGTTCCCTACTTTTATACGTAAGATCGATATTCAAAACATTGATAGTACGCAACATCCATATATACTCCGTCAAGTCAAAAAAAAGAATGTCATTTTTGGTTATGAATAGTTAAACTTTCTAAACCTTAACTATCTTTTTCAATATGTAGATTGAACACATAAAAATGGTACATATAAATTTATCTTGAAAAGAACTTTTATAAAAGTATATATTTGTTAGATTGTATAAATCTATTACAATAGAACTTAGTGGTCAGAGTTGTATTTTAAGAACCATGTCAATGTGCAAAACAATATTCTTTTGTGACTGGAGGGAGTAGCTTGGAAACAAAGCTCCAAAACTGTAAGTGTGCCAAAACGTACGCAGTTTTTTGTTTTTTTAAACAAAATTTCTTCTTGTTCTCAAATGGACCAGCAAGGAGCACGCTTTCATCTTTTATAAATAACTAAATAATGAATACTTGCAAATAAAATATAAAGGCATAAGAATCTATAGTTGACAAATACTCCAATCATTTGTGACTATATGTTAATATTGGAAGGAATATATAAGAACCAATGATTTGGCAAATTTCATACATAAATATACTAATTAACATGTATGGTAGTTTGATTTCCCTATATATCTATCTTGGGATTCGTATCCTCTATCTCTGCGAAATAAGGCTTGTTCGGAATCGAGGAATGGTTCCATAAGAATTTCAGAGAAAGTTCCAAACAGTAACTAAAGGCATAACACAATGTTGTGACATTTAACAGCCTTACGTGTGCTGTGCCTATGTAACTAGAGAAGTTTTGGCCACTGTTTGGTTAGCAGTCACAATTGTATATTAAGTTGTGGCGGCCAATTAATTTGGGTGCCACAAAAAGTGTAGCTTGGTTTACACGCGCCCTAAGCCATTGTATGCATTTTTTTCCTCGCATAGATACCAGTACCAAAGGACAATAGCCCGTAAAAAGCTGGCCTTATAATACAACTTTTAGGAGTAAGAACAGGCTGAACTTTAGTCAACAAAATATTTACTGCCAAATTAAGCTAGCAATAAATTAATAATGGAGCTTCAAAAAGAAAGGAGTAAAGAATTGCTGACAGGTGCTGATAGGTCAAACCTAAGGCATAAAACTTTGCTGGAACAGAGTACTAGGAGTAGTAGGGGTGAAAACGGATCAAATTCGGTCGAATATTATTCATTCCGTGTTTTATTTTATATTTTTTTCAGATTTGGAGTTGAATACGAATAGTACTGGATAGGAATACGAATTCGAGTAGTATCGGTCACAGATACAGAACAAATACAGAGCGGCTGCGAATACGATAACGAATATCTAGTCGGATATTACGTAGAAATACAAAGGGCATACATAGTGCGTACCACACCCACTATGTATTTCTAAAGAAATTTTATGGTAGGGTTCTGGTAGGAAATATTTCAAAGGTGGCTCCACCAGATTTCTTACACTTCCAGAAAACTTATTTTGATTTTATTGAATTTGTTGGAATTTGTTTGGATTTTTCTGTATTTTATTTGAAAACACAGAGCAAGAAAATTTATTTTAACCATTTTCTAAAAGCTAAAAATAGTTTATATTATTTTCCCAGAGCTCTCCTAGATTTATATTTTGTGAATTTTTTGAAATTTTTCATAGTTATTTGTATTTTATTATATTTGTTAAAATTTATTTGGATTTTTCTAGATTTTATTTGAAAGCCAAGAGCAAAAAATAACTTATTTTAACTATTTTATAAAATCTAAAAATAGTTTATGTTATTTCCTTAAGTTCTCCTAGATTTATAGTATTTTTGTGAATTTTCTGGATTTTTTCAGAGTTATTGGATTTGTTGGAATTTATTTGGATTACTAATGGGCTGATGGGCTGAAAATGATGATTTGGCTGATGGGACGGATTCCGATAAATATATCCGGGTATTATCCGATAAAATCCCGAATAGTATCTGTATCCGTCGGATAGTCCGCTCCCGATTCCGATTCTGTATCCGAAAACAACTATCCGAATTCGACAATTATCCGACATGACTACCCGAATTCGATCCGACTTAGATTCGGTGATCGGTCGGTCGGGAGGTATCCGATCCGTTTTCATCCCCGAGGAGTAGGATGACTTCATAGACTAAACAAAACAAGAGATAACCTCCGCTCCTCTTATTTTATCGAAATTAGCAAGGTAGCCTACTTACTTACGTCTGCATCGTTTTTAAGCCATGTTTAAATGGTTTGGCTACACATATATGATTGTATTGTTTGAATAGCAAATGTGTGCGTCATTTTTAAAGCATGCTTAAATTGTTTGATTATACATATGTTATTGTGTTGTTTGAATAGCAAAAACACATAGATAGAAAGGACTACATGTAAAAGACATATAGTTGCTCAACACATGACATAATTCAAATTTCAAATTTTTTGATCAGTTTCAATTCAGTTTAATTTTAATGTTTATTTATTAAAATTATTTCATTTGTGATATTTTAATATTATTTAGTATAACATAATATAGAATATCATATATTATAGTATAGAATATTGATTGTATCATGGGAGGAAATAGTTGTCGATAATTCATAGCTAAATGTTGTTAATTGGACCCTTAAGCTAACTGGACCCTTAAGCTAGATGAACCAAATGGCCTAGACCAGTTTGAGTTGGTTGGAAAGCACACTGCAATACAATGGTGGCCAGAGGAGACGATGCATGCAATTCGGTCGAGCTCAAGCACAAGTACAGTAGGTAGCTGCTTTTGTTTTTATACGTTTCTCTTTTTTTGGGGGGGATTTATCATTTGTTTTTTTATTTGCCCGTGCCTTTTTTGTTTCTTTTTTTCCCTGTGGCATGCACGTGCCTTTTTTCTTTTGCCCGTTTCTTTTCTTTTTTCCCGTGGCATGCACGTCGGATCCCGTTTTTGCTCGTGTGCTTGGTCATTAGTGGGGCCATCATGGATTTATTTTTCTGTACCATCTAGAATTCGAAGTATCCCTGTCCTATACAATTCTCTATTTTATCCAATGGGTCTAGTTTGTTAACTATGATAAGGATCCACGGGATTAAGAGATGGATGTTTTCTTTTTTTTTTAAGAATGTTTACCTATTTTTCTTTTTTCTTACCAACTTTAAAATGTCTCGCATCAACTTTTAGTACATAATAGATATCTCGACAAAATATGCAGGAACTACATATAGTTCTGTGCTGGTGTGGATAACAATTCAGTATGGATTAAGGCCTCGCTCGATTCAGCTTTTTTTTCAGTTTCAGTTTCTAGTTTCAATTTTTTTTTATTATTCAGTTAAAAGTTAGCTACAGTGAAATTTCAGTCAGAAGCTATTGCTAAAACGAACGCCCCTAAATATAAATGTAGCTTTTTTTTAAGATTATAACTATTTATGTAGAAGAAATTTGCTGACCCGTCAGTTTGGACTGAAGACAACAGGAGCGTTATTATGGCAAATGTGACAGTACTGGCAATGGTAGACCTATATATAAATAACAAGATTGAACAATATTCCTCCACATCAGCACGAATAGATTTGATTTGATCGTGACTCATGCCATCAAAGGGAGCAATAAATTAGTAAGACACCACACAAGCCTTGCTTTGACTCCAGCCTGGTCGTCCAGGCCTGTCCGGTCAAACAATGCAACACAAGCATCACAATAATGTGCAAATAGACGATCTAAAAAAATATTATGCAAGTAGATAATCTCATTTCTCGGGAAAAAAAAAAGAAAAAGAGTAGATGGTCTAAAAAAAGATTGTGCAAATAGATGATGAACTAAAACAACATGGCTATGAGTGGAGTGT
The DNA here is from genome assembly GCA_036346265.1 of Melocanna baccifera. Classification (NCBI taxonomy): domain Eukaryota; kingdom Viridiplantae; phylum Streptophyta; class Magnoliopsida; order Poales; family Poaceae; genus Melocanna; species Melocanna baccifera. Next base: position 32,272,839 of record CM070677.1, on the reverse strand, counting down.
TGAAATAACCTGAATTTTCAAATTTTGCTTTTGCTGTTAAATCCTGATTTCTTCTCCCTAATCCCTCCCCTAACCCTCCCCTCCCTGGTTCCACCTCCTCCCTCCCATTGGCACCAACCCGAGAGCTACCTTCTTCCCCCTCTCGCTTGCCCCGCCAGGGTGGCTCGTGCCTCCGCATCACCGCCCCAACTGCTCCGCCCCTCCCTCCGCCCAACGGTCGTAGCTCCGCCCCGCCTTGCGGCACCCCCTCGGATCGGCCGTGCGATGCCACCCATCCCCGCGCCATTCCTCCCCGCAAACTCCTCAAGCGACCGCGGCTCAGTCGGCATGGCCGCCCCCACCTCGGGAAGAAACCTCCTCGCCTTCTCCCGTCGAGCGTCGCAGCTCCCGCACACACCCCTCAAGCCCCCTCTCTTCCCCCGAGCTTTAAAGCTCAATTGTTGTCCCCGGGAGCTTCACAACACTCCCCCGTTCCTCATTGAGCCACTCAATTGGAGCCTCCCCTCCCCTAGCGTCGCCGCCATCTTCCCCCGGTTCGGTGAGCCAAAATCCCGATCTCCCTCTCTGCCCCATGAAAATGTGATTGCTTGCAGCTAGAGCTCCCCCAAAGCTTCGCAAGTACAATGCCCAAATCAATTTCTCGTGAAAGTGCCCCCTCTGACCCCGCACCGTTCACCCTCTACTCCGGCCGCCACCCCCACCGATGCCAGCCTCCCTAAGCCATGCCCGAGCTAAACCCACCCCACTCCCGTGTTTCCCTCACTCCAGAGATGGTTAATCCACGGTCAGTTGAGCTCGAGCATGCCCACAACTTCCCCTAACCGTCAGCCTCGCCACCCCCTTCTCCCTCGCTGGCGACCTCCCTCGTCAATGCTCGCATCCATCCAAAGCCAAATTTGGGACCCCCACACTCCACTGAGTCCCTGGGTGCTGGTCATGGCCGCGGAGACCCACCCTCGGGGTCGAATGGCCGAGGCGAGCGGCGCCCTGTTTTGCATCGCTGTGCGGACCGAAGGAGGAAGGCGACCCCCTCATGGGGTGACGTGGCTGTTTGTCCGCCCTCTGAGCTTCATCCGACGGCGCTGGGCGCAAGGGAGTGGACTCCAAGCCGTTTCGGTCGCTCTCACCCTCCCCCTCGGTGTTGTGGCCCAATCCCAGCCGTCGCCGCATGATCCGACGTCCCGGGAGCGAGCGCGCTGTTGCCAGGCCGAATCGGCTGCATGTGCGCGTAGCCGGGCTGAGGCTCGATGGCCCAACGACCGTTTAAATCACCGCAGCCTCGTGCGCGCGCCTTCCCGCGCAGCGAATGGGCCAGACCGGTTACTATAGCCCATGAACAGTATTCCTTTTTATTTTTCCATAGCCAAATTTTGAGTATTATATCTCGTTTGAATCGTTTCGTCGCCTCGATTTCAATTCCGATGTCCGTTAGCCCTAGCTTCACTGCCAAAAATTCAAACCAAGCCATTTGAACATTTATTTCATATTTATTCTATTTCTTTTAATTCTTTTCTTGGGGTGTCTAGTTTATTTTATTTTATTTTCTTGCTTGTTTAGAAGCTAGCTCAGAATTTGACGTTATTTTGTGCGCTTATTTTTTGCGTTAGTGCATGAGGAGTCCGAGGTGACGGTTCAAGGTTCGGAGCAGACTTCTACTTTCTACGAGATTGTTGAGGTCATCGATCGCAAGACAAGTTACAAATTTTGACGCATATTGAACCCATAAATTCCAGTATTTAATATTTACGCTATTTGCATTATTGTTATTTACTCAAAGTAATTGATTAAAATAAAATGTTTAGAATGACATGTTATATTTTAGTTACGACCCACCACTGTACAAATGCCCTATTTAACTTTGAGGCCATATTCACCTGGACAAACTTAGTAATATTTAATTTATGTATAAATAAACACCGCATAATATCACATAAAATGATGAGCTATCGAGTGGACTTGATAGTTCGCTGGTAAAATTAATTTAAAATTGTGCTAGGGTAGGGCGGAAACTGTGGAGTGTCCTGATGTGGATGAGTCCACAACCCTACCCTAGGGTGGAGAGTGCAGCAGACGGGTGTTGATGCAGCTTGTATCGGTTACCGGTTGTGGTTGGCAGCCTCAGGAGAAAGTATAAGGATGAGACCCTTATGCTGAGTATAGAGCACAAAAACCACTCAACCACAAGTATTGAACTGTCAATCTTGGTCGGTAACTACTCATTTTATTTGAACCCCTACAGAAGTTTGGAGAGGTAGTACGGTTGTGTAGGCACTGTATACACAACGATAGGTCTTTACGAATTTGAGTGGTCATGTTCCGCATTGGCCCGTGAATACCCAATTCGGTAAATATTGTAATATATCGGGTAGGATCTATACAGTAAATTAAGCAGTGAAAGATTTTGCTTTCTCAATTCAGTCACACACTAACTGGAGTATGCATATAGCTTGACATCAGCAATTGAGAATTCTTGCGGGTAAAGCTGAGCAACTCTGCAGCGTGAATTTAATTGTATTCGAATACGCCGTGTTTCCGGTTAATGGAGCTGTGCTTGATGGGTGAATTCAGTAACAAAATATAAGTAGTTTTTCTGAAGATTTAATTGGTGTAATTAAAGAATTAATGTTTTGAAACCCCCCATTTCTTTAATTAGTTTAATGGAGTTTATTGCTTTAAACCGTTTTCAAATAAAATTGCATCCTCATAAAATAATAAAACCAATATACTCCCTCCCTTTGAAATTCCATGCATATAGTAAATTATGATTTACTATTGTAACAATATTAATACACTAACATAGGTTAAACCACATCAACCCATGACCGCAAAACCCAAAACCCCAAATTTTTCATCTGTGCCGGTATGATAACCAACCATAGGCTGATCATACCGGTTGACACATTGCGCAACTGCACATCTGAAAATAGCTACCGGTAAGTAAACCGCAGTACTACCGCTTTACGGTATGACTGTTGTGGTACTACGCTATGCAGTATGATCGGCGCCATGACCGGTTTGTCTGAAAATTGTGAAATCGATCTAGACAAAATACAATATTTACAAAATCTAATATTTATTCCATAAAACTTGTAATAGTTCATCACAATATTATTCTAGATATTCTCGTATAGTTCTTCACCAACCCCAAGCATTTGTGGCACTGAAAAAATATTTTTGGCAGCGAATAGAACCAGCTAGCGCAATTGATCTCGAAAGGATACACGGAGATAAAAATAAAATACTAGGGGAGCATGCAAGGCGTGATGCATTATTTTTAATCTAATCCTTCACTAACCCTCTATTAAACTAATCTAGATTAAGAAAAAATGGGCACGAGGACAAGCGGGGTAGATGTTGTCTCCATTAAGGAGTTTGATAGGGACGGATGCGTCCAGCATATAAGATTCTCCTGCTTATTTAGCACCAAATTAAGCTAGCAGCCATCTCGATGTTTTTTGACAAAGATGTTGTAACGCCCCCGTTTCCGGGTGCGTCCGATAAATCCGCAATTGTCTTAGGATCTGTACAGTTGCAGTGTACTATACAAAAAGTACATCACAGCTAAACATACTTATACAAATAAGATCCAAAGTATATTACAAATTAAGGCACGTCGGTCAAGTTTAGCGTAGCGGGGCAGCAAGCCCAAATAGTATACATTACAAAAGAATTCCCACAGTCATGTCTGAGCGTAGTTAAAACCTACGACCACTGATCCTCGGCGCCAATGGGCTCTTTCGGATCCTCTTCGTAGACTTGATCTTCAGCTCGCCCAGCATTCTCTGAGTTGTTAATTTAGCAAGTTTAAGTACCACCGCACTCAGCTTATGTCTAGAGACAATTTCTTGGTTTTTGGATGTGCATAGACGCTCGAAGCCAACAATAATCAACAGCGAGAATCGAGGCTATGCTCATAGAGAAATCTAGACTCAAAATGATCAAGGATACTATGTGAGATGGCTGAGGTCAAGCATGGTACGAGAAAGATGAAAAATGTAAAAGAAAAATTTGAGTGACGAGTTGCACTATGTGGTTTGGTCGGTCCAAGTGATGCGTGGTCCAATAAAACCAAAACGGGAGAGACTTACCGACCATGGCAAGCCAGTGGTGTATCTATACGTGGCAAGCATGACGATTGCTTGTAAGAAAATGTGAAGACCGGGTTAAAAAAGGTATTTTGATAAGTTGATGAAAATACCGAAAACAACTTTAGATAAAAAACCACGGCATTTAAGAAAACGGTTTAGGTCAAAGAGAATCTAAGAAGATCAAGTTAGATCAAAAACTAAGAACTTAACGGATTTAGACTTGTATGTTTTGAAAATCATGCAAAATGTAGTGTGTGAGTAAAACCTATATTATGTGGGGTTAACAGATTTCTCTCAAATGTGCTAAGTGAATAGTATCCGTTAAGGTTAAATAGGGCTAGCTGTCTTGTCTATTTAACGGATTAAGATAGAGATTTACTAATTAACCATCCAATCCTTCTAGCTTTCGTGATCGAGCCAAGTGTTATAAGGTTAGGATTTGAGAAGTATAAGTATGTGGTGTGCTCTCTTGTACTCTAGGTAGAGTGGTTGTAAAATATTTATCTTCAAGTAGTAATATATCAACTTTGTACATCTTTTATGGATCCTTTTTGTTTTGGTTGATTTGCTCTTGATTTAGTTGGTCTTTATCTTCTTTTTTTCTTTCTTGATCTTGTTGGATGCAAGGACGTGTAAGTGACGAAGATATCCTATAGAAATCAATCCCAATCCCATCTATTTAGGCATCAGGTTTGGTAAATTCTTGAAGTTGCTCAGATTTTACTTGATTTAGTCTCTCCGAATGATTTCTTGATTCAGCTACTTTTGGCTCAATTTCTTAGTTGTTCTAGTTTGTTGTCATATGTGGAGAAATATCTAGAACCATCTTAGCTATTATTAAACCGCAACAGGTTGTATTCACCGATTTTGATTTTTGGTTTTTTGCCTAATTTTGGCCATCTCATGATCGTTGATTGGAATTGGTTTATGATATCATAGAAAATGTGCATGCTAAGTGTCAAGCTATTTGGATCTATGGATCAAAAACTATATGGATTCCAATGCTTATTACTGATCCCAATTAACTTGGAACTCACAAAGGGAACTAGACGTACGAAGAGACATACAATCTATTTTATTCAGTAAAATGATGCAATACGGAGTCACCCTGCAGCTAGCATAATCTGTATACATCTGGAACTGAAAGGCTGAACCCTGCAAATGCAACTGTGCAAGGAGCCAAGGACGCACCAGCACGCACGTGTGAGAGTCGTGTGACACGACAGGCGAGCATGGACTTGAGGGGAGATCGAGTGAGTGAAAGGTAAGGCATCTTCGTAAAAAACCAGGCAAGAATCGGTAATCTAGTCAGCAAGACTCCAAGCACCACTTGTGAAACTCTCGCCAGATTTCAGCGTCAGACTCAGCGTGGCCACCCTGTGTGCATAGCGGCGCCTGCCATTAGTAGCAGCACATCACGATCCATCCAATTTCTACTTGGCTTAGTTACCTAATTGTTGCCTTTTCTTTACTTTGTTTCTGACCAACTCCTCCTTTCTTTGTCTTTGCAGCAGGAAATACGGTTTCAGTAAATATTTAAATAAAATTTTACAATTATAAATGAACAATAATGCATGTTTCTAACAAAAATTAAATGATAGGAGCAATATTAAAATAATTGAAGATCATAAATCTCTTTTTAAGTCATTTAAATATAAATTTATGACTAACAGGAAAGCTGAAAATAAATGAACAGTTAGCATAATGCTCAAATTGTTACTTTGCTATTTTGCTCTCAGATGTTGGGTTGGTTTTGTAATAGAGTAAGGCATCATCGCCACTATTAGTCTAGAGTAATCAAAGTTATAGTGACAATCACTACACTAGATATCCTGCTAGTTTGAGTTCTTCCACTTACCACATTAATCAGTTCAATCAGTAATAACAGCAGTAATAAAACTGATCTAACAGAATACTATCAAATATGATAAGTATCACAGGAAGTAAGCAAATGAACAGACGAAAGTTACTACAAGTTTTTGGACAGCATGAACAAAGCTCACAAAACTTCTAGAACTAGCAGAATATCACACGTTTATCACTTAATCTCATGTAGACATTTTATCTACACTGAGCAACGATTACCCCACATTTAACCATGTCAAGCCACCCAATACTAGTGCTTTAAACTATACTAGAAATCAACAGATATGAATATTTACTAGTGTAGCTCAGTGACAGATTAAGTGATAACAACCAAAGGCACCAAAGTAACTCACAGCAGTTGTAGTACTCAAAACTACCAGGAAGAGGCTTAGCAAAGCACGTTGATGAAGACGCCGACCTAGAAAACCAATTGTAGCCGCTCTACCGCGGGAACACCAACAATATGAATTTTGTTGGCTCGGATGTTTATCAGATAGTGTTGAATCAGAAAAGAATACAGATTTTCTATCGGATACGAATTTGGATTCGGTAGCACGCTATCTATCAAATACAGATCTGGATTATCCGAATACTAAAGGGCCAGATATTCACAACATATATCCTCTATTTTGTTTTAGCCTATTTACATGATACTTTAGTAGCCCATTATACATTAACATATACATCAATACATGGAGTTAGAGAATGAATTTTAGCTCATATGAAGAATTCGTAGATGTTCTTTATGAATGTTTGGATGAAATAATTTATTTATGTTTTTCTATTCATTTTATGTGTACAGTTTAAAGGGTTTTCATGTTCTGATAAATATTCATAACAATATTCAATTCGATTCGTATTTGCTCCGTATTTGTATTCAATATTATTCGTATTCGAAGTATCCGTATTCAACAAAAAATATGAAAACAAATATACCAGAGCCATTATTCGTCCGTATTTGATCCATTTTTAGCCCTACCAGCAACACCCTTATCCTTTCCTATTTCAATGACACCTAGGACCCACTAGCCTCTCTCTCCATTCCTTTTTTTCCTTTAAAAACAAATTAGAAAATTCCCAAATAGCCCTCAAGAACAACAGTCTTCTCTTGCTTTCAATCACCTTCCATATGCCTCAAGGAAGGAAGTTATAAGTATGGAGGCGTTCAGAATAACGATGGCTTATAGATTTTTTTACTATAATTGGCTTATTTTTTTTACTGTAGCTGAGTTGATTTATTTGGTATAATTAAAATTAAAAAAATTTAAAAATAAAAAATATGTTAACTCATCACGAACAATACAAAGGAATATATGAAAAAAACCAAAAAATAAACAGAAAAAACAAAAAATAGAATAGTAAAAAACCAACGCGACTTCAAAAGCTAGCTTATAAGAGCAACTCCAGCAGGGCCCCTACTTGAGCCTCTAAACTCAGATTTGAGAGCCAGAGCAAAAAACTGAACTCCAGCAGGGCCCCTACTTGAGCTCTCAAAAATAGGGGCCTCTCAAATGAGGCCTCCAAGCCCTCATTCCTAGGGGGCCCCTACTTGAGCACTCAAACTCAGATTTATTCGTATTTGAATAAATACGTCCCTCATTCGGAACAAATTTGAATTTAAATTTGAATATTCGTATTTGAATTCATAAATTTAAACGTCCCTCAGTGTGCTTTCAATTTAAATTCGGAACAAATTTGAATTTAAATTTGAATATTCGTATTTGAATTCGGAACAAATTCGAATATTCGTATTTGAATTCATAAATTTAAATTCGGAATAAATTTGAATTTAAATTTGAATATTCGTATTTGAATTCATAAATTTACATATTGTCCCTCATTGTGAAATCATAAATATTTTATTGTGTATTGTGCTTTTGTCCCATACATATGCATATAGTGTGTGAGGAAATAGAGAGAATTGAGAAGTAAGGGCTCTGTTTTGAGGGCTCCTGCTGGAGTGCAGCCCAGAAAACAGGGCTCTCAAAAGTAGGAGAAGCCCTCAAATAAAAAGTTGGGGCCCTGTTTTGAGAGTCACTGCTGGAGTTGCTCTAAGCGCATTTGAGTGTTGCCTCGTAGAAGCTTATGGCCAAGTCTTCTGCTTTCTCAGATCATCACACACACTAGTTGATGGCTTCGCAGCCGTATCAATCACCACATATCTAAATTAAAGCCCCATCCTTCTTGTATTGGATCTGTTTTTTTCAGCTTCTCAAAACAGCTTTTGATTTTTGCTACAATACTTAATTTTCAAACGGAGTATTTTTTTTAAGATAGAGTCTACAAGTTAATTATAGTACACATTAAAAACCTAACATCTGTACCATCCAAAATCGTAAGCAAGTATCTCTCTCCATAATCTCTGTCGCAAACAGCTAAAATTCAAAATTTTCGACTAAAAATCATAAACCACAGCCAAAAAGAACAGACCCACTAATGTTACATCACACGACCCTTTCGATGTGAATTTTACACGCTTGGCACAAACTGATCTTTTCTCTTTGAAAAAAAAAGAGGGAGAGAGAGATGGACTTTAAAGATAAAGAAATGAAGGAACTCAAGTTGAGCCTACTAACTTGAAACAAAAGAAATTTGGAGTCGCACCAAGCTGTCATCGAGCTCAGGCTGACATGAGCGCATTCGACTAGGTATATACTGAGCTTGTGATTGGACGGGGCCCTACTCTTATTATACGTAAAGATTTTTCATTCCATGAACAACCCGTGTCATTTATCACCACAAGTTTAAATATGCAATCTACCAACATTCTGTCGACAGTTGATGGCCAGTGAATTAAATCTTGCACGAAATTGCATGGGCACGTTCACATTAGTGGAAATCACGACGCAACGTTAATGGCATGGCTAATTTTATATAGACTGAGATAGATGGATCGAGAGTCTCGTCAGATCGCTGCGTTTAATCATCTCGTCGACGCTTTTGGTGCGAGGGGAAACGTGGATCGGTGTCCAGCGCGGGACGCATGTTGAGAGTGAAATTTACGAAAATAGCTTCTCTGTTCTTTTCTTCGTGTTCCTCTTATGTTTCCGTTGACGTGGCGAAGATCCATAGTTCCCCTCATGCTCTGGATCTTCGCCACGTCAACGGAAACACGAGGGGAACACGGAGAAGGAAACAGGGAAATCGCATTCGAAATTTACTTACCGCGCAACGGGGCGCGAGGGGACAAGCGCGCCCGCTCTGACCGCGTATCGCCGCCCTTTTTTCTTTTGGGTGTCTATTATACAGTAGACTAATTTTTTCATTTATTGTCATTTACTTTTTTATCTATTAGATGTGTCCTCTAACGACCTATTTTTTTAGAGAGGGGTTTTTTGCAGGGAGATAAAGGTACAACTTTAGATGACTAAGAATGCAATTTTAGATGACCGAAAAATAAGAAAGTTTCAATCAATTGTGCAATAGCAAAATCGTTTTTTAGTGCCGTTAGTGGGGTAGCACCGGCCGCCATGAGGGCCAAAAGCAGGGAGACTAGGGTCTTTTTATACTAGCAATGGTTGATGTTTTTAGCTACTGTTGTTGTATTTTGATTAAAAATAAATAGTAGTTGTTGAAAAAAATGGCTTTTAAAATAAATGGACAGCAAGGAGAAAAATGATAGAGAGATACATGCGTAAAACAGGAGTGAGAGGAGTAATATGCCCGTAACCCCTGCCTTATTACCAGAGCGAGATTAAAGCGAGAGTAGTGTAAAAATTATTTTAAAAAATAAATATTTATATTTATTTATAGCTTCATCAAATAGAAACTAAAGGCAAAATTCAGAAGCCAATCGAGGGGCCGAGTTGGGCCATAATATTTCCATGTCATAGGGCTCACTGTTGCACTCGGTTGCACCAAGCCAACTCACCGTAGGATAGACTTCTGTGACTTGAACCCAACTCGATCCCCATTCTCCAAACCCCTAATTCTCTTCCCGTGCTCGGTGCTCCTTCCCAGCGGCGAGTGAGGGGCGAGCCCGCGGGGTGGGCGCCCGGAGGTCGCGGCCGAGCAGCGTGGACGGCCGCGTGCACGGCCAAGTGGGCCAGCAGCGAGGCGGCGACGGAGGGGCGAGAGGCAGCCGGCGGCCAGCAGGTGAGGTTATCTGCTATATTGGACTGAATTTTGTGATAACTGGTTGCAAATCAGTACCTCCTCTTGTGATAATTTGTGTGATTATTAGTAGGAGTGCACTGGTTGGACAGCAGAAGTGATGCTATGTTAATGCTTTTTCTTCTTTTTCTTCTATCAATTGTTAGCTTCTGTGGTTAGTAATTGATTAGGCTCTGCAACTACAGATTTGGTCAATGTTTCATTCTGAAAGCTGACGGCACAGAGACAGAGCAGGTGAGCAGCAGCGCAGCAGCCAGTTGGGGAGGTTTATAAATTCCAAAGTTGATTTGTAAAATGCTGTCATAAAGGTAAAATCAATTGTGTTCTCTAGTCTAGTCTAGCATTGCACTTTTGTTCTCCAGCAGCCCGGCATTGCACTTTTGTTCTACAGGTTGCTACTCGCACGTATTTACGGGCATTCGGGGCATTCTATTTGGATTGCAATAGTCATTTTAATGTAGTTTGGTACGGTTTTGCGATGTTAGCTTTCTCCATGCTCACCCCTGTATTTTGGTCCTGCGTACGCCACTGGCGCCAGGGAAACAACGGCGGCGGAGGAAAACAGCAGCCAATGAGCCAGGCTCGTGCCGGTACTTGGATTTAGGCCCGTTTAGAACGCAGAAACTCTAATTTTCACAGGAATCGAGAAGAAATGCCCGCGTTCCTTTTGTAGCGGTTCTAGAATAAGCACCGTATAGCACAATATAGCAACTGCAAACCTTTTTTTGAAACTTATAAATAGCATGTGCAAACTGACCCAAGCTAATGAACAGTGAACAGAACGAATTTGATACGAATAAGCAGGAAAAGGCCGGATCTTTTCGTTCGTGACGAAGGAGCACGGCCGACGGGTCCGGTCTGGGTGGCTGATGGTGGTGCTCGGCCTCGACGACGGCCAGGAAGAGCTGGGCCCTGTGCAAGGTGTGCTTGAGCCCGCGCGCCAACAAGAATCCCACGGCGACGTCGTCCCGGCGAAAGAGGAAGGCCGCCGACGCTTCACCCCCTGTGCGTCAACGGCGCCGTGCCCGTCTGACGTCCGAGGCAGACAATCCTGTGCGGGAAGACGAGACGGCACTTGGCGGACCGGCGGAGCTTGATGAGAAGGACCCGATGGCCGTCGAGGCGGACGCGCCCGAGGAAGACGAAGACGAGTCGAGCTTTTCTTGGTGGCTGCAGAACAAGAGCAGGCTGATGGCGGAGTTGAGCATCGACGTGGCAGGCTTCGAGCACATCCGTGTAGAAGGACTACCTCAGGTGTTTGACGATGGACGACATTCTCGAGCTGCCCGAGTGTAAAGCCTGGTTTCAGAAGTACGACACCCTGCAGCCACCCCAGCCCCCGCCGCCTTGTTCTGGGGCACCTTGAGGAGATCACTAGGCAAGAACCTTGAGATGTTTAGGATGTTGTACAAATGGATACAACGGCTTATGCTGCAGTAACTAATTTTGAAACAAAGTATATTGGCTTTAGTTATACCAGTCAAAATCGTACGCGACTATCTCTCTCCGTTCTCTCTCTCGTGAACAATAAAAATTCAAAAGACATAAATCACCGTTGAAAAAAACAAGTCCAACATGATCCTGATATGAAGACGTCGATAGCTTGTCGCACACGGGAGGACTTCGTGTTGGTGTGGATATGCAAAGTCCTTAGGCATGTTCTTTTAGGTTATGATTTATTAGTCTAATAAATAATAATTGCTAAGAAAAGTCAAAAACTAAGAAAAATGTGTTTGACATAAAATAAGGAAATAAAACGCTCCCTCTAGGGAAAAAATTCTGTGGGCACTGTCCCGGTATCCCCTACCTTTGAAGGCACTACTCCAGACTATGGCACCTAATTAATAACAAAAATTTTCAAGAAACACAAATTTTTTTTTCTTTTATCTTCCCCACAACTTCTCTCCGCATACTCTACTTTTGCCATGAGGACATGAGACCGAGGAGGTCGTGGCCGATGGCGGTGAGATTGGACGTCGGCCTTTCGGCACGGCGGAGGTATAGTGAGCTCACGTTGCCCCGGCAGTGCAGATATAGGTAGGGCCAGCACGGCAGCTTTGTTTTCCTAGAGGAGATGAGCTTGCTATACTTTGCGATTGATGATGCTACATGACAGAACTTAGATGAGGCCTTGGAAACAACGAATAATGAACTTGGTGATTTTGAATTTTTTTAGTAGCAATAGTCATTTGGTATAAAATACTATCTGCAGTAAATTTGGTTAGCAAAAACTTACAATCAATTGATATGCTTATTGATGTTGCTATGGAAAAAGTGCAGAGGCTGATTTCCTTTCTCAATGGGTGTAAAGACACTAGTTTTTTTAATGCACTGGAAATAGGAAAAGACATTGCACTTGAGATGGATATCGATCCAACATTTCGTAGGAAGCATGAAATTCGAAGAAAGAAACATTTCAATGAGAACCCAGATGATATGTCGATTGTTTCACAACACTGCACAGGAGTCATTTAGGGTTCATTAGTTTATGCCTATTGTTGATCAAACTATCGCTTCATTTACAAGGAAATTTGAGCAATATCGAGGATATCAAAATATTGTTGGTTGAGGAGTGATTCCATTTCATGTTTACTTCCCATATGTTGCAACATTAATTCTCAGAAAAAATTGTATTGCGATTATAATAATCGGTGAATTTTTTCATAATTGGATTTTCTTAGGTATAAAACATAATTTCTAACTTTGATGGAAAGGGAGCAATGTTGTCAATATCGCGATAGGTATATAGTATCGTACGATCATGCCGGGGTAGATGATACGGATTGTAATATAGATCAAAATCAGATAGTATCATAGTGTGATCTCGATTCTACTCGTAGAATCATTAGGATCGGTAGATTCGCAGTGGGATTGTGATCTTGACAATAAACTACATTAGCATATAAAATTTAATATTATATATTGCTAGTTTAAGTTACACTAGTTTAATTTACTTTGTGTTTGTTGTTTATGTGTTGTTAGTATTTTCTTTGACATATTGTATGTTTAGATTATTAGTTTATTAAAATAATTAAAGAAGTTTCCAAAATCAATCTTAATTCAATATAACATGAATAAATATACTCAAATTATAAAATTAAATTCAAAAAATATATTATAAACTTGTATATTTAGAAATATAATTTATTTTTTATATAAAATATATACATTTTTAAAAATTTAATAAAATATTCTACGATTCGATACCATCAAACCAAAAACTATCCTATCTGAGATCACCGTACTGATAACCTTCCGGAAAGGGAGAGCAGAGAGAGACCGAAGAGAACGACGGAGAGGAGTGAGGGAGGTGGGATTTGTTTGGTAGTTGTGTACTGTGGGCCCACGTATGTACGGTTGTGATGCGCGTTCCGCGTTCACTAGGTATTTCGATTTTCAATTCCCCGTGTGCACGAATCTCAACGCAGCCTTCAATGGTATAGATTCCGGTTGTAGATACAACGGGCTGTACGAAATCCATTCTCGTTCTCGCCGCTCCAAGGCTTACCAAGTTCCTAAAATCCATTCTTTCTTTCGCCGCCTGCGGTGATCCCGTTCCCCAAATCGCCATGGCTCCCTCCGGCTCCGACGAGCCGCGCGCTGACTTCGGCTCCCACCCTTCCGACCAGGAGCTCATCCTGTCCTACCTCCGCCCGCGGGTCGCCTCCGGCGGCGACCGCACCTGGAAGTTCATCCACGACGCCGACGTCTACGCCGCCGATCCGGCCGGTCTAACGGAGGAGTTTCGCCCGGCGATTGCGAGCGACGGCGAGAAGGCGTGGTACTTCTTCACCGCCCTGCGGTCCAAATGCAGGCGCGGGCAGCGGAAGGCGCGCACGGTGGGCTCCGGGGAGGGGTGCTGGCACTCGGAGCACGGGCCGAAGGCCGTGGTTGCCGGCGTCCGCCGCAGCCGCCAGATAGGGCGTCGTCAGTCCTTCTCGTTCGTGAAGAAGGAGGACGGCCAACGGGTCCGGTCGGGATGGCTCATGGCCGAGATCGGCCTCAACCACGGCAAAGATGAGGGCTCTGCGGACGAGATTGTCTTGTGCAAGGTGTATCGTAGTCCGCGCGCGGCGCCCGCGCGCGGTGTCAAGAAACCCACGGCGCCGGCGCCGTCTGGACGCAAGAGGAAGGCTGACGACAAGAACTCCGGCGCAGCAAGGCCCGTGCGGTTATGCTCTCGCTGCCGGACAGAACCAGCCGAATCGCAGAGCGAGACGGCCGACGATGCTGTGGAGGCAGACGAGCCCCGAGGAAGATCGGAAACCGGGCTTCTTGAGGGCGATTCCATGGCCGACGAGTCGGATGCGCCCCACGGAGACGAAACGGGTGATTCTTCAGAAAATCATCGAAACCCTGGTGCTACAACATTCTACCACTTCATGTAGTTAGGTTGATTGCGTAGTTGGGTTAACAGTGTCAAACTCAACATTACCAAACAAATGGGGAACAGCGAGATGTTACCCGTCTCTGTTCGTTCGGCATTAGTGTTATGCTCATTCTTCCACATGCTTTTCCCCACTTATTTCGATCTGATTCAATCGGGGTAAACATCTGTTTTTTCTTGTTATTTACAATGAATTAGCTACCAATAGCCAATGGTTGGTTAGTCCAATCAGTGTATCACTTGGTTGACAAAGAAATTGTAGTACAGTATCAAGAACTAGCCATCTTCTGATGTAAAACGCATTCACAAATCACAAGGTTCAAGCTGAATGAATAGAACAGCTTCTTCACATTACTCACCATCAGTTCTTGTGACATGATGGATAATTTTAAGTAGAATATTTGGTACAGCTCTTGAATATATAAGACAATACAGTTAAGTGCGAACAGGAAGCGATGATCAGGCAACACACAATTGCACGACCTCAAGGATCACACCACAGACATACAATGCACAGGTCTCAGAAACACCCCAAAAAAACTACACTAACATTTGAGATACTTTAGATACTTCACATGAACAATTTTAGCCTTCCAACTGTTCAACATCATCTCCAGCCAGCTCGGTTATCTTTGTTTAGTCCAGACGAAGGTCAAGCTTATTTGTTCTGACCTGTTTGCTCTAGGGATCTTGGAGCTGCAGGCAGATGGACATATTTCACATCAAAGAATACTTGCTAGCTAGAGTTACAACTGAATGATATAATGCATCCAATTGTCCAGAGTCAGGTATCGGATTCAATTGCTAATGGTGTTGGATTCAGATGGAAAAGGCATATTCCAACTTCCGAGTTAAGTTTCAGGTTCCAACAGATCCAGCTATTGTTTTCTTCCAATCATCATTCTATCATAATATTGGCTTAGGTTTATGCTTCGCTTATGTCAGCCAAGAGAGAAAGCTTCGCTTATGTCAGCCAAGAGAGAAATGATTTCAACATGAAAGCATTATGCAAGCTATAATTTGGTACTGACCAGGATTTAGGTTGCATCTCTGTCAGCCAACACTGAATATTTTGGTCTACTTTGTAAAAGAGGATTGGCACTAGTAACCAACACTCAAATGCAAAACATTGTGAAATAAAAAAAACATTGCATAATTTTAAGAACACTAACTTAATTCTTAATAATTATATTTGTCCTGTGAAGCATTCAAAACAAATAATGGCATGTTCCATACATCTATTGAAACAAATTGCAAATACCTATTCCAGCAGCATCAGATCCTTTCATGATTTTCAATTTCCGACAGATAGTGGTGAACAAACTGCAAAGGAACAATTAGGGTCAGGAATTTTTGAAAATTAGTTTTGAGCAATAGCTTATGCATGTATGAAACTTACAGCAATATTACAGGGTAATCAATTTAGAAACTTAACAAACCAGATGTCAGGAAACTTCAATAGCCAATTTAGCACCAAGGGTATATGCGTCTTCAAAGATGAGAATCAAAAATTTAGAAGCATAGACGTCACACATACACTTCGTTTTTACCTTCCTTTTTTCATATAAATCATTGTTACTGATTGAGCAGCAATCAATACTGGACTACTGGTACTTCATTGAATTTACAAGAAAAGGTAGGGTTTTGGTTTAAAATTTTGTAAACTTTTTATTAGGGCAAGTACTGAAGCAAAACCCATAGAAGGAACCCTTTGCATTACCTGAACTATTAATGCTATGCGGGGCAATGCATTGCAAAGGGAAAATGGTGACACTCCTAATATCTGGCCAATAATACATCAAATATATTGATATTATAGTATTTTCTTAATGAGCTCCAGAACCATTTAACAATAGATGAGCCAAACTAGTTCCATCTACGATACCAGATTGAAGTTGCACGTCTTGTGTTTAGATCACCCAAATATGGCCATGTCACTTGGTAAAATCAGCAATAGTACTTATAAGGGAAGATTGCATAAGATGACTTGTGGAATTGTTCTTTGGATAGGCAGCCAAATGAATATAACAAGGCAAGAAACTTACTCCCAAGGAAGATCACCAACAAGCATCCAGTCAGCATCCCTATCTTCATATGTAAGGACATACTCTTGGTCTTGGAGGGCATCAGCTTTTGAGCCATTAGTAAGCCTGTCTTTGCTTGATGATTTACGCAAACCGCTTTGACCTTTAAAATCACAGGTTTAGTATAAATATCCTCACAAAAGCAAAAGCTAACAAGTATGCATGTGAGAGAGTGAAACAGAGACAGAGAGCTACGACTCTAGGAAAAATGTCAAGATTGAGCATAGTGAATAAGTGAAATGGCTAGTCCCCATAGATAATATGCAAAACATGCTCAATAATTTGTATGATATTGTTCACATGTCCACATATTCATCCTTACAGATTTGTGCACATTTGTCTGAGTTGTAGTTCCTGGATAATTTAGCAAGAGATATGGTTCATGAAAAATTGAGCAAGGAGCCAAGGATGGTAATTAGATTATGCCATGATGAATAGCGTGACTTTTCTGTGTGCAAAATGGCTGTGGTGTGGTGGCTCTTTATGATCATTCGAATATGCAAACTTATGCAAATATTTCTGCAGCTTGGTTTCAGGACAGCAAACGAATATTTCAGTGCTGTATGAGAATTTGGTTGGGTGTTATTATATGCAAATGATTACTCAAGTTCCTCCAAGCTTTCCCAGTAAATCTACAACATTATACATATTTATAACATTAGATCCAATCAACAAGCTTCTAAAAGACAGTGACATTGCTTACTTATACTCCCACAAGCTAAAAATTCTAACCAAAAGTGCTAAACGCATCAACCAGACGCTTCGACCCTAATACTCACCAGTGATGAAGCAGCTGAACATCTTCTCGAGCGCCACGGAGAGGTCCTCGTAGCTCGAATACATCTTGAGGTCGACCTTCCTGAGGTAAGGGGCGCCATCCATGCTCACCTTCACATACATAGGCCCCCCTTCGACTTTACCCTCCTCTCCTGCCTTGTTCTTGGAGACGCTCGCCGCCAGCATGTTCTTCCAGTTGTTCCGCACGGGCGGCCATCCCACCACCTGCGCCCTGGCTCCACAAAATACACCCAGTCGATGAGTACCATCGCATCCCGCACGCAATTTCAGAGTTAAAGCAATCGCCTTTGCGAATCGAATCTTACTTGGCGGCCGGCGGAGCCGCGACGGGCGCCTTGTCGTCGCTCCTCGCGCCAGCGGCAGCAGGGGAGCTGGCGCGGCGGGGGGAGGAGTCGGGGAAGGCGCGCTTGGGGGCGGCCTTGGGGGAGCGGGCCGAGGGTGAGCACGGCGGCGACGTCGAGGGAGCGGTCGCGGTCACGGTCGGGGGACTCGGAGCCCGGGAGGGCAAGGCGGAGGGTGAGGCGGGGGCCGGCCTCGCAGCCGGGGTTTGGCGAGGACGACGAGGATGACGTGGTCGGGGTCGGCGAGGCGGCGGACAGACCGATGTAGTCGTGCGGCTCGAGGGGCAGCGACATTGGGGCGGGTGGAGGAGGCGCGGTTCTCTCTCTTGTTTTTGTAGGCAAGTGGAGGGGGTGGCGGCTTTGGAGTAATAAAAGTGGCCGACCGGGAGGAGATTTTTAACGAATTTTCTCGCTCTTTTATTCGGATTCTTTTTGGTGCGGCCTTGTCCGGTTGTCCGCTTGTCGCCTGGCGTTTGTTTTCTGGGTGCCGGTCTCGGTCTCGGTCTCGGTCTCGGGGGATCCTGCGTTGCGTCGAGGCCAGTTGGATGGCAGGATGAGTTGGGGTCAGCGTGCCCTTCTTCTTTTTGGTTGCTTTTGTTTCCGGTGTCTTGGAAGGTTAGGCTGTGTGTTCAGCTTAGGCTCTGTTCAGTTGGGTTTATGATCGAAGGCTTTTAGTTTATTTTTTTATTATAGTAGCTAAAAAAGGTACGGTAACGATTGAAGATGTATTGTATTAGCTGAAAGAAGTTAGTAGGAGTTGAAATAGGCTCAAATAAGAGTAATGGACAGTGCACATTTGAGAAAGAAGTTGAAAATGGCAGATTGCTTATTTAGGAAGCTCACGGTTGCTTCATCAAGGAGGTAAAAAATGCTCAATGAAAAAAAAAAGCTAGCATAGGCATTGGCAATTAAGTTCATTTTCCGAAAAGGTCAGTGCGTGTCGTATTTGTTAATCGTAACATACAGTACATGTACTATGCAACATGCGTGCACGGCGATTACATGTGCAATATACATACGGGTTCATTGCGAGTGGGGAATCTAGCTCTATGCTACCAACGACGCCGCGATCCAGTCACATGTCATGTTCATCAATGTAGTGTCAATGGCCTATGGAAGGCCAAGATGGACAGACGCGAGCGGTGCGGAAGGTCCCGCAAGCTGGGTTGGCTGGTTGGGGGCCACCCTTGCAGGCAACTCGAGGTCAATGATAAAGTTGTGCAATGCCATGCAAGCCGTAATGCTTGCGCTTTGCCTATGACTTACAGAATTGTTATATAATAAAATACAAAGTATATTATAATATGTGAAAGATAAATGCTAGTGACTGATAGAAATAGCTTATAGAACCTGGAGCGTTCGTATTAGCTTTAACTTCTGGAAACAGAAGCGGTAGACCCATAGTTTAAAGCCAGTTTTTTGACTTAAAGAGCTTAATAGTAGTCTGTTTTTGAAACATGCCAATCTATTTGACATTCTTGCTTTTTTGGCTTTTGAGCGATGGCTTATTGTTGAAATATCTAAAATGTCATTGTTCTAATGTCAGAGATGCATTCCACTATGATCCAATAATTCTAAAGTTCGTTTTGGCCTTATGAGATTTGACCAACAACAGCACGAATTATTCAAAGAAAAATAAGTTGAATCACAACAATAATCACTAGAACACATAACAATCAAGAGTAATTTAATTCATGACCAAGCTCTAGAGGTAAGGTGTGCGGTTTGATTTGACAGAAAGGGAAAAAATAAAGAGAAAAATGGATGAATTAAGTCTATATAAATTGATGAATAGATGAACTGGTACTAACATGTTCAGTGGGTGCAATCATGCTTGAGAAATCGACAACATATATTGCCAGTTCTTTATGTCTGGCGAAATACAACAATCATCTTCCTCTAGATGGCTGTTGCCAAATGATCCAATATGGATTTGTTTGAGGCCCAGCACCATGTGCGGTCCAAACTAAGCTCTGCCACTTCTCATCACCCGAGATTCAAAATCGACTCCACTGGCTATGCAATATAACTTCAAAGCATAGCTGTAATATGAAATACAATTTTTCACTTTTGATGCATGAGGTACCTATAAGTAAAATTTGCTCATTTGCACTGTTGAAACCTTCCATCTCAATTAGAAATAGTGTTTTCAACCTCCTACTTGATTCATGTTCACCATCTGATTTGCGCTGCAGTCATGTTTAAGGCTGTCAAGTCTCAACACATGCAATGGATATGGACAAAACAAAAAAACTCATTAAACAAAACCTGAGATAGTAGTGAATCTATCTCATCAACAAATGTGACAGCAGGCTGACGACAGATAGTGCCCGAACTAGCTTTTCACCCTCGCCAATCTGCACAAACAAAAGAATTAACAATCACTATCAATCTAAAACAGGATGATTCACCATTTGCTACTGTGTGAGATGCTGAAGATATGCAATTGTGGTCTGTGGGCCCTCTTATTTTTGATGGGGGAGCAAAAGTAAAAAATATCTAGGATTAGGATCAGCATCCTCTGTATGTGCTACTATGAAGTAAGCATTTTTGAGCTCCCAAAAATAGCAACCAGAATTCACACAGAAACTAAATCGCCATTCATACTTTTGAACATTAAAATCTTCATCTTTTTTAATTCACAGAACAGAGGGTTTCACACTTGATACTGATATAAGGGGATATGACAAACAAACAACACTGTTTATACTTCTATTACTACACATTGTAATGCTACAATGTACACCAATGTCCCATTTATTCATGGCAAGTGTTAGTAAAACCAGCAGCAGCCAGCACTTGTGCAGTTACGGGAAATCTTGGCAGGATGGACCCTTTTTTATCCTACCGAGTTTAGGGATTACAAGAATTACCAGGTTATAACTTATTAGGTCAATTTACATATGATTTCTGTTTAGGCTAAATAATTTATGTGTTTAAAATACTACACAATATTCTAGTGGATCTGCCACATTTAAACTTGTCCAAATAAGTCACTTTGCAAGTTTCCATTCAGGTTTTATTTTATCATCTAATCTGTAATGAAAGATGAAACAGAGGAAGAACCCCTATTGGAATAAGCCTATTCCATACCTAATCCATACGTTGCCATCTAGAATGTAGATAAAATTACAACCACACCCAATAGTGGCACCTAGCAGGGCATATTGACTCCCGAATACACATAAAGATCATATCGGCTAAACCTTGATATACACACACTTGGATCCTTTTGCCACACGATACCAGTCGAATTTAAAGCGAGATTCGCGCCACCCTTGTGATAGCTCAATCATTCACTCGATCTTGTGGTGGATTACAACTCATGACTAATTCTTTAGTCACATTGTAATTAACTCTTTAATTACCTTGGCATGGCCACGCACTTCCCTAATCCAACCACATCGAGGGGCCCAGAGATATCTCTCCTGTTATGTAGGAGAGGCAAATTCCATCTTAATCTGCTCACATCTCATTCCATGTTTCATGATACACCTGAAGACCACTTTTATAGCTACCCAGTTACGGAGTAGTGTTTGGCAGCCCCAAAGCGCACCACTACACATAGTGAGAAACAATGGCGATTTCAGGTCGAAGAATCCAGTAGGTATACCACTCGAGATCGCTTGATGGCACATATTAACATAACAATCCTAGCAATGTCTCGGAGTGGGTAAATCCAACACCATATTCTCTAACATGTGCCCACATAATTGATTTGATATTCCTATATCCATGATCCGTAAAATATGATCATCAATCAATACATGTGCTAGTCCATAAATCATTGTTGTCCCACGTAATGACATAAGACTAGGGATCTTTAGAATAACATTAAATAAAACAAAGAATTTCACGAACAAGTCACATACTTGCCAATCAATGCATACAATCATTACTCAAAGAACTAAATAACACCTTATTCAAAATTTCATAAACATAGACTTGATACAATCATCTCTCTCGCTCACACTAGAGTCAATCATGTAAGTATCTAATACCCATTGCACTCGTGTGTGCCTCATGCTTTGGTTGTGGGAGAGGTTCCGTCAACATATCAGCATATTCAAATCCGTATGCACCTTGTAAATCTTCACTTCACCTCTATCAATGATCTCACAGATAAGGTGATAGCGTCGAAGTATATGTTTGGACTTTTGGTGTGACCTAGGCTCTTTTGCTTGCGCAATGGCTCCACTATTATCACAATAGAGATCCACTGAACTGGACATACTAGGGATCGCACCCAACTCAAAAACAAATTTTTTGATCCAAACAGCTTCCTTTGCAGCTTCAGAAGCTGCAATATACTCGGCCTCAGTTGTCAAATCAGCTACCGTCTCTTGCTTGGAACTTTTCCAGCTCATTGCCCCTCCATTGAGGCAGAACACAAAATCGGACTGCGATCTGCTATCATCTTTATCAGTTTGGAAGTTAGCATCGGTGTAACCTTTTACAACGAGCTCTTCTTCACCTCCAAAAATAAGGAATATATCCTTAGTCCTTCTAAAGTACTTAAGAATATTCTTTACAGCCACCCAGTGAGCTAGACTGGGGCTAGATTGATACCTGCTCGTAACACTTAGAGCATATGAAATATCTGAATGTGTACAAAGCATAACATACATGATAGATCCGATGGCTGAGGTATACGGAATCGCACTCATCTTCTCTTGCTCATCAAGTGTTGAAGCACACTAAGTCTTGCTAAGACTAATGCTATGTGATATAGGCAAGAAACCTTTTTTGGAATATTGCATATTGAACCGTTTCAATACCTTGTCAATGTATGTACTTTAGCTTAATCCAATTAGTCTCTTCGATCTATCTCTATAGATCTTTATACCCAAAATGAAACTTGCCTCTCCGAGATCTTTCATTGAGAAACTTTTTCTCAAAGAAGACTTCATAACTTCTAGCATTGGAATATCATTTCCGATTAATAATATGTTATCTACATACAAGACCAGAAAAACAAGTGCGGTCCCACTAGTCTTCTTGTAAACACAAAGCTCTTCTTCACTCTTGATAAAGCCGAACCTTTTGATTACTTCATCAAAACGAAGATTTCAACTCCGAGATATTTGCTTCAATCCATAAATGGACTTCTGAAGCTTGCATATTCTCTCATCATTTTTCGGATCAACAAAACCCTAAGGCTGTGTCATGTACAAATTCTCGCTTAGGTTTCCATTTAGAAAAGCCGTTTTAACATCCATTTACCAAATCTCGTAGTCGAAATAGGCAGCAATCGCTAGGAGGATCCGAATAGATTTTAACATAGCGACAGGCAAAAATATTTTATCATAATCAACACCTTGAATTTGCTTGAAGCCTTTCGCCACCAATCGTGCCTTATAGATGTGAATATTTCCTTCAATGTCTATCTTTTTCTTAAAAACCCATTTACACTCAATAGTTTTTACACCATCAGGTGGATCCATCAAGTTCCAAACTTGATTATTATGCATGGATTCTATTTAGGACCTCATGGCTCCAATCCATTTTTCAGAGTATGGTCCCATCATTGCTTCGTGTAGCTATTGGGCTCATCATTGTCCAACAACAATATATCGCGTTGTCCCGTTGTTAGGAGCGTGAACTTTTCAGTTGCGCGATGTGCCCTTGTAGATCTACGTGGGGGCGGTGCCTCCATAACCGGTTGTACAACATCTTGTACATCCTGTTGAGGTTCAATAGGAGCTGAAACATTTTCAAGTGTTTCCCGAATCTCTTCAAGCTGCACCTTGCTTCCACTAATACCCTTTGAAAGAAACTCTTTTTCCAAAAATACACTGTTCTGAGCGATAAACACTTTACCTTCTTCCCGATTGTAAAAATAATATCCTTTGGTTTCCCTAGTATACTTAACAAAGAAGCATTTATAAGATTTAGGATGGAGCTTATCAGATGTCAAACGTTTCACATAAGTCTAACAACCCCATATCTTAAGGAAATACAATCTAGGACGTTTCCTGATCCATTTCTCGTATGGTGTCTTTTCCACTGATTTAGATGGAACTCTGTGTAGTGTAAACGCAGCAATTTCTAGAGCATATCCTAGAAGGACAATGGAAGATCAGATTGGCTCATCATAGACTGAACCATGTCTAATAAAATTCGGTTCCTCCGTTTAGATACCCCGTTCCATTGAGGCGTGCCAAGCGGAGTCAGCTGTGGAACAATTCCACACTGTTTTAGATGTTTACTAAATTCATAGCTCAAATATTCACCTTCACGATCAAATCGCAGAATTTTAATTTTCTTACCTAACTGATTTTGTACTTCATTCTGAAATTCTTTGAACTTTTCAAACGATTCAGACTTGTGCCTCATTAAGTAGATGTATCCATATCTACTAAAGTCATCGGTAAAAGTAATGAAATACTGAAAACCACCTCTGGCTACTGAGCTTTTTGGTCGACATACATCGGTATGTACAAGTCCCAACAAGTCACTTGCCCTTTCACTATGACCAGTGAAAGGCGCCTTTGTCATCTTGCCAAGTAAACAAGACTCGCATGTCTCAAATAATTCAAAATCAAATGAGTTGAGTAGTCCATGTTTATGGAGCTTCTCTATGCGTTTCTCATTTATATGACCTAAGCGACAATGCCAAATAAAAGCGGGATTTAAATCATTAGGCCGCAGTCTCTTTGCATTAATATTATAGACATCCTTATCCTCAAGATCAAGAACATATAACCCATTCATCAATGGACAATTTGCATAGAGTATATCATTCAAATAAATAGAACAACGTTTGTTCTTTATTACGAACTCATAACCACCATCTTCCTCCAAACATGAAGAAGAGATAACGTTCTTACTTAATGCTAGAATGTAATAACAATTATTTCAATCCAAAACTAATCCTGAAGGTAATGACAAGTGTTGTAGAGGTGACCTCTACCTAAACCTAGCTAGCCTGTTAGGATGTTGTAAACCCAAGGTCGATATGTACAATGACATAGTTGCCCTCGAAGGAATCCTCGGTGTAATCGGTGTAAGGGTACGATTGTAAAGTTCCTTACGAGAGCATATATATATCGTGCCAGCTCTTGGGAAAGACCCAAGACGACATTGCTCACCTAACTCTCCACTACCATACTCTCTCTGTTTGGTCTGTAGCCACAACAATAAGTGATAAGTGCCGACAGCCAGTACAATAACCTTTGCTCCATTGCCGACACGCACGTCCAACTTGCCTCTCACAAAACTTCTAGCCCTTCTTAGAACCTGAAACGATTTGCAAGTATGAATCATCGATCCGGTATCAAATACCCAAGATTCATCAGAAGAAATTGCAAGATTAATTTCTATAACATTTATACCTGAAGCAGAAGTCTCGCTTTTCTTCTTCTTTTTCAGATCCTCCAAGTATTTCTTATAATTTCTAGACCAATGCCCATTGACATGGCAGTAGTAGTATTCATCATCAGGAGAAGGGCCAGATTTGACCTTACCATTTGGCTTTGGTTTAGAGCTAGGGGGCTCATTAGGAACATTTCCTTTGCCTTTGCCTTTGGGCATCCAACACTTTCTCTTTTTATTCGCCTTCTGAACCATCATCACATGATTGGTGTTTTTCTTAATACTTTCCTCTGTTGTCTTAAGCATCCCATGCAATTCAGTCAATGATTTCTCCATGCTATTCATATGAAAATTCATAATGAACTGCTCATAGCTCGGAGGGAGAGATTGGAGAACAACATTCGTAGCCAGATCAGCATTAAGGGGAGAACCAAGCTTCTCCAAGCTCTCAATGTAACCAATCATCTTGATCACATGAGGATTAATTGGACTACCTTCCGCCAGCTTGCACACAAACAAGGACTTTGAAATGTTAAACCTCTCGGTCCTAACTTGGTTCTCAAACTTGTCACGTAGTCCTTCAATCATAGTGTGAGTATCTGCATTCTTATAATGCTTCTGAAGCTCAGAGAACATGGTAGCAAGCATGAGACAGCTAACGTCGAGTGAATCATTGCAGTGCTTCTCATGAGCTTTGCGGGTGGCAACGTTTGCACCCTCATAGAGTTCATTGGGGTAGGGTTACTCAAGAACGTATTCCATTTTTTCTTGTCCGAGAACAATTCTCAGGTTGCGGTACCAATCAATAAAATTCGTTCCATTAAGTTTTTCTTTCTCAAGAACAGATCGCAAGTTAAAACCAGAATTGTTACTAGAAGTAGCCATGATCTACAATAGAAAATAAACAAGGAAAGTTCAGCACTATATTCATGTTTGATCTTCCATTAAATAATTTAACAAAAAACACTTCCACTATATGTTTTGTAATCGTCTTCCCTCTAACGACATATAGTGGTCAAGATCCATGTTCATCTAAGTTCTAGTGAGCTTTGGCATCACCGCTAGAAACCTAGTGACGTAGGTAAGCAACGCTTGCTAATTACATCTTATGTGACTCTTATTTATTGGGTGACATCCAATGCTTTGGCTCCCAACACCATGCACCAAGGCCCAAATCCAATTTGATAGCCTTGTCAAGTAAACCAATACTATGCATGTGGATGTCCGACATCCACCCTATTAGATCAAGATAGTTGATAGTACTCTGCTTTGGTAGACCTACCAAACAATGATCGTAATTCTTATAGGCGTAGTAATTAGAAGGGGCTCAAATAAATTCTTAATTTTTCTGAGGGAAGCTATTCTGTCATAAAAAATACATTCTCTACAGGTATGGCATGAAAGAATAGTATGACAAGAAATAAACATCACATACATATAATCACATTATACTGTGAATGGTATGGCCTTTTGAATCGTAGTGGTCGCCATCGCCACGGTTCCACAGTGATCTCCTTCGCCACATTTTCTGTCCTCTTTGTCATCATGTTTGAAGCCTTTATGGTAAAGAACTAAACTATTACAACTAATAGCTAGCAAATGAATTACATGAGGAGCTCAAACATCACAAGTCGACACGCAGGTCGTTATACAATTAAAGAACAACCTCAACCCAGCTGTGATTAATACGACACACAGGCCGCCAAAACACATATGCATCACATATATATATCTATGCCATACCATTCCCATCATTCTCTGCAAAAACAAGTTAATCGCAGAACGCATTCTACCGCCCTGATATGAATATATTTGTATAACAATCTATGCGTGTACGCAACGGAATTACATAGATCGTATCTATGAAATCACTATGAAAATCTCATCAGGCCGATTAAATCAACCAAAATCCGAGCCATTCAAAAATGTCTTAATTTTCATTAGATCAATCATATTGATCATCGCGATCGGTATACTTAAGGAGACTGCAAGACAAGACCTCGATCTGTTGGCTCGATCTACGATTGTGCGCGCAGTTAGCCCGATGGTGATTCCAGCCGGTAGGGGTAAATCGCACGTACATCAAAGAAGGAGCACGAACTAATCTTTTTGGTCACATGATGCTATCAACTCATACCTATTTCAACCCCTTATGACCGATTGATCTAATCAATTCGTGCACCGAAAATTCCATCACATGAACCTTGCATAAGAACAGTAATAGATCGCATCTATTACAACAACATATCATCTACAAGCGCATGATCCAGACCACATACTACGCAGTTTTGCTCTGATACCACTGAAGGAGAACGGGTAGGCTACGCCTTTTTTTAGAGTAAACAGCAGGGGAGGGCCCCACTGTGAATTTTATTAAAACAAATAGTGAGAAACACTGTACAAAGGGAAAAAACAACAGCAGAGGAAAAAGAGGAGCTACACAAGAAGCAAGACCTGAGGGGGTTGAAGAACTAGGCTAGAGGAGCTAAGCGGGAAAGAAACTCTAAACTCTTAACATTATTGAACCTATGAGCCTGAAGTCTAGCTTCTTCACAGAAGGAGTTCTTCCAAGAAGAAAAAGACGGCCGACTGCTATCAAAGATGAGGTTGTTACGTGGCTTCCAAATTTGCCATGCCGCAATGATGAAGAATTCCATGAAAAAAGGGTTCTGAGATTGGGTTTTAGCCTGCTGCATCATCTTGAAAAAATCTCTTGTGAAATCCCAATTAATTCCAAGTTGCTGCCAACAAGTTTGGCTAAAAGGACAGCTGAAAAAAAGATGGAAAGTAGTTTCTTCAATATTGTTGCTGCAGAGGACACAGTTATAGTTATTTCCTTCAATCTTTTGCTTTTTCCTTCTCAAGATATTTCTTGTATTGAATCTATCCATGAAGAGCAGCCAAGAGAAGACTCTGAGTTTATTGCAACATTTAGACTTCCAAATCCAGAGGAAGGGGGCTGGAGGCCTTATATTCTTATAGGGGAAGTTATAAAACTTTGAGGAAGAATAAACTTTATTTCCCCAAATGTAATGCCAAGAGTCTTTTGAATTGTGATTGATCTGAAGGGCTTGGATGAAATCTTGCAGACTTTGGAACTCCTGAAATGCTTGCTCAGAGAGAGGCAGGTAGAATTGAGTCTCCAAAAAATTATTTGCCAGGAACTTGGCTACAGAAATATTCTTGTGTCTTGCAAAGGAGAAAAGTCGAGGGAACCTGGTTTGCAAAATATTATCATTCCAAAGATCAGACCAAAAAAGAACTGTGGACCCGGCCCCAATTTGCACTCAGCAATGCCCCTGAAGAGTCCACATAATTTCAGAACATCTCTCCACCAAAAGGATCCTCTAATCGTAGTTGCATGGGGAACTTGGCCCTGTGGATAGTGAGCATTCCAAATCAATTTGACCCATGGTATATCCTTTTGGTTGTAAAACTTATCCAGATGCTTGAGGGGAAGAGCTTTATTCTGAGTTTTGAAATTGATGATTCCCAGCCCTCCTTTGTTTTTGGGTTTTGAGCACTTTTTTCAGGCCACTAAGGGCTTCATTTTGGCATTGGATTCAGATCCTCTCCAAAGGCAATGCCGTCTTGCTCTATCAATATAATCAAGAACTGCTGCTGGAACTTGTAAAGTACACATAGCAAAGTTAGGCAATGAAGCTAGGACCGAATTAACCAATTGAAGTCTACCTACATGTGTCAGGAAATTTGAGGTGGAAGTGAGCTTCCTTTCTGTTTTACTCATAATGGATCCAAAATGCTCAACCCGGGGCTTTGTGGTACCCAACGGCAATCCCAGGTAGGTGAATGGCAAGGATTCCAGTTTACAACCAAAAACTCCAGCTAAGGAATGAGCCCTTTTCTAGAGAGAGGTTTAGAGGAACAAGGCAGGATTTCTTATAATTAACTCGAAGTCCAGTTGACTGGGTAAAGGATTCCAGCAACCCTTTTAACGTGAAAAGTTCTCTCTGTGAAGCCTTCAAAACAAGGAGAGTGTCGTCTGCATATTGAACAATTGGGAATTGATCTTGCTCATAAGAGGGTATTGGCAGCTCGAAGAGACCTTGATTATAAGCTTTATTGATGATACATTGAAGTAGATCAGCGGCAAGCACAAATAAAAGTGGGGACAAAGGGTCACCTTGTCTAACCCCTCTGCGACAATGAAAATGGTTGCCTGGAACACCATTGAGCAAAATGGAGGAAGAGCCAGAAACCAGAATTCTTTCTATCCAATCAATCCATTGGTAAGAGAAACCCAAGTGCTTCATCATCAATATAATTGCAGTATGCTCAATTGTATCAAACGCTTTTGTGAAATCCAGCTTTAGAATGATAATTTCCTTTTTTGAATGTTGACATTGATAGATGTACTCATAGGCCCAGGCCAGACAATCTTGAATTGTCCTGCTTTTTATAAAACCATACTGATTGGTATGAATCAAGGGGATTATTCTTGCCTGCAGTCTATTTGCCAAGAGTTTTGTGATAATTTTGAGAATACCATTCAACAAAGAGATTGGTCTGAAATCACTAACACTTGTGGGATTATGAACTTTGGGGACCAGTGTGATGTATGAGCTGTTAATGGCTTCTAGGTTTAAAGCTCCATTGAAGAAGTCAAAGCAAAGAGTGTAGATATCTTCTTTGATGATGTCCCAACATTTTTTCAGGAAGAATCCATTGAAGCCATCTGGTCCTGGGGCTTTGTCAGGGGGCATTTGTTTTAAGACATTATCGATGTCAATGGTGGAGAAGGGTCTCGAAAGAGAATCTAAATCATCCCTTGTTTGGATCAGTTGAGAGAGGTTGTACTGCATTGTTGGGTTTGATGAGCAGCCCATTCTTTTTCTAAAATCTTCAAGAAGAAGCGCTGCTTTTTCATTATGCTCTGAGACAAGATATCCCTCATTAGTGATTAGACTGGTGATGGTGTTAATTCTATATCTTTCCGTAGCTGCAGCGTGGAAGAATTTTGTCCCCTCATCTCCTAATTTAGTCCATCTCACAGTATACCTCTTCTTCCAATATGCTTTCTTATAGCTGTGCAATCTGAGAATGTGGACTTTTAAGATCCTTCTGAAGTTGCTCTCTTGTATAAAAAGAGATCTTTGTTCCTCGAGGGCATCTAAGATTTCAAGAGTGTCATTGCAAATTCTGAGAAGCCTGTTAAGGTTTGATAACTTTCTACTCCATTTTTTGAGGGCGGCCCGAAGAAGTTTGAATTTTGCCGTGATCCTAGTGGCACTGTTCGAAGCACTGACATTTGTATTCCACACTAATTTGACCAGATCCATGAATCCCGGGTGATCTACCCAGAAATTTTCAAATCTGAAAATATGGGCTTTAGGTATTGTGGTGCCAATTTGAATCTTGCAAGGGATATGATCTGAAGTTGGCCTGGACATTGGGAGAAGGAAAGTGCTTGGGTAATCAGAAATCCAGTTAGCTGAGGTGAGGGCCCAATCAAGTTGTTCCAGGAGGGGATCATTATGCATATTGCTCTATGTGAATTTCCTCCCTTTGAGGGGAATTTCCAAAAGACCCAAATTGCTGATGACTTCATTAAAAATCTTAATATCATTCATGTTACCACCACTTTTATTCCTGTTTACAACATTTGATTTTCTACCGTGTTCAACCAAAAACATGCGTGTAAGGGAGTCATGGATAGTTACCACTAGATGCGCTGCGCTGCAGAAGAAGAGTTGGAGCAGCCCGGTCCAACGTAGATGCGCGTCGATGAAGTAGAAGCAGTCGATCGTTTCTCGAACTGAATGTCTCCTCCTCGCGTCCTAGCAATAGCCTTGCGCTTCGCTGATCAGCACAGCAGCAAGCAGCGGCGCCTCCACGGAGTCCACACGTTCAGGATGGAACGCCGTGCGCTGGTGTGCTAGCACCGCCGCCCGGCTAGGGTTTCGGGATACGACCGAGGGGAGGTGGCGGCCAGGGTTTTCAGGATAGTAGCGTCACACACCTGTAGCCCCACCTCCACATATTTATAGAGCATGCTAATGGGCTTTCACGTTGTAGGCCCATTAGAACCCTAATCTTATATGGATCAATATCCCTTTTAGCCTATAAAATCGAATTATTTATGATTGCCTCTTGGGTACATCACTAACATATTCAAGATGTAAAGTACAAGAGGAGGGCTAAGTTGTTGATGCATCAAAACTACAGATCTATAGTGAACTAAGAACAAGGAAGGCTAGGAAGAAGGAAAATGATAGAATCTATTGGCGAAATTTGCAAACCTTGTCAAGCTAGTGCACCTCAGTGTTGTCGTGTGGATCCAGTTGGTCTTGGTGCAAACAACAATTGCCCCTTCCTCTCCTTCCTGAAAACGACCTAGGAGCACCAGATATATGAGAGAAGCGACCCTAGGAGCAGGAGAATGAGGAGCAGGGAGGAAGAAGATGTGGAGTTGACTAACAATCGAGGAGCCGCCGCACCGGAGAAGGACGAGATGTTGCCGACTTTCCAAAGTGATAGGAGGAGGCGTCGCATCCTGTGAGATGTGGGAGGACCAGAGGAGGAAGCACGCGGTGGAGGCAGTTGCGAGTGAGGGAGCCGAATGCAGACGCGAAGGCGGTTGCGACAGAGTGAGCTGCAAAGCAGAGACGAGGCGCGATCGTGAGGGAGGCAATGCAGGGAGAATTTCCCGACGTGTAGAGTCAACGCTTTTTTCCCGGTGGAAGCGGCGTGGATCGAGCTGAAAAATCCCTGTCATGTAGACATCCAAATGGACCGTCTTGTTCGCCCGGGGAAGCCCACCTCGTGGGTTTTTGCCCCAGGGAATGGGTCAGGATTTAGGAGGTGTTCGGAATAGCGATGGCTTTTGATTTTTGCTAAAATTTCACTGTAGCTAGCTTATTTTTTTACTGTAACTGAGTTAGCTTATTGGGCATAATTAAATTTAAAAAATTGTAAAAATAAAAGCGACACGCTAATATGGAGCGGACAATGCAAAGGAATACGGGAAAACACAAAACACAAAAATTCGGAAAAAAAAACAGAAACAAACAAATTGCTACAGTACGTACCGTCGCTGCTATAGTGGAATTCGACGCCAAAGCAGCGTTGGGAAGCCAGATTGAGCGCGGCCTTAAGTTCTAAAACAAGCTCTTAGAATATAAAATATATCTTATATTTATAGGTAAGATCATTTAAAAAATGTGTCCTATAAATTTATAAACATAGATGGAGAGAGTAATTGTTATGCTACAGCATAAATACTTAACCGAATATTCTCTACAGTACCTTGATTCCAACGACGTAGCATGACAGTGACAGACACGCCGTACGTTTGAAGAAGACGAAGAAAAAAACAGTGACAAACATGCCCTAGGTCCAATGCACCCCGTCACAAAAAAAAAAATTTGCCACGTCACGTTCTGCACGGTTTATACATTGGTTGCGTCTTGTCGCTTTTGCAGCGTGGTTAGGTTACGTGACAGAAAAACCGAAAAAAGGAGCATGCTGTTGTCGATAAAGCGCAGGGGTTTGGTACTCGAGTCACAAATACCAAACTCCAAGAGGGACACATTACCGGCAAAACCAGCTTGTCAAATATTTCGTTCTCACACCCTCACCGCATCTACGTACCTAGGTTAGCTCTTTCCACGCATCTCCATCTAGAGGTTGGGACAGGCTGCCCGGTGGGCCCTCCTGACCCCTTTGCCGTTTACGAAAGGTTCCCTTGAATTCCTTCACAGGAACATGCAAACGGATGCATCGATGCTACGCGAATGCAAATTCTGCGACGAGGCTGGGGCAAGGGACGAGGCAACAATTGTGACTTTTTTTTTTCGACAGTGTTGTTGGTGAATCCACGCAGGTCGCGTCGATGGACTAACGGAATTAGATTAGCTATCTGCAGTTGGAGCTTTCAAGCAATCGCTAGGCTGTATCGCGGCGCTAGCAGAAGCACCTACGCTAAAATTCATACTTCCTGGTAAATGCATGCAAGTGTAGTAGCGCATCAGATACACGCGCCATGATTGAATTGTTTGGTCACCAAGCATTATGCAAGCCAAATTAATTGTAACTCGACTAAGAATACTCTAGTTGCTTTAGCATGGCTCAACCAATCTGACAAGC
Source organism: Melocanna baccifera (assembly GCA_036346265.1). Lineage (NCBI taxonomy): Eukaryota > Viridiplantae > Streptophyta > Magnoliopsida > Poales > Poaceae > Melocanna > Melocanna baccifera. The sequence goes on along the minus strand of CM070677.1, from coordinate 32,239,742 downwards.
TTATTTTCCTTGTGATTGTGCTCGAAGGCACTGGTGGAGCTACATTGTGGGGCCCGATGTTACAGGACACCGGGTCCCAAAATTATTTTTGCAAGTATTAGCATCTCCATTCTATGCGTGAACCCCCTGGCCTAAACTCGGTGCACCCTGTCTCTTCTCTGAAGCTAAACGAAGGGAGCACTAGCAATCTAAAATTTTTAGTAGCTAGCAGTAGTCCACGAGGAGGCTCCATTATCCCTCAACCCACAAGGTAACTAGAGCAACCAGCTCTTGAGCCGGCTCAAAAGGGAGGACTGCAACAGATAATGGTGTCTATTTGATTAATCCTGAAGCGTGTCACCTCACAACAGCCCTCTACGCCTGTTCATCTCGTAAGGTCAGGTAGAAGATATGCACCACTCCTGCTACTGCTGCTACACCCAGTTAGGTAGCAACCGTTCATTAGAAAATGAGAGAAATCGATGCCACCGGTCGCCCTTGTTTGCCATCTGGCTACAGTGCTACCTGGTCCCTATTGCCTCACGCTCTCGCCAACCGAAGGAAACTTAGACCTACCCAATGAGTATATACTTTGCTCTAAATTACTCTCAATTATTCCATTTTGTTTAAAGAATAGGGGGATAAATTTGTGAGTAGGGTTTTCAATGTGATAATTGTTGATTGATTTTTGTCAAATTGTAGGTTTAAGACTTAGTGTTTCAATTTTAGTTTGTGCAATAATGTCCTAGCTCATTACAAATTAGATGAAAAATGTAGTATTTGACCATAGTTAAGTAAGTAAGCCACTTTACATATTTTTCTATTATATTATTTTTGAATTGTTGAACATACAAATATCTAATTGACCTTTTTGAATTATTTGATGATGATTTCATAAATGATATACTTATTTGTTATGTGGAGAAAGAAGAATTATAGAAAATTATCAATGATATTATGGTTCAGTGCTTTATGAATTTGAAACAATGCAAATACTAAAAGATAATGCTTTTACTTATATTTGATCATTCTAGTTTGTTTACTTAAAAATTTTAAGTAATTTTATTCTTTTTTATAGGCCAATGAGATCGGATGATATATTTTACTAATGCCAACCAACTTTTTTGTCTATGATTTCGCACTTAGTTTTTTCAGTTTGCTGCAATTAACCAATGTTATTATCAGGCTTATTTATTTTGGTAACTATTTCAATCATTACTTCTTTATCATCATACACATATATCGGTTATATTGAAATATTGATGCTAAAAATTGTTGGACATATTACTATTTGACATAATATTGATTGAAAATTATATATGTTGTTATATATATGATGAAGTGGTGAACCCTGGTTATTTTTATTCTAGTTCCGCCCCTGCTTGAAGGGGTGCAATTGTTTGTCATAGTCATCCTTGAGGGGTGTTCAGAATAACATTGGCTTATAGCTTTTTTACTGTAACTGGTTTATTTTTTTTACTACAGCTAAGTTAGCTTACTTGGTATAATTAAATTAAAAAAAAATTAAAAATAGAAAAAATATGTTAACCCATCACGGATAATGCAAATGAATATGGAAAAAAGAAAAAAGGCCCAAAAATAAAATAAAAACTAGAAAAAGATAAAATTAATGAATAGTGAAAAAAATAAAAATTAGAAGTTACAAGCGAAATTGAGCGGTACCTAAAACTCTGCAACCAAGAGGTCACATGATCAAATCCTGAAGAATCCACAATAAATCGACAAATATGTACTAGTTAGTGAGGTAGCCACAAGATAGAGAAAAAGGCACATGTTGGTCGGGTAGGTTCTTTTGGCCTATGATTTATGGTTTAAATTTTTAAATTTTGACTGTTCGCGAAAGATAATACGTAGAGAAAAATAGTCGCATACGATTTTGGTCGGTACAGTTGAACTCAGTGCACTTTTTACTATAATTTTTCTGTTAACCCCACCTTAAAGAATGCACGTTTAAAAGTTATTTACTGTAACATAAGCTATAAGCCGTGAGCCGTAAGCCATTCCAAACTCAGCCATATATGCTTGACTCTTTGTTAAAAGAGGATTTTTCAAATACGCTTAATGCATGCTATTTCATAGTAGAAGTCTAAAAGTGCAAATTGATTACAGGCATAGAAATTCAGCAAATCAAATGCAATAACTGAAATGTATGATCTGCTTAAAAGCAATAGCTGTGTGGTTGGAACCCGTTCCAAAAAAATATGAAAGGGAAACCATGCAACCAATTCACAAATTATAGGTGGGTTCGAAATCACTTATGACTTATAGATTGTGTACATTGCTACAGTAACTAGCTTTTAAATAATATATTTTTTTGAAGCGAGGTCCACTAGTTAATTGTAGTACATATTGTACCGACTTCAACTGTATTGTCTAAAATCATATGCGACTATCTCCCTCTTCGTTATCTCTCTCGCGAACAACCAGAATTCAAAAGCTAAAAGTCATAAGCCATTACCCAAACGAACCCACCTAATCATTTAGTTGCATCCCCTGTAATTAGTATATGATCTAATTCAGTAACTATGATCTAATCAGAAAGATCTCAAAAAAAGATAAAATTGGCTACTGGATACTCAAATTGTGTAGTGTTTGTTGTAGGACAGCCAAAATTTCTTGTCTTCGCTAAAAAACACTATAAAAATGTCGTTCTTTGTTGCAAGACACTGAGACTATTACAATAATATTATCTATTAGGTCAGGAGTGGCTGTGCAGTGGGTGATCAAGAAGAAAAAAAGGAGAGAAGAACAAGGGAGAAGAAGGATGGAGGGCAAATAGGACATTACGCATATACTCTCTCCCGCTAATCATGATAATATTATTATTATGGCCTCAGTGCCCCGCGTCAAAAAGCCACATTTCAGTTATATTATTATGGCCTCAGTGCTCAGCTTCGCTTTTTTTTTTTGCAGCAACAGCTTTCAGCGTTAGCTTTTGAAACACTGTAGCGCTTTTGTCTTTTTTGTTTTTTAGAATTTTTGTATTTTGTTTTTTCTCGTATTCCTTTATATTGTCCATGATAGGTTAGCATGTCGCTTTTTTATATATTTTTTAAAATTTAATTATGCTCAATAAGTCAACTCAACTACATCCTTTACATTGTCTGTGATAGGTTAGCATATCGTTTTTTTATATTTTTTAAAATTTAATTATGCTCAATAAGTCAACTCAACTACAGTAAAAAAAATTAGCCAGAAGCTATCGCTATTCTGAACGTCCCCTATGACTGATAGCTTTTGCATGTACTTTTTTTAGATGGCAGCATACGACGTATATAATTTTAAGCTTAAAAAGCAGTTTAAAAAAATCTAATTCAAGAAACTATTATATTTATTTTATCTTTTGAAGAATCTAAAAGGTAAAAAGCATAAAAGGTAGAGCCTACGCTTGCGTCATTTTGCATCTAACACCTTGTGGTTTAGGCTATTTCCTAGTGATTAAATAAAGACTTGGGGGGATAGCTTTTCGGTTATTTCTTAGGGGGTGATCGGAATAGCGATGGCTTTTGGTTTTTACTGAAAAAACACTGTAGCTGGCTGAAAAAACACTGTAGCTGAGTTGGCTTATTGGGCATAATTAAATTTAAAAAAATGTAAAAACAAAAACGGCACGCTAATCTAGAGCGGACGATGCAAAGGAATACGAGAAAAAAACAAAACACAAAGAAACCAAAAAATACAAAAAATAATCAAATATAAACAAAAATGCTACAGTAGTGAACAGTGTTCCTGTCGCGCAGCCAAGTTGAGCGCAGTCTTAGAAAGCACTTAAAGCAACATTTTTTGGGGCCTGGTGAGAGGGACACCAATTTGGATATCTTTAAGGTGATGCTCATCCGGCTTATTAAGTTTGGTTTATGTTTGAATCTATACTGTAATTGATTTATTTTATACTTAATAGATGATAACTTATTTGGTATAATTAATTTTAAAAAACTAAAAATAAAAATAGGTTAGCCCATCACTATAATGCAAACAAATACAAAAAAGAATCAGTAAAAAAACCTAAAAAAATCAAAAAGTTAGAAAAACATAAAATTTAAAAATAATAAAAAATAAATCAAAAACTCAAACTAAAATGTGCGAGACATAAGATTCCCGCATTAGATACTGTAGCACATGAATTGGAGGTGGTCATCGTATGCTTAATATTGTACTTATCTTAACAAGAGGGTATATTGTACTAGAATATTGTTATTTCTCACGTGGTGTAACATTCTTTCCATCTTGTCATGTCCTGACAGTGGACAACTTGTATGAACTGGAAAAGGTCATAGATAATTGAGCCCGATGAATCGAGATTGCAACGGTACTCTGTTGCAACGAGACTTCCTAGTTTATCATTCTTTAATTTTATTTTATTAATTTTTTGGTTTTTAGGTTTTTTTATGTTCCTTTACATTATTCATAATAGGATAATTTTTATTTTTATTTTTTAATTTAATTATATTAGAAATATTGTAAGCCAAAATAAGTTATTTACAGTGAAAAAAAGCTAAAAGTTATGAAAAAATCTAAATGAACACATCCTATTACGGCTATTCCAACTGGTATCGAAACGGGATTGAAAAGTTTGGTGGTAGAGGATACGAAGGTGTGGAACAGTAGAGATACCCTTCAATGACAACATATATGAAATTACAGAAATCAAATTCTATGAGAGAGGAGCTAGCCAGCAGGCGGCCGCTCTAGACGGACAGGTGCGCACCCTCTCACACGGGCACTGTCTCACTCGCCCAACACGGACTTCCGCAGCTCCGCTCACTAGCATTTGCTATTCTACAATACACTTAGACCCTGATCGATTCGACTTTTTTCAGTTTTAACTTCTAGTTTCAGCTTTTTTTTCATTATTCACTACACTATCCACTAACTCAGCTACAGTAAAATTTCAATCAGTTACAGTAAAATTTCAGCTAAAAGACAGAAGCTATCGCTAAAACGAACACCACCTTAATTCAAATATTTATCGTTTTGTCTTTATAATCACAGCATAAAATTTGGCGCGCTAAAGCTTGGGTTTCATCCACATTTTTTCGGTGGGACATTAGGTTTTTCAACTAATGGACGGAGCCAAGAATTCATGGGAGAGGTAGCGCATGGGCAGGCAATCTGCACAAGTTTTCTTCTTCGACGCACTATTCGTCGACGACAAGGTTCGGCGAGTGCGTACATTATCCGGTGCAAAGTTTCTTCTTCTCCAACGACGGCGAGTTCGGGCGCCTCCGCGCACGCCAAGGGCTGCTCCGTCTTGTTCTCGGCATGACACAATATACAAAATTTCCAATTAAATTCATGCACACGCGATTTGACAACAACACCTGTCCCTTTCGCAACATTATTCCTCTAAAGGAATCGATCGGAGTACCAAATCTTTCCTTTGCCATACCGCATTGACGCGCGGCACCACCAGCGTTCGATATCTTTGGCCGTCAATGATTACTACCCGAAAATGCCGTGAGGGGTTAATGCAACCAGGGCTCCCATCCCACCTTCCGACGGCGACTGGGCCGCCATACCATATCCCCCTGCCATTACTTCATCCTCTTCTTCTCTATCTCCCTCTCCACCAACTCCTCCTGTCTCGATTGGCGAGACGAAATTCCGAAGCCGAGCCAAGAACAGGGAGCGAAGCGAGGGAGGGATGGGGATTGCCTCGTGATATGATCCGACATAAGCACGTTTCCCAGTTTGGGATTCGACTACCAATTCCGAGGTATCCATGTTCTCTGTTTGTTCTTTAAAAAGAAAATTCCTCTATCTGTCTCTCGGATTTTGTAGGCGTTTTGTGTTGTTTTGCTCCGTCCGGCTTGGATCAAGAACTCATCTCCCCCCTGTTTTTTCGATTTTGTTTTTGTTGTATCCTGCCGTTGTTCGAGATTGGTTCTGGAAATTCCGGCGGCATTTGCTCCTTTTGCTCTTAGATTGTCGTTTTCTTGATTGGTTTGTGCTTAAAGTTGCCTCCTCTTTTGTTGTCCGTTTAGTTGTAGCTATAGATCTATGATCCCCATGTGCTAATATGTTGGGATTTTGGTTGCAGCGGGAGAAGAGACTGAAATTTAGCTTGTTCTTTGTGTGTGGAAATGGAATTCTGCGAATAGGAGTAACATTACTCAGGGCTGTGATACCTGTTCATGTTGGGCAATTAATCTGAGGTTAATTTCTGAGCTGGTATGAGACGAAGTGATTGGAGCCAAATCTTGTTGGTAAAGCAGCAATTTCGGGTCAGAAAGGTGATGCCTTTGCCTGACTCCGGAGCTGTACATGCGTGACGCTTCTGTGTTCCTGCAATGGCCCGAAGGAATGCCGGGGCAATGCAGCGGGAGGGTTCGGTTAAGAACTGGGCAGAATTTGACCCCTCGCCGTCTCCCAAGCTGGCGTACTCGCAGTCCTATGTCGCGATGAGGGGGCTGCTGACCTCGCTGGCTTCGTTGGACCTCGTCCTGATGTCGAGCAGCCTCAAGTCAACGTGGGCAGCTCTATCGTCCCACAAGCACGCTCGGTCCTTGGAGAGGCCAAAGTCGAAGGGGATGAGCTGGAAGAAGGCCATGTTTCATCTGTTTGTGTGTTTCATGATTGGCATTTTAATCGGACTCACGCCACTCTTCTCAGTCGATTTGTCAGATAAAATAGCTTCTGAAAATGGGAGGCTTCCATTCGATGGGGATGTGATTGATAGACAGATGGTCGAACATCAAGGCACCAAGTTGGAGCCATTCCTAGCGGAGGCTGAAGCTGACGCGACTTCTGAGCCACAGGTTGAAGAGAGTCCTCCAGTTCCTGCAATGGTGGATGATGAGGCGGACTTTGTTGAAGCCTCGCCTATTGTACATTCTGTTAATGATTCCGACATTGTTGTGAGGAAGCAGCTGATAGTTGTGACAGCAACCTCTGTTCGACCACACCAGGCATATTACCTAAATCGTCTGGCTCATGTGTTGAAGGATGTACCACCTCCTCTTCTGTGGATTGTGGCAGAGTGGCCACATCAGTCTCGTGAAACCGCAGAAATCCTGAGGTCTTCTGGGATCATGTACAGACATCTTATCTGCAATCGGAATACTACGAATATTAGGAAGATTATTGTCTGCCAAAAGAACAATGCAATTTTTCATATAAAGAAGCACCGTCTAGATGGTATAGTGTATTTCGCTGATGAAGAGAGAGCATACTCAGTTGATCTATTTGAAGAATTGCGGAAAATCAGGTGACAGTTCTGTGCTAACACTTTCTTTGCTGTACTGGAAATTATAATGGCCGTACTTAGCATATATTCATGACACAAACTAGGAAATCCTTGACACTCTTAGCTCATAGTATGAATGCTTTACCATTCTATTTTTAGTCATCAAAATTTTAGAAACTACTGTTTGTCTGCTTACGCTCACCTTCCCATTGTTCATTGCATGCCGGCGTTGTAAAATCTTTAACTGCTTGTTGCTTATGAAAACCATGAGTCTGTGATTGGTTGTTGGTATTAAATGTTTTTTTTCTTGCTTCTTAAATCTGCTGATACCGAATAGTGTTTTGAATGCAATTTATTGGGTTGGATGGAGATATGCATGCGATTTTTAGGCAGAGTTTGACGCAGAGATGCACTTTCTCCTTTTATCCTTTTATTCCACTTTTGTCATTCTTTATTTCCAGTAGCTTTGATGTAGTTGGAAGCAGAGCTTTCTCGCTTACTTTATCTACTAAATAAAAGCTTGATTGATGATTACTTTATGTCCTTTCTAAAGTTATCCTGCATAACGTCTTGCTTAGTAGCGCTTCCTGACCTAATAAATACAGGAATTTGTAAGTGCTGTGCAACAACGGCTGTAGTAGAATACAGAGCAGAAATTTTGGCTTGAGAGTCCCGACGTGACAAGTGGTTGACAAACTCCCACTCCATTTTATAGGTGCTACACTGAGACATCCTAGAATGCTAAATGAGCTATAATTTGTCAGGTCTAGGATTTAGTCCTGACTTCTGATGAATATCCACTTTTTGCTATTCGGACAGACAGTTCATCAAAAGTTGTTATAAGTTAAATATTTGATTTATTTTAAAGATGCGCCAGTTATAGGTACCATGATGTGTGGTTATATAATCTTGGTTAAGTGATGATAGAAGTGTAGAGGATGCCAATTGTCAAATGTAGTTTGTTGTCAGGTGAAACCAAGAGAGCTGCTAATATCTGCTTGAACTTTTACATCAAATTGTCTGTTACCGATAACCTAGTAATATGAACTATGACCAATTTTCTAAGAGCATTTTCCTCTCATTGTGACAGTTGGGATGTTCCTTATGATTTTGTGCTGTTCTGCAGGCGCTTTGGTACATGGCCAGTAGCAATACATGTTGGGACCAAGTATAGAGTGGTTTTAGAAGGCCCCCTTTGTAAGGGTAATCAAGTCACTGGATGGCATACAAACCAGAGAAGGGGTGTATCTCGTCGATTTCCTATTGGTTTCTCTGGGTTTGCTTTTAACAGCACTATACTTTGGGATCCTCAGAGATGGAACAGCCGCACTGTAGAGTCTATTATACTCCATTCAGGTGGCAGAGGTGGCTTGCAGGTGAGTTTATTTTCTCAGTAAATTTCGAAAAAGCCAAGCAGGTGACTGTTTTCACAGCTGTGGAAGTTCTGCAGTATTTCTTGATAAAAACAAATCAACTGAATTGATGATTGATCTTAATTTCTGCTTAACTAAGTTTTCATTCGAAAATGTCTGCCAGAGGATGTTATAGGGTCTATTCTTTCAGCTTCTCAAAACGGTTTTTGACTTTTGTTATAGTACCTAACTTTCAAACGGAGTATTTTTTAAGATGGAGTCTACAAGTTAATTATAGTACACGTTAAAAGCCCAGCATCTGTACCATCTAAAATCGCAAGCGAGTATCTCTCTCTTCGTAATCTCTGTCGCAAACAACTAAAATTCAAAAATTTCAGCCAAAAACCATAAGCTGCAGCCAAAAAGAACAGGCCCATAATTTAAGTCTTTGTGAGGAAATTGTCATCCTGGTTGAATAAAACTGCAATATGAAGAGTAATTAGGCTCAGCGAACTAAATGTACAATCTTGTGAGGTGAACCAAATGTAATCCTTGTGATATCCGTCAGAGCAAGTACAGCTGATAGAGTGCTGTTTAGGAACTCGAAGTGTGACATAGCCATTCCTTATACTATAGTATGCGGCCCATGATATGGGAGCTGTTATAGTTATAAGAGCCCATGTTTACTAAAGCACATCAAGAAAGCATCAACATACTGAAACATTGTGGCATTTCAGGAGTCAAGATTCATTGAGAGGCTTGTTGAGGACGAGAGTCAAATGGAAGGCCTTGCAGACAATTGCACTCGGATTATGGTCTGGAATTTCGATTTGGAGCCTCCTCAACTCAACTACCCTACTGGCTGGTTGCTGCAGAAGAACCTAGATGCCGTTGTGCCCATAACATAATTGTCTCGTTGCTCCCCTTCTTGTTTTCTCCTCCTAGTGTGAATGATGCCTTCCTGAACTTGGTAGCGTCCAGGTTCATGCGAAGCTGCTCTGCCAAGATCCGGTTCAAATAATGTCATACTAGTAACAGTTGAAAGCAAGAAGCCTGACCAAAGAAATTTTCTCTTCGCTGCATTCTTTTCTATGTTCATTTTTCCCCATATTCATCCAGCTAGATATAGTCATGTACATTTCATTTTTTCCCCCTGCTTCTGTTCGTTATATACATACATATCACCTTACAGATATGAAAGATTGCCTCCGTTGCAACTGTTGAAGAGCAAAGACAGATACTCTCTTGATACATGAACAAAAGTTAAATCAAAATCATCGATTGGAGTTGATGGAATCTGGTTTCTGTGCTTGTTTCCCAGTTCCTTCTTAGCTATCTCATGTTGGTCAAAATCTCGTGTATGCTGTGTGTCCTTGTATTCTGTGTCTCCAAGTGTCTGCCCCTGCGAGCTCTCGGTTCGTCTACTGAGTACTGGCTGCTCGGTTTGGTATTGCAGTACTGTAACCCTTCTCCAACTAGCTCCTGCTTCTAACTTCTAGTTTTTTAATTTTTTTTTTTGCTTTTTAGCTTTCTTTATCTTTTCTTTTTTTTTCCTTTTATTACTTTACATTGTTTGTAATGATATAATTTATTTTTTATTTTTAAAATTTAATTATACTAAAAAGTCTAACAGCAATTATAATATATTTTTAGTAGCTACAATATAAAAAAATTAGAAATCTGGATTTATAAATTCAAATGAGCATCATCGAATTTCTTGTAGATTTTAGGGTCACATCAGATCTCAACTTTTTTTGAGAGTACAAGGACAGCAGAGCTCAACATTTAAAAAGGAAGTTCAACTCTGAGTACATTTGTTTTTTTGGGTCAAGAATATGCACTTCACTTGTATGAAAGGCACCATATCACTTGTATTTCGTTGTATTAATTCCATTGTTGTGGTTGTACTGCTATAGAAGGTCTAATATATTATGACTCCGCTTTAAACGGCTTCAATTTTTAGTTTTTTTTCTGGCTTTCAACTTATTTAAACCAGATGCCATTTGGAACACGCCCGTTCCTAATTTTGGCTAGCTTTTTTGATTTTTTTTAGCTTTTTCTCTTTTTCTTTTCCCTTATTCCTTTGTATTGTCTATAACAATATAACAACCTTTTAAATTTTTTCCATTTTCTTTTTTTTTCCTTAAAAAAAACTAACAACCACTACAGTGTAATTTTAACCAAAAGTTAAAAGGTACAGTCAGAAGTTTAAGCCAAAGTAGCCGCCGCTGACTGAAAGGGAGCGGGGGATGAGGAAGAAGAGGAAGGGGAGAAGCACGGGGGGCTGCTTGTGCTCGTGGTGGACGTCGACGCTGGCATCAAGGAGCTGCAGCTGTCGCAGTGGGGAAACTTCATCATATACCCTCCCCACATTTGAGACTTTCAGGATTTACCCTCCCCTGTCAATGACATGTGGGGTCGGGATGAGTCACTGACATGTGGGTCGGAGGGTAAATCCTGAATTTCAATCTAAGAGGAGGGTATATGATGAATAATTCCGTCGCAGTGGGAGAGCAACCGCGGCACAATCGTCAAGGGGAGGGCTACCTCGACTTCATCAACCAGTGCAGCTTCAAGGAGAACGACGTCGTCGAGATCTTGGCCTTCAAGCAACACGCGTTTCGCTACTTCGGCGTGACCATGTGTGCTGAAAGCCCCCCTGTATGTTCTCATCACTAAGAAAGAGCAACAACCTGCCTTGCCGCCTAGCGCCGCCCATCCTCCCGCATTGGTCGACCATGACAGCGTAGATGGGAAGAAGAAGGCCTGGTTGTTTTGGTTTTTCAATCATTTTTTAGCTTTAACTCCTTTTAGTAATTACTGTTTATTAAACTAAACCACAATTCAAAAGAGCAGGACCGAAATTATACAATACACACCTATAATATTTCTAGAATTGAGCATTCCATATGTACCTTTTACATTTATCAGATTTTCCATCCGTCAATAGTAAAAATTTTGAGAAAATCAATTGAATTTTCTGATCGTTGAATGTTATCCATGATTTGTGTACCGCTATCTTCGCCTTCATCTCCAATAAGAGTCAACGCCTTCACCTTCTTTGATTGTCACTCTTGTGTCAGACATAAGACACCTATCGATGAAATAATATAAGAAAAATAGCTAAAATACTAAGAAAGAATAGAGATGCTCTTTATTGTTATGAACTGGTTATAGGATGCCTTTGATAAGGCAAGAGACTAGCCCTGATTTTGATTAATTGAATTTTATTCTTGATTGTCTTTATCGTCTAGCCTTGAATACCAAGGAAGATATGTCAATTATCCACCGGAGAAGACACTTTGTGAAACCAACACGTCTGGTCGAGGAGGCAGTTATTGTCAGAAAGAGAACGCATGATCGTTGATTATTATCAGCGGGAGGTGGACGTTGGCAACAACCGCATGACAGTTGTTGTCAGAGATTTGGAGCCGAAGCATCGCGCTATTTGGAGTGGATAAGGCACATGTTCCATCCATCACATGGAAAAAAAAATTTGTAATCGAGTCCAGGAATATGTTCATAGATTCTCTAAGCAGTCATCCGGTCGAGCAATATATACAATATTTCTGTGACCAGGTACTCGGAGAGCAACCTCTGGAGGTTTACGACCATGGAGGTCCCTTGACCTTAATTTATATATATATATATATATATATACATACATACATATATACATACATACATATATATATATACATACATACATACATATACATATACATATATATATATTAAAGCTGTATTTAAGGATTTATTCAATCCTCATCAACATCTAATATTATTGTTAACTTAATCCTAGTCAGAGGGTTAAAAGGCTTTGACTCGATTAGTTAACCCTCCCTAGCCCACAAGTGTTTGGTGGGTTAAACCCCTAACCCACCCCTTAATCCCAAACCAAACACAAACTTAGGAATATAATAGATAGACAATCACTTAAATTTCTGCAAACCAATAAGGCCATCTGTGATGTGCTTTTTTAGCTTGTTCAAAGGAGGAAAGAGAAGATATTGAATCGACTCAATACACTGGAGCAGTCGATTCAGACCCAAAAAATTGAGGAATCAACGCATAAGTTGGGTTCAACTCAACCGAATAGAATAATATCCACCAAACCCTGGAATTTGTTGTTGCTCTTGCCACCATGTCTCGTCATTGCCACCCCTCAATCTTGTCCCCAATGTTGTTGTCGATACTCCGAAGCTCGTCGTTATTGCCAGATCTGGCCATTGTTGGCTCGTTGCTTCTTGTTGGCAAGATTGGTTGGCGGTGGTAGCATGGAGAGAGAATGGCTAAGGGGATGGGTGGAGCAAACGAGAAGGAAGAGGGAAGCGACATCACACCGTCCTTCCCTTTAGATTCGCATGTCTCGGCCACGGCCCCACCATGCCGTCACGACCTCAACGGCCACAGCCCCACCATGCCGTCACGACCTCAACACCAGTGATCGTCGATGAGAAAGGGTACAGGGGGAGACATGTGAGAGGGGATCAGTGGGAGGGATGAGGAAAGGGATTGGGCCATTCTATTTTTCTATTTCTCTTGCTTTTTTTATTCAGGATGTGGGCCTCACTTGGAGGGAGAGTTGGTTCAATACAATGGAGCAAAATGCACTAGCTTTTGAACTTGCTTATATGGTATAGTGTCGAACCTATGTTGATTCAATACACTGAAGATGCCTTAATAACCTAAGCCTATTCAATTGAGAGCAAATCGATCACAGAACTCTTAAAGCCAAAGGAATGCCAGCCCTCCCAGGCCATTCACGTCATCCATTTTGTAGGAATGCCCTTGCTCTTTTCAAAATCCCGACAAGTCTCGTTTGAACAGACTAAGCCGGCCCTTGCGCCTACCTATTTTGCACAAAGGTCCTCGCGTTATCGACAGCAACATCTCCTCTTCTCCCCCCGCTCTTGCCCTAGGCGTCACTGCGGCTCTACTCCCTCGTCCGGCCCCATCTCCTCCCACAGCATCGACATTGCCGTTGCTCTCCCACTCATGTTCCCATCCCTCTCGCTCCCCTTCACCTGACTGTGACCAAAACCCTAGCTGGCTCCCTTCCAGCCCCATGTGGCCTCTTGCTCATCCCTGCACTCGCGCCTCGCTGCAAGGAGGCAATACGATAGTACAGCGCTACCAGATCCGACCATCGATGTCACTAGTCACCAGATCTAGCCATCTCAGTGGCCACTACCTTGTCCTTACCGCTATCTGCCCACCCCGTGGCATCCCTCCACCTCCCCCGCACTACCATGAAGCTACAAGGGAGGAGGTGGCGCGGCGGTGGAGCGCTGCCAGATCCACCCATCGACATCATTGATCGCCAGATCTAGACATCCACTATGGTGGCACTGCCAGTTCACCAAATCTTGGTGGCCTCTCACACCTCTCCTCTGGGGCGTCTGATGCTAAGCAGCCGTTGGCTAGCTACCACAGCCGTACCCTTGCTGAACCTCCATCACCCCTTCCCCTAAGACGTGCCTCTGTGTCGTCTGTGCTGCTACGGCCAAAGGCCAGCAGCGCCGCCACCCCAACAAGATGGTGGGGTGCCAAGCACCCAAGTCCCTCCGACGCTGGTACTCTCAAACCGACTATGGCCATTTCCTTCCCTCTCATCCTACGGGTCCATGGTTGTGCTTGTGTGGTGTTGTATTGATGTTTGAGATGGAAGAATCATACATGGATGTGAATCACAGAGGTCTTGGATTGATAATGTCTAGATGTTTGTATCTATGCTCACAGATTTTGCCATGACAAAGATAGGATTTAAACATGAAAATTACTTTGCATTTAAATAGTATCCCCATAGCTCAAGTATTAAAATAACTAAATAAAGAATGACAAACATACTAATTTTATAAGCTACATATGTCATAAGGTATTGCATGAGGATGTACTGCTTATCACCGTGATTCTGCCAGGAAGGGAAGAGATTAACAAATGGAGGGGAATTCTAACAAACAAGTACAATAAGCTATAAGTATAAATATGGTACAAGTATAAATCTGGTACACCTGGTTCTAATTAGGCTTAATCTAAATTAGGTTGTTACAATATATTGAGCAATGCATTATATCAATAGAACATAACACATGATTCAACTAGAAATTGTGTCTCTGTGTATGTAGTACATAGCCTAGTGGGAGCGGATTGTGCTTTGAAATTTTACACAGCAGACTTGTTCAGATTCATAAGTACAAGGATTGGGTATGAACATTGAGCTGTCCAACTGAAAATGGAATTAAAAAGAAAGTAGCATGCTTTTGTGTATTAAATCATTGTTTGCATAGTACAAGCTTATATGCTGGTGCTTAATTAGAGGCTTATATTAATCCTTTTAATGGATGTTTTGCTCGTCTATAATATGTGGGAAGATCATGTTAATCTTCCAAAAGGAAACTTGAGGTTGGCATTTGTAGTAGAAAATATTGCAATTTCGTTAAGCAAAATATGCTTACTTAGAGTGATGAGAATAAATGTAGACTGCTTCTCCTAGCTAGCTTTTTTTTCCCCGTGAAGCCTTCGCGTGCCTCATCGTCAGCTGCTTTTTCTAATGGAAACGGGGATGGCGATATTGCGTGGTCATGGAGATGTGAATTGGGATTGTTTTGGGGTAGATCGTCGTACACGTAAGCAAATTCCGGGCTGGGCCGGCGTTAGCCTGGTCGATTCATTTTGATCCGCCAGCCTCAGGCCCTCGGCCCATGTCTGGCCGCGTAGAGTCGGATGCCAGTTTGGTTTTCCATGTGCAGCTGGCTTAGCCTTAACCTAAACTTAGGACCGTTTGGAACATTGGAATTTTTCTAAAAGATTCACACGAGAATTGTATAGTTTCTGCAAAAAATTCTGCAAATTCTTGTGTTCCTAACAAGGCTTTAGGCGGATCTCAATTTGCTGGTATATATAGCTTGAGCAAGCTTAGCTAGCATCTCCTAAATTCTGAGTGCAAAGCGTGAAGTATAAGCAAGCATTAGGCGGATCACAAATTCTCATCGACAATATCTATCTATTATATTGTTGAGAAGATGTTAAAAGAAGCATTCACGTTTGCTCAAAAAAGACTAGAAATCGTCGTATTAATCGGAGAGAAAAAGAGAGAGAAAGATAAAGATCTACGTAACTTATTTTAGTGGATCTAAATTATAATATTTTCGAGTGCTTAGGAATTCCTGGACCGGTTCGCATGCGTAACGGTTCACCTGTATGTTTCACCGTGCTAAATCTTATCTCCAGCATGGGAGTTCGTATACTCCTACATCTCTCTGTCCACGACATTCTCTCTCTGTTTAGTTGTTGGGAGTCGGCAGCTCAAGATTAATCCTGGGCGTTGATCCCATCTGGACGTACGGCGGCAGCTGCTCTCGTACGCGAGCCGGGCTGCGTCCTCATTCCATAACAACTTCGGACGTGACAGGGAATGCGGATCGAGTCGGTTTCCTTTTCGCATTCCCGCGTGCCGGAGGCGGCAACCCGGCCCCTCTGCGAGCCCGATCAGGTCTCGTGGAGCAGTCCGCTATATAAACCAGGGCATGGCGCATGCAACCTGCACCACGTCCAAGACAAGCCGCCTTGCATTCGATCGAGTTGTTGCCAACAGCTTTTGCGCCGAGAGCTCGAGTCTGAAATCAGCCCGCGCGCGAACGCCATGTGCTCCGTCGAACAGATCAAGCGTTTTCAGCTCCCAGCGATGGCGCCGCGCAACGCCGGCTGCAAGCGGCCGCTGGCTGTGTACGAGCGCGCCGCCGCTGCAGATCAACGACGGGCCAAGAAGAAGCCACCGCAGGCTAACTTGTCGGCGGATCACGCCCCCGCTATGGTCCAGCACGTGGCGCCGCCTGCAGATGCCGAGCCCATAAATGCTGTCCCGCTGGCCGCGCGGCCGGCGGCTGACTTCTCGACGGACGCCGGCGCTTTGGTCTCGCACGTGGCGCCGCCTGTTGAAGCCGAGCCAGTAAATGCTGTCACGATGGACGCTGTCGCGCCGGGCAGAGCCGAGCCGGCGTGGATACGCAAGCTTCTCCTCCCGCGCTTGAAGCTCCGGTTCGACCTGCCGGTGCACTTCATCGACGAGAAGGTGGTGATGCGGACCGACCTCGACGGGCACCAGAACCGGTTCCGCCTCCCGACCGGCGGCGTGCTGCGCCGGCTCCTCCCGATCCTCTCGCCCGAGGAGGCCAAGGCCGCCAACCTGATCGAGGTGGAGGCCCCGAGGCCAAGGCCACCGAAGCAACCGGCGATCGATGGCGCCGCCGCGACCGACGGGGAGCAGGGGGGGAGGAGGAGGAAGAAGAAGCAGGGGAAGAACCACGGCGGGCTGCCGGTGCTCGTGGTGGACATGAACGGCGGCATCAAGCGGCTGCAGCTGTCGCGGTGGGACAGCAGCCGTGGCACGATCATCAAGGGGGAAGGGTACCTCGACTTCATCAGCCGGTGCGGCTTCAAGGAGAAGGACCGTATCGAGATCTGGGCGTTCAAGCAGCCCCTGTTCCGGAACTTCGGGGTGACCATGTGTGCTGAAAGCCCTCTGTACATGGTGATGTTCAAGAGAGACGACGAGCAGCGCCAACCCTTAATGCCGCCGCCCGACCTCCCGCAGAGGAAAATGTAGAGCACGCAACCATACTTTTCTGCTTTTGACGTGCAAATGTACCTTTCGAGTTTTGGCGATTTGCCACGAAACAAAGTTTTAAAAAATCAAGATTATATCATCCCGGGCCAATACAATTCCTACACGATTCGTGCGAAATTCTCGTGTTCCGCATAGAGCCTTTACGGTTTGGCATGTCGAGACAGTCGTTTCACTGCGTTGATGCTGCATGCGAGTGATGTGTGCTTGACTGAGCGGGATTGTTTGGGAAAGCGACATACTACTGCTGTCGCAGGTGTTCGGAGCACCCAAGGTTACGCATTCGATTGGATGTTCTCTAGAAGCAAGATCATTGTATGGTGAAGTAGCAGAACGCAAGTACGGCGATCATCCACACGACACACCACACGGGGCAGGGGCCACCGTGTCCATCGCAAATTCTGCGAGCCGGAAAGCCAAACAGTCCAGCGGCCGTCCTACCGCGCAACCACCGAGGTGAGCATTTGGTCGTGCCTGTGCTTCCGGCTGCTGCTTCTTGCCGTGAATCTTCTTTCTTCGATTATTCTTTCTACTGTGCTGGACATCGCTTCTAAAGAGACGGTAGACACCAACATTAGGAGAACATCCCGTACGAAATATGACAGTACAGGAAATATCCGTTTATTATTCTTCCGCCACTCGAATAAGTCTATCTTGTCTTCGCCAATAAGATCAAAATCAATATTTATAAAATCATGCTCCAAGTAATGGGTCGGCTCAGAGATAGAATTTCACTTGGAGACCGCCGGAGGCTGAGAGGATGAAGAGTAGACTTACCATTTAGTTTCTTCTATAAGTGTGATGTTAAAATTGTCTTTCCTTGTTGCGTCTGCTGCGAGGCCTCTGATATCGCGCTGCTGTCAAACTTGTCATACTACATACAGAAAACACGAAAAAGCTCCGACCATCCTCGGTCACCTCCCTCCTCGACCCTCTCCCGCCTCCCCCCGTCCTCCAGCCGCCTCCCTCCTCCCCCACCTCCCCCAACAGCCTCCTCCTCCCTCGGCCCCTGGTCGCCTCCGCCCCCCCACACCTCCCCCAACCGTCTCCTCCTCGCCCGGCCCCCTCCCTCCTTCCCAGGACCCCCGATGACCCTTCCTCCCCAAACTGCCTTTCTCCTCCCCTGACACCCTGCCACCTCCCTCCTCCCCCAGCGACCCCTCCTCCCTAGGCCCCCTCCTCTCCTGACCTCCCCCAACTGCCTCCCTCCTCCCTTGGCAGCCACTTGACCCAGCGATGGGTCCCCCAACGACGGTGCTCCCATCCTCAGTGTCATCGTCGTCGTCCATGGCTTCACTAATGAGTCCAACTGGATCGTCCAGCTCACCGCTGTGCACTTCGTCAAAGTCAGGTTCGCCGTCGACCACCAGGGCCACGGCTTCTCTGAGGGCCTCTACGGCCACATCCGGACATCACCCGGTGCTCGACAACTGCAAGGCCGCCTTCACCCCTTCCGCACCGACTACCCATCGCAACTGCCATGCTTCCTCTACGGGGAGTCCCTGGACAGCGCTAGTGGAGCTGCCGTTGCTGGTGGTGCACAGCGGCGATCCGGTATACTCCTTCCTCTCTAGTCCTTTACTCCCTCTCTCTGCTATGCGATAGCTTGTAGGGCGGGAATCCACGGGATGATGGGATGGAGACGGGAGGGCGACGGAAGGTGGGAGGCCAAGGCCAAAACAGCCACGGGCACTGACGTGCCGGTTGTGGCCCCCGTGCTGACCATGCTTGCCGGACCGGGTCGACCCAAGCACAGCACGATATGTTGTGCCGTGCCGCCCGATGGGCCAGCTTTCCAGGCCCAGCCCGGCCGACCGTTCATGCCGTGCTGACATGGCCCACCACGTGACATGCCCGTATCATGCTTCAGCTGTGCTCGGCCGGTCGGGCCTCAGGCTAGACAACTCCCAGATCTAGACGAGATGCCTGGCCGCGGCTGATGGACTACACTGCTTTCGCTTTTCGGGATGTGGTCAGACATGTGCCGTAGCTAGGCCTAAGCGGGACAATCCGACCGCGCCGTGCTTGCAAGCTAGCTACTACTGCCCTGCAGCCACATGTACATAACCTGTCAGAACGGGATCCACAAGTTCAATTCCTCGTAGCCTAAACGCCGTCGAGTACAAAGACAATGCGTACTTGTAGTGTATATTGTACGTAAAGCCTGCCGACGATCATCGATCTTAGTTTGCCTTTACCGAGACAGCTACGTACATGTCAAGTTTAGAGGCTGGCCATGGAAGACTAAGGGGGCATTTGGAATAGCGATGGCTTCTGGCTTCTAGCTCAAATTTCATCAGAAATGGTTGATTTTTTTACTATAGCTATCTAGCGTGTTGGGTTATTGGGTATAATTAAATTTAAAAATATAAAAATAAAAGCGGCTTGCTAACTTATCATGAACAATGCAAAGAAATACAGGTAAAACAAAACAAAAAACCACAAAAGAACAAAGCGTGAACAGAGAAACCAAACGCTGCACAATGGAAATCGTGAAAGCCAAACGCTGAAAAAGCTCTTCCGAGCGGCCCTAAAGATCAAGTTTCATCGTTGCATTTGGTAGGGTCTTGGTGTCCGGTCGACCGTCCCCAAGCATTGCAACTTGGCCTGCAACCCCGTTTCTTTGCTACGAACACATCAGATCTACTTTTGGAGCTATGTGTGTTTATATGTGTGTGTGTGTGTGTCTATACCTGCATTATAATACACTACTACTCAGTCTTTCCATTCCCAGCCACAATTTCAACTTAGGCTTTCTATTCCCAGCCATAAAACAGGGCATTTGTTCCCGATCGCTCCTAATCTCTCAAACAAAATGTAGGATAATAGAAATCTTTTATTTACTATTCTCCTATTCCCACTACACATATGACATCAACCAAGAAACAACCACGGCACAATTCTTTCCCAGTTTACCAGAATCAAATCAAAATCATGATAAACTTGTTCTAAAAACTGTGTTACCCAGCCATATCAATAGACATCACCCACAAAAACAACACCACTACACATTGTCTCATTTATCTTATTCTATATTATCTCCTCCGGCAAACCTTCTAATAACCCATTCTCTGCCATCCAAACTCTAAATCAAGTGGTTCAATTTTTTAAATTCATCTAAATTCAAAATATACTTTCAAGTACCTATTTTATACTTTTTAAATTTCATTTGATTTTATTTTGTTTGAGACGTTTTTCACGTGTAGACTACGACGTTTTCAATTATGACTTCGCTGATGTTTTTCAACACCAGTATGCTTTGAGCTCACCTCCATTTTCTTTTTCGCTTCACCACTGTGTGTGTATATATATATACCTGCATTATAATACACTACTACAACTACTTATTATATACCTGAAGTTTCGGAATAAATATATATGATGGATGTGTTAGTTTTCTTTTATCTCAGGCCAAACGGCCGAGACGAGAGAGACGTGGGGAAACCCACGTCCCCGTTTTTCAGCGCCCTGATCGGGGGTGCCTAACTAACTTTGGTTATGGTCCACCGTTACGCAGCGCAAAATAAAAGGGGGTTTTCCCATGAGAACAAAGCCCTACACAAAAAATAAGCCAACCGATCTACTGTGCGCTGCTAGCAACGGGAAGACCGGCGCCGCCACTGCAGGACCTCGCCGGCGACGACCCTCTGCACCGCTCCGACGACTCTCCGAACACCGCTTTCCCTGACGTTCACCGACTCGATGGCTTTCATCGGCGACCGTAAGTCACCCGATTCCCCTCAATCCTAGGTGTTCTAGTGCTATGCTAGCGGATTATGTGACATGCATAAGGTTTAGGCTCTATCATTTGGTATCAGAGCAACTGCTAGTTTTCCTAGAACCCTAGCCCATTGATGTGCTTAGTTATATTTCGATTCTTGCTCTTGGGCTCGGATTAGAAATTTTAGAAGGAGGGGATAAAGCTTTCAAACCCGGATCAGGCTTCAAATTTTAGATCGGCAAAAAAAAACTTACGTTTGCTGGCCCGCCAGCCCTGCGCCGCTGTTGGGCGCCGTCGGCCCTGCGCCGCCTGCTGGCCCGCCTGCGCGCCTGCTGCTCCTGCATGGGTCGCCGCCGGGACTTGCGGTCGCCGTCAGGCGCTTTTTCGCGCCGCGCGCCAAAGACGCGCGCCTCTGGCGCTCCGCCGCGCCGCCGGGCTGCCGTGCCACGCCATCGATCGCCATCGCGCGCGCCCGCCCCGCGCCGCCCGCCGCCGCCGGCGGTAGCCCCGTGCCCCGTGAGTCCGGCCGCCGCCCCTATGCCTCCTTGCGCGAGCTGCGTGTGCCGCCGCCCCTACGTGCACCAGCACTACGCTGCCGCCCCCCCATAACTCAGATTTGTTTTCTTTAGGGTGTTTAAACGGTGGGTGGAGTGCATCGGTTTTCTTGTTTATGGGCTAATAAAAAAATTAATTTTGACCGAGCGTCAATGGCTCCTTGACCGGTTTTCTTCACGCCTGTTTTTCCGGTGGACGAATGAGAGGTGCAGGTGCATCCATAATCTTATGTATTTCAGCATATATTTCATATATATTTTTAGGCTATTGGGTTTTTATTTTTCCGTATATTTCATGTATTTATGATATACCTAATGTTTAATTAATGATTATATGATGTCTCTCATGAAATTATCGCTGGATAATGTTGCTAAGCTGTTGAAAAATATTATACCCTTTTTCCGCTGCGTGATGTTCTACCCCTAATTGAATGGAACCAACGAGAAATTCAATTAGAGGGCTATATTTAAATTTTACATGCTATTACTTTTGGACCAACGTTAATTGTAATTGCATGTCATCAATTATGTTTATTTTGTTATGTTTAATTTTGCCATGCTATTACTCTTTGACCAACGTTAATTGTAATTGCATGCTCTAAATTATGTTAAATTTGTCGTTTCTGCCCAACGGTGATGCGAAAAATTTTTATGAGCATGTTGTTAATCATACCAACGTAAGGTTAACTTTTCATGCAAATCAATTATGTGTTTTTCTAATGTAAAATTTTTTAAATTTTTCAGCTGCTTCCGTTTCCGCTTAAGTTAATGCAATTGAGCCACTTAATGGCAGCAACTTCCAGAAATAGAAGTTCACACTTACAACGACTTTTCAGCTCTTGGATCTGGACTATGCGTTCAGGTTCGATGAGCCTGTCGCTCCTAATGAAGTAGAGGACAAATTTGATGACAAAATGAAGGAGTACAAAACTAATGCTAAGAAGTGGGAGCGGTCTAACCGCGTTTCAGTTGCTGTAATGAAGAACTCTATCAGTGAAACCATTAGGGAAGCAATCCCTGAAAAAGAAAAAGGTAAAGGACTACTTGTCCTCTATCGAGGATCATTTTAAAAGATCCTCTAAGGTTTATGCTACCACATTGATGCACAGGCTCATGAACACTAAGTACAATGGTACTGGAAATGTCCGTGAGCACATTATGACCATAATTAACATTGCTGCCAGACTTAAGACAATGGACATGAAAATTTCTGATGGTTTTGTTGTCCATTACATTATGATGTCTCTTTCTAAGCAATTTGAAGCTTTCAACGTGAACTACAACAGCATTAAGGACAAGTGGACAATGAGCGAGTTGATCGCTAATGTTTCTCAAGAGGAAGAGAGGCTCAAGGCTGAGGGAGCTGATGATATTGTGAATCTAGTCAACTCTTCAAATAAAGCTGGTCCCTCTAGAAATAGAGGAGGCTATAAAGGAAAAGGAAAGAAGGAGCAACCCTACTCCCCTTATAAGAAGCTACAGCACCCACAGCATCCTAAAGCGCCTAAAAATGCTTCAGATCCTGGGAGTTCAAATGGACAGAAGAAAAGTGATGAGTGTTACTTTTGTCAGTCAAAGGACCATTTCAAAGATGTCTATCCTGGATGGCTAAAATGACTCGCCAAGAGAGGTACTTATGAAACTACTTTTGTTGATGAAGCATTTTATGCTGATTTTCCTATAAACTCTTGGTGGATTAATTATGGTGCCACTGTACACGTTACGAATTCCTTGCAGAGATTCCATATGTTGAGAAATCTCATAGGAGAAAGAAGCCTAAGAGTGGCTAATGGAATGGAAGATGAAATTAAAGCTATTGGATTAGTTTTCTTAGTTTTGAATAATGGTTTTGTAATGAAACTTAATGATGTTCTTTATGTTCCTTCGATGAGAAGAAACTTAATTTCTGTTTCATTATTAGATAATGATGGATATACATGTAATTTTGGGCACAGAAAGTGTCTTCTTTATTTCAATAATGATAATGTCGGTCGTGCCATCCGACACAACAAGTTTTATATGTTATCCCTGCAAGATTCTCCTATATCCATGAATATATATGATGTGAATAAAAAGCGCAAGGGAATTGATGAGACTTCATCGAAATTGTGGCACTGTCATTTGGGTCACATTTCGAGGGGGAAAATTGAACGTCTCATTAAAGATAAAATTCTCCACCCTTTAGACTTTAATGATTCGGATGATCATTGCCTTGATTATATCAAAGGCAAGTATGTAAAGTAAATAAAGAAATGTGCTACTCGAAGCACAGGGATTTTGGAATTAATTCATACTGACATATGTGGTCCTTTCCCTGTGACATCAGTGGATGGTTATAATTCTTTCATTACGTTCACTGATGATTACTCACGTTACGGCTACATCTATCCTATTAAAGAGAGATCGGAAGCACTTGACAAATTTAAGATATTTAAGGCTGAAGTTGAAAATCAGCACAATCTAAATATTAAAGTAGTGCGTTCAGATTGCGTGGGAGAGTATTATGGGCAACACGCAACTTATAGGCAGGTTCCTGGACCCTTTGCCATGTTCCTACAAGAAAATGGTATAGTCGTCCAGTACTCAATACCTAATGATCCCCAGCAAAATGGAGTAGCGGAAAGGAGAAATCGCACACTCATGGACATGGTTCGAAGTATGTTGAGCTACTCCACTTTGCCAGTTAAGTTGTGGATGGAAGCATTAAAGACCGCTACACACATACTCAATCGGGTTCCAAGTAAATCAGTGTCTAAAACACCTTATGAATTATGGACTGGGAGAAAATCAAGTTTGAACTACCTCCATGTGTGGGGTTGTGCAGCTGAAGTTAAAGTATTTAACCCACAAATTGGGAAATTAGATCCCAAGACTGTGAGTTGCTATTTTATTGGCTACCCTGATAGGTCTAAAGGGTACCGATTCTATTTTCCAGAACGTACCACAAAATTTGTAGAGATAAGACACGCTGTGTTCTTGAAAAATGATAGCATCAGTGGCGACTTCGATCCCAGAAAAATTGATCTTGAGGAGAAACGGATTTATGTCCCTTCACTGCTAATCCGACAGACTGTTTTTCCTATACCCTAAGTGGTTGTGCCCACTGTTGATCCTGTAGGTGCAACTCCTATTGCGTCTCCAGTTAATTCTGTGGCTACTCCTCCTGTTGAGGGCTCTGAAAATACAAGTGCGGTACCTAATGATGAGCTTTTACACCCCTTTGTGGTAGATAATGAACAACCTAATGAGCCTGCTATTGGACCTGTCAAGTGATCAGAACGAGTGAGGAGATTTGCTATCCCAAGTGATTATGATGTTTACTTGAATGAAGATGATCTTAGGAAGGTGGATGATCCTAGTTCTTATAAGGAAGCTATGAAGAGTAAGGATTCATCTAAATGGCTAGATGCCATGAAAGATGAAATTAAGTCTATGAGCGATAATGGTGTATGGGACTTAGTAAAAATTCCTAATAGAGCCAAAATAGTAGGCTGCAAATGGGTCTAAAAAATCAAACGTGACTTCAAAGAGAATATCAAAAAGTTTAAGGCGAGACTTGTAGCGAAAAGGTTTACTCAAAGAGAAGGCATTGACTATAATGAAACATTTTCTCCTATCTCAGCGAAAGATTCGTTTAGAATCATAATGACGCTCACAGCACATTTAATTTAGAGTTGCACCAAATGGATGTTAAAACTGCATTTCTGAATGGAGACTTGTATGAGGACGTTTACATGACACAACCGGAGGGTTTTGTTGTGGAAGGCGAGGAACATTTGGGATGCAAGTTAAAGAAATCCATATATGGCTTGAAGTAAGCTTCTAGGCAATGGTACGTTAAGTTCGATTAAGTCATAAGGAAATTTGGATTTAAGGAGAATGATATCGATAATTATACATATGTTAAGTTCAGGGGGAGTAATTATACCTTCGTAATCCTTTATGTGGACGATATATTATTGACCAGCAGCAGTGTGGACATGCTGCGGGAAACTAAAAGATTCCTCTCGTCCAATTTTGACATGAAGGATCTCGGTGAAGCATCTTATGTTCTTGGTATTGAAATTCACCGAGATAGATCCAAAGGAACATTAGGTTTATCACAAAAGGCATACATTGACAGAGTACTAAAGAGATACAATATGCATAAATGCTCTGCCTCGCCTGCTCCTATTGTCAAGGGCGATAAGTTTGGAAAATTTCAATACCCAAAGAATGACTATGAATCTGATCAGATGAAGGCTGTACCTTACGCTTCTGCTGTCGGAAGTATTATATATGCTCAAGTATGTACACGCCCTGATTTAGCTTTTGTTACCGGGATGCTTGGCAGATATCAATCAAATCCAGGACCGGACCACTGGAAAGCCGTTAAGAAAGTCCTACGCTATATGCATGGCACTAAAGGTCATATACTCACATATAGAAAATGCGATAACCTTGAGATTGTCGGTTATTCTGATGCTGATTTTGCGGGGTGTAAAGACACTAAGAAGTCCACATCATGTTATATTTTCACCCTCGCAGAAGCAGCAATTTTATGGAAAAGTGTAAAGTAAACACTTACTGCATCGTCGACAATGCAGGCTGAATTTGAGGCATGTTATGAGGCTACCCGGCAGGCTGTATGGCTTAAGAACTTTATCCCGGGATTGAGAGTGGTAGATAGCATTTCTAGACCACTCATTCTATACTGCGATAATCAACCCGCAGTTTTCTATTCGGGTAACAACAAGTCAAGTGCGGCTGCCAACTACATTGACATAAAGTATCATGTTGTGAAAGATAGAGTTCAGGATCAAACAATTAAGGTTGAGCATATTGGAACTAATTTTATGCTCGCGGATCCGCTCACAAAAGGCTTACCACACAATATTTTTTGTGATCATGTTGCCGGCATGAATTTATTGGAGAGCCTGTGATCCTGGAATAAGAGGACCATATAAAGTAACCAACTCCCATGAAGTATTATGTTATCTGATCGATATAGAATGGAGCACTATAAGTACTAATGTCCAGTGGTACTTAATTGACTATTGTGACGCATTACTTTGGTGTGAACTTTTATTGAGAGAGGACTTATGATGTTTAGCCTTACGATCAAGGGGGAGAATGTTAGTTTTTTTATCTCAGGCCAAACGGCTGAGACGAGAGAGACGTGGGGAAACCCACGTCCCTGTTTTTCAGCGCCCTGATCGAGGGTGCCTAACCAACTTTGGTTACGGTCCCCCGTTGCGCAGCGCAAAATAAAAGGGGGTTTTCCCGTGAGAACAAAACCCTGCACAAAAAATAAGCCAACCGATCTACTGTGCGCTGCTAGCAAGGGGAAGACCGGCACCGCCACTGTAGGACCTCGCCAGCGACGACCCTCTGCACCGCTCCGACGACTCTCCAAACACCGCAAACTTTCCCCGACGTTCACCGACTCGATGGCTTTCATCGGCGACCGTAAGTCACCCGATTCCCCTCAATCCTAGGTGTTCTAGTGCTAGGCTAGCGGATTATGTGACATGCATAAGGTTTAGACTCTATCAGGATGTGGGCCTTAAAGTGCATGTACTGGAAGCTAGCTAGATTAATATATAACTAGACGCCCAGTTATTTGCCACACATTGTAGCTAGTTTATACATGTGTACAGCTCAGCCGTAACAGCTATCTAAGCTTATCCTGTTATTGTCAGGTGCACATTTGGGGAGATGATATTACATTCTTGGTGGGAAGGCAGAACACGGAGTGCCGTTACAGCTTTCTGATCGATCGGTCTATTGTTCCTGTTCGATCATAGCTAGAAAGCCCCAAGAGCCGTGCTAAATCTTTTCTCTGTCTCTCTGTTGACAGCATTCTCTCTCATATGGTGTCCATGAAGACTAGAAATAGTCGTATTAATCGGAGAGAGAAAGAGAGAGAAGGTCGGGGAAGCCCCATTCAGCCCATGCATCATAAGCGTGCGCGTGCTCAAGGTCGGGGAAGCTTGCACCAGAGAGAGAGAGGATGCTTGGCTCCCCGTTCGCTATCAATTACGTGTCGGCCGACTAATTTTTTTAAAATAATAAATTTTTTGTTAATATTACATAAATATATTATCACTTAAAAAATTATATAAATAACCTTTTGTCATCCATTTTAAATGGCAATAGACCTCTCTCACCATTTGAAATGGTGACAATCCTACGTGGAGTCCTACATGGCAGCCAGCAGATTTTGTCATCAAATGAATTGATGACCAAACTTCTATCGCTAATTGAACTGATGACAGAAGCTTTTGTTGTTAATTGAATTGGTAACAGAGACATGCTACCTGCCAGGTCGAATATGCAGGATTGTTGCCATTTGAAATGACAATTGAATCTACGAGGGTTTCTATCGTCATTTCAATTAACGATTCATCTCTCCATCGCTAATTAAAATGGCGATAGATGCTATGGCACCGACATAGTGCTCTGTCGTCCATTTGTATGACAACAGAGCTTCTGTCGCCATTTGTCCCAAATTTAAATAGCAACAGGGTCTCTGTCCCTATTTGAAATAACGATATTATGTATTTTTTAAATAATGATATATTTATATAATATTAATAGAAATATATTATTTAAAAAATCCCAGCAGGCCAACCACTCGAAGAGCTCTATTGATACCACGTACTGAGCAATTTGTACTATACGCAACAAAGTGGATGCGTGCACCTGAATGTAGGGGTGAAAACGGATCGGATATGGGTTGGATAATGCTTAAACCATATTCGCATCCATATTTTTCCTCGGATTCAAATACGAATCGGACAAATACCGGATACGGATATGGATCGGACAAATGTCATATACAAATTTGGATCGCGTTATACTCAAAATTGGATCGGATTCGACTATTTTTTGGATTCCAATAATTATTCGTGTCCTCTCCTATTTAAAACATGGCACCGAATTATTTTAATATTTTAAATTGATAAACAACTAACTCAGTGACTCTAACGTGTACAAATGAATCATTCATCTCATGTATTTGTATAATATAGCTTCTGAGGACAGCTTCATATTCTAGGACACAACGAAGTTTAACAAATTAATATCGATTTTATAGTAATATTTATGCTTCTTTTTTTTAGTTTATCATGTAATCATTGATTATTGCTGCCATTTTGTCACCAATTCTAACTAATTATAGAAATGTTGTAAATAAATCGGTTATAAACATATTAAATTTAGCTAAAAAGAGTATGCAAAAAAGCTTTATTGGGGGATGTGACAAAATAAAAAAATAAGAAATGCCAAATAAAATAATACCATGATGACGAGCTCGTTGAGATGATCAAAATGCATATATAATATGCCTAATTTAAAGGTCAAATGTAAATGATACATATAAGTAAGTTGATGTTGGTATATTGTTGAATCCAAATATCCGGATAGTAGGTATCTGGAGCAAACACATCTGTATCCGTTTTGTATCCAGATCTGACATATTCAGATCTGGTAGCCAGATATTCGAAAAATATCTGGATCCGTTCTCTCCCCTACCTGAAAGAGGAAATCGTTCGCGTTGGAATACAACGACACTTAGGTTTACTGTTTTGAGCATAGTAGCCAGCCATGGAGTGGACTCTTTCTTCTTTGGGGGCATTCGGAATGGCATTGGTTTTTGGCTTTTTTTACTATAGCTGAGTGAGTTTATTTGGTATAATTAAATTTAAAAAAATTAAAAATAGAAAAAACATGTTAGCCCATCACGGACAATGCAAATAAATACGAGGAAAAAAGAAAATGAAAAAATCCTAAAAAATCTAGAAAAATCTAGAAAAAGACAAACTTACTGAATAGTAAAAAAACAGAAACTAGAAGTAGAAACTAAAAAAAGAGTTAAAATGGGCAGGGCCGCAGCAACAGAGCGGACATGATTTACCATTTGGTACGGCCTACGGGCGGCTCATACTAAGGGGGTTATCGTTTTAGCGATAGCTTTTGACTTTTGGTTGAAATTTCACTGTAGCTAGCTTTTTATTTACTGTAGCTGAGTTAGTGGATAGTGTAGTGAATAGTGAAAAAAAGCTGAAGTTAAAAACTGAAGCTTTTAAAAGCCAAAACGATCACTGTCTAATAACGCTTCACATAAACAAAGTGAACTTCAGATACTCCTACATCTCTCTGTCTACAGCATTCTCTCTCTGTTTAGTTCTTGGGAGTCGGCAGCTCAAGATTAATCCTGGGCGTTGATCCCATCTGGACGTACGGCGGCAGCTAGTCTCGTACGCGTGCCGGGCTGCGTCCTCATTCCATAACAACTTCGGACGTGACAGGGAATGCGGATCGAGTCGGTTTCCTTTTCGCATTCCCGCGTGCGTCCGTGCCGGAGGCGGCAACCCGGCCCCTCTGCGAGCCCGATCAGGTCTCGTGGAGCATTCCGCTATATAAACCAGGGCATGGCGCATGCAACCTGCACCACGTCCAAGACAAGCTGCAAGCGGCCGCACGCGCTTACGCTGGCTGTGCACGAGCGTGCCGCCGCTGCAGATCAACGACGGAACAAGAAGAAGCCACCGCAGGCTAACTTGTCGGCGGATCACGCCCCCGCTATGGTCCAGCACGTGGCGCCGCCTGCAGATGCCGAGCCCATAAATGCTGTCCCCCTGGCCGCGCGGCCGGCTGCTGACTTCTCGACGGACGCCGGCGCTTTGGTCTCGCACGTGGCGCCGCCTGTTGAAGCCGAGCCAGCAAATGCTGTCACGATGGACGCCGTCGCGCCGGGCAGAGCCGAGCCGGCGTGGATACGCAAGCTTCTCCTCCCGCGCTTGAAGCTCCGGCTCGACCTGCCGGTGCACTTCATCGACGAGAAGGTGGTGATGCGGACCGACCTCGACGGGCACCAGAACCGGTTCCGCCTCCCGACCGGCGGCGTGCTGCGCCGGCTCCTCCCGATCCTCTCGCCCGAGGAGGCCAAGGCCGCCAACCTGATCGAGGTGAAGGCCCCGAGGCCAGGGCCAACGAAGCAACCGGCGATCGATGGCGCCGCCGCGACCGACGGGGAGCAGGGGGGGAGGAGGAGGAAGAAGAAGCAGGGGAAGAACCACGGCGGGCTGCCGGTGCTCGTGGTGGACATGAACGGCGGCATCAAGCGGCTGCAGCTGTCGCGGTGGGACAGCAGCCGTGGCACGATCATCAAGGGGGAAGGGTACCTCGACTTCATCAGCCGGTGCGGCTTCAAGGAGAAGGACCGTATCGAGATCTGGGCGTTCAAGCAGCCCCTGTTCCGGAACTTCGGGGTGATCATGTGTGCTGAAAGCCCTCTGTACATGGTGATGTTCAAGAGAGACGACGAGCAGCGCCAACCCTTAATGCCGCCGCCCGACCTCCCGCAGAGGAAAATGTAGATTAAGATTCCACATACATGCATCTTATAATTTTGGCAAGTCACCGCCTCTGCTTTTGACGTGCAGATGTACCTTTCGAGTTTTGGCGATTTGCCACGAAACAAAGTTTAAAAAAATCAATATCATATCATCCCGGGCCAATACAATTCCTACACGATTCGTGCGAAATTCTCGTGTTCCGCATAGAGCCTTTACGGTTTGGCATGTCGAGACAGCCGTTTCACTGCGTTGATGCTGCATGCGTGTGGTGTGTGCTTGACTGAGCGGGATTGTTTGGGAAAGCGACATACTACTGCTGTCGCAGGTGTTCGGAGCACCCAAGGTTACGCATTCGATTGGATGCTCTCTAGAAGCAAGATCATTGTATGGTGAAGTAGCAGAACGCAAGTACGGTGATCATCCACACGACACACCACACGGGGCAGGGGCCACCGTGTCCATCGCAAATTCTGCGAGCCGGAAAGCCAAACAGTCCAGCGGCCGTCCTACCGCGCAACCACCGAGGTGAGCATTTGTTCGTGCCTGTGCTTTCGGCTGCTGCTTCTTGCCGTGGTTCTCCTTTCTTCGATTATTCTTTCTACTGTGCTGAACATCGCTTCTAAAGAGACGGTAGGCACCAACACTAAGAGAACATCCCGTACGAAATGTGACGGTACAGAAAATATCCGCTTATTATTCTTCCGCCACTCGAACAAGTCTATCTTGTCTTCGCCAATAAGATCAAAATCAATATTTATAAAATTATGCTCCAAGTAATGGGTCGGCTCAGAGATAGAATTTCACTTGGAGACCGCCGGAGGTTGAGAGGATGAAGAGTAGACTTACCATTTAGTTTCTTCTATAAGTGTGATGTTAAAATTGTCTTTCCTTGTTGTGTCTGCTGCGAGGTCTCTGATATTGTTGATTTGTGATCCAAATTCTATATATCAATTAGGCCAGCTTCTGGACGGAGCGTAGCGGAGGCTCGTCGCCGGAGGCTTAGGGTTTCTTGTTATATATATCCTGTAAACCGCCGTTTGGGATAGGGCATTAGAGTTGTAAATCCCCGGCATTGTAACCTCACCCCGATATAGTGAAGATTGTTGCTGGCTGGCGCCTGTGGTTTTTTCCCCTCTCGCATTGGGAGGGTTTTCCACGTTAAATCTTGTGTCTCTCTGCGATTGATCTTGTTTACTTCGTCGTTTCTTCCGCCGTCACGTGCAACAGATATCGCGCTGCTGTCAAACTTGTCATACTACATACAGAAAACACGAAAAAGCTCCGACCATCCTCGGTCACCTCCCTCCTCGGCCCTCTCCCGCCTCCCCCCGTCCTCCAGCCGCCTCCCTCCTCCGCCACCTCCCCCAACAGCCTCCTCCTCCCTCGGCCCCTGGTCGCCTCCGCCCCCCCCCCCCCCACACCTCCCCCAACCGTCTCCTCCTCGCCCGGCCCCCTCCCTCCTTCCCAGGACCCCTGATGACCCTTCCTCCCCAAACTGCCTTTCTCCTCCCCTGACACCCTGCCACCTCCCTCCTCCCCCAGCGACCCCTCCTCCCCAGGCCCCCTCCTCTCCTGACCTCCCCCAACTGCCTCCCTCCTCCCTTGGCAGCCACTTGACCCAACGATGGGTCCCCCAACGACGGTGCTCCCATCCTCAGTGTCATCGTCGTCGTCCATGGCTTCACTAATGAGTCCAATCGATCGCCCACTCACCTGCACTTCGTCAAAGTCGTTCGCCGTCGACCACCAGGGCCACGGCTTCTCTGAGGGCCTCTACGGCCACATCCTGGACATCACCCGGTGCTCGACAACTGCAAGGCCGCCTTCACCCCTTCCGCACCGACTACCCATCGCAACTGCCATGCTTCCTCTACGGGAGTCCCCGACGGCGGTGGTGGAGCCGCTGCTTGGTGGTGCACATGGCGATCCGTATACTCCTTCCTCTCTAGTCCTTTACTCCTCTCTCGCTATGCAATAGCTTGTAGGGCGGGAATCCACGGGATGATGGGAAGGAGACGGGAGGGCGACGGAAGGTGGGAGGCCAAGGCCAAAACAGCCACGGGCACTGACGTGCCGGTTGTGGCCCCCGTGCTGACCATGCTTGCCGGACCGGGTCAACCCAAGCACAGCACGATATGTTGTGCCGTGCCGCCCGATGGGCCAGCTTTCCAGGCCCAGCCCGGCCGACCGTTCATGCCGTGCTGACATGGCCCACCACGTGACATGCCCGTATCATGCTTCAGCTGTGCTCGGCCGGTCGGGCCTCGGGCTAGACAACTCCCAGATCTAGACGAGATGCCTGACCGCGGCTGATGGACTACACCGCTTTCGCTTTTCGGGATGTGGTCAGACATGTGCCGTAGCTAGGCCTAAGCGGGACAATCCGACCGCGCCGTGCTTGCAAGCTAGCTACTACTGCCCTGCAGCCACATGTACATAACCTGTCAGAACGGGATCCACAAGTTCAATTCCTCGTAGCCTAAACGCCGTCGAGTACAAAGACAATGCGTACTTGTAGTGTATATTGTACGTAAAGCCTGCCGACGATTATCGATCTTAGTTTGCCTTTACCGAGACAGCTACATACATGTCAAGTTTAGAGGCTGGCCATGGAAGACTAAGGGGGCATTTGGAATAGCGATGGCTTCTGGCTTCTAGCTCAAATTTTACTGTAGCTGGTTGATTTTTTTACTATAGCTATCTAGCTGTGTTGGGTTATTGGGTATAATTAAATTTAAAAAAATATAAAAATAAAAGCGGCATGCTAACTTATCATGAACAATGCAAAGAAATACAGGTAAAAACAAAACAAAAAAACCACAAAAGAACAAAACCGTGAACAGTAAACCAAACGCTGCACAATGGAAATCGTGAAAGCCAAACGCTGAAAAAAGCTCTTCTGAGCGGCCCCTAAAGATCAAGTTTCATCGTTGCAGCTACTGGTAGGGTCTTGGTGTCCGGTCGACCGTCCCCAAGCATTGCAACTTGGCCTGCAACCCCGTTTCTTTTGCTACGAACACATCTGTATCTACTTTTTGGAGCTATGTGTGTTTATATGTGTGTGTGTGTGTGTCTATACCTGCATTATAATACACTACTACTCAGTCTTTCCATTCCCAGCCACAATTTCAACTTAGGCTTTCTATTCCCAGCCATAAAACAGGGCATTTGTTCCCAATCGCTCCTAATCTCTCAAACAAAATGTAGGATAATAGAAATCTTTTATTTACTATTCTCCTATTCCCACTACACATATGACATCAACCAAGAAACAACCACGGCACAATTCTTTCCCAGTTTACCAGAATCAAATCAAAATCATGACAAACTTGTTCTAAAAACTGTGTTACCCAGCCATATCAATAGACATCACCCACAAAAACAACACCACTACACATTGTCTCATTTATCTTATTCTATATTATCTCCTCCGGCAAACCTTCTAATAACCCATTCTCTGCCATCCAAACTCTAAATCAAGTGGTTCAATTTTTTAAATTCATCTAAATTCAAAATATACTTTCGAGTACCTATTTTATACTTTTTTAATTTCATTTGATTTTATTTTGTTTGAGACGTTTTTCACGTGTAGACTACGACGTTTTCAATTATGACTTCGCTGATGTTTTTCAACACCAGTATGCTTTGAGCTCACCTCCATTTTCTTTTTGGCTTCACCACTATGTGTGTATATATATATACCTGCATTATAATACACTACTACAACTACTTATTATATACCTGAAGTTTCGGAATAAATATATATGATGGATGTGTTAGTTTTCTTTTATCTCAGGCCAAACGGCCGAGACGAGAGAGACGTGGGGAAACCCACGTCCCCGTTTTTCAGCGCCCTGATCGGGGGTGCCTAACTAACTTTGGTTATGGTCCACCGTTACGCAGTGCAAAATAAAAGAGGGTTTTCCCGTGAGAACAAAGCCCTACACAAAAAATAAGCCAACCGATCTACTGTGCGCTGCTAGCAACGGGAAGACCGGCGCCGCCACTGCAGGACCTCGCCGGCGACGACCCTCTGCACCACTCCGACGACTCTCCGAACACCGCTTTCCCTGACGTTCACCGACTCGATGGCTTTCATCGGCGACCGTAAGTCACCCGATTCCCCTCAATCCTAGGTGTTCTAGTGCTAGGCTAGCGGATTATGTGACATGCATAAGGTTTAGGCTCTATCATTTGGTATCAGAGCAACTGCTAGTTTTCCTAGAACCCTAGCCCACTGATGTGCTTAGTTATATTTCGATTCTTGCTCTTGGGCTCGGATTAGAAATTTTAGAAGGAGGATAAAGCTTTCAAACCGGATCAAGCTTCAAATTTTAGATCGGCAAAAACTTACGCTTGTCGCCCGCCACCCTGCGCCATTGTTGGCGCCGTCTGCCTGCGCGCGCGCGCTGCCCGCGCGCGCCTGCTGCTCTGCTGGGTCGCCGGCGGCCTTGCGGTCGCCGCAGGCGCGCCTTTCCGCCTGCGCGCCAAAGACGCGCGCCTCGTGGCGCTCCGTCGCGCTGCCGGGCTGCCAGGCCACGCCATCGACCGCCATCGCGCGCACCGCCCGTCGCCGCCGCGCCGCTCGCCGCGCGTAGCCCCGCGCCCGTGAGAGTCCGCCGCCCCTACGCCTCCTTGCGCGAGCTGCGTGTGCCGCCGGCCCTACGTGCACAAAGATCGCCGCCCCATAACTCAGATTTGTTTTCTTTGGGGTGTTTGAACGGTGGGTGGAGTGCATCGGTTTTCTTGTTTATGGGCTAATAAAAAAATTAATTTTGACCGAGCGTCAATGGCTCCTTGACCGGTTTTCTTCACGCCTGTTTTTGCGGTGGACGAATGAGAGGTGCAGGTGCATCCATAATCTTATGTATTTCAGCATATATTTCATATATATTTTTAGGCTATTGGGTTTTTATTTTTCCGTATATTTCATGTATTTATGATATACCTAATGTTTAATTAATGATTATATGATGTCTCTCATGAAATTATCGCTGGATAATGTTGCAAAGCTGCTGAAAAATATTATACCCTTTTTCCGCTGCGTGATGTTCTACCCCTAATTGAATGGAACCAACGAGAAATTCAATTAGAGGGCTATATTTAAATTTTACATGCTATTACTTTTGGACCAACGTTAATTGTAATTGTATGTCATCAATTATGTTTATTTTGTTATGTTTAATTTTTCCATGCTATTACTCTTTGACCAACGTTAATTGTAATTGCATGCTCTAAATTATGTTAAATTTGTCGTTTCTGCCCAACGGTGATGCGAAAAATTTTTATGAGCATGTTGTTAATCATACCAACGTAAGGTTAACTTTTCATGCAAATCAATTATGTGTTTTTCTAATGTAAAATTTTTTAAATTTTTCAGCTGCTTCCGTTTCCGCTTAAGTTAATGCAATTGAGCCACTTAATGGCAGCAACTTCCAGAAATAGAAGTTCACACTTACAACGACTTTTCAGCTCTTGGATCTGGACTATGCGTTCAGGTTCGATGAGTCTGTCGCTCCTAATGAAGCAGAGGACAAATTTGATGACAAAATGAAGGAGTACAAAACTAATGCTAAGAAGTGAGAGCGGTCTAACCGCGTTTCACTTGCTGTAATGAAGAACTCTATCAGTGAAACCATTAGGGAAGCAATCCCTGAAAAAGAAAAAGGTAAAGGACTACTTGTCCTCTATCGAGAATCATTTTAAAGGATCCTCTAAGATTTATGCTACCACATTGATGCACAGGCTCATGAACACTAAGTACAATGGTACTGGAAATGTCCGTGAGCACATTATGACCATAATTAACATTGCTGCCAGACTTAAGACAATGGACATGAAAATTTCTGATGGTTTTGTTGTTCATTACATTATGATGTCTCTTCCTAAGCAATTTGAAGCTTTCAACGTGAACTACAACAGCATTAAGGACAAGTGGACAATGAGCGAGTTGATCGCTAATGTTTCTCAAGAGGAAGAGAGGCTCAAGACTGAGGGAGCTGATGATGTTGTGAATCTAGTCAATTCTTCAAATAAAACTGGTCCCTCTAGAAATAGAGGAGGCTATAAAGGAAAAGGAAAGAAGGAGCAACCCTACTCCCCTTATAAGAAGCCACAGCACCCAAAGCATCCTAAAGCGCCTAAAAATGCTTCAGATCCTGGGAGTTCAAATGGACAGAAGAAAAGTGATGAGTGTTACTTTTGTCAGTCAAAGGACCATTTCAAAGATATCTATCCTGGATGGCTAAAATGACTCGCCAAGAGAGGTACTTATGAAATTACTTTTGTTGATGAAGCATTTTATGCTGATTTTCCTATAAACTCTTGGTGGATTGATTATGGTGCCACTGTGCACGTTACGAATTCCTTGCAGGGATTCCATATGTTGAGAAATCTCATAGGAGAAAGAAGCCTAAAAGTGGCTAATGGAATGGAAGATGAAATTAAAGCTATTGGATTAGTTTCCTTAGTTTTGAATAATGGTTTTGTAATGAAACTTAATGATGTTCTTTATGTTCCTTCGATGAGAAGAAACTTAATTTCTGTTTCATTATTAGATAATGATGGATATACATGTAATTTTGGGCACGGAAAGTGTCTTCTTTATTTCAATAATGATAATGTCGGTCGTGCCATCCGACACGACAAGTTTTATATGTTATCCCTGCAAGATTCTCTTATATCCATGAATATATATGATGTGAATAAAAGGCGCAAGAGAATTGATGAGACTTCATCGAAATTGTGGCACTGTCATTTGGGCCACATTTCGAGGGAGAAAATTGAACGTCTCATTAAAGATAAAATTCTCCACCCTTTAGACTTTAATGATTCGGATGATCATTGCCTTGATTATATCAAAGGCAAGTATGTAAAGTAAATAAAGAAATGTGCTACTCGAAGCACAGGGATTTTGGAATTAATTCATACTGACATATGTGGTCCTCTCCCTGTGACATCAGTGGATGGTTATAATTCTTTCATTACGTTCACTGATGATTACTCACGTTACGGCTACATCTATCCTATTAAAGAGAGATCGGAAGCACTTGATAAATTTAAGATATTTAAGGCTGAAGTTGAAAATCAGCACAATCTAAAGATTAAAGTAGTGCGTTCAGATCGCGGGGGAGAGTATTATGGGCAACACGCAACTTATGGGCAGGTTCCTGGACCCTTTGCCATGTTCCTACAAGAAAATGGTATAGTCGTCTAGTACTCAATACCTGGTGATCCCCAGCAAAATGGAGTAGCGGAAAGGAGAAATCGCACACTCATGGACATGGTTCGAAGTATGTTGAGCTACTCCACTTTGCCAGTTAAGTTGTGGATGGAAGCATTAAAGACCGCTACACACATACTCAATCGGGTTCCCAGTAAATCAGTGTCTAAAACACCTTATGAATTATGGACTGGGAGAAAATCAAGTTTGAACTACCTCCATGTGTGGGGTTGTGCAGCTGAAGTTAAAGTATTTAACCCACAAATTGGGAAATTAGATCTCAAGACTGTGAGTTGCTATTTTATTGGCTACCCTGACAGGTCTAAAGGGTACCGATTCTATTATCCAGAACGTACCACAAAATTTGTAGAGACAAGACACGTTGTGTTCTTGAAAAATGATAGCATCAGTGGCGACTTCGATCCCAGAAAAATTGATCTTGAGGAGAAGCGGATTTATGTCCCTTCACTGCTAATCCGACAGACTGTTTTTCCTATGCCCCAAGTGGTTGTGCCCACTGTTGATCCTGTAGTTGCAACTCCTGTTGCGTCTCCAGTTAATTCTATGGCTACTCCTCCTGTTGAGGGCTCTGAAAATACAAGTGCAGTACCTAATGATGAGCTTTTACAGCCCTTTGTGGCAGTTAATGAACAGCCTAATGAGCCTGCTATTGGAACTGTCAAGTGATCAGAACGAGTGAGGAGATTTGCTATCCCAAGTGATTATGATGTTTACTTGAATGAAGATGATCTTGGGAAGGTGGATGATCCTAGTTCTTATAAGGAAGCTATGAAGAGTAGGATTCATCTAAATGGCTAGATGCCATGAAAGATGAAATTAAGTCTATGAGTGATAATGGTGTATGGGACTTAGTAAAAATTCCTAATAGAGCCAAAACAGTAGGCTGCAAATGGGTCTAAAAAATCAAACGTGACTCCAAAGAGAATATCAAAAAGTTTAAGGCGAGACTTGTAGCGAAAAGGTTTACTCAAAGAGAAGGCATTGACTATAATAAAACCTTTTCTCCTATCTCAGCGAAAGATTCATTTAGAATCATAATGACGCTCACAGCACATTTAATTTAGAGTTGCACCAAATGGATGTTAAAACTGCATTTCTGAATGGAGACTTGTATGAGGACGTTTACATGACACAACCGGAGGGTTTTGTTGTGGAAGGCGAGGAACATTTGGGATGCAAGTTAAAGAAATCCATATATGGCTTGAAGTAAGCTTCTAGACAATGGTACCTTAAGTTCGATTAAGTCATAAGAAAATTTGGATTTAAGGAGAATGATGTCGATAATTGTACATATGTTAAGTTCAGGGGGAGTAATTATACCTTCTTAATCCTTTATGTGGACGATATATTATTGACCAAAGAAGACAGTGGACATGTCATGGAAACTAAAAGATTCCTCTCGTCCAATTTTGACATGAAGGATCTCGGTGAAGCATCTTATGTTCTTGGTATTGAAATTCACCGAGATAGATCCAAAGGAACATTAGGTTTATCACAAAAGGCATACATTGACAGAGTACTAAAGAGATACAATATGCATAAATGCTCTGCCTCGCCTGCTCCTATTGTCAAGGGCGATAAGTTTGGAAAATTTCAATGCCCAAAGAATGACTATGAATCGATCGATGAAGGTCAGACTTACGCTTTGCCGGAAGTATTATGTATGCTCAAGTATGTACACGCCCTAATTTAGCTTTTGTTACCGGATGCTTGGCGATATCAATCAAATCCAGGACCGACCACCGAAAGCCGTTAAGAAAGTCCTACGCTATATGCAAGGCACTAAAGGTCATATGCTCACATATAGAAAATGCGATAACCTTGAGGTTGTCGGTTATTCTGATGCTGATTTTGCGGAGTGTAAAGACACTAAGAAGTCCACATTATGTTATATTTTCACCCTCGCAGGAGCAGCAATTTTATGGAAAAGTGTAAAGTAAACACTTACTGCATCGTCGACAATGCAAGCTGAATTTGAGGCATGTTATGAGGCTACCCAGCAGGCTGTATGGCTTAAGAACTTTATCCCGGGATTGAGAGTGGTAGATAGCATTTCTAGACCACTCATTCTATACTGCGATAATCAACCCGCAGTTTTCTATTCGGGTAACAACAAGTTAAGTGCGGCTGCCAACCACATTGACATAAAGTATCATGTTGTGAAAGATAGAGTTCAGGATCAAACAATTAAGGTTGAGCATATTGGAACTAATTTTATGCTCGCGGATCCGCTCACAAAAGGCTTACCACACAATATTTTTTGTGATCATGTTGCCGGCATGGGTTTATTGGAGAGCCTGTGATCCTGGAATAAGAGGACCATATAAAGTAACCAACTCCCATGAAGTATTATGTTATCTGATCGATATAGAATGGAGCACTATAAGTACTAATGTCCAGTGGTACTTAATTGACTATTGTGACGCATTACTTTGGTGTGAACTTTTATTGAGAGAGGACTTATGATGTTTAGCCTTACGATCAAGGGGGAGAATGTTAGTTTTTTTATCTCAGGCCAAACGGCCGAGACGAGAGAGACGTAGGGAAACCCACGTCCCCGTTTTTCAGCGCCATGATCGGGGGTGCCTAACCAACTTTGGTTACGGTCCCCTGTTGCGCAGCGCAAAATAAAAGGGGGTTTTCCCGTGAGAACAAAACCCTGCACAAAAAATAAGCCAACCGATCTACTGTGCGCTGCTAGCAAGGGGAAGACCGGCACCGCCACTGCAGGACCTCGCCAGCGACGACCCTCTGCACCTCTCCGACGACTCTCCGAACACCGCAAACTTTCCCCGACGTTCACCGACTCGATGGCTTTCATCGGCGACCGTAAGTCACCCGATTCCCCTCAATCCTAGGTGTTCTAGTGCTAGGCTAGCGGATTATGTGACATGCATAAGGTTTAGACTCTATCAGGATGTGGGCCTTAAAGTGCATGTACTGGAAGCTAGCTAGATTAATATATAACTGGACGCCCAGTTATTTGCCACACATTGTAGCTAGTTTATACATGTGTACGGCTCAGCCGTAACAGCTATCTAAGCTTATCCTGTTATTGTCAGGTGCACATTTGGGGAGATGATATTACATTCTTGGTGGGAAGGCAGAACACGGAGTGCCGTTACAGCTTTCTGATCGATCGGTCTGTTGTTCCTGTTCGATCATAGCTAGAAAGCCCCAAGAGCCGTGCTAAATCTTTTGTCTGTCTCTCTGTTGACAGCATTCTCTCTCATATGGTGTCCATGAAGACTAGAAATAGTCGTATTAATCGGAGAGAGAAAGAGAGAGAAGGTCGGGGAAGCCCCATTCAGCCCATGCATCATAAGCGTGCGCGTGCTCAAGGTCGGGGAAGCTTGCACCAGAGAGAGAGAGGATGCTTGGCTCCCCGTTCGCTATCAATTACGTGTCGGCCGACTAATTTTTTTAAAATAATAAATTTTTTTGTTAATATTACATAAATATATTATCACTTAAAAAATTATATAAATAACCTTCTGTCATCCATTTTAAATGGCAATAGACCTCTCTCACCATTTGAAATGGTGACAATCCTACGTGGAGTCCTACATGGCAGCCAACAGATTTTGTCATCAAATGAATTGATGACCAAACTTCTATCGCTAATTGAACTGATGACAGAAGCTTTTGTTGTTAATTGAATTGGTAACAGAGACATGCTACCTGCCAGGTCGAATATGCAGGATTGTTGCCATTTGAAATGACAATTGAATCTACGAGGGTTTCTATCGTCATTTCAATTAACGATTCATCTCTCCATCGCTAATTGAAATGGCGATAGATGCTATGGCACCGACATAGTGCTCTGTCGTCCATTTGTATGACAACAGAGCTTCTGTCGCCATTTGTCCCAACTTTAAATAGCAACAGGGTCTCTGTCCCTATTTGAAATAACGATATTATGTATTTTTTAAATAATGATATATTTATATAATATTAATAGAAATATATTATTTAAAAAATCCCAGCAGGCCAACCACTCGAAGAGCTCTATTGATACCACGTACTGAGCAATTTGTACTATACGCAACAAAGTGGATGTGTGCACCTGAATGTAGGGGTGAAAATGGATCGGATATGGGTTGGATAATGCTTAAACCATATTCGCATCCATATTTTTTCTCGGATTCAAATACGAATCGGACAAATACCGGATACGGATATGGATCGGACAAATGTCATATACAAATTTGGATCGCGTTATACTCAAAATTGGATCGGATTCGACTATTTTTCGCATTCCAATAATTATTCGTGTCCTCTCCTATTTAAAACATGGCACCGAATTATTTTAATATTTTAAATTGATAAACAACTAACTCAGTGACTCTAACGTGTACAAATGAATCATTCATCTCATGTATTTGTATAATATAGCTTCTGAGGACAGCTTCATATTCTAGGACACAACGAAGTTTAACAAATTAATATCGGTTTTATAGTAATATTTATGCTTCTTTTTCTTTAGTTTATCATGTAATCATTGATTATTGCTGCCATTTTGTCACCAATTCTAACTAATTATAGAAATGTTGTAAATAAATCGGTTATAAACATATTAAATTTAGCTAAAAAGAGTATGCAAAAAAGCTTTATTGGGGGATGTGACAAAATAAAAAAAATATGAAATGCCAAATAAAATAATACCATGATGACGAGCTCGTTGAGATGATCAAAATGCATATATAATATGCCTAATTTAAAGGTCAAATGTAAATGATACATATAAGTAAGTTGATGTTAGTATATTGTTGAATCCAAATATCCGGATAGTAGGTATCTGGAGCAGACACATCTGTATCCGTTTTGTATCCAGATCTGACATATTCAGATCTGGTAGCCAGATATTCGAAAAATATCTGGATCCGTTCTCTCCCCTACCTGAAAGAGGAAATCGTTCGCGTTGGAATACAACGACACTTAGGTTTACTGTTTTGAGCATAGTAGCCAGCCATGGAGTGGACTCTTTCTTCTTTGGGGGCGTTCGGAATGGTATTGGTTTTTGACTTTTTTTACTGTAGCTGAGTGAGTTTATTTGGTATAATTAAATTTAAAAAAATTAAAAATAGAAAAAACATGTTAGCCCATCACGGACAATGCAAATAAATACGAGGAAAAAAGAAAATGAAAAAAATCCTAAAAAATCTAGAAAAATCTAGAAAAAGACAAACTTACTGAATAGTAAAAAAACAGAAACTAGAAGTAGAAACTAAAAAAAGAGTTAAAATGGGCAGGGCCGCAGCAACAGAGCGGACATGATTTACCATTTGGTACGGCCTACGGGCGGCTCATACTAAGGGGGTTATCGTTTTAGGGATAGCTTTTGTCTTTTGGTTGAAATTTCACTGTAGCTAGCTTTTTGTTTACTGTAGTTGAGTTAGTAGATAGTGTAGTGAAAAGTGAAAAAAAAGCTGAAGTTAAAAACTGAAGCTTTTAAAAGCTAAAACGATCACTGCCTAATAACGCTTCACATAAACAAAGTGAACTTCAGATACTCCTACATCTCTCTGTCTACAGCATTCTCTCTCTGTGTAGTTCTTGGGAGTCGGCAGCTCAAGATTAATCCTGGGCGTTGATCCCATCTGGACGTACGGCGGCAGCTAGTCTCGTACGCGTGCCGGGCTGCGTCCTCATTCCATAACAACTTCGGACGTGACAGGGAATGCGGATCGAGTCGGTTTCCTTTTCGCATTCCCGCGTGCGTCCGTGCCGGAGGCGGCAACCCGGCCCCTCTGCGAGCCCGATCAGGTCTCGTGGAGCATTCCGCTATATAAACCAGGGCATGGCGCATGCAACCTGCACCACGTCCAAGACAAGCTGCAAGCGGCCGCACGCGCTTACGCTGGCTGTGCACGAGCGTGCCGCCGCTGCAGATCAACGACGGAACAAGAAGAAGCCACCGCAGGCTAACTTGTCGGCGGATCACGCCCCCGCTATGGTCCAGCACGTGGCGCCGCCTGCAGATGCCGAGCCCATAAATGCTCGGGCCAATACAATTCCTACACGATTCGTGCAAAATT
Source organism: Melocanna baccifera (assembly GCA_036346265.1). Lineage (NCBI taxonomy): Eukaryota > Viridiplantae > Streptophyta > Magnoliopsida > Poales > Poaceae > Melocanna > Melocanna baccifera. The sequence continues at coordinate 32,195,681 of CM070677.1, read as the reverse complement.
CTCGTGTTCCGCATAGAGCCTTTACTGTTTGGCGTGTCGAGACGGTCGTTCACAGCGTTGATGCTGCATGCGTGTAATGTGTGCTTGACTGAGCGGGAGTGTTTGGGAAAGCGACATACTACTAGAGAATAGGTATAAAAACGAAAATTAGTTATTCGATTGCTGAATCGTCGACATGTCCGAGTGGTTAAGGAGGGAGGCTCGAAATCTGTTGGGCTTTGCCTGCGCAGGTTCGACATCTCCAAGATTTGTGTTAACTGTGCAACAATTACCAACCATGTTCAGGCCGTGAAACTTGCTACTGATTGCAGCTCATCTGAAATGAGTTGATTGAAATTTACAGGAACGCGAAACCCCCATCCAGTCGCTCTGAACATTAGTTCGAGCTATTTACAGGTGTTCCTCTCAGTTAGATGACTCCCTCGTAGCTCATCCCACGCACGCAGCTGTCCGTTTTCACAGTACAGCTACCTCCGAGAGAAGCTTCTTGACCCGCCACCCACGTTCTCAAATTTCTCAATGTGCAAAACTTTCTTCGTCGCAAGACGGTTGAACTTCTTCAGCTTTGTGCCATTGGCATCCGTGCTTTTGTCCTCAACATCTTCTTGTTCTTGCCAGTGCACAGAATTGTTGGTCCTGGCTGAATTGGCCTCCATGTCATTCACCCTCTCTACTGCTTTTTCATCGAGGACACGAGACTCTGGGATGTCTTCTAAACTAGTCCTTCGCCTTGATTTTGTGCTCTTCAGATCTCGAGCAATGGCGTCGGCATAAAGAACATCTTCAATTCGAGATAAAACTGCAAAAGCTAAGCTCTCGACAGCCCTGGAGTAGCTCTCCAAGATGGCAAACCCAACGTCCTGAAGGAAAGTAGCATGTGCAAGGGACATGAGTAAAAATTGCTGTAGCAAATCTGAAAAGTAACTGAAACGGGTGGCTCTGTTTGTACCCTGTTGTATTGGATCTTGCTTATGTCGAGCGATGACTGAGGAATGCCGGGAAACCTGTGCTTGAGGATGAGCAGGACAGTTTGTGCGCGCTCTTCGAACTGCTCTCGTTTCTCCAAGCTCACACCGGGGCCCCATGATAGCTTATTGCAGATTTTCCTCTGCCAAATGACAACGGAGGCCTCAATTCGGTCCTTGAGATCGACAATCTTGTGTTCTGTTGACAAGTCTACAGAATTTAGGAGTTCGTTGGGATCAAAGTGGTCATCAGTAATACTTTTGTATATCGAGTCTCCAAGACTAGACCTTCCATTCTGCGAAAAGTATTCACTCGGTTGGGTTAGCCTTAGAATTCTTTTCAGGAAAAAGAGAGATTCAATTCAGAAGTAAGCAATCAATCGACACGATTCAAGGAAAAACATATCAAATTATAGGGATGAACTGAGACTATTGTACAGCAAATACATTTTTCAAGCGACCCAAATTGTTCTAAGTTTTTATACGAAAATTTTCGCGAAGAACAAAGAGATCTCGTAAATCACCTTAGGTAGAGACTCAATATACTCTTCTGGGATCTCCATCTCTGTAAGAACATAAGCATTAATGGCCATGGCTGCCTTCAGCACTTGCCCAACGAGGTCCTTCTGGTGCTGAAGCCATTTTTTCGACGCGTCGGATAGACCCTCAGGAGGCACTCTAACCGTTGGGATCCACCATTTGTCACCCTGCCTTGGTGCATCGCTCATCTCACTCTCATCTGCGTCCTTGGACACGTACCAGAATTCCTGATCGCCTTTGAAATTGTCAAGATACTCCTGTTCCACAGACAGAAAACATCACCGTAGAAATTCAGATGTGTGTACATTGGTTCAGCAAATTGTTGGGGAAGATAACCGAATGGTTTCAGAATTTGCGTAGGCGATGCTTACAAGGAGCATGGCATCGAGCTTTCGCAATGCGGGGATGTTCATGAGAAGATCCCTGCGCTGCTGGGTACCCATCACCTGTTCGACAACAAGGATGAAATGCGGTGTTGTAAGTGAATTGCATGGCGAAAGTCGACTGGAATTAGCGCCGTATAAGAATGATCTTATGGCCGACCTCCATGTTAGCCCCGTCCTCGGATGCTTGTTGCGAAGGGACGAATTCGACTATGTGATCGGCGACTGATAGGAGCCAGTCGATCTCCTTGTTCCATCGCGCTCTCCGGTCTGACGACATGGGCTCAAGGCGGCGCTGCTCCCCGAATACTGAAGCTGCAAATTTCATCGAAAGCAACAAATGTCAAGGACAAAACAGAGAAAGAAGAGACAGGGTGCTACACTTGCCTGCAAGATTTGTGATGGCGTTGGAGAGAGCAAGAGCGGAGGAGACCCCTTTCCCGGTGCCGGACATGTCCTCCCCAAGCAACAGCTTGGCAAACTTCTCCATCATCATCTCCATATCTGCAACCAACAGTCCAACAAGCACAGCCAATCTATGCAATTCTTGAAAGGAATATCGGAACAAAGCAATCTGCATTGTGAGATGCCGTCAAACTAATAGGAACTTTTAATGGTGATCACCTGAAGGCGGTCCACCGTCGCGGACTATCTTCGACGGCACCGGCGGCAGGTCGATGAGACGGCCCGGCGTGGCCCTCGACCCGTGGCTCCTCGACAGCACCCGCTTCTGCAACGGCGGCAGCGGCGCGACCGCCGCCTCTTCCTCCTCCTCCTCCTCCTCCATGCTTCCCCTGCCGCTGCTGCCCCGCGATGACGACGACGGCGACGGCGAGGACGAGAAGGAAGGGCTGGACGACATGACCCGGCGCCTCTGCAGGAACCTGTCGAGGCTGTGGCCGCGCCTCAGGAAACCCCGCACCATCACAGACTCATCCCAAGAACCGGACGCGCGCGCGCATGCGTGGCAATGTCGACGTAGGGCGTGGAGATCGAGTCGCGCAGCTAGCTAGCTCGACGCGAGCATGGCCGGTGTTGCTCGACGGGGTTGGCTGGTGACGAGGGCGCCGGCCGCCAAGCCGGCGTGCATGAGGGGGAGGCCCTGGATTTCCTTGCTTCGTTGCGCGTGCGTGGCCAGCCCCCGCACGGCTGAGGCGCGCGCGAGTGGCTGCCTGCTTCCTCGCGTCGCGTTTGGAGGGGTGGTGGTTTCGTCGAGGAGGCAAAAATAGAATGATGCGCCATTGTTGTGGCACCGGTTGCCTGACCAGACCAAATATAAGCAACATGCTATTTTTTTCCTCCTAGATTTAGGCAGCGTGCGTGCTTGTTGCCGTGATTGCCCAGCTCTGGTGTTCCCATCGAGCCGCGCTGCCACGGCTGTTCCACTGCGCCGCTAGAGCACACGTCAACGCCGGAGCCTGCCGCCCGAGCTCGCCCCCGTCGCCGGCGCCGGCGATGGCGCCGGAGCTGAGAAAGATGGGAGAGAAATGAGAGACCAGCACGAATCTTAGTGCGTTTGGAGGGTGGTACACGGACGTCCATGTACATGTGGTTATGGTTTTTTTTTGCCCCATGTACATGTGGCTATGGTCGGATTCAATACGAAAGCCGATGCCCGATGGCAAGAAGTATGAGGCCGTCTTGTTTCGTGAATCCCAAACAAGAGATCTTGTCTCACCTAGCAAGGAACAATTCAAGGGCAAATAGAGTAGGCAGCGAGGTGTAACACATTGTGCACGTGTTACAAAGCATTAGTCGGCACTGCTGCGGCATTTTGTTTGCTTAGCGTACACAAGGGGCATGGAAATATTAGCTACACAAAATGAGATTTATTGAACTATCATCGTGATCTTCGTTGATTACCAACTATAGAAGAAAAGGATGGATTGGAACATATTTTCTACCCAGATTGTATTCATTGTTTGGCGATATTTATTCCATCTATGGCGCCAACCAACATAGCTTGATATTTGCCCTTCAGTTAACATCTTTATTGGAACATCGGTAAATTTTGTGTTTTGAAAAATATAATTTGATATCGGTAAATTTGATATAATTTGCCCTTCAGTTAACATCTTTATTTATTCCATATAATTTGATATCTTTATTCCATCTACATCGGTAAACATCGGTATCAAATTATATTTCAAAACACAACATAGCTTGAATCATCGTGATTTATTGGAACATATTTATTCCATCTATGGCGCCAACCAACATATTCCATCTACACAGGTCTCTTTTTTTTAGGGAAAAGCAGGAGCTCTGCAAATCTTATTAGAAGTAGTACATCGAAGGCAGAACAAGTCCGCAAGAACGCCAAAAAGATTAAGGTTGTGCTCAAATCGGTTTAAAGTTAATTTCTGTTTCTGATTTCTTTTTTTCACTATTCAGTAATTTTTATCTTTTTCTTGGTTTTTTAGATTTTTTTAGGCTTTTTTGCCTTTTTTTCTTTTTTTTCTCTGTATTCCTTTACATTGTTCGTGATGGGATAATATGTTTTTTTTTATTTTTATATTTTTAAAATTTAATTATACCAAATAAGCTAACTCGTTACAGTAAAAAAATAAATCAACTACAGTAAAAAAAATCATAAACCAACGCAAAACTAAATGCTACCTAACTCACTAGATGAATATTACAAAAAAACAAAAAGTCCTATTTCCGCGGTGATTCCGATGGTGCATTCCTCCGCACTGTTGCCGTGATCGTTGGATGTGACGAGGAGGTCATCATTAGTGCGTGAAAAAGTACTCCCGTGTCAGTAAGTAACTTTTGGCAATTCTTAAATGTGGATTTGCACGAGGCCTAGCTGAGGTACATGAAAATGTAAATTAGCTTTAAGTAGTCGTCAACGTCTAAAAATTTCATAATTTGTATAATTACTACGAGTGTGTCGAGAGTTCTATATAAAAATTTATAATTTTTACAGCTTGTTTGCTATATGTAACAACTCATATGAATATTTGAGCAACATTTACAGTAGATAAAATTACGAAAAACTACACAACTACGATGTGTCCGAAGGCTACATATAAATTTTCGTAATTTTTTGAACTCATTTGCTATATTAAAAAAACTACACAAACTTTAAATAAAATTTAAAAAAATAGCAGGTGATTAGACAGACTAATCCGCACATAATAACTGCAGGTATGCGGTAGAAATCATGAACACACAATTTCTACAGAATAGCATTACTGTAGAATGGATAATCTATAGTTCTTCTAATCGATTGCTTTTTTTTAAGACAAAGTGGCCCCACATGTCCTAACGTCTGATTTCATTAATCCACGGATAATATAGGTTGTTCACTTTTGCAGCAAAGCCCAACAGAGAAACAAAATTATATCATTGCCTTGCGCACACACGGAGATACCGAGACTTCTTGAGTTCGTTACCATGGACTTCGTTGACAAAGCGGCCGGCATGGAACTTTCTATATATACATGCTGGAGATTTCTTATAACGACCGACATGAACCTATAGGTCAACAGGTGGCGTCGCTCAGAATGTGCCGCCTCGCAGCCGTCGGTTGAATGGACCGAAATGTGGCGTCGCTCCATACAAGCCGCCTGGCAACCATCGGTAGAAATGGCCTCTTAAGTGTGAAGTTATTACGATATTGCACTCCAATCATTTTATGAGACTCCAAATGTAGGATATTTAGAATATTGATATGGTCTTCAAAGTGATACTTTAATCATTAGTTTCTACGAAAGTATTATTTTAAATAAAAATAATTATACATTAAATTAGTAATAATATTGTTCCTCTTACCTCTACTCCGTCACACAATGAATGAGAAAGCAACTACGAGGGTTGATAGGGCACTGGTTTCACTTCGTCAATGCACTCATTTTATTGGAATGGCATAGAAGCATAATCCATAATTAAAAACAAGTATTTGAAAGAGTCATGCGATTATGGTCTCCAAAAGAACTGAAAATAACCGAGAAATTAAGACAAAGTGCCAGTTCTAACAAGGAGAAACGCGTATATGAACGCCGAGTTCATACTGATTGTTATTTCTTTCTTTTAAAGAATTAAAGAATATTTCTGTAAACCCCATGGTACATTACACAATCACACATTTCCTGATTACAATCAACTCTAGGATGACCTGAATCATTCTACATTCACACCATGTATATTTAGTATACATAGAAACCTCAAGAAGAAATAAGAAAATAACCCAGTATTCAAATTTGCGGGAGGGGAAGAAAGAACACACGCAGACACCGGAATCCCCAGAAAAACAGATACTCACAACAAAGATGTACAAGGTTGCATAACAGTATGCACAGAACCTCAGTGTTGCTGTAAGAACAATATCATATGAACATGTTTCCTAGCTTGCTTCAACTGAAAGGATCTCAAGCTCTGCCCACCACAGTGGAGACAATCTCGGCGTTGCTGCTTCTGGTGAAATTGCTAGTACTTCTCTCAGTCTAGTGGCGACCTGTCTCATACTTGGTCTCTTTTTTGGATCGCTTTGGATGCAATCCTGGATCAACTCGCAAATGATCTCTAGCTCGTTTTGTTTGTGAGCCTTTAAGGTAGGATCAAGCAAACAAGATATGCTCCGGTCATCCTTAATGCACTCCAAAGCCTGGGGGAAAAAGTGACATGTTGTTACTTCAAGATGCCTTTTTGGTAGATTTTGCAATTTTAGAAACTGTGCATAGTGTCTCGTCATCGTTACCAAATTCACAAGGGACCCCTTGTGTTCGGAATATGGAGGCTTTCCTGAGATGATTTCCAGCATGAGTAGACCAAAACTGCATACATTCCCAGCTGGGTCAGCAGATATTGGCTCATGGTGACCAACAAACTCATCATTCTTGGGCATCTTTCCTTTGGAAATTACTTCTTGCCAAACACTCGTGTCTACTATCTGTGAAAAGGACTTGGTTTTAGGAGCAAAGCATAATGTGATGTGCCGATGCTGAGCTTATCAAGTCTTTGTCCAAATGAATTGGGCAGTACATACTGTTTAATGGTGAGGTACATAAGCACACATTTGATTTGTGTTGTTTTGCCAGATATTTATATGTGAACTATAGGTTGAAGGTATAATGTCCTGAAAATGGTTTTAGAATGATGAAGTTTCAGTCCTGTACTACATTTCCTTTTCCAATATCACCAAAGTTCTGGGTAGACAGACAATTATGGAATTTTTAGTCCTGTGAAGATCCCCAGATATTCAATCAAATAAAAGTTGCACAATCATAAGAATATCTGTACCTTTGCAGCTCCATCTTCAGATAACAATATGGCACTTGACTGCAGGTCAGGGGATGTTATAGAAGGGTTGAGCTCATGCATGTGTTGGATACAGTATGCTACTCCCATAATTACTCTCATCCTACCATTCCAATCAATATGATCAAATCCCTCAACTGCAAAAAGCAAAGCAAATCATTTAAATTTGATCACAAATATCAGACAGTAAAAATTCCGACAGTGGAATAGCATTAACAGCTCTTACCATGGAGATGCTCATAGAGTGTTCCATTGGGTGCATATTCTAACACCATCATCCTCATAAAAGGCTCCTCCTCCTCACAGTATCCAAGCAGGTTGATGAAGTTCTTATGATTAATTCGAGAGAGCGAGTCTATCTATGTGTTCAGAAAAAGAAGTTAGAAGAAACAAGTTTGGTTCAGGTCAACATTGTAGTAATGGGGCGAGTCATTCCTCTAATAAGTAACATTGGATTACTTTTTTCCTGAATCTCCCCTCGGAATGCTTTGACCAATCTTTGCTGGACGTAATCACAGTCGATACAACAGCTATCTCAATGCCACTTGATAAGGTTCCCTTATAAACAGTGTAGTGTGGATAGCTTGCCACAATGTTACTGAAGTCCTCACAAGCACCTTCCAGCTCTGAGCGCTGCAGCTTGGGTACTCCTGTAGCATATTAGGACAGAAAAAATACCACAAATGGTAAGTAAGAGGCAATTCAACCAGATATTTGACAATATTCGAACATGGAAGATTTCAATGAGACTTCAATCTGTGTCCTCTAAACAACGTACACAAAATATCAACGCAAGAAATTAGCTCACTTTGAACAAATTGGAGACACCTAAAGGTGAATATGTATATTCAATTAGTGGATTCTTTTGAATAAACTTTTATAGAACATGAAATCCAAAAAATAAAGAGATGGATTCATCAAGTCAAAGAAAGGGCATTGTACTGCCCTCCTATATAAAGAAAGGCATTGTATTCTTGTTCTCATGGAGACTGACGTTCAGAAAATTTTATAATTTTAACAATTCTACGAATCCAATTACTCAGCTAAGTTTAGAAAGTACAACGATAGTAGAAAAGCATACTAAAGCAATGCTGTCCCTGAAGGCCATATTTCAACATTGGGAACAAAAATACAGGATGATGATGCAAAACTAATTTTCTAAAAATCACTAAAATTACTATCTTTAGGTTGATCAGATAGCAACATTTACCTGTCACAAATGCCTTCTGCAGTTGGCCACTGAGTCCAGTCTTCCATGGACCTATTGTGGCCACTGACTTGTTGCGGCATAGCAAAAGCATACACATGATGCCAATAAGCAACAGGGCGACTGATGGGAGCACGATCACATACAGCCACCTTTTTGACCCTGCTTCTGAAGGAGTATCAGAGAACATGGGTGGACTAGTTGGAGAATTTACAGCTGGTGCAGGTGCATTGTTGGAACTAAATGCTGAAAATGAGCCACTTCCAGTAGAAGGAACAGGAACAGCAGCTGGAACAGGAGCATTTGCAGAAGAAGATGCAGCAAGATTGCTATCCTGAAGTAGTCTGCGCCGGCTAAGATGTGCAGTTGGATTTCTTGCTGCAAATTGCGAAGGAAGATGAGCTGGGCAAAAAACATAAGGCATGTTATGGTCTAGCTTATATATCTAGGGACGAACTTGAACTTAGATAGCAGTAGGTTAGATTACCAGAAAGGTTGCTAGAGTCCTTTTTGTTCTCTTCAGAATCGAACCTACAATGGTCCACATTCAAAAACTGCTATCATCAGCATCTGCTGATAACTTCTTTTCCAAAAAAAAAAAACAAGAAAGAAAAAAATCTTATTATAACTTAGGGAGAATTTATAAGAATCATAAGTTTCCTTACCCATTCTCAGCTCTTTGATTTATATTACCCTTCCCGAGATGATCATAGATTGCAAAATCAATTTCCTGATCAAAGTTCCCATAGGAATTTTGGATCAGAGGCCGCTGAAAGCTGTTGTTGGAAAGCAATCTGCAGAACCCGAGACATGGTATCATGACATTATACTTGTTATTGGTCAAATTTTTCACAAAGTTAATCAGTCAGACGACCTACAAATGCTTAAGTGATTGCATTTCTGCTATCTCCTGTGGAACTTCCCCAGTCAAGTTGTTATTGCTTAAATCTAGTATCTCCAACATTGCAAGACCACTCATTTCCTTAGGAATCAGTCCGCTGAACAAGTTGTTGGAAAGTACACTGCGAGGGGACAGAAAGGTATGAAAGCATTGAAATGGTTGTAGTAAACAGTCAAATCACATGCAAAAGTAAAATTACAGTATCACAACTCACAAGTCGTCAAAAGTTAAGCAGCGAATGCTTGATTGACAGATCGGCCAACTTTCTTATGCTACTGTGTGAAATAGACACACAATGGATTCATATGAGATTTTTGTCTCATTTTTGTTTAACACAGAGATTAGCTGATATGCACACAACATTTTTGTTATGAAGAATAGAAATCAATAATCATTGGTTGGTTAGATAAACACACTTCAGATGTCCTAAGTAATGGTAATGACGTTAGACAAAGCATCAACCACAAAAAATCATCTACTTATCTAGTACGTTCTCTTTAGCACACTGCAAGAAAATCAACTATCACAATACCAATACAATGTTGTGCATGCAATGCCAATTTATATTCTTGTGAAAGCATAAATCCAGAACCATATACTTACAGAGCCCTCAGATGACTAAGACTTCCTAGCTCCGGACCCAAGGTACCTCTTAATGAGAGATCCTTTAGGTTCCTGCAAGAATACTGTTCACAGTAAGTAGAATTCTTAATATGATAAAGTAAGCCAGCATCCCCTGAAAATATACAGACAGAGGAGCATCCCCTGAAAATATATAGACAGAGGACCACGCTAGTCAAAAAATGTAATGTTTCAAAATATTTATTTGGTAAATTTACAGTAAGCCACAGGAATTAAAAGGTGAGTTTGCATGTAAAAAACCATCATCTTGAATAACAAAAAGATTTATTAATCAAACATCTTGAGTCCTAGAATCAATGGTAGACCTTTTCATCTAAAATATCAATAATATGTAGTGGTGATGAAGGAAATGCTCGAAAACTGTTTGAGTAGAAAATGCCCATCTTTCCTTGATAACTAAATCTTCTAGATAAGATGGTTGATGCATGAAACTCAACTTGGCACCAGAGTCCACATATCCTGAGGAGTTCAAGATTATGGTGTTGCACTTACGAGAAAATGTTTATATGTTTAGGGAGTTCGGTGGTAAGATCAAGAGAGGCCCGGGGTTGGACCAGGTCGAAGAGCATGTTGCTTGGTTGAGACTAGATGCAAGGGGATTTAGAAGTACAAGTAGATATGCTACCTTTCCTTTTGAACAACAACTATCAAGTGTTGTTGACAGCTTTAGTTTTAACTTGCTTGGTAGCTTAACCCTTTTAAGTGAGACAGGTGGCACATGAATATCTAGAATAAACATTTGGATATATTATGCTAACCAGGCAGACTACAACATTCAGTTGATGGTGATCCACTTGAGCAAACTCTGTCAAAGATTTATCAAGTTAACTAACATAAACTGGCCTCCATTTTGGACCTATAGTGCTATTATCTAGAGTCACAATAATCCCACGTCATAAGATTGAGACCACCACCAGGAGAAGAAACCAATCATATTAACCTAGCTGTAGCCACTTGTTAGTGTTGGCTGAGTCAAGAAACCATTCCAGTAAACCAAATAATGAGATTCCAATTATGTTATAAGCTTGCAGACAGGCTTCCAGATGAAAATTAATTCCAAATAACACATTTTGTAGGGAAATTCTGAACAATGTATGCATGGTAAATTTAAGGAAGGCGAGAGATATAAATGCATTAAGAATTCAAATCAATGATGTACCAGAGTTAGTCTTATGTATAATTTTTGTTTTTTCCTATACTCCACCAAAAAGTAGCAAACAGCGGGGCTGAACGGCTGATTACACAAAATTTTAGTAACTATAAATGTTTCAAGATATATGCAATTTTCTCTTGGTGCAGTATGAAATCGCTCATCAAGGAATTATCAGCATGCCCACTCCATCAATCATTGAACATAAAACTTCATTTCTAACTTCTCTGAATTATAAAGCGGAGAGATGTTTGTGTTGGCAGAAAGTCAATAGAATCACAGATGCATTTACTTTCATATTCTAAAGTCAAACCACGATAACTGCAAAGGAGGAAAGTAGGAACAAAACGACAGGCGCTAATGCAGCATCCATTTAACAGTAACTCAATACTATTACTACTACTACTCTTCAACAGAGCAAGATACAGTCAAATGGAAGACCCATTAAAGAGAGCAACTAAATGTTCATTTGCCGATGATAATCATCGGTGAATCGATGAACTGCATTTCCAAATAGAATTATAAATCACTGCACATTCAGAAGAACAAAACAGTAAAGCATCCGACTCACAGCAACTCAACCCTGCCATCCACGCAGCAGACGCCGTTCCAATTGCAGGGGTCGGTGTCCCGCGGGCCCCAACCTGCCATGGCGCCATGCGGATCCTCCTCCACCCTCGACTGGAACTTGAGCAGCGCCGACACTGCACCACCCAGAACAAGAGCTCCTATCAGCCACGCACCAAATTAGCACACCAAGAACAAGCACAGGCGAGCTGCCGCTACCTTCAAGGTTGACCGCCGAGCAGCCATTCACGACGCAATGAAGCGCCAGCGCGGCGAGAGCACAGTAACTCAACACATCCATCCTCCACATTTCCACGGGCGCGCGCGCGACGGCTCCACGCCACATGACCCTCTTCACTTGGCGAGCCTCTCGAGCAATCTGGAATGCATGGTCAGGCGCGAGGGGCGGCCATTGCGCCTGCCTTTCTTGGCACAGCAGCCTTACGACGTCCCCTCCTGCATGCAAGAAAGACAGGAACAGCTCAGGGATACCGGAAAAAAAGTGAGAGGAGGAGCAGAAGAAACTTGCATCACCAAAAAGCAAAGGAACAGCTTTAGCTTTTTGCCTGATTCGCCTCTGCCGATCTTGCTTAGACCGCACGCGATGCGAATCAAGAAACCGAAAAGGAGGATTCGTAAACAGGGAGAAGAGAAAGCGCTTACACGGTGGTTAGGGAACGGAGGACGGAGGGAGGGAGGGAGAGACACGGAAACAGCGGTCGTCCGTTCTCGGAGGAACAAGCAGTAGTTGGCGAAATCAAGAACGGCACAAGGACGAAAGAAAAATATATCCGCAAAAAAAAATTCACAGCGCATTCAATTCCACTCTCAAGATCGCGCTGCTTAAAGAATCGAACGGGGAATGGAATTCTACGGCCATCTGTAAAGGCAATTCCACGGTGGGATACGAAATCAGGGTTATAGAATTGGGCAGGACACGCAGGAATTTTGAGAGGAAGAAGAGGGCGTGGAAGGAAGGTCGTTGTCGAGGGCCAGGACAACCGCTCTGCATTCCGCGCGCGCCTGGTCATGCCGGCGACAGATTGGACGCCCCCCCAATTTTAAAATCCGAGCACATTTTAAAAATTCTTTCGTGCTCATCATCACAAATGCCATTAAATATGCCCCCCATTGGCATTGTGTAATCCTCCTCTTGCCAATTGCAATCAGGCGTCTCAGCGGCGCCAAATGCTTTCTCTCAAGAAAAAATGACCTTTTTCTCAGGTCGAGAACCTCTCAAAGGTTGCTACTTTCAAAGCAAATCTCGAAAGAATCATTTTTTAAAAAAAAAGAAAAGAAAATGGAATGCTGGAAATTTCCGGAACAAACAGATTGAATTGTTCGTCCGATGGTCTAATTCCCATTCCGCACGGTACGATGGGCCAGATACGTACGCAGTGACGCACGCACGCAGGCGTCGTGGCGATGATCCTTACCCGCGTTCGGCGTCGCGGCTTGGTGGCTGGTTCCCTTCCCTCCCGCAGAGCTCCGACGCGCGAATCGAGGGGACAGGGATGGCGGAGGCGGTGGCGGTGGCCGGCGGCGAGCGGGGGGAATGGCGCGCGTGCGAGCGAGGCCGGGGGGAGTGGTTGGGTTGGCGGAGGAGGCGCGGTGGGGGGAAATTTTTGTTTCCAAGTTCTAACGATTTTTCCCCGATTTTATTGATGCCCGTCCGTATCCTTGTTTTCTCTTTTCGTTTTTTATTTATTTTCCAGTTTATTTTGATCCGTGTGTTCTGTTGGGAAGGTAGCCTCTCCCACGTTGTGTTGTTGCCTATTGTCGTGGAGAAAAACTAGAAAATATTATAAGGTTGGAATGCTATAATATCCTCTCTTGCTCTCTCAACTGTCGCTTCGTTGTCTCTTCACTCTCGCTCTCGTACTGACAGAGGGCTCTACCGCTGTCAGGTTCATTGTGCCTCCCGGATGTAGAGGGGGGCGGGCAGGCGGTGGTCAAACAGTGGACAGCAGCGAAGGGTGACACAGCGAGATAGTACACTGAATATTAGGTTGGGTAGAGAAGGAGGATAGCGAGGCAGCGAGGTCACCATTAGCTGTCGATGGTGGAGGAGGGGACGGGGGAGATGGAGGAGGGGTGCGAAGCTGTGCTGGTATTGGAGAAGAGAGAGGGAGAGGAGAAGGAGCTGTGAGACCATACAGAGGTCACCTTGTGATTGTGATGAGTAATTAACTTTTGGTTCAAGGGTTTGCAGAGTTTAAGTTTGATTTTTGAAAGGTCAAAAATTTAAGTTTGCATATTATCATTTTTGGAGCGATGGATAGTCAGGCTGGTCTAACCGGCCCTTGTCAACAATCTGACCGATATGGGGTCTGGTTAGACTGGCAAGGTGTTGAGCGATTCCGGCTGAGGAGCTTCTAGCTCGGGTGGTTTTGAGCTTTTGGTTTTTTGATTCACGAGATGAGTTTGGTCTGACCTAGAACATTGCATGTGTGTACAGAGGTTTAATATTTCATCCTAAGGTTAGGATCGATGGTTTGGTTTCATACATTTTGCATGGTATATTGTATGAATAAATAGTATCAATTGATGACTTTGTGTATGTAGCACCTCACACACTAATACGATATACTATCATGGAATGTCATCGCCAAAGATAATAATAAAACAACGATAGAATTTACAAGGAATTTAAAACTTGTAAAAGTACTTATTTAAGAAACCAGCGAAAACTGAAATAAAGATTTGAAACAAGGGACCGGTCCACTTCTAATCAGAGAGGGGAAACAAAAGAAATGACTAAGTAGTGGCAAGCCACGGTGTTGAAAACTCGAGTACTCCCACCCATGCATGATGTTATCACTCTACTGGTCTTTTACCTGAGAATAGAAAGAGCAAGTGTGAGATTTGAAAATCTCAGTAAATATCCAACAACGGTCACAATACGGTAAGTAGAGGACAAATAATGTAAGCAAACAAACAAACAATGTAGGTCAAGGCAATAGAACTAAGTTACCAGAGACACTGATACAAGGTGGAAATAGAGATAATAGCAATGTGACATAAGAGATCATTGTTATTTAGCAAGTTAAAGCAATGGCACTGGCAGTTACTTCCTACATACCTGGCTATACGAAAATAGTCAGGCACAACACCATCCTCGATTGTATAACCACGGCGGGGTATAAGTAACGAGAGTGTACGACCCCCCGTATTTTACCAAGTGGGTGATAATTTCCCCTATATGTAGATAACTCCAGGCCAAGTAATCAAGCATCAGTAACAGTTCACGTGTCTTAAGCGATTAAGGTAACAATAGGAAAAACTAGAATAACATTATGATGAGTGAAAAGATTTGCTAGGCAGATGACAAGACAAGTCATGATAAGAGACAAGGAACAGATAGTGCGAGAAGATGATCTAGGAATGATCCTGATAGGAGTATTATAATATAGCTCACACAAGGGTTGTCAATCAATCAAGTTTTATTATGTATTGAGTAGTTATTAGTCAGATTAACAGGTATTATACATATAATTCCGACATAGCCTACATGCAACATCATGCAAGTGACAGGTCTTATATTTAAATGATGAACATAACAGTCCTAATATGAAAAAGTACCTCCGGCTGAACCTATATTACATCATAAATCCTTAAACCTTGGAACAAAGCATTTACTAGACCTAAATATAACATCGGCTAACCTAAGTCATCATAATATAACTACTACGTTAACAGGATTTAATCGGCAAGCATTGCTATACGACAATTATACTCAAGATAGAGGCGACAGTTAATTTGGGACAGTGATATGAGAAATGGAAAAGTTATGGCCGCAAAGTACTTGCCTTGAGCACGCTCAGCGGACTCGCTACACGTAGGACCTAGAATGTGCTGCTACCCAAAAGCTCCCTCAACAGCTGCGTGAGAACCTACAAAGTTGAACAGTATGGAATCAGATGGAGGTTAAGCTAAAATTATGTAAGGACCAGAGGAAATCGTTTGGCCAAAAGAAATTGAGTTCGCAAGAATTTGCCATGTGAAATGCCGTTCCGCCGGGCAATCGACATTTGGTCAGGAGAAACACGTTCACTGAGCCCTCACTATGCGATTCGTCGTTCAGCTGACTAAATGCTCATATGGTCACACGAATGGTGTCCTGTTGCACGGCTAACCACGATGAACATGAACACGAAATTCGGTCGTGCCCCAACCAGCTAAAACACGTGGTCATCGAAAACCGGCTGCCGGCACCATTGCCACCAATTGCCACAGCGCTGCCGGCCACTGCCGGTCCTACTACCACATTGGCCGCCGCCACCCCAACGCGCGCCTGTGCCACGCCTACCACCACCTGCGTCACGCGCTTGCCGTCGCACCGGCCTCCGCCGCCTACACCGCCGTCGCCTGCCGAGCGCATGCGCTACATCGCACGCCACCGCCTGCCGCGTGTGCTCGCGCTGTACCACCTACCGTGCCTACCATGCGCCCACGCTGTGTCGCCCTCTACGCCTGCCGTGTGCCACGCCGCTTGGACACCGGCAGGGAGGGAAGAGAGAGAGGAAGGGAGAGAGAAAAGAAGAGGAACCTCATGAAGGGGTGGCGGCTCGCTTGGGAAGAAAAGATTGGTCTCCTTTTATTAGGCTAATTAGGGTTTAGAGTTTGTGGCCCCTTCCAAAAATATATCTGGGTGTTACAGTGTATTGTGCGGTTCTACGTTATGGTTTGTTTGTTTGTGTTAGTTGCAGGACTCCGAAGCTACATCATAGTGAGATGGACAGGACCAGGACTAAGCTAGGAGAGCTTAGGTTGAAAGCAGCCAAAGAATCGAGACTATGCTCAGGAGGAGCCGAGGTCCAAACGATCTAGGAGCCATCAAAGATGACCCAGACTTACGGGGTAATTACAAGTCGGGACAACAAGGAATCGGAGTGAGAGCTACCGATGGTGGACATAATGGGCAATGGCAAGGTGGACCAGAACTAGCCTCAAAGAGGAGCCAAGGTCCTGTGCTGTCAAGGAAGCCAGGTGTCTCATGCGCACGGAGAAGCATGTGATGCGTCAAGTGACATGGGTCATTTACAAGTGAGGACGGTTCGGTGGGATCCAGATAAGTGAGAGGCTTGGTGATAAATCATTGCGGCCACATAGAAGATGGCGAAGCATGGGTGATACTTCGTGGCAAAGAAAACGGGAAACTTCATGGAAGATGGTAGAGGAGTATTTTGGTAAATTTTTCAATACCAAAAAGTGGTGGTATATAAAACCGTAGTATTAGCCTAAGTAGTTTAGGTCTCATATGTGCTGAAAATATAAAATAGATCATGTGTTGATTCACTAATAGGTTAACGGGTGTGAGTACTTTGAGAAGCGAGCATGTGTTAGTGTAAAATCTGATATAGTGTTGGATTAATAGGTTAGCCCATGTAAATTGATGAAATCCAATTAAGGATGCTGGTTAGGGTTTCACCTGTGAGCCTTCATAAATAAGGAGGGAGAGAGGTAGCTAGGTTAAGCTTTAGGAGGAGTTTATGTCTAATCTTGGGAGGAGTTAGGGTTCTTGGAGAGAACTTTATGGAGGATGGCTATAAACATTCTATCAATAAAGATTAAAATTCGTCCAAATATTTTTCTCTTGTACTCAAGTGGTGAAATCATGATTTGACTTAATTTTTGGTCTCCTCTTATTTCTTCTCTTGATTTTGTTGTGCCAAGAATGTATAAGAGATAGAGATAATCTCAAGATATCAATCTCTACCCATCTAGGTATTTTAGTAGCAAGTTTATCAAGAAACTCAGCTTTTACACAATTTTTATCTTTGAAGTGATTTCTTGATTTAAGGGTTTTTGGCTTGACTTTGTCGGTGTTCTAACTTGTTGTGACATGTAGGAATAATCTAGAGTTATCTTGGACATCATTCACCCACAAACAAGTTGTATTCACCGTTTTAGGTTTTTGATTGATTTTAATACAATCTGTCTTAAAATTGAATAAGTTTTCAACTTTGGTAATATTTTTCATGATTATTTATTGGAATAGGATCATGATATCCTAGAGAAGATCTCTGTAAATTTTCATATTATTTGAATTTATGAATCAAAAGTTACATGAATTTTTCGTTTATGAAATAGTGCTGAAGTTTCTATTCATCCTCTGATTTTACTGATCTTATTTTGATCACATTGGTTTTCAACCACTCACTAGTCTTCGACCACTCTGATCTTATTTTGATCACATTGATCTTCGACCATTCTGGTCTTATTTCGACCACATTGGTCTTTGATCACTCACTGGTCTTCGCCCGCTTTGATCTTGTTTGACCACACTGATCTTGTTCGACCATATTGATCTTTGACCATCCAGTCTTGTTTGACCATGCTGCTCTTTTCTCGACCATACTGGTCTTGGACGATCAAATTGGTTTTTTCGTCAAATAGTCTCTGTTAATTTATTATTTACTCTTGATCTTTATATATTCTCATAGCTATTAGAGCAAAGATAAGGAATACTTCTGAGGAAATTTAAGGTATCATTCATTCCCCTATGTTGCCATCTTCGGTTCTACAAGAGCAGTAGGAGAGGAGGGGAGGAGGGAGAGACTATACCGTTGGGAGCTCCCAATGGTATAGCCTTTCCTAGCTACTCCCATTGTCATACACGCCATCCTCCTGCCTACCTCCTCTTGGTTTGACGCTCGTCTGATCTCTAATTGTCATCGCTAAATGTTGCTAACCACGTCTGTCCCATCTCATCCGACAAATTTCGTGGTATCCCTCCATCCTGAATACCAAAGTGGATAAATTTGTCCCTTCTCACCTCGTCTCTCTAACCAAATATCACCATACTATAGTATTTGCTACATCAAAGTACGAAGCACGTTACCCAATTGCTTACTCCAACCATTTGATCTTATGATCCTCTGCATGCTGTTTCGATTTTTCGGAATTTGAACCTGCAATTCCATCTGAATTGTTAGAACCAGTTATCTCTAATAATGTATTATCATCTGACTGGAGTAACGATAGACTAGAATAGACAGGACATGAGGATCAAAAGTGCAGTAAAACACGCGCGCGCGCACACGTTACCCAATTGGTAGCACCGATCCGCAGACCGCGACAAGTGTATCCCAGTAGAACCCAACATAAAAATAGTAGGAAACAGTATCGAAACGAGCAAAAAATCTCTTCGGATGGAGCCTTTCGGAGCGAAGCTGGGTTTAGACCTAACCTGATGTGCGAACAAACTTAGTGCCTTGGTCTAGAGTGTGCAGATACACGGCTCTACTGTAAGAGCATCCATAGTGCATGGATCCCTTAAAGCGGTCCTTAAATGACACACGTGGAAGTGTCTAAGTTAGCAAAAAAATACCACAATACTTACTATATGTTTGGTGCGGTCCACACCAAATAAAAGGAAATCCTCCCTCTCCTCTCTCGCCTTGGTCTCCTCGATCTCCTCTTGTTCTCCCTTTAGATGGCGCCGACGGTGGTGATTTCCAGTGGCGACGCCAAGTGCTCGGCGACCTGTGGTTGTCACGGCGGTGACCACGACACGTTGTGGTGGCAACGACAACTTCCTCGACCTCATCTCAGTGGCAATGTGGTTTGCTCTAAGCATCGGCAGCGTCGACCATGGCAGCGACTCCAAGTATCGGCAGTGGCCATGGTATGGATGACGGCTCCAGGCATTGACAGCGGCCATGGCAACAGCAGCAGCAGATCCAAGCATGACGGCGACAGCTCTAAGCATCGGCGGCCAAGGCAGCAATGACAACGATTCTGACTTGATAGGTGGGTCTGGTGATTTTTTATCCTCTGGAACCAGTCCCTCATAGGGCACCGTTCCCTTCTAGGACCCTCTTCCAACTTTTGCTACAATGTATGATACCAGCTGCAAAAGATTCCTTAAGACCTCTTTCAATTCACACATTGTGGATGCTCTAACCAGCAAGACTCGAAAATCCCCACGGGATCTACCTAACTGTATCCTGTTTACGAAGACATCTATCCATGTAATTGACTTAGAAAATTTCCAAACATGTAGCTATCAGTCATGTATTCTAGTCATACCAGCCGACAAATGTCACTATTATATTAGATTAGTTTAAAGGAGAAACTAACCGAGCAACTGGCATGAGAGACATCGATGGCTCGCACAAGAAGCACACCCCTTTTTTCACGCCTGTTAAATTGGCGATGTTACGATGAGAGAAGCACCATGCATCACCTAGGATAATAACAACCAACGAGTATGTCAAAGTTACTTCTGTCAATATCCAACTACAACAACCTAATATAATTAGCCTTCAACTTCCACCAGTCCCTACTAATATAAAAAAAGAGTTTGTCTGTTCATCATCCTCCTCATGTTCTTATTGCATAGGCTAACATATGGGTCCTCTTTATTAGGCTCATTGCTCTTTTTGCCATACTGCTCTATCCCCCATGTGGCCACGTCTTCCATCTCCACCCCACGCCTCGCACCTTCTTCCTTCCATAATGCACCAAGGGAAGACAGGATGAGGACGCCTTTTCCCCTCCCACCTCCCCTCCCCTTCTAACCTGGGCTACCTCGGGCATTCTCCTACAGCTGGCCAATGTCAACGGTGGGTTTGCTCTCGACCCCAATGTGGCTACCCTCATGGCCAATCCTCTCCCTTCTCCTCACAATTCACGTAGCCTTGTCCTTGATGGGCTTCTCCTTTACTCGTGTGGGAGAAACTGAGGAGGAAGTTGACGCACGATAGCTGTGGAGACTGAAGAGCCGACTTGATGGCGGCAAGAAGCGAGCGTGGTGGAAAGGTTCATGGCGATCGGCTCATTGAAGAATGTTGAAAAGTGATCCGAATTCGTAACGGTGTCCGTGTAGGACTCTGTGTCCATGTGGGATTCTAATTTCAGTTTCCTCTCTTTGTGGGACTCTATTCCCCACACTATAAATATACCCTAGTAGTTCATAGGAAGGGCAAGCCCTAAGAGAAGCTCTCCATTGTAATCTCCCCATATTATAGTGATTTGCCTTCGAGCACCCGTGATTTTTTTCCGCAAGAGTTTTCCACGTAAAAATTAGTGTCTCTTATCTCTATTTTTCTATACATTATTTTCAACAAGTGATATCAGAGTACAGGAGTTTTAGAGCTCGAGAAAAAAATATTCATCGGACGTCGTCGTCAATTTCGAGACGCCTTCGTGTCTCTGTCTCTGAGTCAATTTCATCGCCGAGCCGAGAATCTGCAACGCCCCTATTTTTCTTCGCCTCGTGTGCGGCCGAGAAATCAAGAATTGCAGTCTTCGATCGAAGCAAGGCGCACAGAAGAAATCAGCAACCAGCGCCTCCTCTCCTCGGTCTGCGCGTGCGAAGGAAAAGCGAAGGAAGTGTTGAAAAGACAAAGCGTCATCAACGTGCGACGTGCCATCCAGAAGACAGCGCCCTTCTTTTTCCTGCAGAAGACCTCAGTGCACACAGGATACACCCAGTTTTCTTCGCCTCGATCCCTAGACACTCCTAACAGGGCCTCACGTCAAACCAAAAGAAGCAACAGGCCATCAAAAGGTGCATTAATTTTTTTTCTCTTTCTTGTTTTGGAAGTTGCTGCCATCATGCAAGAATTAAAAAAAAACACTTTGAGAGAGAAGCTAATCTTTTGCACGTGAAGTTTTTTTTCAACCGAGATTATCTTAGGCTTTTGAAAGTAAAACCAAGGAGTTTGAGATTACAAGTTTTTCTTCTGGATACACACTAATTCGTACAAGAATTTTTCGGGTTTTTTTTCTTTTCCGCATGGCGACTCTGAAATATGATCTTTCGTTGTTGGATCGCGACACGAGGTTTTCTCTACGGCAAGTCAAGATGCGGGCTATTTTATCACAGCTTGATTTGGATGATGCTCTTTTGGGGATCGACAAGATGCCAGCGACACTGTCCACCGATGAGAAAAAACGTAAAGATCGTAACGCCTTATCCTACATTCATCTTCATCTATCAAATAATATTCTACAAGAGGTTATGAAGGAGACATCCGGCGCCGCATTATGGCTGAAGCTGGAGCAGATTTGCATGACCAAGGACCTGACCAGCAAGATGCATTTGAAGCAGAAGCTTTATTCACACAAGATGGCGGAGGGAGCCTCATTGTTGAACCACCTGACAACTTTCAAGGAAGTTGTTTCTGACCTCAAGTCTATGGAGGTAAAATATGATGAAGAAGATTTGGGTCTTATTTTGCTATGCTCTCTGCCCAGTTCATACTCTACTTTTAGATATATTATTCTATATAGTCGAGATACTCTTATTCTCAGAGATGTTTATGAAGCTCTGCATGCTAAAGAAAATATGAAACTTATGGTTCCTAGTAGGAGTTCAAGTACGTATGCAGAAGGTTTATCTGTTCGCGGCAGGCAATATGAGAAGAGTTCATATGACAATTCAAGAGATAGAAGCAAAAGCATATTTAGAGGCAGATCTAAATCCAGGAACAGGAAGTCATGTAGGTATTGCAAGAAGGATGAACATGACATATCCGAGTGCTAGAAGTTGCAGAACAAGAAGAAAAGGAATAATAATAATTTTAAGAAGGATCAACAAGAGGATGAAGCTAGAGCCACCGTTGTCACCAAAGAAGGTTCTGATGGAGATGTTCTCGTTGCCTTTGACGGTAATTGCAAAACCGATGATGAATAGATTCTTGATTCAGCATGCACTTTCTACATGAGCCCGAACCGTGAGTGGTTCGTTACCTATAAAACTACGCCAAGTAGATCCGTGTTGATAGGTGATAATACACCATGCAAGGTTGCAGGCATTGGTTCTATCCAGATCAAAATGTTTGATGGCACCATCAGGACTTTGTCATATGTTCATCATATTCCGGATTTAAAGAGAAATCTTATCTCATTGAGTACTCTTGATGCTAAAGGGTACAACTATTCCGGTGGAGGTGGAGTTTTGAAAGTCACCAAAGGTTCTCTTGTTGTGATGAAAGGTGATATGAAACCTGCCAACTTATATCATCTGTAATGCACTACTATTTCAGGTAATGTTGTTGTTGTTTCAAATAAATCATTTAATTCTGATGCTACTAATTTTTGGCATATGCGTTTAGGGCATATGAGTGAAGCTTGAATGATGGAATTATGCAAAAGAGGATTTCTTGATGGTAAAAATATTGATAAGTGGAAATTTTGTGAACATTGTGTCTTCGGCAAGCAAAAGAGAGTGAAATTCAGCACTGTGACTCACTCTACAAAAGGCATATTAGATTATATTCACTCCAATTTGTGTGAAGAATCCCGTGTTCCATCACGTGGAGGTGTAAGCTATATGTTGACCATTATTGATGATTATTGAAGAAAAGTTTGAGCATACTTCATCAAGCAGAAGTCGGATGTATTCAACACATTCAAGGAGTGGAAGACTATGATATAGAGACAAACTGGTAAGCATGTAAAGAAGCTTCGTACTGACAATGGTTTGGAGTTTTGTTCAGGAGAATTTGAAGCTCTATGTAAGTCAGAAGGTATTGTGAGACATTACACTGTTTCTGGCACTCCTCAACAAAACGGTGTGGTAGAACGCATGAACAGAACCATCATGGATAAGATACATTGCATGTTATTAAACTCTGGATTATCAAAGAGTTTTTGGGCTGAAGCCGCTTCCACTGCCTGTTATTTGATTAATCGGTCACCAAATTTGGCTATTGATAAGAAGACTCCAATTAAGGTATGGTCTAGCTCTCCAGCAGATTATTCAAATTTGAGAATATTTGGCTGTCCTGCTTATGCTCGTGTCAACAATGGTAAATTAGAACCTCGAGCAGTTAAGTGCATTTTTCTTGGCTATAAAACTGGTGTGAAAGGATATAAGTTGTGGAATCCTGAAACTAAAAAGGTGGTTATTAATAGAGATGTTACTTTTGATGAGTCTGATATATTACATAATAAACTATCTATTGATGTTCCCGTTGAGAAGCAATCGAGCGTGCAGGTGGAGCATATTATTGATTCAGGATCTATATCAGAAATCAACAAGAAAAATACTCCAGAAGTTCTTATTGTTGCGCCACCAACACAACGTTACATTGCAGCTAATAGAGAAATGAGAAATATTCAGCCTCCTAAGAGATTCATTGAAGAAGCCAACTTTGTGGCTTATTGTCTAAATATGGCAGAAGAAATTGAAGGTACTGTAGAACCTTCATCTTATTCAGAAGCCATCTCTTCTAATGATTCAGAAAGATAGATGGCTGCCATGCATGATGAGATAGAATCTCTTGACAAGAATGGCACTTGGGAGCTGGTCAAGTTGCCAATTGAGAAGAAATCTATTCGTTACAAATGGATCTTCAAGAAAAAGGAAGGCGTTTCACAGTCAAATTCCAGGTATTGATTTCACATATGTTTTTTCCCCTGTTGTGAAGCATAGTTCTATTCACACTTTACTTAGCATTGTGGCTATGCATGATTATGAGCTAGAACAAATGGATGTGAAAACTGCATTCTTATATGGGGAATTAGAAGAAAATATTTATATGGAGCAACCGGAAGGTTTTGTTGTTCTAAGAAAGGAGAATTTTGCTTGCAAATTAAAGAAATCTCTTTATAGTTTGAAACAGTCATCTAGACAATGGTATAAGAGATTTGACTCCTTTATGATATCTCAGGATTTTAAAAGATCAAATTATGATAGCTGTGTTTATTTCAAGATTGTTAATGGTTCAGCTATTTATTTGCTCATATATGTTGATGATATGTTGATTGCTGCAAAACACAAGGCTGAAATTTCAAAGCTGAAGGCACAATTGAGCAGTGAATTTGAGATGAAAGATCTAGGTGCAGCTAAGAAGATTCTTGGTATGGAAATAATTAGAGATAGAAAACTTGGTAAATTATATCTAAGTCAAAAGGATATATTGATAAAGTTCTTTGTCGTTTCAATATGCATGAGACCAAACCTGTGAGTACTCTCTTAGCTGCATATTTCAAACTCTCTTCAGCATCATGTCCACAATCTAATGATGAAGTGGAGTACATATCTAAAGTCCCATATGCGAGTGCAGTTGGTTTGCTTATATATGCTATGGTATGCTCTCGCCCTGATTTATCTCAATCATTAAGTGTAGTTAGTAGATACATGGCTAATCCTGGAAAAGAGCATTGAAAAGCAGTTCAATGGATTTTCAGATATCTGTGGGGCACATCTAATACTTGTTTACAGTTTGGGAGGATAAGATATAGACTCGTTGGTTATGTGGATTCTGATTTTGCTGGAGATTTAGATAAAAGAAGGTCTCTTACTGGTTATGTGTTCACTGTTGGAGGGTGTGCCGTAAGTTGGAAAGCAAGTTTGCAAACTACCGTTGCCCTGTCTACTACAGAAGCTGAGTATATGGCTATTTCTGAAACTTCCAAAGAAGTTATTTGGTTGAGAGGTTTATTTACTGAGTTTTGTGGAAGTACATCTTGCACTACAATATTTTGTGACAGTCAGAGTGCTATTTGCCTTACAAAAAATCAAATGTTCCATGAGAGAACAAAGCATATTGATATCAGGTATCACTACATTTGAGGTGTCATTACTCAAGGTGATATTAAAATCTGCAAGGTAAGTACTCATGATAATCCAACTGATATGTTGACAAAGCCAGTTCCTATATCTAAATTTGAGCTTTGCTCAGACTTAGTTGGTATAACTCACTAGTCCTTTAGACTTTCGGCGCTCAAGGTGTACACGCTGATTTTATTGGAGGAGTTCATGATTTTCTTCGACTACTGGAGGGAATTCGGTTCAAGGTGGAGATTGTTGAAAAGTGATCCGAATTCGGCTCAAGGTGGAGATTGTTGAAAAGTGATCCGAATTCGTAACGGTGTCCGTGTAGAACTCTGTGTCCATGTAGGATTCTAATTTCAGTTTTCTCTCTTTGTGGGACTCTATTCCCCACACTATAAATATACTCCAGTAGTCCATAGGAAGGGCGAACCCTAAGAGAAACTCTCCATTGTAATCTCCCCATATTATAGTGATTTGCCTTCGAGTGTCCGTGGTTTTTTCCCGCAAAGGTTTTTCACGTAAAAATTTGTGTCTCTTGTCTCTATTTTTCTGTGCGTTATTTTCAACAAGGAACAACTCTAGCGACGCGAGTAGCAGCGCAGCAGAGGATAGGAGCATGGAGAGGAATCCTGTCTTGAGCACGATGGCATCAACAAGGACATAGTAGAGGTCGATGACGACACAGATTCAATTATTGATTCATCTTATAGAAACAATCAATTCTTTATTTCTCTTGATTCTACTAAGAATCAAACTAATTATTGATTTGTATTGTTCAGCTTCGGATCGAAGGAGGTGGCAGTGCCCGACAGGAGGCAGCAGCATGGCTGCAGCCTCGTGGAGGATGAGGCATCATGTGGGCTGTAGACTTTGAACAATGGGGTTGTTGCATCATATGGGGCTGCAAAGTTTGAGTAATAGGATCATTACTCATATGATGTGATGATGCATGGAGTACAACAAAAGAAAGACATCTTAGCATTTGAAGAAATATTACTCATCTTTGAGTTTGTGAGTATTCTATCTTTAATGTCCTCTGCTGATCCTACTGCATTGTTATTTTTTGGATGTGTTCACGTTGATCTACTTTTTACTATGCTTGACTGCTAATGTGTATCATTGTATGATTGTTGCAGGATCATTACGAACCAAAAATAACATATCTAGTTTTCATTTTGAGCAATAACAAATTTACCTTCTAAATTAAATGGGATTTTGGTTCCTCTTATTGTTGTTTCTTTGGGATTTTCATTATATACTTCTGAAATTCAATTATTGAGGCCTTACCAGTTTACTCATTTGTTGCTAGATAAGTTTTTTTTCCTTCTTGTGGTCAATTCTACGGAATCCATGATTTGAGATAAATGAGTCTTTGTCCTGATTACAATTCATCTTGTTATGTTGTTTTAGCTTCTCTTTTTTCTATAAAAAATGGCTCTGCAGGATCACTATTCTTCAAAGATGTCTAGGGAAGCACTGTCAACTTGGCAATGAACTAAAGACACTCTTTGCATATTGTGATAACTGATTGTAGCATTGATTGTGAAATTTGTGGGACCCTTCTTTCTACAATGTGATATTCAAGGTTTGACAGTTTAGTTATGAACTGAACCTTGTATGCATTTTAGTTTTTCATGAAAACTTTGGCATCCTTAGATTGATGGCATGTAAGCTATGGATTTCAGATAAACAAATAAGTGGTGTAAATTTGATATTTGTTTATTCCGTATTATTGTTCTATTTGCAAAAACTATTATGAACTCAAGTGTGCAAGAAAACATTTGGGTTTCCGGTTTGTCCGCTCCTTATGCTAGCTACAGTATTAGTGATCTATTTCAGTAGTTATACATGATCTAAGGAATGTGTAGGCGCATAAGCATATATTTTAATTTGCTTTTTCTGGACCCCATGCGGTAATTTGCATTTTCTAAATCCCATAGCTGAATCATAGAAAATATGTTAGGATCATAATATGATTTAGGATCATATGTTTGATGATATATATCACTTTCTTTTGAGACCGTTGCAATGTACGGGCATTTACTAGTATTTCCTTACAAATGAGTATGAAACATAAGCAAACCAATGATTTCCACTGGTAACCAAACTTTGAAGGGCAATAGACTGATATAGTGGTTATGAATTACATTGAGGGATCTGTTGATCACAAGGCGCCTTTTCTGCAACGGTGGCGCCGGAAAGAAACTCTGTACAACTACTCAATATATTTTGATACAAAAAAGAATCAGAGGAACTCCTTGAGTTTACAGATACAAGGTTGTTGAGTTCACGAATTAACTTGGTGATATTCTCCCCCTCCAAGCGATCCGTGTTTCGGTTCAGCAGATTGAACCATGACATGGAGGAAACGTTGCGTATCTTGCTCTCCTGAAAGCTAGTGATGCAGGAGATCGCCGCCGTTGTGTCGCCCTGTCTCAATTTTAGGCAAAATCTTTCCATTATTACAGGGGTGGGTGGAACTCGGCCATGATGGCACAGGTAGTCCCATATATCTTCCAACAACTGTTCCTACATAGCGATGAAGAATAACTAGGGTAAGATACACCAAGTGAATTAACTAGGCAGTTCAATGGGGAAAGTGCATGATCAAACTACGTACGTACACTAGCAAGCAAGCAAACAAAAGCGCAAACAAGCAGAGAGATGGAGGCGGCTCAAATTGTTATTCAACTGGGGCTAGCACTATTATGCTGCTCTTGTACTTCAATTTTATTTTAAGAGCATGAAACTAACTTGTGGCTAGTGAGGCTTGTTGTCCACAAGGGCCTAAAGTTTGCATGTCTTTACACCCAAAAAGAATTTCTGTGGACACCTGAAACTGAAATGCACGAACTTTGTTATGGCCCTTTTGTATCAACTCTCAAATATTATGCCCAATCATCATGCAGTATCCCTTCCAACCATGTAAGAAAAAAAGGATTATCCAACATTCTATTATCATCAATACAGACATGACCTATCTATAAGGTCAGACAGCAATCTTCAGCTTTAGTGATGATTATGCTCAATGAATATCCTAGCTTTATAATATGGACTCTAACGAGATTCATGGATAGTAAGGCTGGGCATATGAAATAAGTACCTTCCCATTCCTATAAGCATCAAGTACCATACGGAGGTGTCTTCGTTCATCAAAATGGAAGCCATTAGATAACATTTCGCGAAATGCATACTCAAAGTCATTCCACTTCTTTGCTTCAGCACAAGCCTCCAGGAAAGTATTGAAAGTAAACTTGTCAGCAATTGTCTTTTGACTCAAATCCACTTTGCTCCTTATCCTGCCGTTCAGAATATTCTCAAGAAGATCTTTCGCATCTTCAAATATTCCATGTTCTATGTATGACTTCAGCATGATGTTACAAGTCACATTATTAGGTGAGCAGTAGTTGCACATTTCATTGAATATGTATTTAGCATTTTCCATGCTACCATTGTCTATGCAAGTTTGAATAAGTCCAGTGTAGGTAACAACCAGCGGTTTGTTTGCAACCTTGCATATCTTCTTAACCTGCAGTGCAGTTGTCATCAGATAAAAGTTAAGCAGATGAAACAATCAGCCTGAGGGCATGAGACAAATAGTGCATAGAAAGGTTACAAGGTTTATAGATAAAAAGGTGTAAGTCTAGTTGAGCAATAGCCCAAATATTAGTTCTCTGCTAACTCTTGTGAGTTTTTATGACCAGAATCAAACATTATCCTTTCCTAAGTTGCATCAACTTGTTTGGTAAAGAGTAAAGCTGGATTTGAAATTTTTCTCAAATCAAAAGCTATGAAATGAAAATTAGAGGGCTAGAACCTAATTCCAGCCTTACGTACTGCCTGTTTCACATATCTAAATATATAGTTTCAAGTCCCAACACGCAGTGCCTAGTTCAAGTGTTCAACCAAGATATGGTTTCCACAATCTTGCTTACGCATCCTAATATGGTCTTGCCATGCGTTGGTACAAAAGCTCTGAAATCCTATATGTTCTGTCAAGTGCACAATCACGACAGAAAATAGTGTATCGTAAAATCACGATAAATCATTAAGCCAACAGGGTGCTTAACTCTGTCCATGACAGAAAATAGTGTATCGTAAAATCACGATAAATCATTAAGCCAACAGGATATAACTCATTGATTCTAAAACTTCATGAGCTGTTAAATTACTTAGCCTTCAGTAAGACCAATGTGGAATTATCTTCTATACATTTATCTTTCAACATAATCAGCAGTAGTGACTAGTGAGGAAATCAAGATGAGTATTAGCTAGCAAAAGGCAATTTCACTGTCAACATCATCTACGGCAAGCGTATTGCATATCAACTGCGTTTTTGTAAGCGCAAACCTGGAGAAGTGCTTCTTTGCACCGTCCTCCACTGCAAAGGCACCGAGCAAGGTCATAATAGAGACTAGCGGAACCAACAATTCCACGATTTTCCATATCCTTCACGGCCATCACTGCTTCATCAATCTTTCCTTCTCTCCAAAGTGCATTCACAAGAACTGCAACCAGCATGAGGTCTGACCGTCTGAGACATGAACATTACCTTGCACTATATTCAAGTTCTAGTTATTACCTTTATAGTTCAAAGCACCAGGGATCGACGATTTCTCCACCTTATTGAAGAACTCATACACCAAGTTGTACTTGCCACAAACAAGCATTACCTGCAGTAACACAAAATTAAAATATATTGAAAATGGATTATGCTGCATACAGGTTGTGCTAAAAATACAGAACAAATATAATGCTACAGTAATATGGAAATCAGACAAGAACCAAGTTGGGTAACATTTTTTACTAGGGCAAACATACAAGCAAAACATTATATCTGCTATACATAGATAATAAACTGCTCTTGGGAAGCCAGGCAAGAAAAGCATCAATGCAAAAACGATCTTGGCAACCTTCATACATAGTTCCATCCAAATGAAATACAGTGCAAACTACTAAGTTATCTTCCAGAAAATCTTATAAGATTTGCAGAAATGTCGCTTCAGAGCCCAGCATAGGTTTTTTTTTTTGGAGGGGGGAGGGGTATGTGGCTTGTAACATCAAGATCAAGATACCTCCATTACAAGACCATACGTTGTATTTGTTGGGCGAATATTCTTCTCTTTCAATTGTTGCAGTACCCAGAATGCCCCTTCCCATTGCTTTTGTTGCACGCAAGCATTCAAAACCTACATAACAGTACAAGCAGCTAAGTTCTACTGAATACCAAATGACCAACAGACTAAAAACGCCTGTTAATGATGCATCAAATCCGCTTGCGTATGACATTCGCTACAAATGCTACTCACCGCATTGTATACAATGAGGTCTGGTTCCAACCGTGGATCCCAATTCTGAAGGGGACCTAGATTAAACTTCTTCCTAGGGGGAGAACGCATGCAATCAATCACATCAAATAGTTCTTTCACAAGACCAGCTTGCCCGAGAGTCACAGCAATACAATGATAAGCTGCAATGTCAGGATAAGAAGACAATTGGTCCTGCAAATGAAATATAGACAGCATCTATATAAGGACAGATTAGATATAGATAACCATAAAACAAAGATAAGTGCTAGTTATACCAGCATGGTGTAAAATACATTCAATGCCTCGAAAGGTCTCTTTGCCTTCCCAAGAACATCAAGCACCGTCGTATAAATATATCTACACCATAAAGATATTATTTTGATGATCATCATATGCACTTTGTATGCTAAACAAGGTATCAACTTAATGTGAATATTTAAGGTCATAGAGAGGTACCCGAGAGAATTAACCAAAGAAACTACTTTAAGCTTGTGCAAATGGATAAGCAAACTTATTGATATGGTTAACAACTCAGTACATGTTATATCGTTGCTACATACATAACATCAGTTAAGATGTATTATATATAAACAAGCAGTGCACATTTAAGATTGTTAAGAACATAGCAATATATAAGTGGGCAACTATTACCTGCTCTTGTAGGACTTGAATCTTTCACGCGATTGAAGCCATTCAACAACTTGCAAAACACGTTTCCAGTTTCCATATCGACCCAATATTTGAACAATCCTTAGGATAGAGTGATCAGAGAATTTGATTTTTGCATCATGAATCATTTTGGAGAATTTCCACTCTGGAGTATTTACATCTGTAGCATTCAGCCTTCAAAAAATAAATAACCATAAGGATATAACTAAGACAACGTAGAATCCTCATGCTTAATCCTAATCACTTGTGTAGGAAAACAAGAGACACAAAAATGATTTTCTGAATCAACCCAGCTTAGAAGTTCCATTACTTAATTATGGTATACAAAAACTTTTCAAAACTTTGATCTGCATAAATGCATGCAAGAATACTCCAAAAATATAAGTAAATAATAGCTTGCATCAAGGCATCATGATTGCAAATAATATCCTAGTAATAATTTTTAAAGTGGTAATTGTCTGATGACAGTTTACATGCTCCTGTTTTATAACATCTCCAAAGCCGGTAAATAACCATCAAGCATTGAAATAATATATTTGAGCAGTGATCTTGCTAGAAGCTCAGTTTCATCAGCATTATTTATCCAAAAAAAATCATTTCACCAGAAATACACTGAGTAGTCAGCCTGATCATATATTTGATGATAATGACGATGGAAAATAGTACAACTACTGAATACAAAGAGCAGTTTAAAAACAATTTAAAGAAAAACTGGAGAATTGCACAAAAAATGGTAATGCTCATGCTAATGGATGCATATAACCTACTTTCATGGCCCACTTTTCTCAAATTGGAAGAGGTTATTATGTTCAACTTATGCAACAGCAAAACCGAGAGAGCTCAAGCATTTCAATAAACTACCCATTTCCATTTCCAAATATGAAGACTTACCGACTAGCTAATTTCTGAATTCTCTCTTCCATTTCCATTTGAAGAACTCGTGGTCTGTTCCTGACATCGGTGAATACCTCAAAAGTCTTGAAAGCAGCTCTATCATCAAACTCTGTAGCTTTTGCATTTCTCCTAACAATCCTCCCCGATTTAAAATTTTCTACACTCTGCATTCGAATTGCTTCAGGTTTCCCATGCTTCAAACTATCACTTGGATGGCCATCATGCTCACACATTGTCTGCATATAGCCATATCTTTTGCTTACAGTAGGTTTGTTACAGTCCATGTCATTCTCTGCTGACCTACCCACTACAAGATTTCTCTCTGAACTTTCTGTTCTTTGATGGCGGCGTTGAAATTTAATGTCAGCATTGACCTCACTATTGGAGAATTTTCTCTCTCTAGGATATTTGAATCTGTGCTCATGTATACTAGTTGTTCTGCTGGTAAAGTTTTCTTTTCCCATTTTTACCATAGATTTGGTGTTCTTCAATACAATGCTGCTATCCGGAGGGGCAGAAGTAAGACTTACGGTAGAAGTTGCTCGCCCTTGTAAATCCTTCCATGCATTTGACTGAGCATGCTTGTTCTTCGCTGTTTGATGAACAACCATATCACCTCTAGTATGTTTGGTCTTCACATGTGATGCAACCTGCTTGAGGTCATGGTTATCCACATTGCCTTCAGTTTCGCTCAGCTCACCTCGAACAATTCTTCTCTTTACATATTCTTCAACCTTTGCCCGCCCACCACGGCTCTTTTCAACAACACCTGGCGTTCTTTCCTCCGCCAATCTAGTAACATTCTTTTGGCTATCATTCTTCGCCAATTTCACGCCCCTACCTTTATCACTCCCTATGTCCCTCTGAGCCCCTTTTTTCCTCTCAAATGATCTATTCCTTTCATCACCCGACCTCCTATCCGCTCGCCGAACAACCGACGCATCACCGCCGTTGCCCGTTAACCTTCTCCTCCGGCCATCCGAATCACTGCCCTGAAAATTCTTGCTCCGATCCAACTTCACCGACTCCATGATCTTCACATAGTCGGTGAAAGTCGGGCTAAACGTCAGCTCCTTCTCGATGTGCCGCAACTCCGACGAACCGGCACCAGCCTCGCCACTAGCCAAAGCTCCCACAGCTCCAAAGCCGGCAGCCCATGCGCCAAGAACCCGACCTCTTCTCACCAAACCCCAACTCAATGGCACCACCGAGACGCTCCTTCTCGGAACCAAGAACCCGTGGCCCGGGCTCGAATTAGGCTGCGAGGTGGGGAGCAAAACCCCGCACCCGCCCAGATTGAGCAGCCCCAGGCTCGCACTCGGCGGCGGCGGCGCCATCACCCCAGGTCGGCTGCACCCCCTACTGCATTCTCGCGGAAGCAATTCCCACCGAGAAAAAAAAATCCAGCAGGCGACAGCAGTTAAACGCAGGATTTCATCCTAGGAAACACGAACGCCGCCGGTAGAAATATGGCAAGAACCTGCAGTTCGAGCAAAGACGTCGATTCCTGGAAGGGCGAGTTCCTGTGCCTGCTGCTGCCCCCTGCCTCCTGCTCTGCGTTATCTCCTCTGCGGCTGCGAGCGAGACACAACGATGATGTGGTGCTTGCCTCCTCTCCTGCCTGCGTGCTCGGACTGTGGCTGTGGCCTCCTCTAGGCAGCATCGGATGATGATATCTCACCGATGGGCCAGGCTAAATGGGATGGTTTAAAGACGATGCCAAAGGACCCTAGCCGCTTGGGCCTCTGAAGGAAGGTGATGAGCCTATTCTTTTTAGTTTTAAAAAATAATTTTTAATTTTTTCTATAATATCTAACTTTTAAACGAAATATTTTTTCAAAACGGAGTTTACAAGTTAATTGTAATACACATTAAAAGCCCAATATCTGTATAATCTAAAATCGCAAGCGATTATCTCTTTATCTGTAATCTTTATCACAAACAACTAAAATTCAAAAATTTCAACTAAAATCTAAAAGTCACAGCCATATCAAACAGGCCTGATATAGGGGAGGGGGTGAACACTTTTTGCGAAAATTTGTGCAAATTTCACTGAAAGTGCTCGTATAAGTTGACCTTTTTTGTAAAAATGTTCATTTTCTCGTGATATATCCCCTCCAAAAGGAGCTTACGGAGATGGTGATCCATCGACCTACCTACCCCAGACATGTTTTCCCTAAAATGAAAAGATTTCGCTGCTTTGTGGGCGCATCTCCAGCCATTCAATCCCGCAAGATTTGAGATCTAAGCCGTTTCAGCATTTCTTTTGAGTGATGTGCGCCGGCGAGCTGGTCGACTCCTCGCACTCTTCTCCCTTCACACCTCGCACATTTGCTCTCAACGCCGCCGATTTTTTTTCTCAACTGTTTTTTCCAAACATTTTTCCCTTTTTTAAATCATTTATTTGGGCGTCGCTCACGAGCACCCTTAACATGATTTAGGTGGGTTCTTTTAGACTTATGGCTTATAACTTAAATATTTGAATTCTAACTGTTCATGAGAAGTAATACACACAGAAAAATAGTCGTATACGATTTTGATCTGTATAGCTAAGCTCAGTACACATTTTACTACAATACTGCTATTAACCTCGCATTGAAAAAACGCATCGTTTAAAAGTTAATTACTATAGTCCGTACAAACATAAATTTACTGAAAATGGAAAAGAACTGTACCTTTCTCAAGGAAGGGAAAAAATAATGTAATGCAGTTCGTACATGACGCATCTGATGGTGAATTGACCTATAGGCTGGCTCAAAAACCATATTGTAATGTGTCTCTCTTCCGTTCCAACTATTGAAAAACCTAGTTTAGATCTACAAGCCTGGTCTATAGTGGGTACCCACCACTAAGCCTATAAATAGAGATCTTAATCATTGTAAAGTTGGATACGAACAGAAAAAGAAATAAAGAAATGAGTTCCCCTCTTATCTCTCTGTGTTCAATTTATTGTTTGCAATATTTTGTATTTGATCCATCTCTTTTTGCATAGGAGTAACCAATCGGAATGGACTTGCCAGCGACGATTCCACAACATGTTATGAGTATGAATTACTCCGGTAGATCGTAAGGTAATTATTCGCGGATTAAATATCTAGATCGCTCTAAATTCCGTAAATTTGTGCTTTCTATATTATTTTCTACAGTGCAAATCCGTTCTAATATACCACGAGCAGACTTGAAGTCGCTGGTCAAACCGATCGATAAATTTTGCACAAAAAATAGATGATGATTGCACTATAGATTGAAAAGAAACAACGAGAGAACATAGTCGGTTCCACACGGCCGCGCATCACCGTTAGCCCTGTACGGGCGCACCACACATCGCCACCAGTGAGCCACCGCGTTGCGCCGCTTGCACACGGCCGCATCGCCCGCATGTGCCTCTCTGCTCCGCATGAGCCCCAAACGCCGACCCCGCACGGGGCCTGCCAAGGTGCGACCACGCCACCTGCACGTGGTTGTGACTGCCTCACCGCTGCGCCGTTTGGTTGCCAGGTCACTGTGCGCCATTTGGCCACCGTGCCCCGAGTGCACCTCTCGCATGAGGCTGCATTGCCGGTCCCTCCATGCCATGTAGGCTGCCCGTGCGTCGCCACCGCTTCCGCATGAGTCGTCGGCCACCGCGAGCTGACACCACGCCCGTTGCACCGGTGCAGCTGTAGGATCGAGGAGGCCGACTAGAGGGGGGTGAATAGGGGGTCTTAAAATTCTCTTTCAATTAAAATAATTTCTATTTATCTAAAACAAATATATAATATGGAAGCTTAACTTAAATTGGTTTAGCACAAATATTGCCTAAAACAACTAGATTCGCCTAAGTGTACCAACAATCTATGCCTATGTCAAAAGTTTGCAATCCTAAGGTGACAAGTAATCAATTTAATTCTATGAATGTAAATTGCTTGAAAGTAAATTGAGCACAAGTAAACAAACCACAATTGACACGATTACTTTTTACCGTGATGTTCGGAGACTTGCCGGTCTTTCCTAATCCACGTTGAGGTAAGCTCAAACGAATTGGACTGACTCCACGAATTAAGCATTACACCTCAAATCCACTAGTAGTAGCTCTTTCCCGTTCTAGATAGGTGAGCTCCAACCTTCACAACACACCGGGTCTTCTCACAACCTTCTTTGAGAAAATCACGGCGCACGACGCTTCCAACGTCGTCTAGGAGTCGGCAAACTTCAAGAGTAAAAAGCCAAGCCACTTGCTTGACTCTCACCACGTGCAACGAATACACAAGCTCAAGTGGATGTAAAATTCACCTCTAGATGCAACACATACAACTAGAGACCTCTCTCCTTACTCATAAGGTGCAACACATGCACAATGGAGTGGAGAAGCTTACACTAGCTCAAGAGAGTGAAATGAGTTACCAAATATTGCTCTCCAACCGGCCACAAGTGGGTATTTATACCGCACACACAAAAACTAGCCGTTGGAGCAACACCTGAAAAAATCAGGGAATTCGGTACTACCATCGTTATAAGTGCGGTACTACCGCACTCCACTTTAACGGCTAGAAAAATAGCCGTTACTCAGCATTTGCGGTACTACTGTAGTGTAATTTACGGTATTATCGCAGTGCGGTACTACTGCAGATATTCGTAGTACTACCGTACTTCTATTTTAGCACAGACAACACTCAGAAAAATGGTCATAAATTTTGACTCCGATGTCAGAATTGAGTGATCTTGGACTCTATAGAAAGCTTATTCAAATGGCTACACAACCCATCTATTTGCTTGATCTCAAACACATTAGATCAATGCAGAAAATATAAGAGATCCAAGGAGTCACTATCACGGTCTAAGTTTGAGAA
This sequence comes from Melocanna baccifera, assembly GCA_036346265.1. Classification (NCBI taxonomy): domain Eukaryota; kingdom Viridiplantae; phylum Streptophyta; class Magnoliopsida; order Poales; family Poaceae; genus Melocanna; species Melocanna baccifera. The sequence goes on along the minus strand of CM070677.1, from coordinate 32,158,847 downwards.
AAACAATATTGGACCATGCCAAGGGACATTGTATGACCTCTAACAATTTGTAAAACACATTTGCAAACTTAGATCATACCACAAGGAAAAGGTACATGGACTTCAATTATTTGTAAAACACATTTGTAAAGTATAGTCACATGTTGCAAGGATTGAATGCATGAGCCTCAACTATTCGTAAAACACATTCGCAAATAATAGCATCATGTCATGGAGAGCTAGCGTAAGCAAGATTGAGCTATCAACACATGATGAGACTCCAGCTACTAGATAAGACCCCTCTTAATAGTACGGCAAACCTATACTACCAATCCGGTGTTCTACCGAAACACCAAGACCGGTAAAAAAGTAGGAACACATCCTTAACTAGTCATATCTTTGCCTTGAGCATTCTATTGAAGCTTGATGATGCTCATCAACATATGATGGATCTCCTCTTCTTAATGGCCTTCAACACATAAAGCCATCTTCCATCTCGAGCCCTTACTCGATAATCTTCAACACATGAAGCCATCCAAAGTCTTCATCATCATAGAATATAACCTATTCATCTAACTTATAGAAAATATTAGTCCTATAATGTGATTATCATTAATTACCAAATATACCATTAACTCATAATGGTGTGTCTAGATTCTTCAATCTATTATTTGATAATTGATGATAACTACCACAATTGCAAATAATTTAATATAAAACTTTAAACTCAAAGTACGGTACTACCGCCATTATAAGTCCGGTAGTTCCGCTCTCCGGTAGTACCGTTCAAGAGTTGCGGTCATACCGCTCCGCGGTAGTTCCGCCATTCAAACTCTGGTACCATCATTTTCAGAGAGACTAAGTATTGCAAGGAGTGCTCTCTAGAAAATACGTATCGCTCGGGATGCCGGTACTACCAAACATTGGTAGTTCCATAGTTATAAATCCGGTACTATCGATTTCGGTGAGCCAAAGTCCCAGCAAGAGTGCTCTCTGAAAAAAAAACGTACCGCATAAAATCCCGGTACTACCGCACTGCAGTAATACCGCAGGTGGGTGCGATGCTACCGATTTTTCTGAGAAAGCATAATGAGTTTAGAATTCAAATATATGCTGACCTTTGTCTCGAGCCATATTGATCTTCTTATCAATCTTTTCATGCGTCTCCATATAGTCAATCAACATCCGGGACTAAACCTTTCAAACACTTGATAATCACATTAGTCCCATACACAAATAATTGAGTGTAAAACAATATGATTCAATATGAGTATATATGAACTACACAAGTTTTATATATTCAAATGATATATTTCAAAGTAAAGATCTCAATGTATGTGGAAAAGAAAATATAGATCAATACTAATGAAATCATAAAACATAAAGTAAACTCCCCCAAATGTGTGTATACAAAAATATATACTAAAAGCATATGCACATATTCATCTTAGACTTTTGGTAGAGTTTAATCTATATTTTGGATTCAATGAATGTACTAAGATGTAAATGAATGTAAGTGTCGAATGCATACCTCTTTGATTTCACCTTTTTATCCAAATGAGATTAAGCTATATCATAATCAATAAAACGCATTAGTCTCATACAAGTATTTGTCATTATCACCAAAATCAACATAATGGAGCTTGAACTTACAGCAGTCCTGCACGGGCTCAGCCAGGCTGCCCTCCCGACCGCTCGCATGCGAGCCATTACCGTTGCATGGTGTGCCACCTCCGTCGATCACCGCGCGAGCCACATCCGTCGTCTTAGGTCTGAGAGAGCCTACACGTGAGGGGGGTGTTGAAGTATAAGTGAATTACTCGTCTTTCCTCATCAGCTTAAGCTTAAGTTTTTGGATGAACTGGCTGGTGCATGCAACTCAATATGGTATCAAAGCCAAGAGGTCTTGAGTTCGAGACCGATTGACGTAATTAAATAAAAATAATTACAGCCCACTTCTATTCCACGTCTTAGGTCTGAAAGAGTCTACACGTGAAGGAAAGTGTTGAAGTATAACTGAATTGCTCGTCTTTCTTCATTAGCTTAAGCTATATACACACACACATATATATATGTATATGTATACATATATACATATATGTATACATATACATATATGTGTGTGTGTGTGTATATATATATAGGGCATATAAAGATGTGTGAGCAAGAAGAAAGGGAAGGAGATCGACATATAGGTCCCACAAATGTTTTTTGTTTTAATTAATGATTTGTTGCTATGTCATCTAAAAGGAGTTGATGTGTTAAAAACGGCTACCACATAGATGCCACATTGGGGAAAAACAGAATGAAATCATCATAGAGGTTTTTTGTCTGGTATGAAAATTTCAGTAGTGTTAGGTGACCATTTTGCAACTAAATATTGATTTTTTTTAGTTTCTAATTTCTTAATTTCATCTTTTTCTGGTTTTTTTATATTTTTGGGCTTTTGGTATTTTCTTTTTTATTATTTCTTTGTATTGTTCATGATAATATAATATTTTTTTATTTTTAGTTTTTTAAAATTAACTATGCTAAAAAGTTATCAATAACTATAAAAAAACTGTTATAGTAATAAAAAAATCAGAATCTTAGTTTTACAAACCCAAATGAGCACCTCGGCTCGGACAAAAATTGAAGCGGTCATGCCTCGTGGGATCCACTTACAGGTTCCAATTTCTCTCTATCGGCGAACGCCGTTTTGAGAACGCAAGTGGGGAAAAAACATAACAAAAGAAAGAGCCCCGCGACCTACTGGGGAGGCAGTACAGTGGTGGGGGAAGAGATGCCTCGGGGGAAGACGCCGACGCCGGCGCCGGCGCCCGCGGCGGAGCACGGACTGCTGTCGGAGGTGGTGGAGATGGAGGAGGGCGACGGGCAGGCGGAGGCGGAGGAACAGGAGGAGAGGTGGGCACGGCTGCTGCCGGAGCTTCTCTCGGAGGTGGTGCGGCGCGTGGAGGCGTCCGGCGGCGAGCGGTGGCCGGCGAGGAAGGACGTGGTCTCCTGCGCCTGCGTCTGCCGCTGGTGGCGCGACGCCGCCGTCGCCGTCGTGCGGCCGCCCGCGGAGTCCGGCAAGATCACCTTCCCTTCCTCGCTCAAGCAGGTGATAAGGGGAGCTGCGCTTGGGCATGGGCTCTTACCCGTCGATTGGTAGAGGTCTCTGTCTTCCGATTCGGTGTGTGGTGGTGTAGGGCTGTGGAAATCCCCATTATGTCGAGGTTTTTGGTCTTCGGTTCATGATTTGGCGAAGTTTCTGCGCATCGATGGGATTGGTTCATCAGATTACGGTACTTTTGCGATGTTTGAGCGCGAAATGGCATCTGCATACTTTATGTCCATTAATTCTGACCATAAGAGGCTGAGATTGCTTACTCGTGAGATTTGTAGGTTGGATTTGCAACTTTAGCTGCGATGTTTAGTTGGATTCGTTAATTTGTTAATAATTGGTCACTAGTCCTAGCTTATTTTTGGGGGTAAGTTAACTTTTAATCTGTTCTGATGCCATTTTAGATAAGATTGTATGGATTTAACTTACAATTGTGTTTCTTATGCACTCATTTTTGGCTTGGGAGATACTAAATTTGTTTTCTCTTGGTGGGTGCTTTCAATGACGCTTGACCTTTTGACGAGTTTGGCAAATCTTCCACAATTACAAATTTATGCTTTTGGCTACAGATTTAGTATTAGGGGCCGGGCATACTCCAGCATATATTTAGCTTTGCTAGTGCTTAGTTATTTTGTCATGTCGGATGTCTCTGAGAGTGTGTTCCAAATAATGGGTTTTTAATGGCAGAAGTTCCCCATGTGAAGAGTAGCATAGTTTTTCTAAGGTGGAATTTGAATCTATTTTCTCATGTATCCCAGGGAGAGATTCGGCTTAGTAGGAATTCAGTGGCATATGTTTCCGTGGAGATGACTAGCATAGTTTTTCTTAGGCACCATCTATATGCCTAAATCTTACACCATTTTGTCAAACAGCCAGGGCCAAGGGAGTTCTCAATCCAGTGCATTATCAAGCGGAATAAGAAGAACTCTACGTTCTACCTCTACCTCGGCTTGACGAATGGTAAGTCTATGTCATGTGATCTGAGTACTGCCTTGATTTTCTCATATTTATTTCGTGTTGCATATGTAAAGACATCAATTTGAATTGTTTTTTAAGAGAATCAGATTTTTCATCAAAAAAATAAGGCGCAGGGCATTCTTTTTTATGATTACTATGCTGCTTCTGTTTTTCGTGGAATTTGTTATTTCTGTGTAGGGCAACACTCGATGGTCACCAATATATTCTGCTTGAATTGCTCTTAGGTTTCAAGGTCAGGATGGCTTTAATTGGAGTTGTGCCACTTGTTGCTGACTTATCAATTATTTGGCATGTACAGTCCCACACCTATTTGCTTCCTGGATTCAAATTATTAATCGAATCAGCAAAAGTGCACCTTATGTTGGTTTTCTTTGGCCATGTGCTGATTTTCATTTTGACAATATTGAACTGGGAACATGGGAAGACAAGGTGGACTGGATAAAATAGAACCTACAGTAATTTACCGAATTTTGGACTTGAATAGGTGCTACTCTTTTTCTTAATGGATAGTGCTGTTGGTTCTAAAATGCATTTTTAGAAGCATATAGCTGAGTCATTCCTAGGTCCTCATGACCCTGCAAATGCTTATTAGGGGAGGCTGGAAATTTCCAAATGTCATGAGGTTCCATGGCCTGCTCAGTTGTGTGAATTCTTGCCCCTTTCTTTTTTTCTTGACAGTTGGGTCATCCAACAACTCTTTTACATTGGTGACATTCAAACAGTACAAGCCTACGTGATCAATTTACTTCTGAGCAGCAGACTTTTCTGTAACACCTAGGCAATGGGTTCACGAGATTAGAGGCCTTAACTGTACTTTGCAACCTACCACTTGATGTATGGTACTACCTGCAACATTTAGGTGCATAGGCAGTATATGCACCAGTTTATGTATTTGGAAGCAGCAATTTTTTGAGCCCATGTTCTTATGCTCAACTGCTCAAGGATGAAGTGTGATGTGTCGCTCTGTGCTAACTTTTTCTTAATGAGTTTTCTGTCAGTTACCTTGTAATATGTTGTACCATCTGTACTAATGTTATGTGACCTTTTCTCACCATCAAATATGCTTGATGACTAATAAATATTGTTTGCATCTGACAGTTACCATGGATAAAGGAAAGTTTCTCATGGCCGCTAGAAGGTTTAGGCGTGGTCCCCATATTGAGTACATTATATCCCTTGATGCTGATGACCTGTCACAAGGGAGCAATGCATACATGGGGAAACTGAGGTGAGGTTCTACATGTCTTCAGAGTTCACTTTCATTGCTTGGGTAATATTTTTAAATGCAATTAGGGGGGCACACTTCATGTATTTAACAGACGGAATTGGATTTAGGAAACACGTCTTATTTAACAAACGGGCTTTGATTTAGGAAACACAAATGGGGGTACACAAACTATAAGACAATATAAGACTTCTGAGTTCCAACGAGTACCCGTTTCTTTACTTGGTCATTCTTCAACAAGCTGCTAATATGCATCGATGGTTCAAACGGTATACTCTTTTAAGAACAAACCCTGTGACTTGGTGGCATACCTTATTCATTCCTTGGTCTTGTGGTTTGCAATAGTCACATGGGATCATTGCAATTGACTGCTGAAGTGTTGCAGCGGTTCCTTTACCACCACCTGGTTGGAATTTGAAATCAGCACTTCACTCTCCTTGGTTTAGGTCATATGACTTTCTTTGGTTTGATTCCTGTGTGGTGTGTAGGCATTTTGGACTGCTGATTACCTGTTATGTTTTCATGTTGTATTGGAAACTTTTTTTTTGCTCATTCGTGTTATTGTGCTTCGGTTGTACCCTGTCTAGATCTGTTTTTTGGGGAACAAACTTCAAAATATATGATAGCAAGCCACCATATGATGGCGCTAAAGCATCAAGTAGTCGATCTAGTCGGCGTTTTGGAAGCAGAAGAATCAGCCCCCAAGTATCAGCTGGCAACTATGAAGTTGGACAGGTTTCATACAAATACAACTTGCTCAAATCCAGAGGCCCTAGGAGAATGTATTGTGCACTCGAGTGCCCTTCAACTCAAGGGACCTGGGAAAATTCCCTCAAGACAGAGTTCAGGAAGCCCATGGGGACCACAGTTTTAAGAAACAAAGCTCCCCGCTGGCATGAGCACTTGCAGTGCTGGTGCTTGAACTTCCATGGGCGGGTAACAGTTGCATCTGTCAAGAATTTCCAGCTGGTTGCCGCAGCCGACCTCAATGACCCTGCTAGCTCCAGGGATGAGGAGACAGTTCTGCTGCAGTTTGGTAAGGTTGATGACGATATCTTCACAATGGATTACCGGCAGCCACTCTCAGCATTTCAAGCCTTTGCCATCAGCCTCAGCAGCTTCGGTACCAAACTAGCTTGTGAATAGCAATACAGTTTAATGCTTTTCATATTGCCATGTGGTTGTGGTAGTGAATGCTTCTGCGGTTCTTGTTGTCGCTAAGTAATTTGGCATTTTCTTGTTCTTTTTAGTTTGGATATCAAGGTACTAATCACTTCATGTTCTTGTACAAGAAATGTACCATTTCATCGAATGGATTTAGTTCTAAGAAGGAAATTGTTTTGTATAAACTTCTGCTCTAAACTGAAGCAAAAGCTGGTCCAATGTACATAAGTTCTTGGTAAAGTGATTTCTTTTTCTTTTAGCTGGACATCAACTCGGGACTTGTTTGGGAAAGGTTAAGCTTAATTCTGCTATATATGAAGTCTCCTGTATAAGGTCTTGGCGCAGTTTTTGACGATAAGCTTGTCTAGTATCCGTTGTACCGTGGAATTTAAGCTTGTCACCGTCGACTACACAAATTTGCCGTAGGAAGATTCTAGGAGAAGGCAAGCCACGGAACTCTGAATTTTAGTCAATATAATTTGCCTGTCAGTCCCTTCTAGAAGTCAGAAGTCCAGTATGCACGCTTGGAACGGCATACATTTCCAGCCTGCATGCTTGGAACGGCATACATTTCCGACAGAAAATGAGTGAGAAGATGAACCCATCGCCATACTTTTCCAAATCATCATCCCTGAAAGTCAAACCCCTTCACACCGAGGATCAAAAAATCTCACCCCCCCAAAACGTGGAAAAAGTTGCAGGAAATGCACTGTACATCAATATTGGTCGCTCATGTACTACTACAATGGGGCGAACAAGAAATTACAAAGCTAAACAAGGTCATCAGATCATCATCATCTTTCATCAGTAAGAAAGAAACAAAGGCTTCTAAGATCGCCCTACTCGTGCGCAGGTGTCAGCACTCGGTGCTGCTGCTGGCCTTCCCGATCTCCGCCTCCAGCGTCTCCATCTGCTGCTCCAGCAGCCGCAGCCTCTGGTTCATGCGGTCCAGCCTCCTCCGTGCCGCCTCATCTGCCGTACAAATAGAAGGAATCCTTACATTAATTAAGCAACCATTAGTTAGGAAAGATTAACATAATAGCATTTGTCTATGGAGTCCCTAAACCAAAGATCAAACAGACGTACTTCTTCAACCGAGCCCAGTGTTTACGTACCTAGCTGCGCGACGAACTGCGACACGGTCACCTCCTGCCCGCCGCCGGCGAGGACGGTGGCGCTGTCGAAGCGGCCGGTGAGGCCCGCATCCTCCGCATGGTGCTTGGACGACGACCCCCCCGGACCCTTCCTCCCGAGCATGGCTAGTTCGCTCTCAAATCCAACTAGCCGGCGACGATTATTTCTTCCGGCCGCCTCTTGGATCGCACGCACACGGTGGTAGTGGTGTGGCCACTGAGCTGGAGGCGCTTGGAGGAGACGTGTCCGTCAATTTATACGCGCGGGGAGAGGCATGGAGAGGAGGGGCTGGGCTGCAGCGGATCGGACCGGACCGGGATGATCGGTTGCCTTCGCTAAGAGGTCACTGTTGGGTAACTGGGTTCGTGGCTTCGTGGTAAAATGCCGGGTCAAGAGTCCGACCCGGCGACTTGGACCGCCAACGCAACCCCCTGGCCGCCCGTCATGATGACCTGCGGACCGGCCTGACCGGCCGGAAAGATCAAGTATTCCATGTGAGAGGAGTGGTCGTAACCGTTACACAGGAATTCTGCGCACACCGTCGAAAGAGACGTCGATCGATCGTCCCATGAATAACTGCACCCCGATCGAATGGCATGCTTAGATGCTGTTTATTTGGACTTATTTTTTATTATTAATACTGTTTAAGGTTTATTTTATATGGTAGTTGTTAGTAATTTTTTGTATGAATAATTTTTAAAATAAAAAAGATAGGTTAGTTTATCATAAATAATATAAAGAAATACAGATAAAAAAAGATAAAAAAACTAAAAAATGATAAAATTAAAAAGTAGAAATTAGAAACCAAAAGCTGAAGATCAAACCATGGAAGAAGTAGCTTACATTTCATCCATGGAATGGTCATCACGCCAAGCGCTTGGGTTGGCACGTAGAGCACAGTTTTTGCCAGCTGATCAAGCTGTGCGATCTCGATCATGCCGATTCAGGGAGGGACGGGACGGGCCGGACTTGTTTGGGATCTCGGCCGAGAAGATCTGGGAACTGAGACGGTGATGCGTGTTATACTATACACTTGTATATTTCTCCTGTTTTAGTGCCTTCTTATATTGATTTCTTTAAACTTTTAATATAAACACTTGATTTTTTAAAACGACTTCTTTATTTCACTCATCTGTCTCACTTTGAAATAAGAGATGGCCATGGACATATCTCACACCTTACTCTTTTCGCTTTCGTCTTATATACGTATCTCTTTATCACTTTTTCTACTATTCGTTTTCTTCTTTTAAACACCACTTCTTGTAACAATTACTATTTATTTTTAGTTAAAAACCATCATCTATAAGCAATATAGACCTCGCTTATTTGGACTTAGACTTCTGGCATATTTTTTATTATTTCTAAATTTCGTCTTTTTCTAGATTTTTTTTAGCCTTTTGTATTTTCTTTTTTCCCTATTCATTTGCATTGTTCGTAATAGACTACTATATTTTTTCTATTTCTATTTTAAAAAAAGTTAATTACGTCAAATAAGACACTATCAGTTGCAATGTAAAATAAACCAGTTACAACGCAAATTCAGATAGAAACCACCAAAATTCAGTCCAACTGAGCAGACGTATAAACGGATACTATGCATGTTTTTTCCATCTTTTAAAATCGACTTTTGACTTTTGTTGTAGTACCTTACTTTTAAATAGAATATTTTTTAAGACGATATCTACAAGTTAATTATAGTACATATTAAAAATCTAACATCTATACCATTTAAAATCTTCATAATTTCTATCATAAACAGCTAAAATCTAAAAAAAGTCTATAAAAAATGACAATCATATCTGAGCTTGTCAGTTATGCAACGTACCTGGCCTCGTGTCTGGAGTGCTGTTGCGTCATTGCATGCGCATGGGTATGGGCTTATGAGTCTTGCGTTGACCCAGGTGTTTTATATATAGGTACCGAGTGCAGGGACAATTCTGCGTTTGCTTTCAGGCTGCTGCGCCTGTCATGACCACGTACGCCCACGCTAGCTGGGCGTGCAGCGCCAGGGGCTAGCTCGCAAATGGTTGCCTTCTTTTTCTACTTGCCAGGTATGATTAGTAACTAATTTTTAAATAATATATTTTTTAAATAAAATTAATAAAAAAAATTATAGTAAAAATATACTAAGTTTAACTGTATCAGCTATAATTACATATAGATATTTTTCTTTACGTACTATCTTTTACAAAAAATCAAAAATTAAAAATTTAAATCATAAATCGCAGTTCAATAGGGACCCAACCGTAGTGCTGCACGGCCCACATGTCGGTACCTTTCCTGCAGGCGCGGCGTGCACCGTCACCGGCTTACAAAGGCGGATGACGGAGGACGCCATGCGTGAGCATTTTTGTTCTTTCTTTCTGCGATCGAGGAAACCTGTCGTCTAACATCCAACCACTACCAGTGTATGTATAAAGAACGGAACTACCTAAACGGCTTCATTCCTCGAACCAGCTCGATCGTGATGTGTCGATGAATTAATGTTCGATCGAAGTAGTTCTCAGTTGATACGGTCCTCGCAACAATCAGTTCGTCCACGAAATCAGCACCTCTAAATTTGCTGATTTGGTTGCCTCATCGCAAACCCTCCTCACCTCCTTCGAAGATTGCAGATCGTGCCATGCACGCATGCGCTACTGCTGCGCTATATTTTTTTTTTGGAAGCTCACGTTATGCACTGCCCGAATGCACGGGCGTATGTACTAGGTGGTTTGTCAATTCTCACTCGTGTTTTTTCTTTAACCCGCGCGCTAGCTGGGCCGTACTGGGCCGCAGGCCCAGACAAAGAAGAGGTAGCCCAGTAAACGATCAAAGGTTCTGTTCATTTAAGCTTAACCTTCTGATTTCTAACTTATTTTTTACTATTGATATTTTTTTTGACTTTTTAACATTTTTAAGCTTTTTTATTGATTCTTTTTTCCTTATTCATTTAAATTACATATGATGGACTAACTTTTTTCTATTTTTAAATTTTTTAAAAATTAATTACCTGAAATAAGTTATCATCATTTACAATATAATTTCAATTAATTATAATATAATTTCAGTCATGAATCAACAAATTTTAGTTAAACCGAAGGGTCTCCAAGATGCCCTCCATGTTTTCACGTCTTTTTTTTTGTTATGACTAATTAGCCTAATCTTTACTACTTTAAAAGAAGGAGTTGGTGGTTGATGAGTCCTCTCCTATATCTCTTCTCAGCCATTTGATCTGAACAATAAAATCTTAACCGCCCCTTTCCTCTCCCCCCTCTCTCTCTCCCTCTCTCTCTCGCGATCTAACTGCTAAAGTTTTTCCGTTGCAACGCACAGGTACATGACTAATAAATATAATATAGTAGTGCGAGACGGGACGCCGCCCGTCCTATCTCCACATCGCGGGCCGGGCTGGCGGTGGTGGACGCTAGCTAGCGCCGAGCCATGCGTAGCGCGTGCGCAGAGGTAAAGCTGCAGCCGCGCGCCAAACAGGGAGACGACGCATGATCCGGCACAACCAGCTGCGCAAGTGCTTGTCGATGCCAGCTTTGCGGGAGACCCCCACGTTGGCAGCAACTTGTCCCGTGGCTCTGCGACAACCAGGATCCGCTGCTGCGGAGAAGCTGGCCACCGCACGGGCGCAACACACGTGTCGAGTCGTGGGTAAAAAACAAGGCCCTAATTTCTGATTTGGGCCTTTTTCAAGCTTGATCTGAACTGCCGATCGTATATTTTTGCAGCGGTAGTTATGCTAGGAGTCACTAACAACGCGAGATGTTTCTAGGAGTTACTTAAATAAGAGCGAGTATGTGACGATGTAACTTTGCATTCTTTAAAAACTGGATAATGCTACGGTCTAAATGTCCGGCTGTGATATTTTTTCCTTATATTTGTAATATTTTTTATCCATATTTATAAAAAACGAAGAATAATATAAGTATTCTCATCCGCAATATTCCTCGTCTATGTCTACAACATTTATTAGCCATGTATACAACAAAAAGAAAGAAAGAGTGATGTGAGTATTCGCATCGTATGCTCCGATATAACATTTTTAAATAACATGTGTAATATTTTTAATCACCGTATGTAATAAAAATGTGTGATACAAAAAATAATATTACATACATAAAATAAAAATGTTGTAAAAAATATGAATAAAAAATAATACAAATATAGTAAAAAAAGTTACAGCCAAGTATCCAAAGCCAACGCCCGGGGTCCGATCTAAACGCTAGTATTCCCCTTAAAAAATTAACACAAGTGACAAAACCAAATACTAGTATAATAGTTCCTTAGCATCCTGACTGCCGAACAGACCGAATGCCAGCTTAGACACTGCGTCCCTTCACGAGGAGCCACGAGGGTGCATGCTATGCACATATGCGATCGTACGATTGGAGTCATTGCACAATGCCTCACGCTATGGTAACTGTCGGTGAATTACTACCGGTCTTATAAAGTAAATACGAATAATACAACATTCAAGATTATGCAAGAAGAGATAGAGTGTTTTCGACAGATTTAGATTTTCTCTGAAAAGAATAACAATTATATTTTATGTGTTTTTATATTACTAGATATTACAATGGATGCACAAGGTGTAACTATAGCTACCAAGAGTATGCGGCAATCTTGCGCTACGTATCCTATATCAACTGACGCTACTCCTTATAAAGCGTCAAAAGGATGACAGTTGCAACCCGCAAGGAGGCGTCTTATCGGTTCGTGAATCCTACACATGGTCGTCAGTTATTTTTAATGAGACATTCTCTACGTACAATCGTCAAACAATTATTGTTAGAGACAAATGTTGGATATGTATGGTTATGTTAGACAAGAGTGCATATTTTCTTTTAATCTACCACACACAATTAATTACAGTGTACATATTTCTTGATCGAAAAAGTAGGATCCATATGTCTGTTTATAGATCCCTCTGGCCAATGGGTGGGATATACTCGAATTAGGTCGAGTATATTCTTCCCAACCAAGAGTACTCTTGAGAGCGATCAGAACAAATATATATTTATTAAAGATTATTTAATTATAGTCAATATGAGATGTCCTAGCCTATACTGGAGTTGCCTTGATTAAAAATATTTTATTTTCGTGAGCCATACATGATGCTTTTTGCATGATTCATCATTGGCCTTCCATATATCGCTGTAGCCGGATTGCTAGCGATCTCCATGCATTGTCACCAGACGACATTGCCAATCACATTCTTCAGCTCCTAGAAACATTCCCCAAATCTCCAACCACTATGGTTGTGACCACCTCGATGACGAGGTTCTTTTTGGTGACCTCTCTGTCAAATGCACTCCGCACACACTTTCTGAGCTTGGAGAGATTCATCTCCTTAAGCCCTAGAGTCTTGATTACGACCCTTTCTCCATCCCCTAGAACACAAACAAGTGTTTCATATCCAACAAGTAGGTACCTACCACCAATGTAAACAAAATGCACTTATTTCAAACGATGCTACGTACCAATGAATTCTAGCTACCTTTTTATAATAGTACACAAACAATAACAGTGCGAAAATAATAACACTGTATAAACAATAATAGTGCAAACATAATAACGGTGCACAAATAATAACAGTCTGAAAAAAATAACAAATCAAAAATATTAACAATGTATATATGATAGTAATGTACAACTAAGAACATTAAGGTATTAACAAATAATCGTTAATACTGCCACTAATCTATCACTAACATGGGTAATTACAGAAAAAGGTCCGTACGAAGTAAACACTAACGTCATCTACACATTGTTACAGAACATATTCTGCACAACTGAACTACCTTTAAAGCTAACGAGGTGTTAATAAAACATACCTCTTCTGAGGGTCTTTACTAGAACCACATTAATTCCATCTGCGAAATACCCTAGATCACAACAAAACCACCTCCAAAATCTAATTCGAACTCTCTTCTACGGTCTCTTACCTTCATCTCCCTCGGTTCTCTCTCGCTCGGCAGGAAAGATACTCATCTGCGCAGCTTCAGATGAGTTAACAGCGGTGGAGGAGAGGCATTTTATACGTGTGAGGAGGCATTGCCGATCGATAGACCCACGTGGGCGCACAGGGTAGTAACCGTGTCCACCTGAGACCCAAGGGAATTACTGTCGAACGCATCGCATTATGTCACATCACGCCACATCAGGTCATGCCCTCGTGGTCATCCACCAAAGCAAGAAAGCCAGCCCATCAGCCGAGCCCCTTGCTCGATAGACCTCCTCCTGTTGCGCCATGCTGTACCTTATTGTGCCCGAGCCGATTGCTATGGAGCCCGACTCCTGCTGAGCATGGGAGCGTGGTGGCGATATGGCCATTTTTAGGAAAAAAATGTATGTAAGAAGCTAAAATTTAGAAAAATATTAGATATGTGCCCAGTTCCTAGGGTGGGAGTGGGAACTCGGCATCGGCACGCGCGAGGGAAAAAAAAAAGGCGCGAGGATATGGTCACACGGCCCCGTCCCGTCCCGTGCTTTGCTTTCTGTTCCATCCGTCACGCGCGCGCACGCGCTGGCACCGCAATGTTGACAGCTACCGCCTGCCGCTGCCGCTCGGCGCCCCGCGCGTCAATGGGGACCCGTGTGCGGTTCGATCGGCCGTGCCCGCCTTCGAGCGATACGGAGCTCGACACGACGCCGGCTTTGGAGTTTGGCCGTGGATGGCGGGTGAGAACGTGAGAGGTGCGAATAATGCGAGATGCTTGTGTTCAGGACTTGAGATAAATCGGGTCAAAACCCATAAACAAACCTAGCGCACCCATCGAGTACGTACCTTGCTGACCTAACAAAACATGCATGCTAGTCATCTGTACCAAAGTTGATTCTGTGCAGGCGTGCAGCTGTGGAAGATGCCACCCCCATGGGTGTTAAAGGTCCTAGCAAGTACTATTTTAGCAGTCGATGGTTATCGATATATCGTTTATCCACTCGACAAGTTTGGCATGACGGCTCCCATGCATTGGGTCAAACCCGGCCCCTTCCCGTAAATTCATGATAAATGGCCTACGACTCGAGCTCCTTAAGGCAATCAGGGAGGAAAGGAACTTGGCTGATATTGCCCTGTAATACTTTTATTTTAAAAATAGTCTTTGATCTTTTGTTTTTATAAAAATAGCGTTCTTTCTAAACTTGAAAGGTACGACTGACGATACATATCACCTAACATACCCCCTAACTTGGCAGGCCGAGTAACGTGCGACAACAGACTCGGCACGGCAAGTTGGCTCTTGCTGAGGTGCCACTGCATGATTGCCTCCTGCGGAGCCACCATCACTCAGGGTGCACCGCAGCCACTATTAAGCCATTACTTAGCGATTTATTTAGCGCTAAGAGTAATTAATTAGTATGGATCATAATTAGTACTAATAGTAATTAAGTAGTGCTAATTAAAGCACTAAATTAATATCATTTTATTTAGTGCTACTCGTATTTAATTAGTGCTAATCATGTAGTGCTAATTAAGCGTGCACAATATTTTATTGTACTCATAATTAAATTAGTATTGCATGTTTTATTTTTTATTTCTGACTCCCTAGCGCCGCATCACTCAGCCCCAGCCCCTGCACTGGCCGACTTGGCTCCGGCCATGGTGGCTTCCATGGATTCCCTTCTCCCCACTAATTTATTTCCTTATGCTCTTGTATGCTTTTAGTTGTTTTCGATTTGTGGATTTGATACATTGCCTCCTTGGGTGTCAGAAAGATAGTGGTGGTGGCATGCAACAAGGTATGTTATGACAGAGCTCGAGGCCTTCCTATGTGCTGGAGAGCACGGGGGCGCCTACTGGGTGTGCGTGTTTACCGATGATGGCACGCCGTCGCTGCTGCGATCTCACCTAAGTATACTCTCTTCCCTTCTACTCCTCCCATCTCCCTATGTGATGCTACTACTCTTGTTGGATTAATCGTGTTGGATGGTGGTGCATTCTGTGATGGTTTGGGTGATACCTTGGTTATTGTTGGATGTGCTATCTAGCCGGTTTAATTCACATGATGTGGTTCCTATGAATCAGTGGTAGAAATAGCGAATGAATGGTGGTTTACCTTGGTGGTTTGTCAGCTCCGGTTGAAAATGGACAAAGAAGTTGAAGTAGGCAGTCACTATCTCGGTATGGGGTTGTTGCTGTCGACTGAAGTGCTGGCCATCACCTCCTGTGACCTTCTGGTCGTGCTGCCCCTCCTCCTCTTGGGGCTTACTTGCCCACCTAGTGCTTGTTTCCTAGCTTAGCTCTTCCTACCATGGTCGAATGGTTTTGGCAGTGGGGAGTGGGTCTAGGGAAAATGATGGCTTCGGTTGGTTCTTGGCTGCTGGTTGTGATGGTGGCCAAATTAGGTTTTGCTTCTTCCTTGCTTGGTTGGCTTCGGCCTTAATACTCCTCTGTGCTAGCTGTGCCCTCTGGTACCTTCCTGGTGTATAGTGTCTTCACTGTACTGTGGGGGTGGGTTGAAATATTTTGTGGTCCAGTTTGCACAATGGTTCTTCGGAAAGAAAATTTCAGGTTTGTTTTTTTTTGCCGAATGACGAACTATTGGCTGGGAGAGGTGCCGACTGGCCTTGGACGGTTAGGTATCTCGGTGACTAAAATGCCCTACTCGAAATTAAAGTCTAGGGCTCTGACGGCATTTCTTCTTTTAATTATTTTCTTTTGTTCGGTCTTTTTCGGTATCATTAAATTATTTTTTCTCACAATTAAAACCGTGGCTATTTTAGAAATCATGTAACTAGTAATTGGTGTATGCAATGATATGAATGCCATTTATATTTCCTATAGCTCTTGGTTAATTGTAACTGTATGAAATGCCCACAATGTTATCTTATTTTTATACTTGATGTAATACTATAATGGACACAATTACGAGTTTCAATGAGTTGTAATATTTTTATTTGACTTGATGTAAATTCTAGTTGTCGCTTGATGGATGTAATTGATTTACTGTATAAGGGTTGTAATTAATTAACTATTGTACTATGGACCGATATATATATATATATATATATATATATATATATATATATATATATATATATATATATTATTGAGTTGGATGCTTTTACTTGTCGTGTAATTAAATTTTATCTCTCACTTCAGTCATATCAATTTGGTTTTCGCCTTTGTCATTGGAATCATGAAAGTAACGTATTGGTTTAGCGTTCGCCGGTTTTAGTTTAGATGGATACATAGAAAAGTTTAAGTTCCCCTCGTATTTTATATCATTAGCTGTGTAATTAATCTTACTTAATATAGTAATACATCACTTAAGGGTAATCAAAGATGCAGAGTGTTTCAGTACGTCTAACGTATCTAATATGAGATATGCCTGATATCAACTTGGATATATCTTCTGGATATCCATTATCCAGCATTCGGTGCGGGACTTAATTTGTTTAATGAATGTGCCAACGAACTTGTATGACAATACGTACTAACACCAATGTAGAATCATTTACCAACGTTCTCTAAAAAAATCACTTACCTTGACACGACCTCTCCGTGTGCCGCATGGCAACCTTCACAACTTTCCTACTCACCACAACCTATATTGAATTTAACACACGCAGATGATGGAAAGGTTACCTAACCCAAAAATGTTCTAAGTGACGGTGCGCGACAAATTGGAAGCATACAGCATCGAGACAACCACGTGTTGCTCACGGCAACGGTAGATTTTGCTGTCACGACGCGACAAAGATTAAAAAAAAAAGTGGCTTTGAGCAGCCAATATGTTCCGCATACGTTTGACATATTTGATACGAGATACACAAGAGATCAACTTGCCTATATCTTTGGGATATCCCTGATCTAATATTTGCCATGGAACTTAATCTACACAATAAATGTGCGATGTACTTTTACGAAATTACAAACTAACATAGAATCACTTGTAACCTCTCTGTGTATCTCACAATAACATTTACAAGTTTCCTCTTACCACGATCATATTAGATCTAACACATGCAACAGTAGAAGGTATCTAACACGAAAATATTCTAAGCGCTGGTGCACAACAGATTGTAAAGCATGTAGCACTAAGACAATCACATGTAGCTTATGACAATAGTGGTGCAACCGTCACGACGCGACAACAATGAACATAAAGTAGCTTTAAGCATCCAAAATACCGCACGTACATTTGGCATATCCGGAATGTGATACGCAAGATATCAACATGCATACCTCTTTGGGATATCTAATGTTTGGTGCATAACTTAATCTGCACAATAAATATGCCACACAATATCTTCGTGATTTTCAAAACTAAGCAACCAGACTTTCAAGACACGGCTTTACCTTTTACTGTAACGTATAGCTGTTCAAATGGACCGGACCGTAGCGAGTCGGTCTGAGGCTCGTTACTGTAGATCCGGCCTAAGCACGGCACGGCTCAGTAGACTGTGTCGTGACTGGGTCGAGCGGCCAGTATAGTACAGCACGACACGGTAAGAATTTTGTATAATTTTTTGAATTTTTCCCCTCTTTTTCTGGGCTAAATCAGTCAACCTGCAAGGACAGCCCGTTTAGCTCTAATTGTGTTCGTGTCGGAACGACACGGTCACGGGTTGTATCTGAGCTTGATCCTCAACCCGTAGACCGACAGATCGTGTCTGCCTCAAACCCGTGTCGGCCCGCCATGGCCCCGTTGGCCAGGTCTGCCGTAACGCCTGTCGGATCCAAACACACAGTGGTCAAAGATGTTCAAGGCAAACCAACACCAACCATCATCTAAATGAAAGAGTCTTTCTGCACCTCCCACTGGGTGCTGTATCATACGCATTACAGACAGCACAGCTCCTAGTCCTACAGCACCCCGCCAGTCCACGGCCACGGGTTCCTCCCTCCCTCGCTGCTCTGCCGGCCTCCTCCCCTCGCAAAAAGCCAGCACTCCCAGTGCGTACCGACGCTTCGCACAGCTGGAGTCGTAATTTAGTCGCGGTAATCTTCTCACCCGCCGCCTCCCTCTCTCGCTCTCGTTCAGTGTCTCTCCTGGGTCTCAATTACTCCTCCTCCTCCGCCTCCGCTCCACCGCAGGGAGGCGCCGCGCGCGCCCTGCTCGATCGTCGCCTACCTACCAGCCCACCTACCGCCTCCTCCCACTGTCTCTCGAGCTCGCTCGCTCGCTCGCATCATCAAATCCCCCGTGCGATCGGGCCTGCGCTTCCTCCCCGTGGCCGTCCCCCAAATCCGAAGCCGACGAGCCCTCAGGCTTCGTCGGCGCCGCCGAGCACGCCGGTCACCGAAGCGAAGGACGCCTCCTCGGTCCCTTCTCCCCTCCTGCTGGATCGGCGTGGGGAGATCCAACCGGAGTGGCTTCTTTTGTCGGTAAGACGGCCCTGACTTGCTTGGATTCATTCCGCTCTGATCTAGCCTGCCTGTTCCGGTCTTTGCTGTGAGCAATTTGAACGGAAATGTTCGTGGGATGCTCCGTCCTGTTAGCGTAAATGCGTCGGTTACCGGGATACTCGCTGCATCCCCTGATTTGTTTTGCTGGTACTCCACTGGTGTAGCCTGTCCAACCGTATGGTTCGGTTCCTGTTCTTCCGCGGGCGCAAGATCTCACTGGTGGACTTGTCCTGTGACCCCGTAGAATAGGATCCGAGGTGCATCCGCCCCTGTTTCTGCCCGTTTTGACCGGAAATAGCCGCCGGAGCGAAGGTGTGAGCTATAGTTTGTCACGCCATTGTATCATAGTTTATGGAACTGTGGACCATACTATGGTTACTGTATGTTGAGGTGTCGAGTGTTGTTCTTAATTTTTTTTATTGGAGGTTTTACTGAGGTGCTCAATTCAGGTAAGCAGGAGCCTGGATCTAGACCACAAAGTGTATGCCGCTACGCACGCAGTACACGGATAGGATCCTTTTAATGACGCCTTAGCATAATTGACTGCGTATTTTGGCTGTCAACATGAACAATGCCCGCTGCTCATAACGTTTAATTGGATAACAGTGAGTGGTTGGAATTGAAGACCATGTCTGGTTGCATGCAACTTTCTGGTGTTGCAACACACTTGCAGGTTATCCTGGAATTTTGTGATGAGCCTGGAGAGGCCACATGGCAAATTTTCATGTGATGACATTTCTTCGGGTTGGGTACTTTTTGGAAGCTAATTATCATCAGGATGCACATCAGCTAATAAATAAACGATGTGATCCACTTGTATTTAGATGCTAATCCTTCGTTGTAGACCACCAACTGAGCTTTACTCAATGAAAAAGGTTGCCCTTTCCCCTGGGTAATGCAAAAGCCTCCTGTAGTTCACATGTTCTCACTCTTTTCAGTTGGATGTTACTATTAGGTGGTTTGTGGATTTTGAGAAATAACAAGTAGCTGAAAAAAATCTGAAGTTTGCAAGTATCACTGTATTTTTAAATAGCCTGTTAGTCTGTTATGCATTTTATTGTTAACAAAACAATGTTTTTTTTTGCATCATTTGCTTTAGTAGTGGACAAAGTGTCTGGATGGATTTGGATTAAGTAAACCCTGAGTTGCTGATAGATCAACTCATCAAAGTATTTTTTTTTTTGGTTGCGGAGCTGCTAATCAATTTGGTGGTACTCTAAACGGGATGGAAGATTGCCTATGCAAATAGTGAGCTACAAGAAAAGCTTTTGACTCTACAAAGGCTTCCTTTGGAGAGTTTGTCTGAGTGGTTTCTGATTTTTCTGAGATTTGTATCAACATATGTTTCTTTTGTGTGTGTGTGTGTGCAGGTATCAACTAGATTGATCAGTGGTTGCATTGAATACAAAATTGTTGTCATATGGCTAATGTTAGCATGCAAAAGATGGTTCCCATGAATTGGGAATGAGGAATTCCATCATCTAAGAAATGGATGAAAAACCAACTAGTTCTGGGCATTCTGAGGCCACTTCATGTGAACCTAGTTGGTGGCCGCCAGACTTTTTGGAAAAGATAGAATCTGTTACCTTATCAAGAAAACAAGAAGCTTTGGGTGATAAAGAATCTCGATGCAAGTTGGGTGATTCAAGGTCCTCATCCTGGAAGGCTTCTCAATTACTGTGGTCAACAGGAACTTATTCAGGGTTAATCCCTAATGGTTTCTATTCAATCATTCCGGTGAGGAATTTTCTCTAAATAAATGTCAAGCTTCCAAATGTCTTTGTTCAATGAGGAAGCAAGTTCCTACAGATTTGGGATCAAGGAAACTAGAGTTTGGACTTCACATTTCACAACAATTTTTTTCTACTTCTCTTCTCTTAAGCAGTTCGATTAAGGCTCGAATGATTTAGGGGAAGTTTTGTTTTGTTTCATTTCTTTCGGGACTTTGATATTTTCATTTTGTTGTGGTTATTTTTTTGACCTGTGATGCATTCATACAGGATAAAAAGCTGAAGGAGATTTTCCCAACAATACCGTCACTGTATGACCTTCAAACTCTTGAAGCAGATGGGCTTAAGGCTGACATAATTGTTGTAGACGCTGAGAGGGATAAGAAGCTTTTCATGTTGAAGCAGCTTAGTGGTGCACTCGTGAAAGGATTGAACTCTAGTCCAGCTTTAGTGATAAAGAAAATAGCAGGTTTGGTAAGTCTGTTTAAATGATAAACTTGATACAACTGTCCATTTTCCCCATGTGCAATTTCTCATTAGGAGCTCAACTTCATAGTCATCAATTGATCACTACTATTATATACTCTTTGGGTACTTTTGATGCCCACAGGATGTGTAGTAAAACTAGTTAGTGTTAAAACTTTTGCATTGCAAAGTTTCGGGGACTGATATTTTAGTTATTCCCTGCATTAATCACATCAAGGTTGTCCTTATTAAATTGATGTTTAATTTAGAAAGTATTAGCTTATCACTTGATGCATGTCTAACACTTTGCAAATTATTCTCAAACAGGTTTTTGACTGCTTCAAGCGCCAAAATCCTGATGTAAGTCTAGCAAGAGCTTCAGCCGAAGATACTCATTTCTTTGGAAATAGAGGACCACAACTTCTTGGGCAGATAAGGAATGGATCATGCCGACCCCGGGCTATTCTATTTAAAGTTCTTGCAGATGCTGTTGGCTTTGAGAGTAAACTTGTAGTGGTATGTTGACATCCCTTTTCATTCTTTTGCATATTTTAGCTACTTCTTTGTACATAACGTCAAATACTATCACATGTTATTAATGATAAAAGCTAAGTTCAGAATACTTAAAAGTTATGCCTTTCATAGGGTCTACTTGATGATGGTGCAGTTGGATTTGTGGATTCCTACAAACATATGTCTGTGGTAGTTTCACTTAATTCTATGGAGCTGCTAGTTGATCTTATGCGATTTCCAGGGCAGTTGATACCTTTTTCAGCCAAGGCTATCTTTATATCGCATATCTCTGCTGCGGGTGAAAGTGATTCAGCTGAAAATGACTCTTGTGATTCTCCCCTTGAGCCCAATAGCCCTCTGTATGGATTATCTGATAAAGTTGAAGCTGAAGGGTATGCTTATGTATTGAATTTCTCCTCTTAGTTATGTGATTCAGGCCTTCTCCATCTTTTCCAATATTGTATTTTATATGTTAATGAATACCATGATAGTTAATAGTGCACCCATTGGAGAAAATATTGTAACTGTTCTGGTTCTTACTAATATTTAGTTGGTACATTCACACATTTTAATGGATGATCTCCTATCTTGAACCTTCGAACAAATAGCAGGACCTTATGATTTTTAAGACACAATTTTTCATTATGCTGAAGGATGATCACTGTCATAGCTTGCGTTGTTCGGTAGGCTAGGAGTGATTCTGAAGCATAATCATGCAATAAAACTAAACACCAAGAATTATTCTAGCATATGTTTTGTTCAACAAACTAGTTTGTAAGAAAGATGTTGATATATGTCCTAAACTGGTTTAGGAGGTTGTTTGGAATATTATTGATAGTGTGATTGGCTACATAAGTGAATCTTCACACTGGCAGCAAAGGAAGCTGAGATACATCTGTGGCATGAAGGGAAATACAATATTTGAGAATATTAGATGCAGGTTTATAAGAGACAACATCATCCAAATACAGGAATTATACACAAGAAAATTGTTCATGGATATTTTATTTAGTATAGTTGTTGTGGTAAAAAGTAACATTCGAAAAGCAGAGAGATCTTGTCGGAAAATAGTAGTGCTAACTATAAATAAGTTTACATGCTCAGATATATAAAAGAAACTACCTGCCAGTTGTATTTATTCATTCATTTTCTTCTCTTCTTGCAATCCTTCTGTTAATTTTGTCAAACTTTCTAAAGTTTAAATTTTGAGCAAGATAAACATTCCATCTCTATCTCAGTGCAGAATTGAAGCTTCGTCAAATCTATCTGGACGCTCATTGCGTAATATGATGTTGAGATCAAGAACATTTTCTAAGGGGAAATTAAGGTATTACCTAAATGATATAAATATATAATAGAATTCTCTGCTAGTTGATTGGTAATTTTTTATCAGAATTTTATGCAATGATCTGATCTTATGTTAATAAATTTGAGTCTTGACTGCCTTGGTCATTGCATTTTCTAAGAAATTATTGCTTCTTTAAACAGCATGTCATGTAGTGAGCCAAATATTGCAAATGCCTTTTGGCGGCGAAGCCAGAGGAGAGGAGTTGCTGAAGAACCTCATGGTGCTAGTTCAAGGTTTCCACCCAACTCTAGCCATTAAATGCTTTAGTCAAATTATATTAATCTCTTGTATTGTTGTTCATATTTCTTTTCCTATAACCTTGTTTCCGAGAACAACAGTGATTTTAATCAACAATTGAGTGTACCAATTTTTAGGTGCTATGCCTTGTTTTTTTGGTTTGGAAAATTCCCTTTGGAGGAGCGACATGTGCTACTTTTGGTTGATTTGCAAATGCAGTTATATGCCTTAGTGGAAATCATCACTATTTGTATTACCAAACTTATTGGTAGTATTACCATGTTGCTTGTCATTTTTTTCATGATTATAGTTTTTTTTGTGTGTTACCAAACGTTGACTTAGTAGTGAGTAGTGACTTACATGATGGAAACTATAAGCATCTGTGTTTTGTTTCATTATGTTTATGTCTTCCTCCAAGTTTCATGAGGTATTGGTGTTCTCACGGGATACTTTTTTTTCCTTTTCTTTCCCTGGTGTAGTCCCGAACATCCATTAATGAGGGCAAGGGGAAGATCTATACTTGGTGGTGAGAGGCAATCATTTCAGGAATATGCAGAAAGTGGAGTTACTTCAAGGTTTGCCATCTATGTGTGTGTGTGTGTGTGTGTTTTGTGGTGAAGTTTTACATTTTTGAAATTGTTTGTTGTGACCAATATTCTCCGTGGTGTATTGATTCACCACTTTGTTTCAATTGGTCAACTTGATAGCCTAATGTCATAAGTTCCAATTGCTGACTTCTTTGATCCTTTAAGGTTTTCCTTTTATTCACTAGCTACTGAAAAGTGAAAACCATATGATTTGATATATCTAGGAAGCAAATGCAAGTCCTCCCTCTAAAAAGGGAAGGAAATGAAAGTGTCGCACACAATCTTGATTGAAATCTACTTAGGTTTTGGGTTTTTTTCGTAATGGAAACTCAAGTTTGAAAGATAATTTTATTATAGTTCTGATCTCTACCCATAGGTCGTAGTAGTGGACTCAGAATCTTTCATTGGTGTTGGGAAGCCAAATTAATTTACCTTCTCTATTTCACTCGCTGGAGTCTGATGCAACTCTATAATGTAACAGTCATGCTCTTGCCAGCAATTATTTTATAGCAAACTTTAATATAATTTGGGCAGATAGTTTGATCCATTTAGTAATTTATCTACAAAATATTAGAATGTAAACTGTTACGGGTATTTAGATCTTTTCCTATTATCTAGGGTTTAGAGTTGTATGTGTTGAGTCTGTATTATATAAGTCCTTTTGGGCTGTACAATACAGAAGCAATCATTCCAGCTAACATAGTATCAGAGCCTAGGTTCTCAACCTAGCTCCTTGACCTAGCCGCCGGCCGCCACTGCTGCAGCTCCCGCCCCCGGGAGGAGTGTGCTCCACTCCCAGGGGTAGCCGTAGTCACTTCCACTCGGCGCCGCCGCCCGACATCGCGCTGCGCGCCAGTAGCCAGGCTTCCTCACGGTTGCGTCGCCGGCTACGCCACGCGCGTCGCGCAGCGCTCATACTGCCGGCGCTACCACCGCGCTCGCGCTGCGGGCTCACGCCTAGTGTTGGGCTTTCGGTCACCGCCAAGTCCGGATCCGGCCATCTCCGGGCGGGATCTGGCCACCTCTATCACCGCCACCCCGGATTTGGTCGCCATTGCCTCGGATCCGGCCGCCGCCGCCGGATCCGCACGCCCCTCGCCAGATCCGACCTCGTACCGCCAGGATCCGGGCTTCTTCACATCGGTCCGCGCCGAATCAAGCTTCCTCAGATCCGGCCGCCACCGTCCCACGTCGCCGACTGTGCTCGCCCGCGTCCACCCGCGCGCACCTCCGTCCGTGCCCACGTCGTTGTCGTCGCCTCGGATCGCCCCGCGCCTCGGATCCGGCCGTCTGGGCGGATCGTGACGGCCGGATCCGCCTCTCCATTCTTTGCCATGCCGGATCGGTGCAACCTCCGTCGGCCTACTCGCCCGCTTTTGGCCGCGTCGTCGAATCCGCCTCGCGACCGGGAGCCACCGCGCCGTCCACGCACGCATCTCCGCTGACGCCGCGCGCGGCCTAGGAGGCGCCTCGGCTTGCCACGGCCTCCTCTGGCACCAGCTCACCTCGGCGTTGAGCCGCCTCAGCGTCGCCGCCCCCCTCACCGCGTGGCTCTCCGCCGCCTTCCCCGGCCGCCCCACATTGTGTCGCCACGTCGGGCTAGCCTCCCGTGTCGGCCCGACCACCTCCCGGTAGTAGAGAAAAGAAAGAAGAAAGAAATGGGAGGAAGAGGAAGAAAGAAATGGCAAGAACAAGAAAAGAGGTGCTGGAGAGGGGTTTCGGTGGGCTGATGGTGGAGCTAAGGATGCTCGAATGTGCAGCCTTTTGAGTAGAGTCCTTTTTTGTCTATTGAGTCTTTGCGTTCATCCATGCCTGTAGCCTCTATCAGTTCGTCAATGCTGTGCAAGTCCACAAATTTCTTGTCAATCAGCCGATTGGTTTGCTAGCTACGGTCTATCCTCTTGGATGGTGTGATCTTCTCCTTCCTTTCACATAGTCGTAGCTGTCGCTCTTCTTTTTTGAACCATTGTAGATCATAGAAGTCTTCATGATGCTGCCGCTTCTCTTTAAGTTGCCACCCCGAGCTTCTAAGGCTGTCGCGTTTCTTCTGCACTGCGCCTCTGCTGCGCTTCTTGTGCACTGCACTGCCGCCGTCTTGGGCTTCGATCTGTGCCACTTTGCTTCTATCTATCCCTCTTCGGTTTGTTTTGAGGCTCTCTCTACCGTGTTACCTTCTATATCCTTTTCATCGTGTTAGCGCTATCGACTTTATTCCTGCTTACCTCTTATTTTCTCGGCCCTTGCACTTTGTACTTTCCGGGCTGTTGCACGATTTTGGATGGGAGGAGATTTTTTGGTACTCGATACAATTTTTCAAGAGCCGCACGTTATACATCTTCAAGACTTAAACTTCGGATTTTCCTACTTTAGTGTTAACCCTTTTCAAATATATTGCTATTGTATACATCTTACATTTGAGGGGGTGTTAAGGGTAAGGTCTTTCCCATTGTCTAGGCCTCTAGGGTTTAGAGTTGTATGTGTTGAGTCTGTACTATATAAACCCCTTTGGGTTGTGCAATACAGAAGCAAGCATTCCGACTAACATAAACAAATGCTTAAATTGCTCTAGGCTTGGGTGTAGTTTTGAGCAACTTGGAGAAGACTAGAACTTAATAAGCAAACAGTTTCACTAATGCATAAGTACTCGATTTTCAATTATTTAAATTTTGAGTGATAGTAAACACATTTTGAATATTCTTTTAGGTTTCAATTAAACACAACATTTAACAATCATCAGGAAATATTAATAAATAAATCAAAAGACATCTGTTTCCAAAGAAAACCAGTTTCTTGTTGAGGTTTAAAAAAATAAAAATGACCTATTCCTTGACCGAATTGCTGATGGAATCTAATATTAGCCACATGGTGGAAACTGTTCTAAGAGAGATCCTTGAAGAGATTCACCCATAATTCTAGAATTATTTCTTGTAAATTTTGTAATATTATTGCCTCGTCCATTTCTAAACTGGCAATATGGGACAAAAATGTAATAGGAAGAAACTCTCTATGTCATAACTGTGATTTATCAGATGGATGGATAAGCATTTTTTCCCTATTTTTTAATGTTTCAACCTCTAGAGCAAAGGTGAAGCCTCCAGTCTCACCTATCTGGCCAATCAAATACAAAATTTGATTAATTCAATTAATACACACATTTTGCGGTGAATATGACCACAAACTTGAGTTGGCAAGTTTTTATGACTTAGCGAGTTAATGAGGTGTGATGTATCTATTAAATTTTACATTATCTAGTCTTGTTAAGGGCCAAATATTCATCTTTTGTCATTTTTTTTGTGGAACTTCTTTCATAAATGTGAAAAATACTTTGGTTAGCAAATCCATTTTGAACAAACCATTATATGCTTGCAGATCAGATAGTTTGGGTGGCACTTCAACATCTAACACTCGAAGAATAAGACGAAGAAGCATTAGCATCACACCTGAGATTGGTGATGACATCGTGAGGTAATTCTAGTTTTGAACTATATGCATAATTGTATCAGTAGTTGTGTAGGTATACTTATTACTTTCACCCAAAGTATATCAAGATTCAAGAGTCATTGTACATTTGCTCATGGTTGTGTTTAGATTCTAGATATCCTAATTGAGCACATGCCTTTATTCTGCTAGATGTCCTCATTGAGCATCAGGTATTTATTGTTTAAATCTTAAATCTTTGACAGGGCAGTTCGGGCTATGAATGAAACACTAAAGCAGAATCGCTTCCAAAGGGATCATGTTAATGAAAGTTCATGCTCATATATTAGGGAGGACCAAAGCAATGCTAATGACTGCCCAGATAATGTACATTCCTACAAGTTTCATTGTTTTATCTTCTCTATGTTCTCTCTTTATCCCTTGTCCATGCTGTTATTTGAGTGTCATCAGCTTGGGCTCATAGTTTCAGTTTCATTCTTAGGATGATACATCTGGGAGAGCTGTTGCTACCAACAATGGCTCAAGAAACCAAACTGGTTCTACTCAAAAGGCTATGTCATTGCCTTCTCCTCATGAATATAGGGGTCAAATTTCTGAAACAAGCGATGCTTGTGATTTTTTAAGCAAAGAGAAGATGGTATCGGAGTGGAACAAAGTTTTGCAAAGCTCCCCATTTCTTAATAAGCCTTTATTGCCTTTTGAAGAGTGGAACATAGATTTCTCTGAGCTAACAATTGGTACACGGGTTGGAATAGGCAAGTAATCCTGAACTTCCTCAGACAGATTTACTATTGTAGACTTGTAGACAAGTCTTATGTATACCTGTACTAGCATACATGCTCGTTGAAATGAACCTCTCTGATTCTTATGTTGTTATGCTTGTGTTATTTACTATGCTGTGTTCTCTTTCCAATATGCTTTCAAAATAAAAAAGGTGAAAACTTTGTATGACCGTACCTTGGAATATATCTAGTTATCTACTCCTTAACTATTAGTAAATGCCTACTAAAATCAAATTTATCTACTCCTTAACTATTACTAAATGCCTACAAAAATCAAATCAGTCGAATGCAGCGATTTACTTTATATTGTCTTTATATTTTGACTCCATCGAAGTTTTCCATAAAAGTTTAGTAGTTTGACTCAAAATTTATTAAATCAATTAGAAATTGGATACTACTAAGCTGAACAGTGATTTACATTGTGAGAATTTCATGATGTCACCAACTTTTCACGTCATCTTTCTCAAGATCATTGAATGGAGCTTATTCATCCCTGATAGTTAGAAACAATAGTAGGCATGCTAGCAGGCATGGAGATAAACATGAAGACTTTCTTGCACCATTTGATAGTCACTGTATTTCAATCTTCTGCTTTCATTTTGGAAATGCTCTACCTTGAAAATGTATGTTTTCCTTTGTCTTGTCGCCCTTTGGCATTTTTGTCCCTGAGAAAAGCCTACAGAGCTAATCTTTGTCAAAATCCTTCATCAGGATTCTTCGGAGAGGTTTTCCGTGGTATATGGAATGGCACTGATGTCGCCATCAAAGTATTTCTAGAGCAGGATCTGACAACTGAAAACATGGAAGATTTCTGCAATGAGATATACATCTTGAGGTACCTGAACTACTCTTGATTCAATACTGTCCATAACCTTCTATTTTTCATTATCCGCATGCTAACTTTGATAATTTTACTGTTTCCTTTCAGCCGGCTGCGACATCCAAATGGTAAGAATTCATTTTGACTAATGCAAACTACAGTCTCAAACTACCATCTCAGCAGCTCTTCACTAGACAACAACTGTCCGTAACCAAATTTTGTATTCTGTTCTGTAGTTATATTGTTTCTTGGGGCATGCATGGTACCTCCACACCTGTCAATGGTTACCGAATACATGGAAATGGGATCACTGTACTATCTCATCCATATGAGTGGTCAGAAAAAGAAGCTCAGTTGGCGTAGGAGGCTGAAAATTATTCGTGATATATGCAGGTTAGATCTTGTTATGAATAGTGCTTGTATTATTATGAGGCCAATAGGCCAATATATATACACGTACAGATATGTCACATATGCAGAGAATCCCTTATACAACAGAGTAATTACATATATATGTGGGATATATCTAACAGATCTTTCTCGGTATAGAATAAATATTAGATACATATTTGTTAGCTGTTATTAAGATATATACAGGTTAGTGAAAGAGTGAATAATAATTATATTGCAATAGCCCATGGGGCATATAAATAGTACAGAGAGGACACAAGGACTCAAACCCTAGATATATGGGAAAAGACCCAAATACCTTTAACACCCCTCTCAAATGCAAAGCGTATGCAATAGCATTGCATTTGGAAGGGTTGACACTAAAAAGAAAAGATCCAAATACCCTTAACAATCAAGCCGAAGAGGGAGCCAGAGGCCTGAGGCGGCGGTGGCGGCGCGGGCACGCCGACCGGGAGGCGGTGGCGCCAGCACGATGGCCGGGAGGCGGCGGCGGCGGCTCAAGGCGCGACGGCCGGATCCAAGGCGCAGCGACCGGATCTAGCCGGATCCGGCACGAGCTGAGGTGGATCCGGAGAGGGGCGAGCGGATCCAGGCGATGGCGTGCACGAGGTGACGGCCGGCCGGCCGCGCGGATGGCGCTGGTGAAGCGGTCGGGCGGCGGCGACCGGCCGAGGCGTCGGCAGAGAGGAGGCCCTGGCGCCGACGGCCGATGAGGATGGCCACCCCCGGGATTAGCTCCTCTCGGGGGCAGCAGCGGACTTCTCTCTCTGGAGGTGAGCTGGTGAGCTAGATCAACCTTGCTCTGATACCATAAGAGTGAATAATAATTGTATTGCAATAGCTCATGGGGCATATAAATAGTACAAGGAGGACACAAGGACTCAAATCCTAGACATATGGGAAAAGACCCAAATACCCTTAACAGTTAGATCTTTCTCGGTATAGAATAAATGTTAATACATATCTGTTAGCTGTTATTAAATATATTCTAGCTGTTATTAAATATATTCCGGACCTTTTAAGAAAATACTCTGTTTGATATGATTCTCTTGTCATGTGGACCTCAATCTTGTTCCCACTCCACCTTTTATCGTTAATTTTTCATCTGAAAGAAATTAATTTGGTTAAAGGGGATTGATGTCCATCCACCGCATGAAGATTGTTCACAGGGACCTGAAAAGTGCAAACTGCCTGGTGAACAAGCATTGGACTGTCAAGATATGTGACTTCGGCCTTTCTCGGGTGATGACTGATAGTCCTATGACTGCTAACTCATCTGCTGGCACCCCGGAATGGATGGCCCCTGAGCTTATAAGGAACGAACCCTTCACAGAGAAATGTGATATTTTCAGCCTTGGTGTGATAATGTGGGAGCTGTGCACATTGAGTCGCCCATGGGATGGGATCTCCCCAGTTCAAGTAAGCATTCATCCACTTTTTATCAAAACAGTTGCAGCATGAATGACTATCCGGAAAGTGTCTATTAACCGAAACGTATGATTCATCTCGATCTCTACCGGTGTTGATCGTTAATCCTGCAAGATGCATTCCCATTTCTTGTTGGTTAATCCTGCATGATGCATTCCCATTTCTTGATGGTTCTTATATATGCTAGTGGGCAAAGCAGTTCGCCAGTTCCTATAAATTGAAATTGTCGACTGACATTGATGAATTGGGCTGTGCTAGGTGGTGTACACAGTTGCTAATGAAGGGTCACGGCTTGAGATTCCTGAAGGACCTCTTGGCAGGTTAATTGCAGGTAATGGTTCTTTTAATATAGACACGATGTCTCAATAAAGTTATTCCAGGTTTCCTGTGGTTTCCGAGGACATATATAAGAGGAATCACAAGTCTGGACTCACTTTGAGTCAATGTTCGTTAGCTTATGTCCTGCTCTTCAATTGCAGCTTAGCAACAGTTGTTTTTGTTTGACGCAGATTGCTGGGCAGAGCCCCAAGATCGACCGAGCTGCCAGGAGATACTCACCCGCTTGCTCGACTGCGAGTACGCTGTCAGCTGAAATGATGAAGCTGCTGAACTAGCTCGCTCCTTTCCACCCAATGCCTGCAGAGGTGGAATCGTTTCTTGTATAAAACCTGTAAAGTTTTAGCCTGCTTATTTTGCAGACCGGCGAGGGTGCACATGCATTGCGGCGGTATAACGGCTGCCCTTTCTTTCAAAAATGTAAAAAAAAAATGTTTCTCCGCTTATAGAAGAACATGCTAGGCAAAAAAAAATGTGCCTTGCATCGCAGGACTAGCTAATTTCTTGGAGCGTTTCCTATGAATCAAACACGTCAACAAGAGCTAATCCTTTGGGATCTCAAATCCTGTATTTTTCCTCATCCAATCCTGTAAATCAAAGGGACCATAGAAGTCTAAGCACGTTTCTGGGAACCACCTCATGGTGGGGTGCTGAAGTTACCGGTGTGTGACTTCACTCACCAGGATTAAATTGTGATGTCTATCACTGTGCACACACACAAGAGAGCTTCAGTAAAAATTTTATGAGGTCACAGATTTATTCTTAATTATCGTCTTTCTAGACTTGTGCTAAGAGGTACTTACACATATGATATATGTGAATAGTGATATTGGTATCTGTGGCTTTCTTGTAATCATAAAAATAAAGCCTAAGCACATTTCTCAAGGTATATGTGTGTGGTGGTTCGTTAGCAGAAGCGAAGCACCAGCATGAGCAGCCACCCGCCATGCCTGTACCATGCCTACCAGCCAAACTTGGCACACCATTTCCCTACCCCAATTAGGGAGCATATAGGGTGAAAAGTGGAAACACACTCAAGTGTCCTCTCTCTCTTTTCTCTCTCCTCTCACCCCATCCTATTAGCCATCGGACAATCCGCCTTTCATTGTCAGTTTGCCATGACGCAGACAACAGTGAATACACCGCAGATAGGGATTGCGATGTTCCTTGTGGGGGCGGGGGCCATATGGGGATAGTCCCCATATGAGCAGGGGATGGGGCACTGTTAGTTGACAAGGTGGGGTGGGGCGAAGACCCCATGGGGCCCACAGGAACCTGATAAAATGTATTTATTGTATTTATATAATGTAGATTTTTAGTATGGAATGTGTATTTTTTCATATATTTGGACAAAATATGTATTTAGAAGTTATGGTTTATGTTTTGAAGCTATATTTTCATGAAAAATATACATAAAGTACTTATAAAGTAATTAATAAAAGCCATTTTAATATTTTCAAATATATATAAATATTATTTTCCAATCCCCGTAAGGGACAGGATCAGGGCACATTGTCCCTGACAACCTTCGTAGGGCAGGGCGGGAGGAGCTTGGCGGCGACATGGAGCTGTTCCCGATGATTTCCCCGCCCTATAGCCATCTTTAACCGTGGATGAAGGCGTTGGTAGCATAGGCGGGGGAGGAGGTGCAGATGGTGGAAGCAGCGCCGCGGATAGAGGCTAGTGGGGTGGAGAGAAAAGGGGATGGGTGAGGATGGAGAACGGCGAAGACGAGGGTTTTTGCAAAATGTACAAGTAGGAAGGGGGCGGATCAGTAGCCTCACATCTCAATCCAACGGCTCACCTTGAAAAATTTTGAAATTAACAATCCTTGGCCAGTTTTACCCTAAACGCTCTCTGCCATCATCGCCAAAAGGCCAAAAAAGGCCAAAACAACACAGCACCAACGACGACAAATCGTAGCTCCATCTCCAGGAAAAAAAAAAAAGGCCCCACGCACGGCACTGTGCATCCATCTCTGAACCCGCCTCTCTCTCTCTCTCTTTCGGCGACCAAACGAAACGCACGCCGAGCGACCGGCGGCTAGCCGTCCATCCACCTCCCACGCCACGAATCCTCTTTCGGCACGGCACCCGCGTGACCTGCTCAGCTCAATCCGCGTTCCGCACGTCTTACCGGTCCACCGCACCGCGCCGCGCCGCGCCGTGCCGGCCAACCGAACCACGTCGAAACCTCCGATTTTATATCCTTGATTCCTTCCCCCGCCGGTTCGCCCCCGGTCAAACCGCCCCCACCGATCCAACGGTGACCATGCCCCCATGTCTCCGCTCCACGTGCCTACCGCCTCGCTCACGGTGACGGCCCACGGGCCGGCGCGCGTCTCGCCTCTCCCCTCGCCGCCCGCCCGCCCGCCCGTCCGTCCGCCTCTTTTATTCCCCACCCCTCTCCTCGCCTGCGGCCCCCAATTCACATCCATCCACGCCACGCGCAAACAAAATTAGAGCCGGGGCTCGAGAGTTCTAGGGCTTGGTGAGGGGAGATCTGGGCGCGATGGACGGGAAGCTGCCGCCGCCGAACCCGAACCTGCCCTACCGGGAGGACTGCTGGAGCGAGGGCGAGACGGCGGCACTCGTCGACGCCTGGGGGACGCGCTACCTCGAGCTCAACCGCGGCAGCCTCCGCCAGCCGCAGTGGCGGGAGGTCGCCGACGCCGTCAACTCCCGCCCGGGGGCCTCCGCGCGCCGCAGGCCCCCGCGCACCGACATCCAGTGCAAGAACCGCGTCGACACCCTCAAGAAGAAGTACAAGGCCGAGCGCACGCGGGGGGCGCCCTCGCCATGGGCCTTCTTCCGCCAGCTCGACATCCTCGTTGGACCAACCCTCTCCACCGCCGCCAAGAAGCCGTCCCCGCCCCGCGCGCTCCCCGTGCTGCGGAGGCGCCTCTCGCCCTCGCGCTCCCCGTCGCCACCCTCGCCGTCGCCGCCCATGGCGCTCCCCCTGCCCAACTATCGCCGCGGGTCCAACCTCCCGTCCGCGGACCTCTTCCATAAGGCCGCTGCGGCCGCGGCCGCCGCGGATTCCGACTCGGACGACGGCTACAACAACAACGACTATGACGACGACGACGGCTCGCAGCAGTCGGCGTCGCGCTCCGTGTCGTCTCGCTCTGGTGGCGGTGGCGGCGGCGGCGGCGGCGCTCTTGTTGGCAACAAGAGGAAGAGGGGAGGGGCTGGAGGGTTTGGCGAGCTAGCTAGGGCAATCGAGACATTCGCTGACATGTACGAGCGCATGGAGGCCGCGAAGCAGAGGCACGCGGAGGAAATGGAGAGGCAGCGGATCAAGTTCCTCAAGGATCTAGAGCTGAAGCGGATGCAGGCTTTCGTGGACATGCAGCTTCAGCTTGCAAGGGCAAAGCCCGGCAGGAAGCATCCTGATGGTGCCTCGGAGATGCTCATGTCTCTCGCAGCGCTGCCGTTCCTCAGCACCCCTGCCTACCTGTGATTTAAGAAGAGTTTAGGTAAAGATACATTGGGCCTCTTAGATTTAGGTTGTGGTCACCATAATACACTTTGTAGTGGATTGCTCATGTGCTTGGAACTATTGCGGATGTGTTCTAATTAGCTTAAAAGTTTCGAAACATGGTTTTTGGTCTCTTAATTTTTTTTGGGGGGGGGGGGGGGGGGTTTGAACATGCAATTATAGATTTGATCTACCCTACATTCTTTTTTGCATAACATGCTTAAGTTATTTGGTGGTATGTATAATGTACCATGTATGTGATTTGGTTTGCAATTTTGCACGGCCCATAAGGTTAATCTCCTGAGTTGCTATCATAATAAATCAAGTGTCAGTCTGTTATCAGAGGTTGATTCCCTGATATTGGGTTACTGGGTTATGTGTTTGTTGATATCTTTACGTCTTCCTAGTTGGTGAAGAAAGTCTATTGGTTTAAAACTTTTAATTGTGTATGTGATCTTCTGTTCAGTCAAATTCCGATTTCTTTGCAATTTGTGGTAAGAGGGTTTTCTTAGATATGTATGTTTCTAGTTCTAACTTTTCTGTTGTGAGTTGTGAATGCTCAAAGTCCTTTGTCTGGTGTTATGTTGAAGAGAAGTTGATTGACGATGATTATAGGGTTTTTGGGTTTTGTTTTTTGATTTGGACTCTGATTGGAGGCATGTGAAGATAATATTTTGTACTGGGGTTTTGTTTTTGGTTTGGGCCTGATTGGAGGCATTTTTTGATGATGTTCCTTTGTACTTGGGTTTTATGCTTAATTGTATGGGTTGCTGATGAATTATAATTGTTAATGAGTTTTACATGGTATAATTGTTTTTTTAAAAAATATTGCTGTTTATCCAAATATGCATGAAGGGCATTAATCAAATATATTATTCAAATTCATGTAAGGAATGGTTTACTGTCATATTATATGAATTTGATCCCTAGTGATTCTATTACTTTTGCTTCACAACTTCGGTTCTGTGATATTTTTATGTTTGGAATGTCTATTCTGAGTGCTGGCTTGCTTGAGGTGTTGGCACTGCATTGTTATCTTTGTGTTAATTGTTAGTCCGTCCACGCGTTGTCTACTTATCATACTCCCATTGTGAGAGTGATACTTCTCTTGTGGGATAATTGCAGTTCTCATTACTCATTAGTGTATGTAATGTAATTGTGCTTGCCTGGTTATATTCTCAAGGGAATTCTTCTGTTAGTATCTTATTATGACTGAATTATCTTTGTACCTGGCAACAGTGTCTGCTTCTTTGTTGGGTAGGCCAAGTACAAAACATCTCTTCACTGCAATGCTCATTAACCATCTCTTCGCTACAAAACATCTCTTCGCCCATCTTACCATTTACCAGCTCATGCAAATATTGTAGTAGTACCATGTGAAATTTCTATTATTGATACTTGTCTGCCATGTTTGTGCTAGCTACAAAGTATGTTCTTCTGAGTTGCCATAATATTGATATTTGACCAACAGTGCTCAATTTGAGAAATGAGAGTAGTTCAGACTTCAGAGTCGTCTACAATTTCAAATGCTTCATATATCGTCTTGTCTTGGTTAGACTGCTCTTGGCATACTATTCGACAGCTAACTTCCTACTGATTTTTATCAATCCATGTTATTGTCATTATGATATTCCAGTTATGCAAATTTTTTTTGAAGATCTCTTTTCAGTTGTTCTGGTGATGATAGAATCACTACTTTTTGGTTTTGTTTGTTTACATCAAGAGTGCTGCGAACACTTAGGTGGCCCTAACCACAATAAACACACGAGGGGTTCTGGTGTTTGCATGTCGATCTGTCTTATGAAATCTCATAAGAACATCTAATTCATGCACGCAGCTGTTTGGATGTATCAAATCGTAATTTGTTATTTTGAGTTCCCCCAATTGATCGCCCAAGCATTCTGCCAATATTATAGTTGATTTTAGTTCATTCTCTAATACATATGTCTTTCTGTAGACGTGTACTGATCATTGGTTTATGTTCTTCCAGATTACTACAAGTCAAGCTCATGGTATATAGGCTCCGGAGTCCGTAGTGTAAAACAATGCTGCTGGTGTTGCCTGTTTTTGCCAAGCGCTGGATGTTGACCACCATTTACTTACTTTTTGTGAGCAATCTAGTTTCCTTAACCTCTTCTATGTTCCGAAAACACTGTCACGGGAACAAGCTTTTGACGTTTCATTTATTTTCAGTTATTATGATTTATGAGGTCTGTAACTAAAATTCTAAATATGCATCAGTTCAAGCCAACTGCTTTTGAAGCTTTTACCCGTTGCTGACTTCGAACTACTAGTGACTGTTATTCCAGAACATGGTCTACTGATGGACTTATTTATGTCTTGTTCTTCATTATCTATCACCAACAGTTAACTCATGTTGTTAAACGAGGCATCTAAACTTGGTATACGCTGACTACTTGGTAACTCAAGTTTAGACGGTTAATCATGTTCGTTGCTGCTACTAACAAGTGTTAAACGAGAAACCTCGGCAGAACGGCTAGTTACTACTGTCTTTTTTTTTAAAAAAAAAACTGCTCATGTTATTCCCTTTAAACGAAATTAAGGTCCGGTCTAAAATGTTATTTTTTTTTCTAATTCTTACGAAAAATGATCTGTCATGAAATTTATGCGTTCCTTCAGCCTAAGCAATTAGCCATTAGCTTTGTTCTTTTGGATCGTGGTTGATGTTTTTTTGTTATAATTAATAGTTTTTGTTTACGTTTTTTGAAACGGTGGCGAATGATGGAGATATCAATGTGGACGATGTATAAGGGTGCAAGTGTTACAGGTTAATCCTGGCTGATCTAATACCGAATACGAGAAGGTAATTTAGTATTAGTCATTGAATAGTTGTCGGATACGGTAGTGAAACGGGAGAGCTAATATCCGACCGAATAGCATCAGTAAATAGTAAAACGGATACTATATGACAGGATATCTGACAAGCAAGTTAGTACTCAACTGGTCCAGCCCATCAACCATATTGACAACAACTAGTCTAGATTTTAATTAAGTTCTAGTATAACTCTAAGAGTCCAGTCACTTTAGCCAGTCACCATAAATCCTTCCGACTTATGTTGAATTTATGTATGGATTTATTAGTTTTTAAACTTATGTATAAATTTATTGGTTTTAAAACTTATGTATGAATTTATTGTTTATGTTGAACTTATGTTGTGTTAGCTATCGTACTTAAGTAATCTAGTATTGCTAGTTGAAGATTTGAAGTAATAGTAGTATGGTTCAGTGTATATTCCTTTATGCATGCATATACTGTCCGTCTATATTATCTGTTTCCGATCTAAAGCCGTTATGTATCCGTTTTGATGGACTCTAAAACTCAGAATACTCCGGATTCATATTTGTATCTAGTTTTACCGTAGCCAACTCTGAATCTGGAAAAAAAATAGATTAGGATACAATACGATCAATATTTGTTCGAATCTGACCTAATTGCACTCCTAACGACGCATATGGTTTTAGATTCGAAAAGCTATTTAAAATTTTATTTCAAAAATCATCTTATTTGTTTCTATTTTAGAAGCAAAAAATCAAAACCATAAAAACAGCATCCTTGTTACCCCCGTCTCTGCTAATGGCTCAATGTGCAGTATCCTTGTTACCCCTGCGTCCTTCAGCAGCAACCGAGCACAAAATCGCCGAACCATTCATACGCATGTGGTACGCGTGCGATGGCGAGGCAAGTGAGCCGCGTGCGCAAGAGCTCTTTTTGGAAGCTTAACTAGGCAATACCAATACCCGCTCTCACTCACAAATAAGTGTTCCTTCTCTTGTAAGTATTTTCACGCGGCCCTCTTCTCTTTCGCTTATGACTTTCCCCAAACAAACAAACGTAATATCTTTTTCATCGTTTTTTCAAAAAAAAACTTAACAGAATAACTTTTTAAAACAACTTATTAGCACTAAACTTATTCGTCCAAACACTCAAACTAAAATTAAATGATACGAGGCACAGATATATAGGCCACCAGCCGTTAGCTGAAACGGGAACAAAGTTACACGCACACGCTTAAGACGAAAGCCAGCCTGCTAGCCCAGCTGAGCGAAGGCAAAAGGGCA
Organism: Melocanna baccifera; assembly: GCA_036346265.1. NCBI lineage: Eukaryota > Viridiplantae > Streptophyta > Magnoliopsida > Poales > Poaceae > Melocanna > Melocanna baccifera. The sequence continues at coordinate 32,120,265 of CM070677.1, read as the reverse complement.
AAAGCTTTCTATTTTCCGCCCGGCAGCCCATCTTCCTCGCGCACCCAGTGTCTGCCTGCCACGACCAGGAGCACCCCAACAGCAAAACGCAAGGACCATCCTCCTGGGCGCCTCCGCCTCCGGCTCCTCCTCTCCTCCCCTTGAGCCCTTGGCCTCCAGCCCTAGCATCTCCGCTTCCCTCTCCCTTGCTTCTTCTGCGGGTATGCCTCCTCCCCTCTTACTCTTGCCCCCCCCTTTTTTTTTTCCTTTTTCAAATTACATGTCGTAGCTTCGTGATACAGCCGGTGAATCTTTTTCGGACATTCAACGACGATTTAGTAGATACCACGATTCAGATGCTACTCTTGTCGATTTGTTCAGCGCCGAGATCAGTTAGACTGGGAATTTTGATCCAAAGCTCGCGGTTTCTTAGGCTTCTCCGTATCTGTCCTAGAAAGGGGGGAAAGGCTAAACTTTTTTAGTAAAGAGGAGTTGCAAGATGCTTGAATGTTGAGATATGTATTTTTTTTGAGAGAATGTTGAGATATGTTGATTAGTGTGTCCGTATCATGATTTTCGCCCAATGTTTGCAGGAAATGGAGGTGATGTCGTCCGACTCCGAGTCCGAGGACGAGGTGTGCATGCACTCGCCTGATCGGAAGCGTCCTGCCTGGGAGGCGGGTCCAGGCCGTGATCGTGGGAAGGCCTGCACAAAAACTGGGGGTCAGGATAGGGAGAGCTTTCTTGAGCAGGAAAGAATGGTGAGGTCGCCGCGTCAGCCAAGTGAGGCAGTGGAGAAAGGCAAGGAGAAGGTTGGCGAGAGGGAGAGTGCGTGGGCGGCAGGGGCTCCTTTGCTTGCTGGAGGATCGCTAGGTGCTGGTGGTCGTATCTTGGGAGCGGGATGTGATACATGGAGTGCAAACGCAAAGGTAAGCAAGCCTGGAGACAGAGGGAACGAAGTTGCTGAGTTTTGTTGGGGTGATCAGATAGGCAGATCAGTCTCTGTGCCTAAGGAAGAATCAGACAACAAGGGGTTTCATGAGAGCTATGGACAGCATGAGCTGCTGCGTGATGGTGCGGGTGATGATTGGAAGGGCATTCTTGGTGCAAAACCTACTGCTCCTGTCAACACAATGTTGCATTCGTCGGATGCTGGCAAGAGAGAAAATGAGGTTGCAATGTATGGACAAAGCTCTATAGCCACTCATGATTTTCTCATGGAAGATAGCAGCACAGCATGGATGTCAAAGATCAAGGGGCTGAACTTCCCACTTCCTGATGAGAACCAATTGAGGACCAGGCAAATTGAATCAGATGAGATGTTTGCCCGCATGCTTCAAGAGCAGTTTAACCAGGAACAGCCAGGCTCTCAAAATTCAGAAGAGGTTGTTACTCTTGATTACTTCTCAATCTTGCTGTGTCCTTTTTAATAAAATTCTGTTTCTTAGTACTTTTCTGTCCATGGCTGCTCTGCTTCTGATGATTCACTACCGATGTAACAACTGACTTGCTTATTGCTGACATCTGGCAGGTTGATACAACAATAGCCTGGACATTGCAAGAGGAAGATGCTGAGCGTGCCAGAATTGCTGTGAAAGAGGACCAATCTAGTTCTGTAAGTTGTCGCTGTAGCTTGATGCGTCCATTGTGAGAGATCACTTACTTAAAGCTTGCAACAACAATGTTGTCATTTTTTATGAATAGTGACACGGTTTCAATTATGAACTGATATGTTGATCCTGATAATGATGTTTGAAGTTGTGGAAAACCATAGCTACCCGTGTTTTTTCCATTGATGGAACCTTGCAAGTCAGTCAGCTCAAGTGCCAAATACATCTTGCCAACTAAACATCGGGATAAAAAAGAGAGTAAATTTCGCAAAACTACAAGTTTGTTGTACAAACTATCAGAAAACTGCAGGTTTTAGTATCTATTTCATAGAACTAGCTACAGGTTTTAGCATGAACCGTAACTTGTAACAGGTCAGACAAAAAGGACCCACATGGCAGCCTCACAATCCCTTTTTTTCGTTCTGTTGCGGCCATGTGGCCTGCATGTCATACGCCAGCAGACCGCTCCCTGGCTGTCTCCCTGCTACGTGGCAGGGGCAGGCTGTCTGTCAGTGTTGGTAATGCAATGATGTGCTGGTGTATGACGTGCACGCCAAGTGGTCACGACGGAATGGGAAAAACTGGTTCATGTGGCTGCCATGCCATGTGGGCCCTATCTATGAAACCTATTACAAGTCATGGTTCATGCTAAAACCTGTATCTTTAATTCTTTATGAAACAAAGTTTCCTTAAATTTGTAGTTCTATAAAACAGATGCTAAAACCTACAGTTTTTTTTATATTTTGCACAACAAATCTTTTGTGAAATTTACTAAAAAAAGACATGACATTGTATCTACATGTAAGCATATAAAGACTCAGCAGTTGGTGGGTAAATTAAATTGACATAAAACTCAAAACTAAAATAAGCTGCGTAAATTAGCAAAAAACTTATAACTTAGTTATCCCCTGTTGCTCTTACTCTTGTGTTCTTGTATTTCAATTGCATACTTATGCATTTCCCTGTTGTCGCCTATTGGCTATGGCATTCCATGTCTCGACTACTTTCGTCATTTATCTGAATCCCCATCCCATCCTTTCTTTTTTAAAGAAGTGTACTGTTGTCCTCCCCAGAGCCAGAGGGACCGTTCAATGGCACACTTGTATTCTTATGGCCGGCGCTCGCCAGTTCATAGTTTTTCTGCATGGAAAACTAATCGTGCTCCGACTCCAATTTCAAACAGAAGGGGTTTGCCAAGAAGCTCTAACTGCCCTCAAAGGGAGGAACAGGATGTGAGACTCTTTTATAAATTTAATTCTTGGGCCTTCACTTGTGCACTGACATTTGCTTGTTCTCAGATGATTATCTCTCAGTTGACCAGAGGATGCTTCAGAGAAGACAATATGGATCTAGAAACGGTTAGCCTTTACCCTATATTTTCGATGATCATGGCTACTTTGGAATGCCGAGGGGGCTTTGCCTAGTTGACTAGTTGTCCCTCCTGCTTATCTTTTACTGCATGTACTAGCAGCTTGTAAATACATAAATATTCACACTTGTTGCCTTTTACTGGTAGTAACAATAGTAGTGTATTTGTTCACCATTCATCTGTTCGATTTGGATATGGAAGGATTTGAAATCTTCCTGTTATCCTAACAATCTATTTGATTAATTAATATGACTAGAATTTTTCTGCCCCTAAATAATTATAGATGACATGCTCTAAAATCCATAAACTTTTCCTTGGGGTGGAGTACTGAAGCAAAACCCTTCTTCCACACCCCTTGTCAGATCTCACACCAACCAAAGAGTACCTTTTTTTCCTAATGGCTCCTCTAATACATTAAAAAATTGTTCACATTACAAGAATCATGCTTTTTTTGTTTGTAACATGTAGAGAATGGCCGTGCTGGACTCACTCCAGGAAGCATTTGAGAACTGTGGGGACACATTTACTTCAGATTCTGATGAGTGAGTACTAACTGTTTTTATGGCATTTTCTTTTCATGCAGTATAGTTCTGATGGAAATTTCTGCAGCCAGACAATTATCGTCAAGCTGTCATAGCTGCATACATATTCCTGCATTTTGTTATATTGATTTGTATTTTCTGTTCTTTGTGGTCTTGCATTCTGCAATGTTATTGCTAAAGTGCTAGTACTCCAAAGTCCAAACAGCTTTCTGTGTGCACTGCAATAGCCAGTAGGTTAACTTACATTGCATGTCCCATAGATCATGCAATGGGATGGGATCATGGGACCCTCTTGATGTGCTGCTTCTTTAATTGAATTTACTACTTGGTTGATGCGTAGATTCTGACTAATTAGTTTTTTTATGTATCACATGATGTTAGTGATGATTATGAGAACCTCATAACACTTGATGACAACAACCATCACAGAGGTGCTTGTGACAATGAAATAGACAACCTGCCACTTTCTGTAGTTGAGGTTCGGACTCAGTACTCTAGATGGATGTGCACTATTTTTGGGTTTAGGAGAGCTAATCTGGCATCGCCCTTTTCCGTTGTCAGGGAGAAAGTTGCTGCGATGAACCCTGCCCTATATGCTTGGATTGCCCTGCTGCTGGTGCATTCCTCCGGCGTTTGCCATGCATGCACAAATTTCACAAAGAGGTAAAAGCAAACGCTTAAATTATAGATTGCAAGTGTTCGACTCGGTTTTCCAGTTTAACATCGTTTGCTGATCTTATTTTTCTTCCACAGTGCATTGACAGATGGCTTCGGATGAGGATTTCATGCCCCGTATGCAAATCTAATGTAATCTGACAGGAGGTCGTATCATCTGTAATACTTTTTTTTTTGGAATGGCATGAAAACGGTTTAGGTAGATTGACCAGTAGGAAGCACTGATGCTGCTGGTGCTGCAGGTGTAAGCTACTTTCTAGTTTTGCGCTCTGCTCTGCTCTCTCCCCCTCGCTGAACAGGGGATATTCGATTGCTATGGACCTTTTTTTTGCTGTGAAAAGAAGGCATTGCAAATCTTGTATCCCTTTTTGTTGCATACTTTTGTTCAGGGAAGATGCATGATGATATGGTTTGATCTCCATGTCATGCACATCAGTTTTGGGCCCTGTCATGGGTACGAAGGGCAGAGATAGAAGGCATATTCTGTTGTAGGCTTGTAGCTCCAATTGGAAATGAATTTACTTGGTCCTGGAATTCCAAAATTTGCTATCTACTTATCTGGCTCGTCAGTTCCAATTCGATTTTGGCAGATTTTCTTCAGTAATTTTTCAGTAGAATGTCATGCCTGACAAGTAGATGTGCACGTTCTTAGACACCGTCATATTCATATGTGATATTGTGATGCAGTAATTTTCTCCCGAGGTGATAAAGCTAACGGAGGGAGGACGACACTTTCCTGCCTATAATGCACTGAAAAAATAGTTTGACAAAAGTTATGATTCGGCTAAAAAAGTCTCTCGTGGTTACTCGTGTGTATGTCAAGTAAATTAGAGGACAAATGCACGTCGCAACGAGAGATCGTGTGAGATTGCACTTCACTGTAAATTTTGGGAAAAAGCATGTGTACTACTATTTGGACCAGCAAACCCGGCCGCAGAAAACAAAATCCGCACCGTGTGTGTGGGCGTAGACGTGTCCTATAAGTACTATGTAAATACAGATGCATTGCTATAAACTAAGAATTTATATTACTCTTGGTCTCTGACACATCCAGTGTGTCACGGGTCTTATGCATTTGGAGCACACCGTTGACTTCATCTGAGTGCACCAGAGCTACACCCCGCTCATGCCACGCCTCTGTCGTGTCTAGCCTGCACCGCTCAACTTTACCAGCACACCGGGTCTAGCTATGTTATGCTACATATGAAGAGCCCCGCTGCCACACCCAATCAGCTCCATACGGCACACAAAATAAAACAACTGTCACGAAATTCATGTGCTAAATAACAAAAGATTTATGAATTAGTTAATCAATATCCCGTGACCAATGTAGTGCAAGCACAACAAAAAAATGCTAGTTGTTGCTATGAACAGTAAAAACAGGGGCAAATACGGCATCAAAGCATATATTTTCTAGCAACCCACATAATATCAAGTTGTTTTCTCCATATTAAATCATGGACAAACCATAAATCGGTTGCAAAATTATATAGTGATCCGATCAAAATATGTTTTGCTCATTCATACAATATATACTCCTACATGTAGAAGTTAACCGTAATTGAACAACTAAAAGGTTGCAAAATTCTATATCCATCTGTATCCATGACAACGTCGAGACCAAAAGATACAACTATAGAGGCTAGTTAGGCCATCTGCAGCACGTGAAACAACAAGTTTTAATAAAAAGTGAATGGATGTCCCTTGAAAGTTGGAACCAATTCCACATGTTCGAGCTCACTTTGGATTGATAGGGCAGCTTGGAGTCCAACCCAAGCTTCATTTAGTACCGATGCCATGCCAAAGAAACTAGAATACTTAAGTGGACCTACCTATCAGCATGCGCCACCAACGCCTCCACCCCGACAATAGGAGCAACATGCCCCATCTGCGCTGCAGTGGCCTTGACATCGAGAACCACAGTTGTAGGTCACACACGACATCAGTTGCCCAATTCAAAATTGAAGGTCAGAGATGCCATCACACCTCCAGATTTGGCGGTCTCCACCGCTAACAACATTTTGCCCTCTAGATCATGTGGTCTCCACCATGCACCCTTGATGCAAGCCTCCATCGTCGGTAGCAGACCTCAAATAGACTCTAGATTTGTTGGACCCCTCTACCTGCTAGTTGTGGAATAGGCAAGAGGATGAAAGGAAAGATTTTGTTTCGGAGGCAGCAAGATAGTCGGACTATGCAACTTCTTTCTTTCTTTTTTGAAAATGAGAAGGGGGTTAGCATTAGGGGGCAATCGAAGGGGATACAAATGGATATCGCTCATTCTGTATCATATTCCATATTTTTTTCTCGAAGTTGGAGTCGGACGCTGATAATGCCGGATATCCATTTCTCAATTCTGTATTCTCTCCACAAGCATTCGGGCAGTCAGTCGGACGAAAATTATCTGCTTCTTATGCACTCCTACATAGGACATTGAATAGTAGGAATGCAATTAGAGCGAACACGAAGTGACTAATCATCGAGATATCGAAAGAAGAGTGAACACGAATTTTTTTGACTATTTAGATGCGGCAATCCCTCTATCTATTATCTTGTTCCTAAGTGAAGTTACAATAAACTTATTCATATGACTTGACATACGGATATATATATACAGACGGATATCACTCATCTTGTATCCTATTCTATATTTTTTTACTTAGGGTAGCAGCTAGACAATGGAAGCCAGCCTCCATCGGGTAGTAACACGTGATATGGCATGCAACATGGTGGTCCCAGACGAGTATGGATATCAACTCTCGGTTGTGCGTTTATCAAGTAGTTGAGAATCTAAAAATGCTAATTGTATTTAATCAATGGTTGAAGCTTATACCGAACATTCTACTTGTTGCTTACCTTCTTTATAGAGGGGCTGCTTGCTGCTCAGGCTTGGCCACTGCTTATTTGTTTGAGACATCAAAATTATCCATTGCTGATTTATCTGGAATGAATGTACTGCCCTACTACACATTGAGATTTACCCATGCAAGCATTTTATCCAATAATTTACATGCACTTACAAAGTGGATCCAATTTTCTCCAAAGCTATATCTACAACAAAACACAAATCACTAATCAAGAATGGCATGACACAATTAAGAATAGCACCTAAAAGCCAACCATCACACCTCACCAAGAAGGACCAACCACAGGAAGGTCTAAACTCAAGAACATGATCATTGTAGCCACAAACTATACAAATCATCGAAGTTCTTTAGTCCTTTTTCTGACAATCAGACGGACTATTTGGTGAAAATGATATATCATATTTGCTCACAGGTAGCAGCCAATATCATGGTAGATTATGAGTTCATTAGCATGGGTGATGGGAAAGTATGTATATGTATACCTGAATTGCCTGGTGCCATTCTGCGACAGCCAATTTTTGGCCATCTCTTGGCTTCCTTCACCTGGTGACCACAATAGCTCCACACCATTCTTATCCTTCGTTGACCTCCATCTCCTCTTATGCCAAGACACTCACCCATGCTGTGACCATAGTAACCATTCTTAACGCTGCCGAGACCAAGTACTTGACCACACCATGGCTAACTAGCTGGAAGCAGCCAAACACGATGGCTACTGACTTCAGCACGTCCACCACCAGCCCATGTCCAGCCTCTGGTAAGGTCAGTAGATGCATGTCGATGACTGGAGGGGGCCGCGGTGGTTCTTCTTCCGCGAGAAGGCCTACTCCATTAGACTGGCACCAGAGTAACACCCATTGCACTGCTGCCCCGTTCGCCATAACCCCTGTCACAACACCACCCATGCAGGTGTGCCACGCAAAGCATGGTGTGGTGGCGCAGTGACTCGCCCCACGACGGCGAGGCGAGCCCAGGGCATCCGACGCCAACACATAGAGAACCATGGGCACGACATCTATAAACGACAGCGAGCAAATGATGCGGTCGAGGTCCTCGATGGTCATGTGGTCTGTGTCGCTGTTGGAGAGCTTGGCGAGCACGGTGACCACACATGACTTGAGCTCCACCATGCCACGTTCTTTGATGACATTGCATCGGAGTTGGTGGCTGTGGCAGGATCGAAGGTTTGGCTGCTGAGTGGTGGTGGACCGGTGGTCGACTTGGAGTAGGATTTGGGGCAAATTTGGATAGTGCGAGGAGGCATCGGGGAGGGAGTGGTGTGGGGGGCAACGCTGGGGAGAGAAGGCATCGAAATCGGGAAGAGAGGGGAGGGGGCGACGATGAGGAAGAGATGAGGCGTCAATGGGATCTCGCTACCGCCATTGCTCGCAACCCCTTCTACTCGTCGTCCACCTCCTTCCCTCCATCTGCTTGTCTCCCTCCCTGCATCCGCCGTTGCCACTCGCCTCACCTTTTGCCCATGGCCCCGCCTTCCATCCCTCCCTTATACTGGTGCCATGGGGGATGAGGAGGAGAGCTAGGAGTGGTTGGAGCAGGAGGACTAGATGAGGTGGCGCAGCTCGTGGGAGGTAGGCACAAGGGGAAAAGGGGGAGGTTAGAACAAAAATGGGAGGATTTGATTGTAAAGGTTGTTAGGGAATTGATTGTAAAGAGTGAAGCATCTCGCAGAGGACATCGAGGGCATCATGGATGTGATCGGCAACGAAGAGGCCCTTGGTGAGGTGGCAGTAGGAGACGATGGAGGGGGAGAAGGAAGCGTTATCAAGGAACTCGCAGTAGACGTGGAGCGCGGAGTTGACGCGGGCAACCTCTCAATGGGAAAGGATGAGGGTGTTGTAGGAGACAATGTTGGAGTGGCAGAAGAAGTCAAAGAGGGAGACGATGTCGTCGTAGCGCCTGGCGCAGACCATAGATACAACGACGGCGTTGCAGGTGAAGATGGGGGCCGGACGTGGAAGGAGATGACAGCACGGGCGATGAGGGATGTGCCGTAAAGGTCGCTAGAGCGGATGAGGGAATGTATGCGGTTGTGGAAATTGAGACGGGGCCGACGTGGGCAGTGGTGGTGTCAGGGAGGTAGGGAACGTTGGGATCGCACAGAGGAGGTGGGGAGGAGGGGTCGCGGTGGAGGGCGTGGAGCAATGGCTTGATACGGAGGCGGTGCTTGCGCGTGGTAGTGACCTCCTTGGCAGAGGAGAAGGCGAAGTGGCACAAGGGCGTTAGCAGCGCGGTGGCGGGGGCTATGGCGCTGCAGGCAAGGAGAGTGGCGCGGGCTGGGAGAGGCGGCAGAGGAGTAGTCTGGTTTTTAAGGAAGCAAAATTGCGGGGCTGTAGTTTTTCTCAATAGACTCGTGATTCGTGAGGGAGGTAGGATCCCACATGTCAGCAAAGCGTGGTGGGATGGCAGATGAATCATTAGGAGATGGTGATGAATCACCACTAACTTTTTTAAGTAGTAAAGATAAAGATAAAAAGATATGGGTAGGTTTTTTTAGTCTGAGACTTATGTCTTGGGGTTGTTATTTTTGAATTTTGGCTTGTTTGTGAGAGGCGGTATGTAGAGAGAAATAGTCGTATACGATTTTAGTTAGTACAGCTAAACTCCACATAATATATACTATAATTTATCTATAAATTCTATATTAAAAAACATACTATTTAACAATATATTATTATTTATCTGTACATAAACCATAAACATCAGGGCTATTAAAACTCACTACGGTCTGCTCGCACGAGAGCATTTCACGCACCCGTAGAGGCCTTCGCGCGGCTACACGTGGCAAGGCAGCTTGCACGACTCCCTCTCCCGCTTTCCCCCTTTCCTGCGCTGTCGCTCCACCCGTGATCTCGGCCGCGCCCATGCTACAACCCCCATTCCCCCGTTACTCCCCGCGCATCAGCCTGCCATGGTGGCCCCTCCTGCACCTCTGCATTAGCGCCCAACCGCTCCGAGCTCCCTCGCGCCCAGCGGTCACCGCGGCTCCCCCTTCGTGCAGCACCTCCTCTAACCGACCATGCAAAGCTGCCATCCCCCGCGCCATCCCTCCCCGCCAATTCTCGCCAGAGCCGTAGCATTCAGCATGGCCGTCCTCGCCTCGGGAAGGAGCTCCCTCACCTTCTCCTGTCGAGCGCCATCAACTCCCCGTTCCCACTCCTCGGCCCCCTTCTTTCCTCCGAGCCTTAAAGGCCAATTGCAGTGGCCTGTGGCTTCACACCCCTTCCATCTTCCTCCCAGAGCAAGCAATTGAGCTCTACTCCTCCCCTAGCGCCACCGCCGAGCATCCCTGAGCCCGGTGAGCCTCTGAGCCAAACTCCCTCCCTGACCGATTAAAGTTCGATTCCATTCGTCCAAAGCACCACTACAGCACTGCAAACCTGGAAGCCAACCCAATTTTATGTGAGCATTCACCTTTGGGCTTGGCACTGTGCACCCTTTCCCGACTGCCGCCCCTCTCTGTGGGCAGCTCGGTTGGGTCTTCCCCAAGCTGAACCCGTGCCTTCCCCATGTTCCCCTCCCTCCCTAGATGGTTAAAACCGCACCCACTCCGTCTAAACATCCCCAACGCTTGCTTGAGCCGCCACCTCACCCACCTTCTTCTTTCTCGCCGACGACCTTCCCCGTTGATGCCCTCATCCCTCCAATGCCAGAAATGAAATCCTCGCACTTCCCTCAAACTGTAGACACCAGTCATGGCCGTAGGGATCCCCCTCTCGAGGCCTAATCCTTGTGGGGAGCGGCGCCCTGTTCTCCCCGTTGCTTCGGCCGACCGAAGAAAGAAGATGAGCAGGAGCACGCGACGTGGCTCCATCTGTGCCATCCCTGCGCGTTCTGACAGCCCCGGGCACGAGTGCACTGCCTCCAAGCCATTTCGGCCGCCCGCGCGCATAGATGGGCTGGAACCCGACAGCCCAAATAAAATGGTTAGAATGACGTGTTATATTTTAGTTATGCCCTACCACATATAAATGTCATGTTTAGCTTTGCGGTCACTTTCACCTTGACAAACTTAGCATAAATAAATTAGTGTATAGATTAATGATCATAGGCGAAATCATTAGAAAATTTCTTTTGCTTTTGCCTATGACACTATAGTTCTCAGTGTGGTGGACTTACCTGTTCTCTCTAAGTGCTTGCCTGTTCTACTAAACTCTCTAGGTGCACTTACCTGTTCTGCTAAACTCTCTAGGTGCTTCTTCTTCCCTTACCATCTAATTCCCTACTCATAGGTAGTGGCCATAGGCTGTAGGATCTTTTCTTCTAGGTTGTATAGGTGCATATTCTTCACTTACCTGTTCTGGCTGTTGTAGATAGTTCTTCACTTACTTGTCTGAACTGACATGGTCTTTTTTTTTTACCATGCTTCACCATAGACTGCTTCTGATGTTGGTTTTGGTGATTCAACAAAGACTCGAGGGAGCGTGATAGGAAAGAGGTTAGCCCCACTGACAATGCATTTCTTTGCTTTGTTTTCTACCACAAATCAGGATCCACCCTTATATATACATACATGACATAACGACTCGCTTATAGATCTCGCCCAGCGCCTAAGAAAAATACTACAAAGAAGCTCTTCAAAGATGATATCGCTAGAGATGGTGATGGTGATGCTTGTGCAGATGACACTGCCAAACCTAGGTGCTTTCTTGCTCTAATATATCCGTTGCCTAAACTCTCATGCTTGATATAGAATAACATTATGTGTATTTTCTTACTTCACTTAGTTCACTTTCTAAAGCTCTTTTTCCTTTACAGGTCAACAAAAGATGCTTAGACACGAGAGCTCACTACTTTTGCATCTACCAGCTGCAGCAAGATGTGTGTATAATCACTGATCAGTCGTTGCTTGGCATATGATCAGTCGTTGCTTGGCATATGACGTAGTGTCATGAACTTGCCTGCTATGCTAATCGGATGGATGTTATTTTTTGGAATTTCATAGCTGCAAGCTATGCTATTTGTTACTGATTTATTCTTTAGCGTCATGCAACTACTTTAATGTTTTCGATGGTCATTTGGATCAGTATTCTAAACTACCAGCTCTATATTTGGTAGTGACGAATTCTGATCGTAACATGTAACGTATGCTTTAGACAGAATTCTATGGGCTGCAAGGACTGTGCAAACATTGTCCAGCTATGTAGCTGCTTCATACTTTGTGCTATGAAATGTGTGGACACTATCTACATAATTTATTATGTCTTCTTTTAAATCCTGATACTTAAATAGGATGACCTCTATCTGTTATCTCCTTCAAGTGTTTATATTGAAGTAAGAATTCTATATTGAAGTAAAGATTAATTTCTACGATAAACTTTACCTGTCATCTGTTTGAAGTATTTATATTAAAATGTAAATTAATTTTTACAATTAAAATCATGATAAAACACGCAAAGCGCACCCCAAAGATCCCACCCATATAACTCGCAAGCGCGAGTCCAACGCCACGGCACATCGCTTCTCTCCCGTTCACCCGTCCATATTCCGGATCACTCGCTCTCCTCTCCACTCCCCCTAACCCCCGCACCCTGATATTTCCGCGCGGCCCGTCATGTCGCTGCTCGCCGTCGCCGCCCGCCGTGCCGCGGCAGTGCGTCCGCCGCGCGCCTCGGCGGCCTCGGGCGAGGCGGCGCCCGCGGCGGGGCGGGCGCCGGTGAAGGTGATACTGCCGAAGAAGAAACCGCAGAAGTGGTCGACGGGGATGGCGCCGGGGGAGTACGGCGGCGGGCCGGCCACGAGCAAGCCCCGCAAGTACTGGATGGGGAAGGAGGACCGCGACCCCGTGGGCAACACCGACGACTTCATCTGGAACAAGGACTTCCTCCCCCACATGGAGCGCGTCGTCGCCAACGGCGGCGCTGACACGGCCCCCACCATCCCCCGCCTCGCACCGGTACGGACGATACCGGAGCTCTCTACTAAGTCCCTCTCGCTCGTGCGCCGTGCGTGCGTCTTAGTTTGGTTCGGTTCAGTGATCTCGTTTGTTTCGAACTTTCATTCGAGCATAAATTTTCTGAAGCGGATCCTATTCTAAGTTTCTAACACAGCAATTCATTTGAGCAGGTGGACGAGGAGATGGACTCAGGGTTTCTAAGCATCAACCGCGCAATGAGCCTTGACAGGTTAATTAGTCTCACCACACCTCTTCTGCTCATCAATTGGTGTTCCGACAATCGTTTCGCAAGGTTTTAGTGATCTAGGGTGTGTATTGTAGTGTGGAGGTTGATCTGAGCAAGGAGCTTCTGGCGCCAGCCAAGCCAATCTTGCAGACCCAGGTCGAGGCTGCCCGGCGTGGTCGAGCCATTGGCGCTGAGGTTATTCAAATCCCTTGCATTCAATGTGTAGCCTTATTTTTCTGCCTCTTGGGGATGGTAATAAGTTGGGTTCTTGGAATTCGGATGCAGGCCGTCAATGGCACCACCTCCACCAGATGGAGGCTAGTCCCGACTCGACGGGAGCAGGCAAAGTGGGACCGGGCGGCCAAGGCAGCCACTGGTGGCAGTGTAAGTCGTCGTAACTCTATGACTGACTTCTTAATATCTCTAGATATTCATTGAGGTCTACCTATGACACTCTCTTGACTAAACTGTTAACGATGTTCACATTGTTAACATACATATGATGATTTATACTTTTTTTTGTAATTTGTGCTTCGTGACTTTGGTCCCCTTATAGGATGTCATACTAAGGGAATCGAAGTCAAGAGTGGAGCAAGGGGACCCTAAGGTACTGGCAGCTAAGTCCAGAGAGCATTATCTAAAGGTACATCTCTTTCAAGTTAATCAGGAATCAGTAATGCTAGTTTTCCTCCTGTTTTCCTTCATGTGAACTGTTATTTTGGTAGTTGCACATTGCTAAATTTTCAGTATTGTGTGTTCTTCAAGAATGTAATATGCACAGTTGCACACATTATCTGTTAGTATGTACTCACGGTGAGGGTTGTTTTGCAGTTGAAACAAAGATTGCAGTTGCTTACTTTAGGTATTGGTGGCATTGGTGTAGTCTCTGCTTATTTTTCATACTCACCTGAAATTGCTGCAAGGTATGCATGTTTTTTGGACGAGTTACATTGACTTTGCTTTTTCTCAGTGCTTTTCCTTTGTGTATCTGAAATGCTAAGCCCTGGTTTTGGCTATATGTGTCAAGACTGACTTGGCATGCTGTTTTTTGGGTTACCACTTTTTAGGATTAATTCGCTTCTTCCACTAATATCAGTTACTCTTTAGCTTTGGTGCAGGGCTGATTGGATCTGTCGTGTATCTCCGCATGCTTGGAACCAGTGTGGATTCTCTAGCAGGTGGAACTAGAGAAACTGTCAAGTATGTTTCTAGTTACTTATTTTACAAATTGGATTTGCAGATATACACTCGATCAAATATGCTCATACTTTTACCTCAAACAATTGCACATACTTTGGTTTAGTTTGGCAGAGCTACACTGTGCTAACCTAGCTTGTGGTTTCATTCTATAAGACTGCAATTTATGTTGTTAAAGTTGAAGATAACTCATGTTCAACCCCTTTGGATAGAAGGAAAATTGTCTGGTGCCCAGGGGATCCGGGGTCACCCATATCATAGCTGCGCGTTGGTCGTTGGGATTCGTTTTTAGCAGGCAATGGCATCTCTTGCATGCCGTTTACCCTCTTGCTAAATGAAAATAGTTTGACTTGGGTTAAAACAAATCCATGCATTCACTAACATTTGACAAGTTAGGGAAGTTAATTGGCATTTCAATCTAACTGATACACTGGCATTACAACCAATAACATGCATAGTACTATCAAATAGGAAATTTGGTTTCTAGAACAGATGTGTCTTACACATGTACAAAACATTAATTTATAGTGGATCCCTAGTTACAAATTATGTAAAAAATCGTTGATTCCTTCATTGCAACTTAATGCTATGTTTTAGGTAAATAATTGCATTATGAAGACAACAAATGTGGTCTATTTCCCAGATAATTTGATAACACACTGCCAACATTAAGTCAAGTTAACATTTGTGAATTAATGGCATCAGCACAGCCAACAGCCTGACACTTAATGTATAGGCTTGTACTTAATTTTCTACTAAGTGTTCGTGCAATCTTTAATGCAGAGTAGAAGTTGTGCTCTGCATCCTCATAACATTCACACTGCATCACACTTAGAAATCATGTCGTTCATTTATGGTGTTCAAGTGTCGAAGCATGATGCATTGTTCACAGTGAGAATTACGTGACTACCTAACATGCACGCCAAGGAATCTTATATTAGTTTATTAATTAAATACCTACTTAACCAGTTTGTATTGCTTAGCTCCATAAAGCAACTAACATGTCCATTATGTCACTGTTTGCCATAAATCTTAAGAATCCATGTGGTCATTGCTGATATGGGTGATACCAGCTCCCCTGGGCACAAAATCCCTATTCTTGGATAGAATTGATTAATTTCATAACATGTTTGTCGGACAATTAGCCAAACGTACGAGCTAGATATTTTTCCTATTTGAAGATCTTTCCAAAATCAAGTTTTGAGCTCGAAATTTCTCCTGTGGATGTTCAGATAAGCTGTTCTAGTTTGGACTTACAACAAACTTTGGTTGACCTATCCAAACCTGCTTCTGCTCTGGCCTATAAGATTTCAGCAGCTCATGCTTCATGAAGACAAGCCTGTTCCTGTTCAACTCCTTTCGTTAGAACTCTGCTAATCCACCTTCTTGTAGGAGCTTAACAAAAATTAACATGAAAAACAATGGTCCTGATCATTGATTATCCTTCTCTGAAGTCAGTTCCCTGAGTACGAATGATTCAGTGAATACTTTGCTTATCATATAATGCCCTTCAAGTATGTTGATCCCCTTGGATGTTTGTTCTCTCTTAACATTCTTATAAGAGAATTTGACAGGGGGTCAGTAAACGCTAGGCAGGTCCTAAAACTTGCTTGTAATTAAAAGCAACACCTAAATTTATTCTGGCATGCTTGCAGGAGCGCTGCTGCACAACCAAGGTTGCTTATTCCAGTGGTACTTGTGATGATGTATAATCGATGGAATGAGTAAGCGGATGAAGTCTTAGTAAACTTTTTCTATTGAAATATTCAAATTATGTGAAACAAAATATGCACTCATCTTACATGCTTGTTTGTGCTTGCTGTTCTGATGCAGGATGTTAGTTCCAGATTATGGCTTCATGCATCTGCAGTTGATACCCATGCTTGTTGGGTTTTTTACGTACAAGGTTGCAACTTTTGTTCAAGCAATTCAGGATTCTATGCCTGAAGTTGGAAATCGTGAAGTTTGAACATTGTTCCGGTGAAAGAAAATGAAGTTAGCTGCCCTGAGGGAAGATTGGTCTTCCAAGATAGCAAGGTACCAAGATTTACCCTTTTCTTAAGAGCGATAGCAATATTTGCCTATGTTCACGTCAACAATAGTGTTTTTAGCATGAGTATGCTTTGCAGCCGATGCATGTGATATCTGACCATTGAGGAAGTTAATAACTATGTCTCATATGGTGTCCTTGAAGCCGCATAACCATAGATTTGCACTTTTGCGGTAGGGACCTATCAGTTGCAGTACTTTTTGTTGTCAACAGTGGTTTTAACTTGCTGCGAGTGTACTTGCAGCTGATGCATGTGATTTTGACCATTGAAGAATCTTAGAGATTCATGTTCGTCATGCCCTTGAAGGCTTGAAGCAGCATTACTGTATGCATGCATGATTCTACACCTTGTAAAATGATGTACCTTGTGTCTGTTTAATCCTGATTCAATCGCTGTTTTTTTTACAGGTCAAGGTTTTAGAAGAATCTGATCTGGAGATGCCACCAAGTAGAGAAGATGCGCATTGAGGATCCCTCTCAAACATTTAAGACTGCACGATAGAAAGCTCGTAAATAGGTAGGTGTGTTGTCAAATCCATTCCATATTACACGTAAATCGTGAATGCATGGCTGAATTCACATCTAGCAGTATGTATAGGGAGGTCGAGGTCAAAACTGAACGTAACTAATGCAGCCCGTCAATGTACTCGGTTTAAAGAAAGTCACAGCTCGGGAAGCTTCATGCGAAAGCTGTTCAAATACTTCAACTGGAACGCGAAAGCTTGTGAACATTCTCATCTGCCTTTCTTGGAACTCAGCACGAATCTTCTAGCAAATCGCACGAATTCGCCTGCTCCCAAATGGTTGGCAAGAGCACCCACCAACCCCGTACATTCCATTTAAGCCGCACATCTACAGCAGACTCATTACCGTCACGGATTCCACATGATCCATTGAATGTCCCCTGCGTCGAATAACTGGACGCTGCAGGGGCAAAACGTGACGGGGGTGGGAGGGCAAAAGAAAGGAGGAGAAAAGACGAAAGATTTCAAATAAACCACGGCTCAATCTGAGTCATCATCGTTGCCATCGCACACAAGGAAGGAACAGTACATTCGTTTTTGAACTCCCCACCAAAGCATCTTTTTTAAATTTCTTTCTCGTGTCTTTCGTTGCTGGCCGCATCCTTCTGGCCGTCAAAAGAATCCTAAAATGGTATCAAATATAGAACCTAAACCCCCCAAAAAAAGAGAGGCAAAACGTGGGCAAGGGCGGATAGGACGCGGGGGGATCCCGGAGGATGGCCGTGAAGCGTGGGCCCCGGCGGGGGGATGACGTCACGTGCGCGAGGGTTCGCGCCATGTGAGGAAGCCTCGAGCCCAGCCCCATCCCACCACGCCCCGCCCACGCCTACGGCCGCGAGTCAACGCTCTCCGCCCCCTCTGAGGTGGGGGCGGCCGCCGCGGCGGAGGCGGCGGCGACCGATCTGGCGCTGGGGCGAGGCCTGCGGCGGCCCGGGGACACGGAGGCGACGCGGCGGAGCGCGCCGCCTGCCGTCCAGTAGCGGCGGCAGGCGCGGCAGAGGTGGCGCGGCTGGCGCACGTTGTAGTTGTTGAAGTAGCAGAACTTGGTCTCCCTGCTCCCGCACCTCGGGCACGGCAGCGGCTCGCTCCCGCCTCCCGCTGCCTGCAGAGACGGCGGCGGCGGCGGCGGAGGAGGAGGGGGTGGCGGGCGGGCGCTCTCTTCTTCTTCTGCGGCAGCGGCGAGGTGGGCGTCGGGCTGGATGACCTGGCCGAAGAGCTTGAATCCGGAGGCGTCGGCGGCGGCGGTGGTGGGGAGGTTTGCCATGGAGGCGGGGGCAGGGGGAGGAGGCAGCGGTGGGTAGGAGAGACCCGCTTATATAGAGGAGATGGTCATCGTCGCCTCTCTTTACTTTGCGTAGTACACCTGACTTCTTTGTGTGATACGTAACACTAAAAAGGTTGGCATAGGCTGATAGATATTGCGCTCTCTCTCTCTCTCTCTCTCTCTCTCTCTCTCTCTCTCTCTCTCGATATTTTCTTCATTTCTATTTTGTATTTCGTGATATATACTTTCAGATCAGTTTTTTTTTGCAACGATTTCAGATCCGTTTTTAGAGGTTTTCGTATTAGCTGCGGTTTATAGTTGTGACTGATAGCTTTTCAGTAAAAATAAATAGTACTGACTGAAAGAAATAACTTTAGGTATTGCTCATTCGAGTTTCTGTTTTTGGTTTCTAGCTTTTTAATTTTGTTTTTAGTTATTTTTGGATTTTTTTTACCTTTTTCTTCTTATTCCTTTACATTCTCTGCGATGATATAACTCTTTTACTTTTATAAATTTAATTATGCTGAAAAGTTACTAGTAGCTTCAGTGTAATTTCAACTACTATAGTGAAAAAGCTATAAACCTGAGCTTTTAAGTCTAAATGAGTACTACCTTAGAAGAAGGGGCGAGCGGTGGGGAAGTAAGCGAGATATGTGTGCGCAAGATAGGAGCAAAATAAGTAGAGTATATGATACATACATGATCTTTTATTTTATCTTTAAAATGTGATGAAAATGAGATGAATAAAGAAGCTATTTTGAAAAGCAGAATAGTCATACATGTTCCTTTATACGGTGAGGATGGAGCATGCACAATAGAGTGGTGCGTGCAGTTAGCAAAAAATCATGTGGAAATGCTGGGAAATGTGGTATCATGTGCCTCAAGATTTGGTTGCACAAGGGCCAGGGATTGATTGTTTAGGGCCAATGAATGCAACTTTACATTTTTTACACTGTTCGTATTGCTTCTAATAGTTATTTTTTATAGTAAATTATTTTTCTATGATAACTAGTTTTCAAATGAAGTATCTTTTAAAGACAAGTTTACTAATCGATTGTAGTACACACTGTAGTGACTTCATTTCTAATGGTTAAAATCGTACATGAATATCTCTCTCTACAGGTTTCTCTGTATGCTGCTATTATTTATAAGCCAAAGTTAAAAATTAATATGAACGGATCCGATTTGTTGACCTTGTTTTTTTAATTTCTCCTTGTCGTTTGACTTTTGAAAGCTTTTATACTAACTTCCTATCGCGGAATGGATGGATCGGTATCTGTGGTGATCGGTTCTTGTGTGGACCAGACTCAAAATAGAGAGAGAGAGAGAGAGAGTATTTCGTGTCTATCGTTGACCTTGATTCTTTTGGGTGCGTGGCATCTCATCCTGCAAAAAGGATGGAGATTTTTCTGTGTGCTGCCACGCAGACACGGTGTATCTCCGTGAGCGCGACGAAAACAGA
The DNA here is from genome assembly GCA_036346265.1 of Melocanna baccifera. Lineage (NCBI taxonomy): Eukaryota > Viridiplantae > Streptophyta > Magnoliopsida > Poales > Poaceae > Melocanna > Melocanna baccifera. The sequence continues at coordinate 32,100,586 of CM070677.1, read as the reverse complement.
CCTCCGTAGCCACAATCCATCTCAAGATGATAAAACTTCGATCGCTTTCCTTTTTCCAGAGCCGTGACTTCTTGGTAATCTTCTATGCCAAAAAAGCCAGTGACGAAACGTGCACAGCATGTCGGAATCTTCTATGCCAGGAAATCCGCGGCCGGCGCATGAACAAGTGCAACGAATGAAGCGTGTTACGCAGAAGGATGGAAACCCAGCAGGTCAGGTTCGAGGTGACGCGTCGGTCTAAGTTAGGTCGAGCTTGATTTTTCGCCATGCATCGTTCAATCAGGCGTGCCCAACCACGCGGAAAAAGTTGCTGTCTACTGTATCGCGATCAGTCATTCTCCGCCTTGGTGCCATCTGAAAGTAATCTGGTAACGAATGCAGAATGCTGTACGAATGTGCTTTCCTGTCGAGTGAGGCTGGATCAAAATATTTGTTTATGCCCTGCCTTTGCCTAGATCATCAGACCCTTTTATGAGAAGTGAGAGCTTGTCGTTTGTCTAACAGGCACTGTAACTATAAATGTGCATCATTCGCACCTTTTAGCACGCAAAATGCAACTATCACATGTTTTCAGACAGTAATTTGGGCTCCACAAATTAAAGGCCAAAGAGGTTTTGTTTTTTCCTTCTTGTTATGGTTAGGCTCGTTTGCACCACCAGCTTCTGTCTTATATACGGATGAACAGTAACTAATTTAAAATAGATGTATTTTTTTAAAGTAAAGTCTAAAGATCAATTGTAGTACATATTATACTGACTTTATCTGTATCGACTAAAATCGTATGTAAATATCTCCTCGTAATCTCTTTTGTAAATAGCTTCTGTCCTATGTACGTGTTCCTTCGGGGGGAAGCCAAATAAATAGTTTTGAGCCATCTGAAGTATAGCACCACCTTTGTTCCCTTCTCTGTCCGGGAACCGAGAAGAGAACATTCGTTGGCACAGACGCACAGTTCGACCCTACTGCTACAAACAATACTAGTAAAACAATCGTCATTTTCTAAGCAAGTAAAAAACTAATCGGTTGGTGAACTAGGAATCGATTAGTCAAGCTAATTAGTTAACTTTCTAGATCAGAAAGGCATAATTAATCAATACTAGTTAATTATGCTGCCGCCCCGATAAACTAATTGTATACGTGGAAACAGTAGCTGGATAGTGTTGCTGCAGTAGAATATTGCATCTGAGATAGAAGTATTAGTAGCTGCGAAAAGAACAAATCAGTGTCCAATTTTCTTCCCTTGGATTATTCAACGTTAACCTTTGTTTTTGTCGCGGCGATTGAATGGCGTGAGCTTCCGCCAGCGATTCCCCCGCTCCCAAGGAAAAGAGAGGCAAAATATGCTAATTTTGGTTTATATAAGCCGATTTATACTTTTTTATTTTTATTTTTCTGGTTTTTTGATTTTTAGATTTTTTACCTTTTTTATTCCTTTGTATTATCTATGATGGGTTAACATATTTTTTATTTTAAAATTTTAAATTTAATAATGTTAAAAAAAACTACAAATAGTTATAGTATAAAATAAAATAGATACAACAAAAAACAATAGACAGACTTAGGGGGCGTTCGGAATAACGATGACTTTTATTTTTTGCTGAAATTTTACTGTAGCTGACTGATTTTTTACTATAATTAATTTAGCTTAGTAGGCATAATTAAATATAAAAAAATATAAAAATAAAAACGACACGTTAATGTAAAGCAGATAATACAAAGGAATACGAGAAAAAAATAAAACTCAAAAATTCAAAATAACAAAAATAACAAAAAATAACAAAACACTACAATACCGAAAAACGGCCAAGGCGACACCAGCGTCCATCGCGACACCGAAATGAGCGCGGCCTTACAAGAGTCCAAAAGAGCACCCCTAAGAAGAGATCGTGCGCGATTGGATCGAGTGACGCAATGCTTGACGTCAGATTATATATATGGAGAGAGAGAGAGGTGTGGATAGCGTAGGATTAAGGCCATGTCTTCGTCATGGCAAAGAATCGTAAATACTTCCACTTTTTTTGGTTCAGATTCTTGTCCGCCTATCATATATTTCATGGAAAGGCATAAACTTTATGGACTAGTTGACCAATGCAACCAAGCGAGAAAATTGTCTTTAAAAAAGAGCAAACAATAGTAACAAAATGTGAACAACCCAAACTTCACAAACGCCCATGTCAAGTTATGTACTAAGTTGTATACATGAATCAATTTATCCAAAAATCTCAGTTAACAAGAAAAGACAAATAATTCACTTATACTTCAGCACGCTCCATCACTGTAGGCTATTCAGACCTAATATGCATAATAGAAATACGTTGTAATTATTTTTTAATTGCAACAATCGGATCTTAAATTCAAAGACCTCTTGATTATGAGACCATATTGAGTTTATTGGACTCTTGAAGGCAAATTGGTAATTTTCTAATTTGATAAATAAAAAATAAGGATTCTACCTGTTAGTGGGACAAAAGAAGAATAGGATCGAAGCCTTCACAGACGCGCATGGTGCGGGGAAGTTCGGACCGTTTGAACTCTCGCAGTGGGAGAGTTTGGATCGTCCGAACTTGCGCAGAGGCAAAGTTCGGACCGTCCGAACTTGTGCTAAAGGGATAAAGAGGAGGGGACCCAATCTCCTCCCCGAGCAGTGCCTCACCTGAATTTGGACTTAATCTTGGGCGATTTGGGCAGCGAGTAGGGAGGCGGCGACTGGAGAGGCGGTGGCGGAGGCACGGGCTGGCCCGGGCTCCTTGGAGCTGGCTACTCATAGCCACCACGCGTAGCCCCCTGCCTCCTCTATTTAAAGCCGTCATCTCTTTCTTCGTGAATATTTCATCTTCAGATATCGCGTCTCCTTCTCTTTAGCTTTCTTTCATGTAGTCTTCGGGTTTGAAGAGGATTAGGGGCTTTTGTGCCATCTCCTTTTGAAGCTCTCCCCTTTGGGTTTTCAAGTGCCCTGACTCTGGTGGGGTGAGAGGGAAAATCTGAAGGATTTACTCGAAAAAGGAATAAGGCAGTGGTGGTCCTTTGTTGTTCTTGAGTGCACTCGGCTGGATATGCTCTGGTGGTCTTATGCGGTATCTCCAACCCTCGACTTCACTCTTCAGTTTGCCAAGGTGTGGAGGCCAGCATTATATCTCTGTCAACCTTCATCTTCTTACTCGGCAAAGGGAGGCGCTTAGTTTTCTAGGACAATGCTCCTTGCGTGCCTTGCCTTGTGCAGTTCTCGTCTTGGTGATTTCGAATATCATCTGTACTATGAGTTTCAGTTGCTTGCTCTTTGTCATTTGATTCGGATTTTCTATTGGCAAAGATATATTGTGGGTTCAGATCAATAGCTCAGTTATGATAATTGTGGTATAAGACTGAAATTGAATGTTCAAATTTGAGCTCTAAATCTTTGCTCTAGCTATCTTGTGACTCACTGTGCTGCATTCAGATACTATATTTATTTATATATATATATATATATATATATATATATATATATATATATATATATATATATATATATATATGGTGATCACTAGTTTTCATAGTACATCCGTATTAGCTAATTCGATTTGTTGCATAACTTGTTGTGATTCTATATTCTAGAAGTATATATTAAGTTACTTGGCTAATTTAAAGTGTTATTTAGTGATCACTTGCCATTGTCATATATATATATATATATATATATATATATATATATATATATATATATATATATATATATATATATATATATAGTTGATAATCTGAATTTAGGTCTGTCTAATTATTTTAGAGCTTAAAGTTTGAATCTTACTTGATATATTCAATTCGTGAAGAGTATATACCATAGTAGTGGGACGGTCAAGATTATATCCTTTTGTAACCCTACATCTGAGAGCACTAAACAACATCAAACTAAAACTTGAGCTTTATACTGGTTTCAGTTATACTCTATTTCATAAAAATATTTTACATGCTTATTTTGGCAGTATTCTTATTGCAAGAATTGGCTATATGCTCTTGTATAGTTGATATAGTAGAATTACATATTTATATACAGTTTCTATCACATATATACTGTTAAAAATGTGCTTTAATTGTTCTTAATTATGTTAGAATCAAATTTGAATATTTGCTTATACTACAATGTTTACAACAAAGTTGCATGCACCAGCCAGTTTATGTAAAACCTTAAGTTGATGAAAAAAGATGGACAATTTATTTATACTTCAACAGTCTCTTAGACGCAATCCTTGTGGTTAAGTGCTTATCGTTGGGGTTATTATTGGTCTCATTACAAGAGATCAGAAAACTATTGGAAATGGTGGAAAAAGAACAAAAAAACAATGAAGAACGGAGTCAGTAGGGCCTGTAGGATATGGCTGTGACTTATGATTTTTGGTTAAAATTTTTGAATTTTAGCTGTTTGTGACAAAGATTACGGAAAGAGAGATACTTACTTGTGATTTTGGATGGTATAGATATTGAGCTTTTAATGTGTACTATAATTAATTTGTAGACTCCATCTTAAAAAATACTCTGTTTAAAAGTTAGGTACTATAGTAAAAGTTAAAAGCCGGTTTAAGAAGTTGAAAAAAACAGACCCAAACACAGAGGAGAAGGAGAAGGGGTTGGCACTTAGGAAGGCAAATAGGAAACGGAGGAGGCAGCATGGGAAGCGCGAGCTCTACAATGCCCTAGTATTAGGCGAACCTCGTCCGTTGGACTGAAGGAACGACGCATCAGATGAAACGCTACATGAAACCATCACAGTAAATTGCCACGTTAATTGCTTTGCTATAGTGAATGCTGCAGTACCAAAGTGAATCTTAGCCATTCTTTTTTTTATCCAGCGATGCAGAGTAATAATAGGACCATACCATTATAAGTTAATGACAGAGGATGCACATCCGGTAGCATGGGTAGGGAAGTCAAGGAAAGATGGCTAATATTACAATGGATTGAGAAGGAAGGGAGATGGACTGACCTGGGTGACCCACCAATCGGTTCACTAGTTGAGCCATTTAGGAAGGAAAGAACATATTGCCCTCTATATAATACTAGTAACGATAATAATTATGCAATATTGACGGGAGATATCGAAATAAATGGACATGTATATGAATAGGAACCGTTCTCAACACAAGTTTTAATTAACTGTAACGTTAACCAGGACCCAGATGGCAATATCGTCATAGTGCACACAGTAGAACAGAACCATACGCAATTACGTGAAGTTGTTATTCCGACCAACCGACGTCTCCTTATTGCAGCTCCGGTGCCGTTGGCGCCTGCTCTTTACAGTAGTAGCATTGCCACTAAATAATGGTCTTTTTTTTACTGTAATGGTGATTTTTAGTTGTGGTTGATAACTTTTAAATATATTTTTTGAGATAATATTGGATAAAAGAGATATGAATGTAGACGATATATATAGTTTTAGGCTCGAGAAGGTGAAACCAAAAACAAAAAAAAAACAAAAAAGGGCCAAATACCTATACTTTTTAGGGTGTGTGCGTCTTGTGGAACAAACATCTAGGGCGCTCAGTTAGGGATTTTTTGTGGCTTGTTTAGTTTATATAATAGTCAACTTATTTTGTATTGTAGTTATTGATAAATTTTTTTTAACATAATTAATTAAAAAAATATGTTAGTCCATCCCAAATAATACAAAGGGATACAAAAAATAGATAAAAATCTTTAAAAAAAATAAAACCCTAGAAACGAGAAACCATATGAATCGGGCCTCTTGGCCGTTAAAGATCCTATCACAGGGCTGAGGTAAAACCCAAGCACCAGTAGTAAGTACTGTAGCGTGGCCACCGCTCTACTGTCTACAGCGAAACCCTGTTCGTAGAGCATCCACCCCCAGGAGGTCAGAGGAAATTGATACTTTACCATCCTATTCGATGGGTTTCGACAAAATACCACTCCCTAGAATGATCACTATAAAATGCCACTCTTAACATTGACACTTTGATTATTTGCCATTTTGAGAGGTTTTTAGGATTCTTAATTATTTTTTAACCATTTTCAGATTATTTGCTATAGGAAAAGACACATTTGCGCTTAGGTCATTTGCTTGTTCTCCAGCCCTCAGCCCAGGCGAGACATTTGGCCCCTCCCCGGCCGGCCACAGAACAAGGCTATGATAAATTTGCTACACAGGATTTCTGACTCTATATGGAAATGGAGAAAGTGCTAACTAGTCCTGATGGATGTGATTTAAGCATGACAGCAAGTTACATTAATTGGTTCCTGTATACTGCGATGAGATTGTGCAATATGATTTCTTGAATCAAATGTGTAGAATGTCTTGGGACAACTCTCAATGGGACTGAAGCACAGAAATGATAACAATTGTCTGCCTTGTCATTCTATAATAATGATAAAATTGTTCAAACGGAAGTACAATGTTCTAGAAAACACTAGGTGGGCAGCAGCATGGCGCCTAGGAACTTCCATCCAAAATCAATACCCCTAAAAAATAATCTGCCATCCAAAAACACTAGGTGGGCAGCAGCATGGCGCCTAGGAACTACCATCCAAAATCAATACCTCTCAAGCAAATGGCCTAAAGGTAAATGTGTCTTTTTCTATAGCAAATAATTTGAAAATGGTTAAAAAATAATTAAGAATCCTAAAAATCCCTCAAAATAACAAATAATCATAGTGTCAATGTTAAGAGTGATATTTTATAGTGATCATTCTAGATAGTGGTATTTTGTCGAATCCCACCGAATAGGATGACAAAGTATCAATTTTCTCCACGAGGTCACCATCTCTCTCCCGTTCCCCACCCCGGCTCCTCCCGTTCTCCTCCCCGCACGAAGCTCGAAGCATCTCCGGCGCCTCATCCCTCGGAGGAGGAAGCCCGCGCTCCGGCCCGATCCGATGGCCAACAGCAACCTCCCGCGACGAATCATCAAGGTGCGCCTCCGATCTGATCATCCGGGCACAGATCTCTCTTCGCCTCCGCTCCGATGCGCTTTCCCCCCTCTTCTGTTTGCTGATTTATTTTGGGATTTCGATGTGGTTGGATCTGTGCAGGAGACGCAGCGACTCCTCAGCGAGCCAGGTGTGGGTGCTTTTCTATCTCGCCCTTTCGGTGGATTTCAGCAAGGTGTTTCGTTTCTGGGTTTGGTTTCTGTTGTTTGAATGGTTTGGTTTGGTTCGTTGGTTTGTGCAGCGCCGGGGATCAGCGCGTCGCCGTCGGAGGAGAACATGCGCTACTTCAACGTCATGATCCTTGGGCCGGCGCAGTCGCCATACGAAGGTATGATTTTTTTTTCCTTTTCCGATTCTGCAATATGCTAGTGGTATTGCTTGCGGTGTGGAGTGGTAAAGCGCGACGCGTCTCGATAGCGATTGTTGAATCTAGATGTTTCTGTTCAAATCTCTTACTACTAATGGGAGGATTATGGAATGTCTGTGTTCAAAACATGAATTTTCGGATGGCATCTGCGCACATTTTGTGAGCTTGTGCTGCTTGATCAGGCTCGTGATTTCTCCTTGTCAGTTTTAGTTTCTAGGGCGGTTAGTATGTTTGATGAGTCTCAGCTCTCGGGTTATATTTTGAGTATGCAATTAGCAGTGTTAACTGGCTGGTGATTTCTAGTAGCGTTTTCTGCCTGGATTTTTTTTACTATTGTTGCTGCGGGCTTGTGTTTAATGTGTGGACTTTGTCGGGGAAAGTCCATCTTCCTGTGGTTATTTTCAGTATGATCATTATACAAGTATAGATTTTTTTTCCTTTTCATGTTTTATTGATGTAGATGTTGTCTTATGGTGCATGATGTAACATATTGGCTTTCTTAAGCCCTCTTGGGGTTATTCAAGTCATCTGTATGCGATAGGAGAAAATGGCTATCTTATTTAAATGGTAGAGAACGGTTGAAGTTTAGCATAACAAACTTGTTTCCATCTTATGGAAGTGGAGTATTGTGTTTAGCAAATCCTATTCATGTTTGTTTATACAAATTACCTCAGTACTTTTACTTGTATTTTGCCCAAGATATTTGTCTTTTGAAAAACAGTTTTGTTCAAGTTTTAGCATTTTACTTTATAACCATTTGGTATTCTTATATTGTTTCTCTTTGTTATCTGTTGGTTAGGTGGGGTTTTTAAACTTGAACTCTTTTTACCTGAGGAATATCCAATGGCTGCCCCAAAGGTAAATTATCTGCAGATGAAATTTTGGTTAATGTTGTATATAACTGTATTGGGCTTGTATACCTTCAACATAACTATGCTGTTTTTAGAATTGTGCAGTAAACTTCCTCCTTTTCCAATGTGGCTTCTGCCTTTTCTTTTGTTTAGTTATGTTTATGGGATGAACAACTCTGCATTCATTGGTTTGGTGCTCTGATGGAAAACTTTAATTTGGTGATGTTTCCAGCTTTGAATAACTAAATGCACCAAAGTGACCGAAATTTTCATTTGCCTAAACTATGCTTTGCTTAAAAGTTTTGTAGCTTAATTTCACTCTTGGCATTCACCGTTCTTCGCTATGTTACATGCAATGTCCTGGTGCTGATAGTTTAATTGGTGCTGATAGTTTAATTACGCATCAGCTTGAATTTCTTGCGTTTGGACAATGCAAACTTGCCTGATTTGATATGTGTTATATGGAAATGATGAAGAGAGTAGCAAAAATGTATAGCATAATAATCAACTTCTCAGACCAGTAAATTGGGTTAGCAGAGAGATCTGAAAAATTATCACTTGCACTTAGATCTTGCGTCAAGGCCGATATCATCATTATGTATATCTAACTACCCTTTAGGTCTGCCATCTAGAGGAACTTGTAGCTGTGTTCTTCTGAACATATCATTGCCGTTCTATTGGTAGTGGTTTTTTTTTAGTTGGTAAGTGGTTCTTAAGTTCTCTATTTTGCTTGGCTCAGTCACTTCAGATCCTAGTTGATTCTGATTTGTGTATCTGCTTAGCTTGACAATTTCATTTATTAGAAGGACAATGATGAGATGGTACTTAAGTTGTTAAACAATCATTACTGGGCTATTGTCCCATTTCTTTTCCTTTAGTGTCTTTTAAAGTGTGAGAATTACTTTTTTGTAATGTTTATCTATGTTACTTGGATACCCTGATACGGTTACGCGATACGGCGATACCATGATTCGCCATTTTCCCAAAAATGCCGATACGTTTATATATATATAATTAATAAAGATAAAAAATAAAAAATTAATGAATTTTTATAAGGAATTGAGAAACTGAGAATACCGTAATATTGATGTAGCAAATTGCTTGATTCTCTAGTTCTGCCTCCTGGCTATTAGACTAATATAATAAACCATCTGCAAATAATAAGAGAAAAGATAAGTACTTGTACATAAATAATGAAATAAGTAAAAATCACAAGTCATGATAGCTAGGTAATAAGTATTCGACAGACCACCAAGTAAATAAACTTAGTACATAATCTGATACGTCTAACAGACAACAACTAGTCCAAGTATTCAAATTCAACAAACCATAAGTCCATAAAAACATAATTATTACATAATATGATAATAAGATAGTTAGATAGAAGACATGATAGAACACAAATGTATAGTCTAATTGTTGCTTCCATCCTGTGGAGTTGTCTCTGATTGGACCGAAGGTCCAACATCTGATAGAGACAAGTCCAGCGATCCAAGATCTTCTAGTACTCTCTCAAGGTCCGGCTCATCCAGTGAGAGGGCAGCATGCTGAAGGAATTGAGCACCGCCATCGAAGAACTCGAAGCTATCTCCTCCAACATCTCACATTCTTGATGGGTCAGTGTAATACTCTCAAGGTCAGATTTCCTCAGTATGTCCAGGGTTAAGCCTACAACAATGCAATTGCAATGAAATCCAATGCTTGTATAAGAAATGGTAAATTAAGAAAAGAAAGTAAGTGTAGAACCTATTCCTCATTGAACGATGGATCAAACCATAGGTACTCCAATTTCTTTCAGCGCAAGAAGTTGATGTTGGCTGCCCAAGTAACCTCAATGCCAATTTTCTCAAATCTGGAGCATAGTTACCATAAATTCCCCACCATTGCTTTGGTTTTAGATGGGCTCTATCCTCAATCAAGTCAAAGGAATTAAATCCACTTCCAAATAAAGAGAAATCTGCAAATTGTTGTTTGATGTATCGCAACTCATCACCAACAAAAAACCTCCTGAAGCATTTATTCCGCATGTCCGAAATCTCAATATCCATATGAGGAGCTTGGCGATTTGGAACTTCACCAAGCCAATTTTCACTATAATACCTAAAAAGGGCGCAAAGAACATGTAAATGTATATGCTAAGGTAGTATCCTAAAACAAAAAGGCAAAGGGTCTTACTTAGGATGTAGTGAGTGTGCCAAGCAATGCAAAGGGGTATTACTTTTTGCCCATTGAGAAACCAATATCTCTTGCACAATATTATAAAAATTAGACTCCTCATGGGATTCTTTGCCTTCATGGTGATAAATTGTAGCCTTTACCTTCTCAATGATTGTATCCCACATCGTATAGATCAAATGAAGGTATGGTTTGTCGGTGTTAGCTGCTCGTATAATAGAATAAATAGGCTCGGTAAAATCAAGGATGTATTGCACCTTATCCCCACCACACATCATTCAGTATCTTATCTTCGACAAACTATGCTTGCCCCACATTGTCATCCCTGTAGTACTCCATTTTTCACTCACTACCAACACCAGATTTTCTTTGATCAAACGAAACCACTTCATCATAATAGTAGAAGCAAATCTCGTATCAGCGATGGCAAGAAATTTCAACTTACTGAATTCATTGAACATAGACAGCCTCATGGAATGATTCATGATGAAATTCTTTATAATATTAGCATCTGCTGCAACCTCACTAATCCAATGGCAATCTTCATAAGCCTCATCATCAATTTCTCTTGGAGCACGTATGTTCTTCAAGCCAAGGTTCAAGGTATGGACGACACATGGTGTCCAGAAAATCTGGGGGTAATTTTGCTCAACAATCAACCCCGCGGCTTTGTAGTTGACTGCATTATCAGTGATCACTTGGACAACATTCTGCGGTCCAACCTCAATTATAGCTATCATCTTCTTGGCGATGTACTCCTTTTTCTTGACTTCACCTTCAGTGTTGATTGCTCTTAAAAACAGTGGTCCATCTTCTGTTACGGCCAAGAAATTTAAGAGTGGATGCCTTTGAGCATCAGACCACCCATCTGATACAACACTCACCTTTTGAGCTCTTTGTTGACTTGATAGGCTGCAACATTCACTCAACATGGGTCTTTTCTTGCACAAGAAGAGTTGTCCTCAATTTGTTGTAACTTGGAGGGGCATAGCCATCCAAGTTATGGTTGGCAGCATAGGTAAATGCCTTCCTGAAATAAGGATTTTTTGCTATATTGAAAGGTATGCCTGTAAATAAACAAATGTCCAAATTAATTTCTAAATGTAATTAACAATCTAACATTGTAAGATAACGAAATTATTTAGTGCAAAAAGATGTTAACCTGCGGTAAAGAACATTCTAGCAATCAAAGCGTCAAGCTGGCTACGAGCTTCATTATGGAGGCTTGATTCAATAGCCGAAACCCCTTTTCTCTTCCTCGCACTCACCCCCTCTGTTGGCAGCGGAACATCTCTTGGCAGCCTTCTCTCAATCAATACCTCTGCTTTGGCAATTTCATCATGAAGTTGAGTAAGAACATCGACTGTAACCTTTGGACAAAACTTTACACCATAATTTCCTGTCTTCAAGTGATGTGGTCTAATTCTAGAGTAATTGCCATGGATAATATGATCACAAAGCCTACATCTAGACCATGCATTCCCTCCTGCGCCATTCCCAGTCTTCTCTAGCAACTCAACATACCTCCAAAGCGGTTTTTTTTCATTGTCAAATGGAGGTACCACACGAGTAGTATTTAGGATGTTTCTGGCCAAGGTGGCTCCATTGGATGGGGCTGGAGATGCACTAGTGCGCGATGCACTACTAGATGTGGTGGAAGCGGTGGAAATGGCTCCAAGGTGGAAGCGGTGGCGGCGTGGATCGGAGGTGGCGTGAGGGGAGGAGGCCGGAGGCATGCGGACTGGGGTGGAGCCGGCGGCGTGGTGACGGCGGCGGTGTGAGGGGAGGAGGTCGGAGGTGTGTGGATTGGGGAGGAGCCGCCGGTGGCGGCGGCGTGGATCGGAGGCGGCATGAGGGGAGGAGGCTAGAGGCGTGTGGACTGGGGTGGAGCCGGAGGTGTGGATCAGAGGTGGCGCGAGGCGAGGAGGTCGGAGGTGTGCGGACTGAGGTGGAGCCGACGGCGTGGCGGCAGCGGTGTCGTGGATCGGAGGCGACGTGAGGGGAGGAGGCTAGAGGCGTGCGAACTGGGGTCGAGCTGGCGGTGTGGAGGCGGCGGCGTGAATGTGGCAGTGGGTGGAGGCGTGATGCTACCGGAGGAGTGAGGCGTGAGGGAGTGGGTGGAGGGGTGATATGGGTAGAAATTAGGTTATAAGTATCGAGGGATATCCACGAGGTATCGGATAAGTATCGGAATTTATTTCTTTTTTTGAAAATTCAAAAAAGCTAGGATATGGGCAGGATACATATCAGAGGAGTATCCGTATCCGATACGGTATCTGATACTGATACGCGAGTTTTGAGAAGTATTAGCGCAACGTAGGTCGGCGAGGATCAGGTGACCAGATCTGAAGGTGAGGCACCGAGGTTGGAGGGGAGGCGGTGGCGTGAAGGGAGGCGGCGGCAGTGTGGATCGGAGGCGGCAGCGTGGATGGGAGCTGGGGAGGCAGTGGCGTTGAGGCGGCGACGTGAGGGGAGGCGTACGGGACTGACGAGTGGAGGCGGCGTTGGCGTGGATCGAAGGTGGCGTGAGGGGAGGAGGGCGTAGGCGTGCGAGACTGGGGTGGAGCCGACGGCGGCGTGGATCAAAGGCGGCGTGAGGGGAGGCCAGAGGTGTGCGTGGATCAGAGGTGGTGTGAGGGGAGGAGGCTGGAGGCGTGCGGACTGGGGTGGAGCCGGCGGCGGCGTGGATCGGAGGCTGCGTGAGGGGAGGAGGCCGGAGGCGTGCGGACTGGGGTGGAGCCGGCGGCATGGAGGCGTGAGGGAGTGGGTGGAGGGGTGATATGGGTAGAAATTATGTTAAAAGTATCGAGGGGTATCCACGAAGTATTGGATAAGTGTTGTAATTAATTTCTTTTTTTGAAAATTCAAAAAAACTAGGATACAGGCAGGATACGTATCGGAGCGTATCGGAGGAGTATCCATATCCGATACGGCGATACGGTATCTGATACTGATACGCGAGTTTTGAAAGTATCCGCGCAACATAGATGTTTATAATGTCAATGGACATTTATTTTTGCTTGTTGCTAATGCAGGTTAGGTTTCTGACCAAAATATACCATCCCAACATTGACAAGGTAAGCAGGCAAATTCCTTCGCAATGTTACTGTACTTTCTGTAGAAATGATTATTCGTTGATGGGATTTACCTTTGTAGCTTGGTAGGATATGCCTTGACATTCTTAAGGACAAATGGAGTCCAGCTCTTCAGATTCGAACAGTTCTTTTGAGGTCTCTCTCTCTCTCTCTCTCTGCTTGCATGGCCACCTACCTGCCTGTGTGTTTTGCATTTTGTTATTTTCTTACACTAAGCACGTCATATCCTTGTTTGCTGAGCTGTTTTCTTTGCTTATTTTCTTTCCGTAAAACATGTTTTCTGTTGAGCTTAGTTAACCAATTTTATCTGCTGTATCTGTATTTATCTCTCGTCAATGTGCTCCACCAGAATCAAAGTCTGAACACCGTCCATTTTTAGAAAATTATTCCTCAGTTTTCTATATTTAATGCGGTACTAGCTACCTCTTGACAATATATGTTGTGGGCTTGTGGCTTTCAGTATCCAGGCGCTCCTGAGTGCACCAAATCCAGATGACCCTCTCTCCGATAACATTGCAAAGCACTGGAAAGCCAATGAGGCAGAAGCTGTTGAAACAGGTAATTTTAGTCTCTCATGTGCCCTCTGATTTTCCTGATATATTAAACAAGAGATGTTCTGGCATTTGCAGCAAAGGAGTGGACTCGCCTGTATGCCAGTGGTACATGACTGCCCAATGCTGCTCTTGATGTAATAACCCGTCATACTTCAGCCATAATCAAGTGCTATTTGCTTGATATGAACAAACTGGAGATATTTGCAATGGAAGGAAGTCTCTAAATGACTACCGCTCGAATTATTTGATTGTGTACACCTTTGGTTGGTTCCCTTTACCCTTGGGGCACCATTGACTAATCGGTGTCTGGTAGATCTTGCTGCTACTCCACTATATTTATTACTTTATGTAGGAGAACGAGTGTCCACATTGCTGAAATTGAAGCTGGCTCACTTGTCTGCACATTCGTTGCTCCTTTTTTTTTTCTCGTCATTTGGGAGGAAATCGTGCTGCCTAAATTTGGTGGAATATTTGGCGATGTTTCCTGACTTCTGAGGCTGCATTTGTTGTACTCGCATCATACTAGTAGTAGTATATCTGCTTGTAAATATATTTGGCAATGGAATACTTTCATGTCTCCAGATTGCTAATTGCATACTCCTATATGCCACAACAAAGGTGGTCTGACGGTATTTGACATCACATTTGCCATTTGTTTTTAAGAAAAAGAAGTTCATTCATGGCCTCTCAATTTCATGTGGTTTAATTTTTGTTCCGCATCTGTAACTTAGGGTTAGTGTGTCTATGGTGCATCAAGTTCACGGATAACTCATGGGATAGGCTAGATCAACATCATCGAAATATTAATCATTTTTGTTTTTATTATAAAAATAAATGTAGATCCTACCCTTGTTTTGGCTAACTAGGATCTTATGTGGTGTACCACGTATCAAATTTGGTTAAAACTGTCTTTTGATAGTGGAAGGGAAGGATACTAAACAGTTTTAAGAGTTATTGAACGTCTTTTATGTGGGTTAAATTTGGTCAAAACTGTCTTTTGCTAGTAGGTTAGATGAATTTTATATAAGAAATATGTTTTCCTTGATTTTACAGATGAAAGATAAAATTTAAACTATGCGAAGGGTTAAGAATAAGAAAGAACTTTTTTTCTTGTTTTTACATCCAGCAGCTGGGTAAGTGCCATGTGGTGAACTTCCGAAGCCACGCCTCGTTGCTCCGATAAAGGCTTGTGGTGAGCTGAAAAAGTTTATGTTAAGAATGTATCATTGATGTTTAAATATATGACTATTAAGTAATTACCATCCACTTCTTTCGTTCTTTTTTAAGCGATGTTCTATAATCCGTATCGTCGAACTTTCTAAAGTCTAACTACTAATATATTTAAAACTATCTCGATTGGCTACATGAAAAATATATCATTAAATTTATCGTTAAAAATATATTTATAATTTTATTAGTATATAATAAGATAAAGTTATAAATAGTAATGGTCATAATCACATATCATAAACCGTGAAAAATAAAAAAGAATGGATGGGATAATAAAATATTAGCACTGGGCAAATCATCTTTTTTATGAAGATTGTATTCACATGGTACTTTAATGTTACTATATAATTAGTTAGGGTTTCTTCCCAATTAATTGGCTACGTTACATATTTAGTTATGAAAACAACTTAATTTTATAGTGTGATAACGATAATAAATAGTAACATTGACAAATAAATGTCATAGAACTTTATTAGTACACTACATAACCCACGTGACAGTTCGTCTACCCTACCAATTGAAATATACGTACGGTTTTTAGTATATCTATATTTAGTATGATAATATTAATGTGGCATATTAACATCACATATGACTTCAATATTTGTAAGTAAAATGTCTCATATAAGACACCTCATGTTAGTTTTAAATCATTGCATGGTGGCGATGGCTCAAACAAATAGAGAATCAAACACTTGATTTTTGAGTTAGAAACTAAAAAAGTTTCTAATAGCTAAATAAAATAAAACACGAGAACTACCTCTTGGTGGTGTAGTAGAGTTGTGTGTATATGACTCAAACGTACCAAGATTCAAATCCTAGCAAGCCATGCTAGGCTTAGAAAGAAGGTCGGTCGGGCGACATAGGCATTAGACTGTACTCGGGCTAGCATATCACGAAAGCGGCATGGCGGGCCAGGCGACACAGAGGCATTGCGGTAGCACAGTGGTTGGGCGAGGCATGGCGTAGATGGGCATGTGGTGTGGACGCCGAGGGACGGTGGCACATGGGAGTAGCCGGAGAGGGAGAGGGCGAGCAAGGCCACAATGTCGTACCTGTGGCAGTGTGTGTCGCCGTCCCATGCTACATGGATGACGTAGGAAAGCAAGACCACTGCTCGGGCGCCATCCCATGTCGCAACGAGGCCACCACAGCTACCGACACCGCGTGTGCGCGGACCACACCACTGATAGAAATTGTGCGAATGGCACTGATAGGGTGCATGCACACGAATGGCACCACCTCCGTCGTTGCACCCACCCTAATCCACCAATGACCTTTGCTCATCATCCATGGTTGCGGCGTCGCTAGCCACACCCCACCTCACCATCGCCGCTTTCCTCCACCCCTGCCTCCATGCTCATCATTTGCGCTGAGCCCCGGCACACTGCCTCCATGCTCGAGCCCTAGCGCCCTGCATCTACACTCGCCACCCACACCGACGAGGCCACCGCCAACACCGGATCCACCGCATCAACCAGATCCTACTCCCAAATCATGACCTCCTTTAGATCTGCCCCAGATCTGGCTAGTGAAGGCATCAATGTGGGAGGTGGACCGTGGAGAGGTAGGCGGTGATGTGGTGGGAGAGATAGAGCTTACAAAAGTGGGTGACGATGAGGAAGGGAGAGGGATAGGACGAGCAGTAGGGGTGGTGGGAGTGGTGCCACGATGTAAGGCAATTGGAGAGGGAAAGTGAATTCTAGAGAGGGAGAGGGAGGTAGGTAGGGTAGGGAGAGGCGGCTGGGGAGGCAGAGAGGGAAAGGGAGAGAAGCGGCAGGGGAGACTGGAGGGGATTAGGCAACAAGGGCATTGTAAGGCATTAGGCAATGGTTGCCTAGAGGTAGCAGCTAGCATGCTACCAATGACAAGATGAAGCAGAGAAGCAACTGGTGGGGAGGGAGAGAGGCGAAGACCAGGAACCAGCGACAAGATGGAGTAGAGGAAAAAGACAGAGTGGTGGAGACTAAAAGACAATAGGCAGATACAACATTCTCCTCCTTCATAGCTATAAAAACCCTCCTCTACTTATTTCTTCACCACCGAAGCACCAAGCTTCTCTTCTCTCTTTGCTTTACTCAATAGTCTCAGTAGTCTATACAACAGAAAGCTAGATAGCGGTATGCTACCAACAAGTTGCAGCACAAAGACAGTGGCGGAAGTGGCTAAGCTCATTAGCGATATGCTATTGAGTCGCAGCACGAAGGCAGCAGCGGGGCGTCGTGCTGGAAGCCCTCGTCATTGCTCCCCTAGTCCTCCACCGGCTTCCATTGATGCTCGTCAGCTCTCCCCAAGCATGGGAGACTACGGTATGAAGGATCGTCATATGGATGGTAGGGAAGTATGCAAGGAGTACCAAGGTAGTTCGAAGCTGATAGGGTCACTAGACTTCCCTCACTTGTCCATAAACGACAAAGTTGGTGGATCTGGGTCTAGCATCGGCACTGACACTACTGGACGAAGGGCGTCGTACTGGAAGCACATGATCTGGAGACAAAAATCTGAGATGGCCAAATGGTAGAGATCACAACTTGTAATTATTGCAAAGCTCAATTAACTACTCAAACAAGTGGAGGAATGAAGCACTTGAACAGACACTATAAAGCATGCTTGAACAAGATAGGGGCATACAGGCGAGGAGGAGGAGTACAGACGCAACTGAACTTTGAGACTGACGACTCTGTGAGTACTTGGGTATATAACTATCTTTCTTTTCGTTATAAAGTTACTAAATATATTATTTCTGAAGATTAACCAATTAGGATATGTGATAGGTAAAAGTCGCACATTTGAAAGAATGATTCAACACAGCTTTCGCCCACAGTACAAACATATCACTAGGAGAACTACCACATTTGATATTTTATCGATCTATCATATGAAGGTAGAACTACTAAAAAGAAATATTCTTACAAGTTTAATTCTTTTTTGCTTTAACTTCATATATTTGGACATCATTGCATCAGAGAAGTGTCTACCTTGGTGTTGTAGCCCATTATTTAGGTGATGATTACAAGCTAAACAAGATAGTTATATGGTTTAAGTTAATTGACGAATCACACACAGGAGAGGCCATTGCCGAGCACATAATAGATGTAATCGATGATTTTAAGATAAATAATAAGATTATTTCTACAACTCTTGATAACGCATCGACGAATATGACAACTATGAATATCCCCATCTAATGTTGCAGACATATATTGGAGGATATATTCTCTACCAAAGATGTGCATGTCATATCTTGAACCTTGTTGTGCAAGATGGTATGCAAATGATTGGTGAATATTTTAACAATATCCACAATGCTCTTTATTATCTTATAAGTTCACCATATGTGGTAGCCAGGTTCGTGGAGTACTGTACAGCCAATGACAAGGACCTAAGAAAATTTGGTCTTAACATAAAGATGAGGTGGAACTCGACATATATCATGCTAAAGAAGGTATCAGGGTATGAATATATTATATCTGTGTTTATCAATGCTAACTCTCAGAATAACGAATTGGTAGTTACTAATTCATATTGACAAATTGCTAATCAATTTTTAGAGTTTTTAAGACTTTTTTATGAAGCAACCAAGGTTCTATCTGTGTTTAGTGCCCTACCTCTTGCTTAGTTATAGATTTTATTTGGCTAATTGCAGACAAGTTTTCTAAATTTAAGGGTATTATCTTTTAGGTCGTGCTGTTGCAGCAATGGAGAAAAAATATTAAATATTTTAGATCTATTTCATACATATATTATTATGCTATCATTTTCAATACTACAAAAAGTGCTAAGGTTTGCAATTAGTATGGAAAGAATAGATAAATGCGTTGGTCTTGACTAGGAATCACTTGGTATGGAGAAAATAGGTGAATTTCTTATGCCCAAGATGGTGGAAGCAATTACCCGTGTCAAGAATTGAAAATTGGCAAAAGAGCGATAGCAGCATCAACTAGAGGATCCCAAGATCATGCAGGTGTACGCTGACCTAAAACGCATGAACGATCTCGATATTAGCGAGTAGTAAGTATGTATGCATATTGTAACTATACTATTTTCCTTATCAGGGGAACCACACTCCGGGTGTAAGGTTTCTAACGAGGCAATAACATTATATTTGTAAAATATCAAGAAAATTTTGCTTTTTCAGAAATATTTATGTGTTCATATTTTACGCAATTACTTAAATTTTAGCTTTTCCCTTCTTTTTCCTCCTATTTTTTTCATTTCCCTCCCTTTTCCCATTTCTCTTCCTTTTTTCCCTCACCTTTTCTTTTTCTCACTTCTCTCTTCTTTTCTTTTCTTGCATGGGTGGCTCAGACCTGGTGTCATTCATCCTTTCTTTTTCTCTCCTTGTGGGTTGCGGCCTCAACTTCCTCCACAACTAATGGCCCAACGCTCACCTACAGGCACCACCGCCCTCCGGATCTGGCTGTCGGGTCTAGATCCCATCGTCGTCAATCGCCTGTCGCTCGTTCTCAACGCCGCCTTCGGCTTCACGTCGCCAGCTACGGGTCCAAGGTGGGCAAGTGGCAACGACGATCGAGGTAGCACATGCGGGAGGATGGGAGTCCACATGCTGCCCCTCGCCTTACTCCACCACTACCGGAGCTCCGCCTCCTCAGCTCCCCCATCCTCATCCTCCACCGCCGATGCTCGCCTATCAGCATTGTCGCCCTTTGGATCCGCCGCCCAGGTTCAGATCCCGCCGTCATCCACCACTCGCCGCTTGTCCTCAACGCCGCTTTCGACTCTGAGTCGCCGGCTATGGATCCAAGATGGGCAAGCAATGGCGGCGCAAGGCGGGTAGAGGCGGACAAACGCCGTGCGTTGTGCCCTTGCCGGCACGGCCCGACGTGTCCTGCACCATGCTTTGGTGTCGTCGGAGACGAGTCGTGTTGGCACGACACGACAAGGGTGGCCGTGCTAGCCAGCATAACCCAACGTGGCCTAAAGCCTGCCGGACCGATGCTGTGCCACGACACGGCTCAACTCCCATATCTACACGCATGCCTTGCGGAATGGTTTAATTTGATGCATCATTTTCCACTAGTACCTAGAGACCAGTGTCCCTGGTGCAGATCGCTTTGATCATGCCACTGCCCGTTACACGATTGAGCAATGCTACTATACCAGTTTATGAAAAACTTGAACTGCACACTTGGGTTGAAGAGTATAAATCAAGACTTGGTACGTGGTTTGGTACCTATCGCCTCTTTGAACTCCAATCAACAATGCATAAAAAAAAAGGTTTTTCTCCTGCAATTGAACCTCACGGTTCCAGTGGCACGAGTAACGAAGCCAGAGGAGCACGGTGAAACCAGAGGGGGGAACGGTACAAATGCACTAATCTGAAAACTACGGTAACCTGCAACCCAAGCCCTGCCTGGCCGACCCATTAATTTCTAAATCACACGCACGACTCATGAGGCGGGCACTGGACAGTGACACTACGCCCAACCACTGTCATCTGAAAACGATCATCCAGCAAAGCAAGCAAGGTATCCCATCTACCACTGAATCCCATGGCTCTCCCGAAGACACCGCCAGGCTCAGATCAGCATCAGCTGGCGCCTCGCTCGCTCTCTCCGGTCTCCGCCGCCTCCGAAGTCCACCACCCACGCTTTCACCACTTGTTTGCTCGCCTCGTCGTCTTTAGGTTTCTGTTTCTAAATTTTACCTAAAAAAATCAAAAACTAATATAATCATCGGACTTTTAAAAATAGATTCTTTACTTTTCTTACTATTATCACACTCTAAAGATAAAATAAAAAGTTACGAGTATATCATACATCAACTCCTCTCACTCCTACAATATATAAGTATCTCTCTTATTTATTTCATCACTCGTATTCTCTTTTCAACTACTACTATATATTTTTTAGACAAAAAAAAATTATCAACAAAATCCAGTACCAATCCCTTTTATTCCTCCGCCCCCGCTTTGCTTCCCTTCGCTGCTTCCCCTTCACTCTTTTTCTCTCACTCCGTTTTACTCCCCTGTTCTACTCTACTTTCTCCTGCTTCGCTTCTACTCCTCTGTCTCTGCGCCCGCCTCTCTTTCATCGCCCCTTCGTCCACTTCGGATTCCCAACTCTCTCTCTCTCTCTCTCTCTCTCTCTCTCACTCTCTCACCAACACAAAACCCTAGCCTCTATGGCGTCCCCCGCGCGCCCCGCCGCCGCATCCGTGTCCGGCGCCTTCGGCCTCCCCCCTGACCCCGCCGCCGCCCGCTGCTCCTTCGACCAGACGTGCCGCCGCGCGGAGGTACGTACCCACCTGCTCCCTCTCGCTGCCTCGACTGCTTACGGAGGATTGCGCTCTGGTGGGGGCAGGATTTGCATGACAAGAGGCCGGTCAGGACGTTCGTGAACGCCTACTGGCAGCAGGAGGGGGGCTACTCCAAGGAGGCGGTCATGGCGGCCGTGGAGGAGTGCATGAAGAAGCAGGTCGAGGGGCTGCTGCACTCGCTCGAGGGCATCGGCGGGAGGCTGTCGCAGCTGGAGCTCTACTTCTACAAGCTCGAGAGGTCCATCGGGGAGCTGCGGAGCGACGTCATGGATTACCACAGCGAGGGGACCGTCAACTTCCGCTGCCTGGAGAAGAATCTCAGACAGGTGCGGTGCTCTGGCTTTAGATCGATGCATGCTCAACCGATTAGAAATCAAGAATATGAGCAAATGGGTAGTTTTGTTATTCCGAAAGAGTAATGAATGGAAGTGGTTCGGCATTGGGGGGAGAATACAGACGTGCCAGTTGTATGGGTTCAACAGTGTCAAGCTAGTTTGGACTTTGCAGGTGGGATGAGTTGACTAGGTCGAATCAATAAATTGTGCGTACTCAAACTGCGTGATGTTTTTTTGAAACTGGTAGTCTGCAACAATTACTCGTGTACAAATTCAATAATTCATCTCCACAGTAGGATAATTCAAAAAAATAATTAATCAGTTCAAGGCCTATCACATAGTTTGTGTTTGTTATTGTAAAGTTTAGGGGCTGCTGGACCCTTTTTTTGAGAGAGAGGAAAGGAGCGGAGCTGCCTGACTTGGCAAAGGGTTCTTGTGATAATTAAACTAGGGAACTTCGATGCAATGTTCAGAATCCAAGCTTGAGCTTGTGGTGATAAACTTAACAGTGCCATTTATATTTCACATTTGTTTTGATTCATGCTTTAGGAACTACAGTACAACATTTTCACAAGCTATTACATTTAACTACGATGCAGTCGACTTATTTTTCTCATAAGATTTAGATCATTTTGTTGCATTAAGAACATCTGTCATAACTGAACCTACTTTTGGTGGCTAGGTTCAGAAAGCTGTACATATTCTTCAGGATAAGCATGAGCTTGCTGAAAGACCAAAAGAACTAACCAAGCTTCAGATAGCTCATGAATTCCCTGCTAGAACGAATGAAGCCACTGCTTTGTCAATGCTTGCAGCAAGGGAAAATGATCACAGCACACAAGTTGCAAAACATGAGGTTGCTCTTGTGCCACTTCACCAAGTTAATGCAATGCAATCTCCTGCTATGCCAGTCCAAAGTAGCAGTGGTTATGTTCTGCATCAACTAGTTCCTGTCTCTTTGAACACACAACACGATCAGCAGCAGCTGAGCCAAGCTGCTGTGTACTATATGCCAAGCCAAAATCATGTTAAGTGCACAGAGAACAAGCCATCGGAATCTGTGGTTCATGTTATGCAGCCGCATGTCCAGAATTCTGAAGCCAGGGTTGCAGTTGAGCTACCTCAGAAATCTAGTCAGGCAACAGAATTATACCCTCAACCCCAGCATCATAAGCTACAGCCACCTGCTCAGCAGATTGAATCACAAGCATGGCGATCACAACAGCCTGTGATGCAACAACAGTACAATATTCAGCAAGTTCCACCACACATAATTCAACAGCAAACGTCATCTCCTCAGGCACAAAGTGCTCCTCAAGTCACACTCTTGTATCCTCCATACTGTTCTCAGAAGCCTGCCAATGCTACCACCGAACCACTTCCGAGAAGCTTGGTTGCAGAGTCTCCATACTCTTCACCTCAGCAGAAGCATCATGAAGTCATGCCTTCTTTTTATGGCCAAGGCAACACAATTTTGCTTCCAATGGCAGAGCATAATATCCAGCATCAACAGCCACAACCACTGCAGCCACACATCCAGGGCTCATGCCCACCTCAACCAAGCAAGCCCAGTCACTGCAGTGCTGCATCATACGCTGTTCAAGGCAGTGGCCAAACCTACAGTGCCACATACAAGAATCCTTCTAACTGCTCTGCAACTGTTGTTGCTGTTCTGCCTCAGCATCCAGCTAGCGCTCCTATGGCGTTTCATCATTTGGGACCGCAAGTCGTGCATAACCATCCATTTGGAAATATGGTTGAAACGGCTAGTGTAGTAGGGTATCCACGGGATCAGGTTGAGAGTGTGACACTCCCGGTGGTGACTGCAACCCAACCAGACTCCAATGCCATGGTTGATAAGCTCAATGCTGGTAGCAATGTTACATCCCCACGAGAATGGTTCGCATAGTGCGGAATAGGCCAGTCATGTACTTCATTGCTCCACAACTTATATTCCATGTATATTATGATCGGAAGCTTATCAGCCCTCCTACGGGTATTTCATCTGGCTTCTTTTTTTACTAGCCAGGATATTGGTACAGATCCTTCTACTTTTTTCAGCTGAAGGGTCAATCTGAAATAAGAATGGTAGGTTAGTCAAGTGACGATGCTGGCATATGCCCTCACTTTTAATGGACAACTGCTTGTAAACGGTGGACTTATGCCTTCGCCATATAAATACGTAGCTCTGCTTGTTTCAGTTTTTTTTTTCAGTTTCAGCTTTTTTTTCACTATTCAGTAATTCATCTTTTTCTACATTTTTTTAGATTTTTGGGCTTTTTTGCATTTTTATTTTTTTCCCGTGTTCCTTTGCATTGTCGTATTGTCCATGATGGACTAACAAAATTTTTTTTGTATTTTTACATTTTTTTAATTTAATTATGCCAAAAAGCCAAATCAGCTACAGTAAAAAGCTAGCTACAATAAAATTTCAACCAAAAATTAGAAGTTATCGCTAAAACAAGCGCCCTCAAAGTCATCTTATCAACTGTTTAAATATTGGTTTACCAGCCTCTTGTGTTTTACACTTCTACTTCCCATAGATTCAGCCATTTTATTTATCCAGCTAGTTTTTTTAGTATGGAATGAAGATTGACATAACTGAGTTATGGGAGTCTTAGCCATTTGAAAATGAATCTCAGTAGCTCATTATTATGTATTTTAATTTATTTGCTTGCTTTAAGTGCGTTTTAGAACAAGCAGTTGGTTTATGCTCATTGGAGAACACAAGTGCTGCTGCGATTTTACAAACAATGCTGGTGACTTTCTTTTTATTAGAATTATTAGATAGCTTTCTTTATATGCGTCTTTCTTGTATATGTTTTTCTTGTATGTGCTTATCTTATATGTGCCTTCCTTATATATGATTTCCTTGTATGCTTACACCGGACATATATATACAAAACCACTTCAACCCTTTAGCTGTGTGGTGTCTGTGTCAATCCCTCTCTACTTCTCTACATAGTATCAGACTTCTTCTCCTGAGCCTTTTTCCGCTGCTACCTCCCCCCAGGCCTACGCCTTCCCTAGGCTGCCCCTCTCTCTCCTGCCAGACGCCACCGCCTTGGCCTTTCCTCCAGGCCGCCGCTCCCTCCACCCTCCACTCGGACGCCTCCCTTCTTGGCCGTTGCCGCCTGCCTTCTAGGCCGCCGCCACCCGGACCCGGACGCCATCGCTTCTGCACCACCCGGCCGTCGCCGCCTCCGGCCTCCTCCCCAGATCGAATCCACGCCGCTGCCTCGGATCCATCTTCAGGCCGCCGCCGGCGAATCTGCACCTGTGATCGGTCGCCGCCTGGAAGCGCCTCCTGCCGGATCTACGCCCGGTGTCTTGCGCCGCGCCTCCCCCAGGCCGCCACCGCTCCGACCATGGCGGCCCCTCTCACCGATCCAGCTGCTGCCGTCACCACCGTCGGCGAGATCGCGCCTGTCGCCCATCTGATCGTCCTCAACTCCTACTGCACGGTCGTCGTCAAGTCCCATGTGCCGACCACTCTCGATCTGAAAACATCGAATACTCCCGATGATCCAAATTCTTTCTGACCATGTACGCGAAGTTCGGCCTCCTCTCCCACATTGACGGCACCGACACGGCGCATCGCGATGAGGCCAACTGGGCCCTCGCCGACTCCGCCGTACTTAGCTAGTTGTATAGCTCCGTCTCCGACAACGTCCTCGACTTAGCGATGACTGATCAAGAGACCGCACGTGTCCTTTGGGTCGCGATCGACGCGCTGTTCCGCGACAACAAAGAGTCCCGCGCGATCTTCCTCAACAACTAGTTTCACTCGCTTGTCCAAGGCGATCTGTCCATCGCCAACTACAGCCAGCGGGTGAAGGTCCTCGCCGACAAGCTACGCGACATCGGCTATCCCGTCAACGACACGCAGGTCGTCCTCAACCTGCTACGTGGCCTCAACCCGTGCTTCTCCATGAAAACTCATGGCGGGTCCGGCCGTGGCGTCAGTGCCAGTTTTTTGGTGGCCGCGCACCACCATCGCCACCGATCGGTCCCTGGTTTTGCTTCAACCCATGGACTGCCCCTAATGGCCGTCAGTGGCATCTCTCGCCTGTTCCCGGCCACCTCGGCACTCCACCTCAGGCTCATATGCCTTCACGCCGTCCCAGCCTTCCACCCCATAGACCTAGGATCAGCAGGACCTCATCACCGCGTTGAACCATTTGGCTGTCCAAAGACATGGCGGCTGGGTCATGGACAGCGGCGTCACCTCCCACATAACGACAGACGACTGCACACTCCTCTCTTCCCACCACCCACCTTATTCGGTCGTCACTGTTGGCAACGGTTCCCACCTCCCTGTCGTTTCTCGTGGTCACACGTTTCTTCACACGTCATCCACTCGTTTTCTTCTTCACAACACTCTAGTTGTTCCTAACCTAGTTCACAACCTTCTTTCTGTTAAACAGTTTACTCATGACAACCATTGTTCCATTGAGTTTGACGCTTTTGGTTTTTCTATTAAGGATTCCTAAACGCAGCGTGTGATGCTTTGCTGCGATAGTGCAGGCGACCTCTACACTATACCTCCAGTCACCACGTTAGCTCCACCCAGCACCACCTCGCCATCTCCTCCCAGTTATGATATTAGCGTCTTGGTTATCTCGACGTCGCTTGTCTCGACACCCTCCATAAAAACTCACTCATCTCATGTAATAAAGTAGACCGCTCTCTTTATCAGTCCTGTCAACTTGGCAAACATACGCGCCTCCCTTTTGTTACTTCTTCTTCGCGTTTTTCTGCGCCATTTGAGGGAGTTCGTTGTGATGTGTGGACATCTCCAGTTTCTAGCATATCTGGTTTTCTCTACTATTTAGTATTACTTGATGATTTCTCTCATTATTATTGGACCTTTCCTTTTAGAAAGAAATCAGAAATTCCCTAGTACATAGCAGATTTTACCGCCTATGCTAGCACGCAATTCGGTCTTCCTCTAAAATCCATACAGGCTGACAACAGCACCGAATTTGTGAACCACACCAACACATCCTTCCTTCCCACGGCATTACCCTA
The DNA here is from genome assembly GCA_036346265.1 of Melocanna baccifera. NCBI lineage: Eukaryota > Viridiplantae > Streptophyta > Magnoliopsida > Poales > Poaceae > Melocanna > Melocanna baccifera. The sequence continues at coordinate 32,073,748 of CM070677.1, read as the reverse complement.
CGCCTCTCTTGCCCATACACCTCCTTGCAGAATGGTAAAGTCGAGTGCATCATTCTCACCCTCAACAATACGGTTCGCACGCACTTGCTCCACGCCACTATGCCTCTCAAGTATTGAGTCGATGCGCTATCAACTGCCACCTATCTCATCAACCGTTGCCCATCCTCTTCTGTCGGTGGTGACATTCCCTATGCCCTCCTTCATCGCTCCTCACCGCAATACAGTCATCTCTGGGTTTTCGGTTATCTTTATTTTCTGAACCTTTCTGTCACTTCTGTTCATAAACTTGCTCCACGTTCCACGGCCTGTCTTCCTCGGTTACCCTTCTCACCATAAGGGGTATCGCTGTCTCGATCTTGCCACCAAACGTGTTATCATCTCCCGCCATGTTGTCTTTGATTAGAGCATCCTCCCGTTTGCCAGTAGTGACCGCTCTTCACCCCCTCCCTCTTGCACCGATTTCTATTTCCTCGACATCGACACTGTCATGCCGGTGCCTCGCACTACTGCAATGGCACCCCTGTAGGTACCCCAGATGACTGCTCCACTGCATGGTGTTGAGCGATCATCTCCTTCATCCACAGCGCCATCCGTCACTCTACCACCACGCCCGCCCATGCATCTGGTTTACTCTAGACGGCCACGTGCGGCTCCTTCCGACCCAGCTACACCAGCACCATTGCCCGCGCAGGCTCCAGCTACCCCAATTTCTTCTACGCCCGCACCTCTTCGATCGGCCGCTCCCTTGGGCCATCCGATGGTGACACGAGCTCGATCTGCCGCCGATCCCTTTGTGGAGTTTTTCTTTCTAGCGGTCGAACACTCCCTAGCTTTGGCTGTTCCGACGAACTATCATAGCGCCCTCGTCGATCCTAATTGGCGCACCACGATGGCCGAGGAGTATAAGACCCTCATGAACAATGACACCTAGCGACTTGTACTGCACCCGCCAGGTGCTAACGTCGTCTCCAGGAAGTGGATCTTCAAGCATAAGTTCCACTCTGATGGCAATCTGGTATGCTATAAAGTGCGTTGGTTTTTCGCGGCTTATCTCAACAGCACAGTGTCGACTACGTCGAGATGTTCAGTCCGGTGGTCAAACCGACCACCATCCAGACTGTCCTTTCCATCGTCGTATCTCGCTCCTAGCCGATTCATCAGCTTGATATCAAGAATGCCTTCCTCCATGGTACTCTCAATGAGACCATCTACTGCCAGCAGCCTTCCGGTTTCGTGGACCCTGCTCGTTCCATCCATGTGTGCCTTCTCCAGAGATCCCTCTATGGCTTAAAGCAGGCTCCCCGAGCATGGTACCAACGATTCGCCTCCTACATCCGCGGCATCGGTTTCGTCACCTTCTTCTCCGACATGTCTCTGTTTGTTCTTCGTCGGGGGACTGACATGACCTATCTACTGCTCTACATCGATGACATCGTCCTTACAGCTTCCACCCAAGGTTTCCTACAGCACCTCACAGGCTTGCTCTACTCGGAGTTTGCCATGACGGACCTCGGTGACTTGCACTTCTTCCTCAGCATCTCCGTCGCACGCTCCTCCGACGACCTCTTCCTGTCTCAACGACAATATGCCGTTGATCTTCTGCGATGCGCTGGCATGGCTAAGTGTCACTCTACAGCCACACCAGTAGACACTCAAGCCAAACTATCCGGCCATGACAAAGCTCCAGTGGCCGATCCATCCGAGTATCGCAGCCTTGCGGGGGCTCTGCAGTACCTAACACTCACACGCTCTAACTTGACGTACCCCGTCCAGTAAGTATGTCTTTTCATGCATGATTCACGGGAGCCCCACCTCGAGTTGATCAAACGCATACTGCGGTACGTCAAGGGTACTCCCGACGTCGGTCTCCACATCGACCTCTCCCCGACGATCTCTATCACCACCTACTCCGACGCCGACTGGGCCGACTGCCCCGACTCACGGCGCTCCACCTCCGGCTACTGCATTTATCTCAGTGACAACCTTGTCTCTTGGTCCTCCAAGCGTTAGACAATCGTGTCTCGATCAAGTGCAGAAGCCGAATATCGTGCTGTTGTCCATGCTGTAGCAGAGTGCTGCTGGCTGCGGCAACTTCTCCAAGAGTTTCACGCCCAGTTGCTTTAGCGACCGTTGTCTACTGCGACAATGTCAGCACTATCTACATGTCGACTAATCCAGTCCAGCACCGGCGCACGAAGCACATCGAGATTGACATTCACTTCGTCCGCGAGAAGGTTTCGCTTGGTGAGGTTCGTGTTTTGTACGTACCATTCTCTCATCAGTTCGCAGATATCATAACAAAATATCTCCCGACTCAGCTGTTTCAAGAGTTTCGATCAGTCTTTACGTTCGGACTCCCGCTACGACTGCAGGCGGGTATTAGAATTATTAGATAGTTTTCTTTGTATGCACCTTCATTGTATATACCTTCCTTGTATACATTTATCTTATGTGTCTTCCTTGTATATGCTTTTCTTGTATACCTACACTGGGCCATATATATACAAAACCACCCCAGCTCTTTAACTATGTGGAGTCTGTGCCAATCCCTCTCTACTTCTCTACACCCTTAGAATTAAAGCTATACAAAGGTTGAAATGATGAGTAAAACAAATCATCACTTGCTACTAAGATTGTTATAGCTAGTTTCCAAAAAAAAAGGATCATCATGCTTGTAGGGTCGTTGGACTTGCAGCAACAGGGATCTAGGATAAACTGGGTATCAATTCAACTAGAAGTCAGATTACACTAGTAAAATCACAATATGCGTGTGATTGGTATGTAATTTTGCGCCATTCCAACTTTGTACTTTTTTGTTTTTTAATAAAAAAATTGGTCCTTCAAATATGGAAGTACTTGCTGCAGATTCTTGAGGGCCACCGATCAATTCGCCATGTCACAACGGAACATGAATTCACATATCGGCAATAGATGCAGCAGAAAAGTTTGAACCTCGCAACCACCGAATACATCAAAACAATTGTGCTACACAAGCAAGTTGGCAAAATTGCTGCAATTCAAATAATATAACTGAACTGAAAACCTTTGGTTTGATCGGCATTACAAAAAAGACTTGGGAAACAAACAAACAAATAATACATTGGGGCTTCGGATAGCTGCTGATAGCTTCGATGTTTGCCAGGCATGCCATAATGTAACGTGATGCTCTTCTCGCTCTCAATTTTTGTGCTACCTCAGAAACCACACACAGTAAATGCTATTAGGAACCACATAGAACTCACCACCTACTAATGTGCGTGTACTGTGGGAGTGTGTTTGTAAATCTGTCATACTCTCTTGGCCCTTTTCTCCGTTTGCTGCTTCCTGAGCTATGATGTGATCTTTCACATGATGTCAATCCTTTCCCCCGCTTGTGTGCTCTTTCATTTCCAAACCCATTTTCAACGATATTACTGCCTGAGGCATCAGCCTTCAACTTTTTTTGTGATTTCTGATTCGACTTGGACTTCCGATTTTGCAATGGTGATGGGCTAGTGTCCTCAGATGTGGATTGACTATTTCTGGGCAGTGGTTCATCGTCGTCTATCACATGCCAATTATACATTGCATCATTCTCACTGTCAAACTGTCGGGTTGGTGGTTCCCAGGGTTCTGTCAACATGTCAGCTAAGGTGTCGTTGCTCCAGCCTTTCCGGTCAAGGAGTACTGAATCCGGTCTGACAATGGTACCCAGAATGCTCCTGTTAGGTCCCAAGCTTGTGATCAAGTTTGCATCAGTTAACACAGCGTAAGCCTTCGAAAATGCCGATTTCACCTGCAGCATGCAAAGATTTCGTCATCAGATGTTTGGCATGAAGAGTTTCACCAGATGAGTGTCCTTTTATATATGCTGCAGAATATAGTGAAGTTCACTCATTGCGTGAACAACCTGGAGCATTTGGCAAGAAAAGGGCCAAAGGTACCAACTTTCTATCAGGACAGTATGGCTGTGAATTATTTCTGTACCGTATCTGGAAGTTGCTTAAGAAAGCTTGCTCCAAACCAAATAGAACTGGCAAATTTATTCCAACATTAACTCTGGCAATATTCAAATTGAAGGTAAAAACTTTTTAATGCCCTGAATCAAGCTCAGATTGTTCCAACTTCCAACCAGAGCTTGGACTACCATTCTAGATCATTCATCACTAAGAAAAAAATGCTTTGCTTCCAGTCAGTAACTGATAGTATCAGACAGTGACTAAACCATATCACCCATGGACAAACTTGGCTGGAAGCCTGGAATAACAGCAGGAAAGGATCATACCCTGGCAAATTGACATGAAGAACCAGCAAAATAACCAGGTAATTAAAGATATGGTCGTTTTCATCAATTGCTAATTCATTGTTCATAAAAACATATAGCATTACAAAACAGCAAATGAGTTATAGCGCCAAATTATTCCTAGTACCAAATTCATAGCATAGACAATGAAGTGCAGAAAGATGAATAGAAATTTGAGAAAGTAGTTACCTTGAAGTAGTTAAAGGAATTCTTCCCAATATCATTATCTGGTACCTGGCCATCAAAATAATTTCAATAGGTAAATCCACTGATACTGGAGATGTTCAAGTTCAACCAAGATGAACAAGAAAGGACTAACATCTTACCATGGGATCCTGAATAGCTAGAAGATATGGCCGATCAAGATTCACAAAGCTTAAAAAGCAGGTTAGAAATAGGATCAGTGAACAGCAGAACTGAATCACAGCAGATGGTACTGAGATGCGAGCAATACGATAAGTTCTTCAAACATATAATGAAAATATCACGTAGCAACCTTTTTAATAGTCTACAACCAACAAACAGAATAGATTTTTAACACTACAACCTAGTTAGAAGCAAACAAGATATGTATGTTACTAGCTCCACAGCAGTAACAAAAGAAAAGGTAACATGGGAAGCAAGTACAGCTGAACAAAAACATTGAGCAACGAAAGTTACGCTAAATTCATCTTGTATAAGCCCAATTAGTAAACTCATCGCCTTACTTTTTATCACTCTTAAAGAAAAAGGTTCTTGCAGAGTTGCAAGATATCCCGACATCCCAATTATTCAACTTGCGCCCATAAAAATCAAAAAACATGACCTGCCATGAAGAAAAACATAAGCTCATATAAGGGGCTCCAATCATGTCGCATTTCTCCATCATCTCAAAGAGAATGTATGTTTCCAATAAAGTAGCAAAGAAAAAATGAAACAAGCATTTTGTAAGCAGGATATACTACAAAGCTCACAGTACCCTGGTGCACGTCATGAGCCAATGACTATTTTTCAATGGAACTATTTGAAACATAAGATAAATATCAACGCATTTAAATGTAAAACATCTCATTACTATGAAACATTAAGAAAATTATTTCTTACCAAAAGAATTCCCAAATTGTGCTCCTTCGATCGACGATGCCCCAGCATATCTTTCCCTCCCCAGACCAACTACAAAAAGAAATAAATCCTTAGAATGGTATATATAATAATTTGTTATCCTCGGATTGGTAAATAACCTGCAAACTTCAGATTAGTAAAGAACAGCGCCATAATGAGGAAAGTATAGTGCAGTCAAGATGATTGTGTTACCAATGTTTAGAGCCAAGGTTATGAAGTCGACACTACCCTTCTAGTAACCGACTAGTCGATAGGTACTGTTTATACTATTTATATGAATATATATAGAGAGAGACTTTATTGCAATTTCAGAAACTAAAAGGGCTAAACTGCAAAATACCAATCCTCATAACCCCTTCCTCGCCCCCCACAGCCAGCACAACATCGCCCTGGTCACTCCCACCGAATCCTCGACGGCTCCGCCTCCCCCTCCATCCTGGCGATGCGGCCGACGGCTCCACCTCCCCCTCCATCCCGACGACCCGGCCGACGGCTCCCCCTCCCTCCCCGGCTCCCTCTCGACCTCTCCCTCCCGGCCAGCCTCCACCTCCCTCCCTTCTCCCGACATCCCCCTCTCCGTGGCGGCCGGCCGCAGCTCCACCTCCTCTCGGCTCCTCTCCTCTCTCGAGGGGAGGTCGAGAGGGAGAGGGAGCCGAGGAGGGAGGTGGAGCCGTTGGCCAGGTCGCCGCCGGAAGAAGGGAAGGAGGTGGAGGCCAGTCGGGAGGGGGAGGTCGAGATGAAGAGGGAGCCGGGGAGGGGGGAGGCCAGGGCGGAGGTTGCCGGGGAGAGGGAGGCCGGGGCGGAGGGGCTTACCTGGATCTGGCGGCAGGAGGAGGAGGCGATCCGGATCTCGCGACGGCCGCGGCAATCGCAGCCGTAATCGCGGATCTGCGCAGACGGCGTGGCGGTGGTAGATCCGGCAGCGGTGGCGGCGCAAGTCGAGTCGTTGGCTCTAGTCGCTCCTTCGCCGGCGACTTGTTGCCTAGTCGTCAACTTGATAACCATGTTTAGAGCTAAACAACAGGATTTCTGTTAGTCAAATACCTTAAATATTTGTTTGAAGGAAAGCCTTAATTATATGATTATATTATCAAATAAACACCTCATGTTATAACTTTCAACCATTTTTTAGGCGGCCATAACTTTCAACTTTAGCCAACTCAATTCCTATTAGATAAATCTGTTATGAATATTGTGTGTATTGATATGAGGTCCAAATGGTTATATATATATAGGAGAGTACAATGAGATATGACATATAGAGATAAGATATATATGGAATAGAATATAAACTCTATATCCTTAACACCCCCTTCAAATGCGGCTCTTGAAAATTATGTCGAAAATAGAAGATCTCCATTCGAGGGTGTGCGGTAGCCCATAAAGTATGGTGGTAGCTCATAAGCAGATCGAAGCCCAAGACAGCGGCGGCGCAATGCACAAGAAGCGCAATAGAAGCGCAGTGCAGAAAAAGCGTGGTGACCTTAAAGGCTTAGGGCGGCGGCTCAAAGAGAAGCGGCGGCATCATAACGATTTCTATGACCTGCACGCGGCTCAGAGAGAAGAACGGTGTTTGCTGTCATGCGAAAGACCACACTAAATCCTAAAGGATGGACGGAGGCTAGCAAAGCAATCGACTGACTAACACAAAAATTTGTTGACTCGCATGGCTTAGACGAATTGGAGAATAAAAGACTATGGATTTAAATGGAGACAGCGGAACTCAAAATAAAATAAAAGAACTCAAAAGCTACCAATGCTAGCAGCAAACTATAAGCAGCAGTAACTTTTAAAAGACCACCGTGTAACAGCACATAAGAAGATGTTGCCTCCATCGTTAAAGCCAGTCGGACCGCCGACTCCTCAAACCATAGCACAGCAAAAGCAACACAAAGCAAGCAGCAGCACAGCAGTGCTCTTCTCTCCTCACCAGTCCTCCTCCGCACGGCAGAGCCCACCACGCGACGCCCGGCAGCCCTCGCACCGCGGAGGAAAGCGAGAGGGTGGCGGCGTACGAGGCCGTTGCGCCCGCGCGCCGGGGCTCGTGGCCGGCGAGAGGTTTCGAGTCGCCTGTGATGCGAGCACGGGGAGAGACGAAGAGGAGGCGACATGGCGAGCTCTCGAAGTCGGAGGCAAACCGGTGGCGACAAAAGAGCTAGGCGCGGAGGCGGTCAGAGCCCGCGTGGAGGCGACGTCGATAGACGGGCACAAAGTCGGCGGCGGCAGCCCGAGTGCCAGATCCAAATCCGGCGACGACAGCCCGAGTGCCAGATCCAAAGCCGGCAACGGCGGAGCGTCGGCTGGAGGGTGTGGAGACGACCAGCGGTGGAGGCCGGCGAACGCGAGGCCAACGCAGGCGAAAATACCAGACGGAGGCCGGCGGAGGCAAGCCGTTCGCCGCCGGAGAGCTCGAGTGCCAGATCCGGCGAAGACGAACCGGTGGGATCCAGCGGCAGATCAGGAAAGAGGACCAGGCGACCGAAGATGAGGTAGTTGCCTCCGGGAGTAGAGATCGATTCTCCCGAGGCAGCGGCAGCGGAAGACGTATGGAGGCTAGGGTTTGAGAGGTATGATGTGACACCCCGACCCTCCATAGGGTCCAAGATGCTACCACCACATTGTTACTATCTCACAAAAGCGCGCCAATAACAGAGTTAACACATAAGAACTGTACTAACAGGAGAACTCGTTCTCCTGAAATATCCTGTAACTAGAAGATTTGCATAAACTTCTAATCAAAGGATTTATCATAATGCTTAGTACGAGACTAATCAGTTATCTCACATGTGCAGTGCGAAAGGAACTACTCCCATTCTATGCATGCTATCCATCCAGATCACCCTAAAAAAACAGCAACAACAAAGCAAGAGTGAGTCCAAAGACTCAGCAAACACACGATAAAGCAGCACATCAATCCAAATCTGTAAATTATAACCCAATTCTACGATCAGAGCGTAAATCACACCCATCGTAATCAGAAACCAATCTACCATAATATGTTAATCTACTTGGAACTATAAACCCAATCTACTGTAATCTGTAATTCTACTGTGAACTGTAAATCCAATCGACTGTAATCTATGACTCTACTGTGAACTGTAATTCCGATCTACTGTAATATGTAACTTTACTATGAACTGTAAATCAATGCTCAGAATCGTAATGCTATCAGAATCGCAAATCTAATTTATCGTAAGTCGTAAATCACATCTATCGTAAATCAATGCATGCAGTAATGTAATTCTCATCAGAATCAGTAAATCCAATTTATCGAAGTCAGTAAATCACATCTACAGAAATCAATCTGTCTGCGGATCGTAATTCTATCAGAATCAGTAAATCCAATTTACTGTAATATGTAAATCACATCTACAGTAAATCAATGCTCGATCATTGTAATTCTATCACAATCAAATCCAATTTATCAGAATCTGTAAATCACATCTATCGTAAATCAATCTATCTCAGAATCGTAATTCTCAGTAAATCAACTTTATCAGAATCGTAAGTCGTAAGTCAAACCATCAGAACTTTATCATCGTCAGATCACTCTTTAAGCAATGCAATAAATGCAATGCAATCAGAATCAAAACAAATCTCAGAATCAGATTGTCTATTTCTCTGTTCATGCAATGCAATGATATGCAATCCACCTGTAACTGTAAGCTTATACCGGTATAGCTGAGCGTTCACCCGTCGATGGTCCACTCGTGCCCCGTTCTCTTTCACGCGGGCCACAAACTCCACTTCCGTGGAATACCTACCGAAGTAGGTCTCTCTGTAAGCACCCTGGATTAGTCATGTATCTTTCTCACCGACCTCACCGGAATAGTTACATGACTTCATCTCCGGTTTAGCTTATGCAACTTATGTTATGATGATTGCAAGGAAAATGATGCAATCTTTTCAAACGAGGTTGTTTACTCATAAATAGTATTCCTCCAAATATGATTAACACATAATCATATACATCATCTCTTGCATGCTATAGATTATGGCATGGAAACACAAATAACAATCGTTCAACACGATTTACTGTTTTAACATGCACTTGCCTGTTAACCCAGCGGGCGGTGCGTGGACTGCACCAGACTCGAACCACCTCCCTAGCCCAGACGACTAGATCAGGGCATGATCTATTACTCTCTTGGACCGGATCTGGCAGATCTTGCACCGGATCTGGCAGATCGGGCACCGGATCAGGCCATCCCCTTTTTCTTTTCTTTCCCCTCTTCCTTTTCTTTCTCTTTTCCTTCACTTTCCTCTTTTCCTCACCCGGCCGCACCCCCTTCTCTTTTTTCTTCACCGGCCCGCCACTTTTTCTTTATTTCTCACGCCGCCTCCCCTGGCTTCTTCACGGCGGCTCCCCTCCTCCTCTCCTCTCTCTTTTTCTTTCTCCCGCGCGGCCACTCCTCTCATCAAGCCGACGATGGCCTCCCCCTCCTCTTCTCCACGCCGGCGCCCTTCTCCTCCCCTTCCCCGGTGGTGGCCCCACGCCGCGCTCCTCCTCACGCGAGGCCGGCCCACTCTCCTCCTCCTCTTGCCACCGAGTGGAGTAGGGGAGTGGTGGCGGCGCGACGGCTACGGCGCGGCTACTGGCGACGGCGCGGCAGCAGCAGGAGCACAGCAGCCAGAGCTAGAAGGGGAGGTGAAGGCGACGAGGTGCGGCTGGGGGTGGCAGCACCGACGAAGGGCCGACGACGACGGCCACCGGAAGCGAGGGGCGGCGGGGCGACTGCACAGGGGCGATGGCAACCGTGTGCGGACGGGGCGTGCAGAACGGGGGAGGTGAGCAACTTCGAGTTGGCCTCCTCCCTTCCAGATCCTTCCTTTTTATGGGGGTGGCATGGGCTGGGCTGGCTGGGCCTTAGGCCTGCCCCAGCTACCCCCCTTTTTTTTATATATTACATATGAACCTTAGCTCTGATACCATGTTATGAATATTGTGTGTATTGATATGAGGTTCAAGGGGCCATATATATAAAAGAGTACAAGGAGATATGCTATATAGAGATAAGGTATATATGGAATAGAATACAACTCTATATCCTTAACAAAATCATCGAACACAAGGCCTTGTAGGCTATAGCACATATATAGAACTCATTATACCTGTAAATGTGTGATCAGCATCGTGAGAAGAGCATATGACCCAATTCCACCTGTATAGACCTACCAAAAAGAGTGAAATGATCATTAGAAATGTAGATGAACCCAAAATTTCTAAATAACCACTTTTTTATTATGGAGTGAAGAAATTACTTGTTTTTAGTCTAACTGTACCTCATTGAGCTCTCTTTGATGAAGGAAAACCTTCAGAATCATACACAAAAGTCTTAAAGCAGGCAACTTCTTGACAACATCCTACAGTATAAATTGGAAACAATAATTCTGAGTCTGAAGGAAAAGTAGATGATCCAGATTCCAAAGTATATATGATCATCTATCATAGATTAGCTTCAACAGAGTACATACTGCCTTTCATAATGGAGTAAATAATCGTTCGTTTGAACAATTACCTTGATGAAGTCAGCTGCCTGCGGTCCACCATCAATGTCAAAGCTGAAAAAGAAAAAAGGAAGGCCATTAAGACAAAGTGTTAGCACAAAAGGGGAAAAAAGTCAGATATTGGTATAGCTAAATAAGAACAAAATTTAACCTGATATCAAAAGCAATTCCACTATTTCTTTCGACAAACTTCACAATTGGCACACGGGCCTTTGCTATTACCTGCCATGAAAGAGAAATAAGTCCATCAACAAAATAAGCAACTCGGTATCTACTTGATTGAGTGATTGACAGAAGTAGAACCAACTGGCAAGTGAAATACAAAGTGATGATAGCTTCCAAAGTCCAAACAACGGCATTTGATCCCTTCCATGGTAACCATTTATCCCATGTGCTTATTTCAATCGGATGACAAAAATTGAGTTTTTTCTTTATCAGAAAAAATAATTGCATTTTTGCTCTTTAGCTCGTCATGTTCTTTAACAAAAGAAGAAGACTTCCAAAGAATGCATGTTCTCGCATAATAGATTAGAAAGGGTGAGAACTGGCACCTGTATCTTTTTAGCAATGCCTTTCTGAGACAATGCTTTCGCAAGAGCATATAGGCCAACTTGAGGAGTCTTAACCCTGGAATCAAATATTACAACCTGCAACAGAAGACCACATATAAACTTTCACAGACAAAGCAGAGACATTTCCCAAAAGAAAGTATGTTTCCATGCATTTCCAGGTAAATGGTGGTGAGGCGCAATATGTTTGTAACAATCTTATCCTGGTAATTTTCTTTTATCATAGAACAGCACAACAAGCTATGTCTGCTTAATATCAAATTAGCCAGTAAAATTAATAGGTGAACATCGGTCCACAGAAACGTGGTATGTTCTTTTGACATAGACGAGTCTAATATTGCTAGCACTAATTGCAATCTATCTCATTTTCTCCTCTCCCTATTTTGCATTTCTGTTGCTTTCTGCAATTGGAAAAACAGAAAGTGTGTGCCAGAACTCCACCATTACTTTAATGTGTTTCTTTTTTCTCCCTTCTTGTTGTCTCCTACATTATGTCTTGAATAATCTACCTTATGATCGTATTCTAGAATTTGCTATTGCTTTAAATCTGACAATGAATATGTAGAACCGTAGAGGCATTCCCTACTGTGCCCTCAACATAAGAACCAAAAGACAAGAACTCAAAACTTCAGACTTATTCCATAGTAGGATGGAAAATAATAATGGGGTGTTCTTCTAGGCTACGGCTGATAGTTTTTGTCTACCCTTTTCGACACAGCAGAGACACCGACGCGGATGGCACACACGGTTTTGAGCTCATGAAGCTGTTTGGAGAATCCACTTCAAGAGACCACCCCATTTCGATGTTTAGCTTTTTTATTTCCGGAGAGGCCAAAAGCCAAAAAGAACAGGGCCATTGTCTACCAAAGTAAACATTATGCCCCAGGAAAACATACAACACAAAAGAAACAACAAGTTACGTGCAGAAATCCACAAGACAGTAGGAAAGCAAAATGCTTACATCGATATCACTTGTTGGTAGATAGAGCCCTGTTCTGAAAGATCCAAATACTTCCACCTGCCATGGAAAATCAAGAATTACTAAATGACTTGCAGCTAACATTGATAGAAAATATAAACGGCTGAGAGAGAGAGAGAGAGGATGCCCTGCCTTGCACTGAGGCCATATATGTTTGACAACATCAGAGACAGTTTGCACAGCAGCTGTCCGTGAAGATTGCTCTTCAGCAGAAGGTGAGATAAAATTGCAGAAGTCAATAATCTCTGTAACAAATAGACAATACTTCAGTACTACATCAGTCAAATTCTCCAGCTTGAAACCGTATATAGCAGTGAGTTTCTATTGATCTTGAGTTCAACTAATTCAAGCTCTCACAGTAAATGTGATTTGGGGGCCTAATTCAACTAAATAACATGGTTTCATTAGTTTTTACGTAAACATCAAACTGATTAATGTAATGGTACCTAAGAATTTCCAATTAATAAGCACTATTGCAAGTTTGCAACCACAAAAGCAATGTTTGCCAGAACAATCTTCTCTAATCAATTTCTCCATCAACAAATAGAGACCACTACAAGGTTAGTTGTTTTAGATGTAAATGTAAACGATATCACTAGAATGCCCATTTGTCTAAGGTGGTGAAAACACCATGATATTTTGTTAGTCTATTGTTTCCAAACTGCAAATGTTATTTTGTAAATTGAATTGTGTAGGCATCAAGTCAGACATTCCAAGTTTCTGATCGTCACTATGGTTTGCTAACATCATCCCTATCATAAATAACACCATGCTTTCCAAGCAACACTTCGAGCTCCTCAATACTGTTATCAAAACACAATTCAAACACCTCGCTCCCCAGCTAAGCTGAAATACAAAGTGGGCAAAAATTGCGGGACAAAATTCAAATCACTTCCAATCTAACCCCCAAAAGAATTCCCTTTCACAACTGCCACTCCCCAATCACTCCTCGTCTGAATATAGATTCGATAAACACACTCCCAAGCCGAAAGTCTGCAAATTTGCAAGCTGAAATTTTAAAATTTGCATTCTATAACCTCATCAAAGCTATAAATCGCTTCCTTTTCTCCATGGTTCTCACTAGTAAAAAGTAAAGCAAAAAAATCGTCACCCTTGTGAAGCTGCAGCATGGGACTCCTGAACCGTCTTCCTCCACGGAACCACGCGCGCTCCGAACCCTGCGCCGGCTGCTCTGCGGGGGCGAGGGAGCTCGAGGGCGTCGCCGCCGCCGCGGCAGGCGGCTCCGGCGGCGGGGAGGCCGGCTCGGCCTCGACGGCCGCCGAGACGTCGAGGGAGAAGAAGTCGGCCGCGGGGATGTTGGCGAGGACATCCCCAGCAGCGGTGATCTCGTTGCGGAAGACGGCGTACGTCGCAGTCGCGTCCTCCTCCTCCGCCGCGGCGGCATCGGAGGATGACGGGCGGTGCTCGGCCGCATCGTCGAGGGGCTCCTCCGGAGAGAAGGACAGGTTCAGCCCCGGGAGGGCGTCGTAGACGAAGGCCGCAGCGCTCGCCTCGGCCTCCATGGCGGTGGCGGCGCTCGCCTCGGCCTCCACGGCAGGGGCTGTGGCGGCGGACGCTTGGGTCGGCGCGTGGGAGGGGAGAAGAGTAGGAGACCAACTCCTTTGCCCTTCCTCCGCTGGTTAGGCCCCTGCCATGGGCGGGTTGGGCTGGGAAGCGGGGCCTGGTTCGATCGGAGCGAGGCCGAAACGAGCTTGTCGTTTTATGCGGATTGGCGGAGGGCCGAAACAAGTTGGAGCCCCTCACGGTTTGGCGGCCCGTACTGTCTTCGTTCTTCTTCTTTTTTTCGCTCTCTTACTGATCAACTCTCCAAATTAGTTTCGGTTCAAAAAACACTCCAAATTAATTTAAATGGTGAGAAAATAATTTTTTTCTAGCAGTATGATTAAGGCGCGGCGCCAATGGTGAATGCAACCCATTGTTGGCCATACATATACATGTTATATATATAAAATAGCAAAGTTGCACCATATAGCATCTTCTCAAAAAGAAAAAAAAACAGTTTTGCAACACGTAATTCGGCATGGCCCTTGCCCTTATAAATGCATGCAGAGGACCATGTACAATCAAGATGACAGGGATCATAACAAAATCGGGTGTACATAGCTTGGCGGAAGAACCCCAAAAGCCCTAACACATCCGAGATGGCATGCTTGGTCATGCATCCACCCACTTCATAAGTTGCCCACATTAATGTTCTTTATCCTGTGCAGAGTTGCGCATAAACAGATGCCACGGTGTGAGAGTAGGCTTGACAGAGGAGTTTCTTGATCCATTCCCTCCTTTCCTTTCCCTTGTAGGACACTGAAACGTCAAAAAAAAGGACGTCGAGAGGTGCAACCCAAATAATTTTGACTTTTAACTTTTGATTTCTTTAAAAATCAAAACAAACCAAGCAATTTCTCTGCCATACGCTGTTCTCTTAAAAAACATAAACAAAAGAACCACCGACCGTAAACAAAAGATATCAATCACAGACTACAAGAACCCAAAAGACTAGAACCCCACTCGTTTAGTTCTTTTTCACGATGAAAGGTACCTCATTGGACAAGGGAGATGGTCGTCTTTCGCGCTCATGATTTTTTATCCCATTCGTGACATGCTTGATCCAGCATTCCTGCTTTAAGGGCATCCACAATGTGTAATATTCATATTACCTCTAAGGTAGGACTCGCAGATAGCCTCTAAACTTATCAATTTTATCTGCAATGTGTAATATTCGTATTGCCTTTAAGGTAGTTCAGCAAACTAGAAAATTATATATTTTCCTGTTATCCAAACCCTTATGACAAGTGGGCCATTTGAATGTTTTAGTTTAAGGAGGCTGTCTCCAGGCCTAGAGGCGATGACAACCTCTAACTCTTAGAGGTCAACCTTTGTGATGTATGGAGGTAGCCTCCAGGACAACCTCTCTCCTCTTAGAGGCTATTTTGGAGCAACACTGTGGGTGCTCTAAGCCACTAGGCGACCGCAGCGACATGCTCAAATTAAAAGTGCATAGATTGCATGGCGAATCAAAATTAGCCCCTCGTGAAGACGAGCCTTTTCAGTGAGACTAGGTAGACCGGCTAACCACCCTTTGCTCATCATTGCTTATCCCAGAATACCATGGGTGATTCTAATTGCTTAGGGCTACTGCTTAAGGTGTCATTTGGAATGCAGAAATTGAATTGTGCCTAAATCCACCTAGTGCATTTTGATATGGCATTATTAATTTGAGGGCTACTACTACACGGTATCCCGTTGGACCCCAATCCAATGGGATAGCTGCTCCCCTTCTCCTCCCTCTCAACGCCGCTCCTCGGCCTCCCTCCCCTCCCCTCCTCTGTGTTCCCCCACTGTCGCTCCCTCTCCCCTCCTTTCTCCGATGTGAGTAGCTCCGCACCCCTCCTCCACCTCCTCTAGCCCCCTCCTCCACCACCGGCGACCGGCGGTGACCTCGCCGCCTAGCCACGCCGCAATCTCCCCCTTCCCCACCGCTACCACCCCGCCTAATCTAATATTTGTTGGACTCTGAGGGCAATTGGGTAATTTTCTAATTTAAAAAAAGGAAAAAAAAGAAAGGGGAGGAGGTCCCACCTGTTAGTGGGACAGTAGAGGAGATAAGGCTGAAAGCCTTCTCGCACGCGCCATTTGGGGAGCTCGGTTTTGATAGCTTCTTGCGGTTATCGAGTCGTGTGGAGACGGCGACGGCATCGGAGGCACCACTGGCCCGAATGCCTTAGCGCCGGCCGCCTCTCCTCTTCCTTATATATGGCGACCTCTCCTCTCCTCCTTTGGATATCGAAGTAGTGAGTCCTCTTCTTCTTCTCGATCTCCTATTTCTCTCAGGTGGTTCTCGATTTGAGCCTTAGGGGCAACAGCACTGCCATGTTCTTCCCGACGCTGGTGGTTGTACAATCCGAATCACCTCCTCTCGATTCTTCATGTGTGATTTTCTTGTGCCATTTCTTGGAGATTTGATACGGAGGAACTTTGGGGACTTTCCATTGAGGACTAGATTCGATTTTTGCCGACTTGAAAAGGAGAAGCCAAGGTTAGATCTTCGTGATCATGGGTTTTTTTGCTCGGAGCTCTCGTCAGTCTTGTGCAACATCTTCCTTGACCCTCGACTTCAAGCTTTGGTGATCTGAAGCTTGGAGAATGGCATTATATCTCTGTTTACCTTATCTCTTTACATGGTAGAGTGAGGTGTTTGGCTTTCTGGGTCAGTGCTCCGTCCGTGCCTTGCCTTGTTTAGTTTCTTCTTGGTGATTTCGAATATTACCGATGTTGTGAGTATTTTTGGCTGTTTACTCTTTGCCCTTTGCTTGTTCTTCATCAGATTTATGTGATTTATCACTGATTGAAAATTACAAAGAGGTTCTGTGGGCTAACTGCTCTATGATCATAATGGTCATACATTGATATTGATTCATTCAAACTTGAGCTCTAAAGTATTTATATTGCTGTCATTAGATTTCTCGGTCCTGTTGTCATTTATTTTTGGATTGAATAGATGCATTGTTTTGTGATCTAGTATATGCTCCTTTGATTATCCATTTCGGCTTGTGACTAAACTTGTAAAACTATGATTACTTGCACTGGGAGTTTATCAAGTTAATTGGAGTATTGTCTCGTAATTACTTTATTGTTGGCCAAAAGTTTATATGGTTATCGTTAGACTGAAATAACCTTGGCAGATCTATAAACTGATATTTAGAGCTAAAGGTTTTGAATCTATGTTATCATATTCAATTAGTGAAGAGTATAGACCATAGTAGTAGGAAGGTCAAGATCAAATCTTGAGTAATCCTACATTTGAAAGCAAAAATCAAAAACTAAAACTGAGCTTTAAGCTATTATAGTTCATTCCATATTCATGAGATGTTTTACATGCTCATTTCGACGGTGATCTTGTTTCATACTTTAAATACATGCTCTTATATAAATGATATAGAATTACATATTTATATGTAATTTTTATCATTTATATACTATTGAAAATGTACTTTAAATATACTTTATTATATTGGTATTAAATATTTACTTATACCATATTATTTACCATAACATTCAATATGTCTCCATCGCCGCCCACTGCCCTCTATCATCGTCGGACACTGCCCACCACCTCCCTAGTCTCTCTCGAAGTATGTCTGGGGGCGTGAATTCCACCGGTCAGGTCAACCGAGGACCACGTCCGTTACGTACAATCGCGTGTTCGGAGGTGACAAATAACAAAAAAAATAATGGTCCAATGGATTGTGCCGCGCTGTCACCGCCACAAATCCGGTGGCAGTCAACGTCACCTCGAATCTTAAGCCGGAAGCCTGCGTAAATCCTCACCCGAGTGAATTACTCTTGGGAGCTCCGCCCCGCGAGCTTCCGCGTTGGTGTGCACGTCAATCTGCGAGCGCGACGGGTTGGAAAAACAAAAGAATCCGTGCTCCTTAAGCTTGTCCCTCCTCCGCGGGGAAGATCAGATCTGGAAGCTCAATTCTGTGCGGCTTGTGGTTCAGCAGCACGGAAGCTTACCCGTCTAATCTTGATCTGGAAGCCCAATTCTGTGCGGCTTATGGTTCAGGACGGAAGCTTATCCATCTTACGCGTCAATTTTGGGGAGTGCGATGGGCTGACTTTTGAGGTCCTGTATGTACTACGGGGTGTCCCATCGCTGACGTTTTTATCAAAGGCGAACTCCATTAGTGAACAAAGAACCGATGTTGCTGGAGCCCGCACTGGACTCAGAGGATGATCGGAATAGCGATGATTTTTGATTTTTGCTGAAAAAATATTGTACCTGACTGAAAAAACACTATAGCTAAGTTGGTTTATTGAGTATAATTAAATATTAAAAAATTTAAAAAAAACCGAAAACAAAAAACGAAACAAAAAAGTATAAGTAAATTTTTTTTAAAAAAAACAAAAAAATAAAAAAAAATTCACTATAGCGCACACATATACGCTACAGTGAAAAATCAGTCGAACGCTCACACAGAAGCTGTGTTAAGCGCGGCCCGAGGTCTCACCTCTCGAGTCTGATCCCTGCTGTCGGCAAGTACATGTAGAGAGGGAGACGGTCACTGCACCTGGCTCCTATTGTAATTTAATTGCTCAGCTTTTTTTTAATGGAATTGTACCTGTCACATGCGCAGGGATGGTCTAAATACTCCATATTTATACTTCTAATAGGTTCTAACTCACTCCCATACGTCCTTCTCCAATTCATCTTAAAAATTACAGCCGCTGAAGGATCAAGGAGGTCAGGCTAACTATCGACCTTAACAAGTTGATATCGAGTTTCGTTCGAAATTGATATAGTTCGATTTCAAATCATTTTATTTGTCTTTTAAGTGGTTGTTTTAAATTTGAACTGCTAATGAGTCATTATCGAGTTCAGCTTTATTAACTTTTTTCACTCGAAATTGACCTATTTTAATTTTGAACTCATTAACTACTGTAATCGTAGTAATTTTGATTCAAGCCCAAACGAACATTTTGCCATTCGACTAGAGAGGGTGAATAAATGATTTAATTTTTTTTTGGCTAAATCTAAGTTTTATGCAAAATTTAGATGCAAGATAGCAAGCGACCAGTGACGAACACCAAGTAAGGCTTAGTTGGACTGCTTAGGAGCTAGGGTGCCGAGAGCGAGCATGCGACGGCAACAGCTGTGCCGCCAAGGATAGCAGACAAACAACGCACGTTGACAACAAGAAAAATACATCCCCATTTCCATGTCTCAAATCCCATGTTCCTAATTCAATAATTTTTCTTAATTGTTTTATAATTTCTCTAAATTATTTGAGATGTTGTCTCTAGTACAAATAATGTGTACTTTAATTTATGCTACTATAGATCAACCTTTACTTTTTTTTCATTAAAACAATATCTTATTAGCTCCGAACACCTATTCTGAAAATCATGAGTCTATCTCTGCACATGCATGTTCATTAAAATAATATCTTATTAATTCTAAACATTCATTTTGAAAATCATAATGTAGTGCTCCAACGGGTTTATAAGTCTAGGTTTCTGGCTTTTTTCGTATTCTAACGGTTGAAAATATACTATAGTTGTAGTTAGTTTTTTCTGCGTAATTAAAGTTGAAAAATAAAAAAAATTATCATGAACAATATAAAGGAATAAAAGAAAAAAAATATAAAAAATCATAAAACCAAAAAATATTAAGAAGTTAGAAGAGAGAAGCTAAAGCGGGGCTGAGTACGCGGCTGCACATGCATGCTCCTTCTTTTCCGCTTTCTAAAACCCAAAGCAAGTGTACTTTTTATGTCAATGGCAAAAGCACCGTCACACATCCAAAACAACCATTTGGGCGTCGGGCCTACCTCTTATGCACACATCATGGCTTGTTTTCGGCAATTTTTGTGGCCGCATGGGGTTTCCTTGCTCAGCAACTTTTAGGGATGACCCTCAGTTGCAAGAAATACCAATCTCCAATTGGTATGCATGGGAGGAGACGAAACTGTTCACAAAAATGATATTGTAGCCTTTTTAATTTGATATTTAGATATTGATTTTTGCAAATCTAACCTCCTTCTTGCACTTGTCTAGCTAGGAGAGCTCGATAGGTTACCACATTTTGAATTGTCATGTATGTTTAATTAGTATTAATTATATTTAATTAGTCCAAAATGTATTTAATTAGTGCTAATTAAGCACCTACCGATTTTGGGGGCTCAGCCTGTCCAGCTACTAACATGTAGTGTGTCGCTTACTACGACTGCCGAGTTTAGAAAGAAGTTTAGATTTGCAAAAACAAACGTTTTAAAACTAAATTTGAAAAAAAAATCTATAGTATTATTTATGTGAACAATTTGAGGAGACGCTCGACTCTATTCTGTTGCACCAACCAAAATAGCTGGCTTGTTCCGTCACTCTAGTGCCCCAAAACACTTGTGCCACATTTGTATGTAGGATCCAGTCATGCGTGCTATCTTTAGACGTGGCACATGCAATGTCACGCAAGAAACTGTTACATTTGAGAGATTTTTTTGGCCAATCTGGCTCCTAACGGCCTGAGATGTCCAGAAATGACCTCCCTCCGCGCGCTTTTCCTGTTCTGCCCCCTGACGCGCTCCGCAAGCGTGTGAGCTCTGGTGGCGCGGCAACCGACTACGTGAAGAGATGGCGTGGCGTCCGACCACACAAGGTGTACACTTAAAACAAATTCTTGTTCCAGAAAAAAGGAACAAATGCGCTACCTATTGTACTAGTTGAAAGCATCATGCAACAAAACTACATCGAAGACCACCTGAAACACTTGTATAAGCCTTGCAATCTTAGCAATCAAAAGTCAATGACTTGCGCTTCTTGTCTCTGGTGCTCGGCTGCTAGCCTGCTACTGCTGCAGCGACGACGACCTCCAGCCGAGACTAAGCTTCCGGAACAATCTGCTCAACGCGCCCTTGGGCTTGTCAAGCCGGTGAATCTCCTGCTCAGCCAGCAACAGCTTATGGCAGTTCATCAGTCGGCACAGCTGCTCCCGCTCCGAGTCCGTCAGCCACAGGTGCGCCTGCATGCCACAGACACGATGTTGATATCATATGACTACAAGCGTAGCTCAAGAACATTGCTATACTATTGCTTTACCTTGAGGTAGATGTCAATGGCGCGATAGAGACCGTCGTCCTGGGGCCGGACGTAGTCCGGGAGGAGGGCAAGATGGTCTGGAACTTGGAGAACTTGAGGTTGGTGTCCTTTCCGACCTCAGCGAGGTAGCTGTTGGATCCCGGAGCAATAACTCCTAGATCTTCTATGTAAATCGTACAAGTCTAGAATCAGTTAGTGCATACAGTGGATAACAAAAATTCATATCATGCACAATAACATTTATTTATTAACTAAATATAAGCCTGGTGGCAAAAGTTTACATCAATGGTTCATAAACCAAAATTAAATATATACAGCGAAAGAAGAACAATAAAGCAGTAGCCCATTCGAGCCTGCCCACAGGCGAATGATTGTAAAATGTGGCCTACTCGTCGCTATCCTCACAGAAATTGATGAAGTCCTCCTCTGAAAATAGTTAATGAAGCAATATGAGTACATAAGTACTCCACAAATTATACCAGAAGGTTTAACAGAGTTCATGTATGCATAAGGATTGACAATAGAAGGCATAATAAAATTAATTGAGTGTAAAGAGAAATTAAAGTAAATACAGTAAGTAGATTCAAAAATTAAATTTGATACAATAGATAAAAGTAGTAATTTAACAAAATAATATCTTTAGTGCAACCTCCACACACTAACCTATCCACATGTATTCCACCTGGTCCATCTTTCTCCAAAAGATCCCAATCATTTCCATCAAAACTGGTGTTTGAAAATAAAATGTCTAATCCGTGAAAATTTTTACTCAGTTTCCCCATGACAATGGGTACGGCTATCCAGGATAGTTTTACACTCTGCAGAGGTGGTATAACTTTACCCACAAGATACGATCATCCCATATTGCCACCGGATAAATAAGGCTATAAACGAGCCGAGCTCGAGCGAGCTTGACCTGGCTCGGCTCGAGCTCGGTAGAAACTCAAGTCGAGCTCGAGCGAGCTTGAGATTACGTCGAGCTTCAAGCTGGGCTCAAGCTCGGCTTGGATGGCTCGTGTAAGCTCGGCACGGCTCGGTGCCGAGGACCGGAGGGCGTACCTGCTGGCGGTTGCTGGTTGGGGGAGACGTTGCCGTAGGAGCCGTGGTCGAACTGCAGGGGGCGGGCCGGCGAGGAGGGGCGCTGGTGGCGGGGGAGAGGAGGGACGCCGAGCGGTGGCGGCATCGGGCGGCCGGGCGCAGAGGTGGCCTCGGCCGGGGGGAAGAGGCCGAGCGGTGATGGCTTCGGGTGGCCGGGCGTGGAGGCGGCCTCAGACGGTGGGGGAGATCCGGATCTGGCCAGATCCGGCGAGCGAGGAGGGGCGGCAGGGGAGAGGAGGGGGACGGATGGGCGAGAGCCGAGAGAGGCGATGGCGGGAGAGGAGGGCCGCGCGGTGGGGCGGGGCGAGGAGGGGGACGGGGGGCGAGGAGGGCGACGCCGCGAGGAGGGGATGGAGTGGGGACTGGGGAGAGGGAGGGAGAGGGACGGGGGCGGGGGCGCGAGGAATGGGCCGGGGGCGCGAGGAGCGGGCGGGATCTGGGAACGCGCGCGTGGGGGGCGGGATCAGGGAATGGGGGTGGGATCTGGGAAACGGGTGCGGGGGAGGCGAGGGATAAAAAAACTTCAAGCTCGCGAATAGCTCGTTCGGCTCGATGAAAGCTCGCGAGTTTGAGGATAGGCTCGAGTTCGGCTCGTTTGGAGCTCGAGTCAAGCTCGAATCGAGTTTAAAGCGAGCCGAGCTTAAGTAGTTCGCGAGTCTCGAGCTTTTTTTACAGCCCTACGGATAAATACACTTTCTTTGTTGTGCGGTGATGAGATCATGATAAAGCCTTTACAATGCTAAGTTGTTAACCTGATCATACTGCTACTAAGATTTCACCATAACATGAATCCACAAGTTGGGAACACCTCTTGTGGCTTGTGAGACTTCTCATAGTCTACGCCACGCTCACATTCAACCTGTAGCGAGATCAAAGTTGGGATTTCACAAATTAATCAGCCGGGACTACCTCATACCAAAATTGTGATAGTACGATGTGGCTTTATAGCAGTAGCTCACAAACTGATCCTTAATTTGACTTAGGCTCAAACCACATACCTCTTGTGCTTCACAATCAACATTGTGTTATCGAATAATAATACATACCAGCACCCACCACCTAACCATTAGCCTAGGTTTAAATAAGTTTTATATTTTATTTTGAAATATTTCATATATTTTCTTGACTCACCAAAAGCAATAATAAATTTCAAAAGTTTATCATTTTAAGTGAAAAAGGTATCTCAACTTATGATTATTCTAAGCATAGCTAAGCTTTGCTACAAAAATATTCAGTTAATACTTGTGTTCCAACTAGGTTTTTCTCTATGGTTACAAGGCATAAGAAGTTCAATCATAAGAAGTTCAATGTCAAATTTGGCTATAGACAAAGGATTTGGGTATTGCTAGAATTTAAATCGAATTTAAACTATAATTGAATAAAAGTATGCATGTATAATAATTTAAAAATAACTTGCCTTGCTTCATGAATTGGTGAGAATTGTAGTCGAAACTGCACTCCTCCGGAACGTCGCAGTTTACACGTGAAAGGTGATTAAAATAAAATAAATATAATCCAAATAAAATTCAAAAATTATAAAATTTATATTGAGAGATCAATTATGAATTTAGGAATTTGAATCACTTGATTCGAAATTCAAATGGGGGAGAATGAGTGATTGAAAAATTAAAACGAATGGAAATTCCAGAAAATGCAAAACAAGAGAATATTACCTAAAATATTCTTTTGGCTGGAAATTAGTCAGAGAGTTGAGGCGCGAGGAGAGGGTTTGGCTCTAGTAAGAGAAAGCTTGGGAGATGATGGCAACCAAAAAATGGGTTTCTAAAGACCCAAGGAACACGTCTAAAGTAACGACACGTCAAACGGAGCACGATGACGGTGTGGACGGCGATAACGACATGGGTTTGAAGAGAGGTACAATTTTTTGGCATGGAACATGGAGAAGTATGGAGAGCACAGGGTAGAACACAGTGCGGTGAAGTTAGAAAAATTATCAGTTAAGCCGAAAACTCACCGGAGACGACACAATCGACGTTTGAACGACAATGGTAGAGAAAAAGAAAACTTGATATCTTGGTGCTCGGTGAAGCGAATCTAAATTCACTCGGAAGGTAGCTACCTGAGATGGTTTGGCACATTTTGACGCAAAAGAATTGGAGGAAACATTACCGGATAAATGGGAACACGAAGAGACATAGGCAGCCATCGCTAGGTATTGGAGGTGAAAATTTGTGAAAGGTTTTTGGAGAAAAGGATGGGAACACGGTTTAGAATACGACGAGAAAAATATTTTCATCTAAAAGTTGGATATTTTTCTTTATAAAATACTTTTTAAATGAAAGGCCTTTTCAAAAGCGAAAAATCAGGTTAGCTAAAATTAAAAATTGAAGCAACCCAACAATACTGATTTTTATTTTAAACTAAATTTATTTATTTATTTTATTTATTTTTAATAAAAACCTTGGCTGTTGGAGTAGCCGTCCACGAGCTTGGCGACCGTGATGAACAGCATGAGCTTGGTGGAGGGGGCATCCTTCATCTGGCCGCTCTCATCAATGGTCGACATGTTCGCCACCATGAACTACTCCAGCATGCGCTGCACGCAGTCCACATCGTAGAGCATCTCCGTAGAATAGCTGATGTTCGTGATCTAGAAGTCCTCCAGTGTCACCTCCTCCAGTTGCTTGCTGATCCTCTTCTCCAGCGCGTACCAGCACGCCGCGCCGGTGTGCAGGATCATCGTGGTACAGAGCAGGCCGAGTAGAAACCTCATCGTGGTGATGCCCCTATCAGCTGGGAGCAGCGCGACGACCTCCTCTAGGAGCACCCTCTAGTCAACGTTCGAGAGCACGGCCTTCCCTAACGTGCCATCGTTGTAACCCGAGTGCCGATTTAGCCCAGAGAGGTGTCATTTGGCGTAGTGCACCAGCGAGCTGCCCATGTTATCGGGACTCATGCCCTATACCTCATCGCCAAGATGAGCTGCTTGTACACGGGCAGCTTGAGCGACGACGCCTACTTGTACCACCAATCCACGCTCGGCGACCTTGGCTTCCTGGCCGTGCTAATGCCATTCCATATCACCATCTCCTCGATGCTCTTGGCCGTGTAGTACTCGAGCATCGGCCAACCAAAGAGGGTCAAGTCAATGCAGGCCTTGCTTACCAGCGAGTCGATGCAGTGCAACACGATGAGGAGCTATAACATCTAGTTTTTCAAAGCCCTTTTGAAGTTTTTAAAATAAAATTCATTAATTAGATTTTTAGAGATTAATTAAAGCTTTAAATAAATTTTTATGAATTAAAAGGATTTAATCTGCTTAAAATAAATATTAACATGTACTAAAAATATTTTATTTGGATTTCTTATGTTGCAAGGAATTTTTTTGGGTTATTTGCTATTTTCCAGAGCTTCTTTTATTTTATTTGGATTTCTAAAAAAGAAAAATTCCAAAAATCTGTGAACAGTGTTCATCTAGCCCAATTCCCCGCAGCCGCCCGATCCGCCCTCTGCCGTCGTCGGCCTTTTCGCTACCCTACAAGTCGACTGACAGATCTCCTTGGAGACACACATCAGCTATCGTGTAGCCCCGCACTGTGCATCTGTGCATTTTCGCTCGCCTGTCCGATCCATCTACCAGCCACACGTCGCGCATCCGCACACCCTGGCACTATTCACCATCGTCTCCGCTGGGACTCTGCGCACCATTCGACTCAGACGTGTCTGGGTTCACGTGCTCAGCACGGATCCACGCGCGCACCATCTTTGAGCCAGTTTCCTTCCACCCCCATGCATAAAATGCCACGCACCACCTCCGTTTCCTACACCCTGAGCTATCGCCTACCTCGCCGTGAGATTCACCACGTTCGCGCAGTCCCCGCCACTCACCGGAGTTCGCCATTCGTTCACATCTTGAAGCCGAGCGTGTGCACCCGTTCCCGCCGGCGTCGTTTGTCGCCGCCGGTGAGTCCCCGCCGACGTCCAGTACTCCTCGCCGCCCTCGCCTATGAACCGCAGCGCCGTTAGCCAAACCTTGCCGCCGCTCGCTCCGGCCGCGCCAGCGTTGACTGCTCCTTACTTCCCGCGCCAGCGCCTGCGCCCGTGACTCCACGGACCGTCCGATCCGACCATCCTGACCCGGATCTGCATCGACGGTCAGGATCTCTCCATGCGTCGTAATCATCGCCGTCGGATCACGCTGATGTCATCCTGCACCCAGTGCTCCATATCGCTTCGCCTTCTTCGTTGACGGCGTCCACCGTGGGCCGAGCTGTTGTAGCCGGGACCCACCTATCAACGCCGCTGTGCCGTGAGCCCGTGCGCCAGTTCTCGCCCGAGTCAGCCGCCAGGTCATCCCTAGCTACCATGTAGCACCACGTGTCAGTGTCACATCAGCATCGAGTTGTCCCCATTGCCACATCAGCCCTAGTGCTACGTGTCAACCCAGTCAACTGTCACGTCAACCTTGCCGCCATGTCAGCACCCATTCAGCCGTGCACTTTTTCGTGCGCCGCGTCCACCGTGGACCAGCCTTCCTGTGCACCGAGTCCACAACACAGTAACTTTTCTGATTTTATAGTATTTTTCAGCCAATTAAGTTTTGAAGAGCTCGTTCTTCTCCGTCCTAACTCCGATTGACCCTTTTTTTTTTCTAAATTCATCTAAAATCGACCTTTATCTTTGGTTCTGGTTTTGAGGTTTTTGTAGTTCATTTAAATTTTATTTGATTTTATTTTTATACCTCGATCGTTTTTTCTCTAGTTATATCGCGCCTTCGAAAGAGTAGGAGTATCGCTAGAAGATCCAGAGTTTCTCGCTGAGCAAGGCCAAGGCAAGTTTTGTCCTTTGATCATGTTGAACCTAGTTTTTAATCTATTATTTATTTATTTTATTTCAAATTACATTACGTCGATATTTTAGTACAAACCCTTGTACTTGGTAGCTACCGTCCTAATTGATTAATCACTCCTTGATAATTTGAATACCATTGTCACCATATGTTGAGAAATTATTTTGTGATACCGTACTACATGTCACCTGGGTGGTACGATTAATATACTTAGCCATGCTTATAGTGATACCATACTAGCCAGTCGTTAGCTTGCTACGTTGCCAATATGTTGCAAGAATGCCTCGGCGTATTAGTAGCTACTAGTAATTAGCAAGCCAACAATGAGTTTTCAACTATGGGATAGATTCTGTTAAGATTCGGTGTAGATCGATGAACGACGAAGCAATTCACAATACAATCTTCGAAAGCAATCCAACAATCACACAAGACATTAAAAAGAGAGAGAGAACACCACTGTAATCTTTATTAATCTGTAATTGTCTCTCTTACATGGCACAAAAGCCTCCATATATATAGAAGGGAAGACCAGGGGTAGTTTGGGTGTTTGTCCATAACTGAAACCCTAAAGTTTTGTAACACTCCCCCTTGGACGAATACCACGGTATGCACATATCTCGTGAAAAACTCTTCACAAAAATCCAGTGAGAAAAAAGGATAGAGAAAAGAGTACTTCGCATCCGTTCCTTGTGGCACTTGTTGCCTCGTTAAAAAAACCTTACATGAGAAGACTTTAGGAAAAACTCATAAAGGGAAAAATAGTGTAACATTTAGATCCTCAAAATCATATAAGTCTTCTGGTCTTACATATGTGCTGTGTTTCAGGGATTTGCTCCCCCTGAATCTTGTAACTCTCTAAGTCGTCTCATACCAATGCCTCGAACGCATTTGTGGAAACTAGTGGCCGGTAGTGATTTTGTGAATAAATCTGCTGAATTATCACAAAACTTAGCATTCAATACATTTATCTCCCCATTCTTTTGGACCTCATAATGATAAAAGAATTAGGAGCAATATGTTTCGGGGATATTACTCTTAACATAGCTCATTTACGTTTGTGCAACACAAGCAGAATTATCTTCACAGATAATGGTGGGGTCATTAATGCTGTTCATGCCACATAACTTCTAGATGTGACTAATCATTCATCAAAGCCAAACACATTCTGGTGAGGCTTCATACCACGATATGCATATGCCTCATTAAAAACTCCTTTCAAAAATCTAGTGAGAAAAAAGAATGAAGAAAAGAGTACATAGCATACATTAAATTCTATTGCAGTTGTTGTCCTATTAATACCCTTCAAGCAAGAAAACCCAATGGAAAAAACTTACTAAGGGGAAAGAATGTAACGCTTATCTTCAAGACTTGCAACACTTATCTTCAGAATTTATAAAATATCTTCAGGATATATTATAATCTTCAAAACCTTTGTCATGTCCATTGATTGAACTTATATCGATAGGTGGTAAAACCTTCAAGGTCGTGATCATCAAGTCAATACCTTCTAGTTTGACCTAAGTCAAGATTTTCTAAATCTCATTCATAACTATAAAAATTTAGCGTATACTCCCCCTGAAGACCACTTCCGGTGAAGTCTTATTGTTCTACTGTCTTTAATCCATTTTAAGAAATGAATATATGCCAATATATTTATCCTAATCAGGATACGGCGGGGGCGAGCCTGCTTCGGGTGCGAGGAGGCGACGGTGGCCAGCGGGGCCAAGTAGAGGTGGCATCGGGCAGCGGCTTCCGTGGGGTGGAGGCAAGGCCAGCAGCGGGATGGCCTCAGGCGTCGGTTGGTTGGCGTGGGGAGATGCTAAGCACCACGATGCCGGGATGGCCTCCAGCGGTGCGGTGGCGGGCAGTCGAATGCGACTTCTTCAAGCCAGCCGGCGGCCGCGGTGGCAGCTTCAGGCCGATCAGCAACTGTGAAGGAGGCGACGGGCATTTCTTCCATCGAGCGGCAGCCGTGGCGGACTCGGGTGCTTGTGTAACCGTCGGCACAGCATGGCGGATCCGATGGTTGCTTCAGGCGACCATGCCGGTTTCGGGTGGCGGGTGTCGAGGTTTGGCCTTCAGGTGACCCGGCGCCGAGTTTTAGATGGCGGCCGTTGGCGCTTTGTATGGGCGGCCGCGGTGGGCTCAATAGTGATTTTACTTCACCGGATCAGGTGATAGCCGAAGCCTTGCGGCAGTTTAATCTATGTTCTAATCTGAGATGGATTTTTGGTCTAGGAACTGGATGAATGATCTACTAGATCAACAATATGAATTATGTAGATAATGGATCAATCTATGTTTAGATTTTTGCCTAGGATACTACTAATCTAGGCATAGAAATGCAGATACTTCAGTCTAGATTGAAATATCAATTGCAAACCGTAGTAGATTGATTTCGGAATTTACGTACCGTACACATTGTAGAGCTCCGTGCTGATAACGTGTTAAGATTCGGTGTAAATTGATGAACGGCGACACAATTCACAATACAGTCTTCGAAAGTAATCCAACAATCACACAGGACATCAAAAAGAGAGAGAGAGAACACTAGTGCAATCTTTATTAATCTGTAATTGTCTCTCTTACATGCACAAAAGCCTCCATATATATATAGAAGGGAAGACCAGGGGTAGTTTAGGTATTTACCTATAACTGAAACCCTAAAGTTTCGTAACAGATTCAACCGACACTTAAGAATGAAAAATATCATGACGATGCCTTTTTTTCTATGGAAAATTATCTTTAGATGCCACTAAATAACTACCTATATTTTTTATATGTCACTGATATGATATTTCACTGATACATGAGTCTAAGGCCCACATTGCATC
Organism: Melocanna baccifera; assembly: GCA_036346265.1. Taxonomy (NCBI): domain Eukaryota; kingdom Viridiplantae; phylum Streptophyta; class Magnoliopsida; order Poales; family Poaceae; genus Melocanna; species Melocanna baccifera. The sequence goes on along the minus strand of CM070677.1, from coordinate 32,043,954 downwards.
CTCACATGAGTGACATATAAAGAATCATGTAGTTATTCAGTGGTATCTAAGGATTTTTATCTTTTTTCTATACCGGAGGGATTCATCAATTTTTAGTTTCAATGTGTGGTTGATGTTAACCCACTTTATATGTTATTTTAAAGGAAAATATAAATAAAAAATTCTTTTCAGAAAAAATACTTGATCAATAATTTTGCTAAGAAGTCATTGGTTAAATCTGTGTCATCACGTAAGTAAATAATTCTGCAGAATAGTGAATGAGATATCCGTTCCACAGGGTTACGTGGCTACAAGCGCACAACTCCGCAAGCAACGCCTCCTATAGTCTTCAGAGAAAAAGGCAACGCCTTCCTGTCTGCGTGGCATGCAGTCTACGCACGCAGGCGCAGACGACAAAAGAGGGCTCAACAGACCGAGTCGCGGCGGGCCCCGCCTCCCCAGCTCACATGGCGCGGCGGTGGGCCCGACCCAGCAAGCCCCGGCCTCGCCGGATCTGGACCGGAGATGAGATGCTTTCTCGAAGCGCCAGGGTGCCGCGCGGATGCGTCCAAGTGTCAGGTGACGCGCACGTAGAACTATACTACCCGTCGATCCGTTGTCTACAGATTAGACAAACGAAGCGGCTTCATTCGTCGTCGCGGGCTTCCGCCGCGCCGCGGGCGGAACGGTCCTTTGACATTGAATATTCGGCCTTTTTCCAGCCTCTTTTCTTTTCTATCCTGGATGCGCGGCTGCACATCGGGATTTTTGCACCTTCGCCCTCCATGTTTTGAAGTTTCGGACAAAGATTCTGGGATGCCCTTGCGTCACTGCGTGTCCCCGTTCCCCACCCAGCGGTGAAAAGGGCGCAAACATGGGTCTTCCAAAAAAATTTTACGAAATTTCGGTATGTCAAATAGGATCGATTGCTTTTCTTTTTGAGAAAGTAATTGTATTCCGCAATGTATCATGCATTTATTTATATGCTGTCATGGCCTATTCTAGACAACCTGTGTCTTTTAGCTTTTAGAAATCAGGTTTTAAATGATATAACTTCTTAAGATGATTGCTGTAAACTATTTGTAGGAATTATTATCCAAAATATTTTCTCAATGCAAGTGTTACTTACCCCTTAATCTCTCTCGCACTTAACCCAAAGCCAAAAGGCATTGTAATTTTGAACATGACCCTAAGAGCTTGGCTTGCACGAGTGAAGATACCCACGTATATATGCTTGAGACTAGTTTTGTCTGAGATATATGGTTTTGCATACTTTTTGTGTGGTTCTAGTTGCCATTGTGTGAATTGGAAGAAAAAGGATGTCGCAAATATTGTGGACCTACTCGATTCATTATCACGTATAGACAAAATATGTGTTGCTTTCTACGGAAACAACCGAGTTGGCTGACTGAGCCCACCGATCTGCGAGAACATAAAAAAAACGTCATACCGTTTAGAACATGATATGAGAACGATTAAATAATCCATAATAAAGAGACTTAATGCCTACAGTAAATATTGGATAGAGAATTAATCTAATAGCTCTTCGAATATCTGTCGGAAAGAATATGTTAGGATGAAACCAAGGATCGACCACCCCTTGTTAGAGGGGTCTATAATCAGACATATGGATCTTATCATCCGACTCAATATTAAATCTACCGCAATCAACTATGTGTGATAGTTAAAAGGGAACGTGTGTCATTATCTCTCTAACATAACCACATGCATCCAATCTCTATATTTGACAATAGCTGCTCAATGATCATACGTAGGCAGAAGTCTCGCTGATAATAATCGATGACCATGTTTAGGATTCACGAACTGATGAGGCACCTCCCTGTGGGCTACAATTGCCACCATTTTGACGCTTTATAAGGAGTGGCGCTAGGAGATGGAGGGGGACAGTGCAAAGATCGTCGCATACTCTTTTGTAGCCATAGCCTTATACACCTCATTGTAATATCTAGAAATACAAGAATACATGAAGTAGAGTTATTGTTCTTATTATTCTCTCCAAAGAAGGCATGATATGTCAAAAAACGCTATGTCTTTTCCTATGTGATCTTGAGTATCATGTTTCTCACATTAACTTCGTAAAATCGGTGGTAATTTACCTACAGATTTCCTTTCTTGGTTGGGATTACTCCAAGTGGTGAGACACTCTCTTTCGACTACTCCTCGAGTCCCGAGGACTCGACCACGAGCAGTCCTCAGGGGGTCTTTGTCATCCGTAATGATCTCAATAACACTCCGCGCGGCGACTCTCAGGATGTTGCCTACACTCCACCCCCTGAGAGGACTGGTGTGGATGGCCAGGACGCATTCAACCGCAACAGAGATCTCAACAACGATGAGCATCCCCAACATCTTAGAGTTGATCGCGCTCTACCCGGGGATGCTCCATCAGATATGGATGTAGAAGACCCTAAAACTACCAGAAGAAGGATTGAGGCCCAGGACTGACTACCTAGTCGAGTACAATACCAATCAGTAATCGCTCAAGACTTGCAAGATATAAAGGACTTGCTTGATAAACCCAACCCGGATCTCACAAGGGCACAGGAAATTACTCAACGTCTCTAGACCACCATGTAGCATGTTGAGCGTTACCCATGCAAGCATTCTGATAGCCGTACCGAAACTACTCCATCTTAATCTAGTTGATCTCACTCCTCCAGACATCAGAGAAGGGATTCGGATCCTCCCTAACCACGTGCGCACCCAACCTGAATGACAACCAGGTTGGGCGGCAAGAAAAGGGAGTAGCATACACCTCCCTTAACTAATGATCCAAGTCCTCCACGGAAGAGTGGAAAATCACATCTCCCAACAAGGGATTTACGTCAGCAACTGGAATGTGAGGGCGACTACACCCGCTGAACCAACGTCTAGGATCGACTTGGTCCAGCAATGGTCGATTATCATCGAAATCGATTACCTCAGGAATATGACCCTACCTTTTCACAAAGGAGGTGTTATGAACCCATCATCGGTTGTCAGGCTTTCTCGTCCAACCTCCGTTGTCCAGATAAATTTTGACTAGCGAATATGAACAAATTCGATGGCAATCAGAATCCTCTCAAGTTCCTCTAGATCTACATCATGGCTATCCGAGTAGGAGGAGGAGATGAACATGTGATGGCTAATTACCTCCTAACCATACTTGAAGGGTATACTTAGTCATGATTGTTGAACCAACCCCCGGGTCATTCCGCTCCTAGTAGCGTTTCTGTGATCAACTATTAGCCAACTTCCAGGGCACCTACCACCGCCTTGGAAAAGAAGACAACCTGCACGCATGCGACGGTAGCCATATGAGACTCTACATCAATTCATCTGGCACTTCACTCGGGTTCAAAAAACAATCCTATACATTTTCGATTCATCTATCATTTGAGCCTTTAAGTAGGGAGTCAGAAATTGGAGGTTTATAAAAGTTATTACCCTTAAGCCTTCGACCACTATCGTTGAACTCTGCAAGATGGCCAATCGATATGCGACTATAGCAGAAGCAATGGAATGGAATTGGACAGTTGACCACGATGACAAAGTTGCTGGAGAGACACATGGCAAGGACAAGAAAAACGAGAAGCAGTCCAGCAAGTCCAATGGAAAGAAGACACCAACCAATAGTTAAAAGGAAGTGTTGGCCATCTCTGACAAGGAGTCTAAGGGCTCTAAGTCATACTCTAATCAAGGCAAAGGAAAGCACCCTGAACGGAAGACAAACAAGCCAAGATTGTGCCCCCTCCATAAGAAGGAAGGTTACGATCTTCACAATTGACGAGTTTTCCAAAGGAAACTCAAAGACTGCTACTCCGGCAAAGGGTTGCTCTCGATGAAATGGGAGAAACGAGCGGCAAGAAGCAGTTTGAGGAGGACAAGGAGATGTCATACCAAGACCCTAAGCACACCATCGACCACATCTTTGGGGGCTCATTGGAGTATGAGTCTAAACGTAAACCTAAGGCCATAGAGCATGAGGTAAATTCTATTGACCCTCCAATTTACCAAAGTGATTAGAAATCTCAATTTCCTTTAGAAAGGAGGACTATCTGATCACTTCTACTTGACCTGGTTGGTTTTCAATTGTAATCGAGCACACCATCAATAATTGTTGGCTTAACCGCGTCTTAGTTGATGGTAGGAGTTCACTAAACATCTTATTTACTAGTGTCCTGGATGAAATACAAGTACCTAGGACTAAGATAAAGCTTGTATGATATTCATTTCATGTGATTGTACCAGGGTCTTCGGCCAAGCCTATTGACTAAGTTTTTCTTCATGTAACATTCGATACTCTGAGCAACTTCAAGACGGAGAAAATGTCCTTAGATGTGGTTGACTTTGATACCGCATATAATGCGATTCTTGGTCAGCCTATTCTGGCAACTTAGTTCCTAATGGCCACTTATTATGGTTACCATTGTTTAAAAATGCCAAGCTCCAAGGGAATTATCATAGTTTGTTGTGATAAAAAGATGGCGCTCACATGGGACTGCAAGTCCCTTGAGTTAGCGGATTAACTCCCTACTCGAGAAGCAAATAACATGTGACACTTGGTGAAGCATTCGAAACTGAAGGTTGCACAAAAGCCGAACGACCAAGACAAGGAGGTGCCACTTGACCCAGCCGAGCCATCCAAGACTATTCGCATTATGGTCGCCCTCGACCTTGCCTAGGAAGAAGTTTTCATTACCTTCCTCTAGGCAAACAAAAATATATTCACATGGTAGGCATTCGATATGCCTAGAGTCCCCAGGGAGGTAATCGAGCATAGGCTGGCACTTCGGCTTGAGAAGAAACCTATCAAGTAGAAGCGACGACACTTCGCCCCCGACCGATGAGAAGCTATCCGGCTGGAACTTGATAAACTATTAAAAGCAGGATTCATAAAACAAGTTGACCATCCGGAGTGGTTGGCTAATCCTATAATAGTTAGGAAATCTAATTGAAAAATAGAGAATGTGTGTAGATTTCACTGACTTGAATAAAGCTTGTTCAAGGATGACTTCCCCCTTCCATGAATTAGCAAATTTTACTGCTAGTTGTGAAATGCTTAGCATCCTAGATGCATATTCTAGTTATCATCATCTTCATTTTTGTTCAGAAGATGAAGAGGAAACTGCCTTCGTTGCTCCGTTTGGAATTTTTTTTGTTATGTTAAAATGCCATTCATACAAAAAAAAACAATGGCGCATCTTTCCAACGTCTTATGCAAAAGACCTTCTATCTTCAACTAGGCAAAAATTTGAAAGCTTATGTTGATGATCTGATCATAAAAAACATAAGGCATCGAGATCATATCTTAGATCTATGAGAAAAATTCGAGAATCTTAGAAAACAATGCTTGAAGCTTAATTCTGAGAAATGTGTGCTTGGAGTATCATCGACAAAACTACTCAAGTTCCTTGTCTCTGCTCAATGCATTGAAGACAACCATGAAAAGATATGAACCATCGACCAAATGCGTCTTCTAACCAATGTTAACGAAGTTCAAAAGCTCACGGGGTGTATGTCAGCATTGAGTCGCTTCATAGCACACTTAGGCAAAAAGGGCTACCTTTTTTCAAACTTCTCAGGAAAGATGAGGGCTTTGAGTGGACCGAAGAAGCAAATAAAGCATTTAAGGATGTCAAAAAATATTTTGCAAGTGCACCAGTCTGGTTTCACCACAACCAAATGAACCACTTCTTTTGTACTTAGTTGCTATGCCACGAGCGATGAGTTGCTGAACGCGAAAGCATTCAATGGCCAGTATATTATGTAAGTGGTGTTTTACATGGGCATAAGGAGAGCTACCCTTAGGTTCAAAAACTCTTATATGCCTTTATCATGTCTTCAAAAAAAATTAAGGCATTATTTCTAGATGTGCAAGATTACTATGCCATCTGAATTTCTCTTAGGAGAGGTCCTCGAGAACAGGGAATCAATGGGTCACATTGCCAAATGGGCAGTCAAACTCGATGAATTCAATCTCCATTTTCGCATCTCGAATAGCTATTAAATCCCAAATCTTGATAGACTTTGTCACCGAATAGACAAACCCTGAGCCAATTCAAGATCCCGACCACAAGTATCATGATCAATGGACCATGCACTTTAATGGATCTTTAACACTGAACAGTTCAAGGGCTAGGGTGGTCTTGGTTTCACCAATAAGAGTAATATAGCAGAGTATGAAGGTTTACTGGCTGGCCTCTGAGTGGCAAAAGCACTCAGCATTCGCTGACTATTCATCAAAAGTGATTCTCAGCTAGTAACGAATTAGGTAAAAAAAGAGTATAAATGCTCTAATCCGACCATGTCCCAATACTTATCGAAAGTCAGAAAGCTTGAAAGTCATTTTATCAGTCTTAAAGGTACAATATATTCCTACAAAGGATTGCTTCTTCACTGACTAGTTAGTTTGAATAACATCTTCCCGATCATCCATCTCACAAGAAGTCTTCTTGGAACTCTTCCAAAACTGTTTCTGTTGAGGAGACACCTTTGAGTAAGATCACTTCTTTGGAATATTAAATCTACCATAATCAACTATGTGTGGTAGTTAAAAGGGAATGTGCGCCCTTATCTCTCTAACATAACCGTACGTATCTAACCTCCGTCTCTGATAATAGCCGCTCGATGATCATGCGTGGGTAGAAGTCTTATTGACAATAACCAGCGACCATGTGTGGGATTCATGAACCAACGAGGCACCTCCCTGTGGGCTACAACTGCCACCCTTTGGATTCTTTATAAGGAGTAGCACCAGGAGATGGAGGAGGGACAATGCAAGATTGTCTCATACACTTTACAGCTATAGCCTTTTACACCTCATTGTAATTGGTAGCAATACAAGAACACATGAGGGTTATTGTTCTCTCCTGACAAGGACTGAACCTGTCTAAAAATGATGTGTCCTTTCTTACATGATGTCGAGTGTCATGTTTCTCATGTTCACTTTGTAAGATTGGTGGTAATTCACCAACACTAGTCTTTTCTTATATTGTTGTAAGGATTGAACTATTTTTTTATTTTTAAAATTTCTTAGAAAAATGAAAACCATCTTTCCTGATCATCAGGACTTTTCTACCTAAACGTGTTATTAACTAAATTAGTGGATTTATCTGTATAATTGCACAACTAAATATTATGATATAGTTGTATTTGGTATACAACTTTACTGTCTATAATGAAAATACAATTGCATGCTATATAACTTTAATATACATATATGATTAATCTACACCATTGTAATCTGGTCCTACCAAAATAAGTGGTAGAGATGCTTCTTTTTTTCTTGATTAATGTGAGAATTTCTAGGATTTTTTTAGGATTATTGTGGGATTTTCTTACCCTTAAAACGAAAGAGGTGTTTTGAATCTCACTGGTTGCTTTTATTTATATACTCCCTTTGTCCATGTTTATATACTCACTGATTGCTTTTATTTTTTGAATGGTCTTGTCTATAAATATATGGCGTATTTCATGTTTGAAAACAAAATTAGTGTGATATTTTCTTTATAACTCTAATAAATATGCTACTTTATTTACTATTTTCTATACATATACATTGAATATAATGTTTAGAGATAATCTAGTTATTTTCACCATCTTCTAAATCTATGTACCAAGGAGAAATATATCTTATAAATTTAGACCAGGGAGTAGATGACTTGTCTCTGTCTTCCATGATGATGATAGCTTTCTTTGCGTTAATTAGTTGCTTATTACGATTGAGGGACGAGGGTCCCACTTCAGATTAGACACGGCTAATGTTTCTCAATAGTAGAATTGGACCAAGTTAGGCAAGAAACTCAGGAGAAACGGCAAGCAGGTGTACGCCGCCAGAGCATACGAAGGATGCAGTTGGAAGTTTGGCAGGAATACATGCAAAAGTGTGGATCGATGCTGAAAAAAGTGATCGTGGTAAAAATCTTTCAAATGCGTGATAGATTGATGACTCCTAGCATAATGAATTATCTGCATGTGACCGTTGCCTAGCGCTGTTAGTTTGTTTATATAAAATTCTTGCAAATTCTTGCATTTCAAATGAGCCCTTAGCGTAAACATCACGTATGCGATGGAATATTATCATATAAGCTATTCAATCGCAACTCGAAAGTTAGCACCATTAGGCATAATAGCATCCCACGATCAATTGCAACAAAACTGTTTCACTTCACGTTCCGACCAGATGGCCCACACTAGATTATTATGTTTACATACAGACCGTTTTGAAACAAGCGAAAGATGTATAAAAGATACTAATTGGTTTATTGTTCCATTATAGGGTATTTAAAAATCGTATTAAGGAACAAACAAAAAAAAAATACACAGTTATTGTACCTCCGCAATTACAATTCATTTACCCGCTAAACCAGGCAAAGCAAACTGATATATAAGATAAATCTCTCAAAAAAAAAAGAAAGCCGAACAGGTCATTCGGTAGTACAAGATGCGTAAGGAGCAACGATTGTCTTACGACTTTCTGCACGAATCACAGCGAAATGAAGGCAGCTTTCGAAGACCCACTTTTCCTTAATTAACCACGATTTTGACAACAAAGGTGCATTCAACAACTACAGTTATTGTTAGTCCTTTTGTTTTCTCCTTTTTTTGTAATTTAAAAGCTTCGTTGTTCGGTTTTAGGGAAAAGACCGAAAAATAAACGTGGAATCCAATGAAATCACGAGCAAAACATATCCACGCACATGGAATTTACCGGTACACGACCACGGAGATAAAAAAAACGGCAAAGTTATATTCGTTCAGAGGATTCTTGACCCCAAATCAACCCTCGGATCCAACCAAAACCAACAACGCAAAACCGGAGCGTCCATTGCATTTCCACTTCCCTCGTCTGGGCCCCCCGAATTACGGCTAATTACACACGAGCCGACCAAACCAACCCGCCACCACCTTGCAATTTCTCGACGCGGCGGCACCGCCCCCTGGCTCCACACGCAACGCACGCGGCCGGCTCCACGCTCCCCCGCCCACACTGTTTCGGTTCGTCGCCTCCCGTGTTACCCCCCACGCCAGCCGTCCGCACCGAGAGATTTCAATTTTCAAACCATATTTCCCAAAACCCAACCCGTCCCAAGCTTCCTCCTCCCAGCGACCCCACCCAGATCTAAGCCAAGAGCCAAATGGAACTATGACGACGCCGCGCGCCACCCCGCGCCGCGCGGCGGCGGCCGGCGAGCCCTACAACATCCTGCCCATCCATGACCTCCTGGCCGAGCACCCGTCGCTCCGCTTCCCGGAGGTGCGGGCCGCGGCGGCGGCGCTCAAGGCGGTGGGGGGCCTCCGCCCGCCGCCCTACTCGCAGTGGCGCGCGGACCAGGACCTGATGGACTGGCTCGGCGCCTTCTTCGGGTTCCAGCGCGACAACGTGCGCAACCAGCGGGAGCACCTGGTGCTCCTCCTGGCCAACGCGCAGATGCGGCTCTCCTCCGCCGACTTCTCCGACACGCTCGAGCCCCGCATCGCGCGCTCCATCCGCAGGAAGCTCCTCCGCAACTACACCTCATGGTGCGGCTTCCTCGGCCGCAGCCCCAACGTCTACGTCCCCGACGCCGACCCGCGCGCCGATCTGCTCTTCGCGGGCCTCCACCTCCTCGTATGGGGCGAGGCCGCCAACCTCCGCTTCGTGCCCGAGTGCCTCTGCTACATCTACGACCACATGGCGCTCGAGCTGCACCGAATCCTGGAGGGCTACATCGACAACGCCACGGGCCGCCCCGCCAACCCCGCTGTGCACGGCGAAAACGCCTTCCTCACCCGCGTTGTCACGCCCATCTACGGCGTCATCCGCGCCGAGGTCGAGTCCAGTCGCAACGGCACCGCGCCCCACGCCGCCTGGCGGAACTACGACGACATCAACGAGTACTTCTGGCGCCGCGACGTGTTCGACCGCCTCGGCTGGCCCATGGAGCAGTCGCGGCAGTTCTTCCTACCGCCCGACCGCAGCCGCGTCCGCAAGACGGGCTTTGTTGAGGTCCGCTCGTTCTGGAACATTTACCGGAGCTTCGACAGGCTGTGGGTGATGCTGGTGCTCTACCTGCAAGCCGCAGCCATCGTAGCGTGGGATGGTGCGACGTGGCCGTGGCAGAATCTCCAGGCGAACCGTAAGGCCCAAGTGCGCATGCTCACCGTTTTCATCACCTGGGCTGCGCTCCGCTTCCTGCAGGCGCTGCTGGACATAGGCACGCAATTCCGCCGTGCTTTCAGGGATGGCCGCATGCTTGCCGTGCGCATGGTGCTCAAGGCCGTTGTGGCAGCCGGCTGGGTCCTCGTATTTGCTGTGCTGTACAAGGGGATTTTTAACCAGAGGGACAGCGATCGCAGCTGGTCGAAGGCAACTGATTCACGAATCATGAGGTTTCTATATGCAGCTGCAGTGTTTGTGCTTCCTGAGGTTCTTGCCATCGTGCTCTTCATTGTTCCCTGGGTGCGGAATGCATTGGAGAAGACGAATTGGAAGATCTGTTACGCTCTCACCTGGTGGTTCCAGAGCCGCAGCTTCGTGGGCCGTGGGTTGCGTGAGGGCACTGTTGATAATGTGAAATATTCTGTCTTTTGGGTGCTTCTGCTTGCTGTTAAATTTGCGTTTAGTTACTTCCTCCAGATCAGGCCACTTGTGAAACCCACAAAAGAGATATACAAGCTGAGTGATGTCAAATATACTTGGCATGAGTTCTTTGGCCAGAGCAATCGGTTTTCAGTGTTTTTATTGTGGTTACCGGTGGTGTTGATCTACCTCATGGATATCCAGATTTGGTACGCTATCGTCTCTTCTCTGACTGGCGCATTTGTGGGGCTGTTTGCGCACTTGGGGGAGATCCGGGACATGAAGCAACTGCGGCTTCGGTTCCAGTTCTTTGCAAGTGCCATGTCATTCAACATCATGCCAGAGGAGCAACATGTGAATGAACACAGCTTCTTGCCCAGCCGGCTTCGGAATTTCTGGCAGCGGCTACAGCTACGGTACGGGTTCAGCCGATCATTCCGGAAGATTGAGTCAAATCAGGTAGAGGCACGGCGGTTTGCACTTGTTTGGAATGAGATAATAACAAAGTTCCGGGAGGAGGACATTGTAAGTGATCTCGAAGTTGAGCTTCTTGAGCTGCCACCTGAGCTGTGGAATGTGCGTGTAATCCGCTGGCCGTGCTTCTTGCTCTGTAATGAGCTGTCACTTGCACTTGGTCAGGCAAAGGAGGTTCAAGGACCTGATCGCAAGCTCTGGAGGAAGATATGCAAGAATGATTATCGCCGTTGTGCGGTCATTGAGGTATATGATAGTGCAAAATATTTGCTGCTTGAGATCATCAAGGAAGGGACCGAGGAGCATGGCATCATGACACAATTGTTCCATGAGTTCGATGAATCCATGATGTTGGAGAAGTTCACTGTGGAGTATAAGATGTCTGTGCTGCAAAACGTCCATGCAAAGCTTGTGACACTGTTGAGCCTACTTCTCAAGCCCAACAAGGATATTACCAAGATTGTCAATGCTTTGCAGACACTCTATGATGTTGTGATTCGTGATTTTCAAGCTGAGAAAAGGAGCATGGAACAGCTGAGGAACGAAGGTCTGGCACAATCAAGGTCCACTAGCCTTCTCTTTGTGGACACTGTTGTGCTGCCTGATGAGGAGAATGCCACCTTCTATAAGCAGGTGCGGCGCATGCTCACCATCCTGACCTCAAGGGACTCTATGATCAATGTCCCAAAGAACCTTGAAGCTCGTCGGAGGATCGCTTTCTTCAGCAATTCATTGTTCATGAATATACCACGAGCAACCCAGGTGGAGAAGATGATGGCCTTCAGTGTCTTGACACCATACTATAATGAAGAGGTGTTGTACAGCAAGGAGCAGCTCCATAAGGAGAATGAAGACGGCATCTCAATATTATACTATCTGAAACAGATTTACCCAGATGAGTGGGAGTTCTTTGTAGAGCGTATGAAGCGTGAGGGTATGTCTGATATTAAGGAGCTGTACAGTGAGAAGCAAAGGCTGAGAGACCTCCGACACTGGGTCTCGTACCGGGGACAGACACTATCACGCACCGTGAGGGGGATGATGTACTACTATGAATCTCTCAAGATGCTGACTTTTCTGGATTCTGCCTCTGAACATGACTTACGGACTGGGTCAAGGGAGCTTGCTACAATGGGTTCCTCAAGGATCGGATCCTCGAGGCGAGATGGGGGTGCTGATGGGTCAGGGTATTACAGCAGGGCGTCTTCATCGCGTGCATTGAGCAGATCAAGCAGCGGCGTGAGCTCCTTGTTTAAAGGTAGTGAGTATGGGACTGTCCTTATGAAATACACTTATGTGGTTGCATGCCAGATTTATGGTCAGCAGAAAGCTAAGAATGACCCCCATGCTCTTGAGATATTGGAGCTAATGAAGAATTATGAAGCACTGCGTGTTGCCTATGTTGATGAAAAGCACTCCAATGGTGGCGAAACAGAGTACTTCTCCGTCCTTGTGAAGTATGATCAGCAGCTGCAGCAGGAGGTTGAGATTTATCGGGTTAAGTTGCCTGGACCATTGAAGCTTGGTGAAGGCAAGCCAGAGAACCAGAATCATGCACTCATCTTCACAAGGGGTGATGCAGTTCAGACCATCGATATGAACCAAGACAACTACTTTGAAGAAGCTCTCAAGATGAGAAACCTGCTAGAAGAGTTCAAGCGCCATTATGGAATCCGCAAGCCAAAAATCCTTGGGGTTCGGGAACATGTGTTCACTGGCTCTGTGTCTTCTCTAGCTTGGTTCATGTCTGCCCAGGAAACAAGTTTTGTCACTTTGGGGCAGCGTGTTCTGGCTGATCCACTCAAGATTAGAATGCATTATGGCCACCCAGATGTGTTTGACCGTCTTTGGTTCTTGAGCCGAGGTGGTATCAGTAAAGCGTCAAGAGTAATCAACATCAGTGAGGACATATTTGCTGGATTCAATTGTACCCTCCGTGGGGGCAATGTTACACACCATGAGTATATCCAGGTCGGCAAAGGAAGGGATGTGGGTCTCAATCAAGTTTCCATGTTTGAAGCCAAGGTTGCTAGCGGCAATGGTGAGCAAACTTTGAGCCGAGATGTCTACAGACTGGGCCACAGATTGGATTTCTTTCGAATGCTCTCTTTCTTTTATACAACTATCGGATTTTATTTCAACACAATGATGGTTGTGCTAACTGTCTATGCTTTTGTATGGGGGCGCTTTTATCTTGCACTTAGTGGGCTTGAGGACTACATCAGGAGGAACACTAGCTCTACTAATAATGCAGCCCTAGGAGCTGTTCTGAATCAGCAGTTCATCATACAACTAGGCCTGTTCACGGCATTGCCCATGATTATTGAAAACTCACTTGAGCACGGTTTCCTCACTGCTGTGTGGGATTTCATAAAAATGCAACTACAGTTTGCATCTGTATTCTACACCTTCTCCATGGGAACGAAGACACACTATTATGGGCGGACAATTCTTCATGGTGGTGCAAAGTATCGAGCTACTGGCCGTGGTTTTGTTGTGGAGCACAAGAAATTCGCTGAGAACTATAGACTATATGCCCGTAGCCATTTTATCAAAGCAATAGAGCTCGGTGTGATATTGACTGTTTATGCATCTTATAGCAGCATCTCTGGGAATACATTAGTGTACATCCTGCTGACACTTTCCAGTTGGTTTCTAGTGTCATCGTGGATTCTTGCTCCCTTTATTTTTAATCCATCAGGTTTGGATTGGCTGAAGAACTTTAATGATTTTGAGGATTTCCTGAACTGGATTTGGTTCCGTGGTGGGATCTCAGTGAAGTCAGATCAAAGCTGGGAGAAGTGGTGGGAAGAGGAAACTGATCATCTTCGGACCACTGGTCTGTGGGGGAGCATCTTGGAAATTATATTGGACCTCCGATTTTTCTTCTTTCAATATGCAATTGTTTATCGGCTTCACATTGCCCATGGGAGTAAAAGCATCCTTGTCTATCTTCTTTCCTGGGCATGCATACTGCTGGCTTTTGTGGCTCTTGTGATAGTTGCTTACTTTCGAGACAAATATTCAGCAAAGAAGCACATACGTTATCGGCTTGTCCAGGCTATTATTGTTGGTGCCACAGTGGCTGCTATTGTTGTGTTGTTAAAAATCACAAGGTTCCAGTTCGTTGATACTTTTACTAGTCTTTTGGCTTTTCTGCCGACTGGCTGGGGAATCATATCCATCGCACTGGTGTTCAAGCCATACCTGAGGAGGTCTGAGATGGTCTGGAAAACTGTAGTTACAGTGGCACGTTTATATGATATAATGTTTGGAGTAATTGTTATGGCACCTGTAGCTGTGTTGTCATGGTTACCTGGACTCCAGGAAATGCAAACAAGGATCCTGTTCAATGAAGCATTCAGCAGGGGACTTCATATTTCCCAGATCATTACTGGAAAAAAAACACATGGAGTTTGAGGTATGATATATATGTACTTGTCTTGTGTCTTCTCTTTGTTATGGACAACAATGCCTATGAACACTGCTTTTAAGAGTAGTTAGTCCGACTCTGGATAGGTTAGATGTACTTAATGGCTGAAATTGTTTAAATTAACCGCCTTATCCCTTATTTCTCATCCATTGGCTGTTGCAATCTTAATAGTGAATACTTCTGCATTAGGCCTGCTAATTATTTTTGTTTGATTGAATTGCACATGTGCTATAACCTGCAATGGGATATTGGGATAGAACGGATTAATATCCTTTATTAAGTGATTGTATTTATTAGTGTGTAGATACGCTGGTAAACCAATATGGAATGCTGCACACCCTACTGATATCCAAATTATCATGTGTTGACTTGGTTATGGTTGGCTGTTGTTAGAGATAGAATAAGAGATAGAATATGATTGTTATTTGATTCCTTATCTGTTTCTGTTTCCTTATCTGTATATGACTATCTCCTTGTACTCTCCTATGTTATCACGGCGACAAGGCGAGGCGAGGCGCTCCGGAGGTGTTAGGACGCCTAGGTGCCTAGGCGAGCGTCTAGGCGATGATTAGACGATGGTAGATAAAATAAGAAAATAGGATAATTTATACTTTATAGTTGACAGTTTGACACATGCATGTGCAAAATTACTTTGTAATGCATAGACTATAAAGCAGCAATAAATATGTGCAAAATTAAGCACTACATACCTTAAGTGATGCTTTCCAAATTCCAAGAGGCAGATGAAACATCAAGAAGCTTCAACAAATCACCTGAAATAATATTGATAGAATCATTAGAATTGTTGTCTTGCATGAGAATAAAAGGCTTGAGTTATATTGAGTATTTGAGTACATGAGAATAAACTGACATACATCACAAGTTCACAACACAAGTCCACAACTAGCAGTACAAATTCATAATACAAGTCCATAACATCACAAGTCCACAACTAGCAGTACATAAACATCTCCAAATCATTCATCATCCAACATGAATACATCCAAATGCTCGTCATCATTAGCATTTCCTTCATCCATCTGTTCAGTAGTAGATGGTTGTTGGCCAAAATCATCTTCAATTTCCTCATCATCACAAACATCTTCTTCATTGTCGGAATCTTCTTCATGAGTGTTTGATGTAGAACTAGAATCTTGACGTCGAGAATAACAAATGACATCCCCACGAGCTCTCCTAGGAACATTGCGACCTCGAAGCGATCTCGATGCGCTGATGCCTCATCAACATGAGCCCATGAAAGATCATCATCACCTCCATGGACTTGTGCTATATCCTTGTCAACCCATTCATTTGTCCATTGGAACTCTTCTAGGAGCAAAGGGTTAAACTTTTTACCTTCAGATTTAAGCTTTTGAAATCTAGTTGAAATCTTTGTATTGTATTGGACATAAACCAAGTCATTAAGCTTCTGATGCTCCAATCGGGATAACTGAGAGGCTCATGCCTCCTCACATCTTCAATGGTCTCCTTATGTTTCTCAAGAAATGGCTCTCTCATCTCATGATAACTGAGAGGCTTCAAGCCATGTCCATATTGCCCAATTGCCTCAACTATTTCCTCATAGCTCCTTGAATTTATGGCATTAAATGGAATACCATTCTCATAAAAGAACTTGGCTATGTAAAAGCATGCAAAGTCCCTTTCTTCCTTGCTCTTTCCAGTTCTGTACAAGCTGACTTGATGTGGCCCTTTGGTATGTCTTAGCCGCACAACTTCTTCAGGTGGCTTCAAGATCATTGCCGGGATTGTCTTAGGTTGTGCTGCAGGTTTCTTGGAGCTAAATGCAGCTGCAGCAGCCTTTCTTTTTGCTGCTGTCCCAGAGCTTGGAGTTACACTTTGACCTGGACGAGAGGACCTAGATGATGCAACTCGTTCTTCTGCCCGTGGCTGTTCATCCACTTCAAGGACATGATCATCATCTTCTTCCTCTTCATCTAGCTGGAGCTCTGGTTTTCTTTTAGTCTTTTGCATCCATGCTTGCATCTCCCGCATGATTGCAGTAGTGGTTCCAGGGCATTTTTGGCAGTCACCAAATCCTCAAGATGGCAACGGGTAGATACCCGTCGGGTATAGCCAACCCATACCCGTACCCGCCACAATACCCGCACCCGCACCCGGGTATAGAAACTTACCCATACCCGCACCCGCGCGGGTATTTGTACCCGACGGGTAACCCATACCCGATACCAGAGGAGGATGTGAGACCGCGAGGAGGACTGACCGGAGGGTGGGGGAGGACCGGAGGAGGTGGAGCCGGAGGAGGAGGCGGAGCCGGCGGAGGCGAGGGCGGCGCCGGAGGCCGCGAGGAGACGGCGGCGAGTGGGCGGCGGGAAAAGGGAGGCGGCGGTGGGCGCGCGGGGCGGGGTGGAGGGCGCGGGAGAGAGGCGCGGGTGGGGCGCGAGGAAGTGGTGGTGGCGGGGCATGGGGAGAGGAGGGGCGGGGGGAGGAGAGGCGAGGCGCGATTAGGGTTTGGGCGCGGGGTCGAGCGGGATTTGGCGCGGCCGCGGGAGGTCGGGCACTCGGGCGGGATTGCGCGCGCGCATGGTTAGGCGGGATTTGGGCGCGCGCGCCGAAAGAGGTGGTCGAGCGTGGGATTTGGGCGTGGGTTGGGCGGGATTTGGACGGGTATATTTTACCCGCGGGTATGTGGGTACGGGTAGTATACATCCGTACCCGTACCCGTATACCCGATGGGTAGAGATTTTTGCCCATTAATATACCCGCGGGTGAAGATATTTTTCCATACCCACCTTCTTATCGGGTAAAACCCATCGGGTACTCGGGTTTCGGGTACCCGTTGCCATCTTTACCAAATCCTCCTATGAGATGTTGCTTCAACCTCTTGATCCCCGAGTGCCACATAGAGTGCATTGTACCAAATCCTTGTTTTCAGTCGGCCAAAATGCATACTTCCACCCTGGATCTTTGGACTTCGCTTTCCTCTTTGGATCGGTTGATGGATCATAGCTTGCAGTTGCAGCATCACTCCCTGTCCTTGTACCTTCCTCAGGCTGATGAGACATTTGTAAGCATTGGAAGAATGAAACAATATTTCAGCAAAGTAGCAAACAGAGACTTCTTTGTCCTTCACAGCTTCACTTCTTTGTCAGCTCGGGTGGCTTACTGGTGGCAAGTGGCAACAGCTCGGGGCGGACGGCGGATGGCCGGATGCGCGGAGTCGCGGGCCGAGGCGGAGGCGAGGAGTCGGAGCGAGGCGAGGCGCTGGCGCGGATCGCGGAGGCGCGAGTCGGGCGTCGGGCGAGGGCCGAGGCGGAGGCGGCGGGGAGCCGGGGACGAGCGAAGACGCCGGATCCGGAGGCGGGGACGAGTGCAGATGCCGGATCCGGAGGCGGCGGACCGGCGCGCGAGGCGCGGCGAGGACCGAGGCGAGGCGCGAGGCGGGACGAGCGAAGAGCCGAAGACTGGACGAGCGGTTCTCTCACTCCCTTCATATCCCACGGCCCCTTTAAGGCTTTAACAGCCGGATAGCTTCTAGGCGAGTGCCTGGACTCCACGCCTGGACGCCTGAACAACACGCCTGGACGCCTGCCATCTCCAGTCGACCGCCTAACTGCAAAAAACTAGGCGATAGCCCCTGTCGTCCATATTGCACCGACAGGACGCCTAGGCGACGCCTTGATAACATAGGTACTCTCCTATATATATATGGCCCTTTGGGCCTCATGGCAATACACGCAATCAAGGATCGAAAAACGGGAACCGGGCCAAATCCTGGCCGCCGGGCGGTTACCGGAAAACCCGGTTAAATTTTGGCAAATGAAAATTTTGGATGGAGCGGGAGGGGACTGGTAACCGGACCGGTAACCGGTCGGAAACCGGAAAAACCGGTGGAAATCATCAATAGAAAATCAATTTGTTCCTTGTTCACTATCTGAAATAATTTGAGACAAGCACATTCTATTTATCCTTCCTCTTCCAACATTTGTCCAGCAGCAACCCCATCTATTCCCCTAAGGACCCTATCCAAAATTTCGGCCGGTTTTTTTAATCCCGGACCCAGTCGGGTTTTCCGGTAACCGCCGGGAAACCGAACCCTCCACACAATATTCATAACATGGTATCAGAGCCAGAGCTCTGATCTTCTCACGGTTCTAAAACTCGGTACTCGTTACTCGCTCGGTCACCTCACCTTGTAGCGATTATACGGGAATCGGCCCAGTACTCGGCCTTGTAACCGGTTTTATATTTTTAATAACGGATTTATATATGTGTATTCATATAAAATCAAAGCCACATTTGATGCAATTGTTTTGAACTTTTGATGTATATAGGTGGTTGAAAAATCAGCAATGAGGTAACAGTTTTATCATATAGAAAATCAATTAGCATCATTGAACCCATAATATTTAACAAAAACAAGCATTATTTGTTAACATGATCTGAAGGCAACATTCAAGACCATTACCATGCAAGAAAACCAGAACAATTGCCTTGATAATGTAATTATGAGATCACTTGGCAAGTCATGCATGCTAGGTATGCAAGAAAACATTATTTGTTAACAATTGCCAGTAGCCACCATAGAAACTTACAATCTTTGTCCATAGAAAATTGCATTGTTACGACTCGGCGATTACTCGGCTTGGTAGCCGATTATACCGAGTAATCGGCCGGTTATACCGGTTAAACCGGTTAACTACTCGTTTTGGCCTACTCGTACCCGGTGAGAGGACCTAGTACGAGTATTCGGCCGAGTAATCGGCCGAGTAGACCTGTTTTTAGAACCTTGGATCTTCTTCCGCTGCTTTCGCCGCTAGTGTCGCCCTCTACGCGTCGGCCGGCCACTGCCCTCCGAGTGCAGCATTATCTTCTTCCAATCCTGTCCTTCATGTGCAGCATCGTCCCCTTAGGTCGTTCCTCTCCGACCTCAAGCTGTCGCCTCGTCGGGATCCTCAAGCCGTCACCTCATCGGGAAAGGAACAGAGGCGAGGAGCTCCGGGGGGCCTACCTCGCCGGCACCGCCGATCCCGCTTGGCGCCGCCTCCCGTCGCCGGCCGCTCTGGGGGCCCTACCTCGCCAGCGCCGCCGATCCCGCTTGGCGCGCCTCCGTCGCCGCCGCCGCCTCACCTGTGTGTGCGCTTTGAGAGGGGTTGTCTACTCGGCACCCGACCGCTTTGTCGCGGTCCGCGCCACTGCCCTCCCACCACTGGCCGCCGCGCGCCGACCGAGCCCCTCCCCGCCACCAATCGCCGGTCTGCCGATCGCGCCCCTCCCCGCCACCAGTCGTCAGCGCACCGATCGCCGGCCCTCCCACCGGCCCTCCTCCCTGCACACGACCGCCTGTGAAGGCCCCAAGGCTGGCTTCCAGGCTGTGCCATGAGTTTTCTTTGGTGAACTCTCAGATTGGATTTGAGAGATTGAGAGATAAGTAGGTGTAACCGCTGCGCTGTCTAGCGCCGCCTGTTAGACATCATTCCATTGGTCGCCACGTCGTCCAGCGCCGCCTACGAATGGCTTCCGTTCCACCAGCTGCGATCCCATTCTCGGGAACAAAGCTCCATGGGACGAACTACAGGATGTGGTCCTCTCTCATGGAGATCACGCTCGATGGTCTCCGTCTCTTGGGACATGTTACCGGTGCACTACCTTCTTCGCCACCACCGGTTCAACCTCCTCCCAGGAAACCTATTCCTGCACCTCTTGCAGATGAGGCTGCCAAGAAAGAGGCCGAGGTCGCCGCCGCCGCTGATGAGGCCTCAACAGATGCCGACGCCGAGCGCTGGTGTGCTAATGAGGCCTGGGTCCGTGCCATCCTCGTGGTCAACATCGACGACTCCATCTAGCCAGATATTGTCGGTCTACGGTCTACTTGACAAATCTGTGAGTATCTACGTGAGTTCTACCAGCAGAGCAGTGATGCCCAGTTCTTCTTGCTTCAGCGTGAGTTGGAGATACTTCGCTAGGGAGATTCTTCCGTCGACGACTTCTTCCGAGCTCTAGCAAGTCTCTGGCGCCAGCTGGACGAGCTGGCCTCTCCACTTTGTCAAGAGTGTCATAAAGTGAAGAGGGCGGATCATGATCGTCTTCGCCTTTATGATTTCGTCTGCTGTCTTCCTCCAGAGTTTGAGCTTGTCAGGGCTCAACTGCTGAGCCGCTTGCCACGACCGACCGTCACAGAAGCCCTTTCGACGCTCTGGGCTGAGGAGATTCGCCTCGGGTTAGCAGCACAATCCATTTAGAGTGTGCTTGCTTGCTGCTCCTTCGACTACACCGACGCTTTCTACTACGGTTCCTCCAAAGGCTCGCTGCTTACGCGCTTTTGCACCGACCGGAGTTGGTGCAACCTCGCAAGAACTTCGGACATGACTATCAAAGTTGTGTAGTGCGAAAAAAGCGGTACAAGGAGCGCACGAGTGGACAACAAAAGGGGGGCAGGGAGGCCTTTTCTTCACAGGAGGATAGACCAGCTCATCAGGTTCTACTCAGCGAGGTCACTGTTCAGCAGCTTTGCCAGGCTCTACTTCAGCAACTCTCTCACAACTCCGCAGATTCTGCCAGTCTAGCTCAGACATCTCCTCCAGGTACCTCTTGTGTTCTGGATTCCGGTGCCTCTTTCCACATGACACCGGACTCCGCATCTCTCACTTCAGTAGGATCTCCTCCTTTTCCTATCAATGTTCAGACAGCTGATGGCACTTCCTTACCGGTCAGCTGTTAGGGCACATTTTTGTCTACCGATTTTTCTGTTCCAGCCGTTTCCTATGTTCCTCAGCTTACTATGCAGCTCATTTCGGTAGGACAGCTCACTGATCTTGGTTGTAGGGTTGGTTTTGACTCACATCTGTTTTGTTCAGAATCGACAGACAGGGACAATTCTTGGTACTGGCCGCCGCTGTAAGGATCGCTAGGGTCTCTACATCCTTGATCGCCTTCATCTTCCATCCTCTCAATCTGCTCCTACCGTGTCTACTTCCACCGCCACTGTTGTCACCATCTTTGGAGCTTTTGCGCAATGGCATCACCGTTTAGGTCACTTATGTGGGTCCCGTCTTTCTTCATTAGTTCGTCAGGGAGTTCTTGGACGTGTTACTGTAGACACATCCATGTCTTGTGGAGGTTGTAAGTTGGGTAAGTAGC
The DNA here is from genome assembly GCA_036346265.1 of Melocanna baccifera. Lineage (NCBI taxonomy): Eukaryota > Viridiplantae > Streptophyta > Magnoliopsida > Poales > Poaceae > Melocanna > Melocanna baccifera. The sequence continues at coordinate 32,022,385 of CM070677.1, read as the reverse complement.
TACAACTTCCTTATCATTCTAGTGAGTCTGTATCAACTCGACCTTTTGATTTGGTTCATTCAGATGTATGGGGACTTGCGCCTATTATCTCCAAAGGCGGGTATAAATTCTATGTTCTTTTCATTGATAATTATTCTCGTTTCACTTGGCTTTTCCCTATGTCTACTCGTGGTCAGTTTCTTGCGATCTACTGTAGCTTTGCCATGATGGTTCGTACTCAGTTCGAGAGCTCCATTCGTACATTTTGATGTGACTCTGCTGGAGAATATTGTTCTGGTGCCTTTTGACAATCTCTGAGCAGGGCACTCTTTATCAGTTTTCTTGTCCTGGTGCTTATGCCCAAAATGGGGTCGCTGAACGCAAGCATCGCCATCTGCTTGAGACTGCTCGGACTCTTCTTCTTGCCTCCCACGTTCCACCACAATTCTGGGCTGAGACTGTTTCTATAGCTGCATATCTTGTCAACATGCAGCTCTTCACTGCTCTTAAGGGTGCAAGCCCTATAGAGCGTCTCTACTCTCGAGCTCCCCACTACAGTCATCTTCGCATTTTTTGTTGCACCTGTTTTGTTCTTTTGCAGCCTCATGAACGTACCAAACTATCCGCCCAGTCAGTTTAATGCGTCTTTCTTGGGTATAGTTCTGAGCATAAAGAATATCGTTGCTATGATTCTTCTGCTCGCCGGATCAGGATCTCACGAGATGTTGTCTTTGACGAATCTCGACCTTTCTTCCATCACGATTCGGCTCCTCGTCCTGTCTCCACTATTGAGACGATCTCCTGGTTGTCTCTCTGATTCTTTACCAATTTCCTCTTCTTCACCGCCACCATCTGTTTTGCCTCCTGTGGTTCCTGCTGCACCTTCACCTCCTATGTTACCTTCTGCAGCACCACCTCCTGCTCCTACAGCACCGTCATCTCGTTTCTCGGGGGTTCACTACAGACGCCCTCGGCCTTCCTCAGACTCATCTCCTGGTATTTTGCCGACACCGACACCTGATTCATCTGATGATGCTTCTCGTTATGCCCTTCGTGACCGGACATCTCTCCGGCCTCCTGCTCGTTTTGGGCTTACCTCGACAGCTCATGCTCTCTGTCCATGAGCCCACTTCCTATCGTGAGGCTGCTTCCCATTCTGAGTGGCAGCTCGCTATGGCAGAAGAGTTTGATGCTCCTCTTGATGATTCTACTCGTTATCGTCATCTTGTTGGGAGTCTGGTCTATCTTATGAGCACTCGTCTTGATATTGCTCATGCTGTTCATATCTTGAGCCAGTTCATGGTCTGACTCATTCACTAAAGCCACCTTCTTCGGGTTCTTCGCTACTTACGTGGAACCATCTCTCGTTGTTTGTTTTTCCTTAACTCCACCTCACTACAGCTTCAGGCCTATTCTGATGCGACCTGGGCTTGTGATCTTTCTGATCATCGTTCACTTTCTGCTTATTGTGTTTTTGTTGGCCCCTTCTTGATTGCTTGGAAGACAAAGAAGCAGACTGCAGTTTCTCGTTCGAGTGCAGAGGCTGAATTGAGAGCTTGGCAGCAGTGACAGCAGAGATAACTTGGTTGAGGTGGTTACTTGCAGATTTTGGAGTACTTGTGAGGGGACCTACGCCTCTTATATCTGACAGTACAGGTGCCATCAGCATTGCTCGAAATCCAGTGAAGCATGAGCTCACCAAGCACATTGGTGTGGATGCTTCATACACTCGCTCACAGGTGTAGGAGGGAGTATTTGCTCTACAGTTTGTGCCGTCAGAGTTACAGCTCGCTGATTTCTTCACGAAGCCGCAGACAAGGGCACAACACTTGTATTTTCTCTCCAAACTCAGTGTGTGTGATCTACCATGAGTTTGAGGGGGGTGTTAGAGATAGAATAGGATTGTTATTTGATTCTTTATCTGTTTCTGTTTCCTTATCTGTATATGACTATCCCATTGTACTTTCCTATATATATGGCCTTTTGGGTCTCATGGCAATACACACAATATTTATAACAGTTGTAACTTTTGATGTGATTTCATGTCCAAAATAAGAAAGTTATGTGATTCAAGTTTACATGACATCAATGCTGTAATACATAATAAATGGAATTAGGTTACAACATCTTCATTGCCTGGGGGGTATGATACTCATTTTGAGATAAATTGCCTTGTATCTATGACTGGATTTACGACTTCAGTACTTCAGATTACATTATCGGATTGAATATGCACCATCCTTATGTTTTCTTTATTTCCTGTGTTCAGTCAGTTTTTGTATTTAATCCATAAGTCTTCAAGCATATCTCCTTTTTTTTGGAGGCTTAAATGCTCCAGTTTAAAATGGGAGGCTTATTATTTTTTTTTCTTGAATGGACATGGGAGGCTTAAATTATTATGATAAAAATTCTATGCTTGTTTCTCAAAGAGTCACTGATGTCATCTCCCCAAGTTTGTAATGTTATTTGTAAGCCCCTCTGATTGTATGCCATGTATTTATCCACGAATAGGATGTCCTCGCCTTCATGAAGTTGCTCCATTGCTACTATCTTTGTTATATTGCTAGTTATTATATCCTACCTGCTGATTAAGAACATTTCTACTCGCCTTTTGTTCTTTCAGGTTTCAGCTAAATTCATCTTCCGTTTCTCAAAGTGACTTGCTTCTGTATTCTAGAGGAGCGGCTCCTCTCGGTGATGTATGGTACGTAGACTGCACATGGTCAAGTAGTTTATGCCAAGCTGTTCATAACTGATACTAACATCGACATTGCTTTGCAGGTTCGTAGAGGCTTTCTGGTTTAGATTAGATGGATCCTAGTTCCCTGTACAGGCGACCTCTTTATCTTGATTCTTCTTAACTTGATGTACACATGGATTTCTGTGGCAGAGATATGATACAGTCAAATTTAACAGGACGTCGATTCGGCCCATATTCATAGTTTGAGATTTGTTACCCTACTAGATTTTTAGCGAAACAGAGCTGTACAAACTTTATCCTGAATGCACCTCCTTACGCTGAGATCTCTTTTGGTGCTGCCCTTTTTGTTGTAAAGTTGAGAATTTCTGTTTCTGCTTACCTGCGCACATATCTCTGCATTGTGGGAAGGCTGCAGTTATGTACACCAATTATTATCAGAAATGCCATTTGCTGGGTCTTTTTGGCATCGCTTCTGGCTGAATCCTGTTGAAGTATAAGTGAATTATCCACCTTTCCTCATCAGCTTAAGCTTTTGGGCGAATTGGTTGGTGCATGCAACTCAATATGGTTTCAGAGCCAAGAGGTCTTGAATTCGAGACCAGATCGGCGCAATTAAAATAAAAATAATTGCAGCCTACTTCTATTCCACGTCTTAGGTCTAAGAGAGTCTACATGTGAGGGGGAGTGTTGAAGTATAAGTGAATTGTTCATCTTTCCTCATCAGTTTAAACTTTTGGGTGAATTGGTTGGTGCATGCAACTCAATAATCCAATGTGCTATTATTTCCCAGGTTAAGTAGTGCGTTCTGTTTCTAGCGATGCATGGCGGCAGCGCTGAGTCCTGAATTCTGATCACGCTCCTCTTGTGCACGATTATGCATGCGATGCTGTGCCTCTTATCTCCCCTTTTCGTGTTTACAGTTTCTTTTCCAGTATGTTTTCGCATGGCGTTTAAGGATCACATGAGGCCTAGAAAGAGGTTTTAGGCATCTGTGGATGCAGTAATGTAATTATCTTCTGCCCTACATCGGAAAGATATGGAGCAGATTTTTTTTGGTAGTTACCCACCGGGTTATGTTATCCAGCATGGCCGTATTATTCCCTCGCATTGTCGAACCAGAGGGCGCCCACGGAGCAAAATAACCAGGTATGATACGGCCACACCAACATGTATGACCGTTCCGTATGACTCGATGCAAATTTCAATGTAGTACTGGAAGCAGATAACCTGGACAAGTCTGTTCGTTTATGCCTTCATAGAACATTTTAGAGTGCGGCCACAAGCAAACATGCAACTTATAAATTGTGTAAATTTCACTAGAATCAATAGTAAAAGTTTTTAAAAATTTTGAAAAAAATTGTCATCTGTAGGTAAGGGTACAATCCATATTATATGCAAAATTTGAAGAACAAACTCAAATATATGGCACATAATAGTGCAATTTACTGTTTAGCTATGTTTCACACTATTTTTTAGATTAAGGAATATAACATTCCGGCCTTCAGCATTCACAAGTGAATGAGTACAGCCAATTACAACAAACTCATAGTACTTAGACTACAAACCACCACACGGTGTACAAAACACGGAACAAAGAAACGGAACTCAAGTCCCAACCCTATTCCTACCTCATTACATTGCTTGCTAAACGAGACCAAACTCTTTGATGCCTCCAACAAGCGACTGTATTCCTCTAGTGAAGACAGCAGCACTTGATGCATCAGATCGATGCTCAACAGGGAGGGCCTTCGGCAAGCACTTCATCTTCTTCATCCCACTAGCTTTCACTTCGGCCAACACCTCTAACCTTTCTCGGACCTTCCAACACCGTATAGCGGGTCAGGAGATGAGGGAAGGCACGGTGCCGAGAGCTTCTGGCGAACTGCACATAAGCAAACAAAGCACGAGCAGCGACATAGCCAAACGGCAAGCCCCAAACAACTGAGCTGAAAATGCCTAACGACGCTTTCAAGAAGGTAACAACGCCCAATGCGCTGACGCCGCCAGTCCACCATGGGAAATGTTTTCACCTGCAATCAACCACCGGGGAAGAGGTACAGAGAGGACGCCTCCAAGGAGGAAGCGGCGTCCGCAAACGTCGTCGTCCAAGCTTTTGCCCTGACATCAAAACACCAAATTGCTTAGGCTGCCTGTACGTCGGTGGCGAGACAAGGGCCGCCGCCACCGCGTACTCTGCTGTCCTGGCCCAATGCCTGCCTTGCGTCGACGAACATCCCGTTGGCCAAGAATGCCGAGACGAGGGAGTTCCACGAGACGATGTCCCGGACGGGCATTTCATCAAACACCCTGCACGCGTCGCGGGCGCGACCGTAGGTAACCCCCGCAGCGTGGACCGCCGCGCACGTCGCATGCCGCCGCAGCTGCCGCACCAGTCGCCTGAGCCCGCACCCGCCGCCAGACCGACGCCACGCCGGCGCGGGCGGGGCGGGCGGCGGCCGGCGCCTCCGATATGCGTGACCTTGAAGGTGCGCATAGGCAAACACATACCAAGGAGATCTGCGCCCTCGCGGCCGAGCCGAGCAGCTCGAGGGCCTTCTCCAGCGCGTCGGCAAGCGGTGCCAGCGCCCGCTCCTCCTCCGTCGGCGTGGGCGCCCGGCGCACGCGGAGCTCCTCGGCGAGGAGGTCGAGGAGCCGAAGCCGGCGGGATAGCGCCAGCAGCTGCCCCCGGGACGCGATGCGGTACCCTCCAGCCGCCACCACAGCCTCCACCGCAGCGGCCACCCGCTCCACCGTGGGCGCCTCCGCCAGCGCCGGCGGCGATCCCTCCTCCTCGCGGTCGCCGGGACGGTCGATTGTGATCAATCCTGACACGAGATTGGATCTGGCGTTGCTTTTGGCCGGCCCCTCAATTAAGTTTTTTCGCGACCGATGAAAGCCCCGCCGCCGCCCTCCTTGCGACCACCGGAGCCCGACAGCGCGCTCCGGCGACGGCGAGGAGGTGGGATCTGGAGGGGTGGGAGGGGGAAAGGGAGTTGAATCGCCTGGCGGCTGAATTGATAATTTGTCTTTTTCGTTTCTTACAAACAGGATTAAGTTTGTTTTTAAAAATTTTGCATAGATATAGACCGTGACTTTATCTATAGCTGACATTTTATTTCAGAATTTTTAAAAAAAACTTTTACGCTTGATTTTATTGGAATTTGTACAATTTTCACAAAATGGTTTGTTTTCACCGGATATTCCCCCGGTGGGTAGTTTTGTGAAAATTTCACCTGATATTCCACTCTTTGAAACTTTCCTACAGTAACATTAAGTTTGAACGGAAGTTCCGTATAGCAGCAGCCTTAACCTTTTTCCGTCAATGCAGACGGACCGGGTCAGTCAGCGCGGAATGCCGCAGCAGTTATCGTTCACACAAAGAGCAACACCATTACACAGCCAAGACAGATCATGAGAGAAAATTCAAAAGAAAAAGACGGATCATGAAAAGTTGAGCACATCACACATCCTTGGTCCAAGCACAAGACATTTGTCTCCCATCCCGTTTCTACTTGACAATACTGAGGTGGCGTACAAGAACTCGAGTTTTGCTTATTGCTCCCGTACAAGTATGCATGTCTGCATTTTCCTTTGCACTGTATAGTACAATGTAGCAGCTGTTTTGTTGGTACAAACCAATCTATATAAATAAAAACAATGATATTCAAGATACTTCCTTTATTTTGAGACAAAAAATTTCATAATAATCTTAAAAAGAAAAATCCTAAAAATTCTCGTATTAATTGAAAGAAAAAAAAGAAGGATCTCCACCACTTATTTTAATTAAACTAGATTATAATGGTGCAAATTAATTATATATATTATAATTATATAATAAATACAATTGTATTTTAATAAAAAGAAGTAGAGTTGTATATCAAAAACAATTGTATGGTAATATCTATGTTGGTAACCCTGTGCATGTTCTTTAATTTAGCATTATGCATCTTGTCTGTTTCAGAGAATAACTCTGCATGCAGTAGCGCTAGAACTGCATCTGTTTTAGTAGCAATCAAGTCTTGTATGCATCCGTTTCAAGTAGCACAAGAGTCATGCCATGCATGCGTACGTTTCAGTAAGTAATGCTAGGAGTTAAGCATACGTTTCAGTTTGTAACGCTAGAGTTAAGCATGCATGTAACACTAAGTACTACTCTATAAAAGGAAGAAGAAATACAGAAAACTGTGCAGTTGTTCATAGCAGCACAAAATAAAATACTTGTTCCATCTGTGTTAGCTTGTGTCCTTTGTCAACAGTCGGTGGATTTAGATATCATTTGGTATCAGAGCGAGTGATCCACGGCGATATCGGCTCCTGCACAAAATCGATCCAGAACTCCACCGCGTCGATGCCGGCGCTCACCTTCGCCCCTCGATCTGCACCGACTGCGTGGCCGCATGGCCGACCGCGAGCTCATGGTGCAGAAGACGGTGTGGGAGGTTGGAGGCGCGGCGTATTCGATGCTGACGCGCTCAAACTACGACGACTGGGCATTGCTCATGAAGGTAATGATGCAGGCCAGAAGGTTGTGGGAGGCGGTGGAAGTTGGAGTGTACGATTTGCAGGAAGACAGATGGCACTGGAGGCCATTCTGAAGGACGTCTCTGCCAAGCTGATGTCGACTCTTGCGATGAAGAATTCGACAAAGACGACGTAGAAAACTGTCAAATCAATGTATGCCGGAAGCGATCGTGTCCGCAAGGCGAAGGTACAACAGCTCGAATTAGACGAAGCAGGATTATAATGGTGCAGATTAATTATATATAGATATTATAGTTATATAATACATACAATTGTATTTCAATAATAGGAAGTAGAGTTGTATATCAAAGACAACTGTATTGTAATATCTAGCAGAGTTATATATCAAAGACAAATGTATCGTAATATCTAGCCGCACAGTTGCGCGGATAAATATGCTAGTTCTCCTAAACAATGAAGAGGTACAACAACGTGTTACAATCAAGACAAGGTACTGCTGCTCGATAATTCATTAAAAAAAACAACGATATGGAACAGCTAGCATAAATTAAGGTGTATACCATGGCCAAATCGACTCCACACTTCACTGAAGCGAAAGGAGAACGGGGGCACCAGAAGCACATCTCCCTGTCCACGAAGTTGGATGCACCAACCCGGGTGGAGCACCGTGGTTCTGTGCAAATCAGCGTGAGGAAGCACCCATCTAGCAAAGGATCTAGGGCTATTTGAGCAGTCAGTCTCCAAATAAAGTGGAGAGCACCAGGCCTTGCACAAAAGTTGCTCGGTCAGTGGCTTGTTTCCGCTTTTCTTCCCTTTCCTCGCTTGTGAGGGTCGAGTCAATACTGCCATTGAAAAGAAAAAAAAAACTTTTTGAGTTTGCAGCCTCCTAAAGGATTATAAGAATCTGCTTCGATAGCACATCACTTGATCACATTTATAAATGTGAAGTGTAGCTATACACTTCTCGGAAGTGAAATGTTTTTGCCTCAAATGGCCCAAATGCGCTAACCTCTTAACAGCCGAACAAAAATTCTGTTGCTATGGATTATCCTTACTGTTAAAGCTACTTCACAATTCTTTTTGAGGGGATATGGAATATTTTCATTGAAGGGAAAGTTTGGGTTATCTAAAAAACAAGGAGCAAATCGTTATCTAGCAACTATAAATTATTGCTCTGACAAATGCAATGAAATTGATACCTTGATTCCCAAGGCTGAGCAGGTGTCTCCTTAAGCATGGGGGTATCATCTGGAATAGGAACCGGTGATTTTGATGGTTCCTCTACATCTGGTGTTCCAAAGCCCAGGGCAAATGATGAAAGCAGAGGATCAGCAGAAATGTTTGTGGTGGTGGTGTTGCTTAACCTATGACCACCTCCTAGAAGCGCCTGTAATTGAGCATCACGTAGATCTCGGCCCAGTAAAGAAAGTGTATGGCTCTCAGGAATAATGAATCTGCGCAACCTGCGACCATTCTGTACATGGCAAATAGTAAAAAGGGCATCAGAAAACCTGCCTAAATTGAAAAGGAATATTACTTTTGAGCCAAGTTGTCCAATCAGTAGTTAGTGCGTGCGTGCAGGGGAGGGATGGAGGGAGAATGAACCTTGAACAAGTAACCATGTTGCATGGTGATATGATTGGGCATATTTCCTGTAATCTTTTTAGAGCAGATGGGGCAGGGCTGAAATGACAGTGGAAAAACAAATTAGGAGAAGAAAGCAGCCTATGTTTACATTCTAAGTGTACAACATATACCAAAGCAACATAAGGTGCTTTTTGAAAAATAAAAGCAACATAATGCGCTAAGTTTGATACTGAACTTAGTGAAAGAGGCAGTGTAACTTAAGTGGTAATTTTAGCTGCCAGAAAGTCTGCAATAAATCTCTTGAACATGAGATGAGGTAATACTATCAGTGTGATATGTACAACACTTTGGTACCTTCTTGAAAACACAATTCATTCACTTGAACGTGATGAATAACTCCAAAACAATGGAATCACATTATGCGTTGTAACAGATAGAAAATTCTGTCATAAGCTTGTGTTGCAGACATGCAAATTGTAGCTTGGCAAAAGTAGCTTATATTGCTCAAGTTGGATGATACACAGGGTGCACATAAGAGGATTACTGCTCTTAACACTTAGCTTAATTAATCAAGTCAATATTCTCAGAGTAGACACTCGCAATTTTCCACCAAGGGTAGTATGTCAACTGAGCATTAGGCCGCAGTATGACAGAAGTGCTATGTCGACAAGAAAAATAGAGAGGGAACTACTCCACCTTGCTTCCAAAAGTAGGCATTCAAGTAGAACACACAAGAGCTTTCGGACCATGGAAGTCATAAATGTTTGCAAATTGATCCTAAACCTTAGCCAAGCTAAATCTAGATTTCTTACTGGAGTTATGTTGTCCTTAAATCCACAATCCGAAGGTCACGAATGAAGCTTAATCTCTGGACTATTCCTCTCCAAGCCCCTGCTGCCCAACCTTCCTATTTTGTCACAAATTCCTCATTCTTTTGGTCAGGCTTTAAATCCATAACCTTATGCTCAGTATGATTGATGAATACCAAAGATTCCTCTTTGGTTCACCTACTATTACAACTAGTAAGGCCATCGAGACTCAAGACTACACAAGCTTTGGATAAAACTATAAATCGCTTAGGATTTTCCATACTCCCCAACAGACAAGGATGATGGCCTGCGAGCTTGCCACCATAAATAGCCAAAATCCTGAGTTCGTTCGCCGGGTCAACCCCTTCATCAAGAAGTCAAGCAAGAGCTTTTCCTAGAGCTCTAATCGGAAGACAAGTTGACAGCTTTGAGAATCGCATCATCAGAGGTTGACAGTAAAGAGTCTGGCAGGGAGGGCAGGGCATGGAGGTGAGTGGCTCACCGCGGCGTGGGGCTCGTAGGGGTGGTCCTCCTCGAGGTGGGCGCAGAGAGACGCGACGTCGTGGTCTTCGTAGCAGTAGGGGCAGGCCACCTCCGGCCATCTCGCCTCCTCCAGCTGCATCTCCATCTCCATATCCATGTCCATCTCCCCGTCGTCCTCCAGCTCCATCTCCACCTCCTCTATCCCCATACCCGCCATATCTGCACCCAATCCAACAAGAAACCGCAAATCAGTAACGTAAAGGTGAACCTAGGACGAGGACGACGACGATGATAAGGAAAGGGGGGATGGCCGCACCGTCCACGTGGCCGAGCTGCGCCGCGTAGAACCGCTTGGCGGCGGCGAGGCGCGAGATCCAGTGCTCCGAGTCCATGGATCCCTCCTCCTACCCTTGGTCGGACCAGAAGCGCTTGATCGGCCGCTTCTCGTGAGCTACCTCCCCTCTACGCTCTGGACTCTGTGCTCCGAGTCCTTCTCCCTTCGCTGCCCGACTCCGACAGCAACACCAACACCAGCTGGTGCCGAGCAGAGCTTGCCCGACGAGACGGTTTTGAACCGGAGCCTTGGCTTCTTCTTTTCCCCCCCGGGAAAGTCCTTCTGTGTTTCGCGGGCTCCCTGTCTTACCCTCCCTGCTTCTTACGGGGATTTCTGCTTGGTGCGACGGAGAAGGGGAGGACGAGACGACGAAGCTTCTTAACGGGAGGAAAGGGTTAGGAAATGGGGGGCGCGGCCGGGCGCCGTGGCCATCTTGTGTACCGGTCGCCGCCCGAGTCAGCGCCCGTGGCAACAACGGACAGCTGCCTAGCCCCCGAACGGCCCACCGGGCTAAGGACGCCAATGACGGGTGGGCGCACGGGCCACCGGGCCCGGCCGTTGGTGGGGCGCCGTGGCGCCGCGGGGTGTTTGCGACCGCGTGGGGCTCGCGCCGCGCGCCGTGTGTTGCGGTAACCGCGGGCGGCGACCGCGTGGGGCGGTAGGAGTGGTGGAGTGGTGGGTTCTGGTGACGCGGGAGGTGTGCGTGGTTGGTTGGGGTGGAGCCGTGAAGGGCGGGTTTTTGGTGGACCAGATGGCTCGGCGCGCTGCTTCCGCCGGCCGGCCGGGCGGCGAGGGATAGAGTAGAGCTGCCGTGCCTCTGCAGCCGGCCCGCGATCCCATACTCGATATGGCTCGAGCACGTTACAGTCCGTTTGAACGACGGGCCAAGTTTAGGTTGACAAGCCGGCACGGTCGACTCGGTTAGATTTTTTTATATTTTTTGTAATTTTTTTACAATTTTTTCATATTTTTTTTGCTTTTTCTATAATTTTCTGTAATTTTTTTAAATTTTTTCAGGCTAAACGGGCTAACCATATCGGTACGGTCCGTTTAGCTCTAATTGCGCCTGTATCGGCATGGCACAACCACAGGCTGTGTTTAGGCTCGAGCCTCGGCCCACGGGCTAGTACGACACGATCTATTTATTAACCGTATCTAAATAAGTTATGTTGGCATCAGATTTGTACCGTGCTGGCCCGATATGATCTGTTGGATACTAGGATAGTGAGGACGGGGGCGTTGGGCCATTGGGCCGGTAGGCCGGCCGCGCGGCGAGCTCTGGAGAAGGAAAATCCAGAGGAAGCACCGCTTTTGTCGCCGTAACCCATAGCCAGTGGAGTCGTGCAATGGATGGTTTCTAGAAACCGTTATGTCATAGGTTCATGGCGAATCCAGAAAGAGTTTTTTTTGTAAAGCAGTTTTGATTGCTTGAAAGTACACTAACCAAGGAACTGCTTATGCGCTTTTGCAAATGACGAGGGGCAAAAGAAAAAAATCTCCTCTTTAAAATCATCTGCACCGCTAAATAGTTTTGTTGCTAAAGTCATCCCATACGCAATTGCGCAACCGCGTCGACGGTACAAAGGACCGGAACGTCAGTGTCAAACACCCTCGGCCCTAGACTAATTACGCCAGGGACACTTTCATCTTCGTATCGATCCATGCGAGACTTAGCTTGTTCTAAATAGTAATGGTTTCTAGTTAATATTAGAAGCTATTTGAAATGTATTAATTTTTTAATAAATTTTTTTTATATTATATGTAGATATATAATAATATTTTTTATTTTTAATTAAATATCTCCTAAAAAACTAATGACCGCTACCATATCACTTTAGTCAAAAAATCACGACACTTTAAAACAAAGCCTGCTAATGTAATTGAGGTCTCCAGAGAAATAAGAGTCTTCGGGAAGAAAACTAAAAAGCAAAGAGAGAATAGATTCTATGTCACTGGGAAATAATGGTTCTATAAATTGCTATCGATAAAAGGTCTAACTACTGTATGTCATTGACCTTAAAATTAGTTTCACTATATGCCACTAGCATTAGTTGACCGTTAGGGAAGACCGTTATCTTTTTAAAAAAGACTAAAATGCCCCTACGAAAAGACAGAAGACCTAATTTATTTAAAATAGCAAACAACCTCTAAAAATTATGAAAATTTACAAAGGTATTGTTCAACATGTCAACGAGCTAGAAAAAAATATTTCAAGGCACTGTTCAAAGAAAAAATATTAGATTTTTAATTTAAATGCTAATAAAGACTACTATTTACAAATAGAGACTAAATGAGGTCTAAAAATTCTGGAACAATTCTCACATCTTCCTAAGATATCACATAGATCCCAAAAATTATTATTTTGTATTTTTCTATAGTGAATTTGTCCCAGTTTATAAAATAGCTCAAATAGGCTAATTTTGTATTTGAATTTCAAAAATAGATCAAATGGAACGATCCGTTCATAAAATTTTTTTTATTGGAGTTGTACACTACCCTTATGATGCACCAAAAAAATTAGTAGTTTTGTCTAAGCCAATTTACCCTATATTTAATTTTTATCACAATGACGGATTTTAAACTGAAGGCAAAATCGTCTTTTTTCATAGTCAAACGAGGCTAACTGATGATAGTGGCATATAGTGAAACTAATCTCAAAATTAGTAGTATACAGTAGTTAAGCTTTTCATCAATAACAGTTTATCGAACCAATCACTCTTCGGTGATATAGAATCTATTCTCTCAAAAATAAATATGCATGAAACTGATCAAAACAAGCACTCCCAGTACAGACCACAAGCCAGTTAGCAAAATAGGCATCAGTGTCACTGTCACGTCACAAACATCAAAACTCCTATCGACTTGTTGAAACCGAGCAAGTGTATATCCCCCCAGCAAAGCAATACGTTGTTTCATCCTATGAAACAAAAGCGCACAACTCGTGCCGCCCGCACAGCTGGAGATAGTACCCAAGGTCTGTAACTTCGGTTTTTCTAATGCACGGTTGTTTGGAAATTTGTTATCTTTCAGTTGATTTTTCTGCCATCCGATCTGGGTTTGCACCCGTGCAATATGTGCTGAGATTCCCAGGCTCTCTTCTATTGATATTGGTTGTGGTTTCTCTTCCTGAACCCAATCTGCCACATTTCCAACCCGTTATGACAGTGCTATATAGGGCTATAAACGAGCCGAGTTTGACCTGGCAAGCTCGAGCTCGGTAGAAATTCGAGCTGAGCTCGAACGAGCTTGATATTGACATCGAGCTTTAAGCTAGGCTTAAGCTCAGCTCGGACAAAACTCGAGCTCGCTCGAGCTTGGCTTGTATAGGCTCGGTGCCGACTGCTGAGGGACTGGGAGTAGAGAGGAGAGGAAGGGGACGGGGGGAGAGGAGAGGGATCCAGGGTCAGGGGTGGGACTGTGGTAGTGGGGGGGTATAAAAAAATCTCAAGATCGTGAGCTATTCGAGATCGGCTCGTTGAAGCTCGCGAGCTTGAGATCAAGCTCGAGTTCGGCTCGTTTGAAGCTCGAGTTCGGCTCGTTTGAAGCTCGAGTCAAGCTCGAATCGAGTCTAGAGTAAGCCAAGTTTGAGCAGCTCACGAGCCTCGAGCTTTTTTTACAGCCCTAGCTCTGTATGCTCGTCTCTCATATCTCATTTGTCGAGAGAGAGAGATGGGAGATAGAGAAGACACCTAAGGTAGATAGGGAGGAGAAACCGAGGGGAAGAACAAAATGGAGGCGACCCTAGTGGTTCACATCCGCGGTGGATCGAAAGTTATCATAGACGAACAACATCTCAAAGTGTATTCTGATGTCAAGCGGCTCGACGACAAGTGACAATATTTGGGCTGCATCATTCTTGCTCCAAACCGACGAATTTGTGGGCTTAAGGCTTGATTTGGTCAGAGGTATGATTTATTTTTTTGATTGGTGATTTTGCCTTCAAATTTTGTGGTTTTTGTGGGCTGAAGGCTCAATTTGGTGCGACCAACGAATATTGCTCATTCATATTTTTGTGTCTCGACTTTGGTGTGATTTTTTGGAACTAACTGATTTTGCCCTCCAATTAGTTTCAATTTAGGTTTCTAGGGTGTAGTGATTTCTGTTCCCATGTTGTCAGATTTTAGTCTGATCTGTTATGTGATGTTAATGGTGCATTCTTTTCGACTATGGTTGATGGATTATGGCTACGACTGATGATTTTTAGCCATTGCATGAGCACTTGTACAAGGAACCAAATGCCGATAAGTTAGTTTGAAAAGACTATCTTAATAAGCTATTTCAAAACAATAGTAGAGAAGCCTTGTTTGTTTATTTGCGGGAAGTCATAACTTATAAGCTGAAAAGAACATTGTCGTTCTCTATTGTTTTGAAATCTTTTCCATGTGTGGCAATATTGCTGCCATTACATTTGTTTTCTTACTTATTGGGTTTACCTTTTGGGTTAATTTTGTAGTTGCATGTGACTTATATGATGTAAGCCTCTATTTGTTGAATTGCCTCTGCATCTGCCTGTGTGATGTTGGTCCTTTCTACAAGCCTCTTTGACTCTTGTACATATGAAGGGGTGTGGGGTTAACCTCTTACAACAATTTCCTTTACTCTTGCAGGTCTCTGAACCCCAGAGAAGCATATTGGTGTGGATAGTGAAAAGCAATTCTCTTATCCCCCACTGCCCTCTATGTTGTAATTAAGCCTTAACTTGGCATGCTAATTGCTTCAGTCTAGCTTTACTTGTATTACTTTTGTCTCCCCATACCATAATTGTTATCTCATACATTCATAATGCAAACACCAAAATTATTTAGCCATACCACCTCAACCTTGTGGGGTGCAGTGTGCTAGGATTTGTACTTTATATCGGTGGCTTTTATCTTCTTCTGTATTGCAAGAGGCAGGAGGCCTTGCACAACCCTTCAAAAGTTGTTGAAGATGACAAAGAGAAGCAACAACCGCAAGTACAACTCTGAATAGTGAAGACTGAACTGAAGTAGCAAATATGTAAATTCAGGTATCTTAGTTTTAATTTGTGTATGTATTTACCAATTGTTAGGATTCTATTTTGAATTTATTTTCATTTTGCATGGCAGATCTTTCTATGTAAATTAGTCTATATGTTGTTCATGTCATCACCAAGTCCTCGAAGTCCTAGTCTCTATGATATTTTGATGTCTTTGTGTATGTGAACGAAGCATTAGTGTTAGTTGTTTTTTTTGCAAGTTTAGTTTGTTTGGTGTGTAACTTCAATTTCTTTCTACAATTATATGTTTTAAGAGCAAAATACCATATGAATATACAAAACCAACGTCAACATGGACACCATTTTAATTGAAATTTCAGTGCTAAGTACTCTGCAATTTTAGTTCATTATGTACGTAACTTGTATTTCTTTCTTTAATAATATGTTCTAAAAGGAAAATACTCATGAAAAATACCTGACAAATTTCCACTTGCATACCATTGTAATTAAATTTTTAGTTTTCAGAATTCTGCAATTTTAGTTCAATGGGTGTGTAACATTCAATTAATGTGATTTTATAGCAAAATACTCTTTGAAATTACCTAGCAGATTCAACTTGCACATCTTTTAAATTAAATTTTCAGTGTGAAGTATTATGTAATTCTAGCTCATTGGGTTCGTAACATCTTTTTGTTTCTTTAATCAATATGATTACTGTTGCGAGGCTAGTACTCACAGTTAGGGGCAACATTGTAAAGGAGACCTTATGGCCATGTATATATGCCTCATCGGGATGAACAAGGGGTAATGATTTTTTCATTCCACACTCAACATACTAGTCTTCTCATTTACTGTTTGGCCCGTAGCCACAACAATTGGCACCGTCCGTGGGACTAGACAAGCAAGTCACGAGCCTGGGAGATAATGGCACATAAGAAGGCGACGATGACAATGAAAAGGAAATGAAGCACGACGGCGACGGTCGCTGAAGCCAGGGTCACGATGGGCAAACAACCAACGTCGACACGACTGTCGACGCTGATGTCTGGGACGGCTCCTTGTGTCAACTGCGACGACTGCACAGGTGGCTAGACAGACGATATTCACATCGTCGCCGGCACTTCGACCAACCTGGGAGGCAGCACTAAAGCAGTCGATGGTCTCGACGCGCATGTGAGTCCCGTCACCAACCGCAATGCCTACCGCTCCAATGTGTTTAGCGGCTCCGGCGACCAAGCCGTCGCCGTCAGCCACCTCACAGCATATATGCCTGTGCCAACAGAGGCTGCATCGCTAGCGATGGAAGGCACCCTTCTGGCGGCCCTCGAAGCATTGCAGCATGAACTGACAGATCTTTGGGGCGCCATACGGGAGATACAAGAGGCTCGGAGCCAGCAAGTGTCTACGGCAATGACCACGGAGGTCACCATCGAGAGGGCAGAGAGCCGCGAAGTCCCGACCACCACCGCCGCGGCGTGCCGGACAGATAGATCCGAGTCACCCTCTCCACCACCCACAAGAGCCGCTCGCCAAAGGATTTCAAAATGCCCACGCTCGAAACATACAAGGCTATAATCTTCCATAGAGCTACACAATTCCGCTCAAATATTAAAACACTTAGATATAGAAGTGGTACCAACTAATAATTATACAAATACTAAAACTAATAGACAACGACATGCTATTATGTTGATCCTAGCAAGTGAGCCCTGATGACCATTGGTTCCCACACAGATACAAACCACACCGCAAGGATCCTAGGAACCCAGTGCGCATCATGTTGAGCCTTTCCGACAATGTTTTGCCAGAGTTCATCGCTGCCCAAGCTAGCTATGTCGTTGATCGTCGCGACGACCTCTACTACTAGATCCGAGCTAATAAATGAGTTTGTCATAGCTTGAGGATTCTAGTGTTGCTCTCACTAAGCCCTAGCTCATTGCTGTTCACCATCGCCATCGATCTGGTCCACCTCAGCATCCCACGTAGCCACCCTGTCAGCGCACTCATCCGATCTATCGCTCATGTGTGAGCCATTCAGTATGCCATATTGGATGCCATGTCAGTGCCACCTCAGCACACTTTGCACACATGTCTGCTTGTGTCAGCCCTAGCCTTGATTGGTTCGGTGGACTGAGTTCACCATAGACCGTGATTATGACATGTGGGTGCCACATGTCAATCTCGGTTGAATTTCAAAATTTTCTACAAAAATAAAAGATTCTAGAATATTTTTTGATCCTACTTGTCAGTCACTCAATTTTCTTTTTCTTGATTTTCTCAGCTGATTCAACTTCCAAGAGTCCATTCTCTCTCCCATGAATTCCAATTGAGCTCATTCAAGTCTATAAATTTATATAAAATCAAGCCCTATTTTATGGTAAATTTTATTTAAAATTGGGAGTTTGTTTGTTCTCTGTTTTTTATTTGGATTTTCTCTCTTGTGCAAGTAGACTTTGACGCATCAGAATCGTTTGTTCAGCAAGGAGAAGTAGTTCAAGATCAATACTTCGTTAAAGGTAAGTTGTTCAACCTTGATCATGTTGAACCCAGTTTCATAAAAGTTATTTTTCATTTAAATAATCATGCATTGCTTTTTTTATTGAAAATACCCTAGGATGTAGCTATTATCCTAATTTCTATTTATCCACCTTGTCATTTGTATGTCATGATCCTTTGACACCCTAGTATGGTTATTATCATTTGGTCATTAATTTGTCATCAACATGGGTTGGTTAGATTGCTTAGCCATGCTGGGAGTTACGGAACATTATTTTGGAATAAATTAAATTTGATTAATGATATATAGCATGGCTTTGTGAATAACTTTATGCACTATGTGTTATCGTTGATGGCATATATTGTGCTTTAATATCAAGGGTGGATAAATGTTTTAGACTAGGGTGATTGAAAGAATTATGTGCTTGTGGTTTGTGGATAGTTGGTAAATTGTGGAATAGTTAGAGAATTTCAGTAGCATTGCTCTGGTCAGTTAAGGACTTAAGTTTGTGTGCCATTGAACTGAGCCACATAAACAACTTAGGTTTATGTCTGGTATGGGACGAACTTATCTCAGTAAGTTTTTGTGTTTCAATATTGACTTCTTAGGTTGTAAGATAGACTAGGTGGAGGGTGTAACTACTTATGAGGGTTGCATCATATGGACAGGGTGTACCATTTACAAATCCAACGATGAACTCATCACATCAGCGTTATGTGATTAGGGTGAGGGTGGAGAGGATCACGATCATTAGGAGGTGTCAGTACACGGGTGAAGTTTCTGAAAGATTTTGTTATGATCATTTTAGTCGCACGCCTAGGGAAGCGTGTAATTGGCTAACAAGATGAGTTGATCATATCATGTGGAAAAAAGCTGTATAACCTCTGCAAAACGTTAAATTGAACTATTCGAATAGTTGTATCCGTAGTCATGGACGTGCTCATGAATTTCACATGGGAAGGAAAGCTTGTGAAATTAATGGATGAGTTATGTGAGATATTGTTACCTTGTTACCTATTTTACTCAAATTATATTTTCAATCTATTTATTGTATTTACAAGTTTAATTTAGTTTTCTGCAAAATAAGCCAAGTTAGCCATTTCCTTTATTCAAACCTTGCATTTATATACTCCATTCTGCATGCACAACTTTTTGAATACTCTATATGCTCATCCTTGCTATCAACACAACTTAGTTGCTGAAAGAGAAGAATCTTCATCACTCTTTGAGGAGTACAATGAAGGAGGCTAAGCACTAGGTTGAGCAACCCTAGTCAATTGCCTGTGGATTGATATGGGTTATTTTTCGCTGGAGTTGTCTTTTAGTTTTCCGTTGCAAGTTTCTTTCTCAGTGCTAAGCCCTGCTTGGCTTAATAAATGTAAACTCTGATCATAAGACCATACTCAGTTAATTAAATAATATTAGCTATTTTCTTAGTTATTCGTGTTTATGGATGATATTACATCAACGTTGTCATTGTATGTACTAGTGTGATTCTAAACTAGTACGATTTCCAATTTTGTCTGCATAGTCGGTAGGGCCCAATCACACAACTCAGTCGGTAGAGCCCAACTGCCCTCGAGATGGAGCCCAGTGCAACGGTTCTATTTACAAGTTTTCGGACCTGTAAACCAGATGAAAAACCAACTCGGACCAAACACAAAGAGCAACACCAAAATCCCAATCCCAGGCCAGCTTAATGGTTCAAAAATGCAAAATGGCGGCCCGTTAGCATCAACATAAACAACTTAGCTTAAATTTGCATAGCACAACACAAACAAATGAAGACGGTTGGATTAAGATTCAAAGGAGTGACTGAAATATAACAAAATTTCAGTCGCTTGGGAATTAGACGGTCACTAACACATGTGGCCCATTCTAAACAGCTTCTGACTTTTAGCTTATGATTTATGATTTTTTATTTTTTTCTAATTTTTTAGAGTTTTTTTGTTTTTTCTTATTTCTTTGTATTGTCTGTACTGATATAATATTTTTATATTTAATTACGCAGAATAAACCAACAACAGGTACCATGTAAAATAAATCATAAGTTCCAACTTATAAGCCATTTGGATCTGACTCCTAGCAAAAGTCAAACAATGCTAAAGACATATACAATAGTACAAACAAATACTGTCTATGATTTCCTTCCATATCATCTGTGAAACAACTTGGAATATTTTGGATTTGCAATGGTCCAGGTCCAACCAACTAGTCATTTTCTTATCCACCTAACGGAGGACGGGAGGAGGCGACCACTCTCTGGTAGGTAGCACGTGCAAATCTGCGACTAATTGCTTCTGTACTACGAATCAGAACAGAAGGTCAACAGCCCCGCTCCATGGCAACAAAATGAGTTTGGTAGGTATCCGTATGGGTAGCCTTATGTACCATACTGGATTTTTTTAAATAATTCAATTTTTATTTGAAATTACAGGAATATACCTACGCGAAATGTTTTTGTAAAAATGAGTTCCAGTCGCCCAACTGTTGGGTGATTGAAACATCTCGCCTAATGACCGCACGATACGCAGCCAATCCATGGGCAATTGGGTGACATAATTACAGTCGTCCAATAGTTGAGTGACTCAGACCTATTGCCCTACTGTTAGGCGATTACAACTCCCACGGCTGACCCGACCCTCGGCCATTCCTTCATCCACCGACTCCCGTAAGAGGTTGAGAGAAGGAAAAAAAAAGAAAAGAGGAGAGGAGAGCAGGGGAGAGGGAGAGGAAGGAGAAGTTCCGCTATTTGTACGAGGTAAAAAAATTTTATGTTGTAGTAAATATTTTTATTTAAAGTAAATAGGTTGTTTGGTGTATAATTATAATCAGTAGAAAATCATAGCTGTAGAAAAGAATAGTACAACTTTGGTATGAAGTAAATAGTCGTAGAAAATTTAGTCAACGTAGTTATAGAAAATTAGCATCTATAGAGAGTTACAGTTGTAGAAAATTAGCATCCGTAGAGAATTATAACTGTAAAAAATTAGCATACGTAGCAAATTAACATCCGTACAAAATTGTAATTCTAGAAAATATAGTCCGTCAAAAATTATAGTTGTTCTAAATTTAGTCAATAATTTTGTACGAAGTAAACAGTTTGTTTTGTCAGTGGTGTCGAGTTCACATGCGAGGAGCTGGTCTAGTTCGCCCATCGTGTGTAGGCCGGCTGTGCACATGTCATTGCGCTGTTGTTGTGTGCTCGGCTCCTGAAGGTCGGCACACTAGCACCTGCTGCACATTCCATGCGTTCGCTGGCGTCGTCCCGTCCAGCATCACACCGCGCGGGAGGTTCTACATGGCCACGTTCGCCACGCCTTGACGAGGCCGGAGGGTCGGCCAGGACACATTTGACACCATCTCGGCCTGACGAGTCCAGGGGGTCAGCTTGGGCAAGGGCCCGTACACTGCCAACGCAGCAATTTGTGCGTCCTTTGGACTACCACGGCTTCCCCACGCAGGCGCGTACGAGGTGTTGTATGTCCCTCCGGACAGCTTCGACCACGCCATGGAGCTAGCCAAGAGTACACCGTGCCCAGTGGCGGATACAGAAATTTCAGAATGGGTATTCGAAATTACAAAAATATTGTTCAATAGAAAATATAAAAATTCACAATAACGAAAATTAAAGTACAATTGTTTATACTAAAGACAACAACTGAAATAATACAAAGAAATTACAAAATGATTAAGAACTAAATATTAACGTGATAATGCTTCATGCCTTGGAAGCGAGATATAATGTCATCATCCTTAACTTGCAGAAAATGTAACCAAGCAATCATTCAAATACAGCCCCCCTATTCTATTTCTTAGCTTATTCTTCACGTAATTCATTGAAAAAACACTCTCTCGACACTAGCATTTCCTACGGGAAGAATTAGCACCAATTTAAGAAGCTTGTAAATAATTGCGTAATTAATATTCTTCTTTGTTTCAACAATCATAATGGAAAGCTCAGAAAGATTGTTTACTTTTTCTAAACCTTTTCATCTCTACGAAAGCATCATCTAAAACATCAGGTTCTTCTAATCGACATAGGAAAGCTACTAAGCTATGGTTTAAACAATTAAATTGAACACAGCATACAGCATATAACTAAATGCATCACCAAAAATGAAGATTATTCCACCCCAATACCATAAACTATTAGATCAGTTGGATCATCTATCAACTAACCAACATCTATCACAGATTGTCAGATTCACAATGCAATGCTCATGAATATCAATGTTTATGTGCAAGCAACAGCCAGATCTACCAACATAGCAACATCCATTACAGATCCTGAGATCTAGCTACACAATCTTGTTGCCTGAGCGATTTGGGTTCCATTTCCATACCTTATATATAGCAGGGATCCTAGTCCCTACTCCCATGAGACCCGAAGAAGCCCGTAGCAGTCTTGTAGTAGCTGTCGTGGCGGCGCCCGTCGGCGGCCGATCAGACTTGACCTTCAGTCGCTTTGCTATCGGCTTAGGCACTTAGCTGCTCGGAAGATATTATCGCCGCCGACGCCACCTCATAAAGACAGAGAGCGTGTGTTGGTCTATTGGATTGGAGCATGCCTGATGCCTCTATCTCCATGTTGTGTACTTGTGTTGGTCTGATGGATTGTAAGTAATGGGCCCTGGGCCTTCCAGGCGTGACTGTGTGAGGTGTCGACTGCAGGGGCGCTAATAGGGGACATGGTCCAAAAGACTAGTGGGCTCGGGCTGACTGCCTGATTGGGTATGAAATCACTAAATTTGACCCAACCATTAATATACATATGTATTATACCTTATATATAGTGGTTTTTTTTTGCCAAAAACTTTGGGTATTCAGCTGAATACCCTTGAATTACTGTAGATCTGCCCCTGACCGTGCCTCTTTTTGTTTTCTCCTATCCCTTTGCTTGACGAACTAATGCTATTTGCACTGCAGGTATCATGCCCGCTGAGGTGTTTGGGGGTCTCCCCGAGCCAAGAGGACACGGATCGGTACTTTGCTGATTTGGGCAACCAGGTGACGGGCCTGGGACCTCAGCCCACACCTCCAGAGGTTCTCTGCGGGCCGCAGCTCACCGGTGCTCCAGTATCCACATAGGCGGCACTGCAGTCTCTGGCTTTGGGGCCTCGTACACGCAGGCCTCCTAAGCCTCTTACCTTGTCAGGGCCCTGACACCCGGCACTGAAGAAGACAGCCAAGCGGAGCCGTACAGGAGGATGCGAACGCAGAGCAGGAGGGGGCCAAGGTGGCGATGGAGGGGGTGCTGGGGGAGCTATTGGGGGGTCTAGTGGTGGGTGTGTTTTTGTAGTTCGTGTAATATTTATATTTCTTACTTACAATATGATGATTGTGATACTGTTGCGTTCTTTTTTGTACTCCTTTTTGTGATGACCGTTTGTTCGAACCATGTCAACGCCCTAGTTTAATGCACGTGATGCAGCACTTGAACAATACACTCAATAAATGGCAACCACACCGACACGTAAACCATTAGATTACATGCTTTAGGACATTGAACAAAACCGAGAACAACAGGGGAGAGTACTATGGTATAACCTTCTCCGTGCGTGCCTACTGATAGAAAATGCCTCGCGCTACCCACATGGGGTGTTGCAGAGGGGGCGCCTCGGACGTGGCTGTTGTTGTAGTGGCACACACATATCTAGTTAGGGTTCGCGCAGCAGCATGTCAAATCATACGAACTTGCTATGTTTGACGACCTCCTCGTTGCCCCTCTCGTGCTGCATCTGCTGATGGATGTCATCGTTCTCCTTTTTTAGACTTTGAATCCGCACCTCCAAGTCAAAGATTTAATTCCACAACCCAAAGCTACAGCTCTCTTTTCATTGATATTCAAGATTAAAGAGAAAGTGGAAGGTCCTGTTGTGCCCTTCATAGTGTGAGTTGAAATCAACATCAGTTGTCCATTATTCTCTTCTTGTGCAGGATTGTCGGGTGCTATTTGTATTCGGGTTTACTTCAATTGACTCTTCACCATCTTCTTCTTGTAGTATGTGAATAGTCCTTCCAATTTTACACCTATGTATCTTACTCCAAGGCTCCTTGCAATACCAGCATTTCTGATCTTTCTTATCTCCTGTATTCCAACTACCATTCTCTGCCATTAGCCGATTAGTATTGGTTTTCTAACTAGGATTCTTGCTGTGTTCAATCAGTCTTGAGGTGAATTTTCCCTTATTGTATTGTCCTGACCAATGACTCTTCCTTGCTGCTGCTGCTTTCTCATAAGTTTTTGCATACCAATAAACTTCGATCATGCCTTGAGATTTTTGATTGCACACACCGTGTTTGATGTCTTCCCTGAACCCACCAATAAAATAGCTCATCAGAAAAGCCTCATGTAAGTATGGATGATCTCGCTTAACTAGTTCCACACATTCCTCAAACCGATCAATGTAATTTAGGACTGTGGAACCTTGCTGTTTAATGTTTTGCAGCTATTCCACGACTTCATGTGCACTAGTAGCTGAAAAGTGGTCTCCCACCATGGAATAGAGTTGTGGCCATGTTAGCATCTGCCAAGGAATGCCTACATTTCGAAGCCAGGTGGCTGCTCTCCCTTGGAAATGAGCTGTCGCTAGATTGACCCAATGATCCCCTGGAGTTCTAGAGATTTCAAAGAATTTCTCACACTGCTCGAACCAATTCAAAGCATCATCCCCCTGTGAACAATGGAATTTCCAATCATGGCCCTTAGATAATAGCTTCCGCGTATGCAGAACTTCTAGGTATACCACCGACGTATAGGTTTCTCTAGCTATTATGTTCTAGGAAGAAATGTACCGGCAGTTTGTTGCCTACCGAATCATTGCTAAAACCCTGATTTCCCCCATGATCATCTCCAATAGTAACTGAGTCCATCAGAGCAGCTATAAATAGTGGGTTTCATGTGAACATATTATGATTGGATACCTGATTTGCTGGTTCCGCAGGTTGGGGTTGAACTCCATTCCTAGTAATACCGCCTTCAGCTCCCCTCCATGGTGGAGTTCCCCAAGACTTCAAGGTGTTCTTGATTTCATCCACATCACTCTTCAGGTTCTTCAGCCTTTGTAGTTCTGGGATCTCCACTTTGATTGCTTCCACTTCAGATCTAACATTGAATTCTCCTTTACCTTCCACCAAATTCCTGTGAGATTGAGTATTCGCAACCATTCTCTCTAGATTATCAGGATCGGCTCGAGGGATTTTACTAGCACAAGTGCCAACCTCTCCTCTTTTCCTCCTAAAATCCTTCACCGCCTCCTAATCTCTATCTCACCAGGTCCGAGGATTTTATGACTAAGATTTAGCCAACCCAGATCCGCAGAGACGAGATCGGCCACCTCCAAGCGAAAGATCGGAAGTAGCTAAGGGATTTTATAGAGAAATCACTCGATTTCGCCCAACCCTCACTAATTTGGTCTCCACTCCAAGAATCGAGCTATGCTCTGATACCTATGTCAGATTGCAGATAGAACGAATCCGAACAGCAAGAAAATGGATATCAAATCACGAGCAGAACTGAAATCAAAATATATTCGGACAATAAGGGTGTAGGAATGCAGTGGCTGGGATTAGGGTTCTACTCTAAAGAGCTAGACAAGAGAGGACTACAGATACTTTTAACATATTTTTTTCTTCTTGTTTCCACTCCATGCCGGGCAGGGCTCAAGTACCCAAAAAGTTTTACAGCCATTACCGAGTCTAACCGAAGATAACATAGTTTTAGCGAAAATAACTTTGACGGCTACAGTTGACTACACAGTAACTACTGAAAGCAATGCTCTCCGTTGGATGGCACTTATCCCCCTCTTCCTTTCATCATCCGCCCTTCACGATGTGTAAATGAAATCGTCGAAGCGTTTTATCTGACGCCGACTCTCTTCTTTTCTATCTGCTGGTAGCTGGGACGCCTGACACGAGCACCCGGAAACTGTCTTCTTACTTCTGAATTCTGATCATAAAATTGTCAGTCATTCTACAGTCACCTTTGAAACAAAGAGGCAATGAGAAAACCTTTAAGTCATTTGGTCCCACCACCCCTCCACCAACATTTACGCATGTAGACCAACCTTCTCACTTGCACTGCATTTTCATGCCGCACTTTGATAGGTTTTCACACCGTTAGTTAGTACTTAATTTGTGGTTACTGACTGGCTAAATTCTCAGCAAAATTCGCATTTACTAAGTTCTTACGTGTCACAGTTCTGTGTAGTGCATACAATGGTACGAAAAATGCCTTTCTGCAGCTGAACCTCCTCCGAATTGGATAAGCCCGCTAGCAAACCCAATAAGGCCTCACTAACCCACATATGTTCAGGCCGGAAACTAGGACCCAACACAAGAAGTGCATCTATCGAAACTGAAACAATAAAGCAGCCATTCTGATAAAATTATACTTTGCCTTGGGCACATTGTACACAGGGAATTTCTCCAATGCCTTAAACTAACAAGGTGCGGATTTACACTGAACAGTACTGCGTACCAACCTATCAAACAACAGTCTCTCCGTTCCACATCTAGCATTTTACCCACAAGGGCAAGGTAATGTCCTTCTAGTATTACTTGCCTTAGATGTCCACTGGAGATTTGGGGATAAGGCCCCTTCTTCCTGCTGCCCTTATTCACTGTACTCAGACGAATATGAGGTAGCACCTTCATCTTCATCTGGATTCACTTCCACTCCGTCACCACCATCTTCTCCATCGTCGCCTATTTCATCATCCTCTTCCATCTCACCATCAACATCATCAACAGCACGGTCCACATCATCTTCCTCCCCATCCTCATCACCCACTGCATCCCCTTCAGCATCTTCATCCTCATCATCAGTCTCATCATCCATCATGCCATGGGGTCTGGACCCACCAGAATATCCTCTGGCGTAATCTGGAACCTGCTCGTCGTACTCCTCGTCCATGGGCTGGCTATTTTCCTCATTATCTTCTGATTGATCTGACTGAGATCCAGAACTGTTCTCATCACCTTCAATATATGGCCTTCTGTTCTCCAAGCCCCACTCTTCTGCACCTGAGCTTCGTGGAGACTCAACAGTGGCAGGCTTTGCATTGCTAAGCATGCTAAAGCTTCCCAACAAATTTGCCTTTGGAATTGATCTGGCTCTGCCCTCAGATGGCTGCCGAGGTCTAACTGTTCGACGTCCACGTCTTTGGCCACGGCCACGTGTACGCCCTCGACGTGTGTTCTTCCTTGGGGCTTTCGCATATGCAGCATTGTCACCCTTAAATTCGATCCTAGGTGAGCTGCTAATACCTCTTGGGACCCTTCCACCTCGACTTCGACCTCTGCCTCCCCTGCTACCTCCTCTACTTCCTCGTCCACGACCCCTACGGCCACTACTGGGAAGCCGCCTTATATCATACAGGTCAAAACCAGTTGGCGCCAATGGCTCTATTTCTTGTGTGTTCTTAACAACTGTATACCTTGATGGAAGCTTCTGCAAGAAGGAAAAAATAATTACATAATCTGCAAGGAAATTGACGGTAGCATTATATACAACTAAGTGCAGACTGTGCAAATAAATCATCGCCTTGAACATACGACAACAATTAATGATTCAAATGTATTATGAGTATATTAGAGAAAGAAGGTAGATCATAACCAAAAGACGAACCAGAAAATCTGATACATGTCAATACTAATGCAAGAATACTGAAATATTTTGTAATTACTACTTCAAAGTTCAAACAACAACTGAACAAAGGGCAGTACTTCCAAAATCTATCTTACCATGAAATCTCCGCCACCTCTCTCCATTTTTTGATTTTGTATGTATGAAACTGCAGAGTCTAGGTCTAACATTCGTAATGTGATAGCAGCGATAGTGTCAGGAACCCATGGAAGTACATCAGTAGATCCAGACAATCCGACGGGATTTTGGGATGCAAAATCTTGTGTGCTTGAGTTAAGTAATTCATTTGTTGTTTCAAAATCAGAAGATAGGTGGTCCCGTCTTATTGCACCTTCCAGTAGAGTCAACATCTGCAAGGGAGTGGAAACAACATCAGTTCAGATATTAAGGGCCAGTTTGCGGTTGTGGTGCCCTGCTGTGCTGTGGTACCTAGTTAGTTACGGGAATCATTACCGACTCTAGTAAGATTTAGCTATTACGGTTCCTAAAAAGATGCTTCCAAGTTCCAACTAAATGTTATATCCAAAAGTAGAGAAAAAGTGTTTTTCAAAAGCCATCGCATTGCCAAACAAAGCCTAAGTGCCAAGGCAGATAAATATACAAACATACTGACAATATGCGTGTGATTCATGCATCTGTACAGACATACTGACAACCACACAAGCGCCACAGCTAGAACCATATAAATATAGTCAGGTCAGGTCTGTCAGGAAACTGCAGTTATTTAGCTATGCTAGTTTTTGGAGGGTAACAAAATGAGTATAGAAGCAGCCATCAAATAAATATTAATTCTTCAAGAAAATAGTTAAATATCTGTCACATCATCCTTGCCCTTGGTAACTCAATTCAGGTCTGCTGCAAGGCAGGAACTGGTAAAAACAGAGGGTAATAGGTGGTAAACTGGTCAAAATCACATGGTTCAAGCTCCCATAGTCCTTGTAAATTTGATGGCAAATCTTGGTTACGGACAGTTACAAAAATCACTGCCTAATTAACCACAAATAATACCGGATAAGCTATTTCAGCAATTCAATAATAATTACCAGCATTCATTAACACAGAGTAAGGTAGTTTTAATTTTATGTTTGTTTGAGGTGGTTTGCTAATAAGGCCTCAAACATATACTGCATGTGTTTCTAGCCAACAAATCTCTGAAAATCACTAAAACTAAAGGTATTAGATGTTTGCCAAACAAATGAAACTAGCGCATGTTGGCACAGTAATAGAGAAACGAATGCAGAACCTGGAATATTTCCTCAACAGAAGTGGTAGAGTGCAACTTCACACCCCAAGATTTATGATACCCATCAGTCCAAAATGGTTGAAGTGCTTCTGATGGAATCGAAGCCTGCAGAACAAAAGACTAAAATTATATCAAACAGCTCCACTGGCAAAATAAGAAAAATTGAGAACCAAGCAATAAATGGAAAACATGTTACTTGACCTCAATGCTAGCTAACTGCAACTTGAGCAATCTCATTCCTATTGGAACAGAATAGTCTGCAATTTGCATCTTCCAGTTAGGGTCAGTTCTCCGCCTCTCTTCACATTGCGATGTGTGCTCAGAAAAATTGTGAATGGATTTGAAAGTCTTATGGCAAGAAGAGCAGTGCCTTTCTTCAGCTAAGTAAATCCGATAGCAGTAATTACAAGAGTGCATCAACTCAGAGCATCTTTTCTTGCCATACTTCATGGCACATGTCAATTGGCGATCATAGCATTCCCTCCACATCCATTTTAAAAAGCCATCAGCCCTTCTTGAAATAGAAGTCTTCTCAACATCATTACGGCCAAGCTCTATTTTGAATGAATCAGAATATGCTGTGGCACTATCAGATGCGACACTAGAAAGAATACTGCTTGGGCTCCCAAACTCACTACGACAATTTGCCCTTATCATTTCTGTAGCTCCATTCTTTAGATACCTTCCAGCTGATTGTTCTAGAGCTGTGCTCCTTTTCCTCTTAATAGCTTCCTTAAAGGTTGGCTCAATCCTTTGCAACATTGAATGGAGTTGTGCCTCCCGGCTGCCACGTGTATCGAGGGAAGCTACTAAAGAATCAAAAGCCTGCATTTTCATTAAACACCAAGTCCAATGATTAGAGACAATGTGATTTATACACAATGCTTGCAGAAAGTGCTGCTGGTTATGTAGAACATTGAAAATAGAGGCAAGCAGATTTGTACTTGATGAGGTTAGATGAACTATACAATAATACAATATATGTTTAGTATCTTGGCTCTTATGCAACAGTATGAACAGCAGGCATTAGCTGGCAAAAAGAAAATAATTCTGAACCATCACCACAACAGCACAATGCAAGTTTTAAACTCAGAAATGTAAATAGCTGCATATAAATTCTGAGTAGAATGGAGTTTGCCATCTGGCGGTGGAAACCATCATTAGTTTTATATTTCAAGAAGTAGATGCAGAATATATGTAGTTCAAATTTAATTTCGAACTTGTTCAAACTAGTTAGGTACAAGTTAAAGTGAACATCTACAACCCCATTTGAAACACGGGGATTTTTTCCCTGCCGAAATTAAACTGTTTCTTGTGAAATTCATATGTTCCAAACATCCCATAAGTGGTTTAAAAAAACATTTGATGCCAAAAATTAACAAGTTTTTCTTATGCTGGAGCCCCACTTAATTTTAAACCTAGGAGTAGCAACACTGACAGAGATAGGAGAAAAATATAAAAGCAAAACTGACACATGCAAATTTTAGCCGGTTGTCAGAAAAATTCCAACAGCTTTGATTGTGAACCAAGCTGGTACTTTCTGGATGGTTACCACCACTTGTCACTTGCCAGCCATACATAGGTCCTAGCAAGCCAGCACTAACTGGCCAGAGCCAGAAACTAATCCACAAAAAATTAGTACAGTACATCCCAGTACCAGACATCACATCAATCTTCATAAGTGGAATAGTGCATGGCATTTGAAAAATTACAACACACAGAAAAAGATAAAACAATATTAATTAAATTTAACATTTAAACTGAAGTTTTACGAACTACTATGTATAACAGTAATCAAGTCGAATCTAATAGGTAATTAGGTATGAACAAAAAATTACCTCCCCTGAGTCAATAACCCTCCAATATCCATCTCTCGATTCAAAAAAGATTCTTCCTGAACCAGGGTCATTTGGTGATGCAGAAGTTGAAAACTGCCAATATCGGTTTCGTCTCCGATCCTGTCCCAGGGGCAACGATCTGTAAACATACAGCTGTTCTGCTCTATGACTGATGTATGATTTCAACTGAGACCGTGTTTTGTCAGCATAGGCATACTGCTGAACAGACAAAGTATCTGGTGTTGCACTGATGTCCTGTCCTACACCATTCCTCTCATAAGATAGATTGCCAGCATTACTCTGACTATGTTGATTAAGTATCTCACTATTGTTTATAGCCCCTACATTTCCATCATTGTCTTTATCAACATTACAGAGTGGAGTTGGAGTACTCTCTGTAGCATTATTTTCTTGATTCACATCAGCCCTTAAACTCATGTAAGAATTATATTGCATTCTGCCAGCAAACTCTTCCTTGGAACGCCTCTTATCATGTTGTGCCTCCGCCCACAATTGCTTTTTTAAGGCATTAGCTGCTTCCAAACGTTCCTGCAAGACACTTAAATCAGGTTTTGTCCAATGAGAAAATAAAAGATTGAAAAGAAATTTAAGCAAGACCATTACCTCAAGAACAGCACGAATAGAGTTCCCTTCAGTGGCAACACCAACTAGTGCGACCAATGCATTAAGGCGTTCTTCAACACTAAGATCGCAATAGTCACCTTCTGCTAGTCCCTGTACCCAAGGCTCACCTTGATTGCTTTCATCAATCTCCGTATCTTCAGCATCATCAGGGGTTACTTCATGATAACCGGATGAAGCTCTGAGAGGTGAATCACTTGAAGTACCTGCTGCGTTGGACTTGCCTAAAGAAGGCATGGGAGTACCTTTTCCAGATTTAGTAAAACTACTTGGTGGGGTTAATGCATTGTCCACACAATCTGCCACCCTCTTTATGTCACCAACTGCAGCTGTACTTGTTAACCCATCTTGTGTTTTGGCAGCAAGAACGGAACCCTTATCATCTCCTACATCAATATTCACATCATCACCATCAGGATCATCATCAGCATCATCACATTCAGAGTCCTCATCCCTTTCAGCATCATCTGCCTCCTTTTCAGCTTCAGAGTCAGAAAGCACATTCTGAAAAGCCCTAATTTTTTCACGTGCTGCTGACAACACAAACTCGGAATCAGCAGGATCTTTTCTATAAGGGGACTTAACACAATATGTTGAAGGAGCAGTTCGCTCAAAAAGCTTTGTATCCCTTGACAAGGCAGCAGCTATAGATGCCTCAGGTGTCTTGCTTGTGGTTAGGTCTCTCAATCCAGATTTCTGAACAGAGCAAAATTCAATTTATTAAATTAGAGATAGAACCACAGAAGGCAATGACAAGGCAAAATTGAATTAGCATATCTGCATAACATACCTGGATTTTTTCTGCAACTTCCAATATTGTGAGACCTTTGCTTGCTTCAAGAGAAAGCACATGAAAAGCAGCAAATTTTACTGTTCCAGGAGTGAGGCGGTGCCGAGATCTACGGCGATGAGTGTAACCTCTTTCTTTCATCAAAGCGGCAGCATTCACAGCTGCTGAACCATTTCGGAGAGTGGATATAACATCTTCACCGTCATGACCCTACATGAAATTTCATATCAACCTTGTCAAAACTCTTCTAGATGCTATTCTTGTCATGCACAAATACAGAATATGGTATAAATTATGAACTACAAGGATCCAGCTTCCAAAAGCTAATCTTCTATCCGCATGATTAAACATAAATGGCACTTTGCCACGAGAAGCTTCCACCCTTGACTTTATCTTAACTATACTTTTGAGTCGCAAGCCTTCCTCAGCCGTAACGATAGAGAAAATAATCCAAGTATTCTTACACACAAATACATCACACTACGGCTGGTAATTGAAACATGGATACCAATAAAATGAAATAAACCCATGCAAAGCATACTGCATACAGGTTCAAGAGTAAGTAAAGCACACCAATGCTCCTTGATGGCAGGCTTTACTTTGTGGACTATTGAGTTGCATGCACCAATCAGTTCACCTAAAAGTTTAAGCTGATGAGTAAAGGTGGACAATTCACTTCTACTTCAACACTCCCCCTCACGTGTAGACTCTCTCAAGCTTAAGATGTGGAATAGAAGTAGGTTGCAATTATTTTTTTTTAATTGCACTAATTGAGTCTCAAACTTAAGACCTCTTAGCTCTAATACCATATTGAGTTGCATGCATGGTTATCAAGTCGACACTACCTTCCTAAGGACCGACTAGTCGACAGGTATTATTTGTACTATTTATATAAATATGTATATATAGAGAAGGATTTTATTGCAGTTTCAGAAATTATGAGGGCTAAAATACAAAATCAATTCCGTATAAATTAACCCCCACCCGACGCCTCCGCTCACTCCGCCCCTGCCTCGCCCGCTCACTCCGCTCCGATGCCCCCACCGCCCCCTTCCTCCCCCGTCGCCCCCGACGCCCTCCTCTCTCCCCTCCCCGACGCGCCCTCCTCCTCCCTCCCCGACGCCCTCCTCCTCCCACCCGACGCCCTCCTCCCGTGGCGGATCCGCCGCCGGGGCGGGCCCGCTCCTCCCACGCGTTCCTCCGCCCGCCTCCTCCCCGCGCCCTCCTCCTCCTCCCCCTCCTCGCCGCGCCGCCTCTCTTCCCACGGCGGAGACCGGCGACGGCGGCGGATCCGGCGGCGGCGGCGGCAGATCCGGCAGCGGCGGCGGCGGAGACGGTGGATCCGGCGGCGGCGACGGCAGATCTGGTGGCGGCGGCGGTGGATCCGGCGGCGGCGGCGCAAGTCGAGTCGACCGCTCCAGTCGTTCGCGCGCCACCGACTTGTCGCCTAGTTGACAACTAGGCGACGACTTGATAACCATGGTTGCATGTACCAACCAGTTCACCCAAAAGCTTAAGCTGATGAGGAAATATGAGCAATTCACTTATACTTCAACATAGACATATCATGTAAGATTAAACAATTATTATCAGCAGCAAGCCAGCAATCATGCAGCATCCGAATCAAGCAAACATCCAAACACACAGAAATGAGGATTTATTTCTACTAAAGTACAGAGAAATGAAGATTTCATTCCTACCAAAATACAAGAAATGAAGATGTAAGAAATGTATATTCCTTGATGTCTGAACCAACATTACAAGGTGGGTATATATAGAAAGAGATGTCCAGGTGAAGGTCTAACAGAAACCCTAACCCTAATAGAATCACTGGATCCCTGGAAACCCTAATACAAGTAGACTAGGGGTATATGGGCCCAAAGCCATAAGCTAGGCCCATAGAAGTCCGTCTAACAGAAGATTTTATTTCTACAAAAATTCAAAGGAAGATACATACATTAGGAAAGCACCAGAAAATGACAAAAAAGATATTATGAATTTGAGATTATGCAAGATGAATATGCTACCTAGATGCTTTAATGCTTTTACCCTAATCCAGATTATCAATCATATTCATAATCATGTATACGATATTGGTGGAAAGATATTAGCCCTGGGGGTCAAGAAACTACTACAAAAACGATTAAAAAGGAACCATCTTTATTCATCGCAGGTGAACTCTGATTATAATAGTCTGTTCTTTCTAATGCAATGCTGTTAGTAGTACTAAAGCTGGCAACTCTATTAATGATACATTCATCTTCATGAATACATCACAAAGACCCATATGCGGATCACAAGACACTTCTTTCTGATCACTAGCATCAAGGTCCCTAAAATAGACCTGGATAAATTGGGTCAATCCTACTGAATCCTGGCCATTTTCCTGTTTCAAATTGATGTAAACGAATTTTGGAGTCAAGGCTGACATAAGGAATAGCCAAACTGGTCGTCATTTTTAATCCAGACTTGCAAATAATATTGTCATCATTTATTTGAAAGAAAAATTCTAAACTCACTTATATTTGCTCAATATCTTTCATATAAATAGGTGTAACATTGCGTGGATTGAGTATAGTGCAATTGAAGAACCACACCACACAACAGGCCATGGCCTATTGGCCTTAGTATTGCTGGCTACATCCAGGTGGCTCTTTTGAATCTCACATCGAAATCAATTGATTATTAGGTTACAAAGTGTTAGTTGGAGATAATATTTATACTTGATCACATAATTGTGTTGGATTTCAGTGATTTTACAGAATATCATGACAGTTTTCAAAGTGAAATTATCTTATAGGTATACACTATATGGTATGAGATAGCACACACCTCATTATCATCACGATAATAAACATCTTCAACGTTCCTTTTCTTTAATTGAGGTCCAAAACCAGCAGATAAAGCAAACTGTCGTAATATTTCAGGCCAAGTAAGAAGATTCAGGTGGCGCTGCCAGCTACGTATATTGAACCCCCAAGCATATGCCTATCAAAAAGAAGCATAAAAGTTCAAAAATTTATAAAATAGCATACAGAACCAATAAACAAAAAGAACAATCAGAGCTTTGAAGAGATCTGCACACGTACCCCTTCAACAATTTGTGGATGGCCACCTCCTGGATTCACCCCCAATGCAACCGACGGAGTTCGGGCAACATCCTCGATATCTTTTATGATGGATTTCAGCAGAGCAACATGCAGTTCCCCCAACAACCTCGAATCCTATCAAACAAATGTGAATATAATTCAGGTTAAACTAAATAAAAGCAAAATTAGCTGCTGAAAATTATCATAATTCATGAATTAAAAGTCCATTAAATCACAAGATGGTACCTTACAAGACTAGTGCCTAAATTAACAGCTTACAAGACTAGTGCCTAAATTAACAGCTACAAATTCCAATCAAAGCAGTATGTAACATCACAACAAACTCCAGCAACACAATCCCCATTTTCATACGGATTTAATGTGAAGTTATTTACAAGAATTACTGCCTACATCACCCAATAGCTACAAAAAGGGGGAAAAAAGATAGTAGATAATATATTAAAGAACTCTGCTAAGACAACCTCCAGTGTCTTATGTATTTAATCGGAGTGAAGTTATATAGCACCAATGAAGTGGATGGAACCAGGGTTCCAAATCCCAGCGGTAACCGGCCGGTTACCGCCGGTAACCTATTTTACCAGTGTCGACTGGGAGAAAAAAACCGCCGGTTTTTTATTTAATTCAAATTTGAAATTTTGATTGTAAAAGTTAGTTTCTCTAATAACATGCCCTGTTAGCATTAATCATGTGTGCATGTAATCTCTTAGTATCCTGTGTGCATGCAGTCCTCTTAATGGTGCAGTCTCTTAGTATTCATGCATTGTATGCACATGCCTTGTCTCTTGGAGTCCTGTGCATGCTGCGCATGCTTCTTAAAGTTCTGTGCAGTCTCTTAGTATTCATGCATTGCATGAGCATGCCTCTTAAAGTTCTGCGCATGACACTTAAATTCTGCATGCATCTCTTAGTAAATTGCGTTGCAGTTATTGTCTATGAGCTGATTACTATAAATAAAAGAGGAAGCAAAGAGCAAAAGTTAAGCAGTCATTATTGCTTCCTTTTAATTTGATTTACAGTGATTCAGGTAGAGAAATATTGTGTTCCATATGCTTGAGGCTTAAAGAACATTCGCGTTGGAGCACAATGTATTCCACCGGTTTTTCCGGTTTTTTCACCGGTTTTTCCAGTAACCGACCGGTTACCGGTCTCCTCCCACCCCACCCACAAAATTCAATTGCCAAATTTTGTCCGGTTTTTATCAAGGATTTCCGGTTACCGGTACCGCCCGGCGACCGGGATTTGCCCCGGTTCCGGTTTTTTGATCCTTGGATGGAACAGTAGGGGAGAGCCCTACTGAGATTAAATAAAGAAAAAACTATCTGTTGCATTTTCTGAGTCAATAACAAACCAAATTCATGACAAACATTTCCTCCAGTCTAAAAAAGTTTGGCATTGTTTTGACTTCACACAGTGTCCTAGATCCAAGTTTGATTATCAATGTTCAACAAAATATGTAGTAAATATTTAAAATATTATGTCTTATGATAGAACTTTTCACAGCAAATATGCCCAGTTGCCCACACAACTTTCTTGTGGCCAATATAGATAAATATGCCCACACAAAGCAGTCAAATCAGGACTATTGAATCTGACATCATCAATGCTATATAAACATTGGCACAAACAAATCCAACAAACAGAAGAGCCTGTGCTAGTTCATATTTATGTCTTAGCAACTTATTCACTTATTGCCCAGAGCCGGACATAACAATAAATCAATCATTCACACAGTTATCATTGTATCCCAGATCTTATCAAGTGTAAATCCATTGTAGATTCTTGCTTTTTCTACCCCTTTTACAAGAACAGTCCCAGCCAAATAACTACCCTCTCCAAGGAAAAAACTTACATAATCATGAAGAGATTGAACAAACTCATCAAGTGTAACTGAAGAAAGCCCAAGAACATCAGCAAAAGTAATCAAGAATTTCCACACCTGCAATTCAGTTAGTAAAAGTTTCTATTACAAATAGTGACAAATATACACTACAATGGAGTTATGTAACTCGGAATTTAAAGATAGCATGTGCCAAATGTGATAGCCAATAATTAGCTTAAATAAATGCCAGCAATTCTATCAACTGGAATATGGAATATGATGTGTAAAAGGTGTACTGAGCTATACATATAACAGATCCATGTAAACTTGCTGCCAAATCTAGTAAATAAAATGAAGTGTTTTAATTTACCCATTAGCACTACAAAACCATAAGGAAATATCTATAGCACAAATGTCTTCTCAATAAAGCAACAAAAAAAAGGTCCAAAGCTACTGATTCAAACTATACTGGGAAAATGGATTGCTGGAATATGGTATCTATAGAAAGTGAAGTGAACACCGTACGTACTATAGATCCATGTAGACTTGATGTAAATGTATTAAAAAGTGTACTTATTTACCAATGAGCACTGGAACAGCACAAGGAAAGATATAAATGCAAGAACACAACACATATGCTTTTCTTAAATAAATAAAAGCAACAAGGAATTTGTAATTTAACATCTCTTTGGAAAATGGATTGTGCAAATGAATATCATGAGGCCTTCTTTTGGAATGAAGTTAATTATT
This sequence comes from Melocanna baccifera, assembly GCA_036346265.1. Classification (NCBI taxonomy): domain Eukaryota; kingdom Viridiplantae; phylum Streptophyta; class Magnoliopsida; order Poales; family Poaceae; genus Melocanna; species Melocanna baccifera. The sequence continues at coordinate 31,984,715 of CM070677.1, read as the reverse complement.
ATGCTTTTGGTAACACTAGTAGCCCAAATAAGTTTTAATATCTCAGATCTCTTACAAAATGTCACAAAATACATAAGAAAGGAGTAAAAATGTAACAGGAATATATCACAGCATTACCATCAGAAGCTTTCCAACATTATCTTCGGATCCAGCCCATGGCTTTATCGAAAATGGCACCTTCAGTCTCACCGTTTCAGGGGGGAATTGACTCAACATGACTGGAAGAGGGGAACAATCAATCAAAATCACGTACTATCGCACTGTGCAGTAGTAAACATGATGGAAACAATGTGTGAAACAAAAGGTCACTGGGCATAACATTGAATATCTATTTCATTACTGTCTTGAGTAATGGGGCATTTTTTACCATCAAGCAAATATTAGTCAATGAAAAAAAGACTGATACAATCTTCCAGTCACTAGACATCATTAAACTTTAAGTGGTTGTTTAGATAGATTTTAGAGATGGATTTGACCAAAATGTGTTTTTTGTGCAAGCTTTGGGAAAGCGGACCTTAGTTTGTTACTCACTTAGAAATTAGAATAGTGTTAAATAGAAACCTTATTTGATGAAAAGTGGTTTTTAGACATTCTACTCTGAGTTCTCGTCAAAAAGAGGTCAGAGTGATTTTTCACATAACTCAAATTTTGAGTTTTAGTAAATATGTCTTTTGTTATCCTGGTTTTACGCTAACCTAACCCTAGTCAAACAAGATTTTAGGCAATTAGACTGTAATCTAGTTTAACAAAATCTGGTTTTACTAGAAGTCAACATCCAAACAAGCCCTAATAGTTTTACAAAGTACTCTATTTTGAATGTTTATGCATTAACCCTAAAAACAAGTATAAAGCATTTTTCAACACTCAGGTTTTCGCCCAGAAGTTCTATAGATTAGTTACATATAAAAACATTATAAATATATATCATTAAATATTAGTCTATCGTTTCCCATTTCACTCAATTTATACTCTATTAGGGATGCATGAGAAATTGGATTTACTCCCTTTGAGATGAATTGTTACATTCGGCAGAGTGTAGTATTAAGAAGTTTAGAGTTTAACTTGATCAGCAAACCTCGAAATGAATCAAGCTGATGCAATGTGTCACTGTCAAGACAGAGCATTGAGGGCAACCCTTTGCTTTGTGCAGCCAATTCCATCAGTTCCAAGCGCTCATCTTCCACAAGTTCCATATACTCCCGTGCAATTCTGCGTGCTGTGGCCCTTTCACTGGCAGCTTTTTGCCTTGCAGCCTCTTTCTCTTTTCGGAGTTCCTCCTTTTGCCTTTGTTTCTCTGCCTGCACACATGTAGGTACAAGTTATTTCTAAACAGAGTTAATGGTATCTATACTACAATACTACATTTACAATTTACATTATAGGAACTAGAAAACTTTTACAGTTTACATTATAGGAACTAGAAAACTAACTCGTCTAGATTGCTTCTGCAAAAACTTCTCCATACGCTCATGTTCACGCCTTTGTTCTCTTTGGAACCTCTCTTCTTCTCTCTGCCTCTCACGTAGCAATCTCTCTTCTTCTTTTCTTCTCTCACGATCATGTCTCTCCATTTCCTTGCGCATTTGTTCCTCTCTCTGCACAGATATGAAGCTGTAAATGACTTTCCAGCCAAAGATATTCAGATCTATTAATATACGATAATAGGAAACAAGCACATACCCTTCTCTTCAACATATCTTGTTTCTCAAGCTCCTTCCTAATCCGTCTTTCATGAGCTTCAACTTCCTTTGCAATTTTTGCTTCCTCATTATGCTGAAGCACATGGCAGAAAATTTAACATGTCTACAATTAATGTGTATGCTGAAGAGCAAGATGCATATATGAGGTCAGAGGAAATCATACTTTTCGCTTTCTATCCACCCGAGAAGCATCATCATCACGATAAACCCTTCTTTCAGATGATATAAGCGGGTTTTCAAATCCAGAAACCTGAGAAATACCGAACTGACCTTCAACGGGAACAGAATTAAGGTTGTTATCAGACTGATTCATCTCGTAATCTGTCGATACTGCTGGAAACACCTGAGGCCTGCTGGATTGAGGCAAAAGGCCAGAACCAGAGATTTGACCTTGAAAAGCATAACCAGGTGCCGCCTCCTCAGATCCATGAAGAAGATGCGATCCTGGGGTGATAGATGATATCCTCGAATTTGAAGCTTCTACTGGAGTGTCGTAGTAATGAGATCTGCCTGCCCTCTCATATGTATCACTTGGCTGCTCAGGAAGAAATTGATACTCATGAACTGCCCGCGATCCAACATGAGGGTGAACTAGAGGTGGATTACCAACCGTCGATTTTCTCTTCCCAGCAAACGAATTCGGAACAAAAGGGTGTTCCATGCTGGGCAAGAACGCCGGTGCCTAAGGAGAAAAAGAGTATGAACAAACTACTATAGGAGGTACAGAAGAAATTAAGGGGGGAATTCAAACCTTAAAAGAAAACTATGACACCAAGAATACTAAAACTCTCAATCCTCGAAATGCAGATAGCAGAAGAGATGATTAGGAGAACAAGAAAGCAATATGGGGACTCTTTGAGAAAACTGAAAAGGATGTAAAAGAACCAAATATCAATAAGGGAAAGTTCAATAGACATCGGGGTGGATGGGGCAACACGTGTAAAGACAGCTAGTATTTCCGTTACATAAGCCCATAGGAAACCTGAACCATCCAAATATTGCTAGATGACCCCAACCAATGCATGCACAAACGCGGTGTTATTTCCCTTTTTGTAAGACGCATACATGACGGTAACAAGCCGGGAAGCACTGCTGCCACATCAATATGTGTTGGCACCAACTCACACCTAATGGCCTCACCATGCAACTTACCATTCACTTGTAGTATTTACCACTTATAGGCCGAGTCTTGACCACTTTACAGAATGGGTGGGGATGAAGGGGGGTTTACATATAACTGGGGCAAAGTGATTTATGCTTGAATCTCCAAGGCATTCTTATCATTTGGTAGATCCAAATCAATAGCCTATTTCAGGTTGACTTGGCCATAACTGTAGGAGGTGTGATGTACTGTTGTGGACATAGGCTAGGGAGCAGCAGCAGTCCATACGTGCAAGGGCAGCACAAGACCAACACTAGCGGCCGGCCGGCCGGCAAGACATCCATGAAGAAGTTGACTCCCGAAGAGTCCGTGAAAGGCAATGCAGTTAGCAGCGGATGGCACAAGGAGAGTCCACGAGGGGGGAATTAGGAAAGATGAGTCAAGAGTTGAGTTTAATTTGTGTCTGCCTTGTTAGGAAAGTTCAGTTGAGTCTGTGTCTCGTCTTGTTAGGAAAGTCAAATACATATTTGTTATAGTCCAATGTCTTAGGGGTGACGTCCAGCTAGTGCTATGCATAGGGCATTGTAATATTTGAGAATCACGCAAGAAGAAATATTTCTCTCATGTATTTGCTATCTCTCGACCCCTCTAGTTCTCTCATCTCAATGACTCAATCTATGTCTATCTCCCCCATCTAATACCCTAATCCCCTTCAAGCCATGTCGTCTGGCCATCCTTTGCATGGTAGTTATCCTGATGTGAACCAAGGTGGTTCATAACATTTGGTATTAGAGCCAAACCACCATGGATTTTGCTACTGAGAAGTCGACAAGGAGGATATTGCATGTTACAATTCATCAGGTGCTCTATCCTATAATGGAGTGTGTACTTCATCAAGTCTTCGATCCTTACGGAATTGTGGGAACCATTAAAATATTTCCAGGGAGATCAAGGGTTGTGGCCTGAAATATGATTCAGACCATGATGCGGCACAAGCTTTCAGGAAGTTGCAAGGTTGATGCATCTACAAAACTACAATGTTTGTTGTAACCTTGACATCAAGTTACCCGTTATGTCTTCCACAGCCAAGAAATGGGAGAAACGCTTCAAAACTTTTGAAGAAAAATTCCTCGTTGGATTGGAGTCTATTAAGGATAAGTTGATGCAGCGTGAGCCGAGCAACAAGGAGGCACAGTGCGATGTTGCACAAATCGTGCAACCGTCACTGCCAATACCGCTGATGCTGCTTGTAGAAGAGTAGAGATATTCAGGGCAAACACCACAAGCTAAAGGGCTGGGGTGGCTTGTATATATATTGACCTGGAGTAGGCATACAAGGAAAGCATATACATGGAAGGCGCATACATGGTAAGCGCATATATGGAAGGCATATACATGGAAGGCGCATACATAGTAAGCGCATATATGGAAGTATATCTAATTATTCTAATACCCGCCCGCAGTCGTAGCGGCAGTCCGGACGCAAAGACTAGATCGAAAATCCTGAAACAGCTGCGTCGGGAGACCTTTTGTCATGATGTCCGCGAACTGATGAGAGGATGGTACGTGCAAAACACGAACCTCACCAAGTGAAACCTTCTCGCGAACGAAATGAATGTCAATCTCGATGTGCCAGATGCGCCGATCTTTGGGTGGATTAGTCGACATGTAGATGGCGCCGACATTGTCGCGATGAGCGACGGTCATTTGAAGCAAGCGGGCGTGAAGTTCTTGCGAAGTTGTCGCGACCAACAACACTCGGCTACAAGCATGGGCAGCAAAGACGGTACTCGGCCGCGACTTGATCGAGACACGGTTGTCCGACGCTGAAGGACCAAGACACGAGATTATCCCGAGATAAATGCGATGGCGGAGGTGGAGCGTCGCGAGTCGGGCAAGCCGGCCCGATCGGCGTCGGAGTAAGGCGGTGATAGATGTCGCCGGGAGAGGCCGATGTGTAGACCCGTCGAGGGTACCTTTGACGTCATCGCAGATGCGTTTGATCAACGCGGTGGGGCTCCGTGGATCATGCATGAAAAGGCATACTTGGTGGGCGGCACGCCAAGTCGGGCGCGTGAGTGTCGTCATCAGAGAGCCCCGCAAGGTCTGCGATACTCGGACGGATCGGCCACGGAGCTCCGTCGTGGCGGATAGCTTGGCGTGAGTGTCTCTTGGGTGTAGCCGTAGGGTGACACTCACCATACCGGTAGCGTCGCGAGAAGATCAACAGCATACTGTCGCTGAGACAGGAAGAGGCCGTTGGAGGAGCGTGCGACGGAGATGCCGAGGAAGAAGTGCAGGTCACCGAGGTCCGTCATGGCAAACTCCGAGTGAAGCAAGTCTGTGAGATGCTGAAGAAGGCCTTGTGTGGAAGCCGTGAGGACGATGTCGTCGACGTAGAGCAGCAGGTAGGCCATGTCAGTCCCCTGACGGAGGACAAACAGGGACATGTCGGAGGAGGAGGCGACGAAACCGATGCCGCGGATGTAGGAGGCGAACCGTTGGTACCATGCTCGGGGAGCCTGCTTCAAACCATAGAGCGACTTCTGGAGAAGACACACATGGGTGGAACGAGCAGGGTCCACGAATCCGGAGGGCTGCTGGCAGTAGACCGTCTCATTAAGGGTGCCATGTAGAAAGGCATTCTTGACATCAAGTTGATGAATCGGCCAGGAGCGGGATGCAGCAATGGAGAGGACAGTCCGGATGGTGGCCGGTTTGACCACCGGACTGAATATCTCGTCGTAGTCGACACCGTGCTGCTGAGAGAAACCACGAACAACCCAGCGCGCTTTATAGCGGGCCAGACTGCCATCAGAGTGAAACTTGTGCTTGAAGATCCACTTCCCGGAGACGACGTTAGCACCAGGTGGGCGCGGGACGAGGCGCCAGGTGTCGTTGTCTATGAGGGCCTTGTGCTCCTCGGCCATCGCGGCGCGCCAGTTGGGATCGGCGAGGGCGCTACGATAGTTTTGGAGCAGCGGCGGGAGAGTGGTCACCGCTAGGGAAAAACTCACGAGAGGATCGCGCAGCATCGAGCCGTGTCACCATCGGATGGTCCGGGAAGTGCGATGTAGTTGTGGTAGCCGAGTGGCGTGGGTAGCGGTCTTTGTGCGGTGGGTTGGAGAGCCGCGCGCGTGGCCGTGCCGAGTAAACCGGATGCACGCGCGGTCGTCGTGGCGGCGAGCGACAGATGGCGCCGTGGACGGAGGAGATGATCGCTCAACACCATGCAGTGGTGGAGCAGTCATCTGGGGTACCTGCAGGGGTGCCATTGTCGGCCTGTATGGATTTTAGAGGAATGCCGAATTGTGTGCTAGCATAGGCGGTAAAATCTGCTAAAAGCTGAGAAACTTCTGATTTCTTTCTAAGAGGAAAAGTCCAACAATAATGAGAGAAATCATCAAGAAACACTAGATAGTAAAGAAAACCAGATATGCTAGGAACTGGAGATGTCCACACATCACAATGAACTCGCTCAAATGGCGCAGAGGAGCGCGAAGAAGAGGTAACAAAAGGGAGACGCATATGTTTTCCAAGTTAACAGGACTGGCAAAGAGAGCGGTCTACTTTATTACATGAGATGAGCGATTTTTTATGTAGGGTGTCGAGGCTGGCGATGCCGGGATGACCAAGACGCTGATGCCATAACTGGGAGGAGACGGCGATGTGGGTGCTGGGTGGAGCTGAGGTGGCGACTGGAGGTATGGTGTAGAGGTCGCCGTCGTCTGTCGTCATGTGGGAAGTGGCACCGCTGTCCATGACCCAGCCACCATGTCCTTGGACAGCCAGTTGGTTCAGCGCAGTAATGAGGCCCTGCTGATCCCAGGTCGGCGGGGTGGAAGACTCGGACGGCGTGAAGGCGGTATGAGCCTAAGGTGGAGCGCCGAGGAGGCCGGGAGCGGGCGAGGGGCGCCACTGACCGCCGGTGAAGGCGATCCATGGGTTGAAGCGCACCGTGGACCGGTCGATGGAGATGATGGTACGCGACCACCACGGGCAGATCGGTGCCGCGGCGAGCCCCGCCTGCGCGCCCGCGCCGAACCCGCCCTGTCTGCCACGACGGTTGCGGCCACCACGACGTCCATCGCGAGCATTGGCGTTTGGAGTAGTGGTCGATGACGTGTAGCCGGAGGAGCCGCTGGAGGCGAACAAGGCCGTGGTGGTGGCGATCTTTGCCTCGTTGCTAAGGCGAGTCTCCTTGAGAGCGAGCATGGACCGCGCTCTGGCGAAAGAAGGGAATGGTACGGCGTTGGCGATGTCGTCGGCGGTGGTGAAGCGCGGGTTGAGGCCACGCAGCAAGTTGAGGACGAGCTGCGAGTCGTTGATGGGGTAGCCGATGGCGCGTAACTCGTCGGCGAGGATCTTCATCTGCTGGCTGTAGTCGGTGATGGACATGTCGCCTTGGACGGCGAGTGGCGGTTGTTGAGGAAGACCGCGCGGGACTCCTTGTTGTCGCGAGCAGCGCCTCGATCGCGACCCAAAGGTCGTCGCGATCTCTTGATCCGTCATTCTCGAAGTCGAGGATGTCGTCGGAGGCGAGCCATAGAGCCACGGTGAACGGCGAGTCGGCGAGGACCTGTGTAGCCTCGTCGCGATCGCGCGATGTCGGTGCCGTCGATGTGGGAGGAGGCGAACCGTGCACATGGTCGAAAGAATTTGGACCATCGGGAGTAATCGGCGTCTTCATATCGAGTGGTCGGCACATGAGACTTGACGACGGCCGTCTGATGAGGGGTTGAGGACGATCGGAGGGGCGGCAGGCGTGATCGCGCCGGCGGTGGCAGCAGCAACAGCTGGATCGGTGGGAGGGTCGCCATGGTCCGAGTGCTCTTTTTTTTTTTTTTTTTTTTTTTTGAGCTATAAAGGAAGGCTCAGCGAGGGCTCGAGACCGATCCGACCGGATCGATCCGGATCGGGCGCTCGGGTGCAGTGGCGGCGGCTTTGGCGGCGGCGGCGGCGGATGGCAGGCGGAGCGGCGGCGGCGGGGCGGTGATGGAAGCAGCGGCTCGATGCTGTGGCGGCGGCGCTGAAGGGGAAGCGGCGGCGGCCTGGAGGCGGCGGCGGGGATCGGCGGCGGCCTGAGGACCCCGAGGAGCGGCGGCGCCTGGTGGAGCGGCGGTCGAGGCGACCAGATCCGATCCGGATCTGGGCTGCTCGGTCGCAGTGGCGGTGGCTCAGGCGGCGCCCGAGGCGGCGGCGGCGGCGGCCGAGGAGGGGCGGCAGCCGGCGAGGAGGGCCGTCGAGGGCGCGGCGCTGAGTCGGCGACCGGCGGCGCTGGAGTGGGGAGCGGCGGCGGCGGCTGTAGTCGGCGACCCGAGGCGACGGCCGGGAGAGGTGGGAAAGGTGGCGACCGGGGTCGGCGTGTGTCGGCCTGAGGAGCGGAGGTGACGTCGGCTTGGTGGTGCGGCCAGGAAAAAGAAGCAGCGGAGGGATCAGGAGGTACGCTCTGATACCATGTAGAAGAGTAGAGATATTCAGGGCAAACACCACACAGCTAAAGAGCTGGGGTGGCTTGTATATATATTGACCTGGAGTAGGCATACAAGGAAAGCATATACATGGAAGGCGCATACATGGTAAACGCATATATGGAAGGCATATACATGGAAGGCGCATACATAGTAAGCGCATATATGGAAGTATATCTAATTATTCTAATAATTAGAATAACAAGGAGGCACAGTGCGATGTTGCACAAATCGTGCAACCGTCACTGCCAATACCGCTGATGCTGCTGAAAAAGAAGGCATTGTGGCGCAACCATCTTCGCTGCACCATCAACTAAAGCCATGCCATCTGTTGTGTGGACCACGACGGGTACCACGGGTCAAGTCGCGATGTCATCACATTGTTGCCTGGTGCATGTTCCCTATGCCACCAACAGCTTCCATGACATCAAGTTGCACTAAGGGCCGCCACTGTCGTCATCAACCGTTGCCACAGTCTTGTTGATCTCTCACACGACACGGAGTCGACATCGTGATCTCTTGTCATCGTGGGGCCATCAAGGGCTCAACCGTGGCCGCCACCCTATAGCTCGAGGACAAGTTGCTTGTCCGAGAGGGTTGTAATGTTGTGGACATAGGCTAGGTAGAAGCAGCAGCACACACATGCAAGGGCAGCACAAGACCAATACTAGCGTTCTAGCGGCCAGCCAGCAAGAGCAAGACATTCACGAAGAAGTTGACACCCTAAGAGTCCGTGAGGGGTAGGTACAGCAAGCAGCAGATGACGCAAGGATAGTCCACAAGGGGGAGAATTAGGAAAGGTGAGTTAGAGCTGAGTTTAATCCGTGCCTTGCTAGGAAAGTTCAAGCCATGCCGTCTGGCCATCCTCTGCATGGTAGTTATACACGCAGTCATTTGAATGGGGTGCAACACTTCCTTGTTTGGAGCTAATAGATCAGCATAGCTACCGTGGTATTCATAATTGCATACATTGTAACATTATATGAGCCAACAATGTAACTAAAGAATAAATTGTCAACTCACTGCCATCACATTTTTAATGCTGAAGCTATTCTACTCCAAAAAGTAAGCACACACAAGATCAGAAAACCAGTTTATGCAACTGGAAAAATCCAATGCAGAGTACACACTTCCATAAGACACAAAAACTTACTTTTGCAAGTTTACCAAAGATATACCTTTAAGAGCTTCGAATCATGCCTAGAAAATATCTTTGTATCATAAGATCGCACAGGCTGCTTTTGTTGTTCCGGAACTGCTCATAATACATGGGAAAAGGAATGTCAACAATTAGAAGTATAAATAAATTGTTAACTATGTAAATGTTACGAATAGAATCCACATAAAGACTTCTGTTCACCAAATAGAGAAGCTCAACAATACAGGCCTTAGACATATAGGTCATTAAGTAAGTGTTTATCTAGTTGTACTTGTACAACATTGAAGGTCGGGAATCTAGTGCAAGACTTCTCTAGGTGCTATCACGCAAAATCACTCTCTGGCTTTCGGATGAGATTTGGATGGACTGAATTTACAGAGACTACAGGTGGTGGGATCCCCCATACATGGTTTATCAATGTTGTTAGGGGTTATTTGAAAAATGTTCATCCATGCATTCTTCAGGACCCCCTACATGAAATCCACTCAAATGTCATCTAATGGCATGCATTCTGAGTTTGGTTGATAGCACTTAGATGGGGAGTTAATATAATTGGCCAATTACAGATTCCATTTGAGTCTGAATTATTTTGCGATTCTTTCAAAGTTGATGGACTTGACATAACATGCAACTAGCATTCACATTTCTACCAGAAGCAACCCCCCACATCCCTCCTATGATACATATAACAAAGTATGGACAGGAAAATGCTGCAGAAGACTCACACAGAATAAAGCAAAAGCAAATAACTTCAATAGAGAAATTAAGGAAAGTGGTCACTATGTACTATATATTAGAATAATTAGACATCTTTCTATATATGCGCTTTCCATGTATACGCCTTCCATGTATATACTTTCCATGTATGCACTTTTCATATATGTGTTTTCCATGTATATGCTTTCCTTGTATGTCTACACCAGGCTAATATATAAACAAGTCACCCTAGCCCTTTAGTTGTGTGGTGTTTGTCCCAATCTCTCTACGCTTCTACATGGTATCAGATTTCTTTTGAGCTCCTGAGCCCTTCTCCACTGCTACTTCCTGGCTGCACCACCGCCTCCCTCCAGCGGTCACCAAAAAAAAAGAGAAATCCAGATCCAGTCTCCCCATTGCTCCGACCATGGCATCCCCTCCAGCTGCTGCCGCCACCACCGCCGGCGAAATCGCACCCGTCGCGGCCCCTCCAGTTGCTGCCGCGAGATCGCACCCGTCGCCCCTTCGATCGTCCTCAACCTCTACTGTACGGTTGTCGTCAAAGCCCATGTGCCGACCACCCTCGATCTGAAGACACCGAACTACTCCCGATGGTCCAAATTCTTTCGGACCATGTGCGCAAAATTCGACCTCCTCTCCCACATTGACGGCACCGACACGGCGCATCACGGCAAGGCCAACTGGGCCCTCGTCGACTCCGCCGTCCTCAGCTGGTTGTATGGCTCCGTCTCCGACGACGTCCTCGACTCCGCGATGACTGATCAAGAGACCGCCCATGATCTTTGGGTCGCGATCGAGGCGCTGTTCCGTGACAACAAGGAGTCCCGCGCAATCTTTCTCAACAACCAATTTCACTCGCTTGTCCAAGGCGATCTGTCCGTTGCCGACTACAGCCAGCAGGTGAAAGTCCTCACCAACGAGCTACGCGACATCGGCTACCCCGTCAACGACACACAACTTGTCCTCAACCTGCTGCGTGGCCTCAACCCGTGCTTCTCCACCACCGCCGACATCGCCAACTCCGTACCGTTCCCTTCTTTCGCCAAGGCGCGGTCCATACTCGGCTCTCAAGGACTCGCCTTAGCAACGAGGCAAAGATCGCCACCACCACGGCCCTGTTCGCCTCTGGCTGCTCCTCCGGATACACGTCATCGACCACTATTCAGGCCGCCAATGCTCGCGATGGCGTCGCGATGCCCTACATACGGCGTGGCAGCGGCATGGTCCGCCGTGGCGCCGATCTGCCGGTTTCGAGGTGGCCACGTTCCACCATCTCCACCGACCGGTCCCTGGTTCTACTTCAACCCGTGGACCGCTCCTACTAGTCGTCAGTGGCGCCCCTCGCCCACTCCCGGCCTCCTCGGCGCTCCACCTCAGGTTCATACCGCCTTCACGCCGTCCCAGCCGTCCACCCCGCAGTCCAAGGACACGGTGGTTGGGTCATGGACAGTGGCGCCATCTCCCACATGACGACAGACGACGATACACTCTCCTCCCACCCTCCACCTCATTCGGTCGTAACTGTTGGCAACGGTTCCCACCCCCCTGTCGTTTCTCATGGTCACATCTTTCTTCACACACCTTCCACTCGTTTTCTTCTTCACAACACTCTAGTTGTCCCTAACCTAGTCCACAATCTTCTTTCTGTTAGACAGTTCACTCGTGATAACCACTGTTCCATTGAATTTAAAGCCTTTGATTTTTCTATTAAGGATCCACGGACACAGCGTGTGATGCTTTCGCTACGATAGTGCGGACGACCTCTACACCATACCTCCAATCGCCACCGCCACCTCAGCCCCACCCAGCACCCACCTCGCCATCTCCCAGTTATGGCATCAGCATCTTGGTCATCCCGGCGTCGCCAACCTCAACACCCTCAATAAACACTCGCTCATCTCATGTAATAAAGTAGACCGCTCTCTTTGCCAGTCCTATCAACTTAGCAAACATACGCGTCTCCCTTTTGTTACCTCTTCTTCGCGCTCCTCTGCGCCATTTGAGCGAGTTCATTGTGATGTGTGGACATCTCCAGTTTCTAGCATATCTGATTTTCTTACTATCTAGTGTTACTTGATGATTTCTCTCATTATTGTTGCACTTTTCCTCTTAGAAAGAAATCGGAAGTTTCCCAGCTTTTAGCAGATTTCACCGCCTATGCTAGCACATAATTCGGTCTTCCTCTAAAGTCCATACGGGCCGATAACGGCACCGACTTTGTGAACCACACCAATACATCCTTCCTTGTTTCCCGCGGCATTACCCTACGCCTCTCTTGCCCATACACCTCCCCGCAGAATGACAAAGCCGAGCACATCATTCACACCCTCAACAATGCAGTTCGCACGCTCCTGCTCCACGCCACTATGCCTCCCAAGTATTGTGCCGAGGCGCTAACAACTGCCACCTATCTCATTAACCGTTGCCCATCCTCTTCTGTCAGTGGTGACATTCCCTATGCCCTCCTTCATCGCTCCCCACCACAGTATAGTCATCTCCAGGTTTTCGGTTATCTTTTTTTCCGAACCTTTCTGCCACGTCTGCTCATAAACTTGCTCCACGTTCCACGGCCTGTGTCTTCTTCGGTTACCCTTCTCACAACAAGGGGTACCGTTGTCTCGATCTCGCCACCAAACGTGTCATCATCTCCCGCCATGTTGTCTTTGATGAGAGCATATTCCCGTTTGCCAGTGGTGATCAATCTTCACCCCCTCCCTCTCGCTCCGACTTTGATTTCCTCGACGTCGACCCTGCCATGCCGGTGCCTCGCCTTCTTTGCAATGGCACCCTGCAGTACCCGGATGATCGCTTCATCGCCAAGAACCCTCGGATTCGTGAACCCTGCTCGTTCCACCCATGTATGGCTTCTCCAGAAGTACCTCTATAGCTTGAAGCAGGCTCCCCGAGCATAGTACCAACGGTTCGCCTCCTACATCCGCGGCATCGGTTTCGTCGCCTCCTCCATGTCCCTGTTTGTCCTCCGTCAAGGGACTGACATGGCCTACCTACTGCTCTACGTCGACGATATCGTCCTCACGGCTTCCACCCAAGGTCTTCTCCAGCATCTCACAAACTTGCTCCACTCGGAGTTTGCCATGACGGACCTCGGTGACCTGCACTTCTTCCTCGGCATCTCCGTCGCACGCTCCTCCAACAGCCTCTTCCTATCTCAGCGACAGTATGCCGTTGATCTCATGCGACGCGCTGGCATGGCTGAGTGTTACCCTACAGCCACACCAGTGGACACTCACGCCAAGCTATCCGACTACGACAGAGCTCTCGTGGCCGATCCGTCCGAATATCGCAGCTTGCGGGGGCTCTGCAGTACCTGACACTCACACGCCCTGACTTGGTATACCCCGTCCAACAAGTGTGCCTTTTCATGCATGATCCGCGGGAGCCCCACCTCGCGTTGATCAAACGCATCCTGCGATACGTCAAGGGCACTCTCGACGCCGATCTTCACATCGGCCTCTCCCCGGCGACATCCATCACCGCTTACTCCGACGCCGACTGGGTCGGCTGCCCCGACTCACGACGCTCCACCTCCGGCTACTGCATTTATCTCGGGGATAACCTTGTCTCTTGGTCCTCCAAGCGTCAAACAACTATGTATCGATCAAGTGCAAAAGCCGAGTACCGTGCTGTTGCCCATGCTGTAGCAGAGTGTTGCTGGCTGCGGCAACTTCTCCAAGAACTTCACGCTCCAGTTGCTTCGGCGACCGTTGTCTACTGCGACAATGTCAGCACCATCTACATGTCAACTAATCCAGTCCAGCACCGGCGCACGAAGCACATTGAGATTGACATTCACTTCGTCTACGAGAAGGTTTCACTTGGTGAGGTTCGTGTTTTGCACATGCCATTCTCTCATCTGTTCGCGGATATCATGACAAAAGGTATCCCGACGCAGTTGTTTCAAGATTTTCGATCCAGTCTTTGTGTCCGGATTGCCGCTACAACTGCGGGCAGGTATTAGAATAATTAGATATCTTTCCATATATGCGATTTCCATGTATGCCTTCCATGTATATACTTTCTATGTATGCACTTTTCATATATGCGCTTTCCATGTATATACTTTCTTTGTATGTCTATACCAGGCCAATATATATACAAGTCATCCCAACCCTTTAGCTGTGTGGTGTTTGCCCCAATCTCTCTACTCTTCTACACTATACAGTAGAAAAGTAAATGCATTGGAAATGTATGGGTAAGTGGGAACTGGGGAGTTGTGCAACAGCAAGAAAATGGCAATAGAAGAGACATGCCAACGGATAGGAAAGATTATTCATCAAAAAGACTGATAACATAAAACAATTCTATCAGACACAAAATCACACAATTCTTGAGAGTACGAGCTAGAATGAATTTATTCATCAAAAAGACTGATAACATAAAACAATTCTATCAGACACAAAATCACACAATTCTTGAGAGTACGAGCTAGAATGAATCATGTGTATTATCAGGGCAAGAACACCTGCATATTTCATTCAGAGAGAGGTCTTTCAGTTTTGTTCAACAGGGCCCTGCAATGTGTAATTTTTACTTAATCACTCATTTCTAGGAGGGACATTAGTAGTTTACTACATGACCCATCTTAATCCAAGGGATGTCTTGTCACTTGCAAATAAGATGCCTGTGAAATTTTCATGTTTACTTTTCATCTCCATTTGTCATTGATCAATCATTCTTCTCCATATCCATACCATCTACAGTTGATTTACATTATTATATAAACACCCATTTACATCCATGCCATCTTATTGCCACCTCCTAGTTGTAGGAACATCAAATAATTGAGTAAACTCAAATACAAGATTTCACCATTATACAGAAAAAATACAGAAGATTATTGGGTTTAACAGTAGTAAACTTAAAAAACGTTACTGCAAAATCACATTATAAGAATTCAGCCCGGACATAAGAGAGAGATGAACGTTTCCTCGCTCAGTTCAACTACAAGGCAGCTTGAGCGTCATTTGGCTTAATTCTCAAGATAAAACACAAAGACTTGGGATTTTAAGATACGTACCAATTGGTGCACCAAAGGCGCCTGGAGGAAGCGGATCAAACTCAATGCCAAGCACCGGCCCATCCTCCCTCAACGGCTCCCCAAGCTGTGACTCCACAGAATTAATCACCCGGAGCTCAGCTTGCGTTAGCTGCATCGGTGCCACCGGTGGCGGCAGCATAACTGGCAGTGGCTCATAATACCTCCTCCCGATATCCGGTGCAGTGATCCTGGGCACGGCTGAGGATCGCCCGGCACCCCTTCTCGAGTGCGTTGGGGGCAGCGGCTCATCATACGGACTGGCAGCACTCATCATAAGCTCGCTGCTTGCCAGAGGCATCACCGGTGGCGGCAACACCGGCGGTGGTGCCATTACTGGCGCCGCTGCGGCCTCTTCTTCACGCCGTTGCCGCTTGGACGGCGGCTTGCGGTCCTTGAGCCGGCGGTGGCAGAACCACATTTGCAGCTGCCTGTCCGACAGTCCTATCTTCGCCGACAGCTCGGCGCGCAAGGTCTCCGACGGGTACTGCTCCGCTGCACCAAATCAAAACCGAAACCAAATCCCCACGAAAAACTCAATTAAAAAACACCCAAAAAATCAAAACATTTGGAACCATCGAAATCCGCGCACCTGCATACGTCTTCTCGAGCACCTCCAGCTGGTAGGGGCTCTTCATCATGCGCTTCACCGGCTTCTCCCCGGAGCCAGATGCGCCCGCGCCGCCCCCGGAGGCCGGAGCCGGGGCAACCGCGGGCGCGGGAGGCGGGGGCGTCGCCTCGGCCGGGGCCTCCGGCGGAGCCTTCCCCGCGCCATCCACATCCCCTCCGCCGGCCTCCATGGCGGCGACGATCGGGGACCCCGAAACCTAGATCCAAACTCCTCCGAGGCCACCAAAGGAAAGCACAGAAACTCCCAACTGTTTTGCCCGCAACAGCAACAACAACAAATGCCGCGCCCTCGCTATCTAGCCCAGCCGCGGAAAAGGCGAATCGATGTGCGGCTGGATCTTCGCCTCGGAGGATACCAACACCAATCGCGGCAACAGCCGCAAAGGCAAGAGGAGGAAATGGAATATTAATGGCTTGAACACTACGAACAACGCCGCGACAGGATGGGGAGGCGCAGGGGCAAACGCAGAAAAAGGCAGTGGCAGTGGCAGTGGCAGTGGCGATAGGGATGGGGAGAGGTGGAGATTGGGGAAACAGGAACAACAACAACAACAATAAGGAAGCTCTGTTGCTGCTGCTTCGGGATTGGGTTCCGATTTGGATCGCTTCCATCCTGTGCTATGCTATGCTGCTCGCTAATAAAAACCAAGCCTTCTCTCTTTTTCTTTCTTTTCGTTTGGGGCTCAGGCTTTTTATTTCTTTTCTTTCTGGGAGTGCTTGTAGTTGTAGTTGCAGCTCGTGCGAAAGAAAAAAAATCGAAGGAATATTAGGATCGATGGGGAGAGATGCATGGATTGGATGGATGGAATAATTAGTGGGTGCTTGGATTCCTTGGGGTTTGATCTGGGGGGTGGCTTTTGTGCTTTTGACTACTACTAGGTTGGTTTCTGGTGGGAGGAAATTCGTGTCCCTCTCTCTCTCTCTCTGTCTAGCTGGGTGTGGATTTGTTGGTGCTCGCGCGTGTGTGTTCGTAGGATTGCTCCTCCTGTACGAGCGATGGATCATTCATTGGGCGAAGCGCGGCGGGGGCTAGAGCTCGGCGGGATCCTTTGCGGGTCCGGGCGTGGATTTTGCGCCTGTGCGGCGACTTTGGCTTTGGTTGCCCCGGATGGGACACCAGTCGTCCACGTGACTGCTAGTGGGGCCTGTCCCTGTCCGCGTGGAGGTGCTGGACGTACCAACAGGGGGTTAAGAGGTGTTTAATTGGACTTAATAACTCATAGCTAATGGCTAAATTTTATTATAGCTAATTTATTTTACACTGTAACTGATGGTAACTTATTTGGTATAATTAAATTTAAAAAAATAGAAATAGAAAAAATAAGTTGACCCATCACGTATAATACAAATAAATACGGAAAAAAGAATCGGTAAAAAGCTCAAAAAAGCCGAAAAGTCAGAAAATGACGAAATTTAATAATAGTAAAAAAAGCTAGAAGCTCAAACCGAAATAAACGGGCTCTTAGAGTCGGTCCGTTGGTTTGTGACTTATCTTTTAGTTTATATTATTGAATTCTATCTATTCACGAAAGAGTATGAAGAGAGATATTTACGTGTGATTTTAATTAATATAGATGAAGTTAAAAATATTTATTATAATTAATTTATAGATTTTATCTTAAAAAGACTCCGTTTGAAAGACAGTTAATGTATAAAGTCAGGCCGTAAGTTTGTTTACTCGCTGTGACCAGTGGACCCATCTGCCTGCCAACTGGCCAAACCTGCTTGAGTGGATGGAACCGTGGGTCGTGATGATGCTGGTGAAATTTTTGCGTCAACTCAAAATAAATAAATACATTTCTGAGGTCCTATTTGAATCGGAGGGTTCGGTAGAAAATTTAGAGGAATTGTATTTATTCTTGCAAAAAATATAAATATATACGGGATGCTTGTATCAAGCAATCCCTAAATCTCAGTATTTAGGATATGAGTCTTCAGTCAGTTTGTACTTAAATGAACATAAGCAAATCATGCATGACCCGCTCGTATAAGTTTTTTTCAGTTTCAACTTCTAACTTCAGCTTTTTTTCACTATTCAGTAATTCGCTTTTTTCTAAATTTTTTTAGATTTTTTAGGTTTTTTGTATTTTTCTTTTTTCCTCGTATTCCTTTGCATTGTCCGTGATGGGTTAACATTTTTTTTCTATTTTTACATTTTAGAATGATTTTTTAATCAAGATTTAAAACCTCCAGCTAAATCATGAGAAAAACAAGCCATTTTCTATACTAAGACAAAAGGAGAAATGAACAATGATGGCAACATCTAATAACCCAACGAGCCATACATCACACAATTTTTCTTTTAATATATTGTTTTTTCATGCGAAAAATGAACTTAGTAGAGACAATTCTCGTGACCAACATGGTGTGTGCAAGAGACCCACGATGCTACCGGATTTGCATGAACTTTTGGTGACAACAATTAACAAAAGAAGGATTTATGTTTCACATCTTGTAGGTAACATTATCAACTTTTTTCACCAAGGAAGTCGATAGTATGTACTGCAACAATGTTTACCCTAAAATGATTAAATTGTCTTACCTGTTAAGATGCATAATGCATGAAACTTCAACATAGATACTCACACATGTACGCAACCATAGGAATTTATCTGATGGCATGATACTTTTTAGGCGGTAATCACTAACTTATCGTTGAGGTGGGACACGAATTGTTCAAATCGCAAGTTAAAAATTCCCAACTAAAAAAATTAATATTTTGACAGCCAATGCATTTTGATCAACCGATCAAGGCACTTTGGGGTTATTTGGTTCGTTACCAAAATCGCATCAAGTAAATTTGGCTTTCCTATATTAACCATTTCATTGGTCGTTATAATTGAAACGTAATTTCTTGATAGTTCGGCCGTTATTGTAGACAATTATTTTTTTAATCATGAGTAAGTTGTATTTTACATAGAATAACTTGTGGGGTTGGTACAACTAAGTCATAAAATTTGTCTAAGTAATGTATGGTGGATTAAAATTACATATAGTGGCACATTCATACACACATGGCGCCAATTGGGATACCATGTAATCCACTTCACCTTCTTTCTCTCGGCTCTCCCCAACTCTTTTCCCCTCCCTTCCTTCTCTCTACATTCTATGACCAACCGATGTAACACATAATCACACTTCAAGCTACATAGAACAGATCATCCTTTCGGTAACATGCACCTTGTGGAAGCTCAAGCCAAGCACATCACGTGGTAGCTGCACGGTGGCATGACGAGGCAAGGGAGTGCCTCACCCCATGCATGACAGTAACTAATGGTGCTCACAAAGATGCCATATAGTAGTGTGTCCGTACGTTCGTTAATGGACTGTGCCACTGCCCTATTCAACAGTCTTTTTGGTCGCTACCATTTTCCCAAAATTTGTATAACATATTGTTCCTTTATCCAAACTACCATATCTATTAGCTCTACCTCCACTAGAACAACTAAAGCCCTAACATCCCACCTCCCAATTTTTGCAAGCATTCCTGCTCATGGTCACCGTACCCGCATGACATAGCTCTGCTGCCACCATTCCGTGTCACACCTCTGTCTCTAGCCTCTTGGTCATCTTTGTGGTGCGGTGATTGGACTTGGCTCGGGGATCCATACATGGTTGCAAGGAGGTAGGAGAGAAATTAAGGGCCTTGAGGTGTTTGATTGAAATGGTGAAGATAAATTGGAGTGAGAGTCAAGAGGTGTGGAGTTGCCATTGGGTTAGGTGGCATCTGAGTCAGCACCATACGTGTAAAGATGTGCCACTATATACATTTTTTGGCCTACCATACACCATCTAAATAAGTTCTATGATCCATTTGAGTAACTTTCAAGTTCTGTGACATGGTTGTATCTGTATTCACCTCACAAGTTGTTGTATATATGGTGTAATTTACTCTTTAATCATTGTCTAACTTGTGTCCCCCAAAGAAATGTAGCTCATGCGGCAAAGCGTGGCAATCATCCAAATGTGAGCAACTTAGACCCTGTTTAAAAGTGCTATGACTTTTGGCTTTTGCGAGAGAGATTAAGTAAGGGACACTCGTGTTAAGAAGTTATTCTATTCAAAATAGCTTCTGTAATAACTTTTATAAAAAAATAATTTATAAAAATTATATTAAAAAGCTACTTTATTTAACTTTTAACTTCTAAAAATGAGAGCTAGAAGCTGTTTAAACTTTGGCACTGCTACACAGCCTACACTTCGTCCTTGCCGTTGCCCACGTTCCGCCGAACACATCTCAGCCTTCCCATCCCACCACCGCCCAATGCCGCCGGCCAACCCCGCCCCGACGAAATGGCCCAAGACCCTTACCGCCGACCACCTCCACCGCCTCGTCCGTGCCGAGCACGACCCGAGCCGCGCCCTCGCCCTCTTCGACGCGGCCACCACGGCGTCCGCGTCCGTGCCCGCTCCCATCGTCCCGTCCCCGGACACCGTCTCCCTCCTCACCTCCCGCCTCGCCTCCGCCGGCCTCCTCCCCTTCGCCGCTTCCCTCCTCTCCCGCTCGCGCGCGCTCTTCCCCTCCCCCGCCGCCCTCGAGCGCCCCTTCCTCACCCTCCTCCGCGGCTTCTTCCGCACCCACCACCCCCTCGCCGCCCTCCACCTCTTCCGCTCCGCTCCCTCCGCCCTCGCTCCCCCACTCCGCCCGCTCCTACACTGCCATCCTTGCTGCCCTCGTGGCCCACTCGCCCGCTCCCTCCTCGCCGACATGCGCGCCGCCGGCTTCGCCCCCAACAGCCCCACCTGCAACGTCCTCCTCAAGGCCCACTGCTCTGACCCCGCCGCTTCCATCGACGACGCCGTCCGCCTGTTCCGGAACATTCCCAAACCCGACGCCTGCTCCTATAACACCGTAATCGATGGACTCTGCCACTGCGGCGGCCTGGCCGAAGCCCGGGAGCTGTTCTCCGAGATGGTAGGGAACGGCATTGCCCCGACGGTGGTTACTTACGCGACTGTTATTCATTGGTTCGCGCGGGTGGGTTGCTTCGATGATGCGTTGGAGATGTTTGATGAAATGGGGAGGAGAGGGATCGCACCGAATGTTGTCACCTATAGTTCGCTGGTTGATGGATTGTGCAAAGGTGGGCGTGCAGCGTCAGCATTGGAGTTGCTGGATAGGATGGTTAAGGAGAGGAAGCTGCCAAATACAATCACATATAGCTCTGTGATTGATGGGCTCTGTAAGGAGGACCGGCTGGGGGAGGCAGTGGAGGTTTTGGACCGGATGCATCTCCAGGGGAGGAAGCCTAACACTGGGTTGTTCGAAAAGCTAATTGTGGGGCTGTGTGATGCAGGAAGGGCTGTGGAGGCTGCAAATTACCTGGATGAGATGGTTCTCGCCGGCATTGGACCGAACCGGGCGAGTTGGAGCCTGCATGTCAGGATAAATGATGCAGTGGTGACAGCATTATGTGCTAATGGTGCAGTTGGCAGGGCTTTTTGGGTGTATGCGAACTCGTGGCATTTCTACCGAGCCAAGCACTTTCCTTCTCCTGGTTGAGTGCTTATCCAAAAAGAACAATTTAGAGAAAGCAACTCATGTTGTGCTTGACATGTCAGAGAAATGAATACCTGAGAGGGAAACGCGGAATGTTATTGTCCGTGGGTCTTGGACTAAGAAGAAGGTGAGACAAGAAGCTGAGGAAATGTGGAACCAGTTAATAGCTAGCTGATTCAAAAAATCTGGTGCTACTCTGTGTTAGTACATGATGTGCCCGAGCTGTTAGCAAGCAAACTTTGTGCCGAGAGGTCATAACTCATAAGTTGTTTCTCTTTCCATCATGGTGTTACGCAAGTGAGAGTTTTCTTACAAAAGCTCTTACACTTTGGTGTTTCGATCTGTTTCCTGTTCCAGGATATGTGATGTTTACTATATGAATATTTTTGGAAGTTACAAGCGACCTGGCAGTGTTGAGGTATGATGTGAAGCTGTCTTCCATGTCTCTTGTTCTTTATGTATAGTATATTTCCATGTCTCTTGTTCTTTATGTATAGAAATATACTAAGTATAGATTTTATTTTTCCATGTTTACCAAGGATGTAGAATACAATTTGTAGCTCACTATTGGATAGCAGGGTTCATAAGTCAAATAAAATTATTGACATATATGTGAGTAGCATTGTGAGGTAGATTTATTGGCACAGTAAAATTTTAATTAGGTTCTTGCACTGCTGCATATGTTGAGTTTACACCTTCCTTTTATTTCCTTCTACGGATGACCTTGTTAGATATATCTCATATAGCTGTGTAATTATCTTGTTGTATAAGGGGTTTCCTGTATATATGATATACTTGTACGTGTATATATATTGACCCATTAGTCTTATGATAAATACAAGCATTGTTCATAACATGGTATCAGAGCCATATCTAGGGTTTCATCATATAGCTGTGTAATTACCCGTTCTAATGGTTCTCTTGAGCGCTACATGGCTCGTCTTGTGGCACGCGGTTTTCAGCGGAGCATGGTCGTGATTATAATGAGACTTTTACTCCTGTTGCTCATATGACCACTGTTCGCACTCTTCTTGCTGTAGCCTCTGTTCACTAGTGGTCCATCTCTCAGTTGGATATTAAGAATGCCTTTCTCAATGGCGAGTTGCATGAGGAGGTCTATATGCAGCCGCCCCTGGGTATTCTGTTCCTGAGGGTATGATTTGTCGCCTTAGCCGATCTCTTAATGGTCTCAAGCAAGCTCCTCGAGCTTGGTTTGATCGTTTCTCTTCTATTGTCACTGCAGCTGATTGCTCTGCCAATGTTCATGATCCTACTCTTTTTATTCACACTTCGTCTCGTGGTCGGACGCTTTTCCTTTTGTATGTTGATGATATGATCATTACTGGAGATGATTCTTAGTATATTACTTTTATCAAGGAGCGTCTTCATGAGCAGTTTCTCATGTCTGATCTAGGTCCACTTCGCTATTTTCTTGGGATTGGGATTATCTCTACCCCTGAGGGTTTCTATTTATTCCAAGAAAAGTATATACAGGATCTTCTTGAGCGTGCCTCTCTTACTGATTAGCGCACAGTTGAGACTCCTATGGAATTTAATATTCATCTTCGTCTCACTGATGATGAGCTTCTTTCTAATCCTACTCGCTATCGTCACCTTGTTGGGAGCCTTGTTTATCTTGGTGTTACTCGTTCTGACATTTTGTACCTTGTGCATATCTTGAGTCAGTTTGTTTCTGCTCCCACGCAGCTCCACTATAATCATCTTCTTCGTGTTTACGATATCTTCGTGGAACTATCTCTCATCTTCTCTTTTTTCTCTCACTCCAACTCTTTACAGCTCTAGGCATATTCTGATGCCACATAGGCTAGTGATCTCTCTGATCGCCGGTCTCCCTCTGCTTACTATGTTTTTCTTGGTGGTTCTCTCATTGCTTGGAAGACTAAGAAGCAGATAGTAGTTTCTCGTTCGAGTGCTGAGGCTGAGTTGCGAGCGATGACGTTGTTGAATGCGGAGGTTACTTGGCTACGTTGGTTACTTGAGGATTTTGGTGTTATTGTTTCTGCACCGATTCCTTTTTTGTCTGACAGTACAGGTGTTATTAGCATAGCTAAAGATCTGGTGAAACATGAGTTTACAAAACATATTGGTGTTGATGCTTCATACATGCGGACACAGGTGCAGGATCAGGTTGTTACTCTTCAGTATATGTCTTCCGAGCTTTAGTTGGCAGACTTTTCCATAAAGGCACGACCAGAACTCAGCATAGTTTCCACCTCTCTAAACTTTATATTGTTGATTTACCATAAGTTTGAGGGGAGGTGTTAGATATATCTCATATAGTTGTGTAATTACCTTGTTATATAAGGGATTTCCTGTATATATGACATACCTATACGTGTATATATATTGGCCCATTAGCCTCATGATGAATACAAACACTATTCATAAGAGGCCTCAATCTTTGTTCAGAGTTATTGCACAATGAAATAAAAACTGTATGATATGACCTTAAGAATGCAGTGTTTCTAGTGATGTTTTCCAGCTCTGTTTGTCTCATGGAAAAATTTCATATATTTTTGTTACTTTTCACTCGTACCTTTTAAGCTTGTTTTCTAACCAAGGAAAAAGGACGTTGTCAAAAGAAAATGGAAAGATTTTTTTGGTACCGAATAGAAGTTTATAGCTTTCTTTAGGATGTATGCTTGTTATTGTGAACTTCCAACATGCTTAAACTGGGACTGCAAATAAAGGAACATACGCAGACAATGTTACAAGAATGTGGTTTTTACTCTGCACTAAATGACCAAAATAGAGTGAGCTCTTCTGATCAACTTTGTGGCAATACTTTCTTCCAAGGTTCGTGAAAGGAAGTTTTGGCTATCAATGGAATGCTTTCAATCTTTGGAGCATCAAATTAGGGCACTACTTTGGACTGGCTCAGATTTAGGAAAAGGAAGACTAGAGTGTCTTCCTCTCTAGGCATATTAATTTTGGACAAAGAGTAAGCTATCAAGACAAAATATAACTCCTCAGTGTATCAAGACAAAATAGCAAGTTATCAAGTCATGCTATTTGCCTAGGAGTCTAATTATAACAGTTAGTAGTTGCTCAGCATTGAAAGAATGATTTTGATACTTGTGTTATGTGCCAAAAGGTGTATATAATAATATAATATAATGTCTCGCCAACATGTGCAAGCCTAGTTTACATCCAGTGCAACCTGCCATCATTCAACCATTCAGTGTGCACACTTTCCATTTGCATATTTACGTTGGGAGATGGCGGAGTTCAAAGTGTTCAATAGCAAAGATGGTTATGAAATTTAACTGCTATGAGTTTACTTTCATGGTTAATGTTTTTGAAAAATACTGTCAGATTCTGTTGGTGTATCAAATGCCTGTTACGAGTGTGTGCCTTGGTACATTTAATTGGTATTGATTATTTTTCACAATAGATACTAAAAAAATGCCAAAGTTAGATAATGTGTACCAGACATAGATTGCATACACAAAATAACCTCGTGCATGTTAGAAGATCATCATAGATATCTTATATTGTACAGAAACAGGTGTTGTATATTTCTATCTATCCCTCTTAAGGGGCTTACAACTGTCAGGAACTAGAGCAAACAAAATTTTTGAAGACCCAGCTACTGTGGAGAGAGTGGGAAGCCAATGCCATGGTGGGTGGTTAGGAAGCTGACAAACAGCATGCTTCCAAGAAATCCAATAGCAACTGGCAGTGTTGTGAGAACTTGCTTTGTGTCCTCCGGTGCTATTGGATAGAAGCAGGACACCACATATTGGTCAAACAGCGCGACTGCAACAAAAATCATTGCAGAAACAATTGCATGGACAAAGTCTAGAAATTGTATCCTGTATTCCACTGCAGCATGTGGATCAAGAGGAGCTCCAGCATCTATTACCCACAATCCCTTGAATGTGGCAAAACCATATCGTACCTTTCCTTTCTCATCCCTGAAGCTATCTGTGAAGTTGATATCAAAGCAGGACAGTGCACGGAGCACCATGAGCCCTCCTGTCATCATTCGATCCATGTCACCGCAGTGGCCTTGTTTTGCTAGGGTTGGAGCAAGGAGCTGGAAGGACATAGTGCCTGATGGAAGGAGTTTGGCGAGGTGCTCTGGTATGTCTGGCCGATTGCTTTCTGCATGGGGCTCATGTTGTGGGTGCCATCGGCTCTGTTCGTCAAGAGAGGTAGCCTCTGATCCTGCTGTGATTCCGCGATGGGGTGTGGAGCAGCCATTGTTGCTGCCCTCTTCTTTGGGATCTTGTTGTACTAGAGGAGAGAAGATGGGGCTTTTACCAACGGAATGGAAGGTATTTGAAGGGAAGGAAGCTGGTGGTCGGTTTCTATTTGCTGCCCATTTTGGGCGCCTTGCAAAAAAATGAAGCAAAACTGAAAGATGCTGGGAGTTTTTTGGTTGCTGACGAGAAAAACATGGGGGAGTTTTGGTGCTGCAGTTTCCCTGTTGCGCTGCAGCTGTTGTAAACCCGCATTTGCGTAACGGAAGGACTAACAAAGCAAGTACATGCTATTTAGTTTACATTTTTTGGTGGTTACGCAAGTGCACGCTGTTTTCGCTAATGTTCCCTCGGACGCGTGCTTAAGTGGACAATCATGGCTTTCGGCATTATTTCCACGCCTGGACTTGGCCATTTTTTTAATAATATTTTTTTATTCAAAATTACATAAATATTCTCACGTAATTTTTTTTACAAGAATGGTCTTTAGTTGCCCAACCGTTGGACGATTGGATCCTATCGCCCAACGGTCGTACGACATGTATGTAGTCGGTGGACTGTTCGGCGATATAATTGCAGTCATCTAACGGTAAGGTGACTGGGACCTATTGTCCAACCGTTGGATGATTGGAGGTTCAGTTGTCCAACCGTTAGACGATTACGCCTCATATATAATCTGCCGAGCGACCGAGCCCTTGGCTGCATTTGAACCGTTGACGCCGAATGGGAAGAGAGGAAAGAAGGGGAAAGAAAGAAGAGGAGGAAAGAGGAGAGGGAGAGGAAGGAGGGGGAAGGGAGAGAGGAAGAAGAGGAGGAGAGGTTCTGCTACTTCTGTGAAATATTTTGTATGTTTTAGGTAATATTTTTGTATGAAGTAAATAGTTTGTTTAATATAAAATTAGAATCCGTTGAAAAATTGGTATGAAGTAAATAGTCGTAGAAAATATAGTCAATATAGTTATAGAAAATTAGCATCTTTAGAAAATTTCAGCTGCAGAAAATTTAGTTAATATTATAGTTGTAGAAAATTTAATCAATATAATTATAGAGAATGTGTATTCATAAAAAATCATAGTTGTAGAAAATTTAGTTAAAATTATATATAAAATTAGCATCCGTAGAAAATTATAGTTGCAGAAAATTTAGTAAATATTTGTATATGCAGTAAATAGTTTGCTTCGTACAAGACATTATTAGATAACATTTATGATTAATTACGAATGAATTTAATGTCGTTAGTACATTGAAAATGCACGCATAGCATTAGAATTGTTATATTGGTATTTAAATCAGTATGTCTTGTAAAATGTCAAAACTAATTAGAAATAATTTACAGTAGGACAGAGCTTGAGCAGTGAGAGAGGAGCATCGTTGGTGTGCGTGGGAGCAGATAGAGAGTTGATATGTGTTGGGGAGAAGGAAAGGGAGCGGTGGTGGTGTGAATGAGGTTACATTATGAGGGTAGTGTAGTAATTCATGATAGGCGAAAAGTCTTAGAAATGTAAATAATAGTACAACAGTAGGTCTATATTGTGCGATACAATTTGACAAGTTGCAACATTGAAAATATTTATAGGCAGACATTGCAATACTGATACTCATTACATTAAAAGTGCATTATAGTGTTGATTTGAGCAGTTTTACGCAAGCCACTCTAGTACACCCAGACGGCGAGAACGCTCGAATCGCAGATGTGATATACTGGCTCACCCGCAGCTTCTTCTTGGACCCTGAGGTGTGCAGTGTTGTCATACAAGGGCTTCGAAGCCGGTCTCCCATGCACATTAGATGGGAGTTGAGAATATTGATGCACACTGTTGCGTGGAAGGGCTTTGTGGAAGGCTGTTGGCGCCGTAGATATGAGTGCATGCTATTTGTGCAACTATACCTAATAGAAGCTGTACAAGGCCGTGCAGATGGTTATTATCCGGGTGGTAGGAGAAGCTCGGGCGATAGCATGTTGGTCAAGAGAAGGAACCAAAGGCTGGTGTCACAGAGGTTGTGGAGGAAGCTGGTCATGACGAGGCCGATGCAGTAGATGGAGGAAGAAGGGTCATAGCATGATGAGCCTATAGGACAGGTTGATGAAAGAAAGCATATAGAGCACATAGTGCATCAAATAAAGAGCGATGACCGGATGGCTTGAGCTGAAAAGGAAGCTGTACAGGAGGACGACGATGACAGTTCCGATGAGAACGAAGCTTCCATCCCGTAGGAATAGAACAGGTTTGATGTTGAGGATGTTGTTGTGCATGACGAGCACGAATCACTGCGGGAGTACCAGACAATGCAGCTTTGCGTAGTGACAAGACCAGATGGGGCAACTTTGTATAGTGACAAGACCGAAGAGATCTGGGAGAGAACATTACACAACTAAATCCAACACTACACCAGATCTTACTTTACCACGTCAGGATGGACATGAGGCAGAAGAAGCAATGGGATAAGATGATGAAACAATGGGAGGAGACCCGCAAATTAGCAAGGTCTGCCGTGGCCCGCGATGAACAAACAAGGGCTGCTGCAGCTTGGGCCGAACAAGCAGAGCGTGCTAGGAGGACAGCTTCCTGCAATGACGCCCCCTCGTAGCAGCAACCCCATCCCGAACGTTCCAACAGAGCATTCGCCGCAACACCCGTCCGAAGGGGAGACGCCGCCTCTCTGTTGGTGCAAGGATCTATACAAGTTCTTCAAGTATAAGTAGTGACTCAGTCTGGGCATGTGTTATTGGGGTTGTGCAAACTACTCTTGTGATTATCCCGACTACCGTTGGGACACGAGCAGCTATTGGCAGCCGGTAAGGACCAATTACAGTATGTTCTTCACTACTAGTTCTCTTTCAAAGTATGCATTAACAACCTTTCTCGTCTACCTGCAGTCCCCGAAACCACTATGTGGCTACCATAAGTGGATCGACTTAGAAATCCACCCACATGATCAGTGAACTCTCGACTTCGAGGAGTGAAATGTTAAAAGGGTCAGCGAGATCCGGGCAGAGGAGCACCATAATGATAAGCAAACTGAGTATATACGTCGGGAGACGAAAACTCATCTCAAGGCGTACACGCGTAGGGAAAGTGAGGCTTGTAAGAGGGAGTGTAAGAAAAGAGGGAAATGGTATCCAAGGCTAAAGAGGTCGCCGAGGAGTTCAATGCCGAGCTCGCAAGGAAGAGAAAATGGCTCCGGTCCACGCGGTAGGTTGGACCGTTCCGCACTAGTCCACCGAATGTCAAATTTATTTCCATTCCAAAAAATCATATATGTATCATAGGAGTATTTTAGTTTATTACATCGTATATGATGCTCTTTCTTATGCATGTAACAAAACCATATGCTCCGTGTTATTTTCAGCTTTATTATGATGTTTATCTTAATTCACAAAAGTACATCTCCTCGTCTTTTCGTATTCAATTCTTCATGTAGCAAGGCATCTAATAATATGAAAAAAAATAAGTTCTCCTCCATGTATGATCCCCAGTTACATTACAATATACTTACCTTCGTACTTACCAATAGTTGCTATCTCAATCGTTCTCAAAAAAATTTCACAAAATTTCTTACATTACAACAACATACGACGATCACAAAAATATTATTGCGAATCTAACAGATTTTGTACCATTCATAATCACGTGAAAATCGCAAATGGATCAACCGACAATGTCTCCTTTTTTCAAAAAAAAACTTATAGACAAAGTTTGATAAATGTTACCTACGTGTAACAATTATCATTTACCTCCATGCGCGGTGATGGGGGGGTAGTTGCGCATCAAAATGGGTTGAGTTGAAATCGTCAAACAGTTGGGCGACTGAACCTCCAGTCGTCCAACGGTTCGGCGGTAGGTCTTAGTCGCCCCACTGTTAGGTGATTGGATTCTGTCGCCCAACGGCCCACCGACTGCATGCCTAAAATCTGACGGTCTAAAATATTGACGGCCCTGTCAATATGAACAAACTCTTATATATGATTTAAGGGTTTAATCTAAGATATTGGATCTCTATCCGACGGTTTAAAATTTGACTAATTTTCAATAAAAAATAATCAAAATTTATATAGACAGACCCTTGAACAAACCGCTTTGGCATCGGACAAGTAAAATCAAAATGCTTTCCTCAGGACAAAATCTCTTGCAAGGGGCCTAACTGCTCCTCCCAGCTGCTTTGCTGATGAAATGAGGATAACATGTAGCTACAAAATCCGTGACGGGATAACCTTTTTTGTTTTTAATTTTTAAAATTGGATTATGTAAAAAAGTTATTAGCTGCTACAGTACAAAATAAATCAGTTACAGTAAAAAAACCAAAAGCTACAAAAAAAGTCAAAATGAGCACAGAGCTTTGGTTTAACCAATCATCTACTGAAGGATCTTGTATGTTCACATCAAATTTAATTCCTTAGCAAAACTCATTATTAATTTTCATGCACTGACCCACACACAAAAAAAATTTACCGCAACCTTTCCTTCATCCATTTTTTGGGGTAAAATTGAGTCTACTTGTTCGTAGTAGGTTATATCACGCATGACTACATCGAGTTCACTTAGGTATACGCATTGTATCATCGATCGCAATTCAGAAGCAAGCACAATATCACCGTCACATGAAGCAACATCCTTTCGATATTTAAGGTGGATATGTCGTTATCCACTCCGCATCGTATCACATGGAAGTTCTACAAAAGCAATACATGTATTAAAATGGAAATTCCATTTTTATTGGACAAAAACTTGCGTTCGTGGTGGTATTACAGTTGACAACACAGAAACACATATATGAAACTTGATGGTGTGAAGTCATTAACGAAAATTTGGTTGCCAATGTAATTTTGATTGATCCCCTAGCGAGATGACGTCGACAAAAACTCTTAATTAACGGCCTAATCAAGAAATGCGTGGTGCTTCTTTGTCGCGACCCAGATTTGACAACTCGAATCTCTTGTGTATTCTAAGCTAGTTTCTGAATCATTAACTAACTCACACAATATAACATCAGCAAATTTCACATCCATACATGCGTAATAAGAAAAAGAGTATTTAATATTACATAGGCAACCATAATTAGAACTTATGATCGAGTTTTACATAACAGGCCAGCAGGCCAAATGCAATTGTTCATAACAAAGCAGCGAAAAATTAAGTAAACCAAAAGGGCCTCAAAGATCTGGCACATGCAATCAATTGAGGCTAAATTTAGTCATGGCCTTCTTCTTTTATGTCATAGCCAAAGCCTCAAAGATTTGGCACAGGCAATCAACTGGGGCTAAATTTAGTCCTGGCTTTCTTCTTTCATGTCATAGTCAGAGGCATAGGCGTATCCATATACCGGATTATCACTTCCATTATCTAAAACCATATATTAATCAACAATGAGCACAAAAGTGCTCAGCAAGTCCCTCTAGCAGAATGCAAATGTGTGTATAGGAGTACATACTCTTACTTGATATATATATCACTTAAATGATGTTGTTATATATTTTTACCCTTTTGAGTATACTTTAATAATAATAAGATACATCCAAAGTGAGTTCCATGAAAAATTACATCACAGTCCACTTCTTTAGCATAATTTGTGTACATACTCATTTTATATATGGGAAAGGTTATATAGCAGAAATAAAAGGATTCGATGATTTTTTTCAACCAAGTTGCATTGGAATATCTTACAATTAGTATTTAATTATACGGAAAGTGATAAAGAAGTATAGTATGTTCGTTTAAGTAGTATATTACAAGTGTAAGTATACTCTTGGGAGTATAAAAAAAGGCTTTCTCTCTCTATCTATATCTACGTGTAAGGTTTATCCAAGGGAAAGTCTTATGTCTTTTTTTTAGTATAAAGCCAATTTATCAAATATATTAATTTAGCTATTTTTCAAACAAATGACTTAGCTAATTTTACATTAAAAATCAAAGTCCATTTTTGAGTCAAGTTTGGTATGAGAGGGAAATCCCCTCCCCTCGCTTTCATTATCCAATTTCACTTCAAGTTATCGTAATCATTATCAAGTAATTATTAATTTATGAAAACTACACAAGTGTGATGTTTCTACACTTTTGCCCATATCTGGGGGCACCACTATTTGAATAGATTTTTAACATCCTACAAAGATAGTACAACTTTACCTACAAGATATAATTAACTCAAACGTTGGCCATTACACGTTTATGTAGATATGCAACTGAAAAATTATAACAAGGTTTTTACAATGCTTAACTTCGATGCTTACTCCCACTCTAGGGTGAATCCTTAACACTAGCGATAGTGATCATTCCCATCCTAGGTTACACCTCACCCTAGAACGTTCCCTTCTTATGTTACATTTTCAATGAGAGACCCATTGTTTGGGAGTCTACGGTCCTTCACATTTAGGAAATCCATAGAGGCAGTGACCGTTATAGGTAACTCCCAACAATCACACCAAAAATTTACCTACCATTCTACTGCGCAGGATTCACCCCGAAGCTAAGCAAATTACTAGGTCAGGTCTATTCCATAACTAAAATTGTGGTTACACGATTTGTGTGTAGAAAAGAGAATCACAAGAATTTGGTTCTTAAATGACACAGGCGAGATCGACCACAAACCCATATCTTATGCAATCCCTGCACAGCTATTCAAGAAATGACACGTGCAATTCTTGCAAGGCCATTCCAACATGACATGTGCAATCCCTACATACCTAATACAAAAATGATAAGTGCAATCCCTATATGACCAATCCAATATGTGCAATCCCTGCACCGGTCTCCTATTAACCACTTACCTGAATATTTACCATTTTAGAAAATATTTTCTTATTTCTAGTGGTAACCCATGTTACCATTTTTATTATCATGTTTTTAAATTCTTATTATCCCTGCACAGCAATTCGAATAGATTTTTAACACTTCAGAGATAGTACAACTTTACTCACAATATATGATTAACTCATAATATTGGTCATTACATGTTTTCATAGGTGTGCGACTGAAAAAAATCATAACAAGATTTTTACAAGCTTA
Source organism: Melocanna baccifera (assembly GCA_036346265.1). Taxonomy (NCBI): domain Eukaryota; kingdom Viridiplantae; phylum Streptophyta; class Magnoliopsida; order Poales; family Poaceae; genus Melocanna; species Melocanna baccifera. Next base: position 31,952,153 of record CM070677.1, on the reverse strand, counting down.
ACTTCGATGCTTACTCCCATTCCATAACTTCGATGTTTTCGTAGGTGTGCTTACTAACATGTTTTTTTTCTATTTTTAATTTTTTTAAATTTAATTATGCCAAATAAGTCAATTCAGTTACAGTAAAAAATAAGCCAACTACAGTAAAAAAATCCATAAGTCAACATCATTATGAACACCTCCTAAAAGTTGGTGGTGCAAGCATCACGTGTAATTTGTCCTTGCATTGTATTTGATATTTATTATATAGTTTAGCTGAAGGATTTGGCTCATAAAAAATATGTTATACTTGGATAGGGAGCGTCATTTGTAACGTCGGGATAGAGAGCAAGTTCTTTATTAATTATCCCACAAGAGGACGAAAAGAACTGACATTAATTGTAAATCAAGTCGGCACGTGAAAATATAATTTAAAAATACATGTGGATTCAATAACGCACATAAAAGAATAACTATTTTTATATAAAAGAATAAATACTTTTTTCTACCAGGAGATTCAAAATTCACACCACATGTGTATTATAACATCTATTTACCAACATTTGCTAATAAGATAACAAAATGGTAATTTTTGAAATAAAAGGAGATCTCATATTTATAGTTGGAAGCAAAATGGATATATCAAATTAAGGTGGCTGTAGAAAATGCATAGGTAGAACAAATTGCATCCACACGATTATATCAAATAAAATGAGATTATTTCAAATTGCATGTCATTCATCAGTGGACGAAACAAATTATTTCTAACAGAAAAGATGAAGGTGATTTTTAAAAATAGTTTCTGAAAAGACTTATGGATGGATGGAATCCATAAGAGATTTAAAAAGCATATGGATGAATAGAATACGTATGAGATCTTTTGGAAAAGATGGTCCAGGTGGAATGCCCGTGGCTTGGTTAGTGTAGGGGATGAACCTAAACTAATGATATTAATTTTAGTTACAAATACTTTACTTATGATATTAAATTCAGCAATTTCAATAGATTTGTTGTATTCCATTAAATGTTGTTTTACGCTCAAACTAACTCTACATGCCTTATTTTGTTGCCTTTAACATTATATTACATTTTTTCGTGTGACTTACGGAGTACAAGTTTGTACTCACCCTTACTTTCACATCTCAGAGGAGGACGACTTTAACTACGGTGAAGACCAAGACGAGTAGGCCGTGTCTTACTATCGTTTGCATGTAGATAGGCTCAGTGGGCTTTCGCTTCGGTGTTTTTCTTCCGCTGCTATTATTTAAATTTGGCCTATGGGCTGTGAATATAAACTTTGGTAGTATGTCCATATTTATTTAATCAATAAATATCATTATGGTTGATATTTATCTTTATTGTTCACTGTGTGCACTAGTTGATCCTGAACTAGTGTGATTTATGTAAAGGATCCAGAAGTCGTTACTCTAGGGTCCGACAACAAGCACCAACAGAACTAGGTGTGTCACGTCCAAGAGCACCATGGGCTCCCTCTTCCCCCCTTCCTCACCTGAAACCCTCGGAGCCAAACCACTCCAAGCCATGACCCAGCACATCCAGAGCAACATGGTGATATCCCCCGTCACTAACTTCCTCAGACTTTCCCCTTGTCACCTCCGCCATCCTCATCCAGGTGGAACCGCACACCGCAAGGCACCCTTGCGTCGGTGCAAGCCTCATTGTACATGCGGAGGAGTAGTGCCAGCGATTGCGAGGTCGGCATGCTTGTGCAACAGCGGTTGAATCCCTTAAGGAACCTGACCCACCCTACATCCCCCGTAGCGCCGTGGCCAAAGAAGAGGGAAGTGATGGTAGGGCTGAGGCGCGCGAGGAGGTTATTGAAGTGCAATGGCGGGGAGGGTGGCGAGGCATATCAGAAGGTGGCGGGCAGTGGGGAGAGGGTCTTCGTGAGCATAGAGGAGTGGGATAAGGCGGTGCGGAGGAGATGGCCTGCGGCAGCTGGGGTCGGGAAAGGCGTGCGACGACTGGGGAGGGGAAGGGATTTGGGAAGGGAAGGGAATGTGGGGTCGTGTGATCGAAGGGAACGTGTGATGTGTGTTGTGGTACTGGCTGCGTGAGCAGGAAGGGATAGCCTAAATCCTTCGTGGTTAGATTGAACGACTGTGAAGAGGCCAGGGGAGAATGTATCGTTAATTCCTTCTAGATGGTATTGTGGGTAATTATCTCTAACTTTAAGGGGTAGTTTTCTAAAGAGAGAACGAACGACAACAACAAACTTCTATTTTTATAATAGTAAAGATACACACACATATACATACACACAAACACATATATACATATGTGTACACACACAAATATATGTATATACATATATATAAATATATATACAGATATACACACATATACATACACATACATACAAACAAACAAACATGCATGCATGCATACATACATACATACATACATACGTATGTACGTACATACATACATACATACACACACATAGATATGTATGCACACACACACATGTGTGTGTGTGTGCATACGTATGTATGTGCATAGATACATGCATGGCACGTGTATTTAGCATATTATGCTGTTGCGACGCACATCAAACCCAGTGGCGGAACTGGGACAAAAATAACTCGGGTTCACCACTTGACTATACATATAACAATATATATAACTTTGAAGCAACATTATATTAATAATGATATATTTAGTAATTTTTAGCATCAATAATTCAACATAACCAATGATTACGTACAGTGATAAATAAGTATTGATCAAAATGCTTACAAAAATACATTAACACTAGTCATGTATTTGGTTTTTTCAAACCTACAATGAAACCCTACCACACAATTTGATAAAAAAAACAACCACGAACAATTAAATTAAATCCCTAACTCACAATTTTAGTCCCTATGTTTGAAACAAATAGGAAGATTTAAAAGAAATTTAGAGCAAAGCAAATACCATATACCGATTTCTTGACTCGGGTGATCGAGCTCGGGTCTAAGCCTCTTTCCCCTTTCGGTATCTTGGTTAGGCGCCAACGAGGCAATGAAAACCAGATGACATCGTGGTGAGATAGCACATGAGGGAGGATGTCAATTTCTCCGGTGACCAGTGGCCAAGTGTGACACGACGCGTGTCTCAGCGATAGGCGGCGTGGGACAAACAAGAACGAGGTGACTAGCGAGGTGGCGCTTCGGTTGTGCATCAATCCAAGAGAGTGATTGAGTGTGGCAAGGAGTGTTGGTCTGGGTTGGCTCTGTGGCTCAACCTCCTAATGGACTAACTTGGTCTCCTGGTCTTTTGCCTTTGGACCACACGCTCTGGGCAACTGCCAATTGCGCTGCATGACAGACGACAGGTCGAAGGCACGAGGTTGTGAGGCTCGGTCGTGGGCTGATCTGAGGAGCACATATTTTAGGTTAGAGGGTGCACATATGGTATATATGAATTTATACATAGTAAATTATTTTGAACTCAGTGTTCAGTGACACCGGTTCGGTCTAGTGTACTCTGCCTCTGGTCAAAACAGAGGGTTGCTAGGCACCGATATCATCTCTCCCGTGTTTAATATATTTGAAGGAGCTTACACGCTGTACCTGCACCGAGTACTCACCACTCGATCGCTTGGAGCGGATCGATCGAGTAGAATCAGTGAGCTAGCCTTTGATTAGTGCGTGCGTGTTACACTCCATCGGTCCATCCAGGCTGCTTAGGGGTCCAAGTTACAACTTGAGCGGCTTGTCCATCGTGACGGTACGCTTTGTCGGTTTATCCTTAGTTACTTTGAATGGTTGCTTAACTCTTTTTAATTTACTGTACGTATGGAATGTTTTCCCTTTTTTTACCATGCAAGGTAGGACTAAAACTCTGTTCTTTTGAGCTATGATTTATGGTTTTTGTTGTGGTCAGCAGGTTTAATAAATAGTATCGATTGATAGAAATCGAAACAAAAAACAAACTAAAAAATCAAAAATAATATATCTCAAGTTGCCACTAGTATGGACATTTTTTGTAGAAAAAAACCACAGGAGCACATATAATTTCAGTGGACCACATCTATCCAAGTACCCAATTAATTAAGTAGTAGGGATATAGTCCTGCTCCATATATGCATAATGCATTTGAGCATGGTTAGGCTAGGTAGGGACAAGGTCGAGCTATTCCAATTAGCCAGCTGCATTGGACCATACGATCTATAACAAAATTAGGTTAATTTGCTCTAGACATGAGCTAGGTTGCATGCACCATAACCTAAACTGCAGGCTAGACGTGGCCAAGTTACGGCCGGTCAGTGTCGGACTGGTAACCCAACTTGTGCATATGCATACACATCGTCATCAGCCCGAACTTGATCAGCTAGCTGACCCTTGCTTCGCCTGCTTAATTTTTTTTCTATGGAGGCATGCTGGCAGGCACTGCGTGCTTAGTCAACTAATCCGGCCCATGCATGTGTTGTCCTAATCCAAGCCCTCCAAGCCAGATCGAGTGGTCCAAATCGGCGGGTGTACGTGCGCGCATGCGCAGCAGCGACAGGACGGGCGTCGGTTACCTCCCCACCGTCCGCTCGCGCGCGCGGACGGTCGGACGGAGCCTGTCGTCTCGGCCTCGGGTCGATCGGTAGATGGGCGGTTCAAGTCGTGTGTCGTTGGGGTCTCTCTTCCAAGGCACTCTACGGTGACCTCAGATCTAAAAATCCCTATCCTTCGATCGCCTTCTCGCCCCCTCACGCGCGCGCGCGCATAGCAGCGTCAGGCAGCAGCCGCGCGCGAGTGGTGTGGTGGAACGTCCTCACGAATCAGGTTGCCCCATCTCCACTCCACCCCGTTGCCCCAAAACGCTTTTGGTTCTCTCTTTCCTTTTCTATCCGCCCCCTCCCTCTCCAACTATGCCTCCGTCCCAAACACGAGTTGAGTTCAGTAGCTCTCTTTCCTGGTGTGATGTAGATCTCTGCACCACCGCGCGCGCCTTTACCGTATTCTATTGCTAGTGGCTTAAGGTATTGGCAAGCGATCATACATGTCTCATTGATTACAACAAAAAGAACATGCATCTGATTCCGATCCATTCCATCCAAATATAGGTGTGCCGTTCCAAAGAGCTGGTGGCTTTTGGTTTCTTAACGTGATTTTTTTCTTATTTCCTAGATCTATCTTTTTTTTCTGAATTCTTCGTATTATTCGTAGAGATATAACGGTGTTTTTTTATTTTTTCTCTTTTTTATTTTTTAATTGACTATCTCAGAAAAATCTAACCGGTGCTATAGTTCAATTTTAACAAAAACCAAAAACTATCATAAAAAGCCAAATTGAACAAAGCGATATACCTGTCTACCTGCCTAGTTTACCAACTGGTTGCCGTAGCTACCTTGCAAATGGTGAGAAGTATAGTCTCCTCGATCGGCATGTGTGAGTACGTACAGTAGTTGCACTGCACACCCGTCGTAGAGAAGAATATATAGGCTGTTTGATTGGACTAAAATTTTATAACTTATAGCTAAAATTGTACTGTAGCTGACTAAAATTACACTATAGCTAACAGTGACTTATTTACTGTAGTTAATTTAAAAAATCTAAAAATAAAAAATAGGTTAGCACATCACATATAATACAAACGAATATTGGGAAAAAAGATAAAAAAAACTCTGAAAAATACTGAAAAATTTAAAAAAAAATATGAATAATAAAAAATAAACTAGAAAACCAAATCTAAATGAGCAGGTCTAGGTCGTGCCGCCTTTAAGCGCGGCCGAAATACACACGCACGCAGCTCGCTCGCCGCTCCTTTCTCACGGTTCACATGCTGTTTTCGCAGCCGTCGATCGATGGATCGGCGTGCATGCGAGCAATGCATGCATCATGTTTGGTAGCGTACGGCTCCCCCGTGCCGGTCCGGCCGGTAGATAACGGGGTTTTTCTTGGAACGCAAGCCTCGGTCGTGTTGGACTAGCTAGCTGTAGCGGCACCAGTCTTTTCAGACGTGCAAATGCTAACCGTCAACTACGATCACTTAACGTAATACTACCATGTCAGAGCTCGATATTACGAATTTACGATACGATGGATGTGTACGCAGCAACTCGCGCTAGCTAGCAGCTGTATGTGGCCGCGCGCGCGCGCGCAGAGAATCCGACCGCCGGGTTTCCGGCTGACTTATACGGATTGCATGCCCAGACTTGAGGGCCAAGCAACAACCCATCAGTCGGCCACATCCTTCCTCATCCTCCTCTCTGTCCTGTAACATACCTGGTCTCTCGGCGTGCACACATCCCTCCATAGCTAGCCATGCGGCAAGCTTGTTAAATCTTGCTTGTGCTTCCGTCGGTCTCCTCTCTGTCGTGTAACATACCTGGTCTCTCGGCCGGTCTCTCCCCTAGCTAGCTAGCTGCTGATTTCTTTTTTCTTATTTTTATAGTTGTTGCCTAGAGGTCGTAGAGAGCGAGCTCTTGGCGATCTTGGGAAGCAGCAACCAAAAGTTGGTGAGAATTCTATTCCGCTGTACCCCAGAGAGAGAGAGAGAGAGAGAGAGAGAGAGAGAGAGAGAGAGAGCAACAAGAATGCGCGCAGGGGGTGGAAAAGCTAGAAGCACTGCTAGCTTTTAACAGGGACAAGCTTCCTCCCTCTTTTCTCTTTGTTCTCTTCTCAGGCCGCTTTGTTCCCTCGCTTGCATGCCCTCCTCTCTTTAGCTAGCCCTCCCTCGCTTCTTTTACACTATCATTCCCCCCGCCGGGCTCAGCCTTAGTCTTGCCTCGTATGGGGGCGAGCAAAGCCAAAGCGTCGTAGGGGGGAGGGGGAACAAGAAGAGGCTCTCTCGATCTCCTACTCGTCACGTACCCCTCTTGGTAAAAAGACGAGGAGGTGGTGGCGACTGGTGAGAGGGGAGAGACAGAGAGAGGACGCCTGGCGTGATCGGCCATGACATGGTGCAACAGCTTCAACGACGTGCGCGCCGTGGAGAACAACCTGGCCTCCGCCGCGGCCGTCGCTGCGGCCAAGAAGCAGCAGGCCTCCTCCCACGTCAACCTCATCAAGACGTGCCCCGCCTGCGGCCACCGCGCGCAGTATGAACAACAGGTGCATGCATACTCCTATAGTCCCATGACCTCTGCATGTAGATTTCGCTAGCTTTGATGTAGCATGGTTAATTAGAATCAATGAGAAGATCAGATATGACACAAACTGAATCGCCAGCTGCAGGCCGCCGCGACGATACAGGATCTGCCGGGGCTGCCGGCCGGCGTGAAGTTCGACCCGACGGACCAGGAGCTGCTGCAGCACCTGGAGGGGAAGGCGAGGCCGGACACCCGCAAACTCCACCCCCTCATCGACGAGTTCATCCCCACCATCGAGGGCGAGAATGGCATCTGCTACACCCATCCGGAGAGGCTTCCAGGTCTACAAGTTTTGCATCTGCTAGCAACAAACATGCATATGTTCATTGTACGCATGTGGCTGTTAGCTGCATGCTCACATTACATCAAACAGGATAGCAAAAGCGTAGATTTTCAAAACATTCAGATTTGGACGAGTCGAGGAAGAGAGAGATACTGATCCGTCACGGAAGCGCCTTGACACAAACTCATGTTATAGATAAATTAATTATGCGTTCAAAATTCCTTGTTTAATTTTGATATAAATTTGGGTTTTGGCTAGTAGTTATCAGTTTGATGGCCTTGCTAATATATCACTCATACGTAGCAATTTAGTATGCTGTATACAAACCAACGTTATATATATTGCTACACATACTATATATGTTGTGTATTTTTTTTCTTGTCTGTTTCTGTGTATGGATACCAAATTATGTATCCATATGCACTTGCATTTGTGCACGATACCGTGTAAAAATTGATAAAGGTTGCCTTTGAAGTAATCGCTTCCCCTACTTGGCATAAGTTTATTGTACATTGAAAACAATAGATAGAGACAACACAATGCTATCAAAGGTCTACGTCATGCAGGATGCACGCAACATCAGATCAAAGGATGCATAAACCTTGAAAGGACTTGTGATATGAACTGATTTTTCCTTGTCTTTTTTAGATCCAAGTTTTTTTTCAATCTGAAGTTCCGTCCATAACCCATAAATTGTGCGCAAGCTAGTCATTCTATATGTGCAATAATAATTGACGGGTTATTAATGCAATTTATATGTAGGATCTTTTTTTGCTTTTGAAAAATGTAATATCTCTCCCCAAAGAATTTCATCATGCAAGCAACAAACAAGACTAAAGAGCCATGGTATCACATGCATTTTATTTTTGTAGCCATTCTCTTACAATTAATTTGTGATGGAATATTGCACTGAAAGAGCATATTTTACTTTAGATTTTTTTTACATAAATACTGGTGAATAGTATATCATCACTATATTAATCCAGTAGAAAAATGAAAAAAAAGGTATGGTCCATGCAAGAAAACTAAATAGATTTTGAGGGAAATTTATGCTCTTTTTATTTAGTTATAATTCTCATGCAAAAACCATCCACAAAATTCTTTAATGCGCTTTCATAGAAGCACTTCTCAACAAACAATTCTTCGTTGAGGGGACAGAGAGCATTGCCGGAGTAGAATGGGCCAAACCAAAACCTTTCAAATGGGTCGGCCCATTTGATTTAGGTTCACGTCATGCCTGATGTGCAAGCATGACTACGTGGTCACGATGAGTCGATAGCTATGAACTTATGAAGTCACTTCGTGCGTGCGTGCGTGCGTGCATGTTAAGTATCGGAAGATCTCCAGCCTCCAGATACGTACCACGAAGTTTGATTTCCCTGTAACTCATCTGCGATACGTTTAATATCTTGATTTCAGGAGTCGGCAAGGACGGCCTAATCCGGCACTTCTTCCACCGCCCGTCGAAGGCGTACACGACGGGGACGAGGAAGCGGCGGAAGGTGCACACCGACGAGCAAGGTGGCGAGACGCGTTGGCACAAGACGGGCAAGACCCGGCCGGTGTTCACCAACGGCAGGCTGAAGGGGTACAAGAAGATTCTGGTCCTCTACACCAACTACGGCAAGCAGCGCAAGCCGGAGAAGACCAACTGGGTGATGCACCAGTACCACCTGGGCTCCGACGAGGAGGAGAAGGACGGCGAGCTCGTCGTGTCCAAGGTGTTCTACCAGACGCAGCCGAGGCAGTGCGGCGGCTCGACGGCGGGCAAGGACGCCATCGTCGTCGCGGGTAACAACAAAGGTAGTGCGGCTACTGCTGATCATCACCATCACGAGGGTGGCCAGCATGGTGGTAACAACAGCAGCAGCATGCTGAAGGAAGCAGGCATCGTAGATTTCTACAGCCCAGAAGCACTAATCGGCTACAACCAGGCGGCTCCTAACAACAGGGCGGCTGCTTCTGCTCACTTGATGCCTAACTTTGAGGTGCACACAGGAGGGGCAGGCTTTGGTCCCTGATGGAAGAAGAAATGCAAAGCAAATCTATTTGTTGACTGAGATATAGGTTAGAGGGAGGGAGAGGCAGGGTGATAATGGCGCTGGCAGGCATGGCATAATTTACTGCAGGTGAAAAAAAGAGTTTACTAAACCGTACTACTGGACAATAAGGATGGCGGAGTGTTGAGTGAGTGGCTGCACAGATGTTGAAGCGTAGGGATCGATCGATATTGTTACATTGTTCATTATTATACGTATACATAACTTGACATTCTCAATTTTTTGTTTAATGATCTGTTGTTCCATAATAATAATGGTGAAGATTAATATTGTACATTAATCTCTCTCAATTAAAAGACTTACTTTTACATATTCGTTATGCTGTTCATGTGTAAATAGTCGTTTTGGACAAGTGTATATATACATGCGCTTTATGAGATAGTATGTCAGGAGCCATCGACACAAGGTCTAACCTGGATGGCCAAAGACACGAGCCGGTCAACTAAACAAGCGAGTCTTTGTAACGCGGCGAGCTAGCCGCCGAGATTTTAGGCTCCGAGGGTAGGCGTATGAACCACGAAAAGGCTGCGACGTCGTGTTGAGACGTATGCGGTGGCGGCATTGCTGACCTGTTAAAGTTTTATTATAATTATTATGATTATTCAATCGTACGTCTATAAAAACATATAATAATTGATATTATATGATAATTATATCTTATAGTTAAAATTATACACCTCTGCAGAGTGTTATAATCTATTCGAATAGTCGTGCCTCCGGTCATACATAAAGTGTGGCAATACCACAATGTGTAGTTTTCATAAAATGATTACTGATATAGTGTTATGATAAAGAATATAGACTAAGGTCTATGGACCGAACATGGAAAATATCTATGAGGAGGGTTTCTCCTACAAAATTAATTGATTTTGGACATTTTGATTTAAGTTAAAGATGGCAAAGTTACAAGTTTAAAAATTAATTATGATATGATATTGAAAATTTGGATTCTCACAAAAGAAATATAAAATCATCATTTGGTTAAGCCTGGCATATAGATAATAGTCCTATAAATATATTTTACTACAGAGACTTGCTGAGTACCTAGTGTACCAATCTAGCTTATTTTCATCAAAACAGATGTTAAAAGGACAAAGAATGCCTCAGGCTTATGTGTTAAGGTTACGACTGCACTCAAACGTTTCTATAGGAATTTTCTTCGATTCTTCTGAATGTAAGTCAAAGTTTTGGGTTTAGACGTCCGTAAAGTTGTTAAAGTTGACCGTTAGATCTTATTTTAGTTAAATTAACTCTTTTAAATGTTTATGAGTAGACATAATACTTTTTCTTCCTGTAACTGAACTCTTAAACTGTTACGGAAGGTACGACAACCCTATTTCTAAAAATAGAGCTGTTATAGAAACCTCATCAAGAACAAAACAGAACCAGAACGGCTCTTCTCGAACCTTTGTCATTCTTCCTCCTGCTCTAGTGCTACCTCTAGAACATTCTAGACTCCATCTTGTTGTTCCCTACCCCAAATCCATTACATTCCTTCCAATTGGACCGAATTCCTCTGCGATTTGTATCTAGTGATGTTGGTTGTTAACAGTGGTCCCTTGCGTGCGCAGGCCCAACAGCCACCCAAACCGCACGTGCTGCCGGGAGTCGCGGAGCAGGCCTCCGATCGAGCAGCCTGTGTCGAGGCGCGCTTCTGCTTCCGCCGCGAAAGCATCTCGGCGCGCGATCCGGTGTACAGATTACGTGCGCGCGGGTGTCGTTCGATGCCTCATCCTACGGTCCGTATCTGACCGGATGACCGGTGCTGTTTCTTTAGAGGAAGCTGAGGAACTGGGGTTGGAAGGTGAGATTTGTTTCTACTGGGCCGGCCCACGGCACTAAGAAGGCTTTTGCCCTCTGGTGCCACGAATCATGCATGCGTGCCCCTTTTTTCCCAATAAGATCTGGGAGAAAAGACGAATCACAAACTTTTTCTTTGAGAGAAAAATGATGAAAAGCACCTTTGAGAAAACAAAATCGTACACTTACTTTTAAGCACGTGTACCTGCTGCAAGTTGAGTGCAGAAACATTTCGGTTACAGTCTGCAGTGCATAAAAATTTAGAGCCGCCTCATTTCAGATTACTCCTGTACGCGTGCATCGATCTTTTTGTCCTTTCTACAGGCACCCAAACTTCCAGAATCCAGGCCACTTTTGGCAATATAAGCAACAAGTACTGATTCCACGGCCTCATATACGCAAGAGTATAGGATGGTGAGTTAGATGCGTATACTAGTGTTGCAAATTCCGGATGGACAGCACCGTGTCCATACGGAGCGTGTAAAGGTCTAAGCACAGGATAGACCAAGACGTGACAGTTGATTTGACCAAAATCGATTAGGAAATGTGAACTAGCAGTGAGTGATTGGCGACAGCAAGATAACTTAGTGAAATGTTGATTCTGAATGACACGTCCATGCGAAGTAATATTAAACAGAAATAATTCTTAAATAGTCGTAAATCGATGAAGATCAATACATTGATACAAATCAATGTTGATCAACGTTGAATTGCAGGTGATAGATTGGGTTTATTAACTAAAACTAGATATTTATAAAAAAGATAAAGATACATGATAAGATAAAATGTAAGTGGTCGAGGACGATCTTTTATAGGAGCCCTGGGTCTTCTTTTGAGGCCGCTCGATTGGACTGAAATTTAGTGGTTTATAGTTGAAATTGCACTGCAACTGACTGAAATCACACTATAATTAACGGTAGCTTATTTGGTGTAATTAATTAAAAAATCTAAAATAGAAAAAAAAACAGGTTAGTCCATTACGTATAATGCAAATGAATACAAAAAAGAACGGTAAAAAGTTCAAAAAATACTAAAAAAATCAGAAAAAGATAAAAATTATGAATAGTAAAAAATAAGTTAAAACTTTTAGATCAAATAAGCGGAGCTTTTTTTTTATAGCATCAGCCCATGTACGGGACTGAATCGCTCGATCTCCTTGTCGGGTACGGCAGGGAAATGTCTTCCTGCCTACAACCGATTCTGCTCTGTTTCCGTTGACATCCGAGTTCATGTATGCAGATCAAAGAGATCAATTCGCCTTGGCTTTCTTGTTGCCTGATAAGAATAAACAGCCATCGGTAGCTGGCCCATATGGCAAAACGGTAGTCGGCATACGGCACCATAGGTTTAAGGGGTGTTTATAGTAATTTTTGCTTTTGATTTTTTTAACATAAGATTTTTGAAAGTAATTTTTTCATTTCTCTCGTTCACGTCTCGCTCTTAAGGTAAAACATAGTGTTACGGATGTATCACACATCCTGCTACTCCCGTTCCTATCTCTCACTCATTTTTCCACTACTCACTTCTTTTTTTGTAAAGCTATTTTTTTCAACAGTTGCTATTTATTTTTAACAAAAATCATCCGGCCAACACGAACACCCTAATATCTGTATCTATCTTTGTCCGGTCCTTTTCCTTTCTTTCAACGAGTAAAGGCCCATGTGGTACGTTGCTTTGTGAATCATGTCCAACCTAGTATTATATCCGCATGAAATCGGAATTAGACGAATAGTATATCATTGTGATCAGCTCAAGATCTTCGATTTGGTGGCATCCAACACCAAACCAACTCGTCTATCAATCATCTGGCTTACGATTGACTGTCTCAAGAGTCCCACATGTCACCCTTAATTGCCAAATTTGGGTGGCAACAATTAGTAGCCTGACGATCCTTATAAGCTCGCTGGAAAAGTAGGACGAGTCCTGGCCCCAGTAAGAGAGAACATCATGCGATGAGGGGCAGAAGGTTCAACTAACTGCCTAGAATTGGTTCTAGTGAGGTATTTTCATAATGCTCGTCGTACAAAGTAGGCTCCATATCTACCAGATTTCCTTTGTAACTTAATTAATTAGAATAAAGGTACTTGTCGTCTTACTCCAATTAGAATTTAGAATGCACTTTGAAAATAAGGTGGAGCTGACGACATGGACGTGTACTTCGAACACGACGGTTACCCAAAGTTCGATGTGAATATATGCGGCTTAGCTAGAGACACAAATCCAAAAAGGTAAAATCGGTTAACACGTAGTCTCAAATGCAGATAGCCATACATACATGGCTCTCGTTCCTTGCTTTGCTTTAACCCCTCTTTTGCTAAGCACAGGCTATCAAGGTCCTCGATCCGGCCGGCCTTTCTATGGTCTAGCTAGCCTAGCCACTTCGCATGCATGCGAGATTACTTTGGGTTTCAATCGGGGTACACAGTATGAAGCATTAACCACGTACGATTACAGCATTAGTACTAGCAACAGCTGATAAGAACACATGTTTTTCACTATCTAAAATATACAATCACACAATCGACAGGTGATCAGACCAATGTAACCATGCATCAGATAGAAATTACGTAACATATATACCCTCCATCTGAAATCCACGGATGGTACCTGGCCGTTGGTTTCTGGTCCAACAAAACTATGATCGATCGGACCCAGCCACCGGCCGGCCAAACAGCTCTGCTCTCGCCTGCGGCCGAACCAGCGACGAACCTCTGCGAGCGTGTTGCAAGGTAGCCGGTCGGGCCCACCCGCATGCAGCGTGGTCCCGTACGACCAACCGCGCATGTATTACGATGATGAATGGCATCCCAGCTGCAAGGCTGGGCCGCGTACGGAGCCAGCATGAACGTCAGCACTGGTACTCCATACGTACGTGCGTACGGGCCGCTCCAAACTTCCCCGTCGCGATGAGTAGTAGCAGTACGTGCGTGCACGTCGTCGGCGTTTGTGCGGCCGGCCGGGGCCGTTACGTGCTCCCTATTATACCCGGAGCTGCTGCCTAGGTCCTGAGCTTCTCCATTAACTGAAACAATCTCAAAATTGCAAAATCAAATTTAAATTTTCTTGGACTTTGGTTTGAATCCTCTAGCCAAATCTCAGCCCTTACTCTTGCTTTAAGATTCGTGTTCCCCCCTAGAATTCCCGTTTTCCCCCTCCCTCTGGCGCCTGGCCGAAGCCGCTTCCCCCCCCTCGCGCTGTCGCTCCGCCCGCACCTCTCGGCCAAGCCCATGCCGCCGTGCCCACTTGCCCCCCATCACTCCCGCCCGCATCAGCGCTGCCCAGGGTGGCCCCGCACTCCCACGTCACCGCCTCCAACCAACCTACTACTCCCTCACGCCCAGCGGTCGCAGCGCTCCACAGCCGTGCGACACCCCTTCTCCGCCCGTCTGTGCGACGCCGCCCATCCCCACGCCATCCCTCCCCTGCCAACTCCTGCAGAAGTTGTAAACCCACCGCCATGGCCACCCATCCCTCACTGCCGCAGCTCCCTATCCCCTCCCTCCAAGTGCCAACGGCTCCGCGCACCCCTCCCAAACTCTCTCTGCCTTCCTCGGCTATTAAAGCTCAATTGCCGCCACAGGGAGACTCACACCACCCTCAGCTTCTTCCCCGAGCAGCCAATCGAGCCCCCACCTCCCCTAGCCTCGTGGTCGCGCATCCCTGGTCCTAGTAAGCCCCGAAAGCAATCCGTCAATTCACCCGATGAAAATCCAATTGCTTTCGGCTGTAGCACCACCGCGGTGTCACTAACATGAATCCCAACTCAATTTTGCGTGAGAATGCCTCCTCCTGTCCAGCACCATGTACATCTCCTTGATCGCCGCCCCTCTCCGTGGCCAGCTCGCCAGGGCTCTTCCCGAGATAAACCACTACTTTCCCCTTAACCTTCTTCCTCCTCAGATCGCTAAACTAAGCCCCTTTTCGCTTGATCATTTCCCGAGTGACCCCAGCCCGTGAACTCCACCGCCACCTTTACTCCCACCCGCGACCCTCACCTCGAATGCTCGTGTGGTTTTGAGCCAAAAAATGGGTTCGCCTCACCTCCCTACACCTCTCAGTGCCAGTCATGGCCGCAGCGAGCCCTTGTCGAAGCCGAATCTCGGCAGGGGGAACCGCCCATGTGTGTTCGCCGCCGAGTCATTTGGAGGTTGAAGACGATGACTCACGGGGGGCGACGTGGCTCCATTGCGCACGCGCATGTGGGATCCAACGGTTGTCGGTCGCGAGTGCGCTGTCCCCAGGCCGCCTCGACCGCCCGTGCGTTGATAGGCCAAGCTGACGGCCCAGCAGCCAGTTTAAAATTCTGAGTACATGCGTGCCCGCTCGTTCCCGTGCTAAAAACCGGGCCGGCCCAAGCACTGTAGCAATGAACAGTAACCTTTTTCATTTTTCAGTCCCAGAAAATCACAAAAATACATCTGTTCAATTCGTTTCGACGCTCCGAGTCCATTTCCGACATCCATTTCTCCAAAATCCACTCTGAAATTTCCAACCTAACTCATTTTAATATTTATTTGTATTTATTTCATTTTGTAGATTATTTAATTTATTTTCTCCTAGCTTGATTAGAGGTAAGCACGAATTAACTTTATTTTATGTATGTTTTCGCTAGCGTCCGAGGGTTCCGAGGTGACTGTCCAAGGTCCCGAGCAGACTTCTGAGATTTACGAGATCGTTGAGGTTGCAGATCCGCAAGACAAGTTGCAAACTTTTGAACGTGTTGATCCCATGAATTTTTATACTATTTAAATACGCTATTTGCATTAATGTTATTTACCCAAGTTATTTAATTAAAATAAATTATTTAGAATGACATGTTAAACGTAGTTACGTCCTACCACTACAAATGCCCTGTTTAACTTTGAGGCCATATTCATCTTGATAAACTTAGTAATATTTAATTAATGTATAAATAAAAATCGCATGGTATCACATAAAATAACGAGTTATCGAGTAAGCTTGATAGTTCGTCGGTAAAAATAATTTAAAGTGTTTTAGGGTAGGGCGGAAGCCGTGGAGTGCCCTGTTGTGGACGAGTCCACAACCCCTACCCTAGGGTAGAGATTGCAGCAGACGGGTGTCGATACATGAGTATGTATTGGTTATTGGTTGTGGTTGGCAGTCTCAGAAGAAAATATAAGGACTAGACCCTTATACTAGGTTTAGAGCATAGTGATCGCTTAACCACAAGTATTGAACTGTTAATCCTGGTTCAGTAATTGCTCATTTTAATTCAACCCCTACAGGAGTTTGGAGAAGTGATACGAATGTGTAGGCATCGTATGCACAACGATAGGTCTTTATGAATTTAGGCGGTCGTATTCCGCATTGGCCCGTGAATACCCAATTAAGTAAAGATTGTAACCTATCGGGTAGGGTCTATACAGTAAATTGAGCAACGAAAGATCTTGCTTTCTCAATTCAGTCGCACACGAGCTGGAGTGTGTATATAGCTTGACATCAGCAATTGAGAATCCTTGTGGGTAAAGCTGAGCAACTCTGCAGAGTGAACTTAATTGTATAAAAATATGTTGTGCTTCCGGTCAATGGAGCTGTGCTTGATGGGTGAATGCAGTAACAAAGTATAAGTAGTTTTTCGATGGTTTAAGCTATATAATTAAAGAATTAATGTTTTGAGACCCCCATTTGCTTAATTTAGTATAATGGTGTTATTGTTTTAAACTAATTAAAAATAAAACTACATCCACATAAAATAATAAAACCCGTATACTTCCTTCTTGGAACTTCCATGCATCTATTAAAGTTGGGTTTACCATTGTAACTTGCAAGGTACGATTGTACTCAAACTTGCTAAATCAATAATTCAGAGAATGCTGGGCAAGGTGAAGATCAAGTTTATGAAGAGGATCCGGAAGAGCTAGTGTGCGCCGAGGATCAATGGTTCTAGGTTTTAGCCGCGCTCAGACTCGCTTGTGGGACTTCTTTTGTAATGTACATTATTTGGGCTTACCGCCCGCTACGTTAAACTTGACCGATGTGTCATAAATTGTATTATACTTTGGATCTTATTTGTGTAAACATGTTTGATTATGATACACATTTCTATACAGTACGCCGCAACTGTATGGATCCTAGGACAGTTGCGGATTTGCTGGCGCTCCCGGAAATAGGGGCGTTACATTAACCTTTAATTTTCGGGTGTTTTTCATGAGTTATTGGTCAGTTATGGAGTGCGTCCAAACGAGTTCCCTACTTTTTAAAGTGGTTTTTCTATTTCTCTTATTTTTATTTTAGTTCAGAGATAGAACAGATAGTCACGGGTGTATTATGTATTTACTAAGACAGATAGTCACGGACATATCACACACTTCACTCCTCTTATTTCTGTCTCGCGTATATATCTCTCTTATTTTTTTTTACCACTTGCGACTTTCTTCTAAAAGATACTTTTTTCGGTCAGTACTATTTATTTTCAGTAAAAACTATTAATTATAATTAAAAATTATTAGTAGTAACTAATATGAATAGACCGTATGTGCCAAAGTGATTGGAAGTACGTAGATTCTACTTCTGCTTACTGCTTAGGGTTATCGAGCTAGCTATCGACGAGCGTGGCAATTAGAGAGGTCATCTCACTAAAGACATCATATTTTTTTTACTTATTTCCAACTTTTTCTTGTAAATATTGAGTCCGCCCCACTATTTTGTCAGCAAAGCAGTGCTTGTTTTGAATGAGGTACGTACTACACAGGTAACACAGCGGTGTCGACGAAATCCTTGAGAGAGAGATGTGGTTAATAACTCAATCAGTCATACGCATTTAATTTCCTCAACTTCCCGAGGTGTCCGTATATGCATACATGTACCCAGTTTACTTCCACATGGGCAATTTTGCATTTGTCTGTTCAGTTTACCTTTTTCTCCGTACGTGCAAAAAGAATACGTCGCTTGAGTAATTCTTTCTAGCTAGGTTGTACTAAATACTAATATAACTTCTTCTTTGGTTGAGTTTTGTTTTTAGACTTATGTTTAAGATTTAGATTTTATTTCTACAATAACTCGCCGTTAAACGATATATATTTTTTAAGATGGAGACAATACAAATCCTTGTTTTGAACGTGCCAATCTTCTCAAATTCATATGCAAATTGACTTATTATCAAGAAAATTTCTGTGCAAATCAGCCCCTAAAGTTGCAGGCTTGCTCTTTAAAAAGTTGCGCGATTTTCCCATGTTATGGAGACACTATAAAAGGGCAGGATCTACGTGAAATGACGAGACAGCAAGCAAAAATAACCTCAGAGGAAGCCCACCACGTGGTGCTGCCATGCCCGGCGGCACAACCATCCGCCTTGCTCCCCCCATGTCACCTGCCCTGCCCGCGCCCACGACGTGCCTGCAGCCACGTACCCTCATCTGCAGCAGATTGTTCCTTTGCGTGCATGTCATGCATGCCCGAGAGAGATCTACATTCAATAATGGGAGGTTGCCTTGTCTGCGTCCGCGCTCAACCTGGACGGCAGAGGAAATAAAGAAGGAAAGGTGCGTCCGTGCGTGGGGGCAGGGTGCTTCGACCGTAGGCACACACACTCTTCTCAAATCTTACAAGAACGGATCGTCATGAGCTACAACATAAACAAATAAGTAGTTTTTTTTTATAATTTTTATTGTATTCTTTATAGTTTGTTTTGTTCATCTTTTTTACATACCATTACATATTTTACATAATTTAATTTATGTAAAATACTATATAATTGATGTATAAAGGTTATGCAGAAAAGAATAACATGTATTGGAGCATTCCTCGATGTATCACATCGCATGCTAATAACTAATGAGCAAACTAGTCGACGGAGGCAAATATGAATCTAATGTTTAAACAATTAAGTACTCCTTGACAAAAAAAAATACTCGAATGTGAGGGGAGCAGGCACAATGTTTTCAGATTTTTTAAATAATTCATTTTTTGTTTGAAATTACAGAAATATACCCGCGCAAAAATTTTACAGGAATAACCTCCGATCGCTAAGCAGTTGGGTATTGCAACTCGATCGCCTAACTGTTCGACATCGCAACTTGACCTATTTTTGGGCAAGCGGCTCCAAGCGCATATGGGGTAAATGGCAATTGTTGTAGGTAGGTAACATATATCAAATTTTATGTATAAGTTGTATTTTTTAGGAAAATAAGAGAGGCAATGTCGGTTGATGCAGTAGTGATTTTCGTAGATTATGAATGCTACAAAAATTATTAGATGTGCAATAACATTTTACGATCGCTGTATGTTGTTGTAGTGTAAGAAATTTTGTGAATTATTTTAGGACGATTGAGATAGTAACAATTGGTAAGTACGACGGTAAGTGATATTGTGATGCAACCGGAAATTCATACATGAGGAGAATTTTTTCATATTCTTGGATGTGTTTGTATGCCAACAATTAAATGCGAAAAGACGATGAGATGTACTTTTGCAAAATAAAATAGACTTCATAATAAAGCTGGGAATAACACGGGGACGCAGGGTTTGCCTACATACATAAGAAAAAGCATCATGCATTATGCAACAAATCGAACTACTCCTACGATACATAAGTGCCTTTTGAAATGGAAATAAATTCGAGCTTCGAGGGAGCAGTGCGGAATGGCCCGGCCTACTGCGGGGACCGGGGCTATTTAACCTTCCTTGCGAGCTCTACGTTGAACTTCTCAGCGGACTCTTTGGTCTTAGCCGCCATCTCTCTCTTTTTCTCGTGCTCTTTACGCGTGCACACCTTAAGATGAACTTTCATATCATGATGTATACACTCAGCTTGTTTGTCGCTACAACGCTCCCCCTCGTGGATCTCATAGACTCTTTTGACATCCCACTCGTCGAAGTCAAGAGTCCACTGGTCATATGGGTGGATCTCCAGGTCGATCCACTTGCGGCAGCCACATAGCAATTCTGGGGACTACGGGTAGACGGGAGAGATTGTTAGTGCGTACTTTAAAAGAGAAATAGATAGGAGAAGTAGTGGTCCTTACCGGCTGCCGATAGGTACTCGTGTCCTAATGGCGGTCGGAATAGTCATAGGAGTTTGCGCAACCCCAGTAATGCATGTCAAGGTTGAGCTACTGTTTAGACTTGAAAAACTTGCATGGGTCCTTGCACCAACAGAGGGATGTCGTCTCCCCCTTAGGCGGGTGTTGCAGCGAACATTCGGTTGGAACGTTCGAGATGGGGTTGCTACTACGGGGACCATCATTGCTCAGCCTCGATCCTCTATGTGAAGCACTTGATGTTCTATGAGCTCCTTCTTCTCGGATCAGCTGCGTCAGGCTCACCCAGTGCTATAAGGCATTCGAGTTGTACCGCCCCAGGTATGGCAGATGCCTTATTCCTTTCGTTGACTTGCTTCCTACTGTGCTCGTCCAACAGCACCCACAAAGCGTCAAATTTTCGCTTCTAGTTCTGCATAACTAGTCTCTTGAACAACTTCATCAACAGTTGCTTCAGGAACTGGAAAGCCTAAAGAAGTTGGCCTCAAGGTGACAAATGCACCATCTATTACGCATATCTGGCCAAGGAAAGGGCTCCTTGGGGACTTTTTGAAATTTTCTTATGGCCTTCACCATCCCAGCATGACCAGGGCGAGCACCGACACTCCAATCCTTATATGTCAAAGGAACCACAACCAGCTATCATAATTTTTACTTTTCATGAATGCGATGGCTAGTGGGAGAATTTGATAATTGCCGTCAACGCTAATGGTCGTAAGGATCTGGCTCTTGTATTTGCTGATCAAAAAGATCCCGTCAACTAAGATCACATGAAGTATATGCCTGAATGCCTTGATGCACGTATCGAAGGCTAAGAAGGCCCTTTGCAACACCGCAAAATCTGGCAACCTTGTAGATGGCTTATCCTTCACTATAGTGTACGTGCCTAGGTTCCTGTCCTGCAGCACCTGGAGCATATGAGAAAGGTTGTCGTACGCCGCCTCAAAAGATCGAAACTGTTTTTTTCAAAGCCTTCTGCTTCGCACACCATGCCTTTGCGTAGGTAATCTTGTATTTGAATTTCTTTTCGATAGCCACCATGATATGCGTGATCTCGATGTCCTTTTTCTCCACTATCCATCCATAAATCAAATTAGATATAAACACGAACATTATGTTATGATGCTTCGACAAAACACTGCTGAGAATGCAGGAGTGTGGCTCTACCTTCGAGACAATCCAGCGAGTCTTGTACTTCGGTCTACGTGTAGGCACCCTCCAAGGACAACTGGCTTGCTCGCACTTCACAGCGTACTGCTCTTAGCTAGATTTAATGACTCAGAACGTCCGCTGTATGGACAGGTCCCACATCCTAGTGGCAATCTGCAACGATGCCTTGTCAGCAAGTATTGAGTGCAACTGAACCTCTATGCCATTATACTCCCACGTTGATTCGTTCTTATCATGCGTAGCAAAACTCTCAGCATCAAACTTGTTCTATTCTTGCGGGATGGGAGCTTCATCCTCATCGGAACTATCCTCGTCGTTCTCCTATACAGCTTCCTCTTCAGCCTAGACCATCTGGTTATCACTCTCCATTTGATGTAGTATGCACTCCATATGCTCCCTTTCATCAGCCTGTCCTGTAGCCTCACCATGCCGTGACCCTTCTTCCTCTTCTCCATGTACCGCATCGGCCTCGTCATGACCAATTTCCTCCACAACCTCCGTGACACAGGCCTCCGGGTCTTCTTGACCAACATGTTGGCTGTCTGAGTTGCTCACACCACCCAAATAATAGACGTTGCCATGGCCTTGTATAAATTCTATTGGGCATGGTTGCACAAACAACATGCACTTATATTCACGGCGCCGGTAGCCTTTCACAAACCCCTTCCATGCAGCAGTGTGTACCAATGTTCTCAACTCCCATCTAATGTCTGTGGAAGACTAGCTCCGAAGCCATTGTATGAGGACGTTGCATACCTTAGGGTCCAAAGAGAAGCTACGGGTAAGCCAGTACATAACATCTGCGATTTCAGCATTCTCGCTGTCCGGGTGTACCAGAGTAGCTTGCACAAAACTGCTCAAATCAACACCGTTCGGACCTTCACGAATGGCATTGACCCCATAATACACTTTTAAAGTAGTGGATATCGGCATTACTGATATCTGCCTGCAAATATTTTTAATTTTACAACTAGTCAAATCGCATCGCATATTATGAACGTACTACTATACTGCAATTTATATTTTCTATGATCGTTCGCCTATCATAGCCAACTGCACTACCCTCATAGCGTAATCTATCCTTATTCGCATTGACATCGCTCCTTTTCCTCTGACCTAATACACATCAACTCCCTATCAGCTCTCACACGCATCGATGCCGCTCTTCTCTCGCTGCTGAGCTCTCTCCTACTATAAATAATTCCTGATAGGTTTTGACAATTTATACGACATACTGATTTAAATGCCAATATACCAGTTCTAACAATACACGTGAATTGTCAATATACTACTGACATTATATTCATTCATAATTAATCATAAATGTTACATAGTAATGTTTTGCACAAAACAAACTATTTACTTTATACAAAAATATTGACTAAAATTTGAACAACTATAATTTTCTAGAACTACAATTTTCTATGGATGTTAATTTGCTACGCATGCTAATGTTTTATAACTATAATTTTCTACAGATACTAATTTTCTACAACTATATTTACTATATTTTCTACAACTGTAATTCTCTATAGATGCTAATTTTTCTACGACTATTTACTTCACACCAAAGTTGTCCATTCTTTTCTACAGCTATGATTTTTTACTGATTCTAATTATACACTAAATAATTTATTTACTTCAAATAAAAAAATTAACTATAACATAGAAAATATTTTACCTCGCACAAGTAATGAAACCTCTCTCCTCCTCTTCTCTCCTTTCCTTTTCTTTCCTCTTCTTTTCTTTTCTTTTCTTTTCCTTCTCTTTCTGTCTTGCACGGATGAAGGGAATGGCCAAGGGCTCAGTCGCTGACTGATTTATACTGCATCCAATCGCCCAACTGTAGGGTGATAGGTCCTAGTCGCCCAACAGTTGAGAGACTACAATTATGTTGTCCAACGGTCCGCGGACTACTTGCGTGTTGCGCAGACGTTGGGCGAGAGGTTCCAGTCGCCCAACGGTTGGACGACTGGAATCCATTCCTGGAAAAAATATTTGTGCAAGTATATTTCTGTAATTTCGAATAAAAAAATAGATTATGTAAAAAAAAATCAATGACTTCATTCATTGAATTTAGATCTGAGGGCTCAAATTTTGAGTACTATTTAGCAACAAAGTACTCGAGTACTCCATATATACTCTCTTCTGTCACAAATACATATCGTTTTGGACATTGACGTGGTTTCCAAAACACAATTTTGACCACTAATTTCTAATGTAATATATTTATAAAATTTAATAAAATTATAATATTATGAAAACACTTTTCAAGACAAATATGCACATATGATTTTTATGTATCAACTTAAATATTTAGAATAAAGCTAATAAGCCGATAAACTATTTTAAAAGGGTTATCCTAATAAACTACTTTGAAATGGTGGTGGAGAATCTGCTACATTTATTTATTTGTAGAAAATTATAAACTATAAGATATAAGTTTTAAAAAAACGGGGCGGTACATGATCCATGCGCTTTACAGTCGCTCACGGTCAGAGACCACAGCTACGACACCCTACCCCCACGAGTCACAGTCCACCCAGAACCCCCCATGATCCTCTTGGCAGAGCCCGGGGGCCCAGGCCGCCCGGAGGACCTGTAAAGGGGTACAGGTAACAGGTGCGACGCGTTCGCCAATGAAAAAGGAACAACGCAACGAAACGCAACGCAACAAGCAGGCAGGCACAGCCCGCACCAGCGGCACCCGAGCCCCGGCCCCCACCACGCCGTGCTCTCCCAGCCAGTCGCGAAAAGCAGAGCGGCTTCTCCCCCGACTCGTCACCGTTGCTTGGCGGTGATGTCTCGCTGCCGCTGGGAGCAATTAACTACTTGTAAAGCCTTTTTTTCTCGTCGGAAGCCAATAAACCTCGACGGTTCCAGCGCTTCGGGGCAGCTGGCGCGCGGCCCCCACCCCCGCCGAGCAGCGGACAACGTGTGGAGGCCACTTCACTGCAACCGGTCCGTGGACCGGCGTAGGTCGCCAAGGCCATGGGTACGGTGGATAGGGCTATCAGAGCTGGGGATGCGTTGTTTGCGTTAACCTCCTATTTGAAGCCACGATGTAAGACGACGCTCGATCAAGACCAGGGAATTCGATCGGTAGTGTTGGGCTGTTAGCCCCTCTGGAGATGTTAGCAACGATTTACGGATACCTTCCTAAGGTATTCAAGGAGCACGACATGAGAGCCTGCACCTGATTTTTTGGAACTGAGCTTGCGCCTGATGGCATGCCCCCATGAATCATCTTAGGAAGCAGACAACAATGACCCGGTTTTTTTCGAACATATAGCTTATGGGTATTTTTTTAGCTTTTAAAAACTATTTTTTAATTTTTTTTATATTAACTAGTTTTCAAATAGAATGTCTTTTTTAAAACCGAGTCTACAAGATAATTGTAATACATATTGTAGCAACTTCATCTGTATCGATCAAAACCACGTATGAGTTTTTGTTACTCTGTACTCTTTCACAAATAGCCCAAAAGCCATAAGCTACAACAAAAAGCTATAAACCAAAGCAAAAAAGAATAGACAGCTTATGCTATAGTGACTAACTTTCAAATTGAGTGTCTTTGCAAAGTACAGTCTACAAATCGATTGTAATAGATATTGTACCGACTCCAATTATATCGGTCAACATCGTACACGAGTGTCTCTCTCTGCACTGTCTCACGCGAATAATCGGAATTCAAAAATTTAAGTCATAAGCCATAAGTAAAAAACCCCAATATAATATCAAAGGTCTCAATTGCCATATTTAGGTCTTTTAGTAGGTTTGGCTAAAACTTTGGTCACAAGAAACAAAAAAATTAGACGCCCGATTGAAACATACTTCATCAAAATGTACTGGGTACGTATGTCTACATATTTAGTGGTTTAGCTGCATAGAGACCCCCCCTCCTTCAAAATGTACAAATATGAAGTTCGTTTTGAAATGATGAGTTATACCTCTCTTACATCTTTCCACAAGAACCCTATGCAAAAAATTTTGCGATTGCTAATTAGTTAGATACAAAATCAACCTAGAGTCTTCCGATTGTTTTAGAGAAACAAAGGAGCACGTTCTCGTTACTTTCGTATCAAATACGAAAAACAAGGTCAAAGGACCTCAGAAATACCAACCAAAGATATTCGACGCTTATACACGAAGGATTTGCACATTTTAACATATGGACTCACACAAGGGCTACACTTAGAACGAGGAAAATTTCTCCAATTTCGCAACTATTTTCTATCAAATTCCAAATTGAACCGAGACTTCAAGGTGCCGCGGAAAACTCCTCACGTGCATATACTCTAATCTTAGATCTAGGTGCATGTCTGGAGCTAGCGCATGGACACGGTCCAGGGAATGGTACAGGGTGGCGCGGGGGTCGCCAGGCTGCAAACAGCAGCTCTGACCCGCACCCGATAAAGCGGAGGGAGAAAGCGCGCGAGGTGGACGTAACACGACCGCTGCACGCTCTGACCCCACTCGCACGATGCCGTGCGGTGCACCCACGGTGCTCGTGTGTGGCGATGCGCGTGGTGCGTTTACCAGCGGTATCTGGCACTCGGCGTGGTGGTGGCCCTGCTTTTGGTGTGGTGCTTGTAAGTTGTACGCCTTGTTGCTCGTTCTCGCCACGCCGGCCTCAACAGTGGCATGGCAGCGGAGACAGGGCCATCAAAATTTGGCAGCGGCAGTACACACACATATCTACACACGTAGTACAAAGCACAGCATGGCAAGCCATTAATACGCCTCGTCTTGCTCGGCGAGGGGCCTAGTTCGCATGGTCGGCCCCTCGTGTTTGCGTGTATTTCGGAGAGGGACTTGCAGTCGAGCGCACCCACAGTAATTTGCACATCAGAATAGTTCTTGAATCGATGTTCCCCCAGTAATATGGCTTAGAATTAATTATAGAGGTGATTGTACCATATGAATTATTGAATAAATATTTTCTAGATGAATTATTATTTATAAAGATTAACAAATATATATCTTATTGGTGAAGCTATTTATTTGTTGTATGATATCATTGTAACAGATTTTTGATCAGGATACTAATGAGTTATAGATCAATATATGTATTGATTAATAACCACGTTTTACCGGTCATAAATATGAGGATATCGAATCAATAGTGTAGACATATATTGGATTGACTCACACTATTGAAATTGTTATGTTTCTATGTGTTATCAATTGGTCTCAAGTAATGATGATGTTAATCCTTAGACTTAAGGTTAGCATGGTTTTCAATATGTGTAATAGTATACTTAGAGGGTTACCAAATGCTACTCTATAACTAGATAGTTATAAAGATAGCTTTTTCAGGTATACTATGAAACATACAGATGAATGTGACTGGTCAGATATAGGGTTTGTCCCTCATAACATTACAGGAGAGATATCTCTGGCCCCTCAATGTGGTTGAATAAAGGAAGTGCATGGTCATACCACGAGTGGTCAAAGAGTCGATCATATGAAGTTATCCATCACTAGATCAAAAAAAGATTGAACAAACCATAGATGACAAGTATCTCACCTAGAGTTCGATTAGGTATTGTAAGGCAAAAAGGAGAATACGTAAACAGGTCATTTAGTCTGACCAGATACGAACTGTATGAGAATATGGACTGGTCTAGAGTTGGTTAAACATAATCACAACTGGTCGATGAGTTGGTTGTAAGGAGTTACGAACTGGTGTAAGATTAAGGAGACTGACTAGAGGAGGGTGAATAGGCGGTTTAAAAAACTTTTGCTAATCTGTTTCTATTTGGCTAAAACCAAGTATATAATACAGAAACTTAACTCAAATTGGTTTAGCATAAATATCGCCCAAATAAACTAGGTTCACCTAAGTGTACCACAAATCTAAGTCTATATCAAAGTTTGCAATTCTAAGATGACAAGCAATAAATTTAATTCTATGAATGTAAATTGAGCATAAGAAAATAAACTACAAATAACACAATTACTTTTTATCTTGGTGTTCGGAGACTTACCGGTGTCTCCTAGTCTATCTTGAGGTAAGCCCAAACTAATTGGATCGGCTCCACGAATTAAACTTTTCACCTCAAATCCACTAATGGTAACTCTTTTCTGCTTCGGGTAGATGAGCTCCAACATTCACACTTTGCCGAGTCTTCTCACAATCTTCTTTGAGAAGATCACTGCGCACAACGCCTCCAACGTCGTCTAGGACTTGGTAAACTCCAAGAGAAACAAGTCAAGCCTCTTGCTTGACTCTCACCACGCGCAACGAATGCACAAACTCAAGTGGATACTTAATCCACCTCTATATACAACACATGTAATCCAGAGTCTTTCTCCTTGCTCACAAAGTGCAACATATGCACAATTGAGATGAGAACCTCACACTAGCTCAAGAGAATGACATGGAGTGTCAAAGGTCTTGCCCCAATCGGTCACAAGGGAGTATGTATACTCCACACAAGAAAATTAGCCGTTGGGGACTTTTTCCAGGAAAATCGGTTGTTCTACCACTATAAAACTAAAACTACCGCTCCTCTCGCAACGGTCAGAAGACTAAACGTTATCAACAAAATCGGTAGTTCCGCCACACAAAGTCTGGTACTACTGATCATTGAAAGTACCACCACACTCGTGTGGAACTACCGATTCACTAGGGACGAGAAGACTCCCACGAAGGTGTCTCTTTAGAAAAATGTACCGCTACACAAGCGGTCATTTTGCAACTCGGAAGTACCGCTCACATAGATCCAGAAGTTTTGCTCACAATTTGGACCGCTCCGAATCATCGATCACGTTGGCATACGACCACATTGTCCGATTCGACCACACAGGCCTCCGATCACATTGTTCGATTGGATCACATAGGTCTCCGATCACGCTAGTTTCAATCACACAGATCTCGACTATGTTGGTTTCAATCACACAGATCTCAACCACGTTGGTTCTAATCACGCCTAGCTTAACCACGTTTTCGACCACTCGGTTCGACCACGTTGGTTTCTAAGCTAGTGGAGGCTTCATGGACTTGGAGTGTTGCTTGGTAGTAGCCATAGCCTTTCGTTAATTAGCTATGGTCCCCACGGGACGATGCCAAATATTGTAGGTGTGAAATCAAAACACAAGTGAGGGAGTAAACGTCGGCCGTCTGACATACCATCGTCCATGAGAGTAAAAATGCATAGGGATTTATACAGGATCGAGGTCCAAGAGGACCATTCTACTCCTATCGGTGAGTCAACATGGAGTTACCTTCGAGGAGCCGGTCCTCGAGGGCTCACCAGTTTAAATATGCTTTTTTATTGTTCAAGAGAGCTCAAGTTACAAATAAGGGATACATAAGATTTGGCCATGCACAAATGATTGAAATACCCCTATTGGAGATAGCTAGTCTATAAGTATAAGTGAGGGGCATTACTGTCCTTTCTAAGTAGAACTGTACTCTTTTGATTCGTATGTTAGCGCCTTCCACAGAATGGTCTCATTACAGAAGGGATAAATTATTCCTCCAACACAATTTTGACTACATGATGCACACTACGTTGAATCGGGCTGCTTCAACTCTACTTCCGCTATACTGTGCGTCCAATGAAAATGATCTATAATCTTTTGCTTATATGGTTTCCTAATTTATGTGGTAGAAATTTTAATTTACACTAGTGTAGTCTACACCGTATACTAACATGGTGTTGACAAAAAAAACATCTGGGTCATCCCACATGAAGTACTAATTAGTAAACACTTCAGGTATCATGCACGAGATGTTAATTCTTGGATTGAATAATATTTGTGCGCTCGGTGACACAATGAACTGATCGTGCAACCACGAATGAAAATGTTTTTCTCTTTGCGAGAAGACAAAAAAGAATTAACGAGCCGTATTTACACGGTTATGTTCCAGTTTAGCCGGAACAAAATTTTATGTAGAAATCGACAAAAGGCAGTTTTCAGAAATATTTGAGCGCACAAGCTCAAATAGTGAAAGATATACCATGACAAGACAAATCAAAATAATTGCCCCAAAAATGCATTCGAAAAACATGTGTAACGTAGCCGTGGATCATATAAAGCAGGCCAATAAGAGCAAGTTAACATGACAACCAAAGGTTGTTAACCCAAGAAGGGGAGCTTTGAAAAACAGCTCAACGAATTGTGTCCTGAAATGCATCTAGGGTGGGGCCGGGGGGAGACACATAAGAAAATGCTCAGATGGCTACAGGAAGTTGATAGTAATGTCAATGTGGGCGACGGGGGCGGTGAATCGGTGCCGAAGGAGCCACCGACTGTTTAGGGTGTTTAGGCACACATTGGCACCCTCAAATTTGTCACGATAAGTGCTGTATAATTAAGATTTAGACGGTAAGCTCTTAACAGTTTCTGCGCTTCACCTCTTAAGATTCAGACGACAAAGCACCTAAAAAATTGATTACCCAAAAATAATTTTGGCGAGGTCTTTCTACGAATGCTACACCTCCTGAGAGTCGCACAGATTTTAAAGCGCAAATCAAGGATGAATCACAATTAATTGCCCCTTCGAGTGTTCAAGATTTGTGCAACTCCCATTAAAGGGGAAGCATGTCAGCACTAGTTTGTTTTCGCAAGTCATATATGCAATTAACTTATGATGCGCCTGATGTGCAAAGGGTGTACATATGAGAAGGTTAAATAAACTAAAACTGATAGTTTCCATGCCTGCTAGGAGCTATGTTCCAACCTTTTTTGGAGGAAGATCTCACAGTTTTGATCATGGAATTTGTAGTGACCCTGTTTTTAAGAATAGAGTCATTGTATTTTCTACAACAGCTCAGGACTATAGTTGTGGACAGAAAGAGTGTTATGTTTGCTCACTGTAATACCCCACATAACGAAAATCTAGGATACTACAATGGAACATCACCGCCAAAGTAAAGAATGAATAAGTAAATGCAACACAAGGAATTTTCAAGAGACTTAAAACTTAAAGAGTACTTTATTAACAGACTAACAAAAATTAAAATAAATATTTGAAATATAGGGACATAGGATATAAACTAAGCTTGGTTAGATTAAATAAGATTGAAAATATGTTAGACATGCTCAAAATAGTTGAAATAGATATAAATATGCTTAATGGGTTTTGGTGAATAGTAATGATCGAGTGGATAGTAACTAGCTAACACTATTCATAATGGGTCAGGTTGTGCGAACAGTAATGTGTTTGGGTTGGTTTTATGGGCTGAACAGTAATGGGTTTTGGCCATGAGTAGTATTGGGCTGGATTAATGGGCTTGTCCTACTTGGTTTGCTAGGCTTGTACTGTTTTAGGCCAACTTGGATGGCCCAGTTGCTCAGGTTGCAAAGCATGAGGCCCAGTCGGCTTGAACGCACGCCCATGGCCATGCGAGTAGAGGAGGAAGACAACGACAGTGATTTGGCGGCAGCAAAGGAAATTGACATCGAGAGGTAGTGCCCTGAGGACAAACGAGACCTGAGCAACCCATTTTGAACATGTGCACAGTTAGAGGGGCACCGGAGAAGGCTAGTGGTAGAGATGGTTCGTCGAAGCAGGGCCACGGCATGGCGGTGCTTTGGTGGGGTTCCGGTGAGTTTGAGGGTGGCTTGAGCTTATGTGGCGCATAGGAATGCTACCGGTGGTGGTGGCTTGGGCTGGTTTGGCTTGTGCATGGCTGCCCACAGTGGCCGTGCATGGTCGGCAGTGACACATGGTGCTGATGACCTAGGGAAGACTGTAAGTTCAAGCTCCATTATGTTGGTTTTGGTGATAATGATAAATACTTGTATGAGACTAATGTGTTTGATTGATTATGATATGGCTTAGTCTCATTTGGATAAAAAGGTGAAATCAAAGAGGTATGCACTCGACACTTACATTCATTTACATCTTAGTGTATTTCTTGGATCCAAAATATAGATTAAACTCCACCAAAAGTCTAAGATGAATATGTGCATATGCTTTTATTATATATTCTTGTATGCACATATTTAGGGGGAGTTCACTTTATATTTTGTGATTTCATTAGCTTGGTCCATGTTTCCTTCTCCACATACATTGGGATCTCTACTTTGAGATATATCATTTGAGTATATAAAACTTATGTAGTTCATATATACTCATATTGAATCATATTTCTTTATACTCAATTGTTTGTGTATGGGATTAATATGATTATCAAGTGTTTGATAGATTTAGTCTCGAATGTTGATTGACTATGGAGATGTATGCAAAGATCGATAAGAAGATCAATATGGCTCGAGACAAAGGTCAGCATGCATTTGAATTTAAAGTCTAAAGTCAACTGTGCTCTCTCAGAAAAATCGGTAGTACCGCACCCACCTGCGGTAGTACCGATGTTTGAACAGCGGTACAACCGCAGTGCGGTAGTACCACATGGTACCGCGGTAGTGCCGATTTGTGGTACGTTTTTTCCAGAGAGCACCTGTTTGGGGGACTTCAACTCACAGAAATCGGTAGTACCGAAGTTTGAATGGCGGTACAACCGCAGTGCGGTAGTACCGCATGGTACTACGGTAGTACCGGTTTGCGGAACGTTTTTTCCAGAGAGTTCCCCGAGAAAAACTTAACTGGCGAGAAATCGGTAGTACCGATGTCAGTACGGCGGAAGAACCGCAGTGCGGTAATACCGCACCTACCTGCGGTAATACCGTAGTGCGGTAGTACCGCACTTTGTACGGCGGTAGTACCGCACTTTAAGTTCAAAGTTTTATATTCAATTATTTGCAATTGTGGTGGTTATCATCAATTACCAAAGGGAATATTGAAGAATCTAGACACACCATTATGAGTTAATGGTATGTTTTGGTAATTAATGATAATCACATTATGGGACTAACATTTTCATGAGTTGGATAAATAGGTTATGTTCCAAGATGATAAATACTTTGGATAGCTTCATGTGTTGAAGATCATCAAGCCAAGGTTCGAGATGGAAATGGCTTCATGAGTTGAAGGCCATTAAAAGAGAATACATCATGTGTTGATGTATATCAAGACATCGAAAAGGAGATGATCATGAGTTGATCATCAAGTCACGAGAAGACAATGACCTATACTTGAAGTGAATATGTTCATCGTCAAACTTCAAGAAAATACTCAAGGTAAAGGTATGACTAGTTAGGGCTAAGGATGTGTTTCTAGTCTTTTACCGGTCTTGGTGTTTGGTTGAAAGACCGGATTGTTAGTATAGATTTACCGTACTATTAAGAGGGGTCTTGTCTAGTAGCTTGAGTCTCATCATGTGTTGATAGATCAATCTTGCTTACGCTAGCTCTCCATGGCATGATGCTATTATTTGTGAATGTGTTTTGCAAATAGTTGAGGCTCATGCATCTAATCCTTGCAACATGTGACTATACTTTGCAAATGTGTTTTGCAAATGGTTTAAGTCTATGTACCTTTTCCTTGTGGTATGATCTAAGTTTGCAAATGTGTTTTGCAAATTGTTAGAGGTCATACAATGTCCCTTGGCATGGTCTAATATTATTTTTCTTGAACTTAGGCCGTGATAGTGACTCCTTGGATCTCTTGTGTTTTCTGCATTGATCTAATGTGTTTGAGATCATGCAAATAGATGGGTTGTGTAGCCCTCTGAATAAGGTTTCCATAGAGTCCAAGATCACTCAATTCCGACATCAGAGTCAAAAGTTATGACCGTTTTTCCGAGAGCTGTCTGTGCTGAAATAGAGGTGCGGTAGTACCGCACTGATGAGCGGTAGTACCGTAGTGGTACCGCAGTGCGGTAGTACCGCACCAATGTGCGGTAGTACCGCACTTTATTTTTAAAAAAACGGCTAGTTTTGATGCTCTGACATAGCCGTTACTTTGTGCTACAGTAGAATGCGGTAGTACCGCACTTTGTACAGCGGTTCTATCGATTTCCTTAATTTTTTCTGGAATTTGGCTCGAACGGCTAGTTTTTGTGTGTGGGGTATAAATACTCACTTGTAGCCGGTTGGGGAGCATTGTTTGACACCTCATTTCACTTCCTTGAGCTAGTGTAAGTCTCTCCACTCTATTGTGCATGTGTTGCACCTTGTGAGCAAAAGAGAGGTCTTTAGTTGCATGTGTTGCATCTAGAGGTGGATTTTGTATCCACTTGAGCTTGTGCATTCGTTGCACGTGGTGAGAGTCAAGCGAGGGACTTGGCTTGTTACTCTTGGAGTTTGCCGACTCCTAGACGGTGTTGGAGGCGTCGTGCGCGGTGATCTTCTCAAAGAAGGTTGTGAGAAGACCCGGCGTGTTGTGAAGGTTGGAGCTCACCTACCCGGAGCGGGGAAGAGCTACCACTAGTGGAATTGAGGTGTTTGGCTTAATTCGTAGAGCCGGTCTAATTCGTTTGGGCTTACCTCAACGTGGATTAGGGGAGACCGGCAAGTCTTCGAACACCACGGTAAAAAGTAATCGTGTCAATTGTGGTTTGTTTACTTGTACTCAATTTACCTTCAAACAATTTACATTCATAGAATTATATTGATTGCTTGTCACCCTAGGATTGCAAACATTTGACATAGACTTAGATTGTTGGTGCACTTAGGCGAACCTAGTTGTTTTAGGCAATATTTGTGCTAAACCAATTTAAGTTAAACTTCCGCATTATATACTTGGTTTAGACAAATAGATATTGTTTTAGATTGTAAGATTTTTTTAAGACCGCCTATTCACCCCCCTCTAGTCGGCCTCCTCGATCCTACAAAGACAAGAGATGTTAGCATGGTTAAGGATGGTTTTGTGGTGTCTAGAAGGTGCAAAGGCCAAGAGGAATTGGATTGAAACTGTGGCTAATGGAGGAATCGTGTTTTGAAGCTCAACGACGTGGGCTTTGTGATGGCAGTGAGTCATGGCTGGAGTTGGGAGGGAAAGGCCTTGGGTTTGCAATTGGGTGCCAAAGCATGCTTGCTAGCAGCTTTGCTTGGTTTTAAAGGCCGTTGAAGGCGGTGGCGCCAGGAACGCAAGGTGGCGAGGCTGACGCCTAGATGGTGGTGCTAGCAGTCGAGGCTCTTTGACGAGGTGGCGGCAATGCTGGCAGTTGTGGTAGCATAGCAAGGTGTGGGGATGTCTCTTTGGCGTAGGTGCGCATACTGTTGGAGCCAAGTCAAGGCATCCGATGGGTGTCGAGTAGATGGCAGTCGAGGTGGCACTGGCGAGGTCGGCGGTGATAGGGGAGTGGCGCGTGGCCTAGTGCGGTGTGATGGTGAGTTATTGACCGGTTGGTGAGGTGGCGTGGTTGTTGTGCAATGGTTGACAAGGTTGCAGCATTGAGCGGTGAGGGCGGACTGATGGTGCACGAATGATGAGCTGGCGTGCGGCAAAGAGGGAGCAAGGGTGTGGTGTCAGGGCAAGAAGGCGCCAAGGCAAGGTGAAAGCGGATTTTCTCAAAGAAGAAAGCATAAAGTTGAGGGAAGTTTTCGGATTTGGCAAAATTTCAAATTCAAGTGAATTTCTAATAAATCCAAAAAATTAAAATTTTTGGGTTATTTCAGAGTTTATTTGTTCACACTCAAAACAACCAGTAGGAATTCTACTTTCAGAAGACAAGGATATAGCTAAAAACGATATAGAATGACCGTCACTC
Organism: Melocanna baccifera; assembly: GCA_036346265.1. NCBI lineage: Eukaryota > Viridiplantae > Streptophyta > Magnoliopsida > Poales > Poaceae > Melocanna > Melocanna baccifera. The sequence continues at coordinate 31,917,204 of CM070677.1, read as the reverse complement.
ACTACTATTTCTCGCCTAAAAAAATCTAGACACTTGATCAGTAAAGATTGAATATTACTTCTATCCAAGTGTCTGTCTGATCACTTGAAACATGAGAGCACCATCAAGATTGCACAAGGAGTGATGGAAAGGAACAACATAAGCTTTTTTAACACTAATGACTTACCAGTGTAGTGCTTCACTGAATCAGTGTCAGCCAGCCTAGCCCATCCTCTCTTTCCCTCTCATTACTTTCACCTTTGTCGCTGCCCCCTCGCTGCGCTCGACTCCTGCCCCTTGCACTGTCTTGCTCTCTCTCCCCCTACCTTGCCCACTTCTTTTTGCTAGTAGTATCAGCAGCAGTAATAATGTAAGGAAGTAGTATTTATTTAGGAAAAATTGATCATGTGCCTCAAAGTTTATGGGTCATTACCAAAATAATCTCAGATATATTGACATATATAAGATACCCTAAAGTTCATGAGCCAATCGACGATTTGCTATTTTTAACTTTTAGTTGTTTTTTATTTTTTGGCCACTTGAACCAGAGGGCAAATGATCTAAATACCCCCAACTCTCTCTCCTCCTCTCCCCTCCTCATTTCTTTATTGTGTGCACTTCTCGGCACCACCCTGGCCTTCCTCCCATTGCTCCAACTCTACCTTCACCCATGCCTAGCCATGCCGCCATCGCTGCTACCCCTCGTCGGCTACACGAGCTTGTCTCCCTAGCCAATCGCTGTCCCTAGTTGGCTGCCGCTACCCTTCGCAACCTTCCTCTGCTTGCGCGACGCTCGACCTCCTCACGGGCCCTGCCTCCACATGCGGAGGCCACAGACCTCGCTGAGACACTTAGAGACTTGCCCAAGTGCTGTCGGAGTTGAGCTGCACCTCCATCCTTGTTCCACCTACATCAATTCACCACCTCCGTCATTTCTCTACCGAGCCAACCATGTTGTGAGGTGCACCTCATCGCGTTGATGCTCTTCCCCACCTCCTTTTGTCGGCCTCGCCACCGTAGACTACCGCTGCCAAGCGCCACCTCGTTGCCATGGTCGTCGACAATGCTAGCCTCCTCAACACATCCTTTGACCCCGACATATAGAAAAATGGAATCCCCTTTTCCTAAAATGCACCATGCTCATGCTATTTTCATTGATTTTGCCCAAAACTGCCACCTCTATGTCCGCCCCTCCATGTCGTACTGTCCTGTTCTGGCCATCCTTGTTCCTTGACCCATTGTGCGTGCACCTCCGTCTTGAGGGAGGTGGGCACGCCGACCACACCGTGTAGCCTGGTAAAGCGGAGCGGCTCATCTATGCAGTTGAGCGCATGCTCCATGGTGGAAAGCTTGATCGACAAGAGGAAGAAAGAAAAAGGAGAGGAAAGAGCCAAGGGCATTTCGGTCGTTTATGAAAAAAGATTCAAAAGTTGATTTAAAATACAAAAAGATTAAATCATCAATTAGCTTACAAACTTTAGAACATTTTATCGGTATCAATGTGTTCAAGATTATTTTATCAATTTTGCCATTTATTTATTACCACTCATCTCCCCGTAGGCCATGCCAACGGGCGGAGGAAGTGTCACTTTATCCAGCAGTATTTCTAAGGCCGTAGCCCTGGCTCCCCCTGGCTCCTACGAGGCTACGAGTCCCCCACCCCAACACCTTCCCCCCAATAGCCATTCATGGCCATCACCATGTGTCACCACCCCACCTCTTCCACCTCCACTCCCTACCATTCCGCTCCCCGCTCCATTAAACCGCTCGTGGGCTAGCTAGCTAGCGAGTGAGCTCCATCGCCACGCGCGCACCCCAGCTCCTCCCTCTCTCTGGAGTCTGGACCGTGCCTCTTCGGGCTCTGCGGTCGGAGGCACTGCTGCCTGACGGCGGCCATGGCGGCCATCGACCTCAACACGGTGGAGGAGGACGACGAGGAAGGCGGGCCGGTGGTGGAGCCGGCGAGGAGGGGCGCGGTGTGCCTGGAGCTGTGGCACGCGTGCGCCGGCCCCGTGGCGCCGCTCCCCCGGAAGGGCAGCGCCGTTGTGTACCTGCCGCAGGGCCACCTCGAGCACATCGGGGACGCGGGGGCCGCCGCGGTGCCGCCCCACGTGTTCTGCCTCGTCGTCGACGTCAATCTCCATGTGCGTGCGCGCCGGCGGCTTGGTGCTTGTACTGTACGGTGTCCGCGCGTTCAATGTGTTCGACCTATTGACTGAGAGAGTTTGCTTCCGTTGTACTGTGCAGGCGGACGCAGCGACGGACGAGGTGTATGCGCAGGTCTCGCTGGTGGCCGACAACGAGGTACTTTTGAATGTGCTAATGTAAAAAAAAGTTTGCGTCTTTGTGTGTGTTAGCTGCTCAATCGAAGGTTTGTGCCTTTGGTATGCGCATTGGCATGGTGACGGTTGCAGGAAGTGGAGAGGCGGATGCGGGAGCGGGAGGACGAGGCAGCTTGCGACGGCGACGGCGAGGATGGGGACGCCGCGAAGCGGCTCGCGCGGATACCGCACATGTTCTGCAAGACGCTCACCGCCTCCGACACAAGCACGCACGGTGGCTTCTCCGTGCCACGCCGTGCCGCCGAGGACTGCTTCCCGCCGCTGGTACATGCTCCCTTCTGTTTCAGCTTTTTTTTCAGCTTTAGCTTCTAACTTTAACTTTTTTTTTCACTATTTAGTAATTCGTCTTTTTCTAAATTTTTTTAAATTTTTTGGTCTTTTTTTACATTTTTCTTTTTTCCGTGTTCTTTGTATTGTCCGTGATAGACTAACATATTTTTCTATTTTTATATTTTTTTAAATTTAATTATATCTAAAAAGTTAAATTCTCAGTTACAGTAAAATTTCATCTAAAAACTAAAAACCATCGTAAAACGAACGCCTCTTAAGAGATACGAACGCCTCTTAAGAGATAAGCTGTTCGTTTTTACCTCAGTGTAATTTGGAGTTTGCTCGGGGGTAGTGACTCTGTTTTGCTTGGCGTGTGCAGGACTACAGCCTGCAGAGGCCGTCCCAGGAGCTCGTGGCCAAGGATCTGCACGGCACCGAGTGGAGGTTCCGACATATATATCGAGGTACTGCAATTGCAAGAGTGATTCACTGGCTTAGCTTAGCTTGGTGACTGAGATGTGAGCTGTACAAGCTTTTAGTTAGGCTGGGGATCCATTTTCTTAACGTGTGAGAAGAACCTGCGCCTTGCTTTATCACATTAGCACGTTGTTCACGCTGAATGCTGAACTAGTGTACTTTGCTCATTGAATGACTCGGAGACGTTGCTTCAACTGTGCTTACTGGGAGCCTGCATTTTTTTTAGTATTGATTAACCAGCGGTGTGTTTGGGATATCAGTACATGTTATAGGATCACTACTATTTATCATATCTAGAGGACAGGCGAGATGGCTTATTTGGATGAACATAAGCCAAACCACGCTGTAGATTGCTGGTCAATTGCATTTGCTTCCTTCCATGCGACAGTGATTAGGCTCTGCTAACTCTTGAGGCACAGCAACAAATTCTTTATTAGTTTTGCTGAACATGCCGTACCTTTACAACCATCGTGACAAAGGTTGGAAAGATGAAGCTCATTGGAATTTGAAGAAGTCCTGAGAAATTTGTGGTTTTTGAGTTTCTAATAGGTCTGCTTCCAAATATTACAGGCCAGCCACGGAGGCACCTATTAACCACTGGATGGAGTGCATTTGTCAACAAGAAGAAGCTTGTCTCTGGGGATGCAGTGCTGTTCCTCCGGTAGGTCTATAGCTCATGATGCCATTAACTGGAATGTACTGTAGCTTATCTTTTGTAATGATTTTTCATTCTCCTCCAGAGGTGAAGATGGAGAGCTTCGATTGGGAGTACGCCGAGCTGCTCAGCTAAAAAATGTATCTCCTTTTCGTGCACTTCATAACCAAGGTTCAAGTCATAGTAGTCTGGGTAACGTTGCACATGCTGTGGCTGTGAAAAGTATTTTTCACATATACTACAATCCCAGGTAATAAATCACTTTCCTCATTGTTTTGATAAACTTTTCAGCTATCTGTATTAGTAAACGTTAGTTGTACAAGTCACAAATGCACATAACATTACAAATCCTGTCCTCTCAGCCATAATCAGAAAATGTTGGTCTGATACACAGGCACAGCCATATTTGTGCTAGAACAAGTTATACATGCCGGCTATGGAATCTTAATTAGTAACCAAATCTTTATTTGTTCTTTAATGGCAAGTCTAGATCATATATGTACGACCTAGGATGCCCCGATACGCGATACGGATATGGCGATACGATATTTTTCAGAAACAAGGATACGTCGATATGGCAAGTGTGTGTGTGTGTATTCGTACCCAGTGCCAAAGCTCTCACACTATGTGGTGTTTGGGGAAGGGGATTTCCTAGGTAGCCTTTCCTTTACTTTGCAGAGAGGCTGATTCGAACCTGTGACCACTAGTGCATAATGGAGAGACTTCACCAATACGCTAGGCCCGCCCTTCATGGCAAGTATATATATAAATAAAGAAATTGTAAACATGCTACAAGAGAGGGAGAAATTGAGATTACCTTGATGAATTGAATGCTATATATTCCATTAATCAACTCGGCAAGAATAGCCCTTTCTAGTTGGTACTTTCAGCAGCATGCATCATATTTTCTTATATAACTGCAGTGCATCAGATTTCCAATGGTACAAGTATCAATGCTTGGCTAGTAATGAAAAAAATGAAAATTGAAAAGTTTAAATGACATACCACTTGGCACATACCAAGGTTATTAAAGCGTCGCTTAGGCGGTAAGGCGCCGAGGAGGTGTATGGCGTCGGCATCGCCTTGCCAGGAGGGTGTATGGCGTCCGCCTCACGGCCATGGCGTCGCTTGGGCGACGCAAAGCGTCTGGACGGCCGAGGCGGACGGCCGACGCGGACGCCCCAAATCCATCTGCTGAAGTATAAAGAGATGGGATGAGAGGGGGCAGCCGGCCAGGCCAGAGAGGAACCTATCGCGTGAAGCCGTGATGCCCAACCATAGCGCCGCCTCCATCCCTGAAGCGGCGCACCGACGGCCATTTGCTACAGTACCGTTGCCGTGCTGCGCGCCGGCGCCACCATCGCCGTCGCCCTCTCCATTCCAGGTTTGCCCCATCCCCTCCTTCCCGGCGTCTACCTCCTCCCTCTACCTCCCCCCTCCCTGTCGTCCTCCACCTCCCTCCCTTCTCCCCACCTCCCCCCTCCACAGCTCCACCTCCCTCCCCCGCTCCCTCTCCCTCTCGACCTCCCCTTCCCGGCTGGCCTCCACCCTTCTCCTGGCATCCCCCTCCCGGCGGCGACCCGGCCGACGGCTCCACCTCCCTCCCCGGCTCCCTCTCCCTCTCGCCGCCAGGAGGGGGATGTTGGGAGAAGGGTGGAGGCCGACCGGGAGGGGGAGGTCGAGAGGGAGCCAGGGAGGGAGGTAGAGCTGTTGGCCGGGTCGCCGCCGGGAGGGGGATGCTGGGAGAAGGGTGGAGGCCGGCCGGGAGGGGGAGGTCGAGAGGGAGAGGGAGTCGGGGAGGGAGGTGGAGCCGTTGGTCGGGTCGCCGTCGCCGGGATGGAGGGGGAGGCGGAGCCGTCGAGGAGTGATGCTTTGCGAGCAAGTCAGATGCAAGCGGGATGGAGGGAGTGAATGAGTGTGCTGCGCTATACTGCACTGCTGCTCGCTATTTATTTAGCTTCTGTGGCTGTGCTGCTCGCTACTGTGGATGCTACATGGGAGAACTTGCAAGGGGCCAAGGGGATGGATGCTACTCTCAGTAATTAGAATAGGAAGATAGGTGCTACATGAGCTCAAGAATTGGCAACAACAAGGAACATATATGCTGCTAAATGCTCATTTTATTTGCTGCCCCTTAGCACTTTAGGATGTGTAAGGTGTCGCCTCGCCTCACGCCTTACCGCTTAAAAGGTGTGAGGGGGGGTGGGTCGCCTCATCTCGCCTTACCGCCTTAATAACCTTGGCACATACCCACTTGGTTGCAAGAAAATATTTGGTAACAACTCCTGATCCTAGTTGCAATACTTTTAATCCATGGTTTGACCTAGGCAAACAAAAGTATAACCTCATATCAGTTGAATCCTCTATTGCTAACCTTGTACACGATAAATTGTAAAATGAATAAGCAGAAAATGTAAAGATCTCACAGATAGGTGCTAGCATGATTTGTATAGAAGCACAGCTATAAACAACAAGCATTGACAACAGTGACAGTGAGATATTCTGTTTCCTACCCTGCATTTTCTTTTCTCTGAAAGCACTTTTCTGCCATTGTTGCTATCAGATATTCATAGGACTACACAGTCAGTTGGGATGGCGAATTTTATTGACAATGAGCTTTCATGGACCATATTGAGGTGCAACAGTGATGGGCGGAAGCTACATTCTGCCCAGAAGATTGCCCGTATGAAAGAATACAATACAAAACTAGCAGTGGCTCTTACTCTATTTCAAGTCTAAAGCTGAATGATAGTCCATGAAAGGAGTAAGCAGATGCCATGCAACAACTTTCAAGAGCAGTTGGATTTATATCTTCATCTGAACCCAGAAAAACAAAACTAAACAAAAGTAATTTAACCAACCAAATGAACTATTGCACGGGGTTCAAAATTCAAAATGTTGAGAAACATGTTGAAATAGCCAACAGGAGAACGGATGTTGAGAAACAGCAAGATGAAATCAGCAAGAGTTAGGGCTTCCGTACCAACAAATGAAATCAGCTGGACACCGGATCTCCTTGTGCACTCTGCGCCAACCTCCAGTAAACAGCCTCCCCTCCAGAAATTTTGCGTGCAGCAGGCTGAGGACTGGGCGCCAGCGAGGTTCCGACAGAGCCAAGGCCAGGTGCGGGTGCTGTGGCTCACCAATGGTGGCGCAAATGTCGGTGCCGCCGCAGGGAGCTAACGAGTTTGGTGGCGATGGTGAGCTTGTTCCTCTGGTGGGGGGGGGGGGGGAGGGGGGATGCGAACGAGCAGCTGGGGTGTGACTGCGTCGACATCGCTGCGATTAGGGTTAGGGAGGATTAGTAGCCTCTGCATGCGAGAAGGAGGGGGGCCGGACTGGCCGTCTGTTGGGCCAAAACGTAATGGGCCAAAATGTATCAATGTCGTATCGCTCGCATCGGAGACGCATCGGGACATTTACTATTTATTTTTTGGCCGAAATGCACCGGTACTTCGTCGATACCGTATTGCCACGTATCGCCATATCGGATACGTATCGGGTATGGGTACGGCACCTCTGCGACGTATCGGTGCTTCCTAGTATATGACAGCATGCTTTTACTCATTCAGAAACTTCAATGATGTGTCAGTCCAATGCTCACTGTTTTCAAGTACCCATTTTAATATCACGGGACTCATATTTTTGTAATTATAACTCATGTTTCAAGTGCCGGGAGAAGCAATTTTGAGTTGATTCTTTGTTGCTTTATACAAGCCAACTTTTGGTATCTTGATAGTGGCTGTCATATTGGCTGCCCAGTTCCCAACCACAAGCAATACACTTCCCCTGAAAAAATACTAAAAATGCTGCTTGTTTGTGTCTCCTCATTGGTCTTGCTGAATAATCTTGTTTCCTTGGACATATTAAATCATGTCATTGCATGTGATCCTGAAAGGTGATGAGATAGTGCACATTTGAGGCGGCTATTCTGATTTTAGAAGTCGTATCTGAATTTCATGTTTGGAAATGGGCATGTGTGGTTTAGCACTGCACTTTATGGTCACTTGGCACTAGTTGTAGTTGAACAATTTTAAAAATGGTCTGTGCCATTTTTAATATCATTGAAGCAAAAACAAAAAAGAGATATTTAATCTAATTCAGCAACACCCTGTTTAGAATAAAATGATTAGTGATAATATGCTCCCTTCCAAATGATATTCATGCATTTCTCTTGTGCAACTTCTAGCAGTTCTTTTGTATGCCAGGATCTTAATGCGAAGATAATTAAAATTTAAAAGTATTAATAGAATTTAGAAAAATTTTCTGCCTACTCCTCTTCTTGTAGTATGTCATGATGTCAATTCATACTTTTAATAAGTTAATTGGACTCACAGGTTAAGTCAGTCTGAGTTCATTATACCATATTGGAAGTTTATCAGAAGCTTCAGTCAACGTTTTTCTGTTGGAATGAGATTCAAAATGAGATACGAAAGTGAAGATGCTTCCGAAAGAAGGTATGATGCAATAGTTATATTTATCTTTTGTGAATGGGATTGCGATGCATCAAGATAATTCTGGTTCACACATGTTGTTGCATGAAAAATTGTTTTTCAGGTGCACTGGGATAATAATTGGAAGCAGAGAGGCAGACCCGATGTGGCATGGTTCAAACTGGAAATGTTTGGTGGTATGCTCTCTTCTCACTTGCTTGACACATCAGATGGTGCAAATATTAGTTTCAATGTATGTGCCTAGTAGGTCTATGTCCTTCCTTATCTTGACCTTACAAAATCTTGTACTAATTTGATGTACCAAATTGCAGAGTGGTTCTCTGTCTTAGCTTTCATCATTTTGTGTTCCATGTATTAAGTTTTCATCATTGGGGAATGTTAGTTTGTCCAGTTTGAAATTTTAAATAGTTGCTGGACAATTCAAAGCATTTTGGACCAAAGAAATCCTATAGGTTCAAACAGGAAAGAAGCATGTACATGAACAAAGCCATTCACCCTCTATAAAGTGAGATTAAATAGCTAAAAGTGCTATATGATTATGGGTGGGTTCGGCTGGGCTCAAGCTTTGGCTTATCAGGCTTGTTCTTTTTGGTTTCAGCTTATAGCTTTTGGCTATTGGGCTGTTCCTGAGAAAGAGTACGGAAAACAGAAACTCATGTGTAGTTTTAGCCGATATAAATGAAGTCGTTACAGTGTATACTACAATCAACTTGTAGACCTTATCTTGAAAAAACACTCCATTTGAAAACTAATTACTGTAGAAAAACCGAAAAATAACTTTTAGAATCTAAAAAGAAGAGGCCTATCATTTTCTGCTACAGTAACTAGCTTTTAAACAGTACCTCCTTTTAAGTCGAGGTCTACAGGTAGATTATAGTGACACTGCACCAGGATCAGATATACCGGCCAAAATTACGTGCGACTGTTTTCCTCTGCGTATTACCTCTTACGAACAGCCAGAATTCAAAAATCATAAACCATAAACCGAAAGCCAAAGCCACAGTCCAAAAGAATCCATCCAATGAGGACCCATATGCTTTTTTTTAAAAAAAATTAAGAACCATTGAAGCCAACCAAATGATTATTTTCTTCACCTGTCTGTCTATTTCCCCCCTTATATTTGTTACTGATTCAAGCAGATCCTGTTGTCACACATTTTGAAATTGTCAATAAGATATCTTTTATTTGTACAAGTTTTGCACCATGTGAATCCCAATCCTGCATGTAAATGCTTGTTTGAACTTAGTGAAAGAAATGTTGTATTGTACCTTTGTGCTAATTGGGACTTCTATGTTACAATCACTTTAGCTACAACCTTTTTTTACCTTCCTCAAGTTCCAAAATTTTCTGCCTCTCCTCACTACTACAGTTCTACTGCTAGGATGAGTAGTACAAGCAGTAGAGAGTGTAAGTAAAGTGCACACACAAATAATTGTTCGTAGTCTGTAGCACAATTACTCCATTACTATTTGTACTAACGCTTCATCCATTAATGTAACTTCTGTTCTTAATGTTTCCACTTTAGTATTTATGCTGTTGATCAAGCCAAGTTGCATCTAATGCAGCTGAAACTAATCTTCAATAAATTGTTTGCTGCAATTCCTTTCGTAGGTGAACTTGGTAGTTTTACTTGGTTCAAGTCAAGGTGATCATAAATTCCTGATCACATAACAAGTTTATAAGCATGTAATATGCTAAGCTTAATGTCCCTAACCAAAGTTCTCATAAGGGATATGTGAAACCTGAAAAACATCATTCTGCTACTTAGCTTCCGGGATTACATAGGATGTAAAATTTAAATAATATTTTGCATGCCATGGTGGGCAGGGCATCAACTTGATGCAAAATACAATAATATCTTTACTTTGTGAGATTTGTTCCCTTTAGATTCCCTAATCTTAATTATGTTTCAGACTCCAGTATTGTTGACTGATGGTCAACTTGGCAGGTGAGATGGGATGATGATTTAAAGTGCCGGCGGCCTAATAGGGTATCTCCTTGGGAGATTGAGCTTACTGGATCGGTTTCAGGATCTCATCTATCCACTCTCCATTCAAAACGGTTGAAACCATGCCTCCCCCAAGTTAATCCAGATATTTTGCCTCCAAGTAGGTTCCATTTACAAGTAAAAAGAGAATAATTTACTATGCTTTGTGCCCTGCTGAACTCACCTATGCTTTATGTGCCCTGCTGAACTCACCTTTTCTTTTTGCCATTTTAGCAGATGGAAGTGTTTCTTCGCATTTTGCGGAATCTGCCAGATTCCACAAGGTCTCGCAAGGTCAAGAATTGTTGTGTTTTAAAACCCATGATGGTACTGTTAATGCAGCTTCTCAGGTGTCTGAAGCAAGAAATTTTCAGTACACTGATGAACGTAGTTGCTCTATCAACATGAGTAACAACATCTTAGGGGTTCCTAGACTTCACGCTAGAACTCCACCTGGAAACCATGGGTTTTCCTACCATTGCTCAGGCTTTGGGGAATCTCAAAGATTCCAAAAGGTCTTGCAAGGTCAAGAAGTGTTTTGTCCTTACCGAGGAGGAACTTTGGCTGATGCCTGCATGAGAGGTTCTGGCTTCTGTCAACCTGATGGCAGCCATGCATCTGGTGCAGCATATAAATGGCTTGCACCAAAAGGATGTGATTATCGTGGGGCAACAACACAAGTTCTTCTGCCACAAGCATCCTCTCCATCATCTGTGCTAATGTTTCCACAAACTAGTGCACAGATACCTGGCTTTAAGTACGTATACGGCTGCCTGGGTAAGGATGAGAATGGTAAACATGTTAGGGTTGGCCCTACTCAAGATATGGGAAGAACCGATCAAACATTACCACTTTGGCCTCATCTTGTTTCAGGCAAAGTGATAGATGAATGTGCTGAGAAGCTGCATTCCCCTGTCAGTGGTGCAGAGCATGAATCAAATAACAAGCATGTTAATACAAATGGCTGCAAAATCTTTGGTATCTCTTTAACTGAAAAGGTTCGAGCAGGCGATGAAGTGGATTGTGACAATGCCAATTATAATTCTCGGCTCAAGTCTTTAAAGCCGCAAATGCCAAAATCACTAGGCAACAGTTGTGCCACCGTAAGTGCTCTATGATCTGTTCTTTTGGCATCTTCTAGGTGTAAATGCTAGTTAACTGAATTTTCGCAGGTTCATGAGCAAAGGCCTGTTGGCAGGGTGGTTGATGTTTCTGCAATGGATATGATGATCTGATTCATCTAAATGTATCCTGGGAGGAGATGCAGAAATAATGGCCTACTACAATATTCATGTTCATGATACTCGAGGACGCAAAACCTCCATTCTGGTCATTTCACCCCTCAGCGCGCTGTTGCACCAACTTCCGTATTTTTGCAGGGTCTGTAAGCACATCCTGGTTGATGAAAGGGTGACCTGATGATGCATGAATTAAGGATGCTTATCGAATTTGTAATTCACTTTTAAGCTTTTGACTCTTACTATAACCTCTTATCTTAAGCTCTTTTTGTAATCAACATTTATGCTGCGCGAACTACTCGTATGTTTTTAAGCTGTATGTTATGACAGGCCAGGGTTTGTTTGGATTAGCATTATTTAATTTCAAGTATGGTGACAGTTTTTGTGGGGGGTTTCTTTGCTACTGGGACATAATTATCTTTACTGAGTAAGCTCTGTAGCTGACTGGAGCCCATGGTGGCATCATATATTGCACCTCAGATTTTAAGCACATTGTCCACTCGCACAGCTCATGGACAAAATGAGAGGATAATTTTGTTATGAATATTGTGTGTATTGATATGATGTCGAAAATATCATATATATAGAAGATTACAAGGGGTATATGCCATATAAAGATAAGGTATATGTGGAATATGATACAAACTCTATCTCTTAATACAACTCTATCTCATCTCTTTAACACCTCCCTTCAAATGCAAAGCGTATGCAATAGTATTGCATTTGAAAGGAGTTATTACTAAAATAGTAAATAAAATTCGAAGTCCGAGTCTGGATGATGTTGTCGTAGTGTGCAAATCTTGAAAAATACTGTCGAATCAAGCCGAAGAAGAATAGATAGAAGCATGACAGCGCAGATCGAAGCTCAAGACGACGGCGGCGCAATACACAAGGTGCAAAAGAAGCGCGGCGGTCTTAAAAACTCGGGGCGGCGGCTAAAGTAGCGGCGGTATCTTAACGACTTCTATGATCTGCACGCGACTCAGAGGGCTACTATCATGCAAAACAAAATTTCTAGACTTCTATGATTGACAAAAATTTTTTGGACTCGCATGACTTAGACGAACTGAAAGGTTGGAGACTACGGACTTGGGATGGATGCAAACGAACGGATGAAGTGGAGATGACGACGGCCTGGGCAGCGGCGGCGGCGGGATCGGGATATCGGGAAGGAGACGACACCGCACACAAAGGGTAGCGGCCGATGGGTAGACCGAAAAGAAGAAGGAAAAAAAAGACGATGCCGCACACAGAGAGCAGCGTTCAGTGGGTAGGCCGACAAGAAGATGACGCCGCACACAGGGGGCAGCGGTCAGTGGGTAGGCCAACAAGAAGACGACGCCGCACACAGAGGGCAGCGAAGTGGAGGACGCCGCACACAGAGGGCAGCGATCGGCCGACGCGCAGAGGGCGGCAAAGTGGACGATGAGGACGCCGCTCACCATCAACATTGTTTTTCTTTTTTTCTCTCTCTGTTTTTTTGTTGCCATTCTTTAATTGCAGTCACCTACTCAGGAGATTGAATAGATCCAATCGGAGCAGCAGATCACGGAACCGGCGGGCGGCGTGGCACGCCGCGGCATGCGCGAGCCGTGGGCGGCGGCACGAGGCCGCGCGGCGCGAGGCGATGGCGCGGGGCCGACGAGCGCGAGGACCGCGGGCCGGGCGGTGTGGCGGGTGCTCGGGTAAGCGGCGCGCTTGGAGCGGGCAACGATGTCGGACAAGATCCAGCAGCGAGCGGCCGGCGGCATTGACGGGGCGGCGGCGGCGGCGAACTCGGGCGGAGTGGCGTGCCCGGAGCGGGCGTGCGGCAGGCGACCGTTGGGCTTGGGTGCGTGGCCGGCGGGTTCGGGCAGAGCGGCACGCCCAGAGCGGTCGTGACGAGGCCGCGCGACGGCGTCAAGACGAAGATGTAGCCACCGGCGGCAGGAGGCAGGAAGGAGAAGCCGTGGAGATTCGTCCTGCCTCGTCGTGAGTACACGCACAGAAGAGCACGGCCGCGGCGGGCCCGACGGCGCAGTCGATGTGTGGCCCCGCTTTGGCGAGCTTGGCCCGAGGCGCGCGGATCAGGCGGACGGCGCCCTCGAGCGCTGACAGCGCCTCTCGGATCTCCTCGAGCCGGGGGCCCAGCGCGTGGAAGAACACGAAGCCTCGCCTTCTCCGCTTTCTTGTATGCATCAGACGATGCCTCCCCACGTTGTAGTGCGCGGGTACTGGTGGAGCGACGCGCGTGCGAGGGTCGACGTCAGGGGCGAGCAGGAGCGGGAGCGCCGACGAGGACGACAATGGCCTTGCCGCATGCGGTGACGTTCTTGAGGTGCAGCCTCGCCGCCCAGAGCAGATCTCCAAACCTCTTAATGTTGACGGAAGATCTGAGTTGACGGAAGCAAAAGAAAAAAAAACTGAATTTGACGAGGAAGTGACCGCCCTTGGGAGCAGAGATTGATCCTCCCGAGGGCAGCAGTAGCAGCGGAAGTAGATCGACGCTAAGGTTTTAACCTAAGTTCTGATACCATGTTATGAATATTATGTGTATTGATATGAGGCCCAAAAGACCATATATATAAGAGAGTACAAGGGGTATATGCCATATAGAGATAAGGCATATGTGGAATAGGATACAAACTCTATTTCCTAATACAACTCTATCTCATCTCCTTAACAAATTTGACCTGTACTTTGTCTTATTCCTTTGATTGTTGAAGACGAAGTTTCAAAGTTGGAAGTCCGTGTGAATGCATCTGGTTTAGGAACAGGGACACCGGGATAAAGCCACGAAGGTCTTTCGGAGACTAACTTATATCGAGGGGCAAACAAACTGGTATTATCCTGATTATGCATTTTTTCTTCATACTTTTTTAATGCTGATTTTGTGAGGAATAGGATAAATAGAAAGAGTGTTCCTAGCATGCCACTTTTTAGACATATCTCTTATCACTTTCATCTAGGAAGTAGCTGTTGGTTGTATAATCCACTGCCGAAGCAGAGTATGTAGCTGTTACAAGTAGTTGTTCTTAGGTTTTCTAGATTTATCTACGTTATGGGACTATGGGTTGACCGTAGATAGTGTTTTCTTCCTCTATGACAACACTAGTATCATAAATATTGCTAAAAATATAGTGTAACACTCTAGAACTAAACATATTGACATTAGAACCATTTTCTTAGATACCATATGGAGAAAGGTGATATTGTGTTTTACTTTATAAAGACAACACTAGGTTGCAGATATTTTCACTAAGCCTCTTTTCTTCTCGTTTTGCTTCTTTATGGGGGAGTTGGGTTATTAGTCCTTTTGACCTGTTTTGAGAGGGAGTTGACTCTTTTGCATCTATTGTAGTATAATGCATATTTAAATTCAGCAACTTGCATTGTAAATATTGCATGGAGTTTTGACTATTATCCTTACATGACATGATATCTTATTTTACATCTTTTTTATATCTTGTGCTAATTTGCTAGATTAATGATGTCTCTCCATATGTAGCTTAATTTTTGCCATGTTAGTTTGCATAAATGTGAAAACCTGAACTAAACATGTCTTGTTAGATTTTAAGAGTAGTTTTGCCCTAGTGATCCTCTTATGATTTTTGCTATGTCAAATAAGCTATGTTTAGTCTTGAATCTAGCTTGAGCTATGTAAGTTCTTTATTGAACCATGAGTTTACTTCTCCTAAGCTTTTGCTGCTCAAGTCAGATATAATTTACAGACTAAGGAATAGTTTATTGTTCTTAAACTAAAAATGAAAAACGATCTATTTTTATATAAAAAAACTGATCTCATCAATTTTTTCTTATGAGATGGTTTGCTATTACACTAGGCATTAACTTAGAGAGAGTTTTAGATGACCAAGACCACTCTCTTAAGCTTCTTGCTTGGGATGGTCGTAGTAACATTTGAGATCTATCACATGGCTATATAAAAAATGGTTGAAACTTAAGAAGCAGTTGTGGATGGCTCTTAATTCAAGACTTGCTTTACTAAGATAAGATCAAATTGCGTTTCAAAAATTACAAATTGTGCTAATTATGCTCAAATTAAAGTGCTTAAAAAAATTATTCAATTCTAAACTTACAGTACTCTAAACAGACTCAATTGTAGCTTCTTGATTTTATTTAGTTTATTGACATGACTTGGCTCATTTTTGGATACCTTTGACTAAACCATGACCTTAAGCAACTTGACTTATTAAAAATCTATTTAATTTTAGAATCTTGCTTAATTACCTTAGCTTTATTATATATAGTTTGTCATGATTAGATAGCTACTTCATATAATATAGCTTGGTTTAATAGTTATAGAGTCACTTTAGATAATTTTTATGGCTTCTTATACTATAAAATAAATAAAATGTAGTCACTTTATTTTATTTATGTTTTATCTTCTTTCATGTATCTTGATGGTTCTTTTGTCAAATGGACAGAAAGATTGGTAAAAGTACATATCTGGAGCATGAATTAGAGTTTTTTATGTGATATTTTTGCTAGATTAGAGCTTTTATATCTTGCTGCGATTCTCTTGATCTCTTCTCACTATGACTAAGGTCAAATAGAATAATTGTTCTTTCAGATGGACCTAAAGTGAAATTTTCCAATTTATTTGGTGGATTTGAAGCTCTTTGTGAAAAACTTGTTATTTTCAGTAGCTACACTCCATTTCTGGTTTATATGGTTATTTTTAGTTTTTGCAATCTTTGCGTGACCATTTTCAGCCTCTATTTGCAAAATTCCCTCTCTTGGTCTAATACAATCTTCTATTTGCATTTTTGTGAAATTATCAATGGGTTTATCAAGAGAGAGATTGAAAGACCTGGTGAGAAGGTCAAGGATTTTGTTGTGATGAATCATTGTCATTTTATAGGAGTTGGAATTTGAATTTTGTAAATTTACAGTTGTAATGGACTTCTTGCTGACATGGCAGTCTAATCGACCACCGGTCAGACTGGCTTTCTCCAGTGGTCTGACCGGCAGCCAGTAGCGGTCAGATTGGCTGGGGTTGGCGATTTGATCGGTCGGCTAGTTTGCTTTGGCCAAAATTGGATTTTTGGAAAATTAAGTTGTGGTGTGTTTTTGTTTGATTTTGGTGAGTGCATATGCATTGCATGAAATATGTTTTGACTGAGGTGGCTTAAGTTGTGAAGAACTTATACTCGAAATCTTTTTTGGTCTTTAGATATACAGAAAGATTTAGAGTCAACTGTGATCAATGGCGAGGATCAGAACTACACTCATGGAGGACCTGAGACTTATAACGATTAAGATTGTCGAGTGAGATGACTGAGCTCAAGCATGGCAAAAAGGAGACAAAATATTGAAGAGAAGTTCGAGCGATGGGTTGCACTATGTGGCTTAGTCTGTCTAAGTGAGGTATGGTCCTGTGAAATCGAAACAAGAGAAACTTACTGACGCACGACAAATCAGTGGTGCACTTACACATGTCAAGCATGACGATTATTTGCAAGGAAAGATGAACACTGAGTCAAGAAATGATACTTTGGTAAGTTAACAAAAATACTGAAAACTAACTTAGATCAAAACCGCGGTACTTGAGCGGCGCTTGGGAAAGCGGTTTAGGTTAAGGTGAAGCTGAGATGATTAAGTGGATCGAAGGCTAAGCACTTAGCGGATTCGGGCTCGCGTGCTTTGAAAAGCGTTCATGTGTAGTTTGTGAATAAAACCCATATTGTGTTGGGTTAACAGGTTTTCCCATATGTGCTAGTGGATAGTATCCATTAGGTTAAATATAGACTAATTGTCTCATCTATTTAATTGATTGGGATGAAGACTTGCTAGTGGACTATCTAACCATCCTCATTCTAGCCAAGAGTTCTAGTGTTAGGATTTCAAAAGTGTGAGTGCTGTGGTATGCTCTCTTGTTCTCTAGGTGAAGTGGCTGTAAAATCTTCACCCTCAAGTAGAAATATATCGACTTTATTCATCTCTCATGGAGTCCTCTTATTTTGGTTGATTTTGCTCTTGATCTTGTTGGTTTTAATCTTTTCTCCCTTTCTTGATCTTGTTATATGCCAAGGACGTTATTGGAATAGTCCCACATTACTTGTAAAAGAGCATAAGATCTAACTTAAAATTGGAGGAGTCTCTTACCTCATAAGCTAGCTTTTGAGAGTGAGAAGACACTTACGATCTAACAAATGGTATCAGAACCTGGTTTTAACATCTTTGGCCCAATGGACACTAGTGTGTGAATGCCTGATGAACTGTGATCCTGAGGGACCATTGGTGTCCTGAGGGATCATCGGTGTACGTTGAAAGGGCGGTGAACGGCTGAGAGACACCAATGTGTGAAGGGGGATATTGTTGGAATAGTCCCACATTGATTATGGAAGGGCAAGAGATTTAACTTAAAGGGAAAATTTGTTCTGTAGCACTAAAAGTTCACTCCTTTCGGAAAATACCATCCAAAGAATCGGGTTCCGGAAATTATCACCGAAAAGTTGAAGTGGCTTCGGGATTTAGCACTCCGTTGGTTTTCCATCGTTAACTGTCATTTTTCGTCAGATCACGAACGCGAAAAGTCATTTTTGCCCTCATATATCGCCCCTTCGCTCACTCGCTCGCTCGCTCGCGCTCTCTCTCGGTCTCTGCGCTCTCGCTCTCCGCCCGCGCGCCGCCATCTCCCTCCCCGCTCCCCGCCGCCGCCGCCTCCCTCCCCACCGCTCGGCCGCCTCCTCCCCGCCCCCGCTGTCGCGGCCTCCCTCCCCGCTCCCCCGCCACCTTCCTCCCAGCCCCCACCGCCGCAGCCTCCCTCCCCGTAGGCGGCCGAGCGGCGAGTCCAGCACCGCAGTGCCGAGCGAACAGCAGCGTGGGGTCATCGACGGGGACCACGGGGCTCGACGGCCACCGCGTGTGCGACTTGGACTCGAAGTAGGAAAGGACTCGACTTGGACTCCGGCGACGCCTCCATCGGCGGTGTTCCTCGGCACCTTGGCGCTGGACTCGCCGCTCGGCCGCCTGCGGGGAGGGAGGCTGCGGCGGCGGGGGCTGGGAGGAGGAGGCGGCGGCGGCGGGGAGCGGGGAGGGAGATGGCGGCGCGCGGGCGGAGGCGAGAGCGGAGAGACCGAGAGAGAGCGCGAGCGAGTGAGTGAGCGGAGGGGCGATATATGAGGGCAAAAATGACTTTTCGCGTTCGTGATCTGACGAAAAATGACAGTTAACGATGGAAAACCAACGGAGTGCTAAATCCCGAAGCCACTTCAACTTTTCGGTGGTAATTTCCGGAACCCGATTCTTTGGATGGTATTTTCTGAAAGGAGTGAACTTTTAGTGCTACAGAACAAATTTTCCTTAACTTAAAAGTGGGAGAGTCCCTTACCTTATAAGCTAGCTTTTGGGGATGAGAAGACCATTACGATCCAATAAGTATTGAAGGACCATATGAGAAGATCCAAGATAATATTGTGATGAACCATTACAAATTTTACGGAGTGATCATTTGGTTTTGCAAAGATAGCATCTTATCTGGACTGTTTTCTGTTTTGGGCAGAAATTGAGGATTTCGATATTTGAGTCATGGTTGAGTTGGGGTGACCTAGGTCATAGCATTAAGATTGTGTGATGCATATTTTAGCTAACGTGGATCAAGTTGTGAAGAATTTATTCCCGAAAATGATTTCTTTATCTTTGGATGTGTAGGGACGCTTGGAGTCACTGTGGTCGACGGTAAGGATCAGGGCTATATTCAGGGAGGAGTCAAGTCTTAGAACAATTAAGGATACCAAGTGAGATGGTGCACTCAAGTATGGTATGAAAAAGGCGGGAAATGTTGAAGACGAGTTCAAATGACGGATTTGTACCATGTGGCTTGGTCGGTCTAAGTGAGGCGTGTTCCAGTGAAACCAGAGCGGGAGAGACTTGCTAACGCATGGTAAGCCAATGATGAACCTACACATGGAAAGCATGACGATTATTTGTAATGGAAGATGAAGATATAGTCAAAAAAGGGTATTTTGATAAGTTTGGTCGAAATACCAGAATCTGCCTTGTATCAAAACCGCGATGCATGAGTGGCCCTTGGAGAGCGATTTAGATTAAGGAGAAGCATGGTTGATCAAGATGGATCAAGAGCAAAGGACTTAGCGGATTTGGATTTATGCACTTTGAAAAGTGTACACAAGTGAATATGTATGAGTAAAATCTGTGTGCGTAGGGTTATCGGATTCCCCCCATTATGCTAAGTGGATTGTATCCACTAAGGGTTTGGTGTGGCTGGTTAGCCCACCTATATAAAGGGATTAGGATGAAGACTTGTGTTAACTATTCAATTTATCTCTCTTGTGCTTTTATGTCTAGGGTTAAGGTTTGAGAGTTTAGTGCATTATGTGCTCTCTGTCCTCCAAGTTAGAGTCGTTGTAAAATTATCCCTCTCAAGTAAGTAATACATCAATATTTGATCAGCTCCATGGATCCATTTTGTCTTGATTGATTTGTTCTTGATTTAGTTAGTTTTGATTTCTCATCTTTTCTTTTTTTGATCTTGCTGTGCCAAAAATGTGTAAGAGATGGAGATAACCTCTGAAAATCTATCTCTACCCATCTAGGCACTTTGATAGCAAATTTATCAAGAAAAATCCAATTTTGCTTGATTTGGTGTCACAGAGTGATTTCTTGATCCGAGGGTTTTTGACGTGATTTCTTTCATGTTCTTGCTTGCTGGAACATATGGGAATACATCTAGATCCATCTTGGTCATCGTCCACCTACGAGCAAGTTGTTTTTACCGATTTTAGTGCACCTTTTCTTCAAATTGAAAAAGGTCTCAACCTTAGGCATGATTTTCATAATGTTTGTTGGAATAGATTCTTGATAGTTTAGAGAAGATATCTATAAAATTTCATATCATTTGGATCTACGGATCAAAAGTTTCATCGATTTTTGGATTTAAAATAGCGTTAAAAATACTATTTATATCTTGATTTAGAGGTTAGACCGGTATTTTCATGACGGTCCGACTGCCCCCTATGAGAGAGGTCAGACCGCCGATGTTAAGGATTTCATGGAATTTTGATTTCGTAAGTCTTTTTGTTCTGTGCCTTTGGAAAAAGGTGATATTTTATGCTAATTTCTAGTTATTTGACAGTAGAACCTAGAATACTTGAGAAAAAATTTTAAGAAAGAAATGACTCATGAAAATTAATCCACATCCATCTAAGTATCAGGTCTTGCAAGTTCTTGAAGTTGTCTGATTTTACTTGCATTTGACCTCAACGTGAGATTTCTTGATCCAAAGATTTTTGCCTCAAATCTTTTGGAGTTCTTATTTGCTGTGACATATAATAATACATCTAGAGCCATTTTGGCTATTCCTCACCCATGAGTAAGTTATATTTCTTGTTTTTAGTTTATATTCCTTGTTTTCGGTTTTTGCCATGTTTTGGTACAACTTTGCTTGTTTTTGAAAAGATCTAAACTTTGACAAGGATTTTTGCGTTCCTTAGAATAGGTTTTTGAGACCTCAAATAAAGTGCGTGCAAAATCGCATCTTATTTGAATTTAAATTTTTAGAGTTGTACCAAAAGTTACATCGGCTCCAACGGATCTTTCAGTTTTGGAACAGGGAAATAGTCCAACCGCCGCCCTCAGGTGGTTAGACCGCCAAGGGTGTACTGGTTATACCACCGTTGAGCCACCGGTCAGACTGCCTAGACTGTGTCAACTGGTCTGCCCACCATGTCTTCGAATTCAGCTCTTGGATTTTTGAGTTGTTTGCAATGAATTTTCTGGTAAATGCAAAGGTTGATGTATACAGCTACGGAGTGGTGCTTCTAGAAATTGTGGCTGGAAGGAGGGTTTCAAGCTGTACAAGGCGG
Organism: Melocanna baccifera; assembly: GCA_036346265.1. Classification (NCBI taxonomy): domain Eukaryota; kingdom Viridiplantae; phylum Streptophyta; class Magnoliopsida; order Poales; family Poaceae; genus Melocanna; species Melocanna baccifera. Next base: position 31,895,975 of record CM070677.1, on the reverse strand, counting down.
GATGGCAAAGTTATCCAGTTGAAACAATTTGTCCTGTATGTAAAGGAAGCTTTAGCTACTGGAGATGTCAAGTGTATTGTGGATGCTAAACTTCATGAGAAGAAAAAATCATCAGACCGACCAAGCTAAGCTTCAGTACTGACCAGGCAATGGCTATGGTGACAGTTGTATCATGCCTTGCAGAAGAAAGAATCATGAGACCGACCATGCTTTGCACTCAGCGACGCGATGGCCAGCGTTCGGCGATGGGTTTCCGTTTTTTTTACTGTTTTTATTTTTGTTTATTTGTTTTTTGTGTTTTGTTTTTTTTCCGTATTTTTTTGTATTGTCCGTAATGAGTTAATATATTTTTTTTATTTTTTTAAAAAAAATTTAATTATGTTAAATAAGTCAACTCAGCTACAGTAAAAAATCAATCAGCTTCAATAAAAAAATTATAAGCCATCGCTATTCTGAACATAATTTCGTCAAAGCTCTCCTGGATTGTGAAGAGTACGACAGCCGCTTGGCCTAGTCAATGGACCTGCAAACAGTAGGGCCTAAAAACAGTTAAGAGGAAGAATACGTTTGTATCCTTAACAATGTTTTGCATACGTATATGCTTTCAGATGCTACCAGATATCTTCACATAAGAGGGAAAAAGGATAAGATATATTATCACATATGAATCAAGAACTACATTTTATTTGTTTCCAGTAAAAATCAAATTATTGCATGGTCTTGGCCTAGGCATGCAGGACTTGTTAGAATTGTTGTTAACTTCTTTGAATTTTGCCTTCTGTTCTCTGAACAAACAGTTTTCGAGGTATTTTTCTGAACATACAGCACTGAACTTATATAGTTATATTCAAATGTCCTGGATTTACCTTTATACGGAACTCGTTTAAAGACAGTCAGAATTGTTCTAACTCATAAGAAACCATAACATGGAGCGGAATGCCTAATATCTAGTCCTTAAAGGCCTGAACCTGATTATTTTCAGATAACCAGTTCAATCCAGGATTTGTAATAGGTGGTGGCATAACCAGCCGGGATTTCAAATCGGTGCTCTTTGGAGTTGAACGGGATAAGCTTTTCCAGTCTTCTGGTAAGAGAACCTAAATTTGTAACTTTTGTTCTTTTACTCAATGGTAGGTTTATAATATTACTTTGTAACCTCTTTTCTATTATTATCCAATTATATTTATACAGTAGGTTACTACGTCCACCCTACCGTGTTACCTCAGAAACCATCTGGGATTTGGAACCTTACTCATATTGACTCAAAATTTCTTTCTGCGATGAGCAATGGAAAAAGATGAATACTTTTTTGCATTTTTCCTTTTGGAAACAAAATATGTATACACAAAAAGTGTACAATTTTACCAATACAAAATTCTGCTGAATCAAAAGCAGCCTATACATTTTCTTAAAACGGCCATAATTCCAATTTTCTGCAGAGAGCAGTTCTGGGGGTATCAGGTAGGACATCTAGCATCTAGATATTGTGACAACTGGTTTTGAAGAAAATTGGCATTTTTACTCTCTCTGAAATCTACATAAAAATAAATACAAGAGATAATACCAAATTTTATAATTTCGTAATCAAAACCCACCAGACAAAAAAGAGATCAATTAGCATGTATGCTATCTTAGCAACAAAATCAAATATCCACCTATCTTAGGTGCATACAAGTCGATTTTTTTGTAGGAAAAACAGCAATGATGTCCCCTATTGTATATATAGCTCTTGATCTTACTATTGGACAAGTCTATTTTTGAACAAGAAAAGCTAAAATAACTAATTTTACAACCATCAGCTCATAATAGCACGGCTCTCTATATAATTGAGAATACCTAGGAGAAACTATGTATTTTTTTATTAAAAATAAAATAGATACCTAAATTCACATAAAAGAGGACTTAAATTTGGATGATGAGTGTACATCCACTCCTCTCACCGAGTTAGGCTCGGTTCCTATCATCATCAACATTGTGCGGAGACTAGAGACCTCGACATAGACTTTCGCCGTGCCATACAAGTTCATCAACATTGTGTGGAGACTAGAGACCTCGACAGAGACTTTTGCCATGCCATACAAGTTCATCAACATTGTGCGGAGACTAGAGACCTCGATAGAGACTTTCGCCGTGCCATACAAGTTGAAACTCAATAACTCATTCCTTGTCATTAAGTACAAACAAAGACACATACTGTGGAGAAAAAACTAAACAAGACCACAATATAGGCTTCTTTCTTTTCGATTTATGACTTGTTTTTCACATTAACTAGCTCTTAAACAGAATATCTTTTCAAGGCAGTGTCTATAAGTCAATTATAGTGACATTGTTCCGACTTCATCTATATCAATTAAAATCGCACGCGATTATCTCTCTCCATACTCTCTCGCATAAACACTTATAACAATAACAAAGTATTTTATTCTAAACAAGTTGAGGTAGGTTAAGAATAAAACATCTTCAAAATCAAAGAGATGAGAGTCTTGAAGACCTACAATGCTAAAACCTTAAGCCGAACAACCTACCAACTGAGCCAAGAGACTAAAACACTACCCCAAACTTTCTTATGGTTTCGGTACATAGATCGCTAACTTATGTGCTCTCCTATTTAAAACTAATTCTTTATATACATTCCAGTTCTTCAAGTATCTTTTAACTGTTTCCTCTCATGTCAGTCTTGGTCGACCTTTGCCTCTTCTTATATTTTTAGTATGTCTTAAAATTTCACTACGTACTGGTGCCTTAGAAGGTCTCTATTGGAGATGCCTAAATCATCTCAAATGATGTTGAATAAGCTTCTCTTCAATTGATGCTACCTTCACTTTATCACGTATATTATCATTGCGGATACGATGCCGCCTTGTGTAACCACATATCCACCGTATCATCCTCATCGCATTCTAGAATTCAAAATTTTAAATCAAGAACTATAAATCATAGATAAAAAAAAACCCCACTGTAGTCCATGGAAAACAACAAAATATCTGTGCCCATGACTTCTTTTCCGAGGACCACAAACAATGTCACTCAGCTATACTTGTGTCGATCAAGTACGAATGGACCAGTTGAATTAAATTAAGTCGAAGCTGGCACGTAGAAACCCCTGTTCATTTCCTAGACCTGAGTATATAATCACCATCCTTTGGTATTATCAAGGGTTAGCATCAGTGGACACATCAGGCAGAATCTTTTGCTACCATTTACGAAGGCTTCACATATATGGTACTGTAACCATTTTTTCTTTAAATTTAGCTTCTAAATATTTGTTGTTACAAATATAGTCCCTCGACCTCGGCAGCCTCGGCGCTATAGTAGTTCAGTAGGACCTTCCGAACTTTGAGCAACCACAACTCGGCATGACTACAGTGGTTCACTTGATGACAATTAACACTAATCATGATTAACACTAAGCATGATTAACACTAATTAATCACCTGCATGGCCTGTGAGCTCGGCACATCATCCTACTGAGCTGCGGTAGCGCGGAAGGCGACACGTGTTGCCTGCCATAGCTGTCGAGCTCAAAGAGAGAGCTAGATTTGCAAAAATGGGTGTTCAAAGACTAAATTTATAAAAAAAAAATAGCTACAGTATCACATATATACGAAGGACTCACCATGTACTCATCCTCAACTGCAGGAATGCCGGTGAGGAAACGGCAGTAGACCTTGACATCAGATATGGATATTGCCTGTTTAGCACCACGAACAGCATAAATACAACATGACTGCATCACTCCTTGCACATCTCCCAAACAAACACCAAGCTGCTGCATTCATCTAAGCCAAGCACAATCCGTCCATACCTCCTACACACCCAACATATGGTTGCAATCCCATATCTAACCTTTTTTGCATTACTCCTTGCTGTGCTATTCTCTTCTCAATCGCAGCAAATGATATTGAGCACCGGTGCATCCTTGTCAGTAGAAGAGTATGACAAGACCTTCCTCATCTCACCAGACCATACATTTTCTTGCGGTTTCTACGAAGTTGGCAAAAATGCCTTCTACTTTTCGATCTGGTTCACCAATACGATTGATAAAACTGTCATCTGGACAGCAAACCTTGGCGTTCCGGTGAATGGTCATGGCTCCAAGATATCTTTTAACCACGATGGTAACTTGGTCCTCCGTGATGTCAATGGTTCCATTGTCTGGGACAGCAAGGTGAGCCTTGGGAAGGGCTCAACAGTTCATCTCCTTGTAACTGGCAACCTTGTTATCAAAGACTCGAGCAATGATATCATGTGGGAAAGTTTTAATTCACCCACTGACACTTTGCTTCCTTTACAGCCCCTTACCAAAAACATGAAGTTGGTATCAAGCTACTATAGCCTGTACTACGATAATGACAATGTCCTGCGGCTCATGTATGATGGACCGGAGGTCTCAAGCATCTATTGGCCCAATCCAAACAACACTGTATTCAAAAATGGGCGGACGAACTACAACAGCTCCAGGATTGCAGTCCTTGATGTTAAGGATAGAATAGATTAGGGCTCTTATTTGTTTCCTAATATGCTGTTTCCTATTATGCTGTGTTGTATTCCTTTTGTACATCCCCTTGTACCTCTATATATATTGCCCCTTGGGCCTCATGAATAGATACAAGCACTATTCATAACATGGTATCAGAGCCTAGGGTTTGTCATACCTAGGGTCGTGCTTGTCTCCACGATTGGATCTCACCTCGCCGTCCGGCCGCTGATCCACCGACCGCGCATGCCGTCGCGCCTCCGCCGGCCGCTCTCTCGCGCGCCGCTCCTCCACGCGCCGGCTGCTCCTCCGCGCCGCGCGCGCGCCGCTCTTCCACGCGCGGCCACTCTACGCCGCGCTCCTCCGCGCCGAAGTTCCTCAGCGCCGCTGCCACCCTCAGCGCGCGCCGCGCTCCGTCTGCCGCCCGCCCGCGCGCGCGCGCCACTCGCGGCCGCGCGCGCGCGCCCTTCCGTCGCCGCTGCGCGCGCCGCGCCGCCTCCGCACCGCGCGCGCCGCTCTTCCCGCGCCACCGCCTCCGCGCGCCGCCACGCCGCGCGCGCCGCCGCCACACGCGCCGCCGCGGCGCCGCGCCGCCGCGCCAGCGCCCGCGCCGCCGCCGCCAACGGCGCCCGCGCGCCAGCGTGTGTGCGTGTGTGCGTGCGTGTGTTGCTAGCGGGCCGAAGGCCCATTCTTATTTAGGGTTTCTCGGTTCCAAAAAAAAAAAAACGTCGATCTAACCGCCGCGCCGTTCAGCGCCGCCTGTTAGACTTCGTTGTATTGGTCGCCGCGCCGTCCAGCGCCGCCTACCAATGGGCACCGTTTCCCTCCCTCGCTGCCCGGTGATCTTTGATGGTGTTAATTCACCGACTTCGTGTCTCACATGCGCATTCACATGCGTGGTCTACGTCTCTGGGGCGTCCTCTCTGGTGATGTCACCTGCCCGCCTTGCCCCATTCCTCCGACGGAGCCCACGCCTGTTGCATTGCCCCCGACAGCCGACAAGACTACTACTGAGGCTGCTCAGATTGCTGATGATGAAGCTGCCTCTGCCTACCAGGAGGCTCTGGATTTCTACAAGGATCGTCTGACCACTTACACTCAGTGGTGCGATGACGGACGCCGAGCGCCGCTTTGTCTTCATCGCCGATATCCACCTCGATTCTCTTCGAGGTTGTGGGACTTCCTTCGCTTTCGGATGTGGACTCATCTTCGTCGGCGCCACGAGCCCTCGGTGATGCCACTGCACTGTCCGTGGTTCGCCAAGAGCACTCTCTTCAGCAGGTGATGCTCCGTTGATGTCTTTTACGCTCGAGCTCTGGCATGCGGCGTCGCTTGGACTCTCTCCGCTCGCCGGCCGCTGCATCGTTCTGTCCGTCTTTGCCTAGATATACGTACTGACTTGGAGTTTCAGCGGGTCTACGAGTTCCTTACTCGCCTTCGTCCTGAGTTCGAGCAAAGGCGTGCTCAGCTTCTTGCACGCCACCCTGTGTCACTCTCCTGGAGGCTCTCACCGAGATACGCGCAGAGGAGACTCGTCTGAGTGGTGCTGGTCTGATGCCACTCCCCTTTGTGCTCGCCGCTCGTCTACCTGCTACACTGCCTTCTTCAGCGGCTGCCACAGGTGGTGGTGGCCGCCCTTCGTCTGGAGGTGGCCGTCCTCACTGTTCCTACTGCGACAAGGCCGGCCACATTGAGTCGGTGCTATAAGAAGAAGCGGCATCATCACGCCGTTCTTCTCCCGGCACTAGTGCTTTACGTCGCCGTCTGCATCGACCTCTTGGCCATTTCTCTCACCGAGCAAGAGATAGCCAGACTTCGACGCCTGCTTGCCGCCTGTGTTCTCTCGATAGGTTCTGCAGTTACACATCGACTCTTGAGCAATCGAGAAACCACCCCTACACGATCGGTACCTCCCCATGGATTCTTGATTCTGGAGCTTCTTTTCACATGACTCTGATTCTTCCACTCTGTCTTTATTACACCTCTTGATTCTCCGTCGGTGTTCTTACTGCGATGGTACATCTCTTTCTGTCTCAGTCGAGGATCTCTTAGCAACTCATCCTTTCATGTTCCTTGGTTGCTCATATTCCTCGCCTCACTATGCGACTTCTTTCTGTGGGATGACATCGACCTTGGTTATCGTGTCATTCTCGACTCGACTCTTGTTGTGTTCGGGACCGCCACACGGAGCTCGGTTGGTTCGGCCTCGCGCCGTGACTCACGGCGTCTCGGGAGCTTAATCGCTTCACCTTCCTTCCGCTGCCACCATCGCGCCGATCTCTCCGCTACGCCACCGTCTCACGGCTCTTTTCAGCAGTGGCATCACCGTCTTGGTCATCTGTGTGGATCTCGTCTGTCATCCTTAGTTCGTCGTGGTCTTCTGGGGTCTGTCTCAGGAGACGTGTCTTTAGACTGTCAGGGCTGTAAGTTAGGTAAACAACTTCAGCTTCCTTATCCTCATAGTGAGTCTGTGTCTCAGCGTCCTTTTGATCTTGTTCATTCAGATGTTTGGGGTCCGGCTCCCTTCGTTTCGAAAGGGGGTCATCGATATTATATCATATTTATAGATGATTTCTCTCGCCACACTTGGATATATTTCATGTCTTCTCGTAGTGAGGTCTTGTCTATCTATAAACAATTTGCCACTATGATCCACACACAGTTCTCCACTCCTATTCGTGTCTTTCGTGCTGATTCTGCTGGCGAGTACCTCTCTCGTTACCTGCGCAGTTTCCTTGCTGCGCAGGGGACTCTCGCTCAGTTCTCTTGTCCTGGTGCTCATGCTCAGAATGGTGTCGCTGAGCGCAAGCATCGTCACCTCCTTGAGACGGCTCGTACTCTGATGATCGCCGCCTCTACCCCACCTCACTTTTGGGCCGAGGTCGTTTCCATCGCCACCTATCTCATCAACATCCGCCCTCTTCTCGCTCTTGGTGCGATCCTCGTTGAGCGTCTCGTGGTCTTCTTCCGACTACTCGCCCTTCATATGTTTGGCTGCGTTTGCTACGTTCTCTCGCCGCGAACGCACCAAACCGACCGCCACCGTTGAGTGTGTCTTTTTGGGATCTGATCACGAGCACAAGGGCTATCGGTCTTTGGGATCCGGTTGGTCGAAGGATGCGGGTTTCTCGGGATGTGACTTTCGACGAGTCTCGTCCATTCTACCCACATTCTGCCTCTCCTTCGACTCCCTCTGCGGAGTCTCTGTCTTTCTTGACCTTTCCAGATACACCTATATCCGCTTTGCCTCGCCCACTTGTCCCCGAGTCTCCACATATTCCCCGTGGCCTCTCCCGTTGTCACCGCTGCGTCGTCTCCTCCGACTCCCCAGGCTCCTCTCACTACAGTACCTCCCCTTCTCTTTTACACTCGTCGACCTCGTATTGAGGCTCTTTCAGCTGAGTCATCTTCTCCTGATGATCCATCTTCTTCTGTTGCCCCATCGTCCCCTGATGGGTCATCTTCTCCTCGCTACGCTCTCCGCGATCGCCGGTTGATTCGGCCTCCTGCCCGCTTTGCCTTTGCTGGTGCAGCTACTCGTGAGCCTGTCTCCTACCGGGATGCTGTTACTCACCCTGAGTGGCAGCTTGCCATGGCCGAGGAGATTGCTGCCCTCGAGCGTACTGGTACTTGGGATCTTGTTCCTTTGCCATCTCATTCTCGTCCCATCACGTGTAAGTGGGTCTATAAAATTAAGACTCGCTCTGATGGCTCTCTTGAGCGCTACAAGGCGCGTCTTGTTGCTCGTGGCTTCCAGCAGGAGCATGGTGTTGACTACGACGAGACTTTTGCCCTGTGGCCCACATGACCACCGCTCGCACTCTTACGCCGGTGGCGCATTGCTCGCCACCGGTCCTGCTTTCTCCTTGATGTCAAGAATGCCTTTCTTAATGGTGAGTTGCGTGAGGAGGTGTACATGCATCCGCCACCTAGGTATTCTTCTCGAGGGCATGGTGCGTCGCTTCGCCGCTCTCTCTATGGCCTTAAGCAAGCCCTCGTGCTTGGTTTGAGCGCTTCTCCTCGTGGTCACCGCTGCGGCTTTTCAGCTAGTGATCATGATCCTGCGCTCTTTGTCCACACTTCGCCTCGTGGTCGGACTCTTCTTCTTACGTATGTTGATGATATGATCATTACGGAGATGATTCTGAGTACATTGCCTTTGTCAAGGCTCGTCTTAGTGAGCGATTCCTTATGTCGGATCTTGGTCCTCTCGATTATTTCCTTGGGATTGAGGTTACTTCCACTCCGGATGGTTTCTTTATGTCCCAAGAGAAATATATTCAGATCTTCTTGATCGCGCCTCCTCATCGATCAAGATATTGTTGAGACTCCCATGGAGCTTAATGTCCACCTCCGACCCTCGGATGGCGAGCCTCTTTACGATCCAACTCGCTATCGCCACCTTGTTGGGAGTCTTGTTTATCTTGTCGTTACTCGTCCGGATATCACTTATCCCGCTCATATTTCGAGTCGGTTTGTTTCAGCTCCCACTCGTGTCCACTATGACCACCTTCTTCGAGTTCTGCGATACCTTCGTGGGACTATCTCTCGCCGTCTCTTCTTTCCACGTTCCGATTCGTTCTGACTTGAGCCTATTCGGATGCCACTTGGGCCAGCGATCCCTCTGATCGCCGGTCTCTCTCTGCCTACTGTGTTTTTCTTGGTGGTTCTCTTATTGCCTGGAAGACGAAGAAACAGACTGCAGTGTCCCGTTCGAGTGCAGAGGCTGAGTTGCGAGCTATGGCTCTCTTGACAGCAGAGATTACTTGGCTACGGTGGTTACTTGAGGATTTTGGTGTTTCGTCACTACACCGACTCTCTCTTGTCGAACGACAGTGCTATCAGTATTGCTCGTGATCCTGTGAAGCATGAGCTCACCAAGCATATTGGTGTTGATGCTTCTTTCATGAGGTCTTGTGTGCAAGACCAGGTGATTACTTTTCAGTATGTGCCTTCGGAGCTTCAGATAGCGGATTTCTTCACGAAGGCCCAGACTCGAGCACAGCACAGCTTTTACCTCTCCAAACTCAGTGTTGTTGATCCACCATGAGTTTGAGGGGGGGTGTTAAGGATAGAATAGATTAGGGCTCTTATTTGTTTCCTAATATGCTGTTTCCTATTATGCTGTGTTGTATTCCTTTTGTACATCCCCTTGTACCTCTATATATATTGCCCCTTGGGCCTCATGAATAGATACAAGCACTATTCATAACACTTGACAAAGTAGGCCGTTTCCTATCAAGTGACGGGCTAAACATTGTGGCTTCAGATTTTGGTACTAGCATTTGGAGAAGGCTACAAATCATCCAAGATGGCAACCTCATAATGTACAGCTTAAATGCATCTAATGGGAGCTGGACAATCACATGGCAAGCCATACGAATAATCTGTAGAGTACATGGGTTATGCGGAAATAATGGAATTTGTGAGCGTTTGCCCAGCCTTCAGGTTATGAGATGACTGATCCACAGAATTGGAACGAAGGCTGCCGACCAAAGTTCAGCAACAACATCAGCCAAACCACTGAGCAAGATAAGTTTGTCAAGTTACATCATACTGACTTTTATGGCTTCGAAATGGGTTGCAATAAGTCTGTCTCATTAAAAAATTGCAAGAAATTGTGTTTGCAAATGAGTTCATGCCTTGGCTTTTCATATAAGTTGAGTGGAGAGGGTCTATGTTACCCCAAAAGCCTGCTCTTCACAGGCCGTAGAAATCCCTCCTTCCTTGTAAGCTTCTATCTTAGAATACCCAGAAATGCCAACCTCTCTGCAATCTCAGCCCCCAAACAAACTAGCCTTACCTGCAAGCCTAATAATTCAGAGACTGTAGTTGTGCCTGCATATGGATTTCAGAAACACAACACGAATTGGTCCTACTATTATGCATTTGCTGCATTATTGGGTGGTCTAGAACTGTTCTTTGTTTTGGCAGCATGCTTATTTCTTCGTAACAAGCAAAATATTCCGAAGACAGTGATGGAAGGGTACAAGCTGATCACAAATCAGTTCAAGAGGTTCACATACCGAGAGTTGAAGGAAGCAACTGGAAATTTTAAGGAAGAGCTTGGAAGAGGTGGTTCAGGAGTTGTTTATAGAGGTGTACTTGACAGCAAGAAAGTTGTGGCCGTGAAGAAGCTCACAAATGTAACACAAGGTGATGAGGAATTTTGGGGGGAAATGACTGTGATTGCGAGGATCAACCATATCAATCTGCTCAGGATTTGGGGTTTTTGTTCAGAAGGCAAACATAAACTATTGGTATATGAGTTTGTGGAGAATGAGTCACTTGACAAGCACCTCTTTGGAAGCAGTAGCAATGAAAAATCACTTGAATGGAGCCAAAGGTTCAAGATTGCCTTGGGAACGGCGAGGGGCTTGGCATACCTCCATCACGAGTGCCTTGAGTGGGTTGTCCATTGTGATGTAAAGCCAGAAAACATACTATTGACCCGAGACTTCGAAGTCAAGATAGCAGATTTTGGTCTAGCAAAGTTGTCCAAAAGAGATTGTTCTGGCTTCCAGTTCTCTCATATGAGAGGAACAGCAGGCTACATGGCTCCTGAATGGGCATCAAACTTGCCGATCACAGCAAAGATTGACGTCTACAGCTATGGAATTGTGCTTCTTGAGATTGTGATTGGATCTAGGATTTCGAGTCAGACAACACACGATGGAGAGCAGTTGGAATTGAGGCAGATTGTGCAGGCACTCAAACAGGTCGTAGCTAGCGGAGATCCTACGTGTATAGTGGATACCAAGCTACACGGTCAGTTCAATCCTCAGCAAGCAATGGAAATGGTGAAGATATCCTTATCATGCATGGAAGAAAGGAGCAAGAGGCCAACAATGGATGCAATTGTCACAATGCTCATGGCTTGTGATGACTATGGTATACAGTCTATCTCTGCATGATTACATTAAACCGACAGACAGAGCAAGCGTAGATATACTACTCATCATATTTAGCAAATCATGGAAATAGAAAGTGCGAACTGACAAGTTTCTATAAGCAAACTTACTAATTCGCTCATGTATTCCCATGAATGTATGTATTTGACAATTTTAGCAGATAATGCTGCTCTTTCGTGCCTATTGCATACACCAACGAAATTAGATTAACTACGAGTTTGGCTACATGTTCCGCTGGCTTTTCAATGAGTGGCAACCTAGAGATAATTTTAGCAGATAATGTTGCTCTTTCGTGCCTATTGCATACGTCAACGAAATTAGATTAACTACGAGTTTGACTACATGTTCCGATGGCTTTTCAATGAGTGGCAACCTAGAGATTCAGGATTACTGCATCTTCCCCTAGCTAGGAATACATAGGAGGATCTAGGGGCCTGTTTGGATATAAAGTATTTTTAGAGTTTTGATGGAATACCATAGTTTCTAAAAAATACCATAGTATTAAAAACTTTGAGGTGTTTGGATACAACAAACAATAGTTTTATAAACTGTAGTATTCTAGATACCATGGTATTTTTAGAGTTTTAAAAAATCTACTCTAACACCTCTTTTTTTTTCAAAACCGAGCCGCGCGTCTTTCAGCGTCGGTGCTCTGCACGCGCTCTGTGCAGCGAGCGCTTGGCTCGCTTAATCACAGACGCTGAGACTATGTTGAAATTAAAAAACAATATCCCGTTCTTGCCTTATACGGTTATACCATACACTTTGCACAATGTTATGTACTTCTTACCTTCATACGTATGGGCTGAGATTTGCAAGTCTAGATACATTTGATCGTCCATATATAAACTATTAAGGCTTCAAGTATAGCTAAAGCTAACTGTAATAAAGACATACGATGAAGATTTCCACATATGCACTTGTTTAATTTTTTATTGTGGCTAGTTAACGTAATATCTATTTTTAAAACAAATACTGCACTGAATACTATACTACTAAACACGTCGTGGTTTTTTTCAAATACCCTAAAAAACTGTGGTTTTCAAAAACTGTGGTATTTCATGCCTGCATCTGGAGAACTGTGGTATTCGAAAACTGTGGTTTCCAAATGCCGTGACATCCAACAACCCCTAGGTATTTTTTTAATTAAGAAGAAAATAGGAACTCAAATTCGCCCCTCTTGGTTTTTGCAATATTTCTCATTGGCGCAGCTTACCCGGTTAAAGGTAGGGATGGAAACAAATCAAATAGTGTAAAATATAAATATAAATTCATATTTTTAAAATAAATACAAATACAAATTCATATTTTTAAAATTAATACAAATACAAATTCGAACATTCTTGAATACAAATACGAATCGAATGTTATAACGAATGCGAATTTGAATCGAATATGTACTTAATTCGGTCGAATGCGAATATCCTAAAACTTTTATAACAAATCTCGGTAGAACAAATTTATGTAACATGACTACACGTCTACATGAGCTAGTAGTGTAGCGCATAGAGTTAAAAATTATGCAAAGAAATTTTCACTTATTGCTTGTGAACCTTCTTTGTTCATTAAAAAATTACTTCTTACAATCATCCCCAGAGAGGTTGTCAGCGATGGAAACAGATCGAATACGAATTGAATATTCTCGAATACGAATACAAATATAAACATTCTTGAATATGAATACGAATATTCTCAAATACAAATACGAACATTCTCGAATAGGAATACAAGCATTCTCAAATATAGATTTTTCTTACCATATTCGTGTTTTTATGGATACGAATATCGGATAAAACGGATTATCCTTTACCGTTTCCCAGTGGTGGAGCCACACTATAGCATGGGGGTGCAGTTGCACCATCAAATTTTTTGTGCAAAAATTCGATATATGCCCCCTTAATACATAAAGTATACGCTACACATACTAACTGGTAGCCCATTATGCCAAATAGGTAATAAGTTAAGCCTATTAGCCCAAGTGCCCAAGCCAACCTCACTTCCTCAATCGATCGGCCACTCCCATCGAAAATTCCCCAATCGACCAAATTCTTCAGGCTTCTGCCCTAGCGTAGCAATCGAGTTCGAGCTCGGGCATGCGGCTCTGCTCACGTGTAGATCATCGTCGCCACTGCGCTCCCCGGAGGCCGGAGCCCCTGCTGCTGCCGGCGACCACTAGGCACCAGAGAGGAAAAGGTAAACCAAAGAAGTCATTGAGCCAAGTCTCGATCCCGTGCTTTCCAATGCTACTAAATCCTTGTGAATTGTCCAAATTAAGGTATGATTAGAACATTATGGGGCTACAAGATATGCCTTTGGAGAGTTCCAAAGTGTTAATTTGAGTCTCGGTATACCAGTTTGTGAGCTTGTGTGGCACGGGGTGATGTATTGGAAGTTTTTTTTGTTACAGGGTTTGGTGATCGGATGGGGATGTAAAAGGCTCCGATGAGATGGTTAGTAGTCATAGATTGTAGTATATAGATTGGTCTGGGGCACTAGAAAGTAAATTGCTCCTTTTTTGCCTTCAGGTTTAAAAGTATGATATCAGAAATCAAAATCTAAAAGGGAGTTGCAGGAGTTATGATCAATCCTAACAATTTACTGATATTTGTGTCAGTTGCAAACCATTCTCTTGATATTTTCTGATATGGTATTAGAGCCTGCTCTTCTCATCCAGTGACAACCGCTGTAAATACATCTACTAGTCTAGGATCGTCAATCTCAGGATCACTCGGTACGATAAGGGCGATGTGGAATGATAATATGATGATGGTGATATACGAATTATTCTAAAAGGGGTATTATAATATATTTCACACAGGGGTTGTCAACCATCCAAGTTTTATTACGTGGTGATTGATTATTAGTCATATTAATAAGTATTATACATATCACTCATGACTCATATACGAAATTATACAAGTAATCGATCATGATAATAGGAAAAACTTAAATTTAAAACATGTTCATATATGCTACCCCCATTAATGATTTAAGCATGAATTCTAAAATATTAATTAAAAGCATGAGTTCTAGAACATTATTAACTGAGTATTCTAATAAACATAAAAACAAGATAACCTAGAATATCATGGTATGAATAAAATATTAGAAGTTTATAACCAGACAAGCATTAGTAATATGGTAATTGTACTCAATGGCAGTGATGACAAATAATCATGGGTAGTGTGGTATATGGAACAGAGGGGTTACAACCGCGAGGTACTTGCCTTGAGCACATTCGGTGGACTCGTTTCATGAAGGATCAGATGTGCGCACCTGCCTGAACATCCCCTTAAAGGCCACGTGCGAATCTACAAGGTGGAACAGAGATGAACCAAATCAGGGCTAAGATAAACTTGCGAAAAGATAGAAGGAGATGCATTCGGCCGGAAATGATTGCATTCGCTAAGCCTTCATCTTGAGCTTCGCTATTCGGCCACGTGACTCACTGTTCGGTCGTGCAAACCATAACCTACTGCATAGACCCAGAAAACACCATGCGAAACGTGGTTTGGCCAAGCACCCGACCGACCTAATCATGTGACCGTGAATGTCAACCACCCGACCACTCTAGCCACCACCGCCACCCTTGGCCGCTGGCTGCTATCGCCCCTATGCTGCATCGCCCGTGCGGCTATGCCACCTCGGTTGGCTGCCTCCATTGAGTTGCCTCGATTGGCCGCCACCACCGGTTGCCTGTGCCACCGGCTGCCACCACCATTCACGCACGCCGCACAAGCCACACGGTTGCTTGCGCCATGCGCCCGTGTGGCCATGCTGCCTCTATCGGCTCCCACTGGCCATGCGGTAGAGCCTCCTTTGTCGGCCACCTCCACCGCTATCACTGCCAGCCAATGCGACGCCGCTATCATTGCTACAGCCAGCAGCCACCATGACGCTGCCACCACCGCACATGCGCCTCCCGCGCCTCACTCACTCCGTTGCCCACATGCCACCTACCGGGTGACACCACCCCACCGCTTGCCATCGGCGACAGCCAAGAGCCTTGCACCGGCCCTAGGGATGGAGAGAGAGATATATTGATAGAAATGGGAGAGAGAGATAGATAGGTATACCTGTTTGAGAGAAAAGGGGGATATGCATATGGTGGGATGATTGTGCTCTTAAATATCCTCTCAACCCAGGTTAGGAAGGTGGTTAGCGAGTTTAATGCTAATTAAGATAATTGATGGATTTTTGAAACACTACAATTCCTTCCTATTTTAGGGTGGAAGGCGCAGGTTCTTACTGTCCTTCATGGTGCACAAATTGGCTTGGTCTCATAGAAAGAATCGATCTGATGCCGCCTCAGTTAATTGCAGCGTCGATAGAAAATGGAGCCGTGCAGGTTCCTAATCCTGCATATACCATCTAGCTCTAATGAAATCAGATGTTCCTAAGCCTACTACTATCCAGCCTCTCGCTAAAGGTGTTGGAGCAAGTGTTGTTTCTGTCATCATTGACTGCAGTCTAGAATGCCCTTGAGTGTAAGTTTGTGACTCAATCTAGGGCGCATACTATGCAATCCCACAACAGTTGGCTACACTTCAGAAGCGGGACATGATGATGATCGACTACTTCAACAAAGTCAAAAGCCTTACCAATGGGCTTGCCACCACCATCAAACCATTCAAAGAGGAGGAGGTCATCATTTATCTTCTCATCGGCCTCGATAACTCCTACGATGCGCTAGTGGCATCCGTCACCACCTAGACAGAGCTGATCTCCCTTACCAATCTCTACTCAAACATGCTAGGCTACGAGATGCGTCATGATCAAAACAATATCATGTTTTAGCCCTCCGCGAATTGGTGTCTTGAAGCAATCAAGGAAGGCATGGGCGAGACGGTGATAGTGGATGTGGATGCGACTGAGGTAGTGGCCGCAAATAGTACCAGTACCAAGGTGCCAATTATGGCAACCATTATGGTGGTGGCAATCATCATGGTGGCAACAAATGGTCTAACAATTGGCCTGTCTACCAATTTTGTGAAAAGATCGGCCATGTAGCTTTTAAATGCTACAAGCATTTTGATCATGCATTCCAGCAGGAGGAGCACACGGTGGCAAATGTCACCACAGGATTAGGGTTTGACACACCCTAGTACACGGATACTAGGGTGACCGATCATATCACCAAAGAATTGAACAAGCTGACAACATACGAGAGGTACTCTGAAAAAGATCAGGTTCACACAATAAATGGTTCAGGTATGCCAATTGCTCATATTGGTTTTTCTAAAATTCATCCGTCACATAAACCTTTGTTCATAAATAACGTTCTTCATGTTCCACACACAAATAAAAATCTATTATCAATTCATAAATTCATGACTGACAATAATGTCTGTCTTGAATTTCATCTTAATTGTTTTCTCATTAATGATCGCATTTCAAAGAAGGTACTCCTTCGCGGTCCCAGTGAGGGTGGTCTATACCCCATTTCTAGTAGCACGGCTATATCTAGGAAGGCCCTCTCTATCATTAAATATAGTCATGAGTGGTGGCATTGCCGTTTAGGCCATCTCTTATCCCCTGTGCTAGATCAGATTTTTCAGCATCATAGTTTACCCTTTTTCATGAGTCCAATAAATCCTCTTTTTGTAATGCTTATCAACAGGGCAAAAGTCATCAGCTTCCTTTTCCTCAGTCAAAAAAGGTGTCATTGTCACTTCTTGAACTTGTTTTCTTCTATGTTTGGGGACCTACGTTCACATCCTTTGATGATTTTAAATACTATGTGTTTCATTGATGATTTCAGCAAATTCACCTGGATGTATTGTCACTAGAGTAAAGCTAATGTCTATCGCATATTCATCCAATTCCAAACTCATGTTAAGCACCTTCTAAATAAAAAAAATCCTACACATGCAAACCAACTGGGGCGGCGAATACCAGAAGTTGAATTCCTTTTTCCAACAAATTGGAATCACTCATCATGTTTTTTGTCCACATACTCATCAACAAAATGGCTCAGCTGAGAGAAAATATCGCTACATCATAGATGTTGGCTTGTCCTTACTTGCCTATGCCTCCATGCCCGTTTGTTTTTATGATGAGGCATTTTCAAATAGCATGTTTGAGAGACCATGTGGATGTAACCCTGGTTGTGTGATGAGTAATTGACGCGTGTCCTAAAGTCTGAGTTTGTTCCGGGCATTATTATGATAATTACTGATGCGGATATTTAATTAAATCATCTGGTGCGGTGCTATGAAATATATTTTCTTATCTGTGATCGCGGGGCGTCGAGTGGAGTCGTAGCAAGACACGAAGAGGATGGACTAGGCGCAGTGGCGCCGAGGTCGAGCAGATCGGGATGTGTCGAAGGCGACGTGGACTCGAAGTGGCTGCGAGGCGCGCGCAAGAGGCGAGGAAGCTTCGGGAAGGTGCGGGAGGCGTTTTGGAAAATACGCAAAGCTGCACAATCGGAAGCGGATTTTATATGGAATGATCCATTAGTGGAGAGGTGTTGTAACCTAATGGGTATAATTGAGTGTAAACCCATTAGTGGAGAGGAGTTGTAACCTAATGGGTAAAATTGAGTATAAACCCATTAGTGAAGAGTGGTGTGACCTAATGGGTAAAGTAGTCTACTAGACCCATTAGTGGAGGCTATAAATAGAGGTGCTCTCTAGGTGGAGAAGTGCACTTGAAAGATAGAGAGAAATAGAAATGGGTATGAGTATTAGGGTTTCCTAATGCTTGTGCTCTTGGGAGAGAAAATTTGTATGCAAGTTTTAATGTTTTATTCTCTCCTTGTGGGTGTTCTTGGATGAGACATGGAAGAGTTGATATAAACATTCATCGCTCTTCGTCTCAAAATGAATATCCTTGTTTTATATTTTGTGCTATTTACTTCCTTTCCTCTTAATTAATGTTCTAGTGCTTCTTATATATATATATATATATATATATATATATATATATATATATATATATATATATATATATATATATACTTGCTTTAATCTTCATATTTGAAGTTCTTGTGTTTTATCTCGTGCCATTCGCTTGCTCTCTTTTTAATTTAATGTTCTTGTCAAGTAGCTGCAAGTTTTGGTGTGCTCTATGATGGGAGAATATCTCAAAGTATGATGACTAGCTTATTCCCAAGAGCATAGAGTTTAAATATTGTTTTTCTGCTTGTAGTACTTGTCCGTCGCCATGGCTCTTGAGACCGGTTAAAATCTATTAATTAGAGCTAACCGGCTCTGATACCAAGTGTAGGACCGAAATGGCGACAGAAGGGGGGTGAATGTCGCTCGCTTCAAAATCGCCCCCGAGAAATCGAACACTGATATTTCAAAAAGATGCAAGACAAAGCACCTCACAGAAAATTAAAATTAATTTTGCTGAAATTTGGAACGCATGCGACACAGAAAAATTCAGCATAAATCAGAGATTAACCAGTAAAAATTTCAACTAAAAATACCGCTATCTGGAACGCATGCAAAAAACTTAAAGATCAGGAAAAGAAAGAAATGGGAAGAACAATAGCTTTGAGAAACTTGAAGCAGCACGGAAGCAACCTGTAGTCAAGCAAAAAAACAAAAAGAAAGGAAGGGTAGCATAAAGAAGGAGTACAGCAAATAGCACCTTGTCCCAAGGAAACCGTAATCAACAAAAGAAAGTTGAACAGGGAACTGAAAGGGACAGAGCAGGTCCTGCCGAAAAAGCAAATCAGAGATTGTCTCTTCTGGAAAGTAGTACAGCCTGCTACCAATACTGCACCTAGTCTTGCACTATGATGCTGCCGAAAGAAAGAGACAGAGCTAATGAGGAGCTGCACCAAAACAATCTGGCCGAATACCACATGCTAGTGCTGCACAAAACCAAATGCTTGTACTATATGCAGCCGAGCCAAAGATTTGCCGAGAGAATTAAAAGCAACAGCTAGCAGCAAACACTTCCAGGAAACTAGATACTAAAGAATAAAAACAGCACACCCCCTGAAAGCTATTGGCCGAAAACTTGTAGATAGAGCAGAGAAGACAAAACAAGACTAATGATTTCCCATTCTCCTTGAAATATATAAGATAACTACAAGCAGAAAAACAATATTTAAACTCTATGCTCTTGGGAATAAGCTAGTCATCATACTTTGAGATATTCTCCCATCATAGAGCACACCAAAACTTGCAGCTACTTGACAAGAACATTAAATTAAAAAGAGAGCAAGCGAATGGCACGAGATAAAACACAAGAACTTCAAATATGAAGATTAAAGCAAGTATATATATATATATATATATATATATATATATATATATATATATATATATATATATATATATATATATATAAAGAAGCACTAGAACATTAATTAAGAGGAAAGGAAGTAAATAGCACAAAATATAAAACAAGGATATTCATTTTGAGACGAAGAGCGATGAATGTTTATATCAACTCTTCCATGTCTCATCCAAGAACACCCACAAGGAGAGAATAAAACATTAAAACTTGCATACAAATTTTCTCTCCCAAGAGCACAAGCATTAGAAAACCCTAATACTCATACCCATTTCTATTTCTCTCTATCTTTCAAGTGCACTTCTCCACCTAGAGAGCACCTCTATTTATAGCCTCCACTAATGGGTCTAGTAGACTACTTTACCCATTAGGTCACACCACTCTCCACTAATGGGTTTATACTCAATTTTACCCATTAGGTTACAACTCCTCTCCACTAATGGGTTTACACTCAATTATACCCATTAGGTTACAACACCTCTCCACTAATGGATCATTCCATATAAAATCCGTTTCCGATTGTGCAGCTTTGCGTATTTTCCAAAACGCCCCTCCTGCACCTTCCTGGAAGCTTTCTCGTCTCTTGCCGCGCACGCCTCGCAGCCACTTCGAGTCCACGTCGTCTTCGACACATCCCGACTGTTCTGACCTCAGCGCCACCTGCGCCTAGTCCAGTCCTTCGTGTCTTGCTACGACTCCACTCGACGTCCTGCAGTCACACAGATAAGAAAATATATTTCATAGCACCGCACCAGATGATTTAATTAAATATCCGCATCAGTAATTATCATAATAATGCCCGGAACAAACTCAGACTTTAGGACACGCGTCAATTACTCATCACACAACCAGGGTTACCTCCACATGGTCTCTCAATCTCCCCCTTGATGAGTATATTGACAAACACCGAAAAAGCATATAAAGTTGAGTTTGTGAGTCAAATATGGTCTAAAAGAAAAACAAGGTAACTAAGACCATATCGACAAAAGAGAAAACTGGAGCAGAAAATGCTATAGAGCAAATTTTTCTGCAAAGCTCCATAAAGCTCCAGAAGGCTTTTTCTCCAAACTTCTCCCCCTTTTGGCAATAAATTCATCAAAATGCACGAGAGAATGAAATGACTTGTGTGTTCTTTATTTTAAGCAAGTGGAGCCATGAAGATTATCCATAATGATTTTGCGAGTATTACACCAAGCCATATTTCATAAGAATGCTATCAAGATC
Organism: Melocanna baccifera; assembly: GCA_036346265.1. NCBI lineage: Eukaryota > Viridiplantae > Streptophyta > Magnoliopsida > Poales > Poaceae > Melocanna > Melocanna baccifera. Next base: position 31,875,110 of record CM070677.1, on the reverse strand, counting down.
ATGACGATTCATGTATAGAAAAGCTAAACCAAATAAGTCATAATCTGAAAATGGATCCAATTTTTTAGCATGTCAAGTCAAACATGATTTTAGTCTAGATAAAGGTATCCAAGGATGATGCAAGCCATGTCAAATAAACTAAGTGAAATCAAGAAGCTAATATTGAGTCGGTTTAGAGTGCTATAAGTTCAAGAATGACTCAATTGTTCAAGTACTTGGTCTTTTTATAAATAAGCAAATTTAGCACAATTGACTTTTTTTTTTTTGAAAATCACATTTGGTTTTATCTTAGTAAAGCAAGTCCTGGACTAGGAGCCATCCACAACTGCCTCCTAAGTTTCAACCATTTTCACAAATTTTAATTTCTTAGCCATGTGCTAGATCTCAAGCCTTATGCGATCACTCCAAGCGAGAAGCTTAAGGAAATGATCTTGGTCAACCAAAACTCCCCCTGAGTTCATGCCTAGTGCAATGGCAAGCCGTCTCATGAGAGTGAATTGGTGAGATCAGTTTTTTCGCACAAAAAGAGATCATTGTGCTTTTGTTGCATTTAGTCCTTAGACCAAGGAGTTAATGATAATTCATGCTTCATAAAAGAACTAACATAGCTCAATCTAAAGCTCAACAAAGATTCAAGATTCAACTCAACATATTTGACATGGCCGGAATCATAAAAGGATAACTAAAAATAGACTAGTCTCAAGAACTACCATGACATGAATTAATTCAAGTAAAGTTTTTTTTAATTAACTTATCATGGCAACGACTAGATTACACATATAAAGTCATGATAAATTTAGCAATTAAGCACAGATCATGGCAAGATGTAATGCATTGTAAACAGATCATATAAAGGATAATAATCAAGGCTCCATGTAGTTATATTACAATGCAAACTGAAATGCAAGAAAATCCAGCTCCCCCTCAACATAAGATGCACTTTGAGTTCAAGTTGAGTTATATCAAAATTAATATCTAGAAGCTCCCAAAAGAACTCCCCCTGAACCAAAGCAAATAAAATGAGAAACTGGCAAAGAAAATCCAAATGGGTAGTCCTTAAAGCATAGATAAGATGTAGAGGATACTAAGGCTTAGACAGACTCTCGTCTACCCCATATGACTCCAGGACTATCAGCTGACTGTCTAGCACACACACTAGAGAGCAAACACGTACCCTGTCTACCCGAGGATGGCCCAACCCTCGCTAGAACCTACAAGCCGTGAGTGAGCTCAATCTAGTGAGATAAGAAACAGCTAAGAAGCAACATTCTAGAATCACAAGATAAGAGCAGAAGTCTAAACAACTAGACAAAAGGACCACTCTAACTTATGCTAAAAGGACTAACCCCAATGCACCCCGAATGCTATGCAACAGAAAGAAGTAAGAGCATAATCAATAATATAAAAGCAGTAAAGCATAAAACTCCCCCTCACAACAGTCCATAAGGACAAACTACCCCAAGCTCTCCCCGTAGAGCTGAAAACCTAGAGCTATCCAAAGGCTTCGTAAAGATATCAGCCAACTGGTGGTCACTCTCCACAAACTGGAGCACTATATCACCCTTCTCCACATGGTCTCTAAGAAAATGATATCTGATATCGATGTGCTTGGTCCGAGAGTGCTGCACTGGGTTCTTAGCAATGTTAATCGCAGAAGTGTTATCACAGAAGAGTGGAACACTGTCGATAACTAACCCAAAGTCCCGTAGGGTCGAAGTCATCCAAAGCACCTAGCTGCAGCAACTGGCGGCAGCTACGTACTCGGCCTCTGCGGTGGACTGTGCAACACCGGACTGCTTCCTCGAAGACCAGGAAACAAGAGAAGTGCCAATGAATTGGCAGGTGCCTGAAGTGCTCTTCCTGTCTATCCTACAGCCGGCAAAGTCTGCATCGGAGTAGGCTCGAAGGGAAAGACAAGAAGAGGAAGAGTACCAGATACCATAGTCTATGGTAGCTCGAAGGTACCGAAAATGCGTTTCACCGCCTGACGGTGAGATACGCGAGGTGAAGCCTGAAATCGAGCACACAGACACACAGAGAAGTGTATGTCCGGTCTCGAGGCAGTGAGGTACAAGAGGGAACCGATCATGCTTCTGAACTCCTTCTGATCAACTGGCTCGCCATCCTCATCTGGATCAAGTGAAGTCGTTGTCGCCATCGGAGTTGATACTGGCTTGCCATCACTCATGTCAAAGCGCTTCAGGAGGTCTCGAGTGTACTTGCTTGATGCAAGAAGGTACCCTCCCGAGTCTGCTTGATCTGGAAGCCAAGAAAGAAGCTCAACTCGCCCATCATGCTCATCTCGAACTCCGAGCTCATGACATCAGAAAACTGAGAAACAAGAGCATGTGAGGAGCCGCCAAAGATGATGTCATCCACATAAATCTGGACGAGCAGAAAATCAGTGCCATGCCGGCGAATGAACAAGGTCTTGTCTACTTTACCCATCTCAAAATCATAACTCAACAGGTAGGACTTAAGCCTCTCATACCAAGCTCTAGGGGCCTGCTTAAGTCCATACAAAGCTTTGGAAAGCTTGTAGACATGGTTAGGGTATTTGGGGTTTTGAAACAGAGGTCGTCGGACGTAGACCTCTTCCTCAATAAAGCCATTGAGAAAGGCACTCTTGACGTCCATCTGGTAAAGCTTGAAACTCTTAGAAGCTGCAAAGGCAAGCAGGATTCTAATGGCTTCAAGTCTGGCTACAGGGGCAAAGGTCTCCTCGAAATCTAGACCCTCAACACAGGAGAACCCCGAGCTACAGTCTAGCCTTGTTCGAATAACCACTCCATCCTCGCTCTGCTTGTTCTTGAACACCCACTTAGTCCCAATAACATTGTGACCTCGCGGGGCTCGACAAGCGACTGGACCTTGTTTCTCTCGAAATTTTCCAACTCCTCATGCATGGCATTGACCCAAGACTCATCGAAAGTGCATGACAAACATCCTTGGGTTCAAAGTGGCAACAAAGGCGAATGTAGGCGTAAAAGAGATAAGCGATTTTGAGCGCGTGACTCGCTCATGAAGATCTCCTATCATCCGCTCGGAAGGATGACGACGAATGTGATGGGGAGGTCTGGATGAGAAGAAGAAGTGGCCTCTACCTCACGGTGATGATGTAGGAGCAGAGCCACTAGCTCCGAGGATGCGGAAGGAATGGGCTGATCTCCTTGAGGTGCGGTGGAAGAGGCAGGCACCTCAAGAGGAGGAGAAACTGGATCGGGTGGACAACTCTCATCGTCATCCTCCTCATCATCCACAAAGATGGGCTTGGACTGTTTCATCAACTCGAGATATCGGGCCTAGTCCCGGACCGCCTCATCGAAGGTCACCTGCAGTCTCTACCATTTTGCTAGACTCATAGTTCCAAACCCTATAAGCCCGCGAAGAAGTCGAGTAACCCAGAAAAATTCCATCACAAGAACGTGACTCGAACTTATCTAGGTTCCCAAACTTCAGAATAAAACACTTGCAACCAAAAACACGAAAATGAGATACACTGGGCTTTCGCCCGTATCTCAACTCATAAGAAGTGCGATGCAAGTGTGCCCTCAGAAAAACTCGATTTGAAACATGGCACGCAGTGGCTATAGCCTCAGCCCAAAACTTCCGCGGTGTAGAGTATTCATCGAGCATCGTCCTGGCCATCTCGACCAAGGTACGGTTCTTCCTCTCCACGACGCCATTCTGCTGTGGGACGTATGGAGAAGAGAACTGGTGCTCTACACCTGTCTCATCGCAAAACCTCTCAAAGTAGGAATTCTTGAACTCCGTGCCATTGTCACTGCGGATCGCTCGTAAGGCACCCGGGAGCTCAACAGAAAGCCTACTAAAAAGACCCCGAAAATGGGTAAATGTCTCATCCTTCGAGGCTAAGAAAAACACCCAAGAATACCTCGAGAAGTCATCAACCACGACAAGAACATACCACTTCCCTCCGCTGTTGCACTCTAGCTGGTCCAACTGTGTCCATGTGGAGCAGCTGTCCCGGTGCATCGGTCATAGTGACTGTGACCGGAGGATGGGAAGCGGCGACCATCTTGCCGTGCCGGCAAGGAGCGCAAACAAGATCTTTGACCATCTTGAGCTTCGGCAGACCACGAATGAGGTCATGGCCGCTAACTCGGGGTCAAATGGTCAAATCCAATATGACCAAGTCTCCTATGCCAGAAAGAAAGGTCGCGGGAATCAGAAGTAATTAAACACTTGAGAGAATCGCCAGAAGACTCAGAAAAATCAGCACGAAAGATTCTCCCAAAACGAGAAATCCCGCAAACCAAACTACCCGAAGAATCAAGAATTTTGCAATTGTTTTTCTTAAAGCTCACCTCGAAATCGTCATCGGTAAGCTGGGAAACTGACAGCAAATTGTACTTCAGCTTACTAACCAAGGCAACATCTTTTAAAACAAAAGAATCATTAACGCGCACAGTACCTTTGGCGATGACGCGCCCAGACGAAGCATCTCCGAAGGTGATCGTCTCATCACCTGGAGCACGGGCAAGGGAAGAAAACCAACAGGAGTCTCCGGTCATATGACGAGAACAACCGGAGTCTACAAGCCAAACATTTCCCTTCCCTGCCCGGCGAACCTCATCGGAGTCGCTATAGAGCTCGCTGTCGCTGACGTCGTTGTCGTTGGCCATGAAGCACATGCCGATGAAGTCGTCGCCGTCCTTGGGATCTTGATCATCCTTGTCGTCGGCGTCGCTCCACCCCTCCACGTCGCTGAAGTCGATGTCGTCGAAAGCGGTGAGGACGCGGTGGAAGAGCTTCTTGGCTTTACCAAAGTTGCGGAACTTCTTCTTGCCTTGAGCGTGAACTGGGGGCTTCTTGTTGCGGTTCTTGTCGATGTAGTCGTTCTTGCTCACACCGCCGTAGTCGTTCTTGCCCTTCACCAGCTTGGGGCAATTTGCCCGAATGTGGTTGGGGCCACCACACTCGAAACAAATTATCGACCCACTCCTCTTCTCGTCCCTCCTCCTCTTGTAAGCATGGGAAAACTTCCGAGCTAGGAGGGCCAGTTGCTCATCCTCGAGCTGCTCTAACTGATCATCAGTTATGTCACAGAGAGCAGCAAGGGAGAATCCACACGACAAATCAGAAGAAAGACTAAAAGCCGAACCGGGATCGGTGACTAGGGCCATCGACTGCGACTTCGACTTTCGAGAGACTATGTCAATCTCGTGAGTCTTGAGGCGTGAGTACAACGCGTCAAGAGTGAGAGTCGAGAGGTCGGTCGTGTCTTTAATCGTGGTCACCTTCATTTCCCAAACACGCAAATCAAGAGCGGAGAGCATCTGACGAGCATTGTCCGAGTCGGAGTATGTGAGACCGACGGCTCGGAGGTTGCTCAAAATCTTGTGAAATCTCGAAAAACACTCATCCAAGGATTCGCCAGCGAGCATTTCAAACTTGTTGTAATCTCGCTTGAACTGGTCCTGTCGAACCGTCTTAATCTGGGTGGTGCCCTCATGATATGCGTCGAGGGTCACCCAGATGTCGAAGGCCGACGTGAGATGAGAGATGTGATCAAATTCGCTCCTGCTCAGACCCTGGATTATAATGTTCCTTGCCTTAGCATTTGCCTCAACATCAGCCATGTTATTAGCATTGATGTCCTCATCGGCAGGAACAACAAAACGGGTCTTGACCTTACGCCAGATGGCATACCCCTGGGCCTGGATATATGTCTCCATTCGGCTCTTCCGGAAGGGTGTCGATACCATCGAAAGCAGCGGCAGTCGAGTACTTGTCCGTCGCCATGGCTCTTGAGACCGGTTAAAATCTATTAATTAGATCTAACCGGCTCTGATACCAAGTGTAGGACCGAAATGGCGACAGAAGGGGGGTGAATGTCGCTCGCTTCAAAATCGCCCCCGAGAAATCGAACACTGATATTTCAAAAAGATGCAAGACAAAGCACCTCACAGAAAATTAAAATTAATTTTGCTGAAATTTGGAACGCATGCGACACAGAAAAATTCAGCATAAATCAGAGATTAACCAGTAAAAATTTCAACTAAAAATACCGCTATCTGGAACGCATGCAAAAAACTTAAAGATCGGAAAAGAAAGAAATGGGAAGAACAATAGCTTTGAGAAACTTGAAGCGACACGGAAGCAACTTGTAGTCAAGCAAAAACAAAAAGAAAGGAAGGGTAGCATAAAGAAGGAGTCTGACAAATAGCACCTTGTCCCAAGGAAACCGTAATCAACAAAAGAAAGTTGAGCAGGAGGCTGAAAGGGACAGAGCAGTGTCCCGCTAAAAGCAAATCGAGATTGTCTCTTACGGAAAGTAGTACAGCCTGCTACCAATACTGCACCTAGTCTTGCACTATGATGCTGCCGAAAGAAAGAGACAGAGCTAATGAGGAGCTGCACCAAAACAATCTGGCCGAATACCACATGCTAGTGCTGCACAAAACCAAATGCTTGTACTATATGCAGCCGAGCCAAAGATTTGCCGAGAGAATTAAAAGCAACAGCTAGCAGCAAACACTTCCAGGAAACTAGATACTAAAGAATAAAAACAGCACACCCCCTGAAAGCTATTGGCCGAAAACCCCCCCCCCTCTGTCGCCATTTCGGTCCTACAATGTTTCTTGATAAATCACCTTCCTAGTAGAACGATACAAAATTCAACTCCACTAGACTGTCTTTTAGAAATATCTCTAGACTATTCTTTTTTTAGAACTTTCAGGTGTGCATATTGGCCTTGTCTCTACCCATACAATGATTAAAAACTCCAATTTTGGTTTAAACGATGTGTTTTTCTTGGTTATAGCTCTCTTCATAAAGGCTACAAGTGTTTTCATATCTCTTCGGGTAGGATTTATATTTCTCGTGATATAGTCATTGATGAGCAACAATTTCCTTTTGCTAATAAAAAAATCACCACCATCAGATCAACCATTACTTGATCAAATTTTGATCTTTCCTTCCTTGGGCTCCACAAATTTCCCTCCAATTGTGGGATGTATGGATGGTAGGGAGACTACTATGGGTACCAATATACTTAATTCCAACGTTGTTGTGCAATCTGACCTAGCTATCCAGCTGAATTTGTACCACCGCCTCATCCCATGCAAACATGACTGTGGAACAACATTCGCCAACTAAGGATTCGCACCGATAGTATGGTGCAATATGATGCCCACCAGCGTGTATTTCTTGTTGTGACCAAACAGAAAACTCTTGAGGATGCTCTTTGTGATATAAATCGGAAGGATGCAATGGACGCTGAATATCAGGCACTCTTAAAGAACAAGATATGACTCCTGGTATCATCTCAGCCCAGTCGCAATATCATTAACTGCAAGTGGGTATTTAAATTGAAGAAGGCTGACGGTTCTATTGAATGCTATAAGGCCAAATTGGCTGCAAAAGGATTCACACACTGGTATGGGATAAATTATGATGGTACATTTAGCCCAGTTGTGAGACCTACTACAATTCGTCTTGTTCTATCATTAACAATGTTATGTGGATGGTTGCTTCGTCAATTGGATGTATAGAATGTGTTTTTGCATGACATTTTGAAAAAGGATGCGTTCATGTGACAGCCACCAGGTTGTGAGGATTCACAGTTTACATATCATGTGTGTAATTGGATAAAGCTCTTTATGGGTTAAAACAATCACCTCGTGCCTGCTATTCTCGACTTAGTTCTTTTTTATAAGACCTTGGTTTTGTTCCTTCCCAAGCTAACATGTCCCTGTTCATCTATATATAATGGCATGATGTAACATCCAGATTTTTAGAGTTTATTTGAAGCTTTTTCAAATAAATTCATCTTTTGAATTTTTCTGAATTTAATACAAGCTTAAATTAAATTTTTAATAATTATAAAGATTTAATATTACTAAAATAAATATTAAAATTTTATAAAAATATTTTATTTTTGTTCCTTGTATCTTAAGGAATTTTCTGGAATTGTTTGTGAATTTTTTGGATTTATTTGCTATTTTCTATAGCTCTTTTGATTTTATTTGAATTTCTTAAATAGAAAAATCCTAAAACAGTAATGGGCTGGGCCTGTTACTATTTGTCCCAGTCCATTCATCGTCAGCCGTCGGATTTCTTCCTTACCATGTGTCAACCATCCAAGCCATCCCTTGTCTTAGCCATCAGATCGAGATCTGTACACGTGTCGAGCTTCGACCGGCCTAGTTACTGTTCATCTATGCTTTATGCGCTGACTGTCCAATTGTCGTAGGCACCATGTGTTAGTGATTTGCCATCTCGAGTACCGTTCATCTTCCTCACGTCTCTACCATCGTGTTCATTCCGGTCTTGGAGTCCGTGTCGACTATAACTCAGAGAAATCGACGTTCGTGCTTAAATAGCGGCCGCCACCCTCGTTGTTCGCCCCTCGCCGCTGAGCTTTCCTGCGCTCCTTCAAGGTCTATGTCAACCACTATCACCCTCATTCTCTCTGCCATCTGGACTGCTGCTGCAGCCACTGCCACCCTCTATGTCGAGTCGTCACACCCGAGCACCGTCATCTTCCTCACCGATGTCACTCATTCCTCGTCTTGGCCATGCTCTGCCGCCAGTCTCTGTCGCTGGTGAGTCTCCGTGTCGCCCTACCCCACCGTGCCATCTCGGCGATCAAACCTCGCTGCCTCACCTCGCACCCGCTCGCCCGCCGTTAGTCTCCTCGCTTCACATGCGCGGACGATTGGCCACCATCGATGCTTCATCTGTTAGTAGCCAATCGCCGTGCTACACGCATCATAGCCTCGGCCTTCCGATTGCCCTAGTAAACCCCCGATCACATCTGCATCGTTACAAAGATCCCATAGTCTATATCCCTCCACGTGGACCTTTGACAACCGTTGGATCCTTGTGATGTCAGCCGCACTGAGCCGACCGACCCTTCAGCTTCTCAGTAGACTAAGTCTACGATGAACCAAGCCACACCAGCACGCCACCGCAGCCCTAGTCCTACATGGTTGCTACATGTTAGGCCACATAGATGCCACGTGGTAGTGCTATATCAATATGCTACATTTTTGTCCACGTGTCGTGCCACGCCATCAGCCACATCAGCCCTAAAAGCCCAGTCAACTACCATGTCACCGCCACGTTAGCCCTAGCTGTCAAGCCATCAAGCCAGTCAACCGAGCACTGTTTTATGCACTAAGTCCACAACAAGTAATGTTTTTTTAATTTTTAGCATTTTCCTTCAGATTTAATTTTACAAGAGCCCATTCTCCTCTGTCCTAACTTCGATTGACCCCATTCTTTTTTTCTAAATTCATCTAAAATCAAGCTCTACCTTTTAATTCTAGTTTTGATTTTTTTAGAGTTTATTTTCATTTTATTTGAATTTATTTTATGTCTCGTTCGTTTTCTCACTCATTAGATCGCATCTTTGGAGGAGCGGAAGCACAACTAGAAGATCAAAAATTCATAATTGAGCAAGGCCAACATAAGTCATATCCTTTGATAATTTTGAAACTAGTTTTTAATTAATTAATTAATTTTATTTTAAATACAATGCATTGCTATTTTATTACAAACCTTCGTACTTGATAGTTATTGTCCAATTTGATTAATCTCTCACTTGATAATTTGAATGCTATGTTACCATTGTCACAATAGGATGGAAAATTACTTAGTGATATGATACTTAATGTCATATGGGTTATACGATTAATATGCTTAGCCAAGCTTATAATCCCGTTGGGTTCATCATCACATGTGGTTAAATAATTAATTTGACTTAATGAGATATTGAATCGTGGTTGGAGCCACAATTATAAAATTTGTGTGCCATGGCATTGGTGTGTCATTGGCGTTAGTTATACAAAATTGATTTTCACTTAGACGAGTAATCGTGTAGTAAAGGAAAAAGTATGAATTCACTTCGAGGGATATGGATGTCTTGCCTAGGTAATGTCTAAGGACTTAACTTTGTGTGCTATTGATTTGAGCTTTACCGTGCAACCACATGTCTAGTATGGGATAGACCTGGCTAATTAATTTATGATATTTTAATTTTAATTTTGCCATTGAGTTGGATATGATTGCTGATTTTTATGAAATGTAAGAGGGGCAATTATCAATAAGATGGTTAACCTACTCGACGGCGAAATCTTAGCTGGCAAAATTGAGTTGTGGCCTTATTGTGATTTTCTTTAACGTGAGGATGATCACATCATGTGAGTAAAGTTGTGCAACCGCTGCAGAGTGTAAAACTATTTAAATAACCATGTTCCCAGTTATGGACAATACTCGGTGATTCCACACGAAGGGTAGTTATTTCATAAAACTTGATTTGGTTAACTTTAAAAAGTGAATGGTTAATTCATTGGTGGTTAAATTCGTGAATGGTTACTTCATGAGTGGTTTATTCAATTTCTTTGAATATTTACTTATTACCATTTTCTTTAAAGTTCGCTTTTAATCTATTTATTGTATTTACTTTAAATTGTTGCTTTATGTAAAATAACTTTTCAGCTATCCATTGGTAAGCCTTGTATATTATATTGCATCTTTGTTACAAACAACTTGCTGAGTACCAATGTACTCATAGCTTTATACCTACTGTTGCTCAGTTGAAGAAGAAGCACCATATCAATAGGAGGTACCTGAAGGAGAATACTTTGATGACTTCATAAATTAGGACTTCGCTTCCCAGTCGATTGCCTGTGGGCATGTCGAATGGCTATCATACTTATTTTTGTGTTCTGCTATTAGTTTCTTGGGCCTTTCAGACTAATATTTGTAAGTTTGCCCATAAGGTCATACTCTGATAATTTTTAATATTTGTATCTTTTCCTTTTATTAATCGTGTATATGATCGATATTTCATCTTTGTTTATCCAGTGTGCACTAGTGTGATTCTGGACTAGTGCGGTATATACAGAGAGTCTAGATTTGCAAATTCGGGTCTTGACACATGATCATATATATTCTGGTCTATGTTGATGATATTATCATCACTAGCTCATCTCCTCGGACTATTCATACCTTGATTCAGAAATTGCAGTCGGAGTTTGCTCTCAAGGATCTTAGTGATCTTCATTACTTTTTGGGCATAAAAATATGTCGATCAGGGGAGGATCTTGTTCTTGTTCAGTCTAAATATTCTACCAACCTTCTACAAGGGATTGGTATGACAACATGCAAACTAGTAACTTCTCTAATGTCGACAACTAAAAAATTATCAAAGTCTAACGGCAGAGAGTTATTAGCTGCAGAAGTAACACGGTACAAGAGTATAGTAGGTGATTTACAGTACCTAACATTGACATGATCAGATATATCATATGCGGTCAACAAGGTGTGTCAATTTCTGCATATGCCAACCGAACATCATTGGACAACGGTGAAAAGAATTTTATAGTATGTACGACACACAGTGAGTGTCAGACTCCATATTCACAAGTCTACTTCTAGTTTGTTAGTGCATTCTCTGATGTAGATTGGGCAGGATAAGCAGCTAATAGAAGGTTAACCATTGGTTTTATGGTTTTTTTGCTCCAATCTCATATCATGGAGTTCAAGGAAGCAAACCATAGTAATGAGATCTAGTATTGAGGCAGAGTACAAGGCTCTTGCAAATTCTACAGCAGAAATCATCCGAATACAGTCGCTATTGAGAGATATTGGAATTTATCAATCGCAAATGATTGTCCTATGGTGTGACAATATTGGAACCACATATCTTTCTATTAATCCTATGTTCCATTGTAAAACTAAACATATTGAGGTAGATTTTCATTTTGTCTGAGAACGAGTGGCAAGAAAGGCGTTGGAGATTCAGTTCATATCATCATGAGTCAACTAGTGGATGGTCTCACCAAACCAATTAGAATACAACAATTGAAGATCCTACGACACAGTCCCAACTTCACTGGTTGTGACTGAGGAAGAATGTTAAACAACTCGGATAGTTGTGTTTCTACTATTGTTTAATATTCCCATTAGTGTTGATATTCCCACTAGAGGTAGTGCTTAGTATTCACACGTGAGAGTGTTCCTACTCATGTATTTATATAGTGTTCACACTCATATATTTGTATATAAATAGATGATCAATCAGTTTAGATCAGGTGTGTGTCAGTAACCATTTAAAGATATAAAGATGGAAGATGAGAAAAGAACTAAGAATGGTAAGTAGAAGCAGTACTATACTATATTTTTGGTAAAGCTCTTGTTTTAGTTTTTGAAAATAGGACCCAATTCCTTAGTTAACAGCCATTCTAGCTAAGGATTTTTACCGTACAGTGGTATGCTCTAATACCAGCGTTGTTGGACCCAGATTTGGTCAATCTAGAATTCTCTGTGATTTCAGCACACTATTCTCTATATCAGTAGATGGTGCTCATGGATACATTGCTGAATCATTTCATACATCGTATGAACCATACCATTTATTGGTAATAACTATTAGAGTGTAAATAACTCTCATCGGGTAGAATTTACATAAAGGGTTGATCAGGCCAAATGGTTGCATTACAAAAGTGGAAGTAGAAGTGAAAGAAAAAGGTGAGGCCACATCTTACCACAAGCAAGCAGGTAAATGATGTCTTACTACTTTTCGAGTTTCTGAATAATGATGTGCACACAATCACTATCAAAGTCTTCCTATCTGAGGTAAGAACTAAGATACTAGAGAACGTCCTAATCTCCACTGCCTTCTTCTTCGTCTAGTCCCAGAACATTGTAGTATGCATAGTAGTCTTAATTCGCAGATTCTGAGATAGTGAGCGTGGTTGAGCACAAACAACCATTCGGGAGGTTGGTTCGGTGAGGGATGCATCACATATTGGGAGGGAGGGAAGTAGGTATGGAAGTAAGGAATGAAGGACAGCTAGCCAGCGGCTAATGTCATTGGGGAGGAATGTGAGGAGACCAAGGTAAGGATGGCATGGGGCTCTCCTACTGTGTTTCCCCCACCAGTGCCATCATAATCGACCAACATAACCCCAGTAGCCGCCATCCCCTTCCCCTCTATCACCGACCACCACAGCCCCTACTGACGGGATGGATCGGTTGGTGGTGGCACGAGCGACACTGGCAGCTGCATAAGCAACGCTATTGGTGGCATGAGCAATACTGGTGGTGAAGTGGCTCGAAAATGGCGAGCAGAGATGCTGAGGGTGAGGGAGGAAAAGAAGGAGATGGATGTGAATATGGTACAATGTGCGGCGTGGGGCTCAAGGTGTCCTTAGCCCTTAGGTTTTAGTGGAGTGGGCAGACCTCAAAAGATCTGGACCACTCATCTACTGATCCAATGATCCACGGCTGGGCAAGCACTCTAACTCGTGGCCCAGCAATCAACCCAAGCAAAGGCGCAGACTGGCCACTGAGTGGCGTTGCAAATGGCCCACGTGGCCCAAAGACCGGCTGATCGACTGAAGGTTGCGATCTCTCACGTAAGTGATGAAATGGGACCATGCAACTCTCGGTGAAAGGAGGACTTAACATACGAAAGTTCCCTCAACTCTCCAAACTCGAGCACCTTAGGTTTAGGGAAGATATCCAAGTTGACACAGGTCACGAATTTCTTGACTAGACCTAAGAATTTTTTTTGGAAGGAAAACTGTAAGGCAGGCCCATACAGATGAAATTAAATTAATAAAAGAGTTTATGAACAAGAGTTTATATACAAGAGAAAGAATACACAACTCCCAACTTGTAGAGAATTATGGAAAAAATTGTAACCAGGTAGTTTTTTGAGACTTTAGAGATGTCTTGTTTAAAGAGCAGTTTCCAATTTTGAAAGCTTGCTTCCTTTTGTTCAAATATTTTTCCCATTTAGTTGCTTCCATATATGTCATGCCGCAATAATAAAAACTTCCATGAAGAAAACCTTGTTGAAACCTTGCTTAGCCCGAAGCATCATCTGATGAAACTGCATTTGTGTATCCCACTGTATATCCAGAACCTGCCAACATTGAGTACTAAAGGGGCATTGAAAAAAACAGATGTAATAAGGATTCCTCCACTCTATCTGAGCACAAAATGCAGTTTAGCCCTCCTTGCAGTGTGAAATGATGCCTTTTCAACAATTTTTTGTATTTAGATGATCATTTATGAAAAGACGGGCAAATACTTTCAACTTCATCACACATTTGCTTTTCTATATCCATCCAAAAGTGACACGAGGAACCAAACCTTGATAAAAAAAATTATAGTATTTTTGCGAAGAGTAGGAATCATTTCCCTATATATATATACTAGTAAGGTGCCCGTGCGTTGCAACGGAAAACCAAATAAAAGTGATGCATACTATCAAATATCTCAAACTGAATAATAAATATCAACTTTTTCTTACGTCATCATGTATGCATATATAGGGCTTATGTTATTGTTTGCATATCAACACAAATATCAATTATTTGGCTCATTGGAAAATTAAAAATATTTGTAGTCCATGTAATTGTTCACTTAATGTTTATAAAAGCATTTTTAGACAAAACACGGAGATGGCAGAATTCGATTGCCTTGTAGCGCATCGTAGTTCCTAAAAAGAACATCCGAATACAAATGGGTTAACAACTACTAATGAACTACGAATGTATGCAATGCCTATATAGCAATGCATGCCACATGCAAATTCCAAATATTAACCAAGGTTCCAAATTTATTAACAAATCTTATTATCACTTACTTTTCCTCTTGCAAGTTTGCGGAACCTTGAACATCTCTTCTTGACCACGGGACGGACTGATAGGATATAAATCGTGACAATATTTAGTCAATGTAGGAAACAACCGACTGAAACAAGTAGGCAATAATAGTGTGCATTGAGAATTACCTTTGGCAAAAGAACATCCCATTTGCCAGCTTTTTTCCTTCCGCTTTTGCTTTATTGTGTTGTTGAGAACCTAGATTTCACGAGTCTATTAATGATCAATGCAACACGAAGTGTCGTGTATCACAAATTCACAATTAGTTGGCAGGAACAAGCATTTACCTTGGCACGTTGCGTCTGATCACGATCAAGTAGATACAGAGGAAGAGCACCCTCTTGAACATCATCATTGACCTTTTGTCGAGAAGTTGACTCATCGTGCATTTTTAGGCTACAAAGTAACAATTGGCAATAAGGCCCCATAAATGCGACTGCAACCAAAAAGGCAGAATCTACACTGCAAGGAAAACTTAATTTTCATGCTCACATCCCCTACTCAAAGTATCAATGCATAGACTAAAGGAGCAACACAACTGTGAACATGTTGAGCAGGGGGGAAAACCTACTTAGCCTACACAGGTAAATGGTAATATGACAGGGATGAGAAGCTAAACAGCAAATGTTGATAGGTTATGTGATTAGTGGTATATATGAGTGATTAAAATTTGAACCTTATAGCCGTCAACACTATATAGCCTGTCATAGAATCATGTATATGACAATCTTGATGCATTTTATTTTTACCATGAGTATGAACCCATGTATCTACTTCAACAGTATCAGGGCTGAAGGAGTAAGAAACTAATTCAAAACCTGTAAAAGCATGCATGTACTACCTAGGGTTCATGAAGGGTTTGAGTATGCATGTAGAGGATGTCACAAACATTGGCTACAAACAAGCGTTATTCTGAAATAATATCTAGCTCCTACCGCGAACTCAATTCAAGCAATGGAATACTATTATGCGAATGTTCTTTGCTTTGCTCTTTGCGGGAATCGGGCAGAGAATTTGCGCGTCACCACTGGAATCGAAACCTCGCATACAACGCAAGCTTGAAGTTATGCATCGGGCAAGAAGAAGTTACAGGACACTCGAGTTCACCTACTCCCACAATCTACGCCATATAGTGCACCTTTGCATATAGGGCACGATTTTAATTCAACAAACAAAAATTCCTAAACAGTAGCATCCGGATGAAACAACCTCAAAGCAAGCAAAATTTTGTTGTTTTGTTTATCATACGTAACTAATATGAATCAATAAACACAAAGCAAAGCAATCGATCTTAACTTACCTAACAACGATCGATTATCGACTCAAGGCAATACAAAGAACACTTCCTATGAAGCAATCCAACAAGCAGATAGCATGCCAAGTGAATAGGGAAAGAATTACCATTGAGATGAACCAGATTAGGGCAAAGGAGGCGTCGAGGTGACTGAGTCCGTTAATTTGCTGCGGCTAATACTCGGCGCATGCCATGAGATGATCGTAACTTGAGAAGGAAATCAAGGAATGCCGGGGCAAGAGAATGGAGCGCGTCTTGTCTGGTACCAGCAATCACCCGCCGCTGGCATCTGACCTCGTCGGTGCCCTTGCGCATTTCGCGCCACCTCTGTTGGCCTCCTCCTCGTGTCGGCGCCGCATCCGGCAAGACCGGTCGAATCAAGTAGGCAAGGACAGATCGCCGTCGCCATCCTCTCCGTGCAATATTCCCGCCGTCCGTCGTTCGGATCGCAGCGTCGAACGAGGACAAGGCCCGAGCCGCTGGGTCGAGAGGAGGCGCGGGAGAAGAATGGTGACAGATTCGAATCGGGAGGAAATCACGATGTGGCTGGGAGGAGGGCCCCTACACTCCCTTGTAGAAGAGCTCGTGCTGTGGGCAAAGCTGTGCCGCCGACCGCTGGGGGGGGGGAGGCGGCGGGGAGGGGAGGAGTAGGGGCGCGGGGGGGGGGAGGAGGGGGCAGCGGGAGAGGGAGGAGGGCGGCGGGGGCGGATCGGAGGGGAGGGGGGGGCGCGGGAAAGGCCGGGAGGGGGATGGGGCCGGCGGGGCGGCGGCGAGGGTGAGGGGAGGCGGGTGTGCGCAGTGGGGACCGGGAGGATCGGGGAGAGAGGAGCGGCGCTACGTGGGGAGGGGAGGAGGCGGGGCGGCGGAGGGAGAGCGAGGCGGCGCGGGTGGGGGGGAAGAAGGCGGGCGGCGGAGGGAGAGCGAGGCGGCGGCGCGGGGTGGGGAGGGGAAGGAGGCGGGGGCGGCGGAGGTACAAGTTACAGATGAATGAATCAATCAACAGTTCTCTCTCTCAAGTTCTTATCAATATTCTCTTGCAATATCTATGACCCGGCGTACAAAACCGCGGCATGAGGCGGCCGACATCCTCAACCGGCTTCCACATCGGCAACACAAGCATCCTCGAAGTGAGGCATCCGTAGTTCTGTACAGTATCAAGGCACACTCATCGTCGTCGTGCTCGTCGCTATTTTCGGTTCTTGGTTTGCGCCGCGCTCAAATCCGCCTAAATCAGAACAAGGATGCAACATGGTCCATCTGCTTGTGGAAGTTCTGAGTTAAAGTTGAAGTAGCATCTAACTTGAAGTGCGAAGCCTACTTAGAAAATAAATCGAAGCAGCTATTAATTTCGTCGAGTCCGAAGCGTATGTCGATGTGAAAGGAGAAGACGACAACCTTGACAAGCTATTAATCGGCTTCTACCCACCCTGCCTTTGCCTCTGTTAATCCGTAGTGCCTAATGCCTTTGGGGAATTCTGCAGAACAACTTGAGGCGATGACGCATCGTGGTCGATTTGTCTTTGGTTCCGCCACCGTGACCGCTGATGTAGTTGATGGATGACCGTGTTCTTTGCAAGAGAGTATTTTCTTGGGTGGCTTTGAGCAAGTGGTCCATCATTCCAAGTATCGAACCAAAAAAGAGCTGAGTCTCCTTCATGTATACTACAACATCCAAATCCTCTGAATTTGATGTTTAGCCTTAGGATATCTTTCTACCAAAAGGAACTTAAATATTTTACGGCATGCAAAACATTATTTTGATAATAAGAAGACCAGATGAGCTGCACCCAAGGCAAGTCAATTTTGTTGTAAAACGTGTGAAGATTCTTCAAGAGTAATCCTTAATTCTACAGCCTTAAATTAATAATACCAAGACCTCCTTTGTTTTTTGGTTTGGATACTCTATCCCAGGCGGCTAGTGATCAGTTTTTCTTTACATTGATATCATTCCCTCTCCATAAACAATGCCTTCTTACCCTATCTATATAATCAATTACCGTAGCAGGTAATTTCAAAGTACACATTTAGTATGTTGGTAGTGAAAATAGAATTGAATTGGTTAAGGTTAGTCTACCACCATAAGATAGAAAGGAAGAACATACCACCAACCTTTTTTCTATTCTATCCAGAAGAGGTGAAAAGTCTTGCACTTTTGGCTTTGTAGTCCCAAGGGGCAGTCCAAGGTATGTAAAAGATAAGGAACCTTTCTTACATCCAAATGTTGCAGCTAGGCAATCTAATTTATCTTGTGAAACATTAATGGGGACCATCATAGATTTATCATAATTGACTTTAAACCAGTAGACTGCATGTGTATAAGTGTGAAGTAATCCTTTTAGACATACAAGTTGTGTTGCATCAGTTGGCATTAACAGAAGGGTATCATCGACATACTGAATGATTGGGAATTCTCCATGTTTTGTTTGTGGCAGTGGGGATTGTAATATTCCCCTTCGACAGGCTTCGTTGACAATAGATTGAAGGAGGTCTGCAATAAAACAAACAAAAGTGGTGATAAATTAAGGGTTACCTTATCTGACTCCTCTTTTGCAGTTGAAACTTTTTTCCCATACACCATTGAGAAGTATTGAAGAAGATTCTGAACTCAAAATCTCTCTAATCCAATCAATCCATTTTGTATTGAAGCCCTTACTTAAGCACTTGTGCCATGTTCCACATGTTGAAATCTTTTGCGCCTAGGAGTCTAGATCCGAGAGGCCGAGAAGTGAGAGAGGACTGTGATTGTTCGTTACCATCTGAGCCGGTCGCCGGAGTCGAAGAAGAAGGGGTCGTGAAGGTCCCGGCCATCCCGCTCCTTTTGTTGGGGTGGTCTGCGCTAGGCAGCGGCGTTCGGTGGAGAAGGAGCGGGGTCTCCACTGGCGGTGGCGATGTAGTCCGGTGACGGCGCCAGTAGGGAAATAGAGGTGGCGGTGGTAGTTCCGTCATTGGGCGCCCCCTTCGGTCGGGTCTAGGGTTGTCGGTGGTGATTGTGACGGCACGGCCAACCGGTCATTGTGCGCCTCGGCCCCCACCTCTATTTATTGTGGCGCGGCGACGAGGCCCCTGACCATTAGAGTTTGGCGCCTCGATCGAGCGCGTACAAGGGCCCCATTTGGCCATTGGGCCAAATAGTTGAGATCACTCTAACATTCTCCTCCTTGATCTCAATCTATGCTTTAACTTTAATTACTTTTGACTTTACTCATTCCATCACAGATTAGTGCATAGAACATGTCTCATCATCACGGTCAATCGCCGATAGAATCAACAGCTACAATACACCTCTTTTTCTGAAATAGTTACTGTAATCTTTTGGGTCATCTTTTAGTCCAGGAATCATAGGCTTTCCCTTAAACCCATGTCGGCTACATGTTCTCTGAACACGTTGGGTGGTAAGCCTTTAGTAAGCGGATCCGCTAACATCTTTGCGGTACTTATATGCTCAAGACTTATAATTTGATCCCGAACTTTATCTTTCACAACATAATACTTTTTGTCAATGTGTTTGGCAGCACCACTTGACTTATTGTTGTGGGCATACGTTACTGCGGGTTCATTATCGCAGTACAACTTAAGTGGTCTATTGATGTCGTCAACCACTTTTAAACCGGGTATGAACTTCTTTAGCCAGTTCACCTGCCTCGTAGCCTCATAACATGCTACAAACTCGGCATACATTGTGGACGATGTAGTGACGGTTTGCTTTGAGCTTTTCCACGATATAGCTCCTCCAGCAAGAGTGAACACATATCCGGATGTCGACTTTCTATCATCTCCCGCATAATCAGAATCTGTATACCCCACTATATGGAGTGAATCTGATCTTCTGTATGTCATCATGAGGTCTTTTGTTCCTTGCAAATAAGGCAAGACTTTCTTTACCAATTTTCAATGTTCTATTCCAGGATTGCTCTGGAATCTGCCAAGTAACCCGGTAACAAACGCTAAGTCAGGGCGCGTACACACTTGAGCATACTGCAAGCTTCCGACAGCTGAAGCATATGGAACCGATTTCATTTGATCGAGCTCGTACTAGTTCCTGGGGCATTGAAAATCCCCATATCTGTCGCCCTTGACTATAGGTGCAGGTGAAGGACTACATTTATGCATACCAAATTTCTTTAAGACTTTCTCTATGTATGCCTTTTGTGACAGTCCCAATGTCCCTTTGTTTCTATCCCGGTGAATTTCGATCCCTACAACGAACGAAGCTTCACCAAGATCTTTCATATCAAAATTTGAGGACAAAAACTTCTTTGTCTCGATGTGATGACATCACTACTAGCTAGTAGGATATCATCCACATACAGGATTAGGAAGATAAACTTCTCATCTTTAAACTTTGCATAAACACAGTTGTCCTCTACATTCTCTTTAAACCCAAATTTTCTTATTGTACTGTCAAACTTCAAGTACCACTGTCTTGAAGCTTGGTTTAACCCATAGATCGATTTCTTTAGGCGGCATCCCATTCTTTCATTTCCTTCCACGACAAAACCTTTCGGTTATGCCATGTAAACATTTTCCTCCAAATCCCCATTAAGAAATGCCGTCTTTACATCCATCTGATGTAACTCTAAATCATAATGTGCTACTAATGCCATTATGATTCTGAAGGAGTCTTTACATGAGACTGGAGAAAAGGTCTCATTGTAATCAATCCCTTCTCTTTGCGTAAAGCCTTTTACCACAAGTCGTGCTTTGTATCTTTCTACATTCCCTTGGGAGTCAAGCTTTGTCTTGTAGACCCATTTACAGCCTACTGTTTTGGCTCCTTTAGGAATAATTTCCAAGGCCCAGACTTTATTAGCCTTCATGGACCTCATTTCCTCTTCCATGGCCTCAAGCCATTTTGAAGAATTTTCGCTTCTCATGGCTTCTTCAAATGAGGTGGGATCATCCTCCATTTGAAATTCCTCTGTATGATAAATCTGATAATCATCAGAAATAGCTGATCATCTTACTCTTTGAGACCTCCCGGGGCCTCCTCATTTGGTACATCTTACATTTGAAATTCTGTTGTTGCTCCCCTCATCTGTGGCAATGGGTTCTATAGGATCCTGAAAAATAGGTTCCTCATTCTCATTCATTGTTGCCACAGGAGAAACAATAACAGGTGCTAGCACCACAATGTCTTGCACCGTCGGTGCAGCGACAGCAGGTAGTGTGAGGAATGGCTCTTGAATCATCGGAGTGGGCGCATACGCCCGCTTCTCTTCAAGGTCAATTTCTTGAGCTACCATGCTTCCCCTCATCATTTCATCCTCTAAGAAGACAGCGTGTCTCGTTTCTACAAACTTTGTATATTTGTCTGGACAGTAGAAACGAAAACCTTTTGACTTTTCAGGGTAGCCGATGAAATGGCAACTTACTGTTTTGGGATCAAGTTTCCCAAGGTTTGGGTTAAATACTTTAGCCTCAGCAGGACTCCCCCACACGCGTAAGTGGTTTAGTGAAGGAACTCTTCCTGTCCACAACTCATACGGTGTTTTGGGCACCGACTTACTAGGTACTCTGTTGAGAATATGAATGGCGGTTTTCAACGCCTCCATCCATAAACTCAATGGCAGTGTGGAATAGCTCATCATGCTTCGCACCATATCCATCAGTGTACGGTTACGTCTTTCAGCTACTCCATTTTGCTGAGGTTCGCCCGGTGTAGAATACTGGGCTACTATGCCATTTTCCTGTAAAAACCTTGCAAAAGATCCAGGAACTTGTCCATACGGAGTATGTCGACCGTAGTACTCCCCCCACGGTCAGATCGGACTATCTTAATCTTTAAATCGTGTTGGTTTTCAACTTCAGCCTTAAATATCTTGAATTTATCCAAGGCTTCATTTCTTTCTTTGATTGGATAAATATATCCATAACGGGAGTAATCATCCGTGAATGTTATGAACGAGTCATAACCATCCACACTTTTCACAGGAAAAGGACCACAAATGTCTGTGTGAATAATTTGTAAAACTTCCGTGCTTCTTTTGGCGTCTTTCTTAATTTTCTTTACATATTTTCCTTTAATGCATTCTCTGCATTGTTCTAAGTCCGAGAACTCTAATGGAGGAAGAATATCATTCTTAACTAGTCTTTATATTCTCTCCCTCGAAATATGGCTAAACGACAGTGCCATAATTTCGACGACGCATCTAGATTTCTCTTTCTTTTCCTGTTTACATTTGTAGACGAGGATTCAATCACTTTCTCGCACGCGACGTTCCCATTATCGCATACGACATTTACATCATCACATAATGATAACAAATAAAGCTCATTTTGTAAGATGGCAAGACCAACACATTCTTTATTAAACATTATTTCACACTTGTCATTTCCAAAATGACAATTATAACCATCATTGTCCAAACATGAAACACTAATCAAATTCCTCTGTAAAGAGGGAACATAAAGAACATCTCTAAGTAAAAGAATGAAGCCATCAGCGAGCTCTAATGAAAGATCGTCAACGGCTTCAACTTCAGCTTGAATCCCTGTAAAGAATTAGCAACATGAACAGTTGCTCCTGAGTCAATCCACCAAGAAGATTTCGAATATTGCACATACAGGGATTCATTTATAAAGGTAATAATGTTCTCACCTTTCTTTGCCATTATCATCTTTAAGTAATCGGGACAGTTCTTCTTGTAGTGTCCTGTCTTCTTGCAGTGAAGACACTGATCTTTGTCTACTGCAAACTTATGCTGTTGAGACTGATGGACAGGGGCTTTTCCCTTGTTCTTTGAGGAAGAGTTACTGTTGAAGTTCCTTTTCTTGTTGTCCTTCACATAGTTGATAGAACCACTATGTGAGGATTTAATTCTTTCCTCTTCTTGCACACACATAGCTGTGAGGATTTAATTCTTTCCTCTTCTTGCACACACATAGCTATGCACTTTTCTAAGTCCCATTTCTCGGGCTACATGTTGTAGTTGACAACAAAGGTGTCAAACTCTTTCGGCAAGGAAGC
The DNA here is from genome assembly GCA_036346265.1 of Melocanna baccifera. NCBI lineage: Eukaryota > Viridiplantae > Streptophyta > Magnoliopsida > Poales > Poaceae > Melocanna > Melocanna baccifera. The sequence continues at coordinate 31,852,201 of CM070677.1, read as the reverse complement.
AAAAAATCAAATGAATAAGGAACTCATCCTTGAGAGCCAAATCCATTGGTTTGAGCTTGGATGCCAAGTTGCTCATCCTTAGTATGTGCTCTCTTATGCCACTGCCACCACCAGAATACCTTTCTGTCACAAGCTGCTTAATCAGCTGTGTAGCATAGGTCTTGGAAGAGCCAGTAAACTGACTCTTTATTTTCTCAAGGTACTCTGTGACAGTGTCACACTCTGCGATTGAGCCCACAATTGCAGGCTCAATCGTGTTCTTTATCACAACCATACATTTCTTGTTAGCTGTGGTCCATTTCTTATGCTCAAGGTCATAACACATCTGTAAGGGAGCATGATCCCTCTGTCTTTTCTGCCAAGCAATGTCGTCTTCATTTTCTTTTCTCACTGGCGCCTCAGGCTCAGTGGGACGTGTTGTGGTGAGGACCCAGTCCACCTCAGCCAAGATAAACGCTAAGTCTATCTTTTTCTTTCACTCTCCATAGTTATCTCCTTTGAGAGTGGGGATTTCTTTGATACAACTCATCAAGTTGTATCCGCCTGAAAAATAATTCAAATAAAGTGAGAACATAACAGCAAAATTATATGCCTTATTTCCAACGTTGGTCAAAATACGACATACAATTTTATCTATAGATTAAATCTACATCACCGTTGGGCAGAAATAGAAATAATACATAAAATCATCAATTAAAATTATAATACCGTTATTATCAACGTTGGTCAGAAAATAACAATATCATAATTCACAACAATTCTCAAAAAATTAAATTCTTCCGTTGGTTCGAATTTAATTGAAAGAGTAATCAACATTAACTTTTGCAGCGGAAACATGAAAATTCTAAAATTAATTCTTACATAACAGCAAAAATTGTATGCCTTATTTCTTACGTTGGTCAAAAAATACGACATACAATTTTATCTATACATTAAATCTACATCACCGTTGGGTAGAAATAGAAATAATGCATAAAACCATCAATTAAAAATTATAATACTGTTATTATTAACGTTGGTCAGAAAATAACAATATCATAATTATCTGAAAATTATATCTATTTTTCCAAAAATAAATTCTCCCGTTGATTCGAATTTAATAATAAAAAATTATATATTTTCTTTTTCTTTCTCCGGTTCGGCCCATAGCGCATCAGCGCCCAAACAGGCCAGCTAGCAAAAACCGGCTCGGCCCCAAGCGCCCGCACGCTTGGCCCTAAAATGCAAAGTGGAAGCACGCAGCAAAGTGGCGTCTGGCGGCGACCGCGATGCGTACAGCCGCAAGTCAGCGAAGCGCGCGCAGGCAGCGCAGGCAGCGGCCGCTCAGCAGCGATAGCGCGACGGGTGGCCGAAGCGCCGCGCAGGAGGCGCGGGAGGCGCGCCAAGGCGGGCGCAAGGCTGCAGGGTTCCGAGCGGGCGTGGCGCCAGCCAAAGCCGCGCAAGGCGAGGCAAGAAATTTTTTCTTGATCCGATCCGAGTTCTCGGGTTTGATTTGGGCATTCCATTAGGGTTTTCAAGGGTTCCTGTAGCTCTCTAGATCGGCTCCATAGGGTGGCTCGATACCATTGTTGAAATCTTTTGCGCCTAGGAGTCTAGATCCGAGAGGCCGAGAAGTGAGAGAGGGCTGTGATTGTTCGTTACCATCCGAGGCGGTCGCCGAGTCGAAGAAGAAGGGGTCGTGAAGGTCCCGCCATCCCACTCCTTTTGTTGGGGTGGTCTGCGCTAGGCAGCGGCGTTCGGTGGAGAAGGAGCGGGTCTCCCTGGCGATGGCGATGTAGTGCGTGACGGCGCTGTAGGGAAATAGAGGTGGCGGTGGTAGTTCCGTCATTTGGGCGCCCCTTCGGATCGGGTCTAGGGTTGTCGGTGGTGATTGTGGCGGCACGGCCAACCGGTCATTGTGCCGCCCGGCCCCACCTCTATTTATTGTGGCGCGGCGATGGGCCCACCTGACCATTAGGGTGGCGCCTCCGATCAGGGCACGTACAAGGGCCCCATTTGGCCGTTGGGCCAAATTGTTGAGATCACTCTAACACCACAGTGTCAAAAGCTTTCTCAAAATCTAGTTTTAAAATAATGATTTCTCTTTTTGAGTGGTGACATTGATGCAAACATCAAATTAAGGATCAGGCAAGGCTGTCCTAAATTGTCCTTGGTTTAATAAAACGGTATTGATTTTTATGAACAGACTGAATAATCACTTTTTGTAATCTGTCTGCCAAGATCTTTGTAATCAATTTGAGAGTAGAGTTCAACAGGGATATGGGCCTGAAATCTCCAACAGTTTCTGGTGCATGAACTTTTGGCACGAGGGTGATATATGAAGATTTTACACTCTGCAAACTAACTTTATGATCATGAAAGTCATTACAGAATTCATAGAAATCATGTGCAATGATGTTCCAGCATTTTTTTCATGAAAAGGCCATTAAAGCCATCCGGTCCTAGTGATTTATCTAAAGGTAGTTTATTGACAATACTGTCAACTTCCTCTTTGCTGAAAAAATCAGTCGACAATCTAAACCCTCAATGTATTGTAAGATATCTTCCAGTTCCAAAAAAACATGTTGGGTTCCAAACTTATTCCCATACGATCTCGGAAAGCTTGCCAAAAAATTGTGGCCATTTCATAATGTTCAGAGACTATTCGGCCATCTGCTGATGTAACATGGGGGGATGGTGTTCTTTCTATATTGCTCAGTGGCAAGCGTATGAAAAAATTTCGTGTTTTCATCTCAAAATTTGATCCATCTAATAGAGCAACGCTTTTTCCAGTACTGCTATTTATGCTAAAGAAGTCTCTGTAAATGCCTTTTGACTATTATTCTGAAATTCCATTCTAGCCTGTTTAGTGGTCGCTGTTCTTCTAGGCCATCCATGAGAAATATAACCATTTTACTATTGCTTATTAACATTGATAGCTGAGGAATTCCTTTCCTCCCCGACCTAAGAATTATCAGGACCCACCAAGAGAACCGTTTACCGGTCCAAAACAATAACCCTGGACCTAGCTGGCGGCTCGCTTTTACTCCCTCCACGTCAAAAAAAAAAAAAAACACGTTGTTGTGGACATAGATATGGTCCATAGAACATAATTATGATCCCTAATTTCTATTGTAATATATTTATAAAGCTTAATAATATTATAAAAAGTATTTTAAGATAAATTTGTACATATAATTTTTATATATCTAATATAAATATTTATAATAATGTTATAACTAAAGTTATAAAAGTTTAACTTAATATATCCCAACATAACGTTGTTTTTTGAACTAGCAGGAGTAAAAATGGTACACCTCCTCTAGATAAAACAAGGAAGTCATTTCATAGGACACGAAAGTAATGAGTACTGTCAACTCACTGGACCAACCTCCCCTTAGACTCAAGAGGGGATCTAGAACTCCAGCTCAGGATGGCATTTATTACTTCTTTCTAGATAAAACACGAATATTGTAATTGATCGGTCGTTCCTATATTATAAATTTTTACTAAGTATCACTTATATACTACTCTTTTATTATAAATTAATTATATATGATGTGTATGAATATGATTTTGATATTATGAATATATACCACTCACTAATCATGGTACTGATACAGAACATATGCGGTGATTTTGGGTATTTCATACCGGGGTCCCAACACCCCATTTCCTATGCTGCCTCCTGCAGCACCGTCTCTTATTCCTGTAGCACCAACGGTTCATTTTTCTGGGTTCACTATTCTAGGCGTTCTCGTTCTTCACCAGTCTCCTCTTCTAGTATCTTGCTGACATCGACATTTGATCCTTCAGATGATGCTTCTCGTTACATCCTTCGTGACTGGATATCCCTTTGGTTTTTTGATCGTTTCTGCATGCTTGGCTGAAGGTGGAAGAAGCCTCCTACAGTGGGCCCCATACGACAGTGAGAGAAAGAAAAGGGGTGAGGTGGTTGAGAGTTTAGGAAATTTTGTGTGCTCAGGATTGTTCTGAAAAAATCTTGAAATGTCTCTATTTTAATTAAAGAGCACTATTTGATTTGAAAATATTCAAGAACATGCTAAAAAATGTTCAATTTTTTTCCAAAGCCATGATTATATTTGTGAGTTTTTGAAATGATTTTTACTATAAATTTTCTCATGCCACCTTCAGATCATTTTTTGAATTTGAATTTGAATTATATCCATGCACATTTCTTTTCCAAAAGTTTTATGTTTGCAAATTATTCTTCAAAAGAAACCCCAGTAAAAAATACGAAAACTAAATGCACGAATTTTTTTTTAAAATTTTCTCATTTTTGCATTCCCTGAAATTTCAGGACGTTACTTTTTGCCCTAATCTTTGTCCCTTATATTACTGACTACGAAGCAAGCTTTATTGTTGAGCCGTATCATCGAGAAATCAATATCGGTTATTACTTCTCTAACAAATTAATAACCCTTGGATCAGCACACGGCGATACGGTGGCTCGTCTCATAACAGCCCGGTCGCCCACGAAACGCTATTAATCTGTAACCGCTTTTGCAGGCAAAACAGGCACACCACTTATTGCAGTGGTGGGACCATACTCTGCCCGTGCTCACACGTAAGGGCATCTCCAATGGTCTGAGTCAACTGGCTATTTGCATGTACACATCAGCATAAATCCTATGTGGAAGAAAGAGAGTATGCAAAAAAAATCGAGCCGGCTCTTCCTTAAGCACTAGGCTATAACAGAAAACGAGACAGTCTCTATAAATGACTGTGTGTGCATGTAAGTATCAAATAGCTATCCTTATAGACAGTCCTTTGTATGTTAGCTATTTGGTTGATGATGTGGAAGTCTCCTAGTTAGTTGCTAGCTAGGACCATTGGAGATGCCCTAAGTAATCCTCTTCACCCCCCCCCCCTCTCCAGTAGCGATGAGCAGTTCTGCGACATCGATTGGGACCTAGGGCGAAGGCATGCAGGGAGAGTGCTGCCATTGAAGACCACAACTGGAGCAGCCATACGAGAGAACATCTCCGTCCACTCCTTTCTTCCATGTCCTCACATGGGCGAAGTGTAACTGTGTAAGCACAAAGTAGAATAGTGTTTTTTTTTCTTTTTGCGATCACTAGTTGGAATAGTGTTGGTCATTGTCCGGTTTGCCCACCAATGTAGTGTACTGTATTCCAAGTTTCCAGCCAACTTCACGTGCCCTTGGCTATCAGCGATTGCATCGCGACGACGACATCAGAACTCAACTCTTGAATTAGGTAAATATTCCACTTTGATACAAATTGAGAGAATTACAAGTAAGGACGTGGAGGAGCAAATCTAGATTGGGAATCAAAAGAAGAGGACCGGGGATCAGTGAGGAAATTTAGGATCGAATTCCCTTGCATGAACGCGATCGATTGCAGCCATACGATCACTGACAAAGACTAGCGTTGACATCGGACATTGAATGAAGTTCCTGGCATGCTTCCATACGACCCTGACGTAACGTTCAAGATATCTAGGCCTAACTGGAAATTAAGCATTAACGACCTCACCGAACAAACACGTACCTTGAACACACTCAAACAAATATAAATGGTACATGTAAACTAGTTAGCTAATGCACCTCATGTACTTGAATCGTGATGGCTGTATTCACAAGGCTAACCCTACTTTCACTGCTCTCTCTTCTGCTGTGCTCTTCTGCATCATTAAACACGATGATTCATAAAAACCACTTGTATTAAATACAATCATAGACGGTTCTTGATAAGAACCGTCTGTGATATGTTTCCTGCCTTCTAATTCTCCAAAATTTGGTAATCTCCCGTCTGATGCTGAGTAGGATTCCATTCCGACATACCTTCAGTAAAACGGGCATAACTTTTGTATACGGTGTCCGTTTTCGACGTTCTTATACTCGTTGGAAAGCTAACGACGACCCCGATAAAAAAATGATCCGCTTGCACTATTCACCCTCGAAGACCCCCAAAATTGGCCATCTTTAGCCTCAAATTCGAATCGCAAGTTTTTGATTTCTGTTTTTGCCAAAATTTTCGATCTTCTCTTCGAAATTTGGCGTTTGTCTCAACTGCAAAGTTGTAGATCTCGTCAAAACCTTTCAAATAAGTATATATAAGCCATACAGAACTTTGTTATTTCATATTTTGAGACTAGTTGTTTATATTGTATCGGTATATATATAGCCAATATCATAGACGGTTCTTACCAAGAACCGTCTGTGATAATTTATTCCCTGACCGCTGGGCCCGTCAATCCTCACCAACGCAATTCCAACCAATAGAAACCGACCAACCCATACCCCACGGATCGTAGCTCTCCCTCATTTATAAATACTCATCGAACCTATCCGCCCCCTCCCTTTAAATGCGTCTTAAGTTTCCTCCCTCTATTATTTCTTCTAATATTTGATTCTATAGGGTTTAGGTTTCCATCGTAGCCTCCATTGCTGCCCAGAAGCTTACAGTGAGGCGGCCACTAAGAAGGCCTACCCGAACTGCATCAGAGATGAGCTTCTCTGTTGTTCTCTGTTGCTCCATTATTTGTAGTATTTGATTCTGATTCTTCTATTTTTCTTTCTTCTCTGTTGCTCGAATTGTAATAAAAATAGAATGTTTTCTGCTATATTCTCTGCTATTGTGATGGTGGATTGTAATATAAATAGAATGTTTTTTACTTTGTTTGTTGTCGTATTTGCTTGTTTTTAAACGGTATAGCTAATATTTTCAGAGGCTAATTCAAAAATAAAAAAAATAGGTATAAAATGAACTATCACAGACAGTACATGTTGATCTGCTTGTTTCAGAAGACATGGCTAGTATTTCCTGAGGCTAGCCAATAAACAAAAATATATTTAGAGGTAGAAAAAAATATCACAGACGATTTTTAAGTAAAACTATTTGTAAGTAAAATCGTCTGTGATAGCTGATAATCACAGACGATTTTTAACTAAAAATCGTCTGTGATATATAAACATCACAAATGGTCAGCTATCACAGACGATTTTTACTTAAAAACTGTCTGTGATATTTACACTACAGACGGTTTGAAAACCGTCTGTGATAACCTTCGATTATCACTGATGCATAAATTCAGACAGTTCAGAAAACCGTTTGTGATGATGTTTTTGAATCTTCTGTGATGATAATTTTTGTTGTAGTGTTAGGATCGAATTCCCTTGCATGAACGCGATCGATTGCAACCATACCATCACTGACAAAAGACTAGCATTGACATCGGACATTGAATGAAGTTCCTGGCATGCTTCCATACGACCCTGACGAAACGGTCAAGATATCTAGGCCTAACTGGAAATTAAGCATTAACGACCTCACCGAACAAAAACGTACCATGTACACGCCCAAACAAATATAAATGGTACATGTAAAATTGTAAACTAGCTAGCTAATGCACCTCATGTACTTGAATCGTGATGGCTGTATTCACAACGCTAACCCTTCGTTCACTGCTGTCCCTTCTGCTGTGCTCTTCTGCATCATTAGGGCAGCACACACTGGCCACCGGCTCATCCCTGTCAGTGGAAGACCACGCGCGGCCCTTCCTTCTGTCACCGGACGCCACCTTCTCCTGCGGCTTCCTCCAAGCCGGCGAGAACGCCTTCTCCTTCTCCGTCTGGTTCACCGCCGCACAGAACAAGTAGGCCGTCTGGACGGCCAATCTCGGCGCCCCGGTGAACGGCCGGGGCTCCAGTATATCCTTCCGCCGCGACGGCAAGCTGGCCCTCGCCGACGCCAACGGGACCACGGTGTGGGACAGCAAGACGAGCGGCAGGCGCCTGACCGTCTCCCTCCGCGACACCGGCAATCTTGTCATCACGGATCCGTCCACCGGTCGTGCCGTGTGGCAGAGCTTCGACTGGCCGACAGACACCCTGCTCCCGTCGCAACCACTGACCAAAGACAAGAAGCTGGTCGCCTGCAACTACAGCCTCTACTACGACAACGACAATGTGCTGCGGCTCCTGTACGACGGCCTGGAGATATCGAGCATCTACTGGCCGGATCCGGATAATGATGTGTTCGGGAACGGCCGGACAAACTACAACAACACGCGGATCGGCGTCCTCGACGACACCGGCGTGTTCCTGTCGAGCGGCAATCTGCAAGTCCAGGCCTCCGACAAAGGCCTCGGCGTCTAACCATCGAGCAGGACGGCAACGTAAGAATCTACAGCCTGAACGCGTCAACCGGAGGCTGGACGGTCACATGGGCAGCGCTAAAGCAGCCGTGCTCGGCGCACGGGCTGTGCGGCAAGAACGGCATCTGCGAGTACCAGCCGTCCCTCCGATGCTCGTGCGCGCCGGGGTACGAGATGGTCGACCGGCGGGACTGGGGAAAGGGCTGTAAGCCGACGTTCAGCATCACCAACTGCAGCCAAGAGGCGCCGCCGGAGCGGTTCAAGTTCGTCACGGTGGCATACGCAGACTTCTACGGGTACGACTTGGGTTACAACGAGTCTGTCACGTTCCAATACTGCAAGAATATTTGCTTGCAGATGTGTTTGTGCGCCGCCTTCTCGTACAGTTTTGACGGCCGGGGTAAGTGCTTCCCGAAAGGCGTGCTGTTTAACGGCTACACGTCGCCGGCCTTCCCGGGAAGCATCTACCTCAAAGTGCCAAGCAATTTTAACGCCTCGGCGTCGTTGGTCTCCGCACGGAGTACGACTGGCCTCGCCTGCAATCCTCACCGAACATTAGTTGGAAAAGCATTAACGACCTCACCGAACAGACACGTACCATGAACACTCCCAAAAAAACAAAAATGGTCCATGTAAACTAATATAGCTAATGCACCTCATGTACTTGAATCGTGATGGCTGTGTAATGTGTTCACAAGGCTAATCCCAGAGTACAGAACTAAGATAACACAGTGGAGAGCAAGTATTGCACAACAATTTTAATAATCAATGTATGACAGCCGAAAGCTCAAGACTAATTTATACTGAGGTTCATATACAATTTCAGATTTCATGTCATTACATCATTGAGCAATTAACCCACAATATTAATTACTTCGCAATTTTCAGCCAGAGACAGATAATGATAACTCACATAATGGATATCTAAAGCAGTTCAAGCAAAGTGCAAAGAATGAACTGTCGAAATACTTACAACACCAGTGACACTCGAAGCTACCGAGAAGAAATCAGACAAGGCATGTCTAGTGACGCTATCCTAGAAAACCAAATGCTTCGCTATGCCGTGTAAAGAGATGAGGTTGACGGAGATACGATGCTGGCCTTCAAACTTTGGCTCACCAAAGAATAAAGTTGAGGGTCGGGAAAGATGCTGCACAAGACCGACAGATGCCCCGGCCAGCAGCACCCAAGAACACAAAGTTCAAGCCTCGATTACTCCTTTCTCAACTCGGTACAAATCCAACCAAATCCAACCCTCTAGAGTAAAATCCCCCAAACTCCTTACTGCCAGATCTCAAAGACAAATGCCATAAGGAAACCGCACGAAAAAAACTCAGAGAAGGCGAATTTGAACTGCACAACCGTCGGCGCCGGTGAAGAACACGGTGGAGCAGCTACCCTAAGGCTCAAGCCAGATCCAACCAAGATGAGTAAGAAATCGAGTTAGAAGAGGACTCACTGATTTGGTGCCGATCTCTGCACGACTGGACCGCCAGGTGAAGCGGTCAAGCTGAGCTCCCCCAGGCACACACACGAGAGAAAGCCTCAGCCTTATCTCCTCTTCTGTCCTCACTGACAGGTGGGACCACCTATTTTTCTTTTCAAATTGGGAAATTATCTAAATACCCTCAGGAATCCAACAGGCACAAAGTAGAATAGTGTTTTTTTTCCCCTTTTTGCGATCACTACTTGGAATAGTGTTCGTCATTGTCCTGTTGCCCCCAATGTAGTGTACCATATTCCATGTTTCTAACCATCCTTATGTCGTCCTTCAGGTTAAAGACGTCCTTCAGGTTAAAGAATTAGGATAGTTGTGATTTCACTGTTGTTTAGTATACTCATTAGTGTGTTTCTACTGTTGTTTAGTATTCTTGTTAGTACTGATATTCTTACTAGAGTTAGTGCTTACTATTCACACATGAGAGTGTTCATACTCATATATTTGTATATAAATATTCTTACTAGAGTTAGTGCTTACTATTCACACGTGAGAGTGTTCATACTCATGTATTTGTATATAAATAGATGATCAATAGAAGATAAATATGTGTCAATTGCAAATTATTCTCTTCATATCTTCTGACATCTTGGCCGTCAGCGATTGAATCGCGATGACATGAGAACTCAACTCTTGAATTATGTAAATATCCCACTTGGATACAAATTGAGTGAATTACAAGCTAGGAGTAAGGATTGGGAGGAGCAAATGTAGAATAGGATCGATCGAAAGAAGAGGACTGGGAATCAGAAAGGAAATTTAGGATCGAATTTCCTTGGATGCACGCAATTGATTGCAGCCATATGATCATTGACAAAGACTAGCATTGACCTCGGACATTGAATGAAGTTACTGGCATGCGTCCATACGACCCTGACGAAACGGCCAAGATATCGATCTAGGCCTAGCTGGAAAGCATTACAACCTCACCGAACAAACACGTACCTTGAACACACTCAAACAAATATAAATGGTACATGTAAACTAGCTAGCTAATGCACCTCATGTACTTGAATCGTGATGGCTGTATTCACAAGGCTAACCCTTCGTTCACTGCTCTCTCTTCTGCTCTGCTCTTCTGCATCATTAGGGCAGCACACACTGGGCACCGGCTCATCCCTGTCAGTGGAAGACCACGCGCGGCCCTTCCTTCTGTCACCGGACGCCACCTTCTCCTGCGGCTTCCTCCAAGCCGGCGAGAACACCTTCTCCTTCTCCGTCTGGTTCACCGCCGCACAGAACAGGTCAGCCGTCTGGACGGCCAATCTTGGCGCCCCGGTGAACGGCCGGGGCTCCAGTATATCGTTCCGTAGCGACGGCAAGCTGGCCCTCGCCGACGCCAACGGGACCACGGTGTGGGACAGCAAGACGAGCGGCACGCGCCTGACCATCTCCCTCCGCGACACCGGCAATCTTGTCATCACGGATCCGTCCACCGGCCGTGCCGTGTGGCAGAGCTTCGACTGGCCGACGGACACCCTGCTCCCGTCGCAACCACTGACCATGGACAAGAAACTGGTCGCCGGGCACTACAGCCTCTACTACGACAACGACAACGTGCTGCGGCTCCTGTACGACGGCCCGGAGATATCGAGCATCTACTGGCCGGATCCGGATAAAGGTGTGTTCGGGAACGGCCGGACAAACTACAACAGCACGCGCATCGGCGTCCTCGACGACACCGGCGTGTTCCTGTCGAGCGACAATCTGCAAGTCCAGGCCTGCGACAAAGGCCTCGGCATCAAGAGGCGGCTAACCATCGAGCAGGACGGCAACTTAAGAATCTACAGCCTGAACGCGTCAACCGGAGGCTGGACGGTCACATGGGCAGCGCTAAAGCAGCCGTGCTCCGCGCACGGGCTGTGCGGCAAGAACGGCATCTGCGAGTACCAGCCGTCCCTCCGATGCTCGTGCGCGCCGGGGTACGAGATGGTCGACCGGCGGGACTGGGGAAGGGGCTGTAAGCCGGCGTTCAGCATCACCAACTGCAGCCAAGAGGCGCCGCCGGAGCTGTTCAAGTTCGTCACGGTGGCATACACAGACTTCTACGGGCCCGACTTGGGTTACAACGAGTCTGTCACGTTCCAGTACTGCGAGAATATTTGCTTGCAGACGTGTTTGTGCGCCGCCTTCTCGTACAGGTTTGACGGCCGGGGTAAGTGCTACCCGAAAGGCGTGCTGTTTAACGGCTACACGTCGCCGGCCTTCCCGGGAAGCATCTACCTCAAAGTGCCAAGCAATTTTAACGGTTCCGCACGGAGTACGGCTGGCCTCGCCTGCAATCCTAACGGTTCCGTAGTCGTTCAAGGATCTGCAGACATGCACTGGTCCTACTTTTTCGCGTTTGCTGCGGTACTGGGAGTTCTCGATCTTCTCTTCATCGCGACAGGATGGTGGTTCCTCTCCAGCAAGCAAAGCATACCCAGCTCACTAGAGGCGGGCTATAGGATGGTCATGAGCCTGTTCCGGAGGTTCACGTACCGGGAGCTCAAGGACGCGACGGGAAACTTCAAGGAGGAGCTCGGCCGGGGCGGCTCCGGCGTGGTGTACCGCGGCGTGCTCGACAGAGGGGAGGTGGTGGCGGTGAAGAAGCTGACGAACGTGACGCAGGGCGAGGAGGAGTTCTGGGCGGAGATGACGGTGATCGGGAGGATCAACCACATCAATCTTGTAGGATCGTCGATGGCAATCAGAGGGGGGTGAATGATTGCGGAAGCTAAAAATAAATTTTAAGACTCGCCCCCAAACCCAAAACGTATTTAAGCTTAGTTTAGATTTCTAGATATAAAATAAACAAACCCGCTGAGCAGATAGTGGCGAAAATTAATTAAGCACTAATTAAGCGATTAAGCAAAAGCAGTAAGGAATTAAACAACCAAAACTTTTCAAACCAAATAACTCCACCTAGTACTGAATTCATGTATCAAAAATAGTAGTATATAAAGAACTCAATTATACCTAACATGTGCATGTATGTTGTGCATGGGTGAAAGCTTACGTGAACTAATCAAGGGATAACTTTTTACTAGAGAAGCTAACTCAAGGCCAATGCAAGCAAGATATAAAAAATAAAAGGTCATCACGAGGCAAGAGAACTACTCATAATATCATGCATGCAACAAGGAGGTAATAAAAAAATTCATGCAGGCTCTGACGCTATAGCATTAATCTATCAAGACCAACAGCCAAACAATATCACGTCCAACACTTTTACAACACGATCATGCCTACCGCTTGCTAATAAATGCGTACCTTTGTGACATCCAAGCGTGCACTCGCAGCAGGCCTCGAGCTCGCCGGACGCAACGATGCGGAGGCGGTCGACGGTGTCGCTCTAGTGGACACTGGAGCAGCCGCACGTCACCTCGACAAAGTTGTCGCCCAAGCGCACCCCGCTGACACCCCGCAGCTCCTCGCCGAACAGTGCCGAGCTGCAAGCCTCGTCTTCTTCTTTGTGCAGAAACCACGCTGCGCCGCCTCTATCTGTTCTTCCGAGAAAAGCAAACACGGCTGCCGGCAAGAACTGCTTTTTCTTCACTGGGCTCAATCAGGACGCAGTACTGCAGAATCGCCTCTGTTTCTTCACAGGTCACGGCACCCGCACCAGATCAAAACAGATTTTTCCTTTCCGTTCGAAAGTCACGGCTCGGAGCAGATAGCAGTCGCTTTTTCTTTTCTTCTGAAATCACAGCTGCCAAGCTTTTGTTTCCTCCACAAAAGGATCACACCAAGCAAAAATAACCGCAAGCCATACGAAGTATCTAGTCGCTACAAGATCTTCAAAAGCCACGGCAAAACAAAAAGCCGCAAGCACTTCTTTATTTCCCTGAACAACCACAGACCAAAAGGAAACAACGGACAGCCTTTTTATCTCCCTAATAACTCTCCTAACCCAACTCGGAATCGGTCGCAACGTCCAACTCCATATACACATATATACAACTCGTATACATATCCATACATGCAACATGAGCCATGCATGTATGACCGGATAACACAAGTCATAACTAAATTTCGTACTCTCCGAAATTACTACGTATCGAAGCCTCCAGACCACACCTCCGTAGCTTCTCCACGTATTATCCACCTTTAATCTTCACGTGCCCGAGCATGAGCTCGATCATCTCGTGACTCTCTCGACCGCCTGACCTCGGATCTCCCTATCCTAGTCCCGGTCCTCCTCGTCATCGACCACGATCGCCTCCATGCCCAACCTGCACATGCACAGACCAAAATTATTTTTCTAGCACAAGTTCGTCCGAACTTGACCAACGTCAATCCGCACACACGCAACACACCTTAAGTAATATCATAACCAATGTTGTCAATTATTCATCACCCAAAATATCCTAAACCTGCCACATGGTCTAACAAACCTTGTCAGGATCTGGGGGTTCTGCTCCGAGGGCAAGCACAAGCTGCTGGTGTACGAATACGTGGAGAACGAGTCTCTGGACAGGCACCTGTTCGGCACCGGCGCGGACGACAGGCCGCTGGCGTGGGGCGACCGGTTCAAGATCGCGCTGGGAACGGCCAGGGGCCTGGCCTACCTCCACCACGAGTGCCTCGAATGGGTCATCCACTGCGACGTGAAACCGGAGAACATCCTCCTGACGCGGGAGTTCGACGCCAAGATCGCGGACTTCGGGCTGGCAAAGCTGTCCAAGAGGGACGCCGCCGGCGCCAGCGTGCAGTTCTCCCACATGAGGGGGACAACGGGGTACATGGCACCGGAGTGGGCGCTGAACCTGCCCATCAACGCCAAGGTTGACGTCTACAGCTACGGCATCGTGCTGCTGGAGATCGTGATCGGAAGCAGGATCGCGGAGCAGACGACAGCGGGCGGGGAGCGACTGGAGCTGTGGCAGATCGCGCGGGCGCTGAGACAGGTGGTGGCGAGTGGAGACGTCATGTCCTTAGTGGACGCTAGATTGCACGGGCAGTTCAACCCTAGGCAGGCCATGGAAATGGTGAAGATTTCCTTGTCGTGCATGGAGGAGAGGAGCAACAGGCCGACCATGGACGAGATTGCCAAGGCTCTTACAGCCTGCGACGATGAGGACGAGCACCCTGCGTACCTGTCGTGAGTCTTGACCGGCCGGCAAAGGGTAAACTAAATTAATGAGGTGCAACTGTAGTACATTGGCCGGTACGTAGTCACATCATTTTTTTCTTGGTCAAGTGTCTATGATTATGACGATCAAAATAATTGCTCTTTAGAGCACACTTTAAATATTTCTGTATGGTCCTGTGTCTATGCCACTGAGAACCATAGTAGAAGGTGTTATTTCAGCGTGTATACTTTCGTGAGCTTTTGAGTGATTTTCACTCATGTGCTTGTGCCTACAAGTACTATCATGACCGTGTATTGTGTTCTGAGATTCGTACATGTTAACGTATGAACCACATTCGTTATCATGTTCATGTCATACACTGAGCCAGATATGGTGCCGAGTAGTATATCACTACTACAGAAAGTCTAATACTAGACGCCAAATCACAAACGGTTTCACAAAACCGTCTGTGACCGATATTAACACAGACGGTTTTTATGTGGACACCGTCTGTGTTGATGGTGTCGGAGAAAACGAATATCACAGACCGTTCTTACCAATGAACCGTCTGTGATATTTCCTTATTACAGACGGTTCATTGTTAAGAACCGTCTGTGATAATTGGGACTATCACGAGCGGTTTTTAAACAAAACCGTGCGTGATAGTCAATTATCATAGACGGTTTTGTAGTAAAAGCATGCGTGATAGTCCCAATTATCGCGACGGTTTTACTACAAAACCGCTCGTGATAATTGACTATCACGCACGGGTTTTGTTTAAAACCGTCGTGATAATCTTGCTATGTATTTATTGCGCCGCTCAGACCGCATCTGTCTTCATTTCGATCCAGATCTAGCCGGTGCTGCAGCTGGAGGCGGCAAGGCTTTCAGGCCATTTTTTGGTGGAAGGATACTTATTTGGCAGGAGATTCTTTGAGTTCGTGTAGATGCCCTAGATATGGTTAGTAATGAAATTTGTTTTTGGTTGCATATCAAAATAAGTTTGATCTAGCTAGCTAATTAATTTTCGGTGAACTGTTATATATATACTTTGAAGATCTAGCTAATTTAGATGTAGCTAGCTAGCCTCAATGCATGTGGTATATATGTAGTAATAATTAATTAAATTAATTTTAATACTAAGTTGTTTTATATATATGTGCATAATATAGGATCGAAGCTGGATGTATACCGCAAACCGTGTGAGTGAAGAGTACATTAATGGTGTGTCTGCTTTTACAAGAGCTGCCGAGGAGGATATGTTGAATAAGGGGGTGGAATATATGTATTGTCCATGCACTGACTGCGAGAATTTAAAGATGTTTAAGAATCGAGAGCAGATTGAAGCGCACTTGATTCGGAGGGGTTTCAAAAGGGGGTATACGTGTTGGACCAGTCACGGCGAAGTCAATGATATGCCGCCAGATGACATCGCCCGTGAAGTTAATAATATGCCGCCGGATGACATCGCCGGTGAAGTCAATGATATGCTGCCAGATGATGATTGTGGTAATTCGGCTTCGGATAGGCTGCACGATGACAATCTGGATCAGATGCTTCGTGATGTAGAAGCGAACTATGATGAGAGAGAGTATATTAAATTCCGAGGCTTGATGGAGGACTCAGATAAACCTTTGTTCACGTGCTGCAGGTCAAAGTACACGAAGTTGTCAGCTGTGCTTGAACTGTTGAAATTGAAGGCAAGCAACGGTTGGTCCGACAAGAGTTTCACGGCGCTGCTAGGTCTTTTAGCGGACATGCTTCCGGAGGAAAATGAGTTGCCTAAAACCACGTATAAAGCCAAGAAGGTTCTTTGTCCATTGGGAATGGAAGTAGAAAGAATACATGCATGTCCGAACGACTGTATCCTCTACCGTAAAGAGTATGCAAACATGCATGTCTATCCGGTGTGCAACGCATCCCGATACAAACGTTACAATCAATCAGATGATGATGCCAAGGGAACAGAGGTGAAGAGAGGACCTCCTGGAAAGGTGGCATGGTATCTTCCTATAATTCCCCGTTTGAAGCGGTTATTTGCGAATCCAAAGGAGGCAAAACTGCTGCGATGGCACTCGGAGGAGCGCAAGAAGAATGGAATGCTGAGATACCTTGCTGATTCCACCCAGTGGAGAAACATTGATACGTGCTTTGCAGAATTCGGTGCAGAACCGAGGAATATAAGGTTTGGATTGAGTACAGATGGAATGAATCCTTTCAGTAGTATGAGCAGCCGACATAGCACTTGGTCTGTGACTCTTTGCATCTATAACCTTCCTCCTTGGTTGTGTATGAAGCGAAAGTATATTTTGCTGTCGATACTTATCCAAGGGCCAAAGCAACCTGGGAATGATATTGATGTATACCTAGCGCCGTTGGTTGAAGATCTAAAAGTACTGTGGGACGAAGGGGTACAGGTATGGGATGCATACAAACGAGAGAACTTCACTTTGCGCTCCTTATTGTTTTGCACCATAAATGATTATCCTGCCCTTGCTAACCTGTCGGGCCAGAGTACAAAAGGTGCCAAAGCTTGTACTCACTGCTTAGATGGTACCGAGAGTGTGTGGCTGAAATACTCACGCAAAACCGTGTACATGCGTCACCACCGATTCCTTCGGAGGGCTCACTCATACCGCAAGATGAAGAAACAATTTGACGGAGAGAAAGAGTATGGTTCAGCTCCAAGGCATTTAAGCGGAAAAGAGTTTTATAATATGGTTAAGGATTTAGATGTTGTCCTCGGAAAGGGACGTAAATTGAGGGGTCGTGAGAAGAACATCTGGAAGAAGAGATCTATATTTTGGGACTTACCTTATTGGGAGTACCTAGATGTTCGACACTGCATCGACGTCATGCACGTAGAAAAGAATGTGTGTGACAGCTTGATTGGTCTCTTACTGAACATTCGTGATAAAACAAAGGACGGCGTCAACGCACGGCTTGACTTGTCTGATATGGACATCAGGCGTGAGTTAGCACCGAGAACAACAGATAATGGACGAACGTACCTTCCCCTGCGTGTTACACTTTGTCCAAGGCCGAGAAAACAGAACTGTGCCTGTGCTTGCATGGTGTCAAAGTTCCGTCTGGTTACTCCGGCAATGTGAAGAAACTTGTTTCGATGCAAGATTTGAAGTTAAATGGAATGAAGTCTCATGATTGTCATGTGCTGATGACACAGATGCTCCCTATTGCAATTCGGAATATTTTGCCGATCAAAGTCCGAGAGACAATCATGAGGCTATGTTATTTCTTTAACACAATTGCTCAGAAGGTCATCGATCCCGAAGGACTAGATGCTCTGCAGGACGAGGTGGTGATGACTCTATGTCATCTTGAGATGTATTTTCCTCCTTCATTTTTTGATATCATGGTCCATCTCATTGTTCACGTTGTGTGGGAGATAAAAATGTGTGGGCCCGTATTCCTCACGTAGCATGTACCCGTTTGAGAGGTTCATGGAATTCTCAAATCCTATGTACGGAATCGATCTCACGGAGGCGCGATCGTCGAAGGTTATGCAAGCGAAGAGGTCATTGAGTTTTGTGTCGATTATATGGCTCAGATTCAACCGATAGGTGTTCCTCAATCTCGCCATGAGGAGGTCAAGGGTATCGGAACTATAGGAAGAAAAGCAATCACTCCGGATATGGACGCGTATGCATAAGCCCATTTCACGGTCTTGCAACATATGACTGAAGTGGCCCCTTATGTCGACCAAAGACACGATCGACAAAGACAAGGATGTGCTTCGCCAATGAGAATCCGGAGCGGCCGGATGTTTGGATCATGAGACAACACAACAGTCGGTTCAACCAATGGTTGAAGGAGCAAATCGCTAGGAGCTCGTTTGGCAAAAGGGCCAACATTTACAGTTATGATATGGCAAGGATATGACATAAATGGGTACACATTCTACACACAGGCTCAGGATGTACAGAGCACTAACTGAGCAGCGGTGTCGCATAGATGCATTCGAAGCATGATGGGGTGAGAAACTCGTACTATGGGTTCATAGAAGAGATTTGGGAGCTCGACTACGTGGTTTTCAAGATCCCCTTATTTCGCTGTCGTTGGGTGCATCTCCCACAGGTGAAGGTTGACAAGTACGGTGTTACTACCGTGGACCTCCAACGTGTCGGGTACAAAGACGAACCATTCGTACTCGCCAACCAAGTTCTTCAAGTTTTCTATGTAACCGACCTGTCAAATAAGAAGCGCCATGTAGTTCTTCATGGAAAAAGGAGAATTATCGGAGTAGAGAATGTAGTGGACGAGGAAGAATACAATCAATTTGACGAGTTACCTCCTTTTGGAAATGGCATAAGGGTCAACGACGAACAACGTGTGAAACTAGTTACGCATTTAATTGATCATCATGAAGGGTTAATTTTTAAAGGAAATAAGCAAGTGGATGAGAATGGCGACATATATGTGGGCATTTGCATTAATGTATATAACAATGCATGTATGGGATGTATATGTGAATTGGCAATTATGTATATAACAATGCATGCATGTGTGTGATATATTTGTGAATTTGCATTTATGTATAAGTGAAAATGTGTGATATATAGGTGAATTTTGAGAATGAGTCATACAAATGTATCTCTATGCTCATTGGGCTGTTGTAAAGAAATATTTGGGTTGTTGTAAAGAAATAACTACAATTGGACAAGGCTAGCTTATTGAATCTTTGGTTGGTGCAAGACTTATATTAACTACATGGCAAAGGCTTATTACTGAGCGGTTTTGGTACCAAACCGTCAGTGAGTACTATCACGAGCGGTTCTAATCTCGGAAGCATGCAGTGATACTAAATATCACGAGCGGTTCTAAACTCGTAACCGCTCAGGATATGTATTATCGCTGACGGTTCTAATATTAGAACCGTCAGTAATAAGACTTCATATAAAAACCCCGCTAGGGTTTTGCGCGACACCGCCGATTATTCGCAATACACTACTTAGTCGCTCTCCGATCCTCGAGCCGTCGCCGCCGCCGTCCCGAGCCCGTCGCCGGCCGCTGCGATCCCCGAGCCGTCACACGGCCGCCTCGTCGAGCCCCGAGCCCGTCGCCGTCCCCGGAGCCCGTCGCCGCCCCTGAGCCCGTCGCCAGCCGCCTCCGTCGAGCCCCCGAGCCCGTCGCCGCCCCGAGCCGTCGCCGCCGCCTCCGCCCCGAGCCCGTCGCCGCCCCGAGCCCGCGCGTCCCGAGCCCGTAAATATATGTTGCTTGTTAAATCTTACTTGTATATGCATATGTATATATATGTTGCTTGTTAAATCTTACTGTTATGCATATGTATATATATGTTGCTTGTTAAATCTTACTGTTATGCATATGTATATATATGTTGCTTGTTAAATCTTACTTGTATATGCATATGCTTAAGATCTTATTGTTGTTAAATCTTCTCATTATGCATATGTATATATATGTTGCTTGTTAAATCTTACTGTTATGTATATGCATGTGTTGGTTGTTAAATCTTACTTGTATATGCATATGCTTAAGTTGCTTGTTAAATCTTACTTGTATGTTGCTTGTTAAATCTTACTTGTATATGCATATGCTTAAGATCTTATTGTTGTTAAATCTTCTTTGTTATGTATATGCATGTGTTGGTTGTTAAATCTTACTTGTATATGCATATGCTTAAGTTGCTTGTTAAATCTTACTTGTATGTTGCTTGTTAAATCTTACTTGTATATGCATATGCTTAAGATCTTATTGTTGTTAAATCTTACTGTTATGTATATGCATGTGTTGGTTGTTAAATCTTACTTGTATATGCATATGCTTAAGTTGCTTGTTAAATCTTACTTGTATGTTGCTTGTTAAATCTTACTTGTATATGCATATGCTTAAGATCTTATTATTGTTAAATCTTACTGTTATGTATATGTATACTTGAATATATGTATACATATATTGGAATTAAATTTAAGTATGTGCTTATACCGCACTATTTACGTGTGTGTGAGAAGGCCAACATGTCATCGCGCATTCTTCAACATCATCGCGGAGCGCCCGCTCCAAAATCAACTCGCAAACCAAGAGGACTATCGAAAAAACCCGAGGGCCGATTTACCATCACAGAGGTCGATAGATCTGGGACCCCTCTCCTTCCTAACAAAGCAGCAAGGGCATTTCAAAGTACGATCGGAATAGTTGCACGAGAACGAATTGAGATCACAATCGATTCGTGGAAGAGCGTGAGTGAGACTCAGAAACGTGAGCTGCTGACAGAGATTTTAGCATCGTTCGAGATCCCAGAAGAACACCACGACTCCGTGCAACGACATGTGTTGGCAGCGGCGTGCAAAGCATGGAAGAACTTTAAGAGCGTGCTTATGAAGGACTATGTGCAGAAGGATCTAACGCCCTTTCACAGGTATCCATTCCTGGAACCACACTGGGACGAGTTAATGGCGATGAAGATGACCGAAGCTTTCAGAAGTGCAAGCGCGGCGCGCAAGACCCTCCAGGCAAAAAACACACATCCCCACAGACTCGGCACAGCTGAGTATGTGGGTAAAATCCCACAGTGGAGGTAGGAGGACGAACAGGCAATCCTGCGGAACACCGCCCCGCCATTTTCCACGATCCCGGATGAGCGCGCTCGAAATTGGATTAGAGCGAGGTCATCTACCATGTCGACGGGGGACATCTCCTTCCGGAACCCTGCAGACCAGGAAGTGTCCCAACGCCTGGTAAGATATCGAACTACGTAGCTTGTAATTACTCCACTACTTCCTTGAAAACTAAATGACATGTCGGTCTCTTGCAGGATGCACTGAGTGTCGAATCGCCGAGGATCATTCCGGTCAATTAGGAGAAAGATATACTCTCCGCAAAGACTGGAAACAAGGAGCACCCGGGTCGTACGAGAGGCCTTGGGTTTTATGTTCCTTGGAATCAAGGTTTCTCAGATAACCCCGAATTGTATCGGAGTAGGAAGAGAAACAAAGCCGAGCGTGACGCACGTCTACGAGAGGAGATCAAGGCATCTCTTAGAGAGGAGCTTGCTGATTACGTCAGAGATGAGGTGCGAAGACAAACAGAAGAAAATCAGCAGGCCGCCGCCGCTCCTGTGCTAGCCAGCCCCCCCAACCGTCGGAGTAGCTGCGCGTCCAAACCTACGACCGAATGCGATGGCAGATTTCCTGTGGACGATATCTTGCAAGCTACGAAGTGCAAGCTCCAAGTGAGATATGCCTCCGTTGCCTTGTGCGCTGCTTGGGGCCTGGCATATCCGTCCGGTGAAGGGGCCTTGGTGCATCGTGCACCTTTAGCTCGAGCTTCGAAAAGTGTGTGTGGATGGTGTGCATGCCAATTTCGATGTCGTCCCGCTACCAAAGCCCCCCAACGACGAGATCGCGACTCTAGGGCAAGCCATTGGAACCTTCATCCAGTGACCCAAAAGTGACAATCGCTCGAGACTTCTTCACCGGTGGGGGTTCCCAAGGGCAAGATGAACGAGCAACTTGCACTAGTGCTATCTCCACAAGCTCTACCTCCACCACCGCTACTGCACGGTGATGAGTCCACGGAGCTATTCGGTGCAACAACTTCCACCGGTGCTACCTTCTGATCGACCTACACCGAGGCAGCAAGGGCAAAGCAAAGAAGACCGATGATGATATCCGTACCGCCATTGGCCCGCAAATTCGTGCTTGGCGAGCGATGGTCGACCGGTGAAGCGCCTCCCAAAACTATCGGTGAGTTGCAAGACATTACACGATTGGTATATGAAACAATCCAATAAGCGGAGAAAGAACGGTGCACATGTATCATCACAAATTCACGCATCATCATTTCAAAGACGAGTTTCAAGATGGTGTCTTCGTGGTGACCTTCGATGATTTATTCGATCTTTTCACGCTCAACGCTCTCGACGCCTCACTCGTTCGATCTTTGGGACTTTGTAAGTGTGTACAATCACGATCTCTGTTCATGTCGCATCGATAAATGCATCTATAATTTGTTGCTTTCGTGTGTATATATATAGACACATGGTGAGTGAAGTTAGAAAATCCACATCATCAGTTGGTTTCTTGGACCCACACTTGGTCGCCGGTTATACCATCAACGAGAATGCTGAGGTCGTCGAGAGGTACATTACAGCATCACTGCTGGCTTACCGCGAGAAGGAATATGTACTGATGCCCTACAATCAGGAGTTTCATTGGATTTTAATAGTAATTATACCAAAATGGAACAAGGTAATATACCTTGATTCCCTAAGTAAGAATAAAACTGACTACACAGTTGTCGGCCAACTCATCGATAGGTAAGTACATTTTCTCCATACATACTTATATTTGTACTCTTTGTTTCCTTCCGATTGACTAAGGTCAACTTTTTCGAATCACGTAGGGCGTTTGCAACGTACGTTAAAATGGCACAGCTCCCCACGCAATGGGCCAAACCCCTGACACATCATCGAAACTTTAAGGTATTCGCTACTACATATTAATTAATCCTATGCAACAGTTGGTAGTATTAATACCTCTTGAATTAACACATTCTATTTTTTGCAGTGCCACCAGCAGCAGCCGGGCAACACGTGTGGATTCTACGTTTGCCACCATATGAGACTACTCCTCGATTCCTCGAGGATCTCCAATCCCAATAACAAGGTTTGTCAATATTATCATAATTACTTCATACTTATCAAGTTATATTATATACGCACATTGATATTCCTATCGACAGGCTGCTTCCATCCCGAAAACTGCATTACAACAGCTCGACTTTGAAGCAATTCTAGGACAGTGCGCTTACTTTTTGGTGGCTAAAGTCCTACAACCAACTGGAGAGTTCCACAACCCACAATGATTTTTTTATTGCTCTTATCACTCCGGAATCGAGGTCTCGCAAAAGAAATTGATCTATAATCAACGACTTGTCAGGCTGCACAAGCAATACTTGGATGGCAATCATGCACCATCCAAGTAATGCTTATGTAGCCTGACAAGTTCGTTGATTATGGATCTGTTTCTTTCGCGAGACCTCGATTCCGGAGTGACAGAGCAATAAAAAATGCAATGTTACCATCTAAGTGCAAATGCAATGTAGATCTTTTGCAATTGTGTATTGTTAATGGATATTTTACTTCATTTCAATTAATTGATTTGCGAAATGGATGTTTTATGTATGTGAAATGAATTGAAATATGAATTGGATGTTATATGTATGTGAAATGAATTGAGATATGAATTGGATGTTATATGTTTCAAAATGAATTGAGATATGAATTGGATGTTATATGTTTCAAATGAATTGAGATGTGAATTGTCATGCTGTGTACATGTTGATCCGCTTGTTTGAGAGGGCATGGCTAGCATTTCTGAGGCTAGCCAATAAATAGAAATAGATCTAGGGTAGGAAAGAATATCACGACGGTTTGTAACTACAAACCGCTGCGTGATAGTAGCATCACGCATGGTTTGTAAGAAACAACCGTCGTGATATTGATATATCACGAGCGGTTTGTAACTACAAACCGCTGCGGATATCGATATATCACGAGCGGTTTGTGGTTACAAACCGCATGCGTGATATTTATAAAGCACGAGCGGTTGTGTCTTACAAAGCATGCGTGATGCTAGATATCACGAGCGGTTTGTAGTTACAAACCGCTCGTGATATATACTCACGCACGGTTTGAAAACCGCTGCGCGATAACTTCGATTATCAGCGATCCATAAAGTCGAGCGGTCGTAAAACCGCTGCGTGATGACGTTTTAAACCGCTGCGTGATAATGGTTTTACGTAGTAGTGTATGCGTCGAACAGTGTCGGATGTGGCAACGGGAGGTGTATCTACTACTGCAGAAATCATCATCACAGACGGTTCAAAAATGTCATCATAGACGATTTCTGAATCGTCTGAATTTATGAGTCAGTGATAATACGAGGTCAACACAGATGGCTTTCGAACTATCTGTAGTGTAAATACCACAGACGGTTTTTAACTAAAAATCATCTGTGACAGTGATAATCACAGATGGTTTTTAACGACAAACCGTCTGTGATATATAAATATCACAGACAGTTTTTAGTTACAAACCGTCTGTGCTTACCAACTATCACAGATGGTTTTTAGTTAATAACCGTCTGTGATATTTATAACATCCTGTTTTTCTGCAATTTTTAAAGCCTAGAATTTAAAAATAAATTTTTTGAAATTTTCTGAAATTAAATCAAGCTTCAAATGAATTTTTCAAATTTAAAATAATTTAACCTGAGTAAAATAAACATTAAAATAAGTTAAAAATATTTTATTTGGATTCTTTAGGTCTCAAGGAATTTTTGGTGAATTTTTGGGATTTATCTGCTATTTTCTAGAGCTCTATTTTGTTTATTTGGATTTCTGGAAAAAGAAAAAAGAAAATAAAAAAACCGCCGAGCCACCTCAGCCGCCCGATCCTTCTCCCAGCCACGCGTCTGCCATCTGCCCGCCTCCCACGCGCCGGCCCACCGCCCTCGGCCCACCTCCCCACCGCACTCGCCCCGCTGCCCGATCGCCCGCTCCCACATCCACGCTGCTCGATCCCGCGCGCTCGCACTCGTCCTAACCTTAACCGCCGCCGCATCCCGCTCGCTCGCACAGCCGTCCAATCCCGTCCGCGAGCCACGCGTTGCCCCGCTCGTGCCTCCGCCCCGATCGAAACCCTAACGCTGCCTCACCCGCTCCGCGCCGTTGGATCACCCCACGCGTCATCCCAGCCGTACGCGTGCCCCGAACCGCATCCGCTGTCCACGCACGCGCCGTAACCGATCTGCATGCCTTGGTTCACGTGATAAAACCCGCGCGGCCGCCTTAGTTCGCGTGCCTCGCCCGTCGCCGCCGCCCTCGCCTCCGTCCATGCCTCGCACCCGCGCCGTCGCCGGAGTACGCGCCGTCGCCGGAGCCCGCTCCCGTCGCCGCAGTCCCACCTCCTGTCGCTGGTGAGAACTACCGCCCCGCCAAACCCTCCTGCGTCGCCCCGTGCCCCGCCTCGGTCACCGCCCGCGCCCACTCCCGCGCGTCGCGTCCGGCCGCAACGCTTCGCGCGGCGCTCCCGAGCCATGCGTCGGCGATCGACGCTGCCCCGCCTCCGAGCCGCCTCACCCCCGCCGCCCATCCCGATCTGAGCCGAAGGCCCAGATCGCGCCGCGCGTCGCGTTCCCCGCCGTCCGATCCTCGCTGCCGCCGCCACACCTGCGCGCGCCACGTCAGCCCTACCTGCCACGTGGCCATGCCACGTCAGCCGAGTCCACCCCCGGGTGCCACTTGTCGCCACGTCAGCTGACACGTGGCAGCACCCGCGCACGCCACGTCATCACTGACCACCGGCCGAGCGCACTGTTACGTGGACCGGGTTCACCGTGGACTGGTTATTCCGTGAGCCGAGTTCACAGTATAGTACATTTTCTGATTTTCCCGATTATCCTTTAGAGTTTATTTTCCGAGAGCCCGTTCTCCTCCCTCGTAGCTCCGATTGAGCCCGTTCTTTTTTTCTAAATTCATCTAAATTCGAGCTCTATCTTTTGGTTCTGGTTTCATGATTTTTGGAGTTTACTTTCTTATCATTTTATATGCTTTTCTTATTTTGGTCGTTTTCTCTCTCGTTAGATTCGAATTCCAGAGGAGCAGGATCTACACCCGAAGACCAGGAGTACCTCGCTGAGCATAACCAAGGCAAGTCGTGTCCTTTGATCATGTTGAACTCAGTTTGTAATCTATTATTTAATTATTTTATTTTAAATTACATTGCATCGCTATTTATTGCAAATCCTTGTATTGGTAGTTATAGTCTCAATTGTCTATCCCTCCTTGATTACTTTGATGTCATGATGCCATTGTCACCTTAGGTGGAAAATTTAATTAGTGATGTTATGATTAATTGTCACTTGGGTTGGTACGATAGAATTGCTTAGTCTTGCTTAAATTTACGAATGGTTTCATCATCACATGTGAATTACGAATTTGATTTAATGATATATGGAACTGTGGTTGGTGCCATGTTTATCAAAATTTGTGCCATGGCATTGGTGTGTCATTGGCTTGGTTATACAAACCTGGTTTGGCACTCGGGCGAGTGATCGTGTAGTAAAGGGGGAAGTGTTGGAGCACTTCGGGGGATGTGGTAAGACTTAACTTTGTGCGCCATTGATCTGAGCTTTATCGTGCAAACCACATGTCTAGTATGGGATAGACCTGGCTGACTAATTTGGGAGGTTTCAACTTAATTCTGCCAATGAGATGAACATGGTTGCTGATTTCCATGTGGCGCAAGAGGGGTGTGATGCGAAACCCTAGCGGGTAGGATTAGGTTAGGATTGAACTTTGTAAAGGCCTTGTTGTGATTTTCTGAGATCGAGGCTAATCACATCGTGTGAGTACAGTTGTGCAACCTCTGCAGAGTGTAAAACTATTCGAATAGCCGCGTCCTCGGTCATGGACAATGCTCGAAGATTTCACACGAAGGTTAGTGTTGTCTTTTAAACTTGGTGGTTTATGTTGGAAGTGAACAGGTAGTTCACCGTCGGTTCAGCTTGTGAATGGGATGTTCACAAGGGGTTTAATTTCATTTCCTTTGATTATTTATTATTATCGATTTCGTTCAAAGTTTGCTTTCAATCTACTATTCATATTTACTGTAAAATATCTTTTATTCAAATTAACCTTTCAACCTTCCATTGGTAAACCTTGTATACTATATTGCATTCATTGTTACAAACGACTTGCTGAGTACCAATGTACTCACGGCTTTACGCCTATGTTGCTCAGTTGAGGACGAGGAGTATTATCAACAGGAGATTCCAGAAGGAGGGTATTTCGACGACTTCACGGATTAAACTTCGTTCTCCACTCGATAGCCTGTGGGCTTGTCGATTGGCTGCTACGCTTTATTTTGGATTTTCGCTGCTAGTTTTAAAGCCCTTCCGGCTAGAGATTTTGTAAGCTTGGCCATATGGTTGAACCTTTGAAAATTTTTTATATTTGAGTTTTCCCTTTATTTTATCGTGTGTATGGTTGTGATTACATCTATGTTTGACTGTGGGCACTAGCGTGATCCTGGACTAGTGCAGCTTACACAGATAGTCCGAATTTGCATATTCGGGTCTCGACAATATTATTTTCTACCCCTAAACCTATTTATGTTTATTGGCTAGCCTCAAGAAATGCTAGCCATGCCCTCTAAAACAAGCAGATCAACATGTACATGTATACATACAATTCACATCTCAATTCATTTCACAGACATAAAACATCCAATTCATATCTCAATTCATTTCATAAACATAAAACATCCATTTGTCAAACAATTAATTGAAATGAAATAAAATATCCATTAACAAATACACAATTACAAAAGATCTACATTGCATTTGCACTTAGATGGTAACATTGTATTTTTTATTGCTCTATCACTTCAGAATCGAGGCCTCGCGAAAGGAATAGATCCATAATCAACGAACTTGTCAGGCTGTACAAGCAATACTTGGATGGTGCATGATTGCCATCCAAGTATTGCTTGTGCAGCTTGACAAGTCGTTGATTATGGATTGTTCCTTTCGCAAGATCTCGATTCCGGAGTGATAGAGCAATAAAAAATCATTATTTGTTGTGAAACTCTTCTTCTGAGTTTATGACTTGAACCACCAAAAAGTACGTGCACTGTCCTTGAATTTGTGCAAAGTCGGCCTGTTGCAATGCAGTTGTCGGGATGAACGCAGCCTGTCGATAGGAATATCAATGTGCGTATATATATAACCTAATAAGTATGAAATAATTATAAGAAGATTAACAAACCTTTGGATTAGTGATCTTCGAGGAATCGAGGTGTAGTCTCATATGGTGGCAAAGGTAGAATCCACATGTGTTGTCTGGCGACTGCTGGTGGCACTGCCAAAAAATAGTATGTGTTAATTCAAGAGGCATTACTACCAACTGTTATAAAGGATTAATTAATGTGTACTAGTGAATACCGAAAATTTTTTAACATGTTCCAGGCCGTTGGCCCCTTACGTGGGGAGACCTGCCTTTTCAACGAATAGGGCAAACGGTCTACATGATTCGAAAAGGTTAGGGCAACCAAGAACTTGATAAATCTTCAAAGTTTTCCTGCCAAATAAGCCTCCTCCCACCAAATTAAATGGTCCGAAAGCCTTGCCGCCTCCAGCTGCAGCACTGGCTAGATCTAGATCGAAATGAAGACAAATGCGGTTCTGACGCGCGTAATAAATACCTGATTGGATTATCATAGACGGTTCATCGGTAAGAACCGTCTATGATACTCCCTTTTCCCGCCACAAACACCACAGACGGTCTCTAAATTAAAACTGTCTGTTATAGTGTACATCAGAGACGGTTTCACAAAATTATCTGTGATTTGGCGTCTAGTATTAGGCTTTTCTGTAGTAGTGATCTGACTTTGATTCGATTTTCTTCTTCGTTAGAGACTTTTGTTTCCTAGCATATATATGTACCCTTTTATCACACAATTGAGATGCGCCAAAATTCTTCGTACTTGTAATCTCTTCTCATATAATGAATTCTGTTTTCATTCGTCTGTGGTTTTTCTTGTAAGGTTTTTTCACATTAAATTTGTATCTCCTGTTCTTTTGATCTTATACTATTGCCGTACGTCTTATAATAAGTGGTATGAGAGCCCAGGTTCAAGATCCCAACCGTTGCCCTGGGAGGAGCAAAATCTTGACTCCTGGGACGGCCATCATTGGCATCTATTGTTACAAACTGAAAAGTAAACAGTGCCCAATGTACAGGTGTCTGTCCAAACAGACACCTTTTCATGCCACCTTTCTATCATGTATAAATACTTGTACAAGTTACAGATGAATGAATCAATCAACAGTTCTCTCTCTCAAGTTCTTGTCAATATTCTCTTGCAATACGTTATCAGCATGCTGCACAAATCAAAGAAGAAGAACACAAGGTAGGGGAACGACACCAAATCCAACTTTGTTGTGAGAAAACTTCACGGCGCGCGGCACACCGCACGACGGTGCGGCCCATGGCCCGGCGCGGCATACCCAGCGCCCCCCTTCCACGGCGCGGCTGCCTCCAGGCGCCGACGCGACACCATGGCGCGGCTGCCTCCCCGCCACCAACGGCGGTGCGGCGCGGCTCCGGCGCGGCCCCGCGGTCTGGCATTGCATGCAGCTCGGCGCGGCCTCCCGCTGCTCCGGCGCGCCGGCTCCGGCGTGGTGCAAGACGGCCCGGCGTGGCACGGCGCCGCCACAAGCGGTGCGGCTGGCGCGGCGTGGCGGCCAGCGTTGCGCGACCCAGCCGGGCTCCTACGCGCCACCGCCCGCGCGCTTCCTTGAGGCTTGGCGCGCCCCAACGCGCCACCGCCCGGCGCGACTACGGCCGGCGCAGCCACTGGCGGCGCGGCGCTCGGACACCCCAGCCCGGCGCGGCACCGTGAGACCCGGCCGGCGGCGGAGCGCCGGCGTGGTCGACGGTGTATGGCATGGGGAGGCGGCGACGGCCCGTGGCGGCGGCACACGACGGCTCGGGCGGCGCACCGCGCGGCATGGGAGGCGGCACGGCACGGGGTGGCGGCACTCGACGGCGTGGGAGTGGCGGCATCTGGCGGCGGCAGGTCCGCCGCCGGCGGCGGCAAGGTCTGGCCGGCCGACGCCGGCGGCGGCGGCCACCCCCCCATGGTGGCTGGCTTGGGTGTTGGGGGAAACCCTAATTCCCCCCACCCCTATATATATATGGATGCCCTAAAAATGGGCTTTTAGCCCATTAACCTCCCACCTCCCTCATGGGCCTAAAGGCCGAATGGGCTCTGGCCCAAGTTGTGTTTATTTTGCACAATCCCCCCAAATTTCATGAAAATTATGTTTCCTATTGTCGTTTTTGCAGAATAACCCCTATACTTGTTTATATTTGTACTCGTCCATTTGTATTTTTATAAATAAACATTTCAGTCCCTGCAAGACCTGAAAATTATGTAAAATTTTACATAAATGTGCATCCACATTTATATAATTTTTACATCTATGGGATTATTATTTTATTGCAACTTATCTAAATTATGACTTGCGCACATATTTAAATTTCGCAAATTTCCAATACGATTGCTATTTCATAAGTACCATTGTACTTAATTTAGCAGATATTTTATTATTATGAATATCTACAACAAATACCATGATTACAATTTATGGCATATTGCTACATTTCTTTGTACGCTATGCCATACAATAAATTGGTGTTTACCACCAATATTGTAATTACATGGTATTATAAATATAACCACATGTTATATTTAATTTTAGGTATATATTCATTCGGATTACAATACTCATATTGTTTTCCACATATTTTACAACATTACCATACATATTAATTTACCTCATGTAAATTAATTATCTTATGGTGTACTTTTCATGTAGGTCTTAAATGGCTACCAAAGAATTTGAGCCACTCGCTCTCGATGGTAGCAACTACCCTACATGGGCTATGGACCTAAAAATCAACCTCACCACACGTGGGTTGCAAATGGTGATATTCGATCCTCCAGCTGATCAAATTCCACTAGATATTGTAAAATATTCCGTTTTGAGCATCATACGGAATCATATACATCCGGATTTGAATGTTGAATATTTATATGAGGAGAATCCACTAACTTTATGGTTAGCTCTCAAAAATAGATATGAACAGCTGAAAACTGTTATTTTACCTGAGGTTAATCATGAATGGGCACATCTTAGACTCCAAGACTTCAAAACAGTTGGAGACTATAACCATGCCCTTCATGCAATTTGCTCCAAATTGCGGTTTTGTGAAAAGGAACCAACGGATGTGGACAAAATAGAGAAAACTCTCTCTACCATGCTCCCATCTGACAGGATCCTCCAGCAACAATAGCGTGCTGCCAATTACCAATCTTATTCTGATCTTATGCATACAATACTTCAGGCCGAGAAGCATGCTGAACTTCTTTAAAGAACCATTAGCAACGTCCCATTGGGGCTGCTCCACTTCCTGAAGTTCATGCTAATCAGAATAACATTAAGTTCCGTGGTTCAAAAGACCACTCAAAGAACTTTAAAGGTAAAAACAAACGCAACATGAAGCAAAAGCGCGATGGATTCAAGAAGGGTAAAGGCAATTTTGGTAAGCAAATTGATAAAACTGCAGTTTGTCAAAAATGTGGTTGCTACAACCACCCTACCAAGAAATGCCGCACCCCGAAGCACCTTGTGAACCTCTACCTCCAGTCTTCAGCTCAAGGCAAGCATGCTCAAGAGAAGAGATTTGAAGCATATTTCAATCTCCCATGCAACAACAATGAAGCTGGATGCTCTCAACAGTTCATTCAAGAACTCAAGGACACATGTACTTCTCCAAAGAAGGATGATCTCCTGAGCACCGAGGACACACTTGAAGAATTTACTTCTCAAGACATGTTTGGAGATTTGGCTTAGACTCCCATTGCCATAGCTATTAAGTACTATAGTGTTGTAAAATAAACAATGTTGTCATATATTGTAAGCTTGCATGCTACAATCATATATCGAACATATTCGGTATTGTAACTAAATTTGTATGTATTCTATATATACCACCATGAGAATTTTATTAAATTCTTCTTTTATGTATATAGATTTTTGGAGTCAATCAAATGGAAGAGGAATTATGCCTTGTGGACAGCGGCACCACAAACTCTATACTTAGGGACACCAAATATTTTTTAACTCTCACTAGGAGAAAAGGAAATATTTTAACCATCACTGGACGCGATGCAATGATAGTAGGCTCTGGTCGTGCCTCTATCACTCTCCCTATGGGTACACAGTTAGAAATTGAGAATGCACTCTTGTATCCCGATTCAACACGTACCCTATTCAGTTATAGAGATATCCGTCAAAATGGTTTCCATGTTGAAACCCATAATGACAATAAAGAGGAATATCTCATCCTCACCAAAAAACAACGGATATGGCAAACAAGTACTAGAAAAAATTCCATCTTTAACCTCCGGATTGTACTATACATACATCAAACCGATTCAACATATTGCGAATAAAGTAATTTTCCAAAACACTAACACATTCCAAACATGGCATGATCGCCTTGGCCATCTTGGCATTGGAATGATGAGAAAAATTATTAGCAATTCCATTGGTCATACACAAAATGGTTTAACAGAATCTCTTATCAAGAGAATCAAGCTCATCGCAAGACCATTGTTACAGAATTGCAAATTACCAACATCATGTTGGGGTCATGCAGTTTTACACGCTGCTGACTTAATCCAATTGCGTCCAACTGCATATCATAGCACTTCTCCGCTACAATTAGTACGTGGAAATCCACCAGATATTTCCCATCTGCGCAAATTCGGTTGCGCTACATACGTACCGATCTCACCATCGCAGCGTACCTTAATAGGACCGCACAGGAAACTTAGGATCTATGTTGGGTATAAATCTCCGTCGATTATAAAATACCTCGAACCCCTAACTGGGGACCTGTTTACGGCCCGGTTCGCTGATTGCATATTCAATGAGGAACATTTCCCGGCATTAGGGGGAGACAATAAGTATCAAACTAAATGTCAGGAAATTGATTGGAATGTTCAAGGCATTCCCGCCTCAGATCCACGTACCAGAGAGACTGAACTTCAAGTTCAGAAACTCATTCATTTGCAAAACATTGCAAATAATCTGCCAGATGCATATACTGATTATAAGGGTGTCACAAAATCCTATAATCCTGCCAGAAATATGCCTGAAAGAGTGGAGGTACCGCAAAATACCACTCAACTCCCAGTTCAAAATAAGAGGGGGAGAAGTACGGCACAAGTGGCGGATATAGCTTCCAACAAGCGACAAAGGAAACAAAATACTGTAAATGCAGATCAACCTCATGTTGATAGACACCAAATGATCCTTGAACCCAGATCAACAGTGCACTCAAATACTGATCTTGGGACATCGGAATACCCCGACTCAAATGTTTTGGGAAATCACATTGAGTCACCAGGGGTCCAAGAAATTTTCACTAACTATACTGATTCTGGAGAATCATATGATCGTAAGACTACAATTATCGATATTTATTTCTCCACAACAATTGCAAACAACCTTCGAAATGATCCAGATCCCAAGACTATGGTAGAGTGCAAACAGCGCTCGGAGTGGACTCAATGGAAGGATGCAATTTAAGAGGAGTTAGCCTCGCTCAAGAAAAGAAATGTATTCACCAATGTGATACATACACCTCCCAATGTATTCCCTGTCGGATTCAAATGGGTTTTCATCCGCAAACGGAATGAAAACAATGAGGTGGTGAGATACAAAGCAAGGCTTGTAGCACAAGGGTTCACGCAGAGACCCGGCATTGATTTCAATGAAACCTATTCTCCAGTAATGAGTGGAATAACATTCCGATATTTAATATCATTGGCAGTACAAAATCATCTATCTTTGCAGTTGATGGATGTAGTGACTGCATACCTTTATGGGTCACTTGATTCGGACATATACATGAAAGTTCCTGATGGAATTTCAATTCCAAATCCAAACGCAAATCGTAATATATATTGTGTAAAATTGAACAAGTCTCTATACGGCTTGAAACAGTCAGGTAGAATGTGGTACAATCGACTAAGCGAGTTCCTAACCAAAAAGGGATACTCCAACAATGATGATTACCCATGCGTGTTCATCAAAAGATCCTCAATAGGATTTTGCATTATATCTGTGTATGTCGATAATCTCAATATCATTGGTAATACACAAGATATTGTACTCTTTTCCCTTTATGAGTTTTTCTCTACGGTTTCTCATCAAGGTTTTTAATGAGGCAATATGATAACGTAATCATACATATATTATATCTCTATTTTTCCCACATGGGTTTTTAAAGAGATAATCAAATTTATACCATATCATTTTTCTCCTTAAATTTTCCCACTGGGTTTTAAAGGAGTTTTTCATGGCATATCTACTCTACAGATTCTCCTCATATTTTTCCTACAGGGTTTTGGAGGGGTTTTCCAAGATGATAAATCAAGGTGATCATATGAAGATACATTGGTCGAGGGGGAGTGTTACAAACTGAAAAGTAAATAGTGCCCAATGTACAGGTGTCTGTCCAAACAGATACCTTTTCATGTCACCTTTCTATCATGTATAAATACTTGTACAAGTTACAGATGAATGAATCAATCAACAGTTCTCTCTCTCAAGTTCTTATCAATATTCTCTTGCAATATCTATGACCCGGCGTACAAAACCGCGGCATGAGGGCGGCTTCGACATCCTCAACTTCTGGCTTCCACATCGGCAACACAAGCATCCCCTCGAAGTGAGGCATCCGTAGTTCTATACAGTATCAAGGCACACTCATCGTCGTCGTGCTCGTCGCTATTTTCGGTTCTTGGTTTGCGCCGCGCTCAAATCCGCCTAAATCAGAACAAGGATGCAACGCGGGCCGCGGGGGGAGAGCGAGGGGGAGGCATGGGGGCGGCGGGAGGAAGAGCGAGGAGGAGGCGTGGGGGCGGCGGGGGGAAGAGCGAGGGGTAGGCGTGGGGCGGAGGGGTGATGTTGGGATTTTAGGGTTTAATCAGATCGTGTGGCTGAGAAGAGAGGAGAAAGATCAAATGGTTAAGAAGTGAGGGAGGGTGGACGTGACGACAACCACCAACTCCTTCTTTTTAAATAGTAAAGATATATATATATATATATATATATATATATATATATATATATATATATATATGTCCATGTATCTCTCCCATTTACATCTAGTTGTATGGCTGCTAGCCGATCTTGGATTTGATTAAATTCCTGAAAGGCCTGTCCAGACATTGATGTATGAAATAGTCGTTGAATATCAGTTTCCATCACATAATCTTTAAACAAAATGTCCATGTTCTTTGCAAGAGAGTATTTTCTTGGGTGGCTTTGAGCAAGTGGTCCATCATTCCAAGTATCGAACCAAAAAGAGCTGAGTCTCCTTCATGTATACTACAACATCCAAATCCTCTGAATTTGATGTTTAGCCTTAGGATATCTTTCTACCAAAAGGAACTTAAATATTTTACGGCATGCAAAACATTATTTTGATAATAAGAAGACCAGATGAGCTGCACCCAAGGCAAGTCAATTTTGTTGTAAAACGTGTGAAGATTCTTCAAGAGTAATCCTTAATTCTACAGCCTTAAATTAATAATACCAAGACCTCCTTTGTTTTTTGGTTTGGATACTCTATCCCAGGCGGCTAGTGATCAGTTTTTCTTTACATTGAGATCATTCCCTCTCCATAAACAATGCCTTCTTACCCTATCTATATAATCAATTACCGTAGCAGGTAATTTCAAAGTACACATTTAGTATGTTGGTAGTGAAAATAGAATAGAATTGGTTAAGGTTAGTCTACCACCATAAGATAGAAAGGAAGAACATACCACCAACCTTTTTTCTATTCTATCCAGAAGAGGTGAAAAGTCTTGCACTTTTGGCTTTGTAGTCCCAAGGGGCAGTCCAAGGTATGTAAAAGATAAGGAACCTTTCTTACATCCAAATGTTGCAGCCAGGCAATCTAATTTATCTTGTGAAACATTAATGGGGACCATCATAGATTTATCATAATTGACTTTAAACCAGTAGACTGCATGTGTATAAGTGTGAAGTAATCCTTTTAGACATACAAGTTGTGTTGCATCAGTTGGCATTAACAGAAGGGTATCATCGACATACTGAATGATTGGGAATTCTCCATGTTTTGTTTGTGGCAGTGGGGATTGTAATATTCCCCTTCGACAGGCTTCGTTGACAATAGATTGAAGGAGGTCTGCAATAAAACAAACAAAAGTGGTGATTAATTAAGGGTTACCTTATCTGACTCCTCTTTTGCAGTTGAAACTTTTTTCCCATACACCATTGAGAAGTATTGAAGAAGATTCCGAACTCAAAATCTCTCTAATCCAGTCAATCCATTTTGTATTGAAGCCCTTGTTAGACTGATCTCAACCGTTTGGCCCAACGGCCAAACGGGCCCCTTGTTCGCGCCCTGATCGGGGGCGCCCAGCCCAATAGGCTGGTGGGCCCCTGTCGCTAGCGCCACAATAAATAGAGGTGGGGGTCGGGTGGCACGCATGACGAGGTTCACCGTGCCGCCACAAACCCCACCGACAAACCCTAATCCGATCTGAGAGGGGGCGCTCCAGCGACGGGAAGACCCACGGCCAAGGAGTTCACCGCCGCTCGGGAGACGCCGGCCGCCAGGGAGACGCCGCTCCTCTTCCCCGACCGTCGCTGCCCGTGCGCAGAGCTTCACCGACGAAGCACGATGGCCAACTCCTCCTCCTCTACGTCGGACGGTTAGTACCTCTCTCTCCCTCTCGGTATTACCCCAAGAACACAGAGGTCTTACAGCCCTTACTTAAGCACTTGTGCCATGTTCCACAGTGTCAAAAGCTTTCTCAAAATCTAGTTTTAAAATAATGATTTCTCTTTTTTAGTGGTGACATTGATGCAAACATCAAATTAAGGATCAGGCAAGGCTGTCCTAAATTGTCCTTGGTTTAATAAAACGGTATTGATTTTTATGAACAGACTGAATAATCACTTTTTGTAATCTGTCTGCCAAGATCTTTGTAATCAATTTGAGAGAAGAGTTCAACAGGGATATGGGCCTGAAATCTCCAACAGTTTCTGGTGCATGAACTTTTGGCACGAGGGTGATATATGAAGATTTTACACTCTGCAAACTAACTTTACGATCATGAAAGTCATTACAGAATTCATAGAAATCATGTGCAATGATGTTCCAGCATTTTTTTTCATGAAAAGGCCATTAAAGCCATCCGGTCCTAGTGATTTATCTAAAGGTAGTTTATTGACAATACTGTCAACTTCCACTTTGCTGAAAAAATCAGTCGACAATCTAAACCCTCAATGTATTGTAAGATATCTTCCAGTTCCAAAAAAACATGTTGGGTTCCAAACTTATTCCCATACGATCTCGGAAAGCTTGCCAAAAAATTGTGGCCATTTCATAATGTTCAGAGACTATTCGGCCATCTGCTGATGTAACATGGGGGGGATGGTGTTCTTTCTATATTGCTCAGTGGCAAGCGTATGAAAAAATTTCGTGTTTTCATCTCAAAATTTGATCCATCTAATAGAGCAACGCTTTTTCCAGTACTGCTATTTATACTAAAGAAGTCTCTGTAAATGCCTTTTGACTATTATTCTGAAATTCCATTCTAGCCTGTTTAGTGGTCGCTGTTCTTCTAGGCCATCCATGAGAAATATAACCATTTTACTATTGCTTATTAACATTGATAGCTGAGGAATTCCTTTCCTCCCCGACCTAAGAATTATCAGGACCCGCCAAGAGAACCGTTTACCGGTCCAAAACAATAACCCTGGACCTAGCTGGCGGCTCGCTTTTACTCCCTCCACGTCAAAAAAAAAATAATAAAAGAACACGTTGTTGTGGACATAGATATGGTCCATAGAACATAATTATGATCCCTAATTTCTATTGTAATATATTTATAAAGCCTAATAATGTTATAAAAAGTATTTTAAGATAAATTTGTACATATAATTTTTATATATCTAATATAAATATTTATAATAATGTTATGACTAAAGTTATAAAAGTTTAACTTAATATATCCCAACATAACGTTGTTTTTTGAACTAGCAGGAGTAAAAATGGTATACCTCCTCTAGATAAAACAAGGAAGTCATTTCATAGGACACGAAAGTAATCAAGGAGTACTGTCAACTCACTGGACCAACCTCCAGCTCAGGACCAAGACTCGAGAGGGGATCTAGAACTCCAGCTCAGGATGGCATTTATTACTTCTTTCTAGATAAAACACGAATATTGTAATTGATCGGTCGTTCCTATATTATAAATTTTTACTAAGTATCACTTATATACTACTCTTTTACTATAAATTAATTATATATGATGTGTATGAATGTGATTTTGATATTATGAATATATACCACTCACTGATCATGGGACTGATACAGAATATATAGGGTGATTTTGGGTATTTCATACCGGGGTCCCAACACCCCGTCTCCTATGCTGCCTCCTGCAGCACCGTCTTTTATTCCTGTAGCACCAACGGTTCATTTTTCTGGGTTCACTATTCTAGGCGTTCTCGTCCTTCACCAGTCTCCTCTTCTAGTATCTTGCTGACATCGACATTTGATCCTTTTGATGATGCTTCTCGTTACATCCTTCGTGACTGGACATCCCTTTGGTTTTTTTATCATTTCTGCCTGCTTGGCTAAAGGTGGAAGAAGCCTCCTACGATGGGCCCCACACGACAGTGAGAGAAAGAAAAGGGGTGAGGTGGTTGAGAGTTTAGGAAATTTTTAGACATAATAGATGAGCTCTAAAAATTATAAAATTTTCTGTGAATTCTCATTACATAGTGAAGATAATTGGGTAAAGTTGTTAGAATTTTGTGTGCTCTGGATTGTTATGAAAAAATCTTGGAGTGTCTCTATTTTAATTAAAGAGCACTATTTGATTTGAATATATTGAAGAACATGCTCAAAAATGTTCAAATTTTAATTTCCAAAACCGTGATTATATTTGTGAGTTTTTGAAATGATTTCTACTATAAATTTTCTCATGCCACCTTCAGATCATTTTTTGGATTTGAGTTTGAATTATATCCAATGCACATTTATTTTCTAAAAGTTTTATGTTTGCAAATTATTTTTCAGAAGAAACCCCAATTAAAACTAAGAAATTAAATGCATGTAAAATTTTTAAAATTTTATCATTTTTGTATTCCCTGAAATTTCAGGACGTTACTTTTTGCCCTAATCTTTGTCCCTTATATTATTGACTACGAAGCAAGCTTTATTGTTGAGCCGTATCATCGAGAAATCAATATCGGTTATTACTTCTCTAACAAATTAATAACCCTAGGATCAGCACACGGCGATACGGTGGCTCATCTCATAATCGCCCGGTCGCCCACGAAACGCTATTAATCTGTAACCGCTCTTGAAGGCAAAACATGCATGTTGGACATAATTCTGATTGTGGGCTGTTGGAGTGAAGACTGCAGAAGGATCATCTGCAGGTGCGTCAACAAGTTGTTTTCCTTCTTCAGTTGGTTTTTCAGTCAGCATGCAGGAATTGCCGCAGTAAGCGGACAGAGCATGCGTGTGAGTCAATAACCTACGGTTTGCACAAGTCTGCTTTTTCTGCTTTACTCATCACAATTTGGATCGTGATCCGATTTAGTCAGTGTTATTTTACATTGATTAGCGTTTATACAGAGATAGCTTCTATTTGTATCTGAACATTTTGGTTCCTGTTACTCAAGATTACAATATCGCTTTGCTCCCGCCAGTTTGCCGTATCTTCTACAGAGTCTTTCTTTGTATCTTTGTTCTGGGCATTGCGATCCTGTTTCTCTGCTTACATTTGGTATCAGAGCACTTAGGTTTGAATGCCCAAACTGCCTCGTTTCAATCCAATGTCGATCGTCACCGGAGAGACCTCACGGGAGAACGCGAGGGAGATCGCCGGAGGATCGTTCGTCTACCCACAGTTGACGGCGACGAACTACACCAGCTGGGTGATTCGGGTGCAG
Source organism: Melocanna baccifera (assembly GCA_036346265.1). Classification (NCBI taxonomy): domain Eukaryota; kingdom Viridiplantae; phylum Streptophyta; class Magnoliopsida; order Poales; family Poaceae; genus Melocanna; species Melocanna baccifera. The sequence goes on along the minus strand of CM070677.1, from coordinate 31,811,901 downwards.
GCGATGATGGAGGACCAAGGCGTATGGGAGGCAATCGAGCTGGCGGCCGGGACGGCCGTCGACACGAGGAGGGACAAGAAGGCGCGGTTGCACCTTCTTCAAGCACTCCCGGAGGACCTCCTCATGCAAGTGGCGAACAAGAAGACGGCGAAGGATGTGTGGGAATGTCTCAAGACGAGGTTCGTCGGCGCAGAACGCGTCAGGGAGGCGCGGCTGCAGACGTTGAAAGGCGATTTCGACGCACTGCGCATGAAGGAGGACGAGACTTTGGATCAGTACACCGGCAAGCTCACGGCCATGTCCGTCAAGTACAGCAACCTGGGTGGCACGCTTGACGACGCTGCCTTGGTGAAGAAGCTCTTCGACATAGTGCCGGCTCGGTTTATTGGTGTCATTGCAGGAGTTGAGCAATTCTACGACCTCCGAACACTGGCGTTCGAAGAAGCTCTGGGGCGTCTGAAGGCCTTTGACGAGCGCACGCGACAAGCAATCGAAGGCGCGAGAGCCGACGGGCATCTTCTCCTCACTCAGGCGGAGTGGGAGGCACGCCAGAAGAAGACGGTGGGTGAATCCTCGGCGAGAGGCAGATCACCTGAGACCGGCGGCCGCGGCAGAGGGCGTGGTCGATGGCGAGGCCGTGGCGGACGTGGGACGGCATTAGGCAAAGAAAGCTATACCAGCCCAGCGCGTGGTGGCTTTACTAGTCCTGGGCGTGGGAGAGATAAAAGCCACCTAACTTGCTTTAACTGTGGTAAGAGTGGGCACTATGCCAACCGTTGTAAGGAACCAAAGAAAGGGGAGGAAGCTCACCACACCCGAGCTGAAGATGTCGAATCCGCGCTGATGCTTGCGGCAACAGAGGAGCTGATGCCGCTCGAGCAAGCGCAGGAGGGGCACTGGGGCGCAGTCACCCTCAACCCCGAGCAGGGGCGGGAGGAGCGCTTTGAGCAGGGGCTGAAGGCGGGATTTGAGGAGCAGGCGCCGGAGGAGCTTCTAGGCGCCAGATGCTCCAATCCCGAGCAGGCGTAGGAGGAGGACTCCGAGCAGGCCCAGCGGGGGAGTCCCAAGCTAGCGCAGGCCGAGCGCCCTGGGCAGGTGCAGCGGAGCGCCCCAAGCAGGCGCAGGTAGAGCTGGCGCCGCTCGAGCAGGCGCGGGTGGAACCTCTCGGCGCCGTTAACCTCAGCCCCAAGCAGGCAAAGAGGGGCGGCTCCAAGCAGGCGCAGAGGGGCGGCCCTGAGCAGGCGCAGAGGGGCAGCTCGAGCAGCGCAGCAGCGCGCCGAGCGGCAGATGGAAAAAGCGCCTCAAAGCGGAAAAAGGGGGCTTTGAGGAGCAGCGCAAGAGTTTCCTCGGGCGCATTTTCTTCAACCCCGAACAGGCTCAAAGCGGAGCACCAAGGCGTCGCTTTCCTAAATGAGGACAAGATCCGCCGGATCTGCACCGCCGAGAGGGGAGCGAGCGCCAGTGGAGTGAACGCCGGTGGAGCAAGCGTAGGTGATGATTGGTACCTCGACAACGGCGCTAGCAACCATATGACTGGAGATCGAGGAAAGTTCCGTGAGCTGGATGAAACGGTCACTGGAAAGGTGAGATTTGGGGATGATTCCACAGTTCAGATTTTGGGCAAGGGATCCATCTTGTTTGATTGCAAGGATGGGAGTCAGTGGTTGCTCCAGGAGGTGTATTTCATACCTAAACTCCGTAGCAATCTCATAAGTCTGGGACAACTCACTGAGATCGGGTACCGGGTGGTGCTGGACGATGAAGAACTCAAGGTGTTCGACAAAGTGTCTCAGCGGCTTATCATGAGGGTGAGGCGATCTTCCAACCGTCTCTACCGCATCGAATTGAAGCAGGCAGTTCCCGTGTGTATGCTGGCAAACATTGAAGATCCGGCGTGGCTTTGGCACGTGCGGTTGGGCCATGCAAATTTCCAGGCGTTGAAGATGCTAGCTGACAAGGACATGGCGGCAGGAGTGCCACAGATCACGCACCCAAACTAGCTGTGCCATGGGTGTCTGGTGGCAAAGGAAGCACGGGGTCCGTTCCCACAGATGGCGCAGTTCCGGGCTGGTGAGCTACTTGAGTTGCCGCACATCGATCTCTGCGTCCGATCACTCCGCCAACGATTGCTTTGGTAACAAATATTTCATGTTGATTGTTGATGATGCTTCAAGATGGATGTGGGTGTTTATGCTAAAGACCAAGGACCGGACACTGCACCGAGTTCGTTAAGTTCAAGACCCAAGCCGACAACACCGATGGGACGCCGTATCAAGACACTGCGATCTGACCGTGGTGGCAAGTTCTTGTCCATGGCGTTCACCAAGGTCTGTGAAGATGCTGGCATCCAGAGGCATCTCACTGCGCCGTACACGCCGCAGAAGAATGGCGTGGTGGAGCGAAGGAACAGGACCGTCATGGCGATGGCGCGGTCCTTACTCAAGAGTATGAGTGTCCCGGGAAGGTACTGGGGTGAGGCTGTGCGGCATGCAGTCTACCTTTTGAACCGGCTGCCGACTAAAGCAATGGGAGAGCGCACTCCATTTGTGGCCTGGAATGGGAGAAAGCTGCACTTGGGGCACCTGCGGGTGTTCGGGTGCACGGCACACGTCAAGACGGCGGCACCACACATGAAGAAACTCGACGACCGAAGCCAACAAATGGTGTACTTTGGCGTCGAGGACGGGTGCAAGGCGCATCGTCTCTTTGACCCACGTCGCGGCAAAATCGTTGTAAGTCGTGATGTACTCTTTGAAGAGAACTTGGGCTGGAAATGGAGTGCAGGCATAGAGGCAGAAGAGCTGGGAGACTTCCAAGTTGAAGAGAATGCCCACACCAACTCCTTCGTGTGGACACCTGCTGGAGGCTCTGAAGTAGTTCAGCCCAGTGAGCCAACAAGCGTGGTGTCAAGTGGAGTGAGTGCATACCAGCAGCCCGTTTCAGGTGCAGTTCAGCACAGCAGCAGGACGGCGAGCGGGTCGGTGAGCGCGGCGTCTGACGGCGACCCAGTCGCAGCGTCACCACCAGGCCCGGTGACAAGGGCGCGAGCTGCTGCACGCATGGGACAAGTGGCAGGGACATCAACAGCACTACCAGCCACTCCCATGCATATATCACCGACTGAGGCAAAGCCAGCTATGGAGCAGGAGGCCCCTGGCTTGACAGGAAGCAGCAAGTCGGAAGATGGCTTGACTGGGAATAGCAGTTCGGCTGAAGGTCCACTTAAGTATCGTAGGCTGAGTGATGTCTATCGGAATACATCAGAAGTTGTGTTCAGCTATGATTCCGATGGAGAAGTTATGCTTGCAGAGATGGAGGAGCCAACATGTTACAATGAAGCAGCAGGGAATCCAAACTGGGAGAAGGCAATGGACAGTGAGATAGAGTCAATTGAGAAGAATGCAACATGGACACTTAGCACACTGCCTGCAGGACACAAACCCATTGGACTTAAGTGGGTTTTCAAATTGAAGAAGAACTCGGAGGGAGAAGTGATCAAGCACAAGGCTAGGCTAGTGGCAAAAGGGTATGTGCAGCGACAGGGAATTGATTTTGAAGAAGTATTTGCGCCAGTTGCTAGATTGGATACAGTGCGTATGCTTCTTGCAATTGCTGCAAATCGTGGTTGGGAAGTTCATCACCTTGACGTCAAGACCGCTTTTCTGAACGGTGATCTTGAAGAGGAGGTGTATGTGTCACAGCGGGAGGGATTTGTTGTGAAGAACAAGGAGCATCTTGTGCTCAGGTTGAGTAAAGCTCTCTATGGCCTACGTCAGGCGCCGCGAGCGTGGAATATCAAGCTGGACAAAAGTTTGAAGAAGATCGGTTTCAGGAGATGTGCACAAGATCAAGCGGTATACACAAGAGGAGAAGGAACAGTTGCAGTTGTAATTGGGGTGTATGTTGATGACATTATAGTCACAGGAAGAGATCCGAAGGAAATTGAGGTCTTCAAGAAGCAAATGGCAGCTGAATTTGAGATGAGCGATTTGGGGCTGCTGTCATACTATCTTGGTATAGAAGTGTCACAGCAAGAAAGTTGTCTCACACTCAAACAAACTGGTTATGCAAGGAAGGTGTTGCTGCAGTTTGGAATGATGGATTGCAACCCCACAAAGTACCCCATGGAGCAAAGAGCAAGACTGCATAAAGATGCTGAAGGTCAACTAATGGATGCAACTGAGTATAGACGGATGATTGGTTGCCTCAGATATTTGCTCCATACTCGCCCAGATCTGTCCTTCTCTGTCGGAGTGGCCAGCAGGTACATAGAGAGGCCAACAATGATGCACTTTAAGGTTGTGAAGCAAATTTTTCGGTATCTAAAGGGTACCATAGATTTTGGGCTGGTGTATAGCCAAGGAGGAGCAAAGGAGATGCTCACTGGTTACACGGACAGTGATTTAGCGGGAGATCTTGATGATAGAAAGAGCACGGGTGGAATGGCCTTCTACATCAATGATAGCTTGGTGTCTTGGTGCTCACAAAAACAAAAAACAATGGCACTTTCATCTTGCGAAGCTGAATTTATGGCAGCTACAGCAGCAGCTGCACAAGTACTTTGGTTGAGGAGTTTGCTTGGAGAGATCACTGGGGAGGAGCCAAAAACAGTGAAGCTATTTGTTGACAACAATTCAGCAATTGCGCTAATGAAAAATCCGGTTTTTCATGGGAGAAGTAAACATATTGACACCAAGTATCATTTTATCAGGGAGTGCATTGAAGGAGGACGGATTGAGGTCCAGCGAGTTTGCACTGATGAGCAAAGGGCTGATGCATTGACAAAATCATTGTCAGCAGTCAAGTTGGGAACAATGCGACACTTGCTTGGTGTTCGTGATCTTGGTCCACACCAGAATTAGGGAGGAGTATGTTGGACATAATTCTGATTGTGGGCTGTTGGAGTGAAGACTGCAGAAGGATCATCTGCAGGTGCGTCAACAAGTTGTTTTCCTTCTTCAGTTGGTTTTTCAGTCAGCATACAGGAATTGAAGCAGTAAGCGGACAGAGCATGCGTGTGAGTCAATAACCTACAGTTTGCACGAAGTCTGTTTTTCTGTTTTACTCGCTGTCAATTTGGATCTGTGATCCGATTTAGTCGCTGGTGTTATTTTACATTCAGTTAGCAGTTTATACAGGAGATAACTTCTATTTGTATGCTGAACATTTTGGTTCCCGGTTACTCTGAAGATTACAATATCAGTTTTGCTCCCAGTTTCAGTTTGCCGTATCTTCTACAGAGTCTTTCTTTGTATCTTTGTTCTGGGCATTGCGATCCTGTTTTTCTGCTTACAAGGCACACCACTTATTGCAGTGGGGGGACCATACTCTGCCCGTGCTCACACGTAAGTAATCCTCTTCACCCCTCTCTCCAGTAGCGATGAGCGGTTCTAAGACATCGATTGGGACCTAGGGCGAAGGCATGCAGGGAGAGTGCTGCCATTGAAGACCACAACTGGAGCTTCTTCCTCGCATTTGAGAGAACATCTCCGTCCACTCCTTTCATCCATGTCTTCAGGTCGTCAGGGGCCCCAGCCTGAAGCTCCTCACTTGCGCGAAGTGTAACTTTGTAAGCACAAAGTAGAATAGTGTTTTTTTTCCTTTTGCGATCACTAGTTGTAATAGTGTTGGTCATTGTCCGGTTTGCCCACCAATGTAGTGTACTGTATTCCAAGTTTCCAGCCAATTTTATCATTTTATGTCACGTGCCCATGGCTATCAGCGATTGAATCGCGACGACGACATGAGAACTCAACTCTTGAATTAGGTAAATATTCCACTTTGATACAAATTGAGAGAATTACAAGTAAGGACGTGGAGGAGCAAATCTAGATTGGGAATCAAAAGAAGAGGACCGGGGATCAGTGAGGAAATTTAGGATCGAATTCCCTTGCATGAACGCGATCGATTGCAGCCATACGATCACTGACAAAGACTAGCGTTGACATCGGACATTGAATGAAGTTCCTGGCATGCGTCCATACGACCCTGACGTAACGTTCAAGATATCTAGGCCTAACTGGAAATTAAGCATTAACGACCTCACCGAACAAATACGTACCATGTACACGCCCAAACAAATATAAATGGTACATGTAAACTAGCTAGCTAATGCACCTCATGTACTTGAATCGTGATGGCTGTATTCACAAGGCTAACCCTTCTTTCACTGCTCTCTCTTCTGCTGTGCTCTTCTGCATCATTAGGGCAGCACACACTGACCACCCCGTCATCCCTGTCAGTGGAAGACCACGCGCGGCCCTTCCTTGTGTCACCGGACGCCACCTTCTCCTGCGGCTTCCTCCAAGCCGGCGAGAACGCCTTCTCCTTCTCCGTCTGGTTCACCGCCGCACAGAACAAGTCGGCCGTCTGGACGGCCAATCTCGGCGCCCCGGTGAACGGCCGGGGCTCCAGTATATCGTTCCGCCGCGACGGCAAGCTGGCCCTCGCCGACGCCAACGGGACCACGGTGTGGGACAGCAAGACGAGCGGCAGGCGCCTGACCGTCTCCCTCCGCGACACCGGCAATCTTGTCATCACGGATCTGTCGACCGGCCGTGCCGTGTCCGTGTGGCAGAGCTTCGACTGGCCGACGGACACCCTGCTACCGTCGCAACTACTGACCAAAGACAAGAAGCTGGTCGCCGGGAACTACAGCTTCTACTACGACAACGACAACGTGCTGCGGCTCCTGTACGACGGCCCGGAGATATCGAGCATCTACTGGCCGGATCCGGATAATGGTGTGTTCGGGAACGGCCGGACAAACTACAACAACACGCGGATCGGCGTCCTCGACGACACCGGCGTGTTCCTGTCGAGCGACAATCTGCAAGTCCAGGCCTCCGACAAAGGCCTCGGCGTCAAGAGGCGGCTAACCATCGAGCAGGACGGCAACGTAAGAATCTACAGCCTGAACGCGTCAACCGGAGGCTGGACGGTCACATGGGCAGCGCTAAAGCAGCCGTGCTCCGCGCACGGGCTGTGCGGCAAGAACGCCATCTGCGAGTACCAGCCGTCCCTCCGATGCTCGTGCGCGCCGGGGTACGAGATGGTCGACCGGCAGGACTGGGGAAAGGGCTGTAAGCCGACGTTCAGCATCACCAACTGCAGCCAAGAGGCGCCGCCGGAGCTTTTCAAGTTCGTCAAGGTGGCACACACAGACTTCTACGGGAACGACTTGGGTTACAACGAGTCTGTCACGTTCCAATACTGCAAGAATATTTGCTTGCAGATGTGTTTGTGCGCCGCCTTCTCGTACAGGTTTGACGGCCGGGGTAAGTGCTACCCGAAAGGCGTGCTGTTTAACGGCTACACGTCGCCGGCCTTCCCGGGAAGCATCTACCTCAAAGTGCCAAGCAATTTTAACGCCTCGGCGTCGTCGGTCTCCGCACGGAGTACGGCTGGCCTCGCCTGCAATCCTGACGGTTCTGTAGTCGTTCAAGGATCTGCAGACATGTACGGGAAGCCCAGCAACGGCACACGCTGGTCCTACTTTTTCGCGTTTGCTGCGGTACTGGGAGTTCTCGATCTTCTCTTCATCGCGACAGGATGGTGGTTCCTCTCCAGCAAGCAAAGCATACCCAGCTCACTAGAGGCGGGCTACAGGATGCTCATGACGAGCCAGTTCCGGAGGTTCACGTACCGGGAGCTCAAGGACGCGACGGGAAACTTCAAGGAGGAGCTCGGCCGGGGCGGCTCCGGCGTGGTGTACCGCGGCGTTCTCGACAGAGGGAAGGTGGTGGCGGTGAAGAAGCTGACGAACGTGACGCAGGGCGAGGAGGAGTTCTGGGCGGAGATGACGGTGATCGGGAGGATCAACCACATCAACCTTGTCAGGATCTGGGGGTTCTGCTCCGAGGGCAAGCACAAGCTGCTGGTGTACGAATACGTGGAGAACGAGTCTCTGGACAGGCACCTGTTCGGCACCGGCGCGGACGACAGGCCGCTGGCGTGGGGCGACCGGTTCAAGATCGCGCTGGGAACGGCCAGGGGCCTGGCCTACCTCCACCACGAGTGCCTCGAATGGGTCATCCACTGCGACGTGAAACCGGAGAACATCCTCCTGACGCGGGAGTTCGACGCCAAGATCGCGGACTTCGGGCTGGCAAAGCTGTCCAAGAGGGACGCCGCCGGCGCCAGCGTGCAGTTCTCCCACATGAGGGGGACAACGGGGTACATGGCACCGGAGTGGGCGCTGAACCTGCCCATCAACGCCAAGGTTGACGTCTACAGCTACGGCATCGTGCTGCTGGAGATCGTGATCGGAAGCAGGATCGCGGAGCAGACGACAGCGGGCGGGGAGCGACTGGAGCTGTGGCAGATCGCGCGGGCGCTGAGACAGGTGGTGGCGAGTGGAGACGTCATGTCCTTAGTGGACGCTAGATTGCACGGGCAGTTCAACCCTAGGCAGGCCATGGAAATGGTGAAGATTTCCTTGTCGTGCATGGAGGAGAGGAGCAACAGGCCGACCATGGACGAGATTGCCAAGGCTCTTACAGCTTGCGACGATGAGGACGAGCACCCTGCGTACCTGTCGTGAGTCTTGACCGGCCGGCAAAGGGTAAACTAAATTAATGAGGTGCAACTGTAGTACATTGGCCGGTACGTAGTCACATCATTTTTTTCTTGGTCAAGTGTCTATGATTATGAAGATCAAAATAATTGCTATTTAGAGCACACTTTAAATATTTTTGTATGGTCCTGTGTCTATGCCACTGAGAACCATAGTAGAAGGTGTTATTTCAGCGTGTATACTTTCGTGAGCTTTTGAGTTATTTTCACTCATGTGCTTGTGGCTACAAGTACTATCTTGACCGTGTATTGTGTTCCGAGATTCGTGCATGTTAAAGTATGAACCACATTCATTATCGTGTTCATGCCATACACAGGGCCAGATAGGGCGCCAAGCAGTATATGCGCCGAACAGTGCCAGACATGGCAACGGGAGGTGTATCTACTACTGCAAAAATTATCATCATAGACGGTTCAAAAACGTCATCACAGACGGTTTTCTGAATCATTTGAATTTATGGGTCAGTGATAATACGAGGTCATCACAGACGACTTTTGAACCGTCTGTGGTGTAAATATTATAGACGGTTTTTAACTAAAAACCATCTGTGAAAATGATAATTACAGACGATTTTTAACGACAAACCGTCTGTGAACCGTCTATGATATATCCATATCACAGACAGTTTTTTGTTAATAACCGTCTGTGATAGTTGGTAAGCAGAGACGGTTTGTAACTAAAAACCATATGTGATATTTATATATCACAGATGGTTTGTCGTTAAAAACCGTCTGTGATTATCACTTTCACAGACAGTTTTTAGTTAATAACTGTCTGTGATATTCTTTTCTACCCCTAAATCTATTTATGTTTATTGGCTAATCTTAGAAAATACTAGCCATGCCCTCTGAAACAAGCAGATCAACATGTGCATGTATACATACAATTCACATCTCAATTTATTTCACAAACATAAAACGCCTAATTCACATCTCAATTTATTTCATAAACATAAAACATTCAATTCATATCTCAATTCATTTCACAAACATAAAACATCCATTTGGCAAATCAATTAATTGAAATGAAATAAAATATCCATTAACAAACACACAATTACAAAAGATCTACATTGCAGTTGTCAGGATGGACACAGCCTGTCGATAGGAATATCAATGCGCGTATATATATAACCTGATAAGTATGAAATAATTATGAAAAGATTAACAAACCTTTGGATTGGGGATCTTCGAGGAATCGAGAAGTAGTCTCATATGGTGGCAAACGTAGAATTCACATGTGTTGCTCAGCGACTGCTGGTGGCACTGCCAAAAAATAGTATGTGTTAATTCAACAGACATTACTACTAACTGTTGCAGAGGATTAATTAATGTGTACTAGTGAATACCGAAATTTTTTTAAATTGTTTCAGGCTATTGGCCCCTTGCGTGGGGAGACCTGCCTTTTCAACGAACAGGGCGAACGGCCTACGTGATTCGAAAAGGTTAGTCTTAGTCATTCGGAAGGAAAGAAATAGTATAATATAGTTATATATGGAGAAAATGTACTTACCCATATTATGCACACATATAACAACTTAATTAGTATTAAAAACCACATGTTTTGAGGCTAGCTAAATCTAAATTAGTTAGATCTTCAAAGTATATATATAATAGTCACCGAAAGTTAGCTAGATCTAAATTTTGATGCAACGAAAAATAAATTTTATTACTAACCATATCTAGAGCAACCAAGAAATTGATGAATCTTCAAAACTCTCCTGTCAAATAAGCCTCCTCCCACCAAATTAAATGGCCTAAAAGCCTTGCCGCCTCCAGCTGCAGTACTGGCTAGATCTGGATTGAAATGAAGACACATACGGTTCTGACGCGCACAATAAATACCTGGTCGGATTATCATAGACGGTTCATCGGTAAGAACCATCTGTGATACTCCTTTTTCCCGTCACAAATACCACAGATGGTCTTCAAATTAAAATCGTCTGTCATAGTGTACATCACAGACTATTTTACAAAACTGTCTATGATTTGGCGTTTAGTATTAGGCTTTCTGTAGTAGTGATCTGGCTCTGATTCAAATTTTTTCTTCGTTAGAGACTTTTGTTTCCTAGCATATATATGTACCCTTTTATCACATAATTGACATGCGCCAAAATTCTTCGTACTTGTAATCTCTTCTTGTATAATGAATTCCTTTTTCATTCGTTCGTGGTTTTTTTTGTAAGGTTTTTTCGCATTAAATTCATATCTCCTATTCTTTTGATCTTCTACTTTTACCGTGCATCTTATAACAAGTGGTATGAGAGTGTAGGTTCAAGATCCCAACCGTTCCTGAGAGGAGCAAAATCTTAACTCCTGGGATGGCCGTCATTGGCATCTATGACCCGGCGTACAAAACCGCGGCATGAGGGCGGCTTCGACATCCTCAACTTCTGGCTACCACATCGGCAACACAAGCATCCCCTCGAAGTGAGGCATCCGTAGTTCTGTACAGCATCAAGGCACACTCATCGTCGTCGTGCTCGTCGCTATTTTCGGTTCTTGGTTTGCGCCGCGCTCAAATCCGCCTAAATCAGAACAAGGATGCAACATGGTCCGGCCATCTGCTTGTGGAAGTTTTGAGTTAAAGTTGAAGTGGCGTCTAACTTGAAGTGCGAAGCCTACTTAGAAAATAAATCGAAGCAGCTATTAATTTCGTCGAGTCCGAAGCGTATGTCGATGTGAAATGAGAAGACGACAACCTTGACAAGCTATTAATCGGCTTCTACCCACCCTGCCTTTGCCTCTGTTAACCCGTAGTGCCTAATGCCTTTGGGGAATTCTGCCGAACAACCTGGGGGCAGTGACGACTATGGTCGATTTGTCATTGGTTCCGCCACCGTGACCGCTGATGTAGTTGATGGATGACCGGGTGTGTTTGGTGATGCTGTTACCAGCTGAAAATCTTGCCATGAATTAATGCCAAAAGTGTGAAGTTGTCCTAGTACTGGATAGATCTTAGAGTAATGCAAACTTAAATTTAATGCCCAAGGTGTGAAGTTTGTCCTAGTACTAGAAAGATCGTAGTGTGATAGCCAGTTGTAGAGGTCAAAGTGGTTAGGCCGGCTGCCTGATGCCCTCATCGTTACGCTGACAGTGATGTTTAGAATGGAAGAATTTTATAGCACATTATACTAAAAGTAGAACAACGGTAATAGTCTAATAGAAATTAAATATGACCATTAATTTATGAGAGCATTTTAGACTTTTGTTTTTCAATCTGTTTTTTTGGAGAATATTTTGGACTATTCACAGAAACATATGTTTCTAAAACCTTGGCTTGCTCCTCTCTAGGCGATACTAGCTGCACTGCACCTCCATGGCTTGTCACCTAGCCCTAAGGGTTTGATCTTATCCAAATGTTAATGTTTCTCTCTCAGACTGTATGTAATCTTATCCAAAGAGCCATCGTACTTTACTTCATTGAGTTGAAGCAGTACTCGAGAAAGGGGGATAACATAGCAGATTAGGATTTAACAGAACTCTGCTTAACAGTTACAGTTTGTACTAACCACCATGCATAACACCTTTGGTTATATGCATTGTTTTCATGTCTTAACCTAATTCCTGGCAGCAAATTGGTCACGGTGATATGCATTGTTTGGCATTGATGCTAGAGATCATAATCTGTAAGGTATGAATACTGAGAACAAATACCAACAAATAAAAGCTTCCAACAGAATCACGTGATCTTTGGGGCAGAAATTGTGAGAGAACACCAAGAACCGCAGATTTCTGGTAATTGGACTCCAAACAAAACTATCGGGTGCATTCGAATGATGTGAAAAATCAGAAAGGGACTTAGAAGAAGATCTTCAGGTGTCGGTGGTTGGGGTGGATGGATCCCTGTTCAATCGACGGAGGCAGCGGCAGCGAGGCAGGCGGAGGATTTCGTTCCGGGGTTCTGTTGGGGGGTTGTATGTGTTTTGGTCATGGGCTTGTCATGACCTTCGTGTCCACAGCCGGGCTCGGGTCTGCGACGTGGCGGCGGCGGCGAAGGCCACACTGTCTAGGTTCTTCCTGGACGACCTCCAGGATAGCGCGCTCCAGGACTTCACATGCCACGCCTATAAGAAGTACATCGTGGCACGCCTACCGAGGGTCATGGTGGAGCCGTTCATCAGAGTACGTCGGGCTATCCTCCGGTGCCATCGGCAAAAGGAAGAAATTAATTTTACGCTACTTGTCTTATTTATAATTTTACTTCTTTCAAAATTTTACTATTAGTAACGTCAGTGATAGTATAACTAAATACTAACTAATCTAAATTATCGGACCGTAAAGATTAGATAACTTATATTTATTTTAAGATATCTAAAAAGAGCTCTTAGGGTGGACTTTGAGTTCTGATCAGGCAGCTTGGCGTTATCAATGCATTGTCACTGTCCTGGTATCATTAATATCATTATGATGCTAACCGAATGGTTATGCTTTATCTATTTTTAATTTTGGCGTGCAAAACATTAAAGTTCTCTTCCTTATTTTAGGTTGATATGGGTTGATATGGACTGGCGTACATATGTTCAATTATTGTAGACCAGGAGTGGGTTGATGTGGACTGGCATACATATGTTCAATTATTTTAGGTTCCTATGGGTTGATGTGGACTGGCATACATCTTTTCCCTAATCTTTGCCCTTCCTCACACGTAACCCTCTTAACCCTTCTCTCCAGTGGCGATGAGCGGTTCTACGGCATCGATCGGGACCTAGGGCGAAGGCATCTAGGGAGTGTGCTGCCTTTGAAGACCACAACCGGAGCTTCTTCCTCGCATCTGAGAGAACGATCTCCATCCACTTCTTTTCATCCATGCCTTTAGGTCGTCACGGGCCTCTGCCTGAAGCTCCTCACATGGGCGAAGTGTAACTGTAAGCACAAAGTAGAATAGTGTTTTTTTTTCTTTTTGCGATCACTAGTTGGAATAGTGTTGGTCATTGTTCGGTTGCTCACATGTAGTCTAAGTTTCCATCCATCATTAGAGGCTTGATCGTAATTACAGCACATCCTATAATTACCCCCAGCCCACTCCCTGCACTAGTCAGGGCCAAGATTATTTTCCTGCCGAAGAAACTCTGATTATGTAGAATAGTTTTTGTCACTGATATGCCCTAGAGGCAATCAGAGAGATGATTATATCATTTCTATATTTATGATCTTTTAAACAATATGTTATTTTGCCTTTTGAATAAATGTCTTTCATATTGATCAACAAGTATATGATTTGTTCGTGGAACTCTTTATTCATATTTTAATGTTATTCTAAATTATTTCTAATCTTATATCATTATGTGGGACAATTATAATTTACAAATCAGTACATGTATTGATTGATAATTATATTTTATGGATCATGGATATAAGATATAAAATTAATAATGTAGATACATGTTAGAGAATATGATGTTGGATTAATCCATCATAAGACATTGTTGGAATTGTTATATTTTTAAGTGTCATCAGTTGGTCTCATACATAATGTATGTAGAATTTTTAGACCTGATATCATTATTCTTTTCAACATATGTAATAGTTTACTGAGGGGTTGCCAAACACTACTCCGTGACTAAGTGGTCATAAAGGTAGCTTTCAGGTTTACTATGGAACATACGGAGAAATATGAGCGGTAAAGATGGAAATTGCCCCTCCTATACAACAGAAGAGATATCTTTAGACCCCTCAATATGGTTGGATTAAGAAAATGTATGACCATGCTGACTGTAGTTGAGAAGTCAATCACAACTAAGTAACCTACTACAGGTTCGAGTGAAGAATCGAGCTATCATAGGATGGCACCTTTCTCGCCTTGAGTTTGATCTGGTATCATAAGGTAAAGAGATTGGTACATAAGCACTATATAGATTCATCCGATACGATCTTTATGTACGTTTGGAAGTCGTTATGTTCTATTAGAGACCGCGACCGACTTATGGATCGGAAAGTAGCTTTCGGCCTTTGCCCAAATATATATAAACCTATAAGGTCACACACTTAATGAGCTAGAATGATACAGTCTGGATGATAGTTTCCGAGTAAGATACAATCTCTACTCGTATTGCATGAAGATCTAGGCATTCCGAGTTGGATACGATATATGATCGTATCAAATAAAGATCCAATTGGAGGCTATATAAAGAGAGGTACAAAGGATGAGAGAGGTATCCCAAAACATAATCATCAAAATCCTAGCCGCCACCTCTCATAACTCCTGCCTTGCATGCTGATGCTAGCACTCTAATGCACGGTGTTCCATCCCTAAACATGTGGACCTCGGTAGAGACACTGCTACGATTGTGGCACTGATCAAGATGATTGTAAGGAGGAGACAGTTGATCAGAGGACGATCGATTGCTTCCACTACACCGATGCACTCTTCGTTGAATCGGCTGCTTTAACTCTACTTCAGCTACACTACATGTCTAGTGGTAATGATCTATGATCTCTTACTTACATGGCTTCATAATTTACACAGTAGAAAATTTTAATCTACGCTAGTGTAGTCTACCCGTATTCCAACAATGGTATCAGAGCTATCTTGTGTAGTATTTGATATGGATTGATCGTGTATAGTTGATATGCAGTGGTAGTAGATTGAATCTATTACTGGTCTGATATGATAGCTTAGATAGGTGCATTGTCCTGATAAGATGCTTCAAAAAGGTGACAGAGAAGCCATCCTGTTTGTTTATTAATGTAACATCCTGTTTTTCTGAGATTTTTAAAGCCTGGATTTCAAAAATGAATTTTCTGGAATTTTCTGAAATTAATTGAAGCTTCAAATGAATTTTCAAAGTTTTAAATGATTTAATGTGATTAAAATAAACATTAACATAAGTGGAAAATATGTTATTTGTGTTCCTTGTGTCACAAGGAATTTTTTGGTATTTTTGGTGAATTTTCCGGATTTATTTGCTATTTTCTAGAGCTTTTAGAAGTTTATTTGAATTTCTGGAAAAAGAAAAGAAAAGGAAATAACCCCCCGCCCGATCTTCCTCTCTCCGCCCGCGCGTCGTCCATCCCCCGCCGCCGCCGCCATCAGACCTTTTCCGCGCGCCGCGCGATCCGCCGCGCCACGCTGTCGCAGATCTCGCACCGACGCGGCGGCGGCGCGCGCCGCCTCGCCTCGCGCTCGGCCGCCCGATCGCGCGCCGCGATCGCAGCTGGCCCGCCGCGCGCGCGAACCCTAACCCTAGCGTGCGCCCGCCGTCCGATCCCTCCGCGTTGAATCCTAGCCGCCCAAACCTAATCCGCGTCCCCCGCGCCAGAATCGATCGGGATTGCCTCGGTTCGCGTGTTAAAACCCGCCGCCGCCGCCTCGGTTCGTGTGCCCGCCGCCCGAGCTCGTCGCCGCCGCCCTCGCCGCGCGCTCGCGCCGCGCCACACGGAGTCGCTCCGCCGTCGCTGCTGCCGCCGCCCGTCGCGCCCTCCGTCGCGCCCGTCCGCCGCCGCCGCGAAGACTCGCCGGTGAGCCTCGCCGCCGATCTCCTCGCCGTCGCCGCGCCGCCCACTCGGTCGCCCTCGCCGCACTTCGCCCGCCTCGGTCCCGAGCTCGCGCCGCGCCACGCCGCGCACCCGCGCGCGCGCGACGCCGCGCGGAGCGCCGCCACGCGCCGCCGATCCGCTCCCGCGTCGGCCACGCGCCGCCATCTCCCGCCTCGCGCGCGCGCAAGGCGTCGCGACGCCGCGCGGCGAGCCGCCACGCTGCCGTCGCCGATCGCCCGTCGCCGCGCCGCGCCGCGCGATCCCGCCGCCGCTTCAGTCGAGCCGAGGCCAGATCCGCCGCGTGTCCGCCTCCCGCCGCCGGATCCGCCGACGCCGCCCGCCGCCGCGCGCCGGCTCAGCCTAGCCACGTGGCAGCACCGGCGCGTGCCACGCCAGCCCTAGGCCACGTGGCACGACACGTGGCATGCCACGTCGCCGCCACGCCGCCCTAGCCGCCTCCCGAGCCACGTGGCGGCCACGCCACCGCCACGCCAAGACGCGCCACGTGGCAAGATATGCCGCCGCCACGTCGGCGTGCCCCCGCGTCGACCCGCGCGCCGTGCATCATTACGTGGACCGGGTCCACGGTGAACTCGGAATTTGGTGCACCGGGTTCACAAAGACAAGAGCCTTTTTCATTTTTTCCCGAATTAATTTTGAATTAATTTTCCGAGCCCGTTCTCCTCCGTCCCTAGCTCCGATTGACCCGTTCTTTTTCTAAATTCATCTAAAATCGAGCTCTAGCTGTTGGTTCTATTTTTGGGAATTTTTGAGTTCTTTTGCTTGTCATTTTATGTGTTTCTTTGTTTCCGGTCGCTTTCTCTCTCGTTAGATTCGGATTCCGGAGGAGCAGTGTTTCGCGCTGTAAGACCGGGAGTACCTCACGAGCATAACGAAGGCAAGTCGTGTCCCTTGATCATGTTGAACCCAATTTTACAAACTATTATTTAATTATTTTGTTTCAAACTACATTGCATTGCTATTTTTATTCAAACCGTTGTACGTAGTTATTGTCCCAATTGCAATTACACCTCTTTGACACTTTGAAATACCATGATGCCTTTGTCACCATAGGTTGGGAAATTTATTAGTGATGCTAGTTTATTTATCACATGGGTTGGTACGATTAGATTGCTTAGCCGATTATTATTTACGCTTGATCTCATCACATCATTAAATTATTAATTTGACTTAATGATATATGGAATCGTGGTTGGTGCCACGTGTATTAAAATTTGTGCCACGGCATTGGTGTGACGTTGGCTTGGTTATACAAATTGGTTTTGCACTCGGCGCAGTGATCGTGCAAGAAAGGGGAAGTACAGTTGTACTTTGGGGATGTGGTAGTCTCGCCGTAATGCTAAGGACTTAACTTTGTGCGCCATTGATCCGAGCTTAATCGCAAACCACATGTCTATTATGGGATGGACTCGCTGATTAATTTGTAATATTTCAATTCGATTCGCCATTGTGATGGACATGGTTGCCGATTTCCATGTGGCGCAAGGGGGTGTGATGCGAAACCTAGCGGGCGGGATTGTGTTGAGGTAGAGCATTGTAAAGGCCTTGTTGTGATTTCCTTAGGCCTAGGCTAATCACATCGTGTGGGTACAGATTGTGCAACCTCTGCAGAGTGTAAAACTATTCGAATAGCCGCGTCCTCGGTCATGGGCGGTGCTCGGGATTTCACACGAGGGTTAGTGTTTCATTTATAACTTGGTGGTTTATGTTGGGGTGAGCAGTAGTTCATCGTTGGTCTAACTTGTGAATTGGTGTTCACAAGTGGTTCATGTTTATTCCTTTGATTATCTATTATTACTCGTTTTCGCTAACTTTCGCTTTCAAGTTATTTAATATATTTCATCAATAAATGCCTTTATGCAAATTAACCTTTCAGCCTTCCTTTGGTAAGCTTTGCATATTATATTGCATTTATTGTTACAAACGACTTGCCGAGTACCAATGTACTCACGGCTTACGCCTATGTTGCTCGATTGAGGAGAGGAGTACTATCGCCAGGAGGTGCCGGAAGGAGTACTACGACGACTTCACGGATTAGGCTTCGTTCTCCACTCGATAGCCGTGGCTTGTCGATTGGTCGCCACGCTTTATTTTGGATTTCACGCTATTTTGTTAAGCCCTTCCGCTAGAGATATTGTAAGCTTGGCCATAAGGTCGCACTTTGATATTTTATCGATATTCGAGTTTTCCTTTATTATTGTCGTGTGTATGACTATGATGACATCTATGTTTGACTGTGAGCACTAGCGTGATCCTGGACTAGTGCAGTTTACACAGAGAGACCAAATTTGCATATTCGGGTCTCGACAGAGATGGTATCAGAGCCATATCGACTGTAGGACGAAGCCCTAAGTTAAATTGGTCGTAGCCCAAAAAAATTTTATTTTCTAAATCAAACCAACTAAACTTGATATTTAGTAATATCTCTATCTTCTTACCTCGTTCTTAAGGATTCTTGTCTCTCGCCCCAACTCTTGCAAAATTCGTTTTCCTAAAGTTATAAACTGATCTTCCCTTTATAAATGCATTAGATGTCCCAAGCTTCTTACAGCCCGACAGGAGGATGGAGGTCACTTCTACGTGTTTTGTTGCGGTGCCTCGGATTTAAGAGACTGCCCGTCTACCTCACTAAGGATGAGAAGCAGAAAGGTCAACGTATCGGGAGCATCTCCAGGCTATATTTCACTACCCGAGTTGGCAAGCAGGTGTTACATCACAGTTTCAAGAACTCCGGTGCCAGCGGGGAGATGTCAGCACAAGGAGTTGCGCACAAAGCCATCCGTCGACTTTGCAGGCTATACAAGATCAACATGGCTAGACTCGTCCGGAAGTTCAAGGAGCAGTACGGAGCCACCCCGAGACTACAGAGCGGGCCGGGAGGAGCCCGTCCGCAGCCGCAAGATTTCACTGCCGCCTACACCGCCGAGCCCAGAGGAGAGACGTCGTATCACCGGAGATCGTCGCGCCTACCTCAGTCGGTTCACTCCAGCGCCAGTCAGGGAGCAGTCGCCGCCGATCCGCAACCCGTGGGTTGTCTACAGCGATTCTGAGGACGATAGCAGTGTACCCTATTTGTCAGGACCCGAGTGGGAGCCTTCAGAGTAGATAGTGCGAGTAGACACATTGGATTTTATTTGCAGTTGTGTGCGATGTGAGCTGCAAATATTGCCTTAAAAGCATTATATTGCGATCATGTCAAATCTTTTATTGGAGTTTATTTCTGTTCAGTTTCTTAGTTAGCCTTTTGGCTAAGTGTTTGTTTAGTTAGGTCTCCATTAAGCAAAACCCCCTTAGACGTATTTACCTCTTATCTATGCTTTTCCTCTCGCCTTTCACCTTTGGTCACAACAGCTTGTTTTCTTTCAGAGCAAGATGGTTGACACCAGAACTCCTCCACCGCAACTGGGGAACCAGACCCAGAGAATAATGCCGCGCGCAGCGCTGCCACTGCCTTGGATCCCGCACTCGATCGATTCTTGATGGCCCGCATACGATGATGCAGACTATGATGCGTGGTATGCAGACCATGATGCAATGACAAGACCAGAGCCGCACCACCGCCAAAGACATCGTCGCAGACCAGCTATGCAGAGTTTATGAGGACGAGACCGCCCGCTTTCTCCAGTTCATCGAGCCTTTGAGGCCGACGACCGGGTCCGTTCGATTGAGAAGAAATCGAACTTGGCCTGCACCGACAGGAGAAGGTGTCAGATGTAAAGACATCGCCTTGAGGGACCAAAGCAGCAGAGTGGTGGGAGAACCATGTGCGCCCATGAGGACCAAAGATAACATCACCGGAAGGAATTCGCCAAGGCTTTCCACACCGCTCATGTCATGGAGGGAGTGGTTGAGATGAAGAAGGATGAGTTTCGGAGTTCCAGCAGAGGAACTCATTAGTGAGTGAATATCTCAATAAATTCACTCGCTTAGCTTCGCACGCGCTGCAGAGGATGTAGCGATGCATGCAGCTCGCGTAAGAGGTTCAAGAAAGGCTTGAACCCGGCTTTGAAGGTGCAAGTCGAGGCAACGACTATGCCGCTTCAGCAGCTTGGTGGATAAGGCCATACTTATCGAGGAGAGTCGCCGCGAGCTCGAGGAGTCTCGCAAGAGGAGGTTGATCCAAAGAGGATCACGGTCACACCGCCTCAGAGGCCTCGCTTTGGTTCCTACCACCGCACGAGCGCCACAAAGAAGAAGAAGCAGCAGCAGCAGCAGCCTTGTGGTTTCGGACCCCACTGCATACACCGCGCCAATTTGGTCCAGACGGCGTCCTAGTGGTTCCAGTGGGCAGCAGCAGCAGAAGAGTAATAATCCAGCAAAGATCCATCACTTGCTTCAAGTGTCATGAAGAAGGACACTATGCTAGCAAGTGCCCTCGAGGCGTGCCCCGACACCGATTCGCTTCGACTTGGGAGCCACACCGGTCGCACCCTACCGGGAGCAGACGAGGAGCACCCCGGCCGGGACGAGCCGCAGGACGCGGTGGTGAGAGGTCGTGAACCACGCCACCGCAGAGGATGCCCAGCAGCACCAGACGTTGTGATCGATGACGTTTCGCATATCTGGCCTCGCCACCGCTTTATTTGATTCGAGCTTCGATTCGCTTGTTTCTGAGTTTTGCTTTAAAGCAACAATTGAAAATCGTTGCTCTTGGATCTGTTCTTTTAATCCAATCCCTGATCCGAGTTGAGGTCCAACCAGGTTGTCCAGAGTTAGGATAACCATTCAGGAGTTGAGTTCGAGGCCGACTGATTTTGTTGGATATGCATCCCTAGATGTAATCTTGGGAATGGATTGGCCGTAAGCAAAGCAGCGGTGTTAGACGTGGGAGCAGGCGGTGATCTTAACCAATTCAGATGGAGTTAAGGTGCGATTCGCAGCCAGTGAGTGCCAGCCAGAGCCAGTCATGATCTGCCAGAGTAAGGTAATCCAGTTGGAGGATGTACCAGTTGTCAGAGAGTACCCGACGTATTTCGGATGATCTTCCGTATGCCACCGAGAGGGAGGTTGAGTTTCGATTGAGCTTGTGCCAGGTACCGCTCCGATTTCCAAGAGACCCTATCGGATGCCAGCCAATGATTTAGCAGAGTTGAAGAAGCAAATTCAGGAGCTCTTGGATAAGGGTTATATCAGACCGAGTTCGTCCCCGTGGGGAGCGCCATGTTGTTCGTCAAGAAAAGGATGGAAGTCGGCGCATGTGTGTGGACTACAGAGCACTTAATGAGGTCACCACAAGAATAAGTACCCTCGCCCGTGATCGATGACCGCTTGACCAGCTTAAGGAGCAGGAGTATTCTCCAAGATTGATTTGAGGTCGATATCATCGATGAGGATACGTAAGGAGGACATACCCAAGACACCTTCTCGACTCGTTATGGTCTATACGAGTTCACAAAGTGATGTCATTTGGTTTGACTAATGCCCAAAGATATTTCATGTATTTAATGAATAAGGTGTTTATGGAATATTTGGACAAGTTTGTCGTTGTGTTCATTGACGACATTTTGATATATTCCAAGAATGAGGAGGAACATCAGAGCACTTGAGGTTAGCATTGCAGTAAATTGAGAGATAACCAGTTGTATGCAAAGTTCAGCAAATGTGAGTTTTGGATGAAGAAAGTCGCTTTCTAGGGCATGTGTTGACAGCAGAAGGAGTCGCAGATTGACCCAGTGGAAAGTAAGTGATGTTTTGGATTGGCAATCACCCACTTGATTACCTGTGTCGAGTTTTCTGGTATGGCAGATACTACCGTCGCTTTATTGAGGATTTTCCGGTGTGGCTGCACCCTCACGCAGATTGCTCAAAAGGAAAAGAAATTCACTTGGACGCCAGAGTGTGAGAAGAGTTTTGAAACTTAAGGAGAGTTTGACCACAGCCCGGTGCTTGTGTTGCTCGATATTAACAAGGATTTTGAGATATTTTGCGATGCTTCGCGCAAAGGTTTGGGTTGTGTCTTGATGCAAGACAAGAGAGTGGTAGCCTATGCCTCACGCCAGTTGAGACCGCATGAGGAGAACTACCCTACCCATGATTTGGAGTTGGCACCGTAGTGCATGCTTTAAAGATTTGGCGCCATTATCCGATGGGTAACGGATGTGAGGTTTACACGGATCATAAGAGTCCAAATACATCTTTACCCAGTCCGAGCTTAACCTCAGGCAGAGGAGGTGGTTAGAGCTGATAAAGGATTATAATGT
Organism: Melocanna baccifera; assembly: GCA_036346265.1. NCBI lineage: Eukaryota > Viridiplantae > Streptophyta > Magnoliopsida > Poales > Poaceae > Melocanna > Melocanna baccifera. The sequence continues at coordinate 31,789,627 of CM070677.1, read as the reverse complement.
GGGCATACATTATCATCCTGGAAAAGCTAATGTTGTTGCAGATGCCTTGAGCAGAAAGGTATACTGCAATTCGGTGATGATTCGAGAGAGTCAGCCAGCTTTGCATGAGGAATTTCAGAAGCTTAACCTTGAGTTGGTTGAGCGAGATTTTTGGCGACTATGGAGATGCAAACCTACTTTGATGGTCGATTCGCGAGCTCGGTCGGATGATGAGGCATTTCAATGGATCGTAAAGAATTTAAGTGAAGGTAAAGAGTCGATTTTGGTGGATGACCAGGGAACCTTGTGGTTCAAGCAGCGTTTGTGTGTGCCCAATAAACAAGAAATAAAGGATGTGTTGTTAAAAGAAGCTCATGAGTCACTGTATTCGATTCATCCAGGCAGTACCAAGATGTACCAAGACATTAAGGATAAGTATTGGTGGCCAAACATGAAGTGAGAGATTGCTGAGTATGTAGCCCTTTGCGATGTTTGTCAGAGAGTAAAGGCAGAGCACCAGAGACTCGCAGTTTGCTCTGACCATTAAAAGTCCCCGAGTGGAAGTGGGAAGAAATTGGTATGGACTTTATAGTCGGTTTGCCTAAAACCAAAGAGGGTCATGATTCGATTTGGGTCATTGTGGACCGCTTGACCAAGGTTGCTCATTTCATTCCGCTTAAGACGACTTACGGTGGTGACAGATTGGCGAGCTATATATGTCCGTGATAGTCGGCTTGCATGGTGTGCCCAAGAAGATTGTGTCGATCGTGGATCGCAGATTCACCTCGCGGTTTTGGGGTAGTTTCCATAAGGCTATGGAACTCACCGAATTTCATCTGAGATATCACCCCGCATGCAGATGGTCGACAGAGCGAGTTAATCGACTCGAGGACATGTTGAGAGCCTGTGTGCTCGATCATGGGTCTAAGTGGGACATTGTTTACCCTTTGCGAGTTCTCATACAACAACGATTATCGTGCCGGTTTGCGAGATGTCACCGCTTGAGGCATTGTATGGCAGAAATGCGCAGACCCTCTCAATTGGAAAGAGACGGGGAAGGACAGTTTTGGCCCGATTGTTTGAAAGAAGGCGAGGATAAGGTCCGCTTGATTCAGAAAGGTTGAAAGCGCCTGTGCCGAGCAGAAAAGCTATGCAGATACGACGCCGAGAGCTGAGTTTTGAGCCAGATGATTTTGTGTACCTGAGGATCACACCATTCAAAGGTGTGAAGAGATTTCAGCTAAAAGGGAAGCTTGCACCGAGATATTTTGGTCCGTTCAGGATTCTGAAACGCAGGGGAGAAGTTGCTTATCAGTTGGAGCTACCTGCGTCTTTCGGTGGGGTACATGACGTCTTTCATGTGTCCCACCAAGAAGTGCTGCGCGCACTGAGGAGGTTGTGCCAGTAGAGGCCGTTGACCTGCAGGAGGATCTGTCATACAAAGAGCACCCAGTCAAAATCTTAGAAGTGTCAGAGCGAGTCACCCGGAATAAAGCGGTCCGTTTTTGCAAAGTTCAGTGGAGCAACCATTCTGAAGAGGAAGCCACCTGGGAGCGCGAGGAGGATCTCAGAGCAGAGTTTCCGAACCTATTCTCTTAGTTGGCCCAGATCTCGGGGTCGAGATCTCGTTTAAGGGGGTAAGGTTTGTAACATCCTGTTTTTCTGAGATTTTTAAAGCCTGGGTTTCAAAAATGAATTTTCTGGAATTTTCTGAAATTAATTGAAGCTTCAAATGAATTTTCAAAGTTTTAAATGATTTAATGTGATTAAAATAAATATTAACATAAGTGGAAAATATTTTATTTGTGTTCCTTGTGTCACAAGGAATTTTCTGGTATTTTTGGTGAATTTTCCGGATTTATTTGCTATTTTCTAGAGCTTTTAGAAGTTTATTTGAATTTCTGGAAAAAGAAAAGAAAAGGAAATAACCCCCGCCGCCCGATCTTCCTCTCTCCGCCACGCGTCGTCCATCCCGCCGCCGCCGCCATCAGATTTTTTTCCGCGCCGCCGCTCGATCCGCGCGCGCCACGCTGTCGCAAGATCGCACGCTGACGGCGCGGCGCACGCGCCCGCCTCGCCTCGCCTCGGCGCCGATCGCGCGCGCGCGATCGCAGACCGCCCGCCCGCGCGCGCGAACCTAACCCTAGCGTGCGCCCGCCGTCCGATCCTCCGCGTTGAATCCTAGCCGCCCAAACCTAATCCGCGTCCCGCCGCGCAGAATCGATCGGGATTGCCTCGGTTCGCGTGTTAAAACCCGCCGCTCGCCTCGGTTCGTGTGCCCGCCGCCGAGCTCGTCGCCGCCGCCCTCGCCGCTTCGCGCTCGCGCGCGCGCGCCGGAGTCGCTCCGCCGTCGCGCTGCCGCCGCCGGCGCCCCTCCGCGCGCGCCGTCCCGCCGCCGTCGCCGAAGACTCGCCGGTGAGCTCGCGCCGATCTCCTCGCCGTCGCCGCGTCGCCCGCTCGGTCGCTCGCCGCACTTCGCTCCGCCTCGGTCCCGAGCGCGCCGCGCCACGCCCGCGCACCGCGCGCGCCGCGGCGCCGCGCGAGCGCCGCCACGCGCCGCCGATCCGCTCCCGCGTCGGCCACGCTGCCGCCATCTCCGCTCCGCGCGCCGCGCGCGCGTCGCGCGTCGCGACGCCGCGCGGCGAGCCGCCACGCGCCGCCGTCGCTTGCCGCCGCGCGCCGCGCGCGCGATCCCCGCCGCCGCCAGATCTCGAGCCGAGGCTCAGATCGGCGCGTGTCCGCCTCCCGCCGTCGGATCCGCCGACGCCGCCCGCGCCCGCGCCGCCAGCTCAGCCTAGCCACGTGGCAGCACCAGCGCGTGCCACGTCAGCCCTAGGCCACGTGGCACGACACGTGGCATGCCACGTCAGCGCCACGTCAGCCCTAGCCGCCTCCCCCGAGCCACGTGGCAGCCACGCTACCGCCACGCCAAGACGCGCCACGTGGCAAGATATGCTTTGCCACGCGCGTGCCCGCCGCCGTCGACCCGCCGCCCCGTGCACTGTTACGTGGACCGGGTCCACGGTGAACTCGGAATTTGGTGCACCGGGTTCACAGCACAGTAGCCTTTTTCATTTTTTCCCGAATTAATTTTGAATTAATTTTCCGGGAGCCCGTTCTCCTCCGTCCTAGCTCCGATTGACCCCGTTCTTTTTTCTAAATTCATTTAAAATCGAGCTCTAGCTGTTGGTTCTGTTTTTGGGAATTTTTGAGTTCTTTTGCTTGTCATTTTATGTGTTTCTTTGTTTCCGGTCGCTTTCTCTCTCGTTAGATTCGGATTCCGGAGGAGCAGGTTTCGCGCCAGAAGACCAGGAGTACCCCGCTGAGCATAACGAAGGCAAGTCGTGTCCCTTGATCATGTTGAACCCAATTTTACAAACTATTATTTAATTATTTTGTTTCAAACTACATTGCATTGCTATTTTTATTCAAACCGTTGCACAGGTAGTTATTGTCCCAATTGCAATTACACCTCTTTGACACTTTGAAATACCATGATGCCTTTGTCACCATAGGTTGGGAAATTTATTAGTGATGCTAGTTTATTTATCACATGGGTTGGTACGATTAGATTGCTTAGCCAGTTATTATTTACGTTTGATCTCATCACATCTGTTAAATTATTAATTTGACTTAATGATATATGGAACTGTGGTTGGTGCCACGTGTATTAAAATTTGTGCCACGGCATTGGTGTGACGTTGGCTTGGTTATACAAATTGGTTTTGCACTCGGGCGAGTGATCGTGCGAAGAAAGGGGAAGTACGGTTGTACTTTGGGGGATGTGGTAGTCTCGCCCGGGTAATGCTAAGGACTTAACTTTGTGCGCCATTGATCTGAGCTTAATCGTGCAAACCACATGTCTATTATGGGATGGACCTGGCTGATTAATTTGTAATATTTCAATTCGATTCTGCCATTGTGATGGACATGGTTGCTGATTTCCATGTGGCGCAAGGGGGGGTGTGATGCGAAACCCTAGCGGGCAGGATTGTGTTGAGGTAGAGCATTGTAAAGGCCTTGTTGTGATTTCCTTAGGCCTAGGCTAATCACATCGTGTGGGTACAGTTGTGCAACCTCTGCAGAGTGTAAAACTATTCGAATAGCCGCGTCCTCGGTCATGGACAGTGCTCGGGGATTTCACACGAGGGTTAGTGTTTCATTTATAACTTGGTGGTTTATGTTGGGGGTGAACAGGTAGTTCACTGTTGGTCTAACTTGTGAATTGGTGTTCACAAGTGGTTCATGTTTATTCCTTTGATTATCTATTATTATCGTTTCGATTAACTTTCGCTTTCAAGTTATTTAATATATTTCATCAATAAATGCCTTTATGCAAATTAACCTTTCAGCCTTCCTTTGGTAAGCTTTGCATATTATATTGCATTTATTGTTACAAACGACTTGCTGAGTACCAATGTACTCACGGCTTTACGCCTATGTTGCTCAGTTGAGGGAGAGGAGTACTATCAGCAGGAGGTGCCGAAGGGAGTACTACGACGACTTCACGGATTAGGCTTCGTTCTCCACTCGATAGCTTTGTGGCTTGTCGATTGGTCGCTACGCTTTATTTTGGATTTCATTGCTATTTTGTTAAGCCCTTCCGGCTAGAGATATTGTAAGCTTGGCCATAAGGTCGTACCTTTGATATTTTATCGATATTCGAGTTTTCCTTTATTATTGTCGTGTGTATGACTATGATGACATCTATGTTTGACTGTGAGCACTAGCGTGATCCTGGACTAGTGCAGTTTACAGAGAGACCGAATTTGCATATTCGGTCTCGACAATTAAGGAGGAGAAACCATAAGTTATAAGGTGAAAAGAAGATGGGCTATATATATATATATATATATATATATATATATATATATATATATATATATATATATATATATATATATATATATATATATATATGTATGTATGTATGTATGTATGTATGTATGTATGTATGTATGACTGATATTCTATTGATGTTTGGTGATAAGATCTTATCTATCTGATTTGATCGACCTAGTCACCTAGCTAGGGGCAAACAACTCTACCAGGTAGTAACCAAAGTCCTCGTGTGAGTAAATTTCATAAAACTATAACTTTAGTGGCAAAAAAAGATCACTTTGGTGTAACATTTATCTTCAATTTTATGGAGCTACAACTTTAGCAGGCTGTTTTTCACCGAACTACAACTCCGTCACAAATAGAATGTTATGACATCCCAAGGCCACCTGTCATACTCTCATGCCTTACCCACACCATTACGGTTACTGACTGGGCAGCCACATGAGCGCCTTTCGTCTTCTCCTCAACTCAAACAAAGAAAAGGAGAAGGGGAGGCAGCCATGGAGGGTTCAGGCTGAGCTCAGCAGTAGTGAAGTAGAAGATGGCGATGGCTAGCAACCTGAAAAATGGAGCACAAAGACTATGGTGAACTCCAAGGCAGCAACCGTGAGCAGGGAGATAACCTATGGTGGTGATGCATCTCTCCCTTTAGTGTGGCCACCCCAATGCTGATCAACACGTGGTGCCAGTGCATCAACGAGGCCGAGGACATCAACGACGCGGTGCCGAGTGAGGAGGTGGAGAAGATGGAGGAAATGGTGTGAGGGATGGCAACACGCAGAGGCTACGGAGGTGGTGACTCCTTGATGGCAGTGGCATTGGGGCTGTAGAGGTGGATGCAGATGGTGTCATAGGAGAAGGCAGCCTATTAGGAAGGGAGCAACTGGAAGAGAAACATAGTCGGGACAGAAGTGGCATTGAATTATCATTGGTTATTGCATGGGTCCTCGGTCATTTAGGAAACCTTCAGAAATTAACACCAAGTTTTTTCTTTTCCTTTTACTTCTCTTCTTTTAGTACATTGCATTAGACCTACCTGTAGTATGCAGTGTTGCTGTTGTTTTTCTACATGTAATACCTCAAAACACTTTAATTATCTATGCTGGTTTTATCAGCTAAACAATGACAACAGTACTATTGGGAATACCATCAAAGAGCATAAAACTTCTGTACATTAGCTGGTCAATCATGATCCATGGTATCATTGATACGAGATCAAACAATAAACTTACAAATACCCCCGGTCGGATACGGAGACCGTTGAAGATGCAGGGGGACTCAAGAAGATGCACAAGAATGACTAAGTGTATTTAATATAAGTGTTTAAGGTTACAAAATGGCCCCCTCTCACATCATAAGAGGTCATATTTATAGGAGAAGGGAGATGTGTGAAGTTACAAGTTTGCCCTTAGGGTCTAGTTTACTCCTAGGTTTATCTACATTATTTGCCCCCACGTGAGCCCCACCATGTACAGGACTCCAAGGTTGGTTCGTGACTAGCCCTGGACCCCTCCGTGGTTGGTCTTGTGTACCTCACTTGGGGTTGGTCTTGCGTATCTTGTCTAGGGTTGGCCTCGGACCCCTTCGGGGTTGGTCTTGCATACTTTACATGGAGTTGACCCTAGACCCCTCCGGAGTGAGTCTTGGGTATCTTGCCTTTGGGTTGGCCCTGGACCCCTCCATGGTGGGTCTTACACACCTCGCCCGGAGTTGGCCATGGACCCATCCGAATTTGTCCTCATGAGCCTCACTGAGGTTGGTTTTGCAAACCTCATTGAGGTTGACTTGGGGACTTGGGGGTTAGACCCTTCAACGTGTGCCATCGCTCTAAGGTGGTTGTGGGCCCGAGGTGGCATGGGCCCTCCTCCAACAATAGCCCCTCGTCGACTTGGGTGGTCGTCAGCCCCCCGCCTGGGCCAGTGCATTGACTTGCAAAAGGGGTTGGCATGCTATCTCGAGTCAAGAATCCCATTGGTAGCCTGCAATGCATTCCGACAACATGTTAAAATACCTTAGACCTCGTGTGAACTTCAGATATCAGGTCGTGCCTGTGCCTCCAAGTTGGGTTCCCTGGGTGTTTGTCAAAGGGCCGTTGATTCACTCGGATGATTTTGGGTCATATTGGAGAGTTCACTGTCGCACAGAAGGACATGGGGTTGTGAACAGTTAAGGAGTCAAGTGTCGACTGCCCAGTTGCAAAGTTATGCGAAGGCGCAGGGTTAGGACTTAGCCCAAAGAAGTGCCTTGTGAAGTCAATTCTTGACCTATGACATTTGAGAGGCAAAGATATGCGTAGGGGTGCCAAGCTTGACTTACTTAGGCATGGCCACTAAAGGACATCGGAACCCAGGGGTGCGAAAGGTTGACCCATGTGAGCATGCTAGAAATAAGCACCTAACTTGCTGGTTCAAGACGAGCGGAGTCCTTAGGTAAATAAGTCATTGCGTGAACTCGTCAGGATAGGTGCAGATATGCCACTAGCCCGAGCTATGATGGAGCTTCAAGGCACATGAAGCCAACTGGGGTATACACACCCCTATGGGCAAGCTTGATTGGTGATGCTGAGTTGGATGATATCTCGAGGTGTGATCGGTCGATGTATGCCAACATGTCAAGATGTTCAAGGTCAATGAGCGTACCTAAGACTAGTCTGATGAGGTCCAACCTTCAAGGTGAGGGGTTACGCGCTAAGCCATTGTCTGCTCGGCGCATCAAGGCACAGTGCTAAAAGCTTGGAAGCATGGCACACGTTCGACTCATGGAGGCATGGCCGATGAAGCAAGACTTGCCCAATGTGAAACTACGCTCTGTCGAGGGATGGCCCTCAAGGCTAATCACATCGCGTTGAGGTGACGTGCTGGCGCTCGTCGATGTAAAGTGATCAACCTAACAAGCATGCCTAACTGAGGAGATACCGATAGGTCAAACTAAACTTGGCCGAGGGAATGCCCTATATGCCGAGTCATATCACACAAAGGTGAAGCTATCGTGGAGTGTTGCCCCTTCTAGTTGAACTAATCCAAAGGCTAGGAGTGCACTAGGGTGTGAAGTAATAGGGACTAATGAGTTACCTATGAGGCAAGGAGACATGCGCCGAAGCGCATATTAACGGACTCCTGGAGGGGTCGATTGCAATGCAGGTGGGTATGCATAGAAGTGCTACTCAACTCGCCTTAGGTATGACTTTGCAAGGATTTGTCGACTCAGAGTGCCAAGCTTTGAGGTGAGGAGATATGCACTCGAACACAAGGTGGTCAATTTATTGATGCCTACGAGGTTGACTTGTTGAGGCATTGACTACAAGACATGAAGTATTCCATAAACCGGGGCATGGCCCTTTGACGAAAGAAGATAATTTGGTTATCATTTGGTTAACTGTAGAGCTAGAGAGAGTCCGTGGTTGGGGTGATGCAATCGAGGCAAAGTAAAGTTTGGCTGGGGGAAGCCATCAAGACCAATCAAACCATGTTGGGGTTAAGCCATCACTCTTAAGACGTTTGAAAATCTCTGTCAATGGGCTTAAAGGGCCGAGGTAGCGATCGTGGTGAATCACCTTCTCGGGAGTGGTGTCAACCTTATCTTTGATGTAGCATGGACCTGGTTTGGGGGCCAGTTCAAGCCCAAATAGTAGTAGTAGTGGTGGAGTCGATCTGAACTAGGACGGTGGCATGTGACGAACATCAAGCCTGAACGACGACGTGCATCTCCCATCAGGAAAAACTTGGAGTTCAGGACTCATATTTGCGCGGGGAGTAATGTTGGCTCATACACCGACTAGAGTAGCGTGAAACTGGGATTCCTGAAGTTTATCTTGCGACTGCATGGCCTTCTCTGGCAAGAATGTAAAGGGACTATAGCTGCTCTTGTTACTTTCACATGGCCTGCACTGTTGTTGCTTGTATAATATCAAAATAAAATTTGCTTACTGCTCTTTACTAGGGGTATCCCGCTACCCCGTCCCCTATCAAAAAAACTTGGTACTCAAGATAAAGCTCACATGCAGCACTTTGTTTAGGGAGGTGAGAGCATCGTCATCTCCGATTGTAAAGAACTTAGTGCTCAAGACAAAGCTCGCGAGTGGCTACTTCGCTTGGGTAGGTGAAAACGTCGCCATCTCCCATCGAAAAAAACTTGGTGCTTGGGACGAAGTTCACGAGTGGCATTTCACTTTGGGAAGGCAAGAATATCGTCGTATCCCATCAGAAAAAACTTGATGCTCGAGACAATACTCATGAGCAGCACTTCGCTTTGCGGAGGCAAGAACGTCACCGTCTTCCATTGAAAAAACTTAGCTCTTGGAACAAAGCTCATGAGAAGCATTTTGCTTTGGGGAGGCAAGAATGTCGCCATCTCCCATCAAAAAAACTTAGCGCATCAGTGGTACTTTCACTTAGGGAGGCAAAAATGTTGTTGCATCCCATCGAAAAAAATTGGTGCTCAAGACGTATCTCACGAGCGGCACTTTGTGTGATGAGGTGAGAACTTCACTATCTTCCTTCAAAAAACATGGCACTTAGAACGAAGCTCACGAGCGGCACTTCGCGGGGGGAGACGAGAACATCGCCGTCTTCCATCAAAAAAACTTGGTGCATGAGAAGAAGTTCATGAGTAGTACTTCACTTGGGGAGGCGAGAATATCACTTTCTCCCATCAAAGAAAACTTGGCACTCAGGCGAAACTCGTGAGCGGCTGGCATACTGTTGACTTGGCTCGAGGGGCAATTGTAGGGTGACTCGACCCTAGGACCCCAGAGAGAAAGTTCCACAGGCTTGACCCCAATGGGGGTGCGTTAAGTGACTCGATCCCAGAGGGTGAGTTGTCGCAGGCTTGACCCCAACGGGGTAGGGTTAGGCAACTCAACCCTATAGGGCAAGTTGTCACAGACTTGACCCCAAAGGGAAGTGTTAGGAGACTCGACCCTGGAGGATGAGTTGTCAGAGGCTTGACCCTAGTGGGGAAGTGGTCGTCGATTTGACCGTGAAGGGTGAGTGTAAGGTGGTGGGGGCTCAACCCTAGAGGGGGAGATATCACTGACTTGACCACAGAGGGGGATATCATCAACTTAACCCTAGGAAGGGGGATATCGTTGACTTGACCCCAGTGGGGGAGGATATCACTCGACCCCAGTAGGGGAGGATATTGTTCACTTGACCCCGGTGGGGGAGGATATCACTCGACCCTGGTAGGAGAGGATATTGTTGACTTGACCCTAGCAGGTGAGGATATCATCAACTCAACCCCGGGGAGGGGGATACTATCAACTCAACCTTGGAGAGAGGGATACTGTTAACTCAACTCCTCAACCCCAGTAAGGGGGATATCATCAACTCGACCTCGGAGACGAGGTACCACCAACTCAAGCCCAAATAGAGGGATATCGATCATTGACTACGCCGAGGCCAAGCCATCAATGCATGTTGAAGATCATCAAGGTGGATCCTTTGAGCTAGGGGGCCCTAGTCGCAAAGATGCTGTCGAGGCACAGCGAAGCTCGGTCGAGACAAAGCCGTCGAGGCCAAACCATCGAGATATGTTGGGGGTCGCTTAGGTGAATCTGTCGATCTAGGGGGAGCCCCTAGTTGAGGAAATACTGTCGAGGTGAAGCGAAGCTCAGCTGAGGCAAAGCCCTTGAGGCTGAGTCAAACCACACTGAGGCCAAGCCATCGAGGCATGTTGGTGGTCACGGAGTTGAATCCGTCGATCTAGGGGGAGCCCTTAGTCGAGGAGATGCTGTCGAGGTAAAGCGAAGCTCAGCCAAGGTAAAGCCCTCGAGGCAAAGTCAAAACATGCTGAGACCAAGCCATCGAGGTGTGTTGACGGTCAGAGAGCTAAATCCGTTGATCTATGGATTAATTGGTTATGTGGTATAGTTCTTAATGTAACAAATATGGTTATGGGGTAGTATTCCTTATGAGAATATTGTGGTCTTGGTGGTAATATTCTTAATGAATATATTATGGTCATAGTGGTAGTATTCTTAATGAATATATTGTGATCTATGTGTTAGTGTTTCCCTTGAATAGATTGATTTTGATCTTAATGAACCGAATGTGGATTATGTGGTAATGTCTTTATTGAATCATATGTGGATTATGAGGTGGTCTTTATGATGAATATGTTGCTGATCTTTGCGGTTAAATTCTCATGAATCATATTTATCATATCATGACATGTCATTTGCATCATGGATGTCACCATACATAGTCACGACCGCACCGGTACAACATCGTACATTGTCGTAGTATGATGTACACTCTTACCTTGTTGGGTAAGGGTACAGTGGATCATATGCATTCATATGTATTTACATTGTGGATAGATCATTTGCATACTTATGCAATGTATTGTGATTGAATTATTTACAAATAAATGCAACTTCTTAGCTTTTTTATGTGAAATTAGCTCATAAGAGTCACTTGTGGTTTAAGGAATGTGGTTGTGGTCGTGGAGTGGAGTTCACCCCTCGTAGTATGGTAGGGGTTATGGTTGTGACATGAGGTTTTCCTCTTGTGGTAACTGTTGTTAGCGGATGTAGTTATGGGATATAGTAAAGTTAGTGACGTAAAATATGTTAATGTTATACTGATGTTGGTAGTAGTAGTGGTTGAGGATATAAAGTAGTCAAATGAGATTTATTTGCTAATGATTTACTGTTGTGGGTAGTGGTTTGGGTTGAGGATTTAAATGTAGTCAATGTAGAAAATAAATGTTGATGCTTAAAAAATTTTAGTTTGATTAACTTGTTAAACAGTTTGCTTGCTGAGATTTTTATCTTACTCTTGTTTTCCCTCCTTGCCAAGTGATTCTTGAGCATGCATAGGAAGGGTAGAGCGACACAACACTATCATACACCATTTCATGATTTATGCTGTAATAAACATGTGGAGTCTTAGTCATGGATTTATTTTCCTCATTGATGTTTATTTCAAATTAATAATGCTAAACTGTGGTTTGTTTTATTTTGTTTAAATTAATAGTGGATGTTCCTTAATTATTTGTTACCATTACCTTTTGTTCTCTTATGCTTTCGCTAAGTTTATCATATTTTAGAAGTTGTTGCCAGTTTAGTTATCATGTAATCTGGCTACTTGTGGAGTGGTTTAGGGGGATCCCAGGGTAATATGGGTCTTGAGGTGTTATAGGGGAAACCCTAGTCGAGGAGATACCATCAAGGAGAAGCGTGTGAGACCCGGAGTAAAAACTCCTAGACCCCCTGTGTATTACTGTACTAGTCCCAGAGATCAATGCTAGTACACACAGTTCAAACAGAAAAGATGACACATTGCCAACAACGCTTTATTACGATAGTAACTGAAGTTTTACAAAGGCCATTGCCTTACTAAGGTTCACAGAACCTTAAAACAAAAGAACATAACACAGCGGAAGCAAAAGATAACTTGATCGACCCATTAATCTGCCACAGGCAATTGACTGGGGAAACAAATCCTAGGCATCCGAGAATAATCCACCGCATCCACATTCGGCGCAGAAGTCATACTCTCCAGCTTGATCTTCTCCATTCTCTGCTTTTATATTTATAGAGCAACAGGTGAGTACAAAAATGTACTCCGCAAGTCTTGGGAAAAATGCATAGATGTAAGGTTTCACAAAGGAAGGCTATATGGTTTATTTGTAAAAAATCAGCATTTTATTTCAAATCTACATAGTTAATTTAAAAGCCATTTTGTAAACAACTTGTTTTTAATAATCGAAATTGGATAAGTACTTTAGTGAAGGTTAAACTACCAACACTAATATCTCAAGCCATCACAAAGAAATTTTCAAAAGCCTCGTGTTACACCCCGATCCAACATCACGAGAATTATACTACTCCGAGTTTTTCTCCAATTCATTTTGTTTTGAAATCAAAACCAAAACTTCTACCATGTGAATGCATTCTTTGCCCGCCCTTGACCGTGGGCACGGCTATTCGAATAGTTTTACTCTGCAGAGGTTGTACACTTTACCCACAAGAGATAAATTATCTTAATAGTCAACACGCTTCCTTTGGCATGAGACCCAGATAAATTATCACAAAGCCTTTCGCCTACTCCAGTATAGTTTAAATACCACCCGCTAAGGTTTCACCACAACTCGAATCCACGAGTTGGAGCCCCCTCTTGCGCCATATGAGTACAGTAAACCCTGTCCCTCACTATGAGTAACCAGACACACGGCACTCAATACACCACTGGTGATATCTAAACTACACTATTATAGGGTAGTTAGCTAGGTCGTACCCATATAGACTTGTGGTTGTACTGTTTTGCTCAGTTTGGACAAACACAAGCGTCGGTCCTTAAACGACCAGGGTGGTTCATTCACAATTCCAAACATTCTCGTGCTAACTGCACCAGCCAAACCTTCCATCCACCCTTGTCAACTTTTCCCTTTGAAATTCATTTTTACTTTTAAATTAACAGTGGTAACACCCATTACCACTTTTCAAACAAAGCATTTAACAATGGTAACATCCATTACCAATGTTCAAACAAATCATTCATCAAAACATTTGATAAACATGCTACTCATTTGAGTATTAATACATTGATTTGCTACGCTAAGCATTTGCTAGTATTTTAAACATTCAACCAATTTAATGCTAACTCATTATTGAGCAAAAGGGATATCCTAAGTTGACAATGGTACAAGGTAAACAATTTTCAATGGAAGGTATAACAAATTGGGTCTTTAACTAAATTTTCTAAATCAAATTATCACTTGATATAACATAAGCATGCATTAATTTAAAATAACTACCTAAACATTTTTTCTAAATCATTTGAGCAAGTTGACCAAAGGAAACTTGCAAAACATGGGAACAAAATGTTCAAAGGAGACTTGCCTTCCTGTGTCTGGTTGAAATCTTCCACAACTTGCTCTTGAGGTTGCTCGGACAAATCGGTCTCTACACGTAAATCGAGAAATCTAAATAAATAAAATAAAATAAAAATTCAAAAATTGAAAATAAATATACCAATTGAAAGATTGAAATTTTAGATGAATTTAGAAATTTGAATGGACCAATTTGGAGCTAAAATGAAAAAGATATGGCTATTTGAAATTTTCAGATTTGATTAAATCCAGAAATTCGGAAATCTCTGACATGTGGGGTCCACTGGTCAGCGATTTCATTTAAAATGAGTCTCTGACGTATGGGACCCACTGGACTCGGGACCCACTTGTCAGTGAATAGCGCAGAGTGGTGGTCGCTGACGGGTGGGACCCAGGTGTCAGCGCGGATAAAAACGGAGAAACTCAACCTCGCGCGCGGAGCGGGGCTCGAACGCGCGCCGAGGGAGTGGGGAGGGAAAGAGAGCGGCGCTAGCCAAGTGAGCGGGGAGGCACTGCCTACCCCTAATGGGTAGGTAACCCTCTTGAGGGTTATCTGCGGGGAGGCCGGGCGGAGCGGGTGTGGCATCCACGTGGTGCCCACGTCGGGTGCCACGTCACCTCAACGTGCAGACGTGGCCGGGCATGAACGAGGTGGCAATGGGGCGCCTGCGTGGCCGAGTCGTGGCGCCCGACTGGCGGCCACCTGGCGCCACGCGGCTGCCACACGCGCAGCCGCCACGTGGTACGATCGCCGGAGAAAGGGCTCGGGACCGAGGTCGCCGGCGCTCCGGCGGGCGGCGGCGCCAACCGGCGAGCGCAAAAGCGAGAGGGAGGGAAGAAGAATCTGCTGGTACCTCGACGGCGCCGAGGATGATCGGAGAGGCGTGGCGACGGCAGGGGCGGCGGCCTGAGGAGGTTGATCGGCGGCGGGGCGCTCCAGTGACTGAGAAGCTCGGGGAAGAGGTGTTCGAGATGCGCCTCGCCTCACTGGTGCTCGGAGTGGCGGTGGCGCGACACGGAGTGGCTTGAGGCAGCGGCGATTGCTCGCCGGAGTTGAAGGTGGCCGGCGGATTGAATCAAGCGCAGGAGGGCTCTCGGCTCGACAGCGGACAATTGGAGGTGGAGACAGCGAAAGGGCGAGACACGGCAAGGCGTCGGATTTTATAGAGGAATGAGGCCGGTAACGGCAGCGCGAAGCTCGCCGGACTTGGAACCGCCCGGAGGATGAAGGCGACGGTGCACAGTGCATAATTAAAGAAAATAATGCCAGAAACGGTTGCGGGAATGCGGTTATTTGAATGTGCATTAGTGCGGGAAATAATTTATTAAGAAGCAAGCTTTAAAGCTTGATTTATTGATTAATGGCGGCGGCAAGTAGACGCGGGAGGAAGAAGGTGGCGGGGAAGACGATCGCCGATGGGCCCGCATGTCGATGAGAGAGGAAAGGAGAGAAGGCGACGGCTACGGCTCGGATGCACGACGCGCGCGGAGGAAAGTAATCAAGGCCGTAGGATGATGAGTGAAGGGTAAGTGAAAAGATGCGGTTAAGATTCAATCCGACAATCGGATTTAAATCGAGCCGATGGGGTGTACTAAGTGGCAGCGGCGGCGCGATCTAATACGGCAATCATGAACGGTCAAGATGACGACGCGCGTCGGGACGACGGCTCGGCAGTGGGACCACCGGCGGTGAGTCCACGCACCGCCTATGACAGTGGGGCCGCTTGTCGGCGCAAATCCAAAAAGAAACTCAACCTCGCGCGAGCGGGCTCGAACGCGCCGAGGAGCGGGAGGAAGAGAACGGGCGGCGATAACCAGTCGGGCGGGGAGGCTCAGCCTACCCAATAAGGGCGATTTACCCTTTTGAGTATTAGCCGCGGAGTGGCTGGCTGCTGTCGGATGCGCGACACTTGGCGCCGCGAGAGAGAGGGGAGGCGGGATGAGGCACCGAAGGCTGGGATCGGTTCGGGCCGGGGAGGAAGGGCTCGGATGCTTGACAAGTGTCAGCCCGAGGGAGATTTTGATATTTAAATCTTTTATATATTTTAAATCAGAGGAGACTTTAAAATACTCAGAAAAATACCAAATAAATTCCAAAAATTCCAGAAAAATTCACATAATTCACTGATAATGTTTTAAACATATTAAAAATATTTCCAACTTATTTTGATATTAAATTTTCTTTTCAACAGAAACTTTAAATTCTGAAAATTCCAGATAATTGGAAATAATTAATTTAAAATTATTTCTTCAAAATAAAAGCAAAAATTGGGATGTTACAAAGCGAAGCTCGGCCGAGGCAAAGCCGTTGAGGCAAGGTTGAACCACACCAAGGCTAAGCCATCGAGACATGCTAGGGGTCACTGAGGTGAATTCATCGAGCTAGGGAAGCCCCTAGTCATAGAGACACCGTCATGGCAAAGCGAAGCTCGATTGAGGTAAAGACATCGAGGCCAAGTCGAACCACACCGAGGTAAAGCCATTGAGGGGGTTTTGGGGGTCGCTAAGGTGAATCAGTTAAGATAGGGGGAGCCCCTAGTCGGGGACATGCTGTTGAGGCGAAATTAAGTTCAGCCGAGGCAAAAGCCATTGAGGCCGAAGTGAAACATGCTGAGACTAAGCCATCGAGGTGTATTGAAACTTGCCGAGTTGAATCCATAAAGCTAGGGAGAGCCCCTAATGAAGGGGATGCTATCAAGGCGAAGTGAAGTTCGGTCGAGGCAAAAGACATCGATGTTAAAGTGAACCACACTGAGGTCAGGCCATCGAAGCATGTTGAAACTCACTGAGTTGAATCCATCAAGCTAGAAGGACTCCCCTAGTCGAGAAGATACCATCGAGGCAAAGCAAAGTTTGACCAAGGCAAAAGCCATCGAGCTAAGTGAACCACATGAAGTCCAAGTCATAGAAGCATGTTGAGGCTCACCAATTGAATCCATCGAGCTAGGGAGAAACCCTAGTCAAGGGATGCCGTCGAGGTGAAGTAAAGTTTGGTTGAGGCAAAAGCCCTCGAGGCC
Organism: Melocanna baccifera; assembly: GCA_036346265.1. Taxonomy (NCBI): domain Eukaryota; kingdom Viridiplantae; phylum Streptophyta; class Magnoliopsida; order Poales; family Poaceae; genus Melocanna; species Melocanna baccifera. Next base: position 31,772,954 of record CM070677.1, on the reverse strand, counting down.
AAAGTGAATCATGCCGAGGTCAGGCCATTGAGACACATTAAAGCTCATCAAGTTAAATCCATCGAGCTAGGGAGAACCCCTAGTCAAGGAGATGCCATCGACAGGAAGAGAAATTTAGCCGAGGCAGAAGCCATTGATGTCAAAGTGAACCACATCGAGGCCAAGCCATCAAGATGTGTCGAAGCTTGCTGAGTTGAATCCATCAAGCTAAGGAAGCCCCTAGTCGTGGAGACACCGTCAAGGCAAAGCAAAGTTTGACTGAGGCAAAAGCAGTCATGGCCTAAGCGAACCACGCCAAGGCCAGGTAATCGAGGTGTGTTGAAGCTTGCCGAGGTACCCAAGTGTTGGTGGTGCGAAGGGGGTCCGGGTCCTTAGCCCTAGCTAGTCATACTTTTACCTTGAATATCTTCTTGAAGCTTGATGACACACATTATCACTTCAAGTTCGGGTCCTTGGCTTGATGTGCATCAACCCATGATGCATTCCTTACTTGACCTCCATCGACGCAAGGTGGGACTTCACTTGACTTGATGATCAACACCTAATCTTCTCCTCTTGGATATGCATCAACTCATGATGCACCTTCTTCTTGATCTCCATTAACACATGATGGGTTTTAGCTTCACTCGATGATCGACTCATGATCATCTTTACTTCTTGATGGTTTTCAACACATGAAACCATCTTCCATCATCTTGACTTGATGATTTTCAACACATGAAGTCATCCTAAGTCATCATCATTTGTGAAACATAACCTATTCATCCAATTCATGAAAAATGTTAGTACATAAATCAAATATCATTAATTACCAAAACTTCATCATTAATTCATAATGGAGGGACTAGATTCTACAATTTTCCCTTTTTGGTAATTCATGACAATCTCAATAAATAATGAGATAGAAATATATCTGTGAGTATACAACATGTACACAACACTTGTATACTCTGGGATAAGCTTTCTACGTAATTAACTCATTTGAATAGAAGTGTTTATCTTTGAGATTAATTGCTAGCAAAGCTTACTCATCCGATTGTGATTAATCATCCAACCATTAATACATAATGGAGGAACTAGACGATAACCCGATTATGAGTATATATGAACTACACAAGCTATATATGCTCAAATGATACATTTCAAAGTAAAGATTTTTAATATGTAGAAAGGTGAACATTGATCAATACTAATGAAAACATAAAATATAGAGTGAACTCCCCCTAAATGTGTGCATACAAGAATATATAGTGAAAAACATATGCACATATTCATCTTAAACTTTTTGTAGAGTTTAATCTATATTTTGGATCCAAAGAATGCATTAAGATATAAATGAATGTAAGTGTCGAATGCATACTTTTTTGATTGTACCTTTTCATCTAAATGAGACTAAACTATATCATAATCAATCAAACACATTAGTCTCACAAATCATTTGTCATTTATCATATCCAAAAGAAACTAGGCAATATCATTACTCATAAGCATATTAGTCTTACAATAGTATTTGTTATTATCACCAAAATCAACATAATGGAGTTTAAACTTACACTGGACCAACCTCCCCTTAGGCTCAAGAGGGGATCTAGAACTCCAGCTCAGGATGGCATTTATTACCTCCTTCTAGATAAAACACGAATGTTGTGATTGTTGGTCAATCCTATGTTATAAACTTTACTATGTATCACTTATATACTATCTTTTTGTTGTAAATTAATTATATATGATGTGTATGAATGTGATCTTGATATTATGAATTTGTACCAGTCACTAATCATGGGACTGACAGAATATATATGGTAATTTCGGGTATTCCATACCGGGGTCCCCACACCCCGTCTCCTATGCTGCCTCTAGCAGCACTGTCTCTTATTCCTGTAACACCACCGGTTTATTTTTTTGGGTTCACTACTCCAGGCATTCTTGTCCTTCACCAGCCTCCTCTCCTAGTATCTTGCTAACATCGACAATTAATCCTTTTGATGATGCTTCTCGTTACATCTTTCGTGACTGGACATCTCTTTGGCTTCTTGATCATTTTGGTTTTGCTTCGATGACTTATGTTCTCTCTATCACTGAGCCTAGCTCTGATAATGAGGCTGCTCCTTATTCTGAGTGACAGCTTGCTATGGCAGAGGAGTTTGATGCTCTTCAACGTATGGAGACTTGGCATATTGTACCGACACATATGCATGTTTGCCCTATCACATGTAAGTAGGTGTACAAGATTAAGATCTGGTCTGATAGTACTATCGAGTGCTACAAGACTCATCTTGTGTTTAGCAGCTTTCAGTAGGAATATGGTCATGACTATGATGAGAATTTTGCCCTTGTTATCCATATGATCACTGTTCACACTATTGTTGCGATTGCTTCTATTCGCCAGTGGTCTATCTCTCATCTAGATATTAAGAATGCTTTTTTTGATGGTGTTTTGCATGAGAGCATCTACATGCAGCCACCACCTGGATATTCTATTCCAAATTGGCATATTTGTTGTTTTCGTCATGCTCTTTATGGCATCAAATAGGCTCCTCGTATCTAGTTTACATATTTTACCTCAATGATTACCGCTGTCGGTTTCACTGTTAGTTCTCACTATCCTGCTCTTTTTGTCCATGTCTCACCTCGAGGTAGGACAACTTCTTCTATATGTGGATGACATACTCATTACTAATGATGACTCCTCGTTCGTTACATATGTGAAGAAGTTGTCTCACTTCGAGGTAAGACACTGCTTCTTCTATATGTGGATGACATGCTCATCATTAGTGATGACTCCTCGTTCATTACATATGTGAAAAAACATCTCAATGAGTAGTTTCTGATGAGTTATCTTGGTTCTCTTTCATAGTTTCTTGGGATTGAGGTCACTTACACACCTGAGTATCTTCTTGATCGTTCTGGTCTGATTGACACTCGCACTGCTAAGACTACTATAGAGTTATCTCTTCAACTTCGGGCCACCGATAGTGATCTTCTTGAGTATTCTACTCGATATCACCATCTTGTTGGGAGTCTAGCGTATCTTGTGAGTACTCATCTTAATATTGCTCATGTTGTTTATATCTTAAATCGGTTCATGGCTCATTCTACCCACTTTCATTACAGTCACCTTCTTCGGATTCTTCGCTACTTACGTGGGATTATCTTTCGTCATTTGTTTTTTTCTAACTCTAACTCACTGCAGCTTCAGGCGTCCTCAGATGCAACTTGGGCTAATGATCCTTTCGATCGTCGTTCTGTTTCTACTTACTGTATTTTTTTGGCTCCTCCCTGATTGCCTGGAAGACAAAGAATCAGATTGCAGTCTCCCGTTCAAGTGCAGAAGCTAAGTTGAGAGCTATTGCAGCAGTGATAGCAGAGATTACTTAGCTGTGGTGGCTACTTGTAGATTTTAGAGTGCCTGTGATAGGACATATAACTGTTTTATTTAACAGTACAGGTGTTATCAGTATTGCTCGTGATTCAGTGAAACATGAGCTCACCAATCACATTGGTGTGAATGCTTCATACTCTTACTCACAGGTGTAAGAGGAAATATTTGCTTTACAGTTTGTACCCTCAGAGTTACAGATTGCAACTTTTGTATTTTCTCTGCAAACTTAGTGGTGTGATGCACCATGAGTTTGAAGGGAATTAGAATAGGAATTATTTGTATTTTCTTATATGTGTATAGCATATTTTCTTATAATATCCTCTTGAACTTGCTATATATGCTGCCCATTAGACCTAATATATACACAATATTCATAAACATCCATCATGATCAATTGTTAGCCTTCTCTTGACTACAGTCCCCCCAAACAGCAGCCTTGATATTCAGCCCATCACTTGAGAGGAAAATCCTTCAGTGTCGAGGACTGCAATCCTGGAGCTATGTAGGCAGTCATACATCTTGGAACAATGTGTAGTCTGCGCTAGGCTTGATATATCTGGCCCGTCATACATGAGGTGTAGCACATTGTCGTTATCAAAATAGAGGCTGAAATAACCAGAGACTAGCCTTGTACCTTTGGTGAGTGGCTAAAAGGCAGCAATGTATCAGTCGGTGAAGAGAAGCTTTCCGATAAAATTGCACCAGTGGAGTCTTTGACGATAAGGTTGCCGGTGTCAAGAAGGGCAACCGTTGTGCCCTTGCCAGAGCTCGTCTTGCTGTCCCAAGTAACGGTGCCATTGACATCAGTGAGGACCAAGTTTCCATTATGGTTCAGCAACACCATGGAGCCACGGCCATTCACTGGCGACTTGGGGTTTGCAGAACATACAACAATGTTTTCTGTGGTGTTGGTGAACCAGAGAGGAGGAGAAAGCATTCCCTCCAACTTCATAGAAGCCATAAGAGAAAATCAGCATTTGGTGAGGTAAGGAAGGCTTGCTTATGCTCTTCTACAGATAAGGATGAACCGGTGCTTAGCATCAACCGGGGCGAAGCATGTGAGCAAGGCAGAACGATAAGCAATGGAAGAATGGTTAGTCAGAGGAATGCAGCCATGTTTCTTGGTGTTCAGGGCATGGTCTGGAGGAAGATATTTGCTTCCATTTACGATTGCTCTGTCTCATCATGTATGTATGTATGTATGTATGTATGTATGTATGTATGTATGTATGTATGTATGTATGTATGTATGTATGTATGTATGTATGTATGTATGTATGTATGTATGTATGTATGTATGTATGTATGTATGTATGTATGTATGTATGTATGTATGTATGTAGTCCTGATTTAGTTCCCACTTGTTGTGAAGGCGCTTTCGTGGAGTCAAATTTGAACACATGCTGCAGCTTCTACGCCTAAGCCTGGAAGAGGTAGGTATTTCTACACGAGGATTGTCTCATCTCAGTCAACTCGCGGCGGCTTCTGGAGAGATGAATGTGATAGAATTGATTTATTTTTTAAGCTCTCCTTTTAGAAGGTTTGATGGGCTTAGTTGACCTGAACTGTAAATGCAAATTAATATGTCTCCTTGCTTTTATAGGACAATGTAATAGAGATGTTAAACGTGTCTTTTCTATTATTTATCTATGTCCTTCGATTTTAATATTAGATTGGATATTATTGAGCTACCCTTTGATCGAACTGGCAACAGGAGTTTGTTGGTGACAAGCTGCCAACACTTGGGCTTTCCTCGAGGAGAATGATGAGAATTATCTAGCCCCGTTTGGAATGCTGTAATTTCACATGAATTTTATAGGAAGTAAGGAAAAGACGTCTTGCATTCGAAACAGGCCTTTAGCTTTAATTCTATGGCGTCTGTTGAGTTGATATGTTGGTTGTAGCCAGTTGTAGAGGTCGACAATTGGTTAGGCTGCCTGCCTGATGCCCTGATCGTTATGTTACAATTGGTTGTAGCCAGTTGATAAGTTGGTCGTAGCCACTCATAAGAATGGACTTATGAGTTCTAACCAGGTAGCTTGGCGTAATCTTTCAATTGTCACTGCCCTGGTATTATTAATATCATCATGATGCTAACGGAACAGTTATGCTTTATCTAGTTTTAATTTTGGCGTGCAAAGCAAACTAAAGTTCTCTTCCTTATTTTAGGTTCCATGGGTTGATGTGGACTGGCATACATCTGTTCAATTATTATAGACCAGGAGTAGTTTATAAATCTTTTGTGGGGACTCTGGGTGTGGAATACTCAAAAATCATCGTACGTATTATATATTAGTGTAGGATCGATTCACACTAATATAGATAATCAGAGGGGGGTGAACGATTACGGAAGCTAAAAATAAATTTTAAGACCCCTCTTAAACACAAAACCTATTTAAGCCACGTTTAAAATTCTGGACAGAATACTGTATTCTCACTAAAACTGATCTCGATAAAAAAAACCGTAACTCCGATTGACTTCAAACTTTGTCAGAATAAACTAAACAAAATTGTTGAACTAACCCAACTGGAATTACGTCAAACGGAGGTCTAAAACTCGAGATATAAAATAAACAAGATCACTGATGCAGATAGTGACGAGAATTAATTAAGCTCTAATTATACAATTAAGCAAAATCAGATCATAAACTTGATGCCCTAGCTATATTAGATGGATTAAATAAAACCTAAACTTGCAAACAAGAATTTAATCCAAAATAAAAAAAACTACGCATACAAGTAATGAGCAAAGGAATTTTAACTAGAAGGAGCAATTAATCAAAGCAGCAAGCCATACAGTCATCACATAGAACAAAAGAAATATTCATGCATGTGTTAAAAAACCTTACAGCCATCCAGCATCAACACGCATGCACATCAGTCCATCACCTCATCTCCTTACTGTTGTTCCTGCACTTTCTTCACAGAAGTCAAAAGATGATGTCCCTTTCAACTATTTGCACCACGACCCAACCAAGCAGACCAGCAGCAATCAATCTTGGCTTCTCCTGTGCACAAAGAAAAACAAAGCCTCTTTGCCTCGATCTTTTTCTCTGTGCAGAACTCACGCCGCTTTTCTGTTTCTTTCCGTGTCTGCCTCGGAACAAACCGCCTGAATCACCACAGCGCCTGCTTCTTGCTCTGAAAAGTCACCGTAGCAGAGGAACAAAGTCGCCGGCCTTTTCTTTTTCTTTTTGCCGAGAACCACAGCACAGCCGGCCTCGTTTATTTCTCTCCAGAATCACAGCACAAGCCAATAAGAAATCACGGCAGCACAGAAAACAGTCGCCGTACTCTTTTCTTTCCTCGGAACGTCACGGCCGAACAAAAAAAATCAGCCGCCACACCTTTTCTTTATCTAATTACCCTCACGTTCCCACTTTGTCAAAAAAATCACGGCGAAGACTACAGCCGCAAGCCTCTTCTTTTATCTAGTCTCTCTCCTCAACCCACTTCAATACGTTATTAACTCTAATATAACTCATCTTAGACCTTTTTATCTCAACCAGACTTTTTAGCCTATTACTTTTTAAAGGTCCCAAAACCCTTTATAACATGGGTTTTTTTAATTAATTTTACGCTTCCGATTTTTCCAGCTTCTCGCGTGTCGAAGCCTCTAAGACCGCACCTTCTATATCTTCTCCACGCATCATCCACCTTTGATCCTCACGTGCCCAAGCATGAACTCGACTATCTCGTGACTCCCTCAACCGCCTGACCTCAGATCTCTCCATCCTAGTCCCGGTCCTTCTCGTCATCAACCACGATCGCCTCCATGCCCAACCTGCACATGCAAAGACTAAAGAATATTTTTCCGGCACAAGTTCGTCCGAACTTGATCAACGTCAATCCATACACACGCAACACACCATAATTAATATCATAATCAACATTGTCAATTTTTCATCACCTAAAATATCTTAGACCTGGCCACATGGTCTAACAATTAGTTTTATAATCTGTAGTTAGTACACATATTCACAATATCGAGATTATATTCATACACATCGTATATAATTAATTTATAATAAAAGATGGTATATAAGCGATATATAGTAAAATTTACAGGGCTAACCGGCCAGCCCAGCAACCCCCTCGCCGCCGCTTAGCCAGTTCCTTGCGGCACCACCCCCGACGCTGCATGGAAGCCGCCACGCGACGGCCTCTCCGCTGGCACGAGCCCTATCTGCCACCACGCCACAGAGAGTTAGCTGCTCTCCACCATCCATTCCAGCACAGTGCGAGGTGGCTCTAGTATCAGTGTGGACACAAATCAACCCTCAACAGCACGGTTGCTGGCCTCCCCCATCCTCAACCACCCTATCTCACGCCCATACGCGCGCGGCCATTGCCATGCTGCAGCTGCACTATTAGTGGTAGCATGTGCAGCACGCTAATTTGGTTCAAGTCAACTACCTGATTCAATTTAGCTTCTAGGTTCAAACTGCTAAGCTTCTAGGTTGTTATTGTAAGGGAGCTAATTACCTAAACATATATTAAGCTTCGTAGAGTTTGGTCCTTGAGTTGACGAGAAAATTGTAAGTTCTTTGTTTTGCGGTACGAGGTGAATTGTACGGAACCACATGTAGTGATCAGTTTGCACATGTAGTGATCAGTTTGCAGGACGTTATGCTCTGGACTATTGCATATTCAAGTGATATAAGAAATTATTGTAGTGTTGCCAGTGCAAGCCAAGCTACGGCGGCGGCTAGGCAAAATGATCACCAAAAACTCCCTAAATGCATATGCACATGCCTTTCTTATAAATGGCAATCAGTGAGGGCTGGGAATCAGTGAGGAAATTTAGGATCGAATTCCCTTGCATGAACGCGATCGATTGCAGCCATACGATCACTGACAAAGACTAGCGTTGACATCGGACATGGAATGAAGTTACTGACTCTGACGAAACGGCCAAGATATCTAGGCCTAACTGGACATTAACGACCTCACCGAACAATCACGTACCATGTACACTCCCAAACAAATATAAATGGTACATGTAAACTAGCTAGCTAATGCACCTCATGTACTTGAATCGTGATGGCTGTATTCACAAGGCTAACCCTTGTCTCACTGCTCCCTCTTCTGCTGTGCTCTTCTGCATCATTAGGGCAGCACACACTGACCACCCCGTCATCCCTGTCAGTGGAAGACCACGCGCGGCCCTTCCTTGTGTCACCGGACGCCACCTTCTCCTGCGGCTTCCTCCAAGCCGGCGAGAACGCCTTCTCCTTCTCCGTCTGGTTCACCGCCGCACAGAACAGGTCGGCCGTCTGGACGGCCAATCTCGGCGCCCCGGTGAACGGCCGGGGCTCCAGTATATCGTTCCGCCGCGACGGCAAGCTGGCCCTCGCCGACGCCAACGGGACCACGGTGTGGGACAGCAAGACGAGCGGCAGGCGCCTGACCGTCTCCCTCCGCGACACCGGCAATCTTGTCATCACGGATCCGTCCACCGGCCGTGCCGTGTGGCAGAGCTTCGACTGGCCGACGGACACCCTGCTCCCGTCGCAACCACTGACCAAAGACAAGAAGCTGGTCGCCGGGTACTACAACCTCTACTACGACAACGACAACGTGCTGCGGCTCCTGTACGACGGCCCGGAGATATCGAGCATCTACTGGCCGGATCCGGATAAAGATGTGTTCTGGAACGGCCGGACAAACTACAACAGCACGCGCATCGGCGTCCTCGACGACACCGGCGTGTTCCTGTCGAGCGACAATCTGCAAGTCCAGGCCTCCGACAAAGGCCTCGGCATCAAGAGGCGGCTAACCATCGAGCAGGACGGCAACGTAAGAATCTACAGCCTGAACGCGTCAACCGGAGGCTGGACGGTCACATGGGCAGCGCTAAAGCAGCCGTGCTCCGCGCACGGGCTGTGCGGCAAGAACGCCATCTGCGAGTACCAGCCGTCCCTCCGATGCTCGTGCGCGCCGGGGTACGAGATGGTCGACCGGCGGGACTGGGGAAGGGGCTGTAAGCCGACGTTCAGCATCACCAACTGCAGCCAAGAGGCGCCGCCGGAGCGGTTCAAGTTCGTCAAGGTGGCATACACAGACTTCTACGGGTACGACTTGGGTTACAACGAGTCTGTCACGTTCCAATACTGCAAGAATATTTGCTTGCAGATGTGTTTGTGCTTCGCCTTCTCGTACAGGTTCGACGGCCGGGGTAAGTGCTTCCCGAAAGGCGTGCTGTTTAATGGCTACACGTCGCCGGCCTTCCCGGGAAGCATCTACCTCAAAGTGCCAAGCAATTTTAACGCCTCGGCGTCGTCTGTCTCCGCACGGAGTACGGCTGGCCTCACCTGCAATCCTAACGGTTCTGTAGTCGTTCAAGGATCTGCAGACATGTACGGGAAGCCTAGAAACGGCACACGCTGGTCCTACTTTTTCGCGTTTGCTGCGGTACTGGGAGTTCTCGATCTTCTCTTCATCGCGACAGGATGGTGGTTCCTCTCCAGCAAGCAAAGCATACCCAGCTCACTAGAGGCGGGCTACAGGATGCTCATGACGAGCCAGTTCCGGAGGTTCACGTACCGGGAGCTCAAGGACGCGACGGGAAACTTCAAGGAGGAGCTCGGCCGGGGCGGCTCCGGCGTGGTGTACCGCGGCGTGCTCGACAGAGGGAAGGTGGTGGCGGTGAAGAAGCTGACGAACGTGACGCAGGGCGAGGAGGAGTTCTGGGCGGAGATGACGGTGATCGGGAGGATCAACCACATCAACCTTGTCAGGATCTGGGGGTTCTGCTCCGAGGGCAAGCACAAGCTGCTGGTGTACGAATACGTGGAGAACGAGTCTCTGGACAGGCACCTGTTCGGCACCAGGCCGCTGGCGTGGGGCGAGCGGTTCAAGATCGCGCTGGGAACGGCCAGGGGCCTGGCCTACCTCCACCACGAGTGCCTCGAATGGGTCATCCACTGCGACGTGAAACCGGAGAACATCCTCCTGACGCGGGAGTTCGACGCCAAGATCGCGGACTTCGGGCTGGCCAAGCTGTCCAAGAGGGACGCCGCCGGCGCCAGCGTGCAGTTCTCCCACATGAGGGGGACAACGGGGTACATGGCACCGGAGTGGGCGCTGAACCTGCCCATCAACGCCAAGGTTGACGTCTACAGCTACGGCATCGTGCTGCTGGAGATCGTGATCGGAAGCAGGATCGCGGAGCAGACGACAGCGGGCGGGGAGCGACTGGAGCTGTGGCAGATCGCGCGGGCGCTGAGACAGGTGGTGGCGAGTGGAGGCGTCATGTCCTTAGTGGACGCTAGATTGCACGGGCAGTTCAACCCTCGGCAGGCCATGGAAATGGTGAAGATTTCCTTGTCGTGCATGGAGGAGAGGAGCAACAGGCCGACCATGGACGAGATTGCCAAGGCTCTTACAGCCTGCGACGATGAGGACGAGCACCCTGCGTACCTGTCGTGAGTCTTGACCGGCCGGCAAAGGGCAAACTAAATTAATGAGGTGCAACTGTAGTACATGGCCGGTACGTAGTCACATCATTTTTTTCTTGGTCAAGTGTCTATGATTATGACGATCAAAATAATTGGTATTTAGAGCAAACTTCAACTATTTTTGTATGGTCCTGTGTCTATGCCACTGAGAACCATAGTAGAAGGTGTTATTTCAGCGTGTATACTTTCGTGAGCTTTTGAGTGATTTTTACTGATGTGCTTGTGCCTACAAGTACTATCATGACCCTGTATTGTGTTCTGAGATTCGTGCATGTTAAAGTATGAACTGTTAGAGATATATGTATAGATTGTTATTCCCCATTGTTATGAGGGGTTCTTTGCATATTTACCACCTGTACTTTGTGTATATATACCGGCCCATTGGCCTCATATTGAATACAAGCGCTATTCATAACATGGTATCAGAGTGTACCTAGGGTTTTCCCGTCGCTTCGCTTGCCGCCGTCGCCGTCATCCCGCCGACGACTCCGCTTGCGCCTTCGCGTGCGCTCCCCGCCACCCGAGGCCATCTTCCCCGACGGCTCCCTCATCGCGCGCTCCTCCCCGCTCGGCCGATCCGTCGCCGCCCGGGACCTCCACTCCGTCGCGCCGCCGCCGCCTCCAACTGCTCTCTCCCCGCCGCCGCTCCCTCCGCGCCGCCACTTCCCCGCGCCGCCGCTTCCACACGCCGTCGCTCCCTCCGTGCCGCTGCTCCCACGCGCCGCCGCTTCCCCGCGCCGCCGCTCTTCCACGCGCCGCCGCTCCCACGCACCGCCGGCCGCCCCGCACCGCCAACGGCGCCGCCGCCGCCTCCTGCGTGTGTGCGTGTGTGTGTTATTAACGGGCTGGAGGCCTGTTAATAAGAGTTAGGGTTTTCGTTCCCAAAAAAAACGTCGATCTAACCGCCGCGCCGTTCAGCGCCGCCTGTTAGACTTCGTTGTATTGGTTGCCGCGCCGTCCAGCGCCGCCTACCAATGGGCACCGTTTCCCTCCCTCGCTGCCCGGTGGTCTTTGATGGTGTTAATTACACCGACCGTGTCTCATGCGCATTCACATGCGTGGTCTACGTCTCTGGGGCGTCCTCTCTGGCGATGTCACCTGCCCGCCTTGCCCTATTCCTCCGACGGAGCCCACGCCTGTTGCATTGCCCCCGACAGCCGACAAGGCTGCTACTGAGGCCGCTCAGATTGCTGATGATGAAGCTGCCTCTGCCTACCAGGAGGCTCTGGATTTCTACAAGGATCGTCTGACCACCTACACTCAGTGGTGCGATGACGACGCTCGAGCTGCTGCTGTCTTCATCGTCAGTATCCAGCCTCAGTTCTCTTCTGAGGTTGTGGGACTTCCTTCGGCTTTCCAGATGTGGACTCATCTTCGTCAGCGCTACGAGCCCTCTGGTGATGCTCTGTACCTGTCCGTGGTTCGCCAAGAGCACTCTCTTCAGCAGGGTGATGCTACTGTTGACGCCTTTTACGCTCAGAGCTCTGATGTCTGGCGTCAGTTGGACTCTCTCCGCGCTTCGGGCCGCTGCGTTCGCCCGTTTGCTGGATATACGTGCTGACTTGGAGTTTCAGCGGTTCTACGAGTTCCTTACTCGCCTTCGTCCTGAGTTCGAGCAAAGGCGTGCTCAGCTTCTTGCACGCCACCCTCGTGTCACTCTCCTGGAGGCTCTCACCGAGATACGCGCAGAGGAGACTCGCCTGAGTGGTGCTGGTCTGATGCCACTCCCCTCTGTGCTCGCCGCCGTCTACCGCTACATCGCCTTCTTGGCGGCCGCACGGTGGTGGTGGCCGCCGCCGTCGAGGTGGCCGTCCTCACTGCTCCTCTGCGACAAGGCCGCCACATTGAGTCGGTGCTATAAGAAGAAGCGGCATCCGTCACGCCGTTCTTCTCCGGCACTAGTGCTTTTACGTCAACGTCGCATCGACTTCTTCGCAGTTTCTCACCGAGCAAGAGATAGCCGATTTCGACGCCGCTTGCCGCTTGAGTTCTCCTCGGCAGTTCTGCGCAGTTACGCATCGACTCTTCTGCACCGAGAAACCACCCCTACACATCAGTACCTCCCGTGGATTCTTGATTCGGAGCATCTTTTCACATGACTCTGATTCTTCCGCTCTGTCTTTTATTACACCTCTTGATTCTCCCGGTGTTCTTACTGCGATGGTACATCTCTTTGTCTCAGTCGAGGATCTCTTAGCAACTCATCCTTTCATGTTCCTTACATTGCTCATATTCCTCGCCTCACTATGCGACTTCTTCTGCGCAGGCGACATCGACCTTGGTTATCGTGTCATTCTCGACTCGACTCTTGTTGTGTTCGGGACCGCCACACGGAGCTCGTTGGTTCGGCCTCGGCGCCGTGACTCACAGCGTCTCGGGAGCTTGATCGGCTTCACCTTCCTTCCGCTGCCACCATCGCGCGCTCTCCGCTTACGCACGCCGTCTACGGCTCTTTTTAGCGGTGGCATCACCGTCTTGGTCATCTGTGTGGATCTCGTCTGTCATCCTTAGTTCGCCGTGGTCTTCGGGTGCATCTCAGAGACGTGTCTTTAGACCGCTGTCGAGTGTAAGTTAGGTAAACAACTTCAGCTTCCTTATCCTCATAGTGAGTCTGTGTCTCAGCGTCCTTTTGATCTTGTTCATTCAGATGTTTGGGGTCCGGCTCCCTTCGTTTCGAAAGGGGGTCATCGATATTATATCATATTTATAGATGATTTCTCTCGCCACACTTGGATATATTTCATGTCTTCTCGTAGTGAGGTCTTGTCTATCTATAAACAATTTGCCACTATGATTCACACACAGTTCTCCACTCCTATTCGTGTCTTTCGTGCTGATTCTGCCGGCGAGTACCTCTCGTTACCTGCGCAGTTTCCTTGCTGTGAGCAGGGGACTCTCGCTCAGTTCTCTTGTCCTGGTGCTCATGCTCAGAATGGTGTCGCTGAGCGTAAGCATCGTCACCTCCTTGAGACGGCTCGTACTCTGATGATCGCCGCCTCTACTCCACCTCACTTTTGGGCCGAGGCTGTTTCCACTGCCACCTATCTCATCAACATCCAGCCCTCTTTTGCTCTTCAGGGTGCGATCCCTGTTGAGCGTCTCTGTGGTCTTCTTCCTGACTACTCTGCCCTTCATATGTTTGGCTGCGTTTGCTACGTTCTCCTCGCCCCTCGAGAACGCACCAAACTGACCGCCATCCGTTGAGTGTGTCTTTTGGGATCTGATCTGAGCACAAGGGCTATCGGTGCTGGGATCCGGTTGGTCGAAGGATGTGGGTTTCTCGGGATGTGACTTTCGATGAGTCTCGTCCATTCTACCCACGTCCTGCCTCTCCTCCGACTTCCTCTGTGGAGTCTCTGTCTTTCTTGACCTTTCCAGATACACCTATATCTGTTTTGCCCTTATCCACCTGTTCCACTGAGTCTCCACATATTCCCCCTGTGGCATCTCCGCCGTTGTCGCCGCCTGCGCCGTCTCCTACGACTCCCCAGGCTCCTCCCACTACAGTACCTATCTTCTACACTCGTCGACCCCGTATTGAGGATCTTCCTGATGAGCCATCTTCTCCTGATGTTCCATCTTCTTCTGATGGTACATCTTCCCCTGATGGGTCATCTTCTCCTCGTTACGCTCTCCGCGATCGCCAGTCGATTCGGCCTCCTGCTCGTTTTGCCTTTGCTGGTGCAGCTACTCGTGAGCCTGTCTCCTACCGGGATGCTGTTACTCACCCTGAGTGGCAACTTGCCATGGCCGAGGAGATTGCTGCCCTCGAGCGTACTGGTACTTGGGATCTTGTTCCTTTTCCTTCTCATTCTCGTCCCATCACGTGTAAGTGGGTCTATAAGATTAAGACTCGCTCTGATGGCTCTCTTGAGCGCTATAAGGCGCATCTTGTTGCTCGTGGCTTCCAGCAGGAGCATGGTGTTGACTATGACGAGACTTTTGCTCCTGTTGCCCACATGACCACTGTTCGCACTCTTCTTTCGGTGGCTTCTGTTCGCCACTGGTCTGTTTCTCAGCTTGATATCAAGAATGCCTTTCTTAATGGCGAATTGCGTGAGGAGGTCTACATGCATCCGCCACCTGGGTATTCTGTTCCTGAGGGCATGGTCTGTCGCCTTCGTCGCTCTCTCTATGGCCTCAAGCAAGCCCCTCGTGCTTGGTTTGAGCGCTTCTCCTCTGTGGTCACTGCTGCTGGCTTTTCCGCTAGTGACCATGATCCTGCGCTTTTGTCCACACTTCGTCTCGTGGTCGGACTCTTCTTCTTCTGTATGTTGATGATATGATCATTACGGGAGATGATTCTGAGTACATTGCCTTTGTCAAGGCTCGTCTTAGTGAGCAGTTCCTTATGTCGGATCTTGGTCCTCTTCGTTATTTCCTTGGGATTGAGGTTATTTCCACTCCAGATGGGTTCTTTATGTCCCAAGAGAAATATATTCAGGATCTTCTTAATCGCGCTCTCTATCGACAACAGATCGTTGAGACTCCCATGGAGCTCAATGTTCACCTCCGACTCTCTGATGGCGAGCCTCTTTCTGATCCGACTCGCTATCGTCACCTTGTTGGGAGTCTTGTTTACCTTGCTGTTACTCGTCCAGATATCACTTATCCAGTTCATATTCTGAGTCAGTTTGTCTCAGCTCCCACTCAGGTCCACTACAGCCACTTTCTTCGCGTTCTACGATACCTTCGTGGGACTATCTCTCGCCGTCTCTTCTTTCCTTGTTCTAGCTCGCTACAGCTTCAGGCCTATTCAGATGCTACTTGGGCCAGCGATCCCTCTGATCGCAGGTCTATCTCTGCTTACTGTGTTTTTCTTGGTGGTTCTCTTATTGCCTGGAAAACGAAGAAGCAGGCTAGCGTGTCCCGTTCGAGTGCAGAGGCTGAGTTACGAGCGATGGCTCTCTTGACAGCAGAGATTACTTGGCTACGGTGGTTACTTGAGGATTTTGGTGTTTCTGTCACTACACCGACTCCTCTTCTGTCAGACAGTACATGTGCTATCAGTATTGCTCGTGATCCTGTGAAGCATGAGCTCACCAAGCATATTGGTGTTGATGCTTCTTTCATGAGGTCTTGTGTGCATGATCAGGTGATTACTCTTCAGTATGTGCCTTCAGAGCTTCAGATAGCAGATTTCTTCATGAAGGCCCAGACTCGAGCACAGCACAGCTTCTCTCTCTCCAAACTCAGTGTTGTTGATCCACCATGAGTTTGAGGGGGGTGTTAGAGATATATGTATAGATTGTTATTCTCCATTGTTATGAGGGGTTCTTTGCATATTTACCACCTGTACTTTGTGTATATATACCGGCCCATTGGCCTCATATTGAATATAAGCGCTATTCATAACATGAACCACATTGGTTATCGTGTTTATGCCATACACTGGGCCGGATATGGCGTCGAGCAGTATATGCGCCGAACAGTGTCAGACGTGGCACCAGGAGGCGTATTTGACTCTGATTCAATTTTCTTCTTCGTTAGAGACTTTTGTTTCCTAGCATATATATGTACCTTTTTGTTACACAATTGAGATGCGTCAAAATTCTTCGTACTTGTAATCTATTCTCATATAATGAATTCTGTTTTCATTCGTTTGTGGTTTTTCTTGTAAGGTTTTTTCACATTATATTCGTATCTCCTGTTCTTTTGATTCTCTACTTTTGCCGTGCGCCTTATAACAAGTGATATGAGAGCCTAGGTTCAAAATCCCAACCGTTGCCTGAGAGGAGCAAAATCTTGACTCCTGGGACGGCCGTCATTGGCATCTATGACCCGGCGTACAAGACCGCGGCATGAGGGCGGCTTCGACATCCTCAACTTCTGGCTTCCACATCGGCAACACAAGCATCCCCTCGAAGTGAGGCATCCGTAGTTCTGTGCTGCATCAAGGCACACTCATCGTCATCGTGCTCGTCGCTATTTTCGGTTCTGGGTTTGCGCCGTGCTCAAATCCGCCAAAATCAGAACAAGGATGCATATGCAACATGGTCCATCTGCTTGTGGAAGTTCTGAGTTAAAGTTGAAGTGGCGTCTAACTTGAAGTGCGAAGCCTACTTAGAAAATAAATCGAAGCAGCTATTAATTTCGTCGAGTGAAAGGAGAAGACAACAACCTTGACAAGCTATTAATCGGTTTCTACCCACCCTGCCTTTGCCTCTGTTAATCCGTAGTGCCTAATGCCTTTGGGGAATTCTGCCGAACAACCTGGGGGCAGTGACGACTGTGGTCGATTTGTCTTTGGTTCCGCCACCGTCACCGCTGATGTAGTTGATGGATGACCGGGTGTGTTTGGTGATGCTGTTACCAGCTGAAAATCTTGCCATTAATTAATGCCCAAGTGTGAAGTTGTCCTAGTACTAGATAGATCTTAGAGTAATGCAAACTTAAATTTAATGCCCATAGTGTGAAGTTTGTCCTAGTACTAGATAGATCGTAGTGTGATTGCCAGTTGTAGAGGTCAAAGTGGTTAGGCCGGCTGCCTGATGCCCTCATCGTTACGCTGACAGTGATGTTTAGAATGGAAGAATTTTATAGCACATTATACTAAAAGTAGAACAACGGTAATAGAAGTTAAATATGACCATTAATTTATGAGAGCATTTTAGACTTTTGTTTTTAAATCTGTTTTTTTGGAGAATATTTTGGACTATTCACAGAAACATATGTTTCTAAAAGCTTGGCTTGCTCCTCTCTAGGCGATACTAGCTGCACTGCACCTCCATGGCTTGTCACCTAGCCCTAAGGGTTTGATCTTATCCAAATGTTAATGTTTCTCTCTCAGACTGTATGTAATCTTATCCAAAGAGCCATCGTACTTTACTTCATTGAGTTGAAGCAGTACTCGATAAAGGGGGAGAACACAGCAGATTAGGATTTAACAGAACTCTGCTTAACAGTTACAGTTTGTACTAACCACCATGCATAACACCTTTGGTTATATGCATTGTTTTCATGTCTTCACCTAATTCCTGGCAGCAAATTGGTCACATTGGTCACGGTGATATGCATTGTTTGGCATTGATGCCAGAGATCATAATCTGCTTACTGAAGGTATGAATACTGAGAACAAATACCATCAAATAAAAACTTCCAACGGAATCACGTGATCTTTGGGGCAGAAATTGTGAGAGAACACCAAGAACCGCAGATTTCTTGTAATTGGACTCCAAACAAAACTATCGGTGCATTCGAATGATGTGAAAAATCAGAAAGGGTCTTAGAAGATCTTCAGGTGTCGGTGGTTGGGGTGGATGGATCCCTGTTCAATCGACGGACGAAGCGGCAACGAGGCAGGCGGAGGATTTCGTTCCGGGGTTCTGTTGGGGGGTTGCATGTGTTTTGGTCATGGGCTCATCATGACCTTCGTGTCCACAGCCGGGCTCGGATCTGCGACGTGGCGGTGGTGGTGAAGGCCACACTGTCTAGGTTCTTCCTGGAGGACCTCTAGGATAGCGCGCTCTAGGCCTTCACATGCCACGCCAGTAAGAAGTACGTCGTGACACACCTGCCGAGAGTCATGGTGGAGCCGTTCATCAGGGAGTACGTTGCTAACAGGGGGCACGGTGGCCTCGCCAGCGCGACCGGAGCTTGGGCGCTCTGGTGGCCATTCTTGGTGCGATCTACCATAGACGTCGGCTATCCTCCGGTGGCACCGGCAAAAAGGCAAAAATTAATTTTACGCTACTTGTCTCATTTATAATTTTATCTCTTTCAAAATTTTACTATTAGTAACATGAGTGATAGTATAATTAAATACTAACTAATCTAAATTATTAGATCGTAAAGATTAGATAACTTATATTTATTTTAAGATATTGTATTGACCCCGGGATGGGGGATATCGTCGACTTGACCCCAACGGGGGAAGGATATCACTCAACCCCGGCAGGGGAGGACATTGTCGACTTGACCCCAGTAGGTGAGGATATCATCAACTCAACCCTAGGGAGGGAGATACTGTCAACTCAACCCTAGAGAGGGATACCGTTAACTCAACTCCGGAGAGGGGGATACCGCCAACTCAACCCTAGTAAGGGGGATATCGTCAACGCGACCCTGGAGAGCGAGATACTACCAATTCAATCCCAAAGTGAGGGATATCGGTCATCAACTACGTCAAGGCCAAGCTATTAAGGCATGTTGAAGATCACCAAGGTGAATCCTTTGAGCTAGGAGGGCCCTAGTCGCAGAGATGCCATCGAGGCAAAGTGAAGCTCGGTCGAGACAAAGCCATCGAGGCCAAGCCATCGAGATGTGTTGGGGGTCACAGAGGTGAATTTGTCCATCTAGGGGGAGCCCCTAGTTGAGGTAATGCTGTCGAGGTGAAGCGAAGCTCAGTCGAGGCAAAGCCCTTGTGGCTAAGTCAAACCACACTAAGGCCAAGCCATAGAGGCATGTTGGTGGTCGCAGAGTCGAATCCGTCGATCTAAGGGGAGCCCCTAGTTGAGGAGATGTTGTCGAGGTAAAGTGAAGCTCAGCCAAGCAAAGCCCTCGAGGCAAAGTCAAACCATGCTGAGGCCGAGCCATCGAGATGTGTTGGCGGTCGTAGAACTGAATCCGTCAATCTAGGGGGAGACCCTAGTTGAGGAGATACCGTCAAGGCGAAACAAAGCTCGGCCGAGGCAAAGTCGTTGAGGTAGAGTTAAACCATGCTAACGCCAAGCCATTGAGACGTGTTGGGGGCTATCGAGGTGAATCCATTGAGCTAGGGGAGACCCTAGTCACAGAGACACTATCAAGGCAAAGGGAAGCTCGATCGAGGTAACGACATCAAGGCTGAGTGGAACCACACCGAGGTCAAGCCATTGAGGTGTGTTGGGGGTTGCTAAGGTGAATCAGTCGAGCTAGAGGGAGCCCCTAGTCAAGGACACGCTATCGAGGTGAAGCTAAGTTCAGCCGAGGCAAAAACCATTTAGGTTAAAGTGAAACATGCTGAGGCTAAGCCATCGAGGTGTATTGAAGCTTGCCGAGTTGAATCCATCAAGCTAGGGGGAGCCCCCTAGTCGAGAAGATGCCATCAAGGCAAGGCAAAGTTCAACCAAGGCAAACGCTATCGAGGTCGAAATGAACCACACAAAGGCCAAGTCATAAAAGCATGTTGAAGCTCACCAAGTTAAATCTGGGGGAGCCTCTAGTCAAGGGATGTTGTCGAGGTGAAGTAAAGTTCAGCCGAGGCAAAAGCCCTCGAGGAAGTGAATCACGCCGAGGCCAGGCCATCGAGGCACATTAAAGCTCACTGAGTTGAATCCATCGAGCTAGGGAGAACCCCTAGTCAAGGAGATGCCATCGAGGTGAAGCAAAATTTAGCCAAGGCAAAAGCCATTGATGTCAAAGTGAACCACATCGCGGCTAGGCCATCGACACGTGTCAAAGCTTGCTAAGTTGAATCCATCGAGTTAGGAAAGCCCCTAGTCGTGGAGAAATCATCAAGGCAAAGCGAAGTTCGACCGAGGCAAAAGCAGTCGTGACGGAAGTGAACCACACCGAGGCCTAGCAATTGAGGTGTGTTGAAGCTCACCGAGATACCCAAGTGTTGGTGGTGCGAAGGGGGTCTGGGTACGATGCCAACGTTGGTCCAGAGCAAGCAAGGGCAGGCGCGATCTAGGGGACTAGTGGGGAGGTCATAAGCGCAGTCCGAGTGATTGAGAGGTAGAGCAATGGACGTGGTTCGAGCGGTCAAATGGTGGAGTGCGTAGCGAAGTCAGGCAACGGAACAACACCGGGAGACCCAAGGCAGAGTACCACGAGGGTGGCCAGATGACCCAAAGTGAAGCACCCCAAGGGTCCAGGAGACCCAAGGCGGAGCACCCTAGGGGTGGCCAAATGACCTAAGACAAAGACGTGGAGGACCTCAGGGGTCCCGAGGGGAGGCAGAGTTGAGGGGAGCCCAAGGCGGTCCCAGTAGGTGGAGGCATGGAGGACACCAGGGTCCCAAGGGGAGGGGCAACATGAAGGCCCCCAGGGGTCCTAGGGAGGGGGAGTCCTAGGGGAGGGACGGCATGAAGGCCCCTGAGGGGTCCTGGGGAAGGGTGGCGTCAGCCCAGGGGAACTCGAGGAAGCTCAGGTGGTGTGAAGTGGCTTCAACCCAGGGGAGGCCGGGGGCATGAAGTGCGATAACCCAGGGGAGGTTGGGGGCATGAAGCTAGAAGAGACGAGGGGAGCCCTAGGCGGTCCCTATAGGTAGAGGCGCAGAGGACCCTAGGGTCCTAGGGGAGTGGCAGTGTGAAGGGGAGCCCCATGCATGCGCGGAGGGTTAGGTTAAGGCGCGCTGAAGAGGAAGGTCAAGGCGTATGTGGAGGGCGAGGCTAGGGTGTGGTCTAGGGCTTCGGCCGATGAATTAGACTTTGAGGCAGAGGGCATTGGGGAGTGAAGCATGGACGTGACCCAAGGGTTCGGGCATAGCATTCCCGTTCGTAGGTGGTGTGACTTCTTGCCTGAGACCCCACAGACAGCGCTAACTATCGTCGATACTAGACAAGACAATAAACTTAGAAGCACCACCAGTCAGATACAAAGATCACCGAGGATGCGGGGGGACTCAAGGAGAAGCACAGGAATAACTAAGTGTATTCAATATACTGTCTAAGGCTATAAAAATAGCCTCTCCTACTCTCATCACTAGAGATCCTATTTATAGGGGGACAAAGATGCGTCAAGTTACAAGTTTGCCATCGAGGCCTAGCTTACTCCTAGGGGTATCTACATCATTTGTCCCACATGGGCTCCACCACGTCTGGCACTCCGATGTTGGTTCGTGGTTGGCCCCAAACTCCTCTAGGGTTGGTCTTGCGTACCTCGCCTGGGTTGGCCCCGAACCCCTCCAGAGTTGGACTTGCTACCTCATTGGGTTTGACCCTAGACCTCTCTAGGGTAGGTCTTATGTATCTTGCTTGAGATTGGTCCCGAACCCACCTAGGATGGGTCTTACATTCCTCGCTAGGGTTGGCCTTGCGAATGTTACCGAGGTTGACTTGGGAACTTGACTCATGGTAAACTCTTCAATGGGTGTCATCGCTCTGAAGTAGTCATGGGTCCGAAATGGCGTGGAGACCCTCACCAACACATGGATAGTGTGCGACAGACTTCAATGAACTAGTTGCGCTTCTGCTGGCAGGGGCGGACCCACAGGGTATGCCGAGTGGGCCACGGCATACCCTGGGGCCCAGCCGAAGTAGTACTCCATATGGCGTCTCCTCGGTTCCTCGCGGGCGTCAGTCGCCGCCGACCCTGCGCTGCTCTCGCGCCTCCGCGCCCGGCCTGCATTGGATGGGGAAGGGGGCGGCGAGGAGCCGTCGCGGCGGTAGCGTTCGAGGCGCGCGGAGGGGTTGAGAGGAGTGGTTGCTTCTCCGAGCCCACGAGGCGGCGGTGGCAGGGCGGGCAGAGGGAGGCTATCTCCTCGGTCGGGAGGAGATGGGCAGAGACGAGGAGCGAAGTCCGGGCGGGCTTGGCGCCACACTGCCGCCTAGGGGCGCCTGGACGCGAAGTGCGAAGCCCGACGTGGGGAGTCCGAGGCCAAATCGTGGGGTAAGCTCGACGTGGGGTGGGGGGTCGGAAGCCCGGCTAGGCAGCGGCGGACGAACTCAGGGGCCGGCGTGCTCAGCGCCGGGCAGGAGAGGTGACCTCCCCGTGAATCTAATCCCTTTTCTTTCTCGCGCATGTGTTTTTCTTTTCCTTCTACCATAGTCGTGTTGGTGGCTGATTGGGTTCATCTACCTAAATTGATTGGTGATTATTACACACAGCTTGCCAGTTTCCGTTTCTTGTTTCTTGAGGAAATTTCATCTGTTTCGATAGGGCTTGAGGAAATTTCCAAATGTTAGTAGGCGTTGGCTTCTTATTGTATTGAGACTAATAGAAATTCATTTTTCTGCATGCAACATTGTCCTAGTTTTGATCACATTGCGTAGAAGCAGGGAAATGAAGACCTTTCTTAGGCATGTTGTTGTACTTATCTTGAATGTTAACCATGGGGTTATTTTTTGTCTCTATAGAAAAAGCCTTGTAAGACTCTTAATTGTCCAAATAGTATTGTGTTGCTAGGAATATTCCTTTATTCATGTATAGTTTGATTTGTTGATGTTTACGGCATTATTCTTGTATCATTTCCAGACAAATAGTTGCACTTGATGTGGCACAAAGGGCCACTTGTGTTCGGCATGTATTTGCCTTTTCCTTTTAAATATGTCTTGATGTTGGAATTTTTCTGAGAATGTTTTGTATAACCTGCTCCAATATGGCTTACTCGATCAGCTCTCATTGTATCGGAGAATGCTCTGTATAACCTGCTCCAATATGGTTTACTCAATCAGCTCTCATTGTATCGCTAATTTCACTAGCACATTTTCTACAGCAATTTGCAACGTTTCAGTGTTCAGCATGGGCCTAAAGTTTGCTCTGTTTCCTTCTATAGGTATCGGGTTGGAAATTGAGGGTGCGGATCCTTAGGCGTTTGTCGGATTAGCGTGCAAGGCAAGTTCTTGAGAATGATTTTTGTTTTTGTGGCATCTGGTTCTTTCTTTACTGGGGAATACAGGGAAACTGGGAACTGACTTTTGATGGTGGATGCATGTTTTCTAGCCCCTAGACGATGATTGGTACAAGGGTTCCATCACGGGGTACAATGAAGCAACCAAGAAGCATTCTGTATGCTCTCTAGATCCTTGGTGGTGTAAAGATTCTTTTTTTTGTTCTTGAAAAAATTGTTGTGTAGGAGAAAATTCTCCAATGTTTTCATATTTGAATTGGATAAGGCTTGCTTATTCTAATATTTCCTACATTTTCCTAATGTAAAGATTCGTTTTGTTTAGTTATCAGATGCTAGATAGCATTTGACTTTTGGTGTTCATATATTTCTTATTCAATTTTCCATCTATTGTCTAAATTATGAAGTCTGTATTGTGAAAATCATGTGGTCGATAACTAGAGCTAAACGAACTGCAGGTGAAGTATGATGATGATGAAGCAGAGGACCTTACTCTTGCTGATGAAAGGATAAAATTTTCTATTTCATCTGAAGAAATGAAGTGCCTAAACCTTAAATTTGGAATTTCCAATCTGGATAAGAAGGGATATGATGAGTTGCTTGTGCTTGCTGTTAGCTTTCATGACTACCAAGGTCTTGATCTAGGTGATCTTGTGTGGGTTAAACTAACAGGTACTCCTACTCACTTGCGTGGGCTAAAATTTAAGACTTATCATAATATTTAGTGCATGTATATCGAATTACAGTACAAATTTTATAATTATTTACTGAATTGCATATGAAAATTTTGCTACAATATACTTTTTAGTAAAATTCTGGATCCGCCACTGTCTGCTGGTGCAGTGTGCATATGAACGAATCTACTTTCTCTATCCTGTTCAGGTCAGCTAGCTCCCAGACGAGTCGAGCATTTTTGTCCAAACAAATGATCGAACAATGTGCAGGACTAGGCGAAACAACCCTGTCAGTGAATCAGTCAGTAATGTTCGTGGAGAGCAAGTTTTTCTGACAGCTATGATTTTGTATTATTGATGTCTCCATCCTTCGAAAATCAAATCGTGTGAACATGATGTGATTTGGAATTTGCAGCCTTAACCCCACCAAAAATTAACACACCTAGCTTGCTTAATTAACCCCAACAGATGCTGAGGGGGGAATCTCGATGTCAACATTTCCCCTTTTGAGTTTTTTTTATGTTCTTTTGGACTGTTGTTTATAACTTTGAGTATGACTTATTAGTCTAAATAATAGTAATTACTAAAAATAGCTAAAAATGATTAAAAAGACGAAAAACAGAACCTTTAATCCATCTTGGCGAGGGCTCTACAGTGTACACCAGTACCACTACAGGTCTACAGGCACATGCACGCGCAACAGCATAAGTTGACAATTCCTTCAGCTTGACCATAATTTTACCAAGTCCACTATCCACCCACCGTCCTTCTCCTGCCAACTACGCCCTAGCGGCCTAGCGAAGCAATTTCGCGTGGCGGTTGGCTTGGCTGCGTCGGGTTCTCGTGTGCCGCCGCCGCCGCTCACGCATAACATTGCATCAATCGCACAGAGTTTGCTATACCCCATACGTGCAGGCCCACACCACGTACACCGATCACCATGTAGCATTAAACATCACCACCGAACAGTAACTACTCTTAAATCATATCCACTTTGTTGGGGAAGGTCTCTGCGCTATCTCGAACCCATAACCACTTCAGAGCAATAGCAACTGTCGGGAGGTCTACCCTAAGTTAAATCCACCAGTCAACCTCGGTGAGGTTCGTGAAGTCAACCTCGGTGAGGTTCGTGAAGCCAACCTTGATGAGGTTCACAAGACCAACCTAAGCGAGGTGTGTAAGACCAACCCTAGAAGGGTTCGGAGCCAACCCCAAGTAAGATGCGCAAAACCAAACCTAAAGGGGTCTAGAGCCAACCCTGAGCGAGGTCCAGAGTTGACCTCAGGGGAGGTCCAGAGTTGACCTCAGGGGAGGTCCGGAGCCAACCTTGGACAGAGTTTGAAACTAGGCATGAAAGAACCCTAGAGTATCGAATTTGGTGGGACCACACCGGGTGATTGACATAGATACCCCTATGAGCAGGTTGAGCTCCGAGGGCAAATTTGTAACTTCACTCGCCTCTCTCTTCCTCCATAAATAGGATCTCATGTAATTAGAGAGGGAGAGGCTATTTATAATCCTATACACTTATAGTGAATACACTTGTATATTCTTGTGCTTCTTATTGAGTCCCTCACATCCTCGGTGATCTCCGCATTCGACCAAATATGCTTCTAAGTTTACTGTTAGGTCTCGTATCGATGACACATTTCCTTTCCCTCACTGCTCTACACGGCTACGCCTCTCTCATAACCTCATCGCATGCATGTTCCCTTATCCACGTGCCACAGCAGCCAAGGCCCGATGTCCACTGCAGCGACTGAGGTCTCATGAATTGCCTTCTTGTGCTGGTCACTCCCACCAGCCATGGCCCAACACGGTCAAAATCTTTGGCTCCCCTTTATTCTCCTTTTCTTCTCCCCATTTCTTCCTCAGCTCGCTCTCCGCTCGATGCGCCTCCCTCGTAGCCCTCAAGTGCCATCGCTCGCCACTTCTTCTTGCCATCCAATCCGCCAGTGCCTTGCTCCCATTTGCTTAGTGTGCCTCTAGCTCCCACATTTGGAGAGCTCACCCATGCTCCGTGGCTTGTTCTCAACCTAGTCCAAGCCTCATCTAAAAGTGTTGGGTAGGCCTTTGTCGCCTCCAAACCAGGCCACCTCTAGCTGTCGTCATGTTGGGTTTCTGCCTAGGCTGATTCCATGGCCATCAGTGCCCAGACTGCCTATGGCTTCACCTTGGCCAAATATCGCTTCACCTTAACAACATCTCCTTGACTAGGGGCTCCTCTTAGCTTAATCGATTCTCCTCGACGAGCTCTAACATGCCTCGATGGCTTGACCTCGGTGTGGTTCACTTTGGCCTCGATGGCTTTTGCCTCGGCTAGACTTCATTTTGCCTCAACGGTGTCTCCTCGACAAGGGACTCCCTCTAGTTCAACGGATTCACCTTGGCGAGTTTCAACACACCTTGGTGGCTTGATTTCAGTGTGGTTCACTTTGGCCTCAATGACTTTTGCCTCGGCTGAACTTTGCTCTATCTTGATAGTATCTCCTTGACTAGGGGCTCCCCCTAGTTTGACGGACTCACTTGAGTGAACTCCAACACACCTCAATGGCTTGGCCTCAACGTGATTTACTTTGGCCTCGATGGATGACCAGACTTCGCTTCGTCTCGATGGCGTCTCCTCAACTAGGGGCTCTCTCTAGTTCGACGGATTCACCTCAGCAAACTCTAACATGCCTCGAGGGCTTGGGCGAGGGCTTGGACTCGATGCGGTTCAACTCAACCTCGACTGCTTTGCCTCGGTCAAATGTTGCTTCACCTCAACGGCGTCTCCTTGACTAGGAGTTCCCCCTAGCTCGATAATTTACATCGGTGAGCTCCAACATTCCTCGATGGCTTAGCCTTAGTATGGTTCAACTCAGCCTCGACAGCTTTACCTTGGCTGATCTTCGCTTCACCCCGACAGTGTCTGTTCGACTAGGCGCTCTCTCTAGGTCGACAGATTCACCTCAGTGAGCTCTAACACATCTCAATGACTTAGCCTCGGCGTGGTTCTACCTGGCCTCGATGGTTTTGCCTTGGTCAAATATCACTTCACCCCGACAGTGTCTCCTTGACTAGGGGCTCCTCCTAACTCAACGGATTCACCAAGGTGAGCTCCAACACACCTCGATGATTTTGCCCTAGCATGGTTCAACTCAGCCTTGATAGCTCTACCTCGATCGGATTTTGCTTCGTCTCGATAGTGTCTCATTGATTAGGGGCTCCTCCTAGCTTGATGGATTCACATTGATGAGCTCTAACATATCTCGATGGCTTAGCCTCAGCTTGGTTCAACTCAGCCTGCGATTACTTCATTTCAATTAATTGATTTGCGAAATGGATGTTTTATGTTTGTGAAATGGTTTGAGATGTGAATTGGATGTTATATGTTTCTAAAATGAATTGAGATGTGAATTGTCTGTATACATGTACATGTTGATCTGCTTGTTTCAGAGGGTATGGCTAGTATTTCCTGAGGCTAGCCAATAAACAGAAATAGATTTAGGGGTAGAAAATAATATCACAGACGGTTTGTAACTAAAAACCGTCTGTGATAACTATTATTGCAGACGGTTTGTAAAAAAACCGTCTGTGATATAGGCGTATCATAGACCGTCTGTGATATAGGCATATTACAGACGGTTTTTAACAAAAAAACCGTCTGTGATATATCAATATCACAGATGGTTTGTAACCAAAAACTGTCTGTGATATATGGTTGGTTCCCCTTATTAATCAATTGCTTTTGACGTATCAGGTGGGAATGGGAGAGCCTCTTTTCTTTCCGCAATGGAATCGGCTTAAGCTCGACCTTTTCTTTCATTTCCTATCATAGGGATATAAAAATAAAATAGAGTTTTTCTTAGTTTAGAATATCAAAAGACATCCCACAACCCGGTCTTAGGTTCAGAGTCGCTTTGTGAGAACTTCAAGAGAGAGAAGAGAGATCATAGCTTAATATGAAAGGTCATGTATACCTGCCTACGTTCGGCATACACATTCACTAGTTCCATTCGGTACCTTTCTCTAGATGGAATCCCGGATATATCACAGACGATTTTTGGTTACAAATCGTCTGTGATATTGATATATCATAGATGGTGTTTTGTTAAAAACCGTCTGTGATATAGGCGTCTGTGATATGCCTATATCACAGACGATTTTTTCTTACAAACCGTCTATGATGATAGATATCACAGACGGTTTTTAGTTACAAACCGTCTATGATATTTACTCCACAGACAGTTTGAAAACCGTCTGTGATAACCTTCGATTATCACTGACCCATAAATTCAGACGGTTCAGAAAACCGTCTGTGATGACATTTTTGAATCGTCTGTGATACGATTTTCTGTAGTAATACGCTCGGTACGCCCCACCACACCAGCTCACCGCCAGCCGTGACCCCTACCCGACCCCAACTCCACCTCCCTACGCTATATCAACCAACCTTACTACTCTTTATTGAGGATTTATTCATCATATACCCTCCCCTTAGATTGAAATTCAGGATTTACCCTCCGGCCCGCGTGTCAGTGACTCATCCCGACCCCACATGTCATCGAGTGGGGAGGGTAAATCCTGAAACTCTCAAATGTGGAGAGGATATATGATGAAGTTCCCCATTTACTGATCACACATACAGACACACTACACTTCTCCAGTTTCAGCTGTGCAATAACTAACCCACGGATACTACCTAGCTAGCAACAATGGCAGCCAGGAGCAGCATTGCCATCGCGACGGCGTTCTTGGCGGTAATGGCGGTGGTACCGGCGGCGCTGGCGCTGGCGCCCGGGCCGGCAGCCGTGCCGAGCGGGCCGCCGAACATCATGGCGATCCTGGAGAAGGGAGGGCAGTACACGACGTTCATCCGGCTGATGAAGGAGACGCAGCAGAACACGCAACTCAACAGCCAGCTCAACAACTCCTTCAATGGCAACGGCTACACCGTGTTCGCGCCCACCGACAACGCCTTCAACAACCTCAAGCCCTACACGCTCAACATCACCGCCACCACCCACAGCCAGGTTAATGTCTCCACCGGCGTCGTCGAAGTCACAGTCACCAACGCGCTCAGCGCTGTCAAGCCGCTCGCCGTCTACTCCGTCGACAAGGTGCTCCTGCCCTTCGAGCTGTTCGGGGGGGCTAAGGCGCCGGCCGCCGCGCCCACCGCGTCGGCTGGGGGGAAGCCCAAGAAGGGTGCCACCACGGAGGCCGCCTCCGGGCCGTCCGAGTCGGACGACGCCGAGCCCACGGGCGCCACGAGCGCGAGGGCCGTCGGGTGGAGCGTGGTCGGCCTGGCCGCCGTTCTTGGCTACCTGTTGTGAGATGGGTAGCTAGGGATGACTACTGGACGATGAGGAGACTGTTGGTAACCCCTGTGCTAGTAATAACCCTGCATGCATGCATACGTTTCAATATGTAACGCTAGGAGTTAATCGTGCATGTAATGCTAGGAGTTAGGCATGCATATAACGCTTGGAGTTAATCTTGCACTAAGTACTGCTCTATAAAAGGAAGAAGAACGCTGCAGTTTAGAGACGTGCAGCAGAATAAAACAATTTGTCTCCTCTGTGTTTGTGTGTGTTCTAGAGAGGAAACAATGTGCGAGTTCTCTCCAGGAGCTGGGCCAACAATTGGTATCAGAGCAAAGTGCGAGGAGAAGCTCCCTAGCGATGACTCGCTGATCGGCGTGATAGCGTGCACAGCGGCGCGTGTCAGGTGGAGGTGCACAGGTGCTGGCAACGAGTCGACTGCAGCACCGTGCACTCAAAAGCATGGCGGCGAAGGTTCGCGTAGCCATGGCGAGGTCAGGGTGATGCGTCATAATCGCACGTGACGTGCACACCGACGGTGGTGACGTGATCGCCGTGGTGTGAAGACTCGAGCGGCATAGGTGGGCTACAAGGCGCGAGTGGCGTCGATGGCAAACACTGTTCTTCCACCATCAACAGTGTCTTGGTGTAAGATGTCGTGAACACGGTGATGTCTAAAACAGCGACATCATTATTGAAGTGTGTGAGTGAGAGATGGCACAGTAGGAGTGTTGCATGTGTCATTTATGAGTTGTTTGTGCACGTAGGAGGTGTGTTACATACGTGCGCATAGTCGTATCATGCTCGTGCACGTAGATGTGTCAGTGCATAATGTAATGTGTGTGTGAGCTCTTGTAGTTGTGTTCAAGATCTCATGTGTGTATGCTCTGATGAGAGTCTTCGTCGCCGTCAAGTTGTGTCATCGGTGAAAGACAATTGGGGCTGAGGAAGACGTCAAAGTTGTCGGTAAGGTGTGTCATCGACAGTGAAGAAGTGAAATACATCAGCAGCCTGCCAAGGAGTGTGGCTGGCACAACTCCTTGCAGAACTGACAACTGAAGACCAACGAGCTCTGATTGGCGTCAAGGACGTGCACAGGGATTAGGGGGTGATTGTTGGTAACCCCTGTGCTAGTAATAACCCTGCATGCATGCATACGTTTCAATATGTAACGCTAGGAGTTAATCGTGCATGTAATGCTAGGAGTTAGGCATGCATGTAATGCTTGGAGTTAATCTTGCACTAAGTACTGCTCTATAAAAGGAAGAAGAACGCTGCAGTTTGGAGACGTGCAGCAGAATAAAATAATTTGTCTCCTCTGTGTTTGTGTGTGTTCTAGAGAGGAAACAATGTGCGAGTTCTCTCCAGGAGTTGGGCCAACAGAGGCCATGTGCATTGATTTGATGGGTCGCTTCTTTGTCGTTAGTTGTTGCTGCACGGTGGTGTTTCTTTTCTTTCTTTCTTTCTTTCTTTCTCTACTCTCTGTTTAAATTCCTTTCATCTTAATTTGTTCTTTTGTATTCTTGTTGTTGGTGGTATGTAAGATTGGGTTGTGTGATTGGATTTATGTGTTTGAAGCCGGAATGTTAATACTTCATTACTTTTGAGTTATTTTATTTGTTTTGTTCTACCTGTTCTAGGTAGTAGTACGGTTTGAAGACATGTTCCTTTGGTCATTGGATGCGCTTTGTCTTAATTTGCAGACAAATGTGGTGCCCGGCAAGAGACGACTGTCGGTGCTTTACTCATGTCAGGTGAAATAATTAATGATCAGAGCTACAGTATCAGTTTAACATTTAATTGGTCCATTGATTTGTGTTTTCTGCTTAAAACGGGATAATGGTACATGCCTAGTTTTCGTTCTTGGATTTATCAAGCGATGGGGGCTTGGCTACTGCTCAAGTGCTCATCATGGAGTTGGTGGAACAGAGTGGGAAAGCAGGACCCATCCTTTCGACGACTTCGTTTGGTAACGAGTCAATTCGTTTGCATAGTTGAAGCACTCTGCATGGGGCAGCAGCAATGCAACGTAATCGAATTTGATTGAGATGAGAATGTTCAGTTGGCTTATTCTTATTAGTCTCATGATCAAGAAAGGTGAAAGAATTAGCGCCGGCTCTCCTATGCGTACGACAGTTTTAAATAGGAACTATGGATGATTAAGATTTGTTCGACACGTGCTCCCTCCAATCACACGAATAAAACATCATTTTAGACATGGATACGTCTACAAAATGCTACTTTAATTACTAATTTTTATTATAATTGTAGAACTAATGGGTGAGATCAAAAGGAAGTGAATGATCTTTTCCTCGTTTTCAACTTCAACAACATTAATCCATTTTGGCTTCTTCACTTAATTAGCTATAAGAAACCAATAAGATCAAATACACAACGAAAACAAGTACAAAATATAAACCAATAAGCTAAGAGAACAACGGAAACAACAAACAGGCCAAAGCATCAACTGGCCGATCTGATTGCAAGCAACACACCAGTTTGACTAGGTCTGGGTGGCCTGACTACTCAGGTCACAGCGGTCTGACCACTCTCCGATCCATAACAGAAAAATAGCCCACGCCAAAAACTCAAAATGGCATAACTTCTAATCTACTCAACCAAATAACTTGAAACTTAAAATAGAGCTTTCTTAAGGTCCTGTAAATCTATCCATCAATGAATCAACAAGCTACTCAATAAAGATTTAACCTTTGCTAAAACAAGGCGGATTATATCAAAACTGGGCAAACCAAGACAGACACCAAGAATTTACATAGGGTTGCCTACATAGATGGGACTAGCCTCTACAAGGTTTCCTATCATCCACACACCCTTGAGAACCAGCAAGATCAAGAAGAGAGGAAATACAACCAACAAACCAAACAAATCAAAAGCACAAAAAGAAATTCATGGTAAAACTCACTCGGACAAAATTTGAAATTTTATTTCACTTGAAGATGAATGTTTAAGACCATACAACTCTTGGAGAATAGAGCTCCCTCTCTACGAAGCACACACAAAGTTTTCCTTTAGGAAAAACCAACCCTAACTCTCCAAAGCTTAGCACCTAAGACACCTCCTCTCCATCCTTATATATAGAGGTTCACAACAAACCCTAACCAACACCTCTAGTTAGGTTTTATTCACTTATATGGGCTAACATGTTAACCTAACATAATATTGGGTTTTACACACATATACAGGTTTTTCAAAGCAGCTCATTCAAAGGGCTCCAATAGCTCAAAACATCAATCTAATCTATCAAACCATCTCTATATGCTTCGACACGCAACCCGTAGTGCTCAATAACTAGCTGTTATGTCTTCGCGTATTTGAACTCCCCCAAACTATCTTTTTGTGCATCAGCCTTGTTACTTAGCGCACCGCATGCACCAACTTGCCTCATCGTGATCCTTACCTCTTTTGTGCTTCCTCGCTTAAGCCATGTAACCTCCACCTGGACTTACCCGACCACACGGACCTTAGCTCCTCCGCCTAATCCTGGTCTATTGCTATTGATAACCACTATTCTCTAAGCCACCTGCACATTCAAAGATAAAGCAATCCGATTCTAAGCACAAGTTTCATGCACTTGGCTTACATTATTTAAACCATGCATCATGCAACACAACACGAAAATCTGATGGCTCTCATGCTATGCAAACACTCAAACCATCTCGCAACACGCTATGAACCCAAAGGGATAGTCTGACCGATAACCACAGGCCGATCTGACTGCCCAACACCTCTCAAGCTCCTCACCTTGGTAATAGGGGACCAGTTTAACCATTGGCTCAATGCTAATCTAGCCGTTTAAGAATACTAGAAAACACTCTCTATAGAATTTTGATTAATCTCTATCATGTTTATATTCAAAAATCTAAATTGAGTGACATCTAGTGCACACACATCCTCAAACATGTCTACATAAGTGTTTTATATCTATTTTTCAAAAGGCATATGGCCGATCTGACTACTCCATAGCCGCTGGTCAAAACGTCATTGCAGGCTGGTTAGGCCGGTTAAATCCTAATAGCAACTCTGAAAACCGAAAAGCTTCAAAACCAAACTCAAATTTCAACAAAACTTGCACATTAAAGTCAAATACTCACCACAACCATGAGGTGACCTCCATATGGTCTCACAATAATATAGTTATAAAACCCAATAAAATTATAGTTTTATGAAAGTACTTTTCAAGCAAATCTACTCATATGATTTTCATGTATCCAATATAAATATTTAATATAATATCGGTAGCTAAAATTTGTAAAGGAAAAACGATGGGTATTTTCCACTGGAGGGAGTATATCCTAAGTTTCAACTTCACTTCACATCCAGATAGATTACGATCAGCATCAGATGTGATCAGGTCTCCTTCTCGCATGCTCATAAATTCATAATTATCTTGCATTACGTTCGGAAAGCATTCTGAAGAGTCAACTAAGAACCACCGCTTTGTTACTCTCGTGACATTGCTGGTATCAACTCTTGATAGATTGTCGATCATACCGGCATATCAGACGTGTAACTAATTCTGCACCGAAGTTCTGCGTTGTCATCCGGATATATACAAAGCGGCGACACATCACTCTCAATCATCAACGGCCAGCTAGCATTGTCGGTGTGCAATCCGTTTATACACAGATGATTATGCAACACGCTTAGTTGGTACGAGCTACTTTTAGCAGTGATGCTTTAATTGTTTATTCTGTGAGATCACATAGAGATCACTCTATGATTGTAATAAGTAATTGACCATTGATTCAGAGAGTTTACGAAGTTTGAGTTTTATTTTTGAAAGTTTCCAATTTATCAATTACTTTCTTCTGTTGACGGTCTGACCGACATTGGGGCCATGGTCAAACCGGCCAAGCAGTGGTTAGACCGGTATGGAAGCTGTGATCAACTGGCCAGCTGCAGTCAGAGCAACCAAGGGCCGACGATCTGATCGGTGGTTAGCCACCGTTGTGACCAGCTATGGTGACGGTCATACCAGGGTTATGGTTTGCTCAAGAAATTGCCAACGAGAGCTATTTTGTAGTGAGGGTGTTGTCAAGTGATGTGATGAGGGAGGCGATAGTATGACTAGCCTTTGGTTGGCGGTCATACCGACCGAGGTGCCAGCGGTTTGACAAGCTTGGCAACAACGGTCAGACCACTCCCTTGTTCCTGGGGTGCAACAGGGCAGTCAGAGCAACTTGGGCTTGGCGGTTTGGCCGGTTGCTAATGGCCTTATTGGTTTTAGCTAAGTTGGTTAGGTGTAGGTACAACATAGGTGCCGTTACTTAGGTGTATATATTTTGCATAGTGTATTACATAGACTAATTGTGTCAATTGATGATTTTGTGTATTGTGCAGTGCTACGTGATGGTTTGATTTATTGTTGTTAGTTGTAGGACTTCGGAGCTACAGCATGATGAGGTGGATAGGATCGGGACTAAGCTATGAGAGCTTAGGTCCAAAGCAATCAAGGGATTAGGACTTCGCTCAGGTGGAGCCAAGGTCCAGACAATTAGAGAGCTGCCAGAAGATGACCAAGGCTAGCAGAGTGGTTACTAGTTTGGACAATGAGGACCCGGAGGTGGAGCTGCTGGTGGCAGACATGACGAGCAATGAGAAGATAGATCGGGACTAAGCTTAGGGAGGAGTTAGGGCCCAGAATGGTCAGAGAACTCAGGTGCCGTCATTATGCGAGGAAAAGCATGCGATGCGTCAAGTGACTTGGCTCGTTTGTAAGTCAAGACGATTTGGTAGGATCTGAATGCATGAGAAGTTTGGCAGCAAATCATTAGGGCCATATGAAATATGGTGAAGCATGGGCGATATTTCGTGGCAAAGAAAATAGGAAGCTTCATGAAAGACTGTAAATGGGTATTTTGGTAATTTGCCTAATACCAAAAATATTAGCGGTGTACAAAATCGCTGCATGGCCTAAGTGATTTAGGTCTTGTATGTGCTAAAAATATGAAGAAGTGAATCTTTGGCCCATTTTCACAACATGTATACACAAGTGTGATTTCTTATCAGAGAAAAAGAAAACATCATCGCGTGTTGCGTGTTTGACAATTTGATTCTTTGTCATCATGTTTTTTTATCACAACAATAACTCAAGAAAAGACTAAAATATCACATAGACATAATTAGTTTGATATGTTTTGTTGCAATAGGGTTCTCTGACAAACCAATGATTACAAGTTTTTGACAAATTAGTTGTGCACTCTATGGCTCATCGTAAATAAGTCCATTGTAATAGCCTTAAAAATAAAAAGGATGTTAGCTACTTCTGATAGTTGTTAGGTCTGTGTTTGTTTACTCATTATAGTTTACAAAATGGGTTTAAGGCATTTTCTGCACCTATCTATTTTGGAGTTTCAGAGCTAAAGGCGATGGAAATGTTGATAACTTCCTGTTCTGAATTTTTGATTTAGCTGTCTCGGATATGGAGTGGCAATGTCTCAATAGGCTACTTGCCAAAAGGTGGTGCATGAGTTTTAGTTGCCTTTATGTAAGTTGATGTCCTAATCTTATACTATTATATTTTCAAACTTAATGCGTCTCTACTCTTTGATCGAGAGTTGATGATTTTGTTTCTTTTTCAGTAAGTATCACCTTGATGAGGAGCCAAAAACGAGGATCCAAAAACCTTGAGAGTTTTGGCAATTTCACCGCATGATTCAAAAGGTTCTATTTGTCACTATGATCACATGGGCATTTCTCCTGATGGGAAAATTCCGGCTGCAACAATTGAGCTATAGTTTGCACCTTTTCGTGATGTGATGTTTGCCACTTAGGTAGATGAGTTTGGAATGACATGTTTTCTGTATATACTCAGGTGATATAACTGGCATTGCTTGGTATCGAAGGAAAATAGCAAATGGTAATGTTTATCTACAATCTTTCAAAATCTGGGTATTTGTTGCTTTGATTTATTTTTCACTAGAGCTTTCATGAACCGGTTCAAGTTAGTAGTGTAACTAAAATGACATATGTATACTGGACCTGCTTAGCAAACCATTCCTTGGAGCACTGTAAATAGTGATCTGGTAAACATTCTTAAGTTGAAGGCCACTAATTATAATGCAGTAATAATGCTATTCTGTAAGATGCTTAGTTTTCTTGATTTTTTATTTTATTAGCAATTATTTTTTACAGATTTAGGCTTTGTAATTGACAGCACAGAATAGCCATGTTAGTTGAAAAGAAGATATTGCATAAATGAACCATGTTAATGAAACACCCCACGTTTTTAATTAACCTTAAGTAGTGAATTACGAGGTTAATTGAGATTAATTACGTAGCTAATGATCCAAAATTCAGGGGGAATTTAAACTTTTTATGTTATCTAAATTGCAACGGGCGAACGTTAGACAAAGACGTTACTCTCCCGATCTCGTCGACGAGGGTAGAAGCAGTTGATATAGATTAGAGAGAGAGAGAGAGAACATTCATCTGCACAACAAGTCGAAGCATTCAACTTAATTGAAAGAAATATTTATCAATCTGGTACAACAGTTAATTAATTACAACCTCCATAAATTAAAAAAATTATATCAATTATAGGACCATTGAAAGTTACATAAATTAAATACAAGTATTACAACTCACTGAAACTTGTATTGTGTCCGTCATAATATTACATCAAACATAATGTGAGATTACATTGTATGCATTTCGTACATTGCAACTCATCAAGAGCTATAGAAATTATAAATTACATGCATATCATTTCATACAACAAATACTAATTATTTGATTTCTAAAATAGCCGTAGTTTAATTGCGAGAAGAATTAATGGAAAGATACCAAAAAAGACCGAACAAAAGAAAGCAATTAAAAGAAAGATTGCCGTCAGAACCCTAGGATTTAGATTCAGGCAGGGCAGTTCGTTCACCGAGGTTCCCAGACCGTCCAGGGCCGGTCGGTACCTCTCACAGCCATTAGATCATCACTCGGCAATAAAAACAAACCTGAAATATTATTCTGAAAAATACTGTGCACCAGCCCACCAAATATTTCAGCCCAAGCCAGCCCAACACATGAGAAAGCACCAGGCGGCAGCCGCGGCACAGCACACGTAAGAGGAAGGCACCAGAAACACAGCCAGCACAGAGGGGGTAAAGACCGAAGCCAGCAAGGCACAGGAGGCAAATTGCATTTGATGACCACCAAGGCAAACACGGCCACAGCCCCACAAAACCAAGACCCATTTCCCTTCCTCACCCAAAGCCATCACCAATAAGCCAGCCATGAGGAGGAGGAGGAGCTCGGCAACAAGACAGGGAGAGAAGAGGGCGCTGGGAGGCGGCGGCCACTATCTTCTCCAAGTAAGCAGCCATCACCATCCTTCAGCCCCACCATGAATCCAACCGGCAATCATCGGACAAAGGTAACCTATACCACCACCTTTAATCATTCTTCACTGGATCGAAACCATCCAACCCTCACATGGCATTTCCCCAAAACCACGCTAGGCATTCCAAGCCACAGCCAAGAGCATCACCCATCACCAGATAGAGCACTATAAGAGTAGTAGAGAAGAGGAGGATATACCTCGGCAACGACGGCTTACCCCCGTCGGCGTAGCTACTCGCACCCGACAGCCAACCGTGCTCCCCGGCGCACGGGAAGGCCTCGAGCCCCGCCGTAGCTAGCGAAGATGGGCCACCATCGTCACCCTTGCCTTATTGAGCCAAAAGAGTAACTCTCAAAAGTTGAACAAGTTAATCAAATCAAGAATTAACGAGAAATAACCAGGAAGGGTAGGAGTGAAGTAGGAGTAAGTGGAGGAGTCGGCCGGTGAGAAGCCGACAGTCGGAGCAGGGCGCCAGGGGAGATGCTAGAGAGCAGGCCGAGCTGGGTACCGCGAAACGGCGGCACAGGGGGAGTGGAAGTGGCGGCCCGAGGCTGGGCTGAGCCGCGGGTAGCCGGAGCAAGGCCCATGGGGGCGGCGGCGCCTAGGGGGCCAAGGAGCGGCGGCGGCAAGGCATGAGGGCGGCAGAGCAGCGGCGAGGAACCGACCCAGATAAGGGAGGAGGCGAAGCGCAAGCCCAGGCGGTGGGGAGCGGCGCCCGAGGGCCGGCGAGTGGCTGGGAGGCGCCAGGGGGACCGGCATCTGGAGGGATTGGGGGAAGGAGGAGCAAAGAAAGAAGAGGAGAAGAAGATAAGGGGGAGAGAGTGTGGAATAGGTGGGGGGAGAAAAGAACCAGAAGGCCTTTCGGCCGAGTAATCTGTGGAAAGAGAGAGAGATTAAAAGAAAAAGAAAAAGGAGAAAGAAAAGAAGAAAAGAGAAGAGAGAAAAAAATTAGGGAAGTAGTAAAAAGGGGGTTTAGCGCGCGCAAGAGAAAATCTATATTCACTAATACTTAACTCATGAATTCCGACTGCATGCTAAATTAAATCCTAAAACGCTTCTATCCGGTTCCACGAATACTAAAAGAGTACAACATGTAATCCGTGAAAGATTAATTTCACAAGTGCCAATTAAATTAGTAGTTTACCCATTTGAAATCACCCTGTTACCTACTGAAATATCTAACTAATATCAGTTAGCCGTATTAACTTGCAAAACTCCATTAGTAAATGCATATGATTATTAAAATCAACTTTAGTGCCACCAGGAAACATGAACTTTCACGTGTTTCTTAAAAATCGATACCGACTCGTGGACCACTCGAAGGCGCACTTAATTACGTAGATAATCTTGTAGCTGTATTTAAACTGTAGAAAACCATTAATAAGTATTCTTAATAATTAGAATAAATTAATAGCCATTAGAAGATTTGAAACTATTCGCGACAATTAGAATAACACGTGTCGAGCTAAAATAAAGCGCGACGATTAAAAATTGTGCGCATCGATTAAACTTGTACGCGCCGATTTAGATAGCATTTAAGTTGTAAAAATCCTCATCTAGCTGAAATAAAATTGAAGATCGTACAGGGACACGTTAACATCATTTAGTTGCTTATTTAATTAAAAGATGCTTTCTTTTATAGATGATTTAACTCGTCATGCGCATTCTAATTACAAGAAAAGCACCGATTTATAAAAAGAAGAATATATCAGAATAACCTTGAAACTTAAAATGTACGTGAGAGATAGATAAATGCATGTACATCCAGGAGAAATTGAGTAGACATATTGGCATACGTAAAGTCAGCTAGGAATAATATTCGCCATTATATTTGCAAGCATACCTAGTTAGTCACGTTTAATCGGCAATTCGTCGGAAATCCGCAAAACACCGAGCATACCTTTGAAATAAGCGATGTCTTCGATCGTAAAGATAATCTTATTAATCAACGAGTATCGTATAGAAATTAAACTTGATTACTACGATAAGAGTTTAGTTAAGTGAAGCCTCACCCTAGGCGCACAAACACATCGACACGTCGTACTTTATTATCTTTCCGTAAATTAAGTCGTAGCCGATATGTTTAATTGCAGGCAATTATCTGAGTCATGGGAAGGACTTCACCTGATCCTACTTGAATCCAAATCTGTGGTTAAAGTCCAGACAAGTTTTTCTTTTGAGCATATAGTCAGAGTATTTTTAGTAAAATAAAGTATTTTCCTATAGCATTATTATCACCTTTCCTATAGTAAAATAAAGGAAATTGAGAAGGAAAAGAAAGAAGAATCGGCGACTGACAGAGCAGTCGGTCGTATAGATTAATAAAAGGGTGGGCAGAGGTTGCCTTGGTAGGGACAGAAGGGCAGGTTGGGGGACCTCTGCATAAGATATAATATAAGTAACTACAAACTTCATCTGTATGAACGGACCGTATTACATCGTGTCAGCCAACATTTCGTCCATGAATGGATGGACAGAATTAGTAGTATTGTCAAGGTTATTATATTCTCCACGTGGGTAAGTAATAAATTAGGAGGTGAACCCGGTGGTGGCTGTTCTCGGGACTGGGATCCATACCGCCATCGCGAGTCGATCGGTATCGGTGGGGTGTGTGCGGGGCGATATATTACGCGATGGAGTGTTGGGTGAAGGCGGAAACCTTCCCAACCAACGGTTATGTCACTTTGGGGAGTCCGTGATAGTAATAATTCGCATGCACTACCGATTGTGAATAATCGGGTGGAGATATAATATATTGAGATAGATACAAAAGTTCAGATTACGATCCGGCGCCACATCTTAGGAAATGTGGAAACCCATGGGCCAGTAGGATCAGAATGATGATGGGTAAAGTGATACAAGCTTGCGCAATGCTATACAAATCATGAATTCATGCCTGTCTCCGGGAAAGGAGAGCACGGAAACTTATGGGGGTTTTTGCCGTTCATACAAGTGTTTGATAGCTTTCTAAATTAATAATATGGATTTCTTTCCAAACTTAACAACAAAACCTATTTTCTATAATCCTGAGAAGAGGATTGAGAATGAGAAAGAAACTGAGAATGATCAAGAGATTGGGAACATAACTGTATGTTCTCAAAGGTGTAGAAGATCATCTAGTACATTTTACTAATAACGCTTGCTGAGTACTTTTGTACTCACCCTTACTATTATTTCCTTTCTCTAGATGCTTGATAAACTGGAGGATTGATAGGATCTGGTGAAGACTACATGAATGGAATTAAGGATTAACCAGGTGGAATACTACAGACTCATCACACAAACCATAAGAGGTGGAGGTGATGACCAAAATTACTCCTAGGTCCCCTCAATATTCTAATATTCGAGCCCTTGCGGCTCTGTAATAAGTTTTAGCCCTGCGTGGCGATATTGTTGTAATATCGTATTGTCTCTAATTATTGTTCCACTGCAACACTCTGATGGGCTTATTATTCGTTAACGCGATGTTCTATCGGCTAAAACGAATAATAATCTATTGACTAGCATAATTACCCCTGGTAATTGTGCGGGTCGTTTCAGTTAATTTCCTGTACTTGATTATATTGTACCTCAAAGTTCTGAAAATTGTACCTGATTACATCCATGATTTTTTTGATGATTTTCAGAAAAATGCAAGTGCACAAATTTAGCTGTCCATACGCTCATCAAATCCTTATTGTAGATGTAATTCGGTTTGTCTGATACAATCATACTCTAATGTGTTTTTGCTTATATGGTTGTGCAACTTGCGGTTTGCACAAGTGATCATCTTTAACTTTTGATATTATTAGTCATCAGACTATTGAAATGTAGATGATTTTTGGTTTGTCTCAATGATTGAGAAATTCAGACTATTGTGATGCAGGACCTACATTTTACCTCCAACCCCTTGATAATATCATATTGCTCTATCATATCAAAGCTTTTTGAGGTAGGCATCTTAATATATTCCCCTTCATGTGTGTTCTAAATAAAAATCTTCACATCTATATTATTGATATTGGACCTGAATGTGTACCGAGCTACATCTCCTTCAAGTTTGATATATTTCTCAATGAAACCCCCATATTAACTTTTTTTGTGTTTTGATAATTAAATATTTTTATTTTAATCTGATCCATAAGTCAACATTGTATCTAGTTTATGTATGCTATGCTCTATAGGTTCTTTTCCGAAAATGATTCTCTTGTGGGATTATTTGCACTTGTGATTGGCATATAAAGTTGGCTCCATTGAAC
This sequence comes from Melocanna baccifera, assembly GCA_036346265.1. Taxonomy (NCBI): domain Eukaryota; kingdom Viridiplantae; phylum Streptophyta; class Magnoliopsida; order Poales; family Poaceae; genus Melocanna; species Melocanna baccifera. The sequence continues at coordinate 31,731,051 of CM070677.1, read as the reverse complement.
AATGTGTGATATGGAAATCAACTTTCAAGCAGTGCAAAGTATCATCGGTGAGGTAGCAGTTAATGAAAGAAATTGTGGCTGAGGACTGGCAAGCATGATGTAGAAGAATTTGATGAGAGCGATGGTGGAGGGGACTTAGCTTATTAATCCTACTCTTGATCAAAATCTAGCTCATTAATCCTACTCTTGATCAAAATCTATCTCTCGGTCTCCTTTTTCAAGTGGTTTCATCTTTCATCTTTATTCTTGTTCCAAACACAATGGGTGTGATTATTTTATTATTCTAAGGGAAGATCAAATTGTATACTATAGTATATTGACTTACCGAGATTCGTTAAATTAATATGTTCTTATGTCCTGTTGAAATTTGACAAGAGAAAAAGTGATATACTTCTTTATTGATATGTTTTGAATCTCATATGAATTGAAATTGATGTGGATTGATTCTCTTATGTATCTGCTTCTGCTGGGCCTTTGTAGTTCTATAGCAACGCACGGGTACTTGGCTAGTTAAACTAGGAGCATGTCAAAATTTTCTTTACGAGAGATCATTAGTGGGCATGGCTGTGAATGTTCTCCAGGGTCAATTAAATTTAGCATACTCCATCAATGGATAGCTATCTCAACGAGGACCACACCTGATGCCGACAATTTCATGCTAGCTAATGGAGTACTACCAATCGATAACCGCAGCACGCAGCCTGGAGAAATCCATGTCGAGCGGTCGTTCGGTTAATTACTTAATTGGCTGCGTGCGCATCTCAATTCTCCTCCTGAACGTAACCTCCGTGCAACCATCACCCCTAGAGCCCTGGAAGCATGCCTAGTCGTGTCAAACTGGCGATCTCTCGTGACTCGTGATCCATAACCCCAGAGAAAAGGCCGGCCGGCCGGCTCGGCAGCCACTGCCTGACGCCGTCTCCAACGTCCAGCAACTCGATCCAGCCCCTTTCCCAGCTCTTTTCGGGCCTTCAGAATCTCTTTTCAGGCCTTCAGAATCTCGGTAGAAGGCCCATGGAATCCACTGCCACCAAGGGGAGATCCAATCCTCTAAGGCCACACGCTACTGGACCGACGCTAGAAGGTGGTAACAGCTAGGGGTGGGCATTAGGTTCTCTCGGCTAAGTAGGTTCGGTTTATTCAGTAAAAAAAATATTTCAGTTTTTAAAAAGTCCTCATCAAATTAACCAAACTAAAATGGCATACCGAACCTAATTAACCAAAACAATTCGGTTTGGTTAATTCGGTAAACCGATATATTGATACACAGCACCAGATCGAAATAAGAATTCACCGCATCAGGATTGCGTCAGAGTTGGCGCAGAGTAGTGATGTAAGTGCCCTTTGATGCCGATGGCCTTGGTGAAGGACAGGGATTTCCGATGTCTAGGGGGAAGAGGCGGCAGCGGCACAGGCGGAGCATGTTAGATTTGGGATTTCGAGGAGGTGAAGGGGTTGCAGGACCTCGAGTTCACCTTCTTCGACACCGAGGCTGATGCCAAGTTCACGTCCATCGTGTTGGAGCTCTAGCCGAGGCAGTCGGAGGAGGAGGACCTCGATGGTGCAGCACTCATCGCTGATCGTAGGCCTGCCCATCGCCCCACTACTCACCTTCTTGCCGCTAACCCTCACCGCCCTTGCTGTCGATTGCGGCCCGATGATGGTGCTCACATGGTGGCGGCTAGGATTAGATGGCGATGGGAAAATGGGGATTGGGGGCTAAGCGAAAACCGATCGGAAGACCGAAGGCCCTGAATAGTGCCAAAATAAAAACTGAACCGATCACAAAACAAAAAAAACCAAGAATTCTGATGAAATCGGTTCGGTTCAGCTTAATGGATTCGGTAAAAAATGCCCACCCCTAGTAACGGTTAAAAATAGGTCCATTTTCTTAATTCTAAAGTATGTATAGTTTAGTACCGCATTACTAAAATAAGGTGGAAGAGATCAATTTATAAGGTGGAGTCCATATCACTTCTTGAATTATGGATAGAGACGACATAAGAAAGGCTTTGGCTAAACACACACGTGCACGCATTTTCGCCTATTTTCGCGCGAAAATCGCGTGACGTGTGATTTGCGACTGCGTCGTGACGTGACACACCACTTGACAAACTAAATCTATTTTAATTTTGTTGAATCATACATCATCTCTCTCTTTTTGACTGATCATGAGACTGTTTAATTATCATCATCTGGTTTGAATATTAGTAGTTAGCAGTGAATAATAGAGTCAATCACTCAAGAGTATTATTTCAGTTTAATGGTGTCAGTTACGAGAGGATAATTAGCATGTTAATAAAAAGGCCTAGAGACGTCCAGGCTAAAAAGACTAATCTCCTCGATCTTCTTCTACCATTGTCTTCTTCCTCCCTAGAGAGTTTGTACTGAATGTCGAGTGACTGAACCTCGTTGACTTTTCTTTTCAGTGTGCAGGAGAGCGACTATCTCCTAGCCATTGTCGCAGAGAGTAGCTGCACGGAACGACAATAAGGTTTCTGGGTAGCACATTTGTGCGACCACTCCTGCTCTGTTTCATCTACGTCCTACATTGCATCAAGCTTACACTGCATCTAGCTTATGCTGTTTCCTATTCTTCATCAAGTCCAACAGTAAATCATTCGCACATTCGATCGACTTTGGTACTGTATTTTCTTTGTGTATTTTTTGAAGTACAATGAGTAGTCTATTGTTAGTTATGTATTTTGCATTACTAATTTATTGTATTTGTCTCCTAGTAAAATTTAGAATTAAAATATTGCCTACATATCCAATATTCCTGAAACCTTATTGTAAACTTTGTTGCAATACAGAAATGATTAGTACTTCTGATGCGATGAAATCTAAGAGGTTTTCTAGTCATAACTTTCGTAGATAGCAGATTAGAGCCAAGTTTTGGGGTGGGTTATCCATCCATAGTATCTATTTACAGTTAAGCAGTTCATGCAATTTGATAATGCAAACAACACTGCTCTTAGCTACATTCTGATTGTTTTGACAGATCAGCTCTACGATATGTATATGGACTACAAGTCCACCACAGAGTTGTGGGATGTAGTAGAGCACAAATATGCAAAGGCAGAGGTAGGTCGCTGGCTCTACATATATGAGAAATTATTCGACTTTAATATGGATAAGGCTAAGTCCATAGTTGAACAAACTCATAAACTCCAGCTACTAGTCGGTGAGATTGCGCACTTGGGCTGGGCAGGTCGCGGGTATTGTTGCTAAACTCCTTGCTTCTTAGCAGGATTTTGCCACTAGTCTGAAACACAAGAGAGAAGAGATTTCTGTTATCTTTTTTCTCTTTAGAGAGTTTGTACTGAGTATTGAACAACTGAACCTCGTCGATCTTTCTTTTCGATATACACTTGGAAGAAGGGAGAGTGGTTATCTCGAGCCATTACCGCAGAGAGTATCTGCATGAAGCAGCTATAAGGTTTCTAGACAACGCATTTACGTGACCACTCCTGTTTTGCTTTATCTACGTCCTACATTGCATCAATCCTGTACTGCATTGAGCCTACACTGTTTCCTATTCTTCATCAAGCTCAACAGTAAGTCGTTCACGCATTCGATTGATTTTGATACTGTATTTTCTTTGTATATTTTTTAAAATACATGAGTAGCCTGCTGTTAATTATATATTTTGTATTACTAGTTTATTGTATTTATTTTTTAATAAAATTTAAAATTAAAAATATTGCTTATATATCCAATAGTAATATCGATGCAGGAGCTTGATTAGAAATAACAAGACGGACAGCAGCAGACCGAATTTTACAATATACACACATGCAGACTGCTACAGTATTACTTGCTAGGCCAATTTAGAGATCTCTACTGTCTTCACGCCCATAACAGTCGTAGGATCCAGGAGATTCGGCAAATAACAAATTTTCGTGCGAAGCTGGCCGCGACACCCGTGTGTATGATTGATTTCCGAACAGATAAGAAGAAGGTCAACAACGGAAGAATTAGTGGAGACGGTTAGCCGGACAAGGATAAGATTGGCATGTGCTGTTCTAGCATTATGATATAACCATGTGTCAACATGCATGACATGAGGTGAGGATAGATACTCTACAACAAATCAATAGACCTGTCATTTTGCAAAGGAAGCCATGAAGGCAATGTACGTGTGTGTGTATATACAAGCCTTTTTTTTCATATCTAAGTGTAATTATCCTTTATATCGTATCTCGTGTAACGAAAGATATGTATATATAGTATACGAGTATTTAAGACAATCTAGGTGGTATAAATAATTTTTTAGAGGTGGTATATATATATTTTTCTACATACTTCTTTTTATATGTGTATATAAAAGTATTTACAAAATATGTTAAAAACTATGGATTCCCTTGTAAGTTTTGATATTGTTTACATTGAAGTATCTTATAATTAGTATACGAGTATATCCAAGATGATAAAGGAGTATTTCAAATTTATTTAGGTAGTATATTACATGTGGGTGTAAGTACACCTGGGAGTAAAAGATATTATATATATATATATATATATATATATATATATATATATATATATATATGTATCCTCTTTTCTACACCCGGGTGTAATTACACCTTATATCGTTATCTCACAATGTAGAGAGTATCTCGCGTAACGGAGAGTATGTACGTGTAGTATACAAGTATTTAAGATCATCTAGGTGGTATGAACAATTTTTCAGAAGTAGTATGTATATTTTTTTGGACATGCTCCTTTTTATGTGCGTATATAAAGATATTTACAAAATACGCTAAAAATTATGAACTCTCTTGCAATTTTTTCATGTGGTTCACATTGAAGTATCTTATAATTAGTATACGAGTTTATCTAAAGTGATAAAGGAGTATTTCAAATTTGTTTAGGTAGTACATTAGAAGTGAGTGTAATTATACTCGGGTGGCCTGACTGACGACATCTATGCTAGGTGCGACCGTGCGACGCTTGCCGCCTTTACATACAAAGAGCGCACGCGCGGAGCCGATGTTCAGGAATAGATCGATCGATTTCGTGAGACAACCGAACGAGCGGATGCGTCTCTCTCCAATTCACAAAATCGCGACAACTGGCTGCTCTCCCAGCGGGAAGGATTAAACGCGCCACCACGTAACTCTAGAAATAGCGACATGTGACCCTAGTTTCCAAACCATATGCGTCTGCAATCACGTCTGCTCTGGCCCAACCGACGTACATGCCGACATGCTATCCTTGCCAAAAAGCCGGAAAATGCTCGGCCTGATCGAGGAGCTGGGGCTTCAGGGATGACCAGGTCGTGCCATCACTATATATTTACTTAATGTGCGTATTGCTCGAGTATCTGTCTCCAGTCACGCACATCGTTGTATAGCAACTGTTGGAGTGGATCAGATAAGATGTGGTTAGTGGTGTAGTGAGATGAGCCCCTGTACAGATATACATGTAACGGTTCCTTTTGCAATAATTTTCCTTTTTGCGTGTAACTCGTGCGTGGTGCTTACACGTACTCAGAGACAACCGAAAGCTTTCCGCGTCCATCCATAGGCCATAGCTAGTGAATAAACGGAACGGGGTGCGGTGGAAGCTAGGGTAGAGCATTCTTTTTCACTTTTAATCGATTTATATTTGTACTGTTTACAGTAACTAATTTTTAAACGATGCGTGTTTTAAGGTAGGACTAACAGAAAGATTACAGTAAAAAATATACTGAGTTTAGCTATACCGGTCAAAATCATGTATAACTATTTTTCTATACACATTACTTTTCATAAATAGTCAGAATTTAAATATTTAAATTTTAAGTTGTAGGGTCAAAAACAAAATAATATCTATGACACGTCAGCCGGATCTGCCCGGGGCCACGGCTGACACCAGGACGACAAGGACGTACGGGCGGCGCGCGCCGTTCCCAGTTTCGCCCGAGCCGCACGTGGCGGCGCGGATGGCGAGGCACCTCCCTCTCGCGTTTTTCTCACCTAACGCCGTGCGCGCGGTGTTTCCGCTGGTTCTGTCGCGACGCTGGGCGTTTTCCATGGACTGGGCGGACGCGCGGATTCGTGCTCCGCTGGCCTAAGCTAGCGTGTGAGCCAACGTGGGACTTAGCGAGAGCTGTGAGATGGGTGTCTCGTTGACCACCGGCCGGCTAGTTAATGATTCCTACAACAGCTAGCTCACGATCCAAAAAAAAAAAAACAAAGATGAATCGACTTCTGCGGCGTACGCCTGTGCTAAAACAATGTGGGGTTTCCTCTGGGAAAGAAAGAGAGCGAGCGATCGAGAGGCAGCGAACACATTTACTATAGACAAGTGTTATGTGAACGCGAAGGACCGACCTGCCAGCTGTTACACCTAGTTTGAGCTTTCTCAAGCTTGTTCACACTGGCTAAAGCTGAAAACCGGGCTCTCTTTTGTCCTCCCCCAAGGCTCAAGCGCATCTACTGAATCAAACAAGTTTATAGAAGCTGTAAGTCCATCTCTGCTGAAACAAGCTAGAAGTTACTTGTTGGTGGTAGTGTCTTTCCCATCCTGCGGAGTCATGACCGAGCGGTGGATCTGGAAGTTCACATATGCCGGGTCACTTTTAACGTAGTATTAGCGAGGTTTTTTTTAGTGAAAATTACACATGATATAGTTTAAATAACTAAGTACAAGGGTGTCATGCAGAAAGTCGATCGTGGGTTATTCGATTGCACAACTTCTTACTAAATCTGCCACTGCTTGCAAGTGGATACTATTTTTTTACCAAGCGACCTTTAGTTTTAGGTTCTAAAGTAAACCAATTGTTAATTTTTCGTCGTTTCAATGGGAGAATTGTTGATAAAATTAAGAATTCTAGTGTTTTCCCTTATTTTTCTAAGAAGCTAGCTGCTTTGGTCTTCACTCTAAGCAGGCCCACAATATGTGTATGTTCTTGTGCACGTTTTTTTCCTAAAAATAAATAGTCATCAGTTTCACGCTATTGCATAATTGTTTATCATTTGTGTTCTTCAAAAAGGAAATGAAACCCGAAAAAACGAAATTGTTTAATTCGACGTGTGCTTTGGACCAATTGTCTGCAACGAGTTACATATTATGTTTCAAGGCACGCATCAAACCCTGCTAATGAAGGACCGTAACAATCATTCCTCTCAGTCTCTTTTAACTCTAGTCCGTCTTTATCATCCAACTGGCGGAGGTGTTCGGAATAGCGATGGTTTTCAATTTTTAGCTGAAATTTTATTGTACCTGACTGATGTTTTACTGAGCTAAGTTGGTTTATTGGACATAACTAAATTTAAAAAAAAATATAAAAATAAAAATAGCGTTCTAACATATCACATACAATACAAAAGAATACGGAAAAAAATAAAACATAAAATATCAAAAAACAATAAAAAAGCAACAGTATTTTAAAAGTCATCGCGATCGCTCGTCGCTGCCGCTGCAGCTCATGTGAGCGCGGCGACATGCCAATTAATTAGGACGTGCTACATGTGTGGCATACGTGCATGCATGTATACGTAGGCAGTTGGCCCTGTGACGTAAGGGTATAGCTCTGCCTTTTGTTTTGAGGCCTCTTGTGTTATATACATCTCTCGCTTTGGAATCTGACGTAAGTGATTTGCAAAGAGGTTAGGGAATCAAACTACTTTGGTGCGAATTGCTAATCATGTCCCCTTTTTGTTGGGTTTTTGCTTGAACTCAGTAGTTTTCTAGAAACCTTTTCCGTCAATTTCAGAAAAAGACTCCTTACTGTAAAATTCTATCAATATCTATGTGTCCTCTCATAACATACGCGGCTAATTTTGTTACAGCTAACATGCATGTAGGAGTTGTACCATTTACTAGGGGAAAAAATAGTTGCACTGTTGTAGCACGCACGCAAGATCGATCGAGCCCTAAATGGACTGGCCGGAGAGCACAAACAAGACTACAATTGCTAATACTTTTTAAAGTCTCTCCAGATGCGTGCTGTCTTCTCTCAACCAAAATAACGGGCCAAGAAAAGCGACGACATACGTGATCCACATGCTGTTACCGCCACGTAAGATCAATAGTATATTCTCCATCAGCGGAAATACATTTGTGCATGCATATACGTGCGCACAATCTGATCATCTCAGCTCGACAATATAGTACTAGTTTAGGAGACTGATGAAACACCTAACATGTCTTAGAAAAAAGCAAGAATAGTAGTAGAGTACAAAGACCAGAAGAGAGGTAAACAGCGGCTAATGTCCAGGTCCAAAACGAGTGACGCCTTGGATTACGAAGCCAACTCCGGCCGGAAAACGTTGGGTGGGCGCCCCCACTGAACGTCCAATTCCAAACTTGCGCTCACCACGATTATTATTGTGTTAGGTCAAGAGAAACCGGCTAAACTCAGCTTTGTTGTTTGGTCTTGCAAAGATCAAATTAAAAGGTCATAAAAACACGGCAGCCTCTCAGATATTTCATGAAATTGGAGGTGCTGTACGTGGTTTGCCTGTTACCATGCATCCCCGAATTGAATTAATGAACTTTTTAACGTTGGACGCTTCGAATTACTACTTCAATTCTTCAAACGTCGTTTCCTCTTGAAAAAAAGGGCCTAATGACATGTGCAACATGGTTGATGTAGAACGGGATCCGCGGCGACATATGTTCTTCCCGTCTAATTACGTCAGAAAACCAACGATCCAGAGCAACACTGTAAATGTTCCATCCAACAGCCGGAACGGCCAGCAACGATGGAATGCCGCAACCGATCCAAACCCCGATTGGCAAATTATGCGGCACGCATGGCCAACCACCTGTCACCCCCAACCCTGTCCGCTGTTCGGGCCCCCCAGGCTCATCCTCCCAGCCAGCCAGGATCGGCCGCCCCCATCGATATGTTAACTCCAACGGCCGCGTCCGCGTCGCAGCAGCTGTCGTCACGGATCTGGCGCCCCCGGCCGCGGCTGACGCCCCTCCACGTCACCACCCCCCGACTCGTGTGCAGCCGCGCGAAAGCTCCCCCGCGTCGCGCGGGCCCCACGTAACTACAACCCCCGCGCGCGCTGACGTCACCCGCCCACCTCACCTGTCACCTCCTTGTATATATCTGCCGCCTCCCGACCCATTTACACCAGCGCCCAACCATCGATCACACGAACCACACCCGCGCGAGAGAAAGGGGGGATTTTGAGGAGAAAAAAACGAAACGCCGAAGCGAAAGCGCCCAAGAACGCACGCACGTAGCGGCGAGCAATGTACCGGGCCATCCCCAACAGCAGCGGCCGGCCGTGGCTCCGGCCGGCGCCTGAGGCGCCCGTCGTCGTCAAGATGGAGACGGCGGCTGCGGCGGCGCACGTGGAGGCGAAGGACGCCGGGGAGGTGGGGAGGGCGGTGGCGGAGAGCCCGGTGCTGGTGGTGGGGAGGCGCGGGTGCTGCCTCAGCCACGTGGTGAAGCGGCTGCTGCAGGGGCTCGGGGTCAACCCCGCCGTGCACGAGGTCGCCGACGAGGCCGCGCTCGCCGGGATCGTACCGCCCGGCGGGGAGGCCGCTCTCCCGGCGGTGTTCGTCGGGGGGAAGCTCCTGGGTGGGCTCGACCGGCTCATGGCCGTCCACATCTCCGGCGAGCTCGTGCCCATCCTCAAGAAGGCCGGTGCCCTCTGGCTTTAATTAGCTTCCTCGTCTCTTTGTTTCTCTTTTTGAGAGGATGGTGTTGCGGTTTGATCCTGGCCGTTGGATCGAGTTTTACGTCGCGGCCGACCGATTTCTTCTAGGATTTTGGTTTTCTTTAGGGGTGTGCTGAAAATGAGCAAAAGAACCAGAAATCTAATGTACTAATTAATAATTTATTTAGTAATATTTGTCTGGTCGTGTCATCGCGTGTGATGAGGATTTACTTCCACTATGTGAATACGGAAGACAAGCGAAGAAGCAGCAGGAGGGGACATTTGCAGCATCTGTACAGCTAGTCGTTTCTGCTACAAAATTTAAAAGGTTTTAGTGTGAATAAATACTAGAATTTTTTTAGTCGGTTTAGACTATAAATAGAGATGTATTAGATCATAAAAATCAATCTAAGAATCAATAAAGACTACGTTCTAGTGTTCTCTCTCAATTGGTGTCTGCTGATATTGATCTAGCGTTCTTGGCGATTAATTGTGTGTTTTGTGTTACCGACTACGTTCTAGTGTTCTCTCTCAATTGGTGTCTGTTGAGATTGATCTAGCGTTCTTAGCAATTAATTGTGTGTTTTGTGTAACTATTCATCTACTTTCCATCAGTTTCTTAACACGTTATTAGCACGAAGCTCTACGACGTGTATGGTATGCAAATTACGAACCGATCTCTTATGCATTGTTGTTCATGTTTCAATTTAGATTGCTTATATATTATCTAGCAATGCTATGTTTGGATCAATCTCGCCTTAATTGTTTCTAGCAATAAACTAATTTGAAATCTTGCGTATTAGATCTAGATCCCATTAGATTGATCATCTAATTTCTAGATCGTTTCCTAGATGGATTAAGAAATCGGAACCTCGTATAGATTTAGATTTGTAATCACGGCAGAGGAAAAAAATCGTTGAAGATCCACCGCACGTGCGCATTGCGCGACGACACGACGATACTTTCTTGTCACACACGCCCTGACGACATCGCCGCCGGCCGCTACCCCATTGATCACTCGCCTGAGGTCGCCGGACACCACCATCACTCTTCACGCTTGAAGTCACCGACGGCAGCACACTGAGCCCGACTGCCGCACCCGACCCCGCTGGCCACTGCAGCACTCGGCTACCACCACGTCTGCTCACGACCAGCCCCACTGGCCGCTGTCACATCTACCCGCGCCCAGCCCCGTCGGCCACATGTAGTGCTCAAGGCCGCCCACTGCCACCGCTCCTGCACCCTCGCCCGAGGCCGCCGGCCACCCTATGCCCGAATTCACCTACCGGAGTGGTCGCCGCCTTGCCTGGCTGTCCCCGCACCCATCGCCGCCACAGCAGCCCACTGATTGCCTGTCGCCTGAAGCCTCTTGTAGCCGCCTACCACGGTAGCCTGCTGGTCGCCAAAAGCCTCCCGTAGCCGCCTGCCACAGCAGCCCGTCGGTCGTCGGCCGCTCTGGCTCGCAGAGCCGCCGCCACAGCGATCCATTGATCGCCGGCCACCGCGATAAGCCCACCGATCGCCTAAAGCCTCCGTAGGCGCTGCCATGGCAGCCACCGGCCACCGATCACCGCTCTGACCCGCCATCCGCTAACCAGAAATCCTCCGCCGCGGTAGCCGCTCGGATTCGCCGATCTGGCCCAACGCTGCCTGCGCTGGCACTGTCGATCACCACGTTTCACCGCCCTGGCCATCAGCTCGGCCTGAAGCCCCGCACCGAAGGCACTCGCCGCCAAGCCCACGCTTGGAGAAGCCGCTCGGCCATCGCCTGTGACCACCCACTCGCCAGGGACGCTGCCACCTAAATGGGAGCTGGGTGGCTAGGGTTCTTTAACCCTAGCCACCAGCATTAGGGCATCGGGCCGAATGGCTCGGGGAAGGGCCCGCTAGAGTGGGAAAGAAAAAACAGGGGGCCGCGCGAGAAGAAAAAGAGGGTCGGCGAGAAGAAAAAAGGGCAGGGGGATTTTGCAAATTATCCCGCAAGTTTTTGGCTAATTATGTATAATCGTTATATATGCTGAAATAACACAAAATTTGACCTTGAAGTTTGTCAAAAATTACAATTAAGTCCGGTAGACTGGTTCCTTCCCATGTGATTTATTTCCTAAATTATTTAAGCTTTATTATAATCTAGTTAATCTTATGGCATTATTATTTTATATTTCTGGATTCATTTATTCAGCATATTATTTGTCTGCTTATTTAGTAATTCTAAAAATCGCTTATTAATTAGCAGAAAATCATTAAAAATACTAGAAAATTTTAGAAAAATCCTAAATAATATCTGCTGAATAGATAAATTCCACACCTTACTGATTTAGTAATATCCATGCTGTTTACCTGTAGTAAATTTAGAATTATGCATGAATAATGTAGAAAATATCTGATATCGCTAAGAAGGAGTTTACTGAGCTTACCCTAGATGGTAGCAACTACCTCACATGGGCTATGGATGCTAAGATCAACTTGACGACCATATCCCTCTGTGCCGCCATAACCCAACCAGCAGCTGGAGCTCCCACCGTTCCTGATGCTGCCAAATGTGCGGCACTGCACTTCTTGAGACACCACATCCACCCATACTTGAAGTCTGAGTATCTTCTAGAAGAAGACCCGCTGGCACTATGAAATTTCCTGAAGGAGAGGTATGATCAGCAAAGATCCATCTTGCGACCTGGAGCACAACATGAGTGGACCAACATTAGGTTCCAGGATTTCAAGAAGGTGTCTGCATACAATTCTGCTATTTATAAGTTTGTGGCTAAGCTCAGATTCTATAACTAAAAGATCACAAATGCTGAGATAATTGACAAGACTTTGAGCACTTTTCACCCTACTCACAGGACACTGAAGCAATAGTATCGTCAAGCCAAGTACAAGAAGTACTCAGAGCTAATCACCACTCTTCTTGAGGTAGAGAAGAATGATGAGTTACTGATAAAGAATTATCAGACTTGTCCCACTGGATCACAGCCACTGCCAGAAGTACATGCTAATTCCTAGAGGGCTAGTGGTAGCGAGGGCCGCGGAAGGGACCCTATGTAGAGGGGTGGACAGTGGAAGAAACTGAATGTGCAAAAGGGCAATGCCAAGCCCCGCTGGGTGGGGCAAGGGAGAGGCAAGCAACAGAAGATAGACTTGGGTAGCAAGAAGACCTACCCTTCTTCACCTTGCTACAGGTATGGTTGTATGGACCAATGACCCCGCACTTGCCACACCCCCAAAGCATCTGGTGGAGGTCTACCAAGAGTCAGTGGCCAAAGGTAAGAAGACGCTAGTGAAGAAGGTTGCAGAGACATACTTTGTTGATTAGTCTGATGCTGATAATACTAATGCCCCGAGTGAAGTAATAGAGCTTGACGCTACAGTAGGGGTGATCATATGGAGGTTGACACATATAGTGACCTACAGTAGACCATAGGTTATCTCCTCGGGTAACTCTAGATGTCATAGTTTACTTAAGTTTGCTTTATCAGTTTAGGTTATTCCAGAAGAATAGTGGATTGTTCATGTTCTTATGAAGCATTAATTGTTTAGGATTCAAATATTATTTAATGAATAAAATGAGTTGATTGTTCTTTTAGAACTTTATTCTTGTTGAATTAATGTTTGATTATATTATGCTCTATATAGAAGAACTTATCAAATCTGATGGCGGGGGAAGAGATTTGTCTAGTAGACAGTGGAACCACTAACTCGATACTATAGGAAACAAAGTATTTTCATACGTTAACAAACAAAACGAAAAATGTCATGACCATCGCTGAAAGCGATTATCTAATTGTTGGCACTAGAAGAGCTATAGTTATTCTCCCTATGGGTACTCGAATAGTAATTGAAGATGCTTTCCTGTATCCCGAATCAAAGCGTACCCTGTTAAGTTTTAGGGATATTTGCTTGAATGATATCCAAATCGAGACAGAAAATAAGAATGGTACAGAATACCTCCTTTTGACCAAATCTAATAGCGATCAGAAAAGAATGGTTGAAAAACTTCCCTCCTCCTCTGGGTTATATTACACCTACATAAAATCTGAGGAATATGTAGTAATAAAAATAGAGTATAAAGTATTGGAACCTTTTATGATCTGGCATGATCGCTTAGGGCATCCTGGGGTCGGTATGATGAGAAAAATAATAAGCAACTCTGTTGGTCATAGCTTAAAAACTCTATCCTTTCCTAAACTTGAAGATTTCTTATGCCCAACCTGTGCCAAAGAAAAGCTCATTATTAGACCCTCTTACCTGAAAGTAGATGCAGAATCACCTATTTTCTTATAGAGAATACAAGGTGATATCTGTGGACCCATTCAACCGCTGTCGGGCCCTTTTAGATATATTATGGTGGTACTAGATACTTCTACTAGGTGGTCCAATGTATGCCTTTGTCTACTAGGAACCATGCCTTTACTAAAATAATAGCTCAAATTATCAGATTAAGAGGAAACTTTTCAGATAAAAGAATTAAGTGTGTGAAAATTTAAGATCGACTGCATACCATCAGATCTCCCCCTTACAACTAGTGTGTGAAAAAGAACCAAGTACCTCTCATTTGTGAAATTTGGACTATATTGTATATGTGCCAATTTCACCACCACAACGAATAGTCATGGGCCCCCATCGAAAGTTAGGAGTATATATATTGGTTTTGAGTCCCCGTCGATTATTAAATATCTTGAGCCTACCACGGGAGACATGTTTTCCCCGACACGCCGATTGCATCTTCGATGAAGATAATTTCCCGATATTAGGGGGAGGAAAGTATCTAAATAATAATAAATGCTAAGAAATAGATTGGAATACCTCAAGCCTTCAGGCCCTAGATCCACGCACTATAGAAACTGAACTAAAAGTTCAGCGAATAATAAGCCTGCAACAAATTACATATAATTTACTAGATGCCTTCAGTGATCAAAAGAGAGTGACAAAGTCTTACATATCAGCAGCAAATGCTCTGAAGAGAGTGAAAATACCCCAGAAGGATATCCGAACCACTCTAACCCCTCATGTGAAGAAGAGGGGAAGAGCACCGGAGAATGAGGCCTCAATTCCGCGAAGATGTTCACAGAAAATGAAACTAAATAAGCATAAGACATCTCTTATATCAGTTGAAAAGACTCAACCTGAAGTTGAGAAAACTCCTAAAGGAAATGATACTGAAGATCATAACCTCAGTACAATTACGCGCACACAAACTAATATAGGGATTTCGGAACAACTAGATTTTGTCATTGTGGAAAATCACGAGGGGCTGAATGAGATAAATGAAAAAATATCCACTAATTTTGTTGAATTAGGAGAACTATATAAGAGAAAAACTACAGTTATCGATATCTATTTCACCTCAAAGATTGCGAGAAACCTTGAATTGGATCTAGAACCAGAGTCCTTAGTTGAATGCCAAAAACATTCAGACTGGGATAAGTGGAAGGAAGCAATTGAGGCAGAATTATTCTCGTTGAATAAACGAAAGGTGTTTGGCCTGATAGCCCAAACACCGTCCAAGGTATTGTTTGTAGGATGCAAATGGGTTTTCGTCCGGAAGAGAAACGAAAATAATGAGGTGATGAGATAGAAAGCGAGACTTGTGGCAGAAGGGTTCAGGTAGAGACCTGGTATTGATTATGATGAAACATATTCTCTTGTTATGAGTGGAATAACGTTCTGATATTTGATATCAATGGTAGCAGGTATGAATTTAACTATGCAGTTAATGAATGTAGTGACTGCATACTTATATGGGTCACTTGATTCAGATATTTATATGAAAATCTCAGAAGGAGTAAAGATTCTAGATTAGGATAAATTGAATCAAAATTTATACATCATCAAGCTGGAAAGGTCGTTGTACGGTTTAAAATAGTCTGGTAGAATGTGGTACAACCGGCTTAGTGAATTCCTCCTGAAGAAGGGATACACTAATAGTGAATATTGTCCCTGTGTATTCATAAAGAAATCCCAGAATAGATTCTGCATTATTTCAATATATGTCGATGATTTGAATATCATCGAGATGACAAAGGACATAAAGGAAGCAAGTTCTTATCCTGTTAAAGAATTTGAAATGAAAGATTTAGGTCGAACCAAGTTTTGCTTAGGCCTAAGCTGGAGTATCTCCCTAAAGGAGTTTTAGTATAGCAATCCTCTTATACCAAGAAGGTCTTAGAAAAATTTAACATGGATAAGTCATATCCATTGAAAATACTGATGGTGGTTCAATCCTTAAAAATGGATAAAGACTCTTTTAGACCAAGGTTGAAAAATGAGGAAATTCTTGGACCAGAAGTCTCATACTTAAGTGCCATTGAAGCACTAATGTACCTAGCTAACTGCACAAGGCAGATATTGCCTTTGCAGTAAACTTGCTAGCTAGGCACAGCGCAGCTCCAATTCAAAGACATTGGGCTGGCATCAAAACCCTACTCTGGTATCTTCAGGGTACACAAGATTTTAGATTATTTTACGCGAAGAACCAATACTTGACTATGGTTGGATATCCAAATGCAGTATATCTGTCTGATCCACATAATGCGAAATCCCAGATATATTTTGTATTTCTTTGTGGTGGTATTGTCATTTCTTGGTGGTTATTCAAGCAGACCTTGGTAGCTACGTCTACAAACCACTTAGAAATAGTCGCATTATACGAAGTCTCATGGGAATATGTTTGGTTTAGACAGGTTAGCCATATCCAGAGGTCATGTGGCATGAGCACCGTCAATGACCCCACTATTATCTATGAAGATAATACCACTTATATTGCACAGATGCAAATGAGCTATGTTAAGAGTAATATCACGAAGCATATTGCTCCTAAATTCTTTTATCCTCATGAGCTTCAAAAGAATAGAGAGGTAAAAGTATTAAAAGCTAAGTCTTGTGATAATGTAGCAGATTTATTCATAAAATCACTTCCAGCCTCTGGTTTCCATAAATGCATACGAGGCATAGATATGAGATGGCTTAGAGAATTACAAGGTTCAGATAGAGTAAATCCCCGAACCATATCCCATATGTAAGGTCAGAAGACTTACATGATCCAAGATCTAAATATTGCACTTTTTTTTCCTTTTGTGAGTTTTTTCTAAAGTTTTCTCACGTAAAGGTTTTTAATGAGGTAACAAGTGTCACAAAGAACAGATGCAATGAACTCTTTTCTCCATCCCTTTTTTCACTAGGTTTTTAGAGGAGTTTTTGATGAGGTATGTGCAAACTGTGGTATTCACCCAAAGGAGAATGTTACGAAACCTAGAAAGTTCCGGTGTGGGGCAAATACTAGCATTGCTCCTAGTGGGATTAGACTGTAAATAAAGAGGTATTGTACCATGTAAATCAATATATAAATCAACAAAGACTATGTTCTGGTGTTCTCTTTCAATTGGTGTCTTCTGAGATTGATCTAGCATTCTTGGAGATTAATTGCGTGTTTTGCATTACCGTTCATCTACTCTCCATCGGTTTCTTAACAGTTTCCATTTCTAAAATAATGAGAAAGAGTCGTTCAAATTCCCAATTTTCCTGTGGCCTATATTTTTTCACCTGATCATCTATACTTGTCGGCCTGATTACCGTTTTGTGGTTAATTTCTTAAAAACCTCTGTTATGTCGAAAATTTACAAGTGTCTTACATATGCAGTTTGAGTAACTGTTAGGTGGTGCAATTTTAGAACTCAAATATGATTCATTAGTTGTTTCATCAATTGGTGAAGAGTTTTTAACATAATATTAAGAAGGCCAAGTTTTAAGACATGAGCAACTTTACTCTGAGAGTAATAATATAAAATTAAAATTTGAGCTTTATACTAGTTTTATTAGATCCATGTTCATGGAAATACTTAATATGTTCATTTTGGCAATAATTTGGTTATATACATTGGATATATGCACTTGTATAAATATCATGATAGAATTATATGTGTATATACAGTTTATATCATTTATATACTGTTTGAAATATTCTTTAATGATATCTCATTATATTAAAATTAAATTCAAATATATACTTATACCATATTATTTACAACAGCTAGATATCCAAATATATGGGTTGAGTCGGTCCAAACCCACCCTTTCATCTCTCTACTAAGGTGGACCAGTTCCAGGTCGACACTGGTCCAGGTTGACACTCGTGTGGAGTCGAGCGTGCCTTCGTCGGTGATCAGTGAGTTGGACCGGTTATGCTTAAATCTGATTGGCTAGTGCAATGTGAAATTATTCTTATGTTACCCTTGTAAAAAGTGAAAATATGATATTAATATAATGCAAAGTGTGTAATTTAAAACTAGAGGAGACTTGACGCGGTAACTTGGAAAACTAATCGGTGTGGCTCGGTGCTGCACTTATATTCGTTCCATCGTCATGAATTACATCACGGAATTTAACCTGTGTCGTTGTGGTCAGTGTTGCATGGGCAAACAAGTGCGTAAGCAGTGATGAGCGAAAACGACCGCAAACATTCAGTCGTGTTGTACTACAAAGCAACACCCACTACGTACGTCGTGCTACAGTACCAAGGAAGAAGAGAAATCAAACTTCTCCTCGTGATTTTTGCATGGATCGTGTGTGCTTCTCACAAGAACGAGTTCCACAGATCAAATGACCACAACCAATCCGGCAGCAGCGGGATCTAAAAAATCTTCCTCCCCAAAGTACAAAGGTACAGGTGCGACTCCGACCTAGATATGAAAAACAATAACAAATAATATATTTTATCTGATATTTATATAATACCTGTGGAAAAGAAAATGAAAGAAAAGCAAAGAATGGAATAAATTCACAGTTTACAAATCCGAAAAAAAAGATTAACGAGCGAAATAATAAATGAAATTAAGTAAATTAAAGAGAGAAAGAAATTGCTGTCAGAGCCCTATAAGTTAATTTCGGGTAAGATAGTCCGTTCACAGAGATACCAGACCGTCCGGGGGCCAGTCGGCACCTCTCACAACCATAGAGTCATCATTCGGCAAAAACAAACATGATATTTGTGCAAAATATAATTGTAACCGCCAGCTGTCGCAAATCACCAAAATATCTCCATATAGCCTCAGCTGCAGTAAGAGGACAGCAAACCCCTCGAGAAGGCTCAGCACGACAGGGCCAGCAAGTCAGCTGCATAAAAGAAGAAAGGAGAAGCACTAGCAAGCTAACTTCTCTTTTCTTTCCTCCTCCAATCCCTAGTCCAAAACCCATAGCCACAGACTGTTAACCCTTGCAAGGAGAAATCAGGGCAAACCAGTAGAGGCAAGAAGTTGGCAAGAAGCTAGGCTGTAGAACAACAAACCGTAAAAGGAGAAGGCCACCATCACCGCCCATTGGCATACAAGCGACCCAGAAGCGACCGCCAAGCACAAGCCACTATCCTTTCCCAAAGCAAACCGACAATTAACCGGTAAAGTTAACCCCCATCCAATCTTAGTAATACCATCAATTTCATAAAATTTCATCATGTATAAACCACAGCCAATAAGCAACTAGCTGAATGCCATAGAGCCATCACAAAGATTTTTAGCTGATGGTAGAGGAAGAAAGGAGAGGGAGCAAAAGTACCGAGGAGGTGAGCCATTGTGGAGTAGGTTGAACTCCATGCACCCGACGGCCATACCATGCTCCCCCAGTGCATGGCATGACCTCGAGCCCCGTCGTACCCACCAAACCCCACCCTCAGTTTAGTTCCAAGAATCAAAAAAACAACAAGGCAACATTAATGATGCACTTAAGCAAATCGAGAGAGGGAGAGGGGTAGGATAGGAGAAGAGGAATAAAGGGGGAGGAGGAGGAGACGGATCGGAGTTGGCGGGCAATGGCCTGACACCGGCCAACCTCGGGTTACTGATGATGACGAGTAGAGCTTAGACGGCGAGGAGCTGGAGTCAGCGAGGGCCAAAGAGGCCAGCATGGAGGAGAGCCAACGACGGAGGCGCCGTAGGGAACCGAAGAGGCGAGCGGTGGAGCCAGAGCGGTGCACCCTATCGAGCGTCGGCAGCGCGGCAAGAAGAGTCGAGATCCAGATCAGCGTGATGAGAGAAGGCGCCATGAGAGAGAGATGGCAAGAAATGAATGAGGGGAGCCGGCCGGTTAGAAAAAAAAGGAGAGGAAGGAAAAAGAATAGAAAAGAAGAGGAGAAAAAGATTAAGTGCGTGTAAATAAGATATATTCGTGAATATAGATAGCGCGATCCTTAAGTGGTCATTTGAATACCGGGGCGTTAGAGGGGTGTCCGGTAGGAGAAAGTTTGTTGGTATCAAGTTGACGCGTAGGAACGTTGTCGATTGTCTATATATGTAGAACCGATACTATTTGCTTGTTGTATGAATTGCAATGTTGAGTTAAGAGCTCGAGTGATGCTTTCAGGTGTAGGTTTTGATTTGGCATTCCTTCACGCATCACCCACAAAAATAATCAGGCAAGTGCATGGTAGAATAGTGGATTGAGATGAATGCCTAGTACTTGCTTTTATATTCTATGCTTTATGTCATTTTACGAAATGATATCTTTGTTATCTATTGATTATTTTACGATGAGAAATGCTTATGGTTGATTGTTATATTGAAATAGTATTGTGTTGTGTTGTGCACTCGTGCTAAAGACCTACTTCGTGTAGGGCATCCTGTGATAGTGGGATAAAGACCTACTTCGGTAGGCACTCTACGGGAGTGGAGTTTGCGTCGAGTTGATTGTGAATGCTAAAAGGAAGTTGTATTATTTACATTCATTCTGACATGAGTAGCATGTGCCAAGCCGGAGATAAAGTCAAGTAACTATTTTGGTGAAGTCGGTGAGAAAGATATATGACTAATCCGGAGTGCTCACGAGTAAGACCTACTGAGGTAGGTGCTCCACGGGAGTGGAGTTTGTGGCTCACATGAAAGAGGGCGGGGCACGAGTGGATCATCAACGGGTGAACACTCAGCTTTACCGGTATGTGCTTGGCGGTTGCATGTGGACATGGCATTCTATTGCATTATGTTGCATTGCATGGAAGAAACTGGTGACAATGGAATTGTTGTAGAGTTTATATTGTAGTTTTGTAAGACATGTGATTTACTGATAGTTATAAGAATTATGTCTTACAAAGATTATTGAATTGCTTTTGTTGTCACCACTATTTTATTATGTGCTTGCTGAGTCTTCGGACTCACCCCTGCTTTGTTGAGATTTTTTAGGTAATTGTTGAAGACGACATGCACAGGCGAACTAGCACAATTACTCCATGTACAATAATAATTTACATATCACCTTTAATCGATAAGTTTAAACTTTAAAAACATGACAGGTAGTTAGCATTAAAAACATGTCACAACAAGAATTATTTAACCTTATTTAGCACATGAGTTTCTTTTAGCAGTTAGCATATTTATACCTCTGCTTCTGTGCTTAGTGTCAAGACTATGACTTTTGCTGTTTGGTTGTTATTTAACTAAAGAAGTCGTTGTGCAAGATTAATGGCAAAAGTTGGAATTGGTAGTATCAGAGAGTATGTGGTAGCACTTTGGGCTCAGGGAAGAAACCCGGGTGTTACAATTCGTATTAAAAAAACATGAATATAGTAAATAAAATCCGTATTAAAAAATGTTTGTATTTGCATTCGACAATATTCATATCCATATTTGCGAATATTCATATTCAAGAACATTCGTATTCGTATTTGAGACTATTTGATTCATATTTGAACCGTTTTCTATACCTGTCGGCCGGTCGACCCAGCCCAGCGGCCTAAGCCCACCAGTCACTCAGGGGCTGGTATTGGTTACCGATCGGTAACCAGAAAAGTCGGCCAAATTTCAAATGTCAAAATTTGAATTTGAAACTAGTAACCAGGAAAACTGGCTAGTTACGACATTCGTATGAGGATATTCGTATTCGACCGAATTAAGTACATATCTTATTCGAATTCATATTCGTTATGACATTCAATTCGTATTTGTATTTGAGAATGTTTGAATTCATATTTGTATTCATATTCAATTTAAAAATAAGGTTTTGTATTTGTATTTGAGACTATTCGACCGTATCTGATCTATTTCCACCCCTACTCTAACATTCTCTAGGGCATCTCCTTTTTATAGCTTCTAAAATCAATTTTTTTGGCTTGTTTATAGTAACTAGTTTTTAAATATAGTGTCTTTTTAAGATGGATCTACAAGTTAATTGTAGTATATATTGTAGCGACTTAATTTATATCGACCAAAACCGCACATTAGTTTCTTTTACTCCATACTCTCTCGCGAACAACCTAAAAATTATAGCTGTAGCAAAAAAAAGAACAGGCCCTAGAAGCCCCAGCTTCTGGCTTCAGGTATTGGTTTTTAGCTGCAAATGTACTGTAGCGATTGTTAGTTTTTTCAAAATCAAAATCAGAAAAAAAAATAAAAAAACACCGCTATATCTTTTGGAACAATGCAAATGAATGAAGGAAAAAACAAAGGAGCCAAAAAGCCAAAAAGAACAAAATCAAAATTAAGAAGTTGATGCGTTCCAAATGACTTCTGGCTTCTGAAAGCCGAAAGCTAGGCAGGGCCACAATCTACCTGCCGTACTATTCTTCCTCGGACAATCGTGGGCAAAAAGAGTTATCTTGTCAGGCTTTCCAAGACAAGGAGGAAAGATCCATTTCCAATTTTGAGTTACTCAGTTTTTTCTACTCTATTCTCTAGGGAGTATTTGCATTGAGAGGCTTGTCTGGTAGCACTAAAAAAGATAAACCCATTCAAACGAGAAGAATTTCACAGGAATTTCATATGAAATGGTTCAATTTCTACAGAAAAAAGAAAAATAAAATGTATGCACTCCAATCAAAACCTTATCCCATGCCTACGGGAAGACAAACAGAGCTTCTATCGTATACTCCCTCTGTTGGGATACAGGTAGACTACACTAGTGTAAATTAAGATTTTCTACCGCGTAAACCAGAAAGCCATACGAGTCAGAGATCATAGATCGTTACCGCTAGACGCGTAGTGCAACGGAAGTAGAATTGAAATAGCCGATTCAACGAAGAACGCATCGATGTAGTGGAAGTAGTTGATCGTCCTCCGGGCAACCATCTCCTCGTGATCGTCCTGATCAGCGCCACAGTTGTAGCAACGCCTCTACCGAGATCCACACTTCTGGGGATGAAACACCGTGCATCGGCGTGCTAACACTAGTGCACATGGCAGGGATTATGAGATGTGGCGGCTATGGTTTCGATGGATGTG
The DNA here is from genome assembly GCA_036346265.1 of Melocanna baccifera. Taxonomy (NCBI): domain Eukaryota; kingdom Viridiplantae; phylum Streptophyta; class Magnoliopsida; order Poales; family Poaceae; genus Melocanna; species Melocanna baccifera. Next base: position 31,708,250 of record CM070677.1, on the reverse strand, counting down.
TTTCGGGATTCCTTCCTCAGCCCCCGCACATATCCTTATATAGACTCCAATTAGATCCTTATCCGATACGAGTAGAGATCGTATCTCACTTAGGAACTATCATCCAAACCCTTATCCTTCCAGCCCATTAAATGTGTGACCTTGTAAATTCATATATATTTGGTCATAGGCCGAAAACTCCTTTTTGGTCCATAAGTTGGTAGCAGTCCCTAGTAGAACAAAAACGACTACCAAATATATATAAAGATCATATCAGATGAATCTATAAAGTATTTTTGTACCAAGTCCTTTGTTTCATGATACTAGATCGAACTCAAGACAAGAAGCGTGCCATTCTGTGATAGCTTGATCCTTCGCTGAACCTGTAGTAGATTACTCAACTGTGATTGACTCCTCAACCATATTCTACATGGCCATGCACTTCCTTAATCCAACCACATTGAGGGACCCAGAGATATCTCTTCTGTTATATAGGAGGAGTAAATTCCATCTTGATCGCTCATATTCCTTCGTATGTTTTATAGTAAATCCAAAAGCTACCTTTATGACCATCCAGTCACGGAGTAAATTATTACACATGTAGGAAAAAAATGACGATCTCAGGTCCAAGAATCCTACATACATTATGTATGAAACCAACTGATGACATTTAAGAATATAACAATTCTCGCAGTGTCTCATGGTGGATTAATCAAATATCATGTTTTCTAACATATGTCCACATCATTGATTTGATATCATATATATATGATCCGTGAAACATAATCATCAATCAATACATGTGCTAATCTATAAATCATAATTATCCCATATAATGATATATGATCAAAGATAATTTAGAATAAAATCAAAATATAAATAAAGAATTCTACGAACAAGTTATATACTTATTGATCAATATGAAAGATATTTATCTAAGAGTCAAAATAACATATTATTCAAAAATCATAAACTTATAAGTGATACAATCATCTCTATGATTGCCTCTAGTGCATATCACTAACACCCTCTACTCGTGAATACTAGCGTTCTAGTTTTTCAAATTTTGTTCCTAAAGACATGTTACTTTACATTTTTGAGGCAACATTTTACTCATTTCTTTTTGAGTGATGTTTTTTTCTTTTTGTGACCTTCGAGACGTAACTTTGACCGTTACTTTTTATAATTTTATCTTATTATATACTAATAAATTTGTGATATTATGAAAGCTTTTTAATGATAACCCTAATGATATAGTTTTTATGTAGCTAATTTAGATAGTTTTAAATATATTAGTGGTTAAACTTTAAAAAGTTTGACGGTACAGATTTTACAATTCACTTAAATAAGAAAAGAGGGAGTATTTTTGTCCTTTGCATACCCCTCCAATTACTATTTTCAAGGCCATCTACTATTATGGACTAGAGTAACACATAAAATCGAAGAGTAGTATGTGGCCAAATAAAGAAGCACAAGATGGTCTTTTGTATATTTGGCTGTTGTGCAAAATGATAAAATAACATCTATTTAGAAACGGAGGAGGAAATACAAATTAATAGATAGCTGATATCTATGGAGTGCTATAGCAAAGTAGTACTAAGTGCCATTCAATCTGGATAATCCACCAGGGTGCTAGTAAATTTAGCTCAAGATACAGCAGGGGGAAGGGATATCTACCCTATACATAGAGCTGGGAGTTGGATTGGGCTTATCCGTGCTAGTCCGAGGTCCGGCTGGCCCGTCACGACCCAAGCACGGTACGGGCATGCCACATGGCGGGCCGTGCTGGCACGACACGAATAGTGGGTTGGGCCAGGCCTGAAAAGCCGATCCATCAAGTGAAATGGCACAACATGGCATATTGTGTCATGCTCAGGCCGGCCCAGCTTGGCGAGTACAGCCGGCATGGGGGCTACGGCAGGCACACCAGCGCTTGCGGCCATCTCGGCCTCAGCCTCCTATCACCATGCCATGGATTCCCCAATCCCCACAAGCCATTACAGAGTAGAGAGAGAGGGAGTAGAGGGGAAGGAGTACACCGGATGCCCTTGATGTTGTCGCGGGTTAGGTGGAGGGTGTTCTGCAGGTCGTCTCCATCATCGTCGGTGGCTTTCTCGCCAGCTACCAGCTTGGCCTACTCGTCGCCATTGCTGGTGTCGAAGGCGGTGCAAAAGATGACATTCTTGGTGAGGTTGAACATGATCTCGCCGAGGTTAACGACCTCACGATGGCCCCACCCCTTCATGACGGCGGGGACCTTCCCCTTCCCCCGAAGGCCAAGACGATGGCACAGTGGGGGTCGCTGGGGGAGGCACAAGCCAGGGGAGGAGGGTGACGGCGCAGAGAGGGTCGCTGGGGGAGGAAGGGCGGTCGGGGGAGGAGGGAGGGGGCCAAGGGAGGTCAAGGGAGGAGGGGGCAGTGGGGAGGAGGAGGGAGAAGAGGAGAAATAGGGGAGAAGAAGAAATGAAGAAGACAAAGGAGACTGTCAGTGGGAAAAAAAGAGAGGTGAGAGAAGAGCATGTTGGCATCGAGTGAAATAGAAGAGGAGGAGAAAAGAAAGAAAGAAAGAAGAAAAGAAAGAAGGGAAAAGGAAAAGAAAGAAAAAAGAGAAAAAAAATGAAAAAAAAGAAAAGGTAGATGGGTTATAAAATAATAACAGTACTTGACAAATTTGTTTGATTGACTTATTTTTGTAGTCAGTAATCAATAGTACTTATAAGAATTGCTAAGAGTTTTTTCTCATACTTATGTTTTTCTTCTATACTCGTGCAGTCATTGAAACATATAAGCAGGAGAAACACTGTGTTTAGTTCTAGAGAGACTTCAAGAAGGTAACAATGCAAATGATAAAGAGGGAATAAGACAAAGGGTTGTCAAATAAAGAGGGAACAGTTAGTGTATGATATTGGATAATTTTTCTTTTATGTCTTATCTGGTTCAATGGTTTCTCGTGCTTAGTTAAGAGCTCTAGTTTTTAGAAGTGGATATATGAATCTCTTGGAAGTGGATACATGGTGTATGCTGTCTTGTCACATTTATCTTATCTCCAACATGAAGGGTGAAAGCTGAAGTGCTACATTATTAGTCCAGAACATCATCCCTTACACAAGCAAAATGGAATATGGTCTGCAATCTTCCATCATGTATACACTGTAAACGCGCAAATGCGTACTTTTTTTTACTGCAGGGCTAGCTATGGTAGATTGGTAGTATCGTTTCATACTCTCAAGGACTAGAGTACGAGGTGAGTCCTGAACTACTTGAGCTTTTCAAGTCATTAGTTCATTACACATATGCAGACACAAGGTGTTTGACCGAAGGCCGCTATCTTGTTCTTGCATACAACTATTGTTAATTGTATTATTCTTTCACTCTATTGGTTTGAGGTTTCATAAATATAATAGCAGCTCCAAACTTCAAGACCTTCCTAACATCAAGAAAAAGCACACTTGCCATTTCCACATTCTCTCCGGTAGACTCTTAGTATCTGTATAAATGTACAACATACAATACGATCCCATTCCGTATATGTCTACATTTGGCAAGCACACATGTATGCCAGAAGACTAGTATATTATACGCATGTTGTTAATTTTCCTCTGAAATATTTACATACCTATGTTTTTACGCAACTAATTCAATTTGAACTAATTTTTAACGAATAGGGTATGAGAGAAATGAAGATGACGGCCACCGCCACCACCATTACCGCCGCCTTAATTGTGTATAGTTATTTTGGGTTAGGTTTAGACTGACACGGCATAAACATTGGCATGATGAATTTTAGGTCATACCTGAGCCTGACCAGAGACGAAACAAACCGCCACAGCACAACAAGGTAACTGGGCTGAACTAACACAACAAGAACATGACCTAATGTATGATAGACTTAGACCGTGCAAGTACGGTACAG